>CM037586.1:93351957-94719240 GCA_021018995.1 Chloranthus sessilifolius
TGCAATGTAAATGTTGTTTTCAATGTTTTAATTAGATCTAAAGCTCTTTTGATTCCGTTTGGTGCTCAATCAAATTTGTGTAGAGGAGTTGCTTGATCAACTCACCCACTTAACTGGTAGACCTCTTGGATATCATCTGAATTCCCTGGATCTGATATCCCTATAATTTCCTGCATCTGTGACCTAGAAATTATAGCATCTGTAGTGGTTTTAATTGTTCTAATTGAGGCTCTGGCTTTGTAGGAGATCTCTAGGATGGTCTGCGAGTATTAAAGGGGATAGATCATAACCTTAAGGTAAATCTAAGCTCAGGTCCCAATTGGATTTATCTGCTACAATCCATGGATTCGATAAAGTCTATAGGATGGTCTGTGACCATTAAAGTGGACAGATCATAGCCTTAAGACCAGGTGGATCCTGTGATTTGGAGTGGAATTTATACCCTGTAGCTGTGCTTGTGGCCAGTTGAGGGACTTGTGTGCTTTTGAACCCCTGTAATATACTTAGCGCAACCTGATTGCAGTGAAAACAACCTCCAAGCTATTCTTCTCCATTTTCTGAGTTTTTAATCCCTCCATCTGCAAGATTTGAGGCTCCAGATTCGATCTAAGACAATCTGTATTTTAATTGTAGTTTAGATTAAGTGAAACTCCAATCTAATCTCTCCACCTGTCTTTTAGCTAGATCAACAATAGCTAGGGTGCCAGATCTCTTACAGATCTGAAGATTTATCCAATTCCAAACCACCTCTCTATGGACTTCCCCTTACTTTTAAAATTTGCTACAATGGACCCTGTATCTTGCAGGTCTAGGATTTCCTAGCTGTGTTGAACCCATCTCTGTTTTCTCTTGATGTTCACACCATAAATCAGCACACTGAAATTCCCCAACAAGTTTTTGGCACCGCTGCCGGAGAGGTGTTTGTGAATTTGGTAGATCTAGGTTTGTTTTATAAACTATAACTCTGTGTTTGATTTTACTAACTGCATTTGTAAGTTTTGCTGTTTTTCAGTATTTTTTTTGTGTGCATTTGATCAAATCTGAGTACAGAGTGAGAGGAGAGCCGTGCTGAAGGCTACTCTATAGTTTGCATCTTTTTTTTTCCCCTGTTTATTTTTCAGATCTGCTGATTTTTTTTTTAGATTAATTAGTCAGTTGTGCTGTTTCTTTCAGTTGTGTGAGGATTTACTCTCCATTCAATTTATGAGTGTTGTATGTTTGGTAGGAGAACTCTGCAACCTCAGATTATTCCACTAAATCCAGAGGTTGAAAGACTTCTCAGATCCATACCAACTACATGCATAGTTGTTGAAATTGAATTTGTTGAAATGGGTGAGCAGCATCAGCCGCGAACTCTCAAGGAATTCAATGCACCAGGGATCTACATTTCTTCTCGCATCAATAAAATCTTCCATCATTCAGATGTTGCCCTCATTTCAGGGCCCGACCAAGGACCCTTATAAGCATATAGACGAATTCTTACGACTGTGCCCTACCTTCAACATCATAGGTTTGGGGGAGGAGGCAACTAGGATGAGGCTTTTTCCTTTTTCATTAAAGGACAGAGCCAGGACCTGGTTGTCCCTGCTTCCACCTAGCAGCATTCAGTCCTTGAGTGATCTCTAATGTCAGTTTCTGGCTAAATTCTTTTCTATGTCAAAGACCAGCCAGTTGAGGAAGGGTATCATCTCTTTTACCCAAGATCCAACTGAAGACTTTCATCAATCCTGGGAGAGATTTAAGGAACTCCTCAAGAAATGCCCCCACCATCAAATCCCTGAATGGCAATTGGTTCAAAGTTTTTACCAGGGAATTGATGCTAAAAGCAAAGATATGATAGATGCCTCCTGTGGTGGCACCTATCTCCATAAAACTGCTGGGGAGGCATGGGAGCTCTTTGACATCATCAGTGAGAACTCTATGCAAAGGGAAACCTTAGCAAGAGATCTAGAGCCTCCTAAATTGATGAAAGAGAACACCTCAAGAGGAAAGATATATGAAGTGAGTGTGCCAAGTGAGTTGGATAGGAAAGTGGACAGCTTAACTCTGAAATTTGATAGGCTGATGGGAGCAATGCAGTCACCTAGGGCTGCTAGAGTGGAGGAGGCATGTGACATATGTCAGTCCCCTGCTCATCCTTTGGAAGAATGCCCACTTGCTGACCAATTTTCTGATTTTATAACAGGGCATGTGGTTGCAGCTCAGTCTTATGGATAGTAGCGTGCTGCTGGGTATCAATGGAGGAACCACCCCAATCTAAGGGGGAGAGAAGATGGATACCCTAGCCAGCAGCCCCAGCAGTCCATGCCAAATAGAAATGCTCAGCCCTATCGAGAAGGTTATGCCCCAAGGCCTCAGTATCAGCAACCCATGGCGCAACATGTAGCTCCTCCTGTCCAGTAAGCTGCACCTACTCCAGCAGTGAGAACACCATCTTTTGAGGAACAAGTTCTATCTTCATTACAGGGGTTGAACACCTTGACCCAAACTGTGCACTGTCACAACCAGAGCATCAAAAAAATAGAGGATCAACTTGGTCAGCTGTCTAATGCTAGGATTGGGAGAGAGGGAGGAAGGTTGCCTAGCCAACCACAGGACAATCCACGAAGGCAGTTGGTAGAGGGTGAAGTTTCCTCCACTTATGAGGAAGCCAAATCTGTTACAACTTTGAGAAGTTGTAGGCTAGTGGACAATCAAGTGGGCCGTGGGCCTATGAAAAGCTTGGAGGAAGAGAATTGAGTGATTTTTCCTAAAACACAATAAAGACCACCAATGGTGGACTTGCAGGAACAATCAGCTCTGAATAAAGAGGATAATGAAGATCCTCAAGAAAAGAAAAAACTCAAAAACAAAGAGACCCATTGGCTAAGGCTGCAAGTGAGGGATCACCCCCACACTTGCCATTTCCTAAGGCACTACAGGCACTTTCCCCTTTTGACAAAGGGCAAGGTAAAATTGAGGAAATGATGGAGACTTTCAAACAAGTAATGATCAATCTGCCTTTACTTGATGCCATTAAACAAGTCCTAGCCTATGCCAAATTCTTAAAAGACCCGTGCACCCATAAAAGACAGTCTAGGATACACCTATCCAAGAAAGTCTTTTCAGCAAAAAAAGTTAAGCATGTCCTATCCATTGCAACTCCCCCCAAACTTTAAGACCCTGGACTCCCCACCATCCCCTGCATCATTGGAGATCATACCATTGGCAAAGCCCTATTAGATCTGGGAGCCAGTGTAAATTTGCTTCCATATTCAATTTATGAGAAGCTGCGCTTAGGCAAATTAAAGCCCACACATGTTGTTCTACAACTGGCTGTCAGATCTGAAAGGCTACCTGTGGGGATAATCGAGGATGTTTTGGTGGGAGTTAACAAATTCTTTTATCCTGCTGGCTTTTCAATGCTGAATATGGAACCAGGTAGGAATGCCACCTCCATACTTGTGATCCTAGGCAGACCCTTTTTGGCCACAGCTAACCCTTGTATTCAATGCAGGTCTGGAATAATGGAAGTGCCATTTGGAAATATGAAGGTCAAGTTGAATGTCTATAACACAGCCAATCAACCTCATCCTGATGAGGATTGTTTTTCTTTAGATATAATAGATGAGGTTGTGCAAGAAAATGTGAATATGCTATTGCATTGTAAGGAGTGGTCTAATGAGCTAGCTGAAGTATGGAAGGAACCAGAGGTAGAAAAGACTCTCACCTCTGAAATTGAGCATGTGCAACTTGTCTCTTCCAGAGGAGAACCAACAAAGCTCCATCCATGGAAGCCTACTCTGCTGCCTCTTCCACCCCCTCCAAGAAACTTCTATTGCCCTTCCTCATCAGCCCCCCAGAGGTGGAGTTAAAGCAACTCTCGAAAGCTTTGAAATATGCCATTTTAGGAGACGACAACAAATTACATGTGATAATCTCATCTTCCCCCACCATTTAGCAGGAAAGAGAACTACTTGGTGTGTTAAAAAGGCATAGGAGGGTAATTAGATGGACCATTGCAGACTTAGGGGGGATTAACCCTGCTATGTGCATGCATAAGATTCATCTTGAGGAAGGTGCCAAACCTTCTCGAGAGATGCAAAGGAAACTCAACCCTCACATGTAGGAAGTTGTGATGAAGGAGGTAGTCAAACTCCTCGATGCTAGCATCATATACCCTATCTCGGATTCCCAATGGGTGGCACCTACCCAGGTAGTTCCCAAGAAATCTGGCATCACAATTGTTGAAGCAGATTCAGGAGAGCTGATTCCAACCAGACAGCCCACTAGTTGGAGAGTATGCATCGATTACAGAAAGCTCAATGAAAAAACTAGCAAGGATCACTTCCCATTGCCCTTCATAGACCAAATTTTGGACAAGCTGGCAGGCAAGGCATATTACTATTTCCTTGATGGATATTCAGGGTACAATCAGATCCCTATCTACGCCCAAGACCAAGAAAAAACCACATTCACTTGCTGTTAAGACCTGAAAAGTACCACTTTTCACCCCTTAACTTAGCCTTTGATTAAACCCTTAGCCATCTAATAAAGGTTTGTTAAGTGTTTTTTGTAAGCAATAAATAGCAGTGCAATAAGGCCATAATCCCTGCTAAGCAGCATGTTTTGACCCCAGAAGTCCCTCAGAAGAATGAGAACTGAATCCAGACCTGAGAAGAGCCTTGCGCAGCTGTCGCGTAGTAGCCGCGGGATGTAAATGTCAAGAGAACCTCTCGCGCAGTGCAGAAACTATCAAAGCCTCGCGAGGATCCTCGTGAAGTTCCCTTAAGAAGTGAACTTCTCATGCAGTTCTCACGTTGTTCAGGAAGAAAGCAGCCTCGCGAAGCCAGAGTTAGCCTCGCGAAGATCTATTATGAAATAGAATGCTCTCACAGTTCCCGCGCTATTCACAAGTAGCAATCCAACTGTGCAAAGCCCAATCCAGCGAGAGCTTAACTATCTACCTCGCGACTGCTCAAAGCATCAAGAATCTGTAACCCCCCGACGTCTGAAGTTTTAATGCTAACTCATCCTTGCGAAGTCAGTGCTACCACGCGACAAGTCTGGGAATCGACTGCAACCTGGCGAAGCTCTGAACTCGAACTTCCATCATTTTGTAGAGGACATTCTGGGGATTTCTAGTGATTAGGGCACACACTCCCACACTCAAATCTCCATGCACGCACCCTGAGACATCCAAGGAACAGTATTCGGCGATGTGGCATCATTAAATTAGGGTTTCCTAACCCTAATGTGCCGCTACACCACTGCTATATAAACCCAAACATGGTTTAGGTTTAGGGGCTCAAACTTTATCACTGATACGGGATCTGAGATCATTTTCTTTTCTGTTCTTCTGTAGTTGTAAGTAGTTTTCCTTTTTCTTTTTCTTTCTCTCCATAGTCCAGCACTTGCTGGCTATACCTTTGTATGTATTTTTGAACTAGTTTAATGGATGTTTTGTAATAGGATATGTACTTTTATGGGATGTGTGCGAATGAGAGTTTCTCTGTGCAAGGCTGCTGCCTTGTGATCCGCCATTGCTTTAGCTGTGATTCAAAGCAATACAGGATTGATTCTAAGGATCCATTCAGATCCAAGTGACCTGTGTGTCTGGGCTATCATGGTCCGATACAACCTTAGCCCCACCACAGGACCCACTAGATCTGAAATCCCCATGGGAGCCTGAGCTGGTAGCCTTGTGACAATGGTGGTGGCAGCAATATTACTGTTCTGTTTTGGACTCTATGAGGAGGATAGCCTCTGAGATAGTCTGTGACCATTCAAGTGGACAGGCTATAGCCTTAGGGTGAAGCCAATCCGTAGGATCCAAGATGGATTCTTCTTCTCTGCACATGTGCTTGTAGCCTTGTGGGAGATTGTACAGAGGCAGACTCTCCTATATTTGTATAGACCCGCCATCAGATGTTAGATCTGATCTGGTTATAGAGATTGTAGGCTTATTACTAGACCATTGTAGTCCCACTCAAGTAATGGACAGCTAGATCGAAGGTTGTACTCATTCCCTTGTTGGTTCTATGTGTCTGGGCTAACATGGTTCTATACAGCCCTAGCCCCACACATAGAGCTTTAGAGGTTGAGGTTCCCTATGGATTCTTGAGCTTGTAGCCTGGATGAAGTAGTGCCAACAATGATTAACTTGTTTTGACCCATCTCTAGACTGTGGTTCCCCTATGGGATAGTCTGTGACCATTTGAGTGGACAGGTTATAGCCTTAAGGGATTGGATCATGGCACAGAGATGGGTTGGATTCTTTCTCCTCAGTGGTGATAATGTAGCCATTGGACAGGATTTCAATAACATCATATCTGAATCTGAGTTACAAAACTCCTCTGATCTAGACCCAATAGCATACTTCTCACCCTTTTATATTTATTTTCCCACACTCCATCCATCTTCTCAACCCTTTCTGTAGTTAATTCATTAGGCTACCTTAGGATATTTAGAATAAGTGACCCTAAACTCCCTTCCTTTTAGGACTGCCAGATCTGTAGTCAGATCTAGAGGGACTACTAGAGATGGCTCCCTTGGAGCCGTAGATCATCTTTCCCTGTGGGACAAACTATTACTTATCAAAACTTGCTACAATGGACCCTGTATCTTGCAGGTCTAGGATTTCTCGGTTGTGCTGATTCCATCCCCTGTTTTACTTTGATTTTAAATTGCTTTTACCACCAACAAATAAAGTAAGCACACTGGGATTCGTAACAAGTTTTTAGCGCCGTTGCCGGGGATAAGATGATCTTTTAGTAGACCCTTAGTTTTTATATTTTGAGTATTCTTTGTAGCTGTGAATAATTGATACTACTGATGTAATTTTGAATCTTTCTTGCAGATCTAGATATCAATAGAGAAGGACAGTGGACTGCATTTGGAGATTAGCCTCCTCTGTTTGTAATTCTCTAACCTTTAAAACTCAGTCTAGTTTCTTTGAAAATTCCATAGCAGTTATTTAGTATAGTTGTAAATTTATGTTTTCTTAAAATAGCTATAAATTTGTTAGAAAATTCTCTGAGTCAAGTACAATGTGCCTGCATGGAGTTGTCCCTGCTGGTGGTGTGTTTGTATGCTAAGTAGGAGATCTCTTAGTCCTACTTTAGAGCCTTTCAACCCTGAGCTAGAAAGGGGTAGAAGACTTAGAAGGAACAGGCACACCACAGTAGAGCCCCCAATTGAATCTGAGACAGTAGCCATGAGTGAAGAACAACATAGAACTCTCAAGGAGTTGAATGCTCCGGATGACTATAACTCTCCATTTAGCATTCAATTTCCTGATGTTCAAGGGAACTATGAAATTAAAACTTCAATCATCCAGATGCTGCCCTCTTTCCATGGGCTTAGCAAGGAAGACCCTTACAAGCACATTGACCAGTTCTTGGCCTTGTGCACCACATTCAATATCGCTGGTTTGGGACCTGAGGCTACTAGGCTCAGGCTCTTTCCCTTCTCTCTGAAGGATAGGGCAAGTACCTGGTTGGCTACTCTTCCCAATAATGGCATCACTTCGTGGAAAGACCTACAGACCAAGTTCCTGACAAAGTCCTTCCCTGAGACCAAAAGTAGCCAGTTGAGGAAGGCAATTCTTGCTTTTGCCCAATCCCCAACTGAGGATTTTAATCAAGCCTGGGATAGGTTTAAGGAAATGCTCAAACAATGCCCCCACCACAAGATCCAAGACTGGCAGCTTGTACAAAGCTTCTACAATGGGATTGATGAGAAAAATAGAGGTATGGTTGATGCCTCTTGTGGTGGAACCTACATGCACAAGACTGTTGATGAGGCATGGGAATTGCTTGAAGTAATCAGTGAAAATGCTTTTCAAAAGCTATCCCTGGCAACAACTAGTCAGGAGTCTGTGTCAAAAGTGGGACCTGCTGCATTGTCAAGAGGAAAAGTTTATGAGGTGTCTGGGAACAACGATCTGCAGCTACAGATGGCAAACCTCTCAGAGAAGTTTGACAAATTACTGATTGTGATGCAACCCATAAGGGCTGCTCAAGTGGTGGAGGCATATCTGATATGCCAGTCCCCACAACACACAGTAGAAGAATGTCCATCTGTAGGGCAATATCCTGAATTGGTATTGGAACATGCTGCTGCTGCGTAATCTTTTGGCCAACAACAATCTGGTGGCTACAACAGATAGACACTTGGATACCAACACCAAAATGCTGGTTACCAATGGAGAGGCCACCCAAATCTGAGGTGGAGGCAAGACAATTATATGCAGCCCCAGCAAATTTTGGCCTTACCCCAAAGGCCACAGCAGTAGTTCAATCAGGGATATGCCCCTAGGTCTAATTTCTAACACCAGCAGCAACCCCATTAGCAACAAAATCAATTGGTCTTACCCCCATCTCAACCCAGAAATACTTCTTTCGAGGACCAGGTCTTGACCTCACTGCAAAACCTTGGGTCCGTGGCTTAGACTGTGAATTCTCATGGTCAGAGCATAAAGAAGATGGAATAGCAGATTGGCCAACTAGCGAATGCCTTAGCTAAAAGAGAGGAGGGGAGGTTGACCAGTCAGCCAGTGGTTAATCCCAAGGGTCAATTTTTATTTGGTGAAGGATCCTCAGACCTTGAGGGGCAGGGGGAACTTTCATTAAATTGATTCACATAACTATGCATTGTGAATGCTATGTATTTTAGTATGGTTCATTTTTTTTCTGTTTATAGGAATTTCCAGTGATCTTGTCGGAGTCTGAGTGTATATGGCCTGAAAATTCTTCTGCCTACTTTTCTTCTTGTCCCCGTTGAATTGATGATTTTGAGTGAATGAATGATGATTATACTATTTTGATAATGAGAATGCTTTTTTTGGATATGAGGTTTTGATTAAATGCTTTTTCAGTAATTGCATGATTAATTATTGGGAAAGCATGGAGAGTCCTGTTTAGAATGACTAAGGGTGTCCCTGGACGAGAGCATATGAGAGAATCCATCCACAAAACAAAGGTCAAAGGCTGACTAGTGGGTGTATGATTTTTTTATTCTGTTTAAGCCGCCGCGAGGTTCTGAAGATTTGGCTTGGCTTCCTCTTGCGCAGGTCATAAGGAACTACTCTGCTTAGTTGCCACGAGTTTCAAACGTAGTTGTGTGGGCTTCCTCGCACAGTTTAGATGAACATCCAATCTCGTGACCCACTCATTTCTATCTAGCGAGCAGATAATTTTAAAGTGCGCCAAGCCTCGCGATATATATAATCCAACCCCTCGCTGCTTTCCTTTTATGTTTTCTCTTTCTTCTCCAGCTAGCGAAACCCTAGCTCTGACTCCCATTAATCTCTCTCCTCCAGCATCCTTTCTACGGTCCTCCATTCACCTTCAAATTCTGGGGATTTGCTCCTACAGCCTCCATCACCAGTTGCCCTCTGATAGGAGCTCTCGCGGTCTTTCGTGCATCAGATTGAACAGAACCCTAAGTTTTAGGGTAAGACTCAGCTCTCAACTTTTTCTTTTCATTTTTCAAACTACACATTCACAGAGGAGAAGTTCAATGGCTCCTAAGGGTGCACCTGTGAAATGAGCAAGGGATAAGGCTCCTGTGGAGCTCACTCCCAAGAAGGCCAAGTCCTCAAAGGCGCCGTAAAATGGGAAAGAAGTGGTTCAGGAAGTGGCTGAGCTAACACCTGATTACTCTACACCCTCTGAGCTCCTGACTCCCATTCCCTTGGAGCCTGAAGCTGTTTTTGACCTATCTTTCTTTGAAACGGAACCTCTGTCAGCCTCTGCCATTGAGTTCATGTGTAAGGCTGGTTTGACCCCCTTGCTGCAAGCTATCCCTATACTAGCCTACCTTAGACTAGTGCAACTCTTTTGCCAGCACATTAGGGCTAGACCAGACCAATGTGGGCAGCCAGGTCTCCTTGTGTTAGTTGATAATTTTGAAATGTTACTCAGCCCTGAGTTGATTGCTGAAGTGATGGGCATCCCTGCTATCTTTGACCCCAACTGTGGATATGGCCCCCCTGTGAGTGCCCCCATTGATACCATTGCATAGGTCCTTTCCAGAGGATTGAAGGCCATAGGGGATTCCATCAGGAGAAGAGACCTGGACCCTAAACTTCTGTTCATTAATCAAGTTCTGTGGAAGAACATTTATTGTGCCGCCCATCAGCTGGAGAGGAGGACCCCTATTGCTGATGCTGTTTATTCCTTTTCTCTGGGCCACGATTTTCATGCTGCAAGGTTAATTTTTAAAGCAATGAAGGATGTGATGGTGAAGCTAGGACAAAAAAAGAAGCCCCACACTCTCCCCTATGCAAGACTCATTACCAAATTACTTTTGTGGGGGGGGTACAAGATACCAGTGGGATAATTAACTAATGACCTCACCCCTACAACTTCTGCAAAGAGGCAATGGGGGATCAGCAGGAGTCTAATGGATCCCCAAAAGAAGAAGAAGGCTGAGGCTCCGGTTGCTACAGAGCAAGGAGCAGGAGCTGCTGTTGCAAAGGCCACCCCTGCACCCCAAAAGATGGTTAGAGCACCTGCTCTGAAGAAGGTGGTGGAAGCTCCCCGCCGCCTCTACCATCAGAAAGGGCCCCTCCATCCACCCCACCTACTCCAGCCCTCCCTGTCCCTCCATCGGTTCCTTTGCCTATTCCATCTTTCCCTTTTCCTCTTTTGTCTCCCTTATCCTTACCCTCACGTTTCCCTATGATTAGTACTGTTGAGGACATTGACCCCCATGACAGCCCTTTACCTTAACTTACCTTACCTCAATACCCAACCCCAATTCCTCCATCACCGGCACAGAACCCTGACAACCCTCCCCTGATATCCTACCTAAAGAGGAAGACCACAACCTCTACCATTCCCTCACAGACACACCCTACTCTTTGTGCAACCGTTGCAACCATACACATTGACCCAACCACCATCCCAGCCATCCCTACTTCACCTCCACTCACAGACCTTGACTTTAACCTCGCCACTACTTCTGGATATCAGGCCTTCATGACTACATTGCTTGACACCATGCCAACCCATGATATCCCTCTCCCAGATTCCCCGCTTCCTTCCCCACATCACTCACCAGACACTCCATCTCCTCCTCCTACAACCTTCCATCATGCCCCTACTTCTCCTTTCAAACCTGTTCCCTCTTCTTCTCATACTCCACCCCAGCCAAACTCAGACACACTTACCCATATCCTTTCCCTAATACATGATATTTAGACCCAACTATCAACCACAACACATACCCAAGACCAAATGCAGACTGACATCACCAACATCAAATCCATCCATCAAACATCGACAAAACCTCCCATCTCTGCACAACCACCTCCTACCCCACAAATCCAGTCCCCTTCCACCTCTGACTCCACAGTGCATCCAGATCTTCCCCCCATTGACTTAACTACAACCCTCACCCTCCAAGACACCATGCCCCACCACTCCTTCCCCACTCTACCTATCCTTCCCCCACTCATATTACCTCCACCACAATTTACCAACACTTCCACCCAAACAGACCCCATTCCTTTCCCATCCACATTTTCCATCCACCCACACACACTTTTGGCCCCACCAGTTCCTTTCATCCCATTCACTATCCCCTATTACCCTTCCTTAGCTCCACCCACTTCCACTGCATCCACTTCATTTTCTTTTCCACCCATGCCCTCCATTCCACCTCTCATATTACCTCCTCCTAGATTCTCTGACAACTCGACTCAAACAGACCCAGAACGTTTTGCCCAGCCCCCACATGTGAATGTCCTCCCTACCACCATTACTCCACCACTCCAGGACCCATCACCTTCCATTTCTTCCACTCCCTTTCTACCTATCCTACCAATACATTCCTATTACACCCCTCCTTACTTCACCCTCCTTCATGCCATGAGGGACAATGCCTAAATCAAGAAGGACGTTCTCAGGGGAATGGCCCAACTTAGACAATCCATTGAGTACCCTTTACTGCAGAAGTTGAGTGACCTGAAGCTTGCTCACAGAGAGAAGCTGGTAGGTATTTCACAGGGGTGGGAGAAAATTTTGGAGACCCTCAATGAGAAAAAGTCTGCGGCAACTTACTACAAACTGAATGCGCAGATGGAGAAAGCCAATGCCGAACTGGAGTAAAAGAGAGCCCAGATATATGAAAAGAGACTTAACAATGCTCAGGAGATCCACAGGCTCACTAATGGGCTTTCTTATGCCAAACTCCTCTATGCTGAAAAGCATATTGAAATTTTGCAAAAAAGGATTGCATCTCTGTTAGGCCAACCAATTCAGGCCACCCCTCTTGCTACAACACCCCTGAGGCCCCACCTTCCACACACCTCGGACCATCTTCTTCCATTCCCCCTGCTCCTACATCTACATCTCCTCCTCCTACACCTCCTACTCAAGTATCTCCTCCACCTCCTACTCAAGTACCTCCACCACCTCCTGCTCTAGTGCCTCCCCCTGCTAAATCTCCTGCACCCAAGAGAAAAAGGGCTGCTTCCAAGAAACCTTCTCCCTCCAAAAGAGCCACTGCTGCCCAAAAAGGGAAAAAGCTTGCACCTCCATCCCCACCCCAAAAGGTCACCAGAGCTTCTGCTCAGGATGACCCCCATGGTCGGTTACTTTCCAAAGATGAATGCAGAAAGGCTGCTGCAGCCCTTGGATTGGATCCCACTGCTCTTTTTCCCTCTGATTCAGAGTCTAACTCTGTACTACCTGTGGATCCAAGTGCTAAAAGTCCTATTGCTCCTCCTTCATCAGACCCTGCTGAGAAAACTTATCCTCAGAGAAGGAAAGTTACAGCTAAGAAGACTACTCACACAGCTGCCTCTATAAAAATTGGAAAAGAACAATATGCCCAGTCTTAGGAGGCACCACCACTGAACCAGCAAGATAAAGGCAAGAGCCCGGTTGTCCCTCCTAAGCCAGAAAAAGCAAAATCTCCTCTTATTCCCCCTTAGTCTCAGCAAGGGCAAGGCCTAAAAGGGAAGGGCCCAAAAGGGAAGTGTCCCAAAGGAAAAAGTCCTGTCAAATCACCTGAGCAAACCACAGACAAATCCCCAGTGATCCCTCCTGCACCAAAGGCCCCCAAAATGAGGGTGAGGGCACCAAAAGCTCCAACCATGCCCAAAACTGCAGCCCAAAGAAAGGAACAGAGGGAACGAAAGAAAAAAGAGGAAGAGGCTCTCTTTCGAGAGCATGCCAAGAAGATGGGTTGGGACTGGGATTGATTCAGGCTCCGATTAGCTTGTACCTAGGATTTTTTTGTTTCTACATTTTCTTTTTCTCCTGTTGTTTTTCATTTTGTACATTTCTCTCTTATAATAGATCTTCTTCTTTTGTCATTGCTATTTTTCTTTGTCTTGTGTCTGTTTTGCTCCATGTTATTTCCTTTTATTTTGCCATTAATAAATCTGCTACATACCTACCTTTGAATCAGGGAGGACACTGCTCCTCATAGGTTTGGAGGTGTGGCAGGCAGATCCTGCCAATGGAATAGTTAACCTAAGTGCAGCAGAATCATGTGAGTAAGATGGAAATGGGTCATGTTCATCAGAAAAATAATGAAATTTAAAATTTTTTCCAGACTTTAGGCATTACAAACTTTTAAAATTTCACATTTTCATGATGAGATCACCAAGGAAACTCACTTGTATCAGCACTTAGTGAATCATTAGAGAGAGAAAAAGGTAAGGACATACTTAAGAATTCAAAGGAAGACCATAACCAGTAAGATTTGGGCCTATACAAAAAAAATTTCTTTGAGGAGTGACTAAGGCAATTTCTTCTAGCTCTAAGGACTGGCTGAGTCACTGTGCTCACTAGATGTTAGGCAACTCCAAATTGAAACAACTGACAGCCTCATGAGACTTAGGAAAGGATCAAGGCCTTCTCTTGGACAGTTTGAGCCTAAATAGACCAACCTTAAGCAACTGCCCTTGTCCATACCTCCTTCGAGCTTTAAATATTAAATTTCTTCAAAATGCACCTGAGTACTTGTACCTAAACCTATGAACCTGATTCAGCCTACCCTCACTCTGAGAATTCAGAAGTTAAAGGAGATTGAGTTGAAGATGGACTAGCTATGGTCAACACTAGGTGAATGGAGAAAAAGTATCTCAAAATTCTGGCAATATGGTAATTGAGAAAATGGTGGCATTTCAGAAAAGCAAAAACAAAATAAAAAGAAGAAAAATGCATAAAAAAGAAACAAAAACAATAATGAAGAGGAGTAAGAGAGGAGTCAAGAGGGAACTTTCATTGGAAAAATTGAAATAAAGAAGAGAAACTGATCACTTCAAATCTGAAAACCTCAAAGAAGATGAAAGGAGCTGAATTAAAGAAGGTGAAGTCATGAATCACCTCCTTCACCTACTGATTTCTCAATTTTGAACCCCTTTTCAACCTTCCATTCTTTTTAACCCCACTCCATAAGCCACATTACAACCCAGTTAAAGCCCTTGTGATCCAAAGTTGAGTGAGTTGTCATGTGGAGATAAAGAGTTATCCAATCTAAGGTGAGGATCTGTCAATGATGCCAGCACTTAAGAGCTTTGCCTATGCTTATGCTTACAGACCCATTTGGGGGATGTAACTGCTCTTGAGCTTGAGAGAAAGTGAAACCCTTAAAAGTTTCTCATGAGAGTATGCCCTGGAGAGTTTTGGGTCTGATATTGAATGCATTAAGTATGATCTACAACCTAATTTTTGATCTATTGATGAGCTCAATGCTGACACACATGTGAATTGTTCTTTGGTGTAAACTGATTGGAAATGCTGTGCTTTCATGAGAAGCTTATACTGTTTAAATTTCTGTGCAGCCAAGGTGTTTGAATTTCTTATATCCCTTACTGATTCAAGGGTGAACTAACTCTGTTTCTTGACTGCTCACTTGATAATAATACACTTTTGTTAACTGTCTCATTGAGAAGTTTGTGGGTGTCTTCACTGGAAACCCTCAGGAGACTTCACTCCTCCACTAGGGATCACCTAGGGGTTAAAAAGGCTTGGTACATATACTAAATGTATCCGTGCTCCCTACGAAAGTGGCATTTAATTTCTGTAGTTGATTTAATGTAGCTTTGCTAAGGGACTAGCAAAGATTAGGTTTGGGGGTGTGTTAAGACCTGAAAAGTACCACTTTTCACCCCTTAACTTAGCCTTTGATTAGATCCTTAGCCATCTAATAAAGGTTTGTTAAGTGTTTTCTGTAAGCAATAAACAGCAGTGCAACAAGGCCATAAATCCTACTAAGGAGCTTGTTTTGACCCCAGAAGACCCTCAAAAGAATGAGAACTTAATTCAGACCTGAGAATGTTGTTATTCTAAGTGTGCATGATTAATTTGTGTTTTTAAAACATACTTGCAAATGATGCATTGTACTGAATATTAAAAAGAATAAGAAAATATCAGCATAGAGAGAACATAATTAGCCTGCAAGATCAAGACCAATTGTAGCAAGTTTTAAATGTAAGTGAGTAAAAGATCGTCCACAGGGAATTAATTTAAAATTTAAGATAAACCTCCAGATCTGAGCTACCAGATCTGACCTCTGATCCTATCTACAAAGCACATAAGATGGGAGGTTTAATTTGTCACATTAACTAAATGATAAAAGTAAAAATTAAACTAAGTGATCCAGATCCGAGTTGGGGAAACGTTTGAGGTAAACTTATATAAAAAATGGAGAAGTAATATCTAACTTTGATTTGGTCTTTGAAATCTAATGAGAATAACTGTAGCTCAGCAGAGGTGATCCAATCTTCATCTGGCTACAAGCACAGATGTAAGAGAGATAAATCTAATTCAAGGATTAGGCTTATACTTATGGCTATGGTCTGTCCACTTTAATGGCCACAAACCATCCAATAGTCTTTAATCCAAATCCTCAATTCATAACAGGAAACATCACTACAAATGCTGTAAGAGACTAGGTTACCAACACTAATTCTTACAGGATTAATGAATCAAGGGAAATTACATGCAAAACAATGAATCTAAAGGAGTCTAATGTACTGAGGAGATCAGAGGGAACCCTTGACATGAGTCCAATGGAGAATGCATAGTTTACAGCAACCTTTTAAAATCCACCATTACAATTACAGAGCACATCTTAAACAGCTCTCAGATTTGTAGTCTTGAATACAACTCTCTTTTGAATTACAGAAATATCTCACAGCTCTCAATTGCAAGTCAAAGTGAAGCTATTACAGGGATTTCAGAAAATCTATCTGGTTTGGAAATGAGGGAATAGGAATGAAACTCAAAATCTGGATACCCAAATTGGGCAAATAGTTCATCTATTTATAATTTTCCCCAAGTCCATCTCAGATGTGCATCAACCAATCAAAATTGCTTAAATCCATATCAGGCAATAGGAGTCGAGCACCAGGATCCAGATCTGTTTTGACCAATCAGAACTGCTTGATCTGGTTCAGCCAATCAGGAAACAGAGGCATCAATTCTATTAGGAAATTCAAAAATCTGTTGGAACTTCTAGAAGTTCCCGCCAAGTAATTTCATCTTTGGGTGTTCACATGGGGTGGAATATGCCTTTGGTTCGTGCTCAGAATCTTCCGAAATGTCCTTGGGTTTTAAAACGCATTGGGACGTGTGTAATAGATTACTGAATTGCCCTTGTTTAAAGCTGCAAATCTCCAGAATACCTTTTCGCAGAGCTTAAGGGCCTTTTCGCAGAGTGCTTTGACTTCTAAAGCTCTTTTCGCAATGTTCAATCTCTCTTCGAAGTGTGTTTTATCCTTTTCGCAAAGTTCAATCTTCTCTTCGAGGAGTTCAGATGCTCTTCGAAAGCTACGCCTGGAGTTTTAGTCCTTTTCGCAGAGTTCAAGGTTCTTTACGAAAAGTGCAGGTTCTTTGCGAAAAGAACTCTGTAGTGCATTTCTCTGTTCGAATTGTTCCCTGCTTCTCTTACAGGTCTTTGCCTCTTCCTTTTAGACCTTTCCACAGCTGATGAGGTTGTTTCTTCACTTCCTTTCTCTGGACTGACATGGATTGTCATCTTTTTGGCACTTTTAACCTGCTTTTATGGTTAAGCCTGTCTTTATTGTTAGCTGCAACATAGGCACTTAAAACACTTATTTAGTTCTCTCAAGGGTCTATCAAGGCGCAGATTAAGGGGTGAAAAATGGTATTTTCCAGTTCTCAACACACCCCCAAACCTAAGCTTTGCTAGTCCCTGAGCAAAGACAAAATTTAAAAATAGAATGAAAAGCCATTTTTGTAGGGAGCACAGTTGCATTTAGCATATGCAACAAGCCTTTTAAACCCCTAGGCGATCCCTAGTGGAGGAGTGAAGTCTCCTGAGGGTTTTCAGTGAAGGTACCCACAAACTTCTCCAATAAATCAGTTAAGTTCAATGCGATTACTGTTAAAGCAAACTTTCATCCAATCAGTTATTCACACTGCATCGATCGAGGTTGTAAGAAGATTTTCAAGAAAACATCAGTTCAAAACTAAAATTCTGCTAATTCCTTTACCATTCACTCGATTGGTGTCAAAAGTTTTTACAAGAAAAATTAATGAAAAGCTTGCCTTCTATTTGAGAATTCAGTTTTGATGTTACCCCAAATAATTTGATTTCAAACTCAACTCTCACCAGGGTTTTCACTCACCATGCAAATATGAGGGTTGCACTATTTCACACAGCTCAAGATAAATTACAGTCCTCAAATAAGATTGTAAGGAGGAGCATAGGCATTGCTTTTCAGTTCTGAATTTACTACTTTTTTCACCATAGATTACACAAATCCTTATCTCCATGTGACAACTCAATCCATCATTGATCAGTAAGGACTTTAACTTGGGTTGTAATGTGGCTTATGGGTGAAATTTATCAAGAATAAAGGGGTGGAATGGAGTTCAAAATTGAGGAGTCAGTCAAGGTAAGGAGGTGATAGACACACCTTCTTCAATTCAGCACAATTTCATCTTCTTCTTTGAATTTTCAGAGCCAAAGTGGCCATCTTTTTCTCTTTGTTTTTCAAACTTCCAATGAAATGCCTTCTCCTTTTCTTTATTTATTTATTTATTTATTTATTTTTTTTCAAAGCAACATTGATTGGAATGCCACATTTCTTCTGCTGATACAACATTGCCTTCAATTATTTTATTTTTTTACCAAACTGTTACCCAACTCACCTTTCTTCAGCTTTCTTTCCTTTACCTTCTGAATTCTCAAAGTGAGGGTTAGGCTAAATGAGGTTGATGAGGTTTCAAAGAAATCTTGGATTTATAAAGGTCAATTGGTGTGTATCAAGGGCAGTTTCAAAATGTTGGGCTTTTTGAAGTTCAAACTGTCTAAAAGGAGGCCTTACATCGTCTTTAATATCATGATAGCTGTCAAGATATTTGAACTTGGATATGTGTAACTTCTAGTGATAACAAGCAGGTTCAAACAGTCCCTAGAGCAAAAAAAATTTCCAATTTATACCTCCAAAGAATACATTTCAGGTCCAAATCTCACTGGGTGTGGTTTTCTATCAAATTCCTGAGGTAATCATCACTGGTTTCTCTCTTTTTAGGTTTACTAAAACATCAATTTTCTTTTGGAAATTTTCTGACATTCACTTCATGAAAGTGTTAGAATTACACTAGAAATTAATTTCAAAAAGTTTTAACTTCCTCATTTTTCAAAGAAAAACAGGTGTGAGATTACTTCATTTTCAAAATTACATTGATCATAAAATTTTGCACCAAGCATTAACTTATTTTATTGGCATACCATACCCCCAAACCTAAGATGAACATTGTCCTCAATGTTCTGAACAACTGAAAGCGAGGCGGCAGGATAAAAGAAGAAAGGAAAACTAAGCAGAAAAAAATTTGCAGCTATGTGCAACAGAAAATAAAGAAAATAACACTGAATATATGAGGAGGAAAAGGGAAAAAAAAAATGTTATATAAATATAGGAAATTACTGATAAAACAGAAAATAAACAAAACTAAGCTAGAACTGCTACAAAATAAAATCTAAAAACTGAATATATGATCAGAAAAATAAAAGAACTGCAAAGCAAATGGAAGGAAACTAATGCTAATAACAGAGAAACAGTAAAAGCAAGGTAAGGGACTGAATACAAAGTTAAAAAAGAAAAAGAAAAGTGTTGATACAAAAATAGAATTTGTGAATGCAAAATAGGGAAACAAAGTTAGAAACTAACTATACTCATAGAAAAATGACGGAAATCAATAAAACGAGGACACATTCACCTAAGAAAGAAGAGAAAAAAAAAAAAACATCAGCGATCTAAAAACAGAATTTGAAACTAAAATTCCTAAAACAGAAAATCTAATGCCAAATGATACATCCTAAGCCCAAAGAAAAAAAACCAAAAGCCTGAGATACTTATGAATCTAAGTGATTATAAAAATGATTAGCAGGAATACAATGAAAAGCAAGATTCATAAGACTGACCCCTTTGTTGATGATGTGTATGAATAAAAAAAATAATGAAGCATGGGAGCACATACTAAAAACAGGGTTCACACACAGCTGAGACCCATTTATGATGGAGAAATCTCAAAGGAAAATAAAATCAGTGGGTCCATTGAATATTCAAAACAGCCTATGATTCACTACTCATTATCCTACATGATTCCTAAAAAAGAAAAAATGATCTCAGCAGGTCCAGATGGGAAAAGTGAATGCAAATGGAGAAAAACAGCCCATCCGGAAGATATCTATATATATATATATATATTTTTTGTTTTTATGATTTTCTATTTTATTTTTTTTACTTGTTTTGGATCAGCCCGGGCTCAACAAGAGCCCTTATTTACTACTGCTGAAAATAATGAGAAACAACTCAGAGATTTTCTATTTGTGTTTTCATTTTCTTTTATTTTGTATTTGGTTTTGTAAAAAAAAAAAAAAAAAATCAGCATGCCTAAAAGACAGCAGAAATTATAATCAAAACAAACATTAAACACAGTGAGCTACATGGTTCTCAAGAATTTAAAAATAGAAAATGAATGCAAAGGAGAAGGGGATGCAAACTCAAGCAGATCTGCTCCAGCTTTAGTCTAGATGTTCCTTGTTGGACGGCTGCTCCAGATCTGCAAAAATCTAAAAACTGCAGCAGTACCTTATTCAAGTATATTGACAAAAATAAAAAGAAAAAAACTCAGGCTACTACCCAAATTTGACAAAAAGACAAAAGAGTGGTAGCAGCATTTATTCAAATAACTAGAAGGCAAAGAATAAAAACTCAGAAAAATAAAAAAAATTCTGCTGCAGTAAAACATGTTTTCTATACAAAACTGCTGTAGACATATAATCAAGCACTTGGAATGCAAAGTGCAGGTTTAAAGCAAAAATTAAAATAAAAATCAAATCTACAAAATAGAAAAACTTAGGTCTACCAATTTTAAAATCTATTCCCCGGCAACGACGCCAAAAACTTGTTGTTATTCTAAGTGTGCATGATTTATTTGTGTTTTGAAAACATACTTGCAAATGATGCATTGTACTGAATATTAAAAAGAATAAGAAAATATCAGCACAGAGAGAACATAATTAGCTTGCAAGATTAGGACCAATTGTAGCAAGTTTTAAATGTAAGTATCGTCCACAGGGAATTGATTTAAAATTTAAGATAAACCTCCAGATCTGAGTTACCAGATCTGACCTCTGATCCTATCTACAAAGCACATAAGATGGGAGGTTGAATTTGTCACATTAACTAAATGATAAAAGTAAAAATTAAACTAAGTGATCCAGATCCGAGTTGGGGAAACGTTTGAGGTAAACTTATATAAATAATGGAGAAGTAATATCTAGCTTTGATTTGGTCTTTGAAATCTAATGAGAATAACTACAACTCAGCAGAGGTGATCCAATCTTCATCTGGCTACAAGCACAGATGTAAGAGAGATAAATCTAATTCAAGGATTAGGCTTACACTTATGGCTATGGTCTGTCCACTTTAATGGCCACAAACCATCCAATAGTCTTTAATCCAAATCCTCAATTCAGAACAGGAAACATCACTACAAATGCTGTAAGAGACTAGGTTACCAACACTAATTCTTACAGGATTAATGAATCAAGGGAAATTGCATGCAAAACAATGAATCTAAAGGAGTCTAATGTACTGAGGAGATCAGAAGGAACCCTTGACATGAGTCCAATGGAGAATGCATAGTTTACAGTAACCTTTTAAAATCCACCATTACAATTACATAGCACAGCTTAAACAGCTCTCAGATTTGTAGTCTTGAATACAACTCTCTTTTGAATTACAAAAATATCTCACAGCTCTCAATTGCAAGTCAAAGTGAAGCTATTACAGGGATTTCAGACAATCTATCTGGTTTGGAAATGAGGGAATAGGAATGAAACTCAAAATCTGGATACCCAAATTGGGCAAATAGTTCATCTATTTATAATTTTCCCCAAGTCCATCTCAGATGTGCATCAACCAATCAGAATTGCTTAAATCCATATCAGCCAATAGGAGTCGAGGACCAGGATCCAGATCTGTTCTGGCCAATCAGAACTGCTTGATCTGGTTGAGCCAATCAGGAAACAGAGGCATCAATTCTGTTAGGAAATTCAAAAATCTGTTGGAACTTCTAGAAGTTCTCGCCAAGTAATTTCATTTTTGGGTGTTCACATAGGGTGGAATATGCCTTTGGTTCGTGCTCAGAATCTTTTAGAATGTCCTTGGGTTTTAAAATGCATTGAGACGCGTGCAACAGATTACTGAATTGCCCTTGTTTAAAGCTGCGAATCTCCAGAATACCTTTTCGCAGAGCCTAAGGGCCTTTTCGCAGAGCTTAAGGGCCTTTTCGCAGAGTGCTGTGACTTCTGAAGCTCTTTTCGCAATGTTCAATCTCTCTTCGAAGTGTGTTTTCTCCTTTTCACAAAGTTCAATCTTCTCTTCGAGGAGTTCAGATGCTCTTCGAAAGCTACGCCTGGAGTTTTAGTCCTTTTCGCAGAGTTCAAGGATCTTTACGAAAAGTGCAGCTTCTTTGCGAAAAGAACTCTGTAGTGCATTTCTCTGTTCGAATTGTTCCCTGCTTCTCTTACAGGTCTTTGCCTCTTCCTTTTAGACCTTTCCACAGCTGATGAGGTTGTTTCTTCACTTCCTTTCTTTAGACTGACATGGATTGTCATCTTTTTGGCACTTTTAACCTGCTTTTATGGTTAAGCCTGTCTTTATTGTTAGCTGCAACATAGGCACTTAAAACACTTATTTAGTTCTCTCAAGGGTCTATCAAGGCCCAGATTAAGGGGTGAAAAATGGTATTTTCCAGTTCTCAACAGAAGAGCCTTGCGCAGCTATCGCACAGTAGCCGCGGGATGCAAATGTCAAGAGAACCTCTCATGCAGTCTAGAAACTATCTGAGCCTCGTGAGGATCCTCGCGAAGTTCCATTAAGAAGTGAACTTCTCGCGTAGTTCTCATGCTATTCAAGAAGAAAGTAGCCTCGCGAAGCCAGAGTTAGCCTCGCAAAGATCTATTGTGAAATGGAATGCTCGCACAGTTCCCGCGCTATTCACAAGTAGCAATCCAGCTGTGCGAAACCCAATCCAGCGAGAGCTTAACTATCTACCTCGTGACTGCTCAAAGCATCAAGAAGCTGTAACCTCGCAATGTCTGAAGTTTTAATAATAACTCATCCTCGCGAAGTCAGTGTTACCACGCGACAAGTCTGGGAATCGACTGTAACCTGGCGAAGCTTTGAACTCTAACTTCCATCATTCTGTAGAGAACATTCTAAGGATTTCCAGTGATTAGAGCACACACTCCCACACTCAAATCTCTGTACACGTGCCTCGAGGCATCCAAGGAACAGTATTCAGCCACGTGGCATCATCAAAATTAGGGTTTCCTAACCCTAATGCGCCGCCACACCACTGCTATATAAACCCAAACTTGGTTTAGGTTTAGGGGCTCAGACTTTATCACTGATACGGGATCTGAGATCATTTTCTTTGCTGTTCTTCTATAGTTGTAAGTAGTTTTTCTTTTTCTTTTTCTTTCTCTCCATAGTCCAGCACTTGCTGGCTATGCCTTTGTATGTATTTTTGAACTAGTTTAATGGATGTTTTGTAATAGGATATGTACTTTTATGGGATGGGTGCGAATGAGAGTTGCTCTGTGCAAGGCTGCTGCCTTGTGATCCGCCATTACTTTGGCTGTGATTCAAAGCAATGGAGGACTGATTCTAAGGATCCATTCCAATCCAAGTGACCTGTGTGTCTGGTCTATCATGGTCCGATATAGCCTTAGCCCTACCACAGGACCCACTAGATCTGAAATCCCCATGGGAGCCTGAGCTGGTAGCCTTGTGACCATGGTGGTGGTAGTAATATTACAGTTCTGTTTTGGACTCTATGAGGAGGATTGCCTCTGGGATAGTCTTTGACCATTCAAGTGGACAGGCTATAACCTTAGGGTGAAGCCAATCCGTAGGATCCAAGATGGATTCTTCTTCTCTGCACATGTGCTTGTAGCCTTGTGTGGGAGATTGTACAGAGGAAGACTCCCCTATAATTGTATTGACCCGCCATCAGATGTTAGATCTGATCGGGTTATTGAGATCGTAGGCTTGTGACTGGACCATTGTAGTCCCACTCAAGCAATGGACAGCTAGATCGAAGGTTGTACTCAATCCCTTGCTGGTTCTATGTGTCTGGGCTAACATGGTCCTATACAGCCCTAGCCCCACACATAGAGCTTTAGAGGTTGAGGTTCCCTATGGATTCTTAAGCTTGTAGCCTGGATGAAGTAGTGCCTACAATGATTAACTTATTTTGACCCATCTCTGGACTGGGGTTCCCCTATGGGATAGTCTGTGACCATTTGAGTGGACAGGTTATAGCCTTAAGGGATTAGATCATGGCACAGAGATGGGTTGGATTCTTTCTCCTTAGTGGTGATAATGTAGTCATTGGACAGGATTTTTATAACATCATATCCGAATCTGAGTTACAAAACTCCTCTGATCTAGACCCAATATCATACTTCTCGCCCTTTTATATTTATTTTCCCACACTCCATCCATCTTCTCAACCCTTTCTGTAGTTAATTCATTACGCTACGTTAGGATATTTAGAATAAGTGACCCTAAACTCCCTTCCTTTTAGGACTGCCAGATCTATAGTCAGATCTGGAGGGACTACTAGAGATGGCTCCCTTGGAGCCGTAGATCATCTTTCCCTGTGGGACAAACTCTTACTTATCAAAACTTGCTACAATGGACCCTGTATCTTGCAGGTCTAGGATTTCTCAGTTGTGCTGATTCCATCCCTTGTTTTACCTTGATTTTAAATTGCTTTTACCACCAACAAATAGAGTAAGCACACTGGGATTCGCAACACTTGCCCATTTGTGACCTTTGCATACAGGAGGATGCCATTTGGGCTATGCAATGCACCTGCCACTTTGCAAAGATGCATGTATGCCATTTTTTCTAACATGATTGATAAGTTTTTGGAGATCTTTATGGATGATTTCTCCATTTATGGAGATGATTTTAGCCAATGCCTGCACCATCTCATTTCTGTGCTATAGATGTGTGAGGAGACCAACCTGGTCCTAAGTTGGGAAAAGAGTCATTTTATGGTGACTCAAGGCACTGTCCTTGGACATGTGGTCTCCCACAAGGGAATAGAGGTTGATCAGGCTAGGATTAACTTAATTTCCCATCTGCCCCCTCCCAAAACTATCAAACAAGTCAGGTCTTTTTTGGGCCATGCTGGGTTTTATAGGCGATTCATTAAGGACTTCAACAAAATCACCAAACCTCTGTGCCACCTATTGTGGCAAGAGGTACCCTTTGAGTTCAATGATGACTGCCTGGCTGCTTTTGAGCAGCTAAAAACTTGCTTGACTACAGCTCCTATTCTACAAGCCCCTGATTTCTCTTTACCATTTGAGCTTATGTGTGATGCATCAGACATTGCTATGGGGGCTGTTTTGGAACAAAGAAGAGACAAGGCAACATGTGTGGTGGCGTATGCTAGTAAATCAATGGTTGATGCTCAATTGAATAACACCATGACTGAGAAGGAGCTGTTAGCCATTGCCTTTGCTTTAGAAAAATTCAGATCTTATGTGTTGGGCTTCAAAATAACTGTGTTCACTGACCACTCAGCCTTGAAATACCACTTGTTTAAGAAGGAAGCCATTGCAAGATTGATCAGATGGATTCTCCTTTTGCAGGAATTCCATTTGGAGATTAAAGATAAGAAGGGAGTGAAAAACATGGTTGCTGATCATCTGTCTAGGATCCAAGTTGCAGAAACAGAGACCCTGCCCATCAATGATTCTTTTCCAGATGAGCAGCTGTTTGCTGTAGAGATTAGTATGCCCTGGTTTGCTAATATCGTGAACTACCTTGCTGTGAAAAGGATCCCTCCACATTGGAACAAGAATGATAGAAACTTGTTTTTCTCCCAGATCAGACACTATATATGGGAGGATCCTTATCTTTTTAACTATTGTTCAGACTAAATAATTTGAAGATGTGTACCGGAAATAGAGTTCCACCACATTTTAACCATGAGTCATGAACAGGCTTGTGGGGGCCACTTCAGTGGTAACAAGACTGTTGGGAAGGTGCTTCAGAGTTGTTTCTATTGGCCTACTCTATTCAAAGATGCCCAACAACATTGCAAAGCTTGTCCTCGATGCCAGTAGATGGGAAGTATTACTAAGAGGAATTCCATGCCTTTGCAGCCCATACTGGTGGTCGAATTGTTTGATGTCTAGGGTATTGACTTTATGGGACCATTTACCCCCTCCTATGGATATAATTTCATCCTTGTAGCTATGGATTACGTGTCCAAATGGGTAAAAGCCATAGCTACAAGTACAAACGACCACAAAGTTGTCATTAAATTCCTCAAAGACAACATCTTCTCCAGGTTTGGCATCCCCAAAGCCATCATTAGCGATGGGGGAAGCCACTTCTGTGATAAACCTTTTAATAAGCTGCTGGAAAAGTATTTTGTGACCTACAGGGTAGCCACTCCCTACCACCCACAAACCAGTGGGCAAGTAGAGAATTGCAATAGGGAAATCAAACACATTTTAGAGAAGACTATGAGAAGTGATAGGAGAGACTGGTTCATGAAATTGACAGATGCCTTATGCGCTTATAGGACTGCCTATAAGACCCCCATAGGTATGTCCCCATTCAGACTAGTTTATGGTAAGGCATGCCATTTTCTTGTTGAATTGGAACACAAAGCATACTAGGCTATTAAAGCAATAAATTCTTATTTCAACTCTGCTGGTATACACAGGAAACTGCAGTTAGCTGAGTTGGAGGAGCTCAGATTGGAAGCATACGCCAATGCTCAGACTTACAAAGAGAAGACCAAAGCCTTCCACGACAGACATTTGCTACGAAAAGAATTCAAACCCAATGATAAGGTGTGGATGTTCAGTTCTAGATTAAAATTCTTTCCAAGAGAGTTGCAGTCCAGATGGGATGGACCCTTCATAGTTGTACATCTTTCCCCATCTGGAGCTGTTGAAGTCAAGGACCCTACAGATGATAGAGTCATGAAGGTCAATGGCCAGAGGCTCAAACTGTGTGTGGACAAGATTTGTGAGCCTGAGGAGAGCATTGATCTGCAAGACCCTCCAGATTAATAGCTGATTTTTGCTTGTATCATATGTAAAATATGTGATTTATTTGTATCAATATAGTGCCGGCTGGTCTAGCAGGAAAATTTTTAGGGTGCTGAGACTGAGCACTACACTCAAATATCCAACTATTAGCTTTTAGAACCCTTCAATAAGACGGCTGATGATTTCGATAGGATTCTGGACGTTTTCAAGGGGCACTGAGCTTTGACGATACGTGAAACCAACCCCTCGATAGGTTAAATAAGGCAACAGAAACTTTTCGATAGGTTCTGGGTACCTATCGGAACCTATCGAATTGATAAATCATGTCGAATTCCAACCTATCGAATGGAAGGTTCCACTAGTCGAGATCCTATCGAATTGTACCATTTGTAAGCTTTGACTGCCAAGTTTTCGATAGGACACCTTGACCTATCACCACCATTCTCGTCGTCCTATCAAAATCGTTTTTCACACCCGTATCGATTAGGTGGTCCTACCTTGTGCATTTCCTGAATACCTGAACCTCTCCCAGTGCTTCAGCTTTTATGGCGCATGCCTCCTTAACTTATCTTCCCTCCTAAATTTAGCCCATCATGCAGTCCACGCTCCATTTCCCACACAGCGACCAGCACTCCATGCATTCCCGCCCTTCATATCCATTTCCCAAGCCTGGAAGAATGTGCCACTTTTATTGCATCATTTCATATTCCAACGCCCATGCACCTTAAATATTGGCTTCGTCCAGTCCTTACACATCCATTCCCCCCTACCCGACCCAACTCTTCCAGCCCACACTCATGGCAGACGACAAACCTCAAGACTTGCCCACCAAGTTCTTCCCTGTCTGGCCACCACCACCACCACCGGTCGAGCCTGATCCTCTTCAATTTCTCTAGGATGAATATGACGAGGTACAGAGAATCCTCGCCAAGGAGAAAAAGAAAAATCGACAGAGGGAGAAGAAGAGGCAGAAGACCGCCTCACCGGCTGCTTTCCCCCCATCATCCTTTTCCTCATCCACCACCCCACCCCCAGTCCCCCTGATCCCAATCTTTTTCTTTTTCTTCCTCCCCTGGCTTGCAGTTTCTCTTTCACCTGACGCAGGCTGAGGATATCCCTGAGCCAGGGGGGAGGTTTTTTTTCTCCCAAAGGCGATTTTGTCCACGTATCTGTCTTCAGTTATTTGTAATAAAATGTTTTGTTCATTTCATTTGTTGCTTCTCTATTATTTCTTATTCCATTTATTTTCTCTGGATGTCTGCACCATTAAACCCATTCTGCTAAAAATAGTGGGGACACTGTTTTGTTAAGGTTTAGGGGTGTGGCATGTATGCCAATAAACTAGTTAATTTTAGTGCAGCGAAGTTAAAAAGGAATAATCGAAAAGAGAATGAATTCACCTCATATTTGTTGTTAAGGTAACTTTAAAAACCATTTGCAACTGAAGTAAGCTGAAGTTTTAACATTTTTCATGAAGAAAATGTCAATAATTTTTGAAGAAAGTTTTTGATGTGTAATAAACTAGCAACGAGAAGAGACTGTGAAGATCCCCCCAGAAAAATTGGATGGAAGGCCATACCCAGTGAGAATTGGCCTTGAAAGATTTCTTTGAAGAGTGTCATTTTAATTCTTTCTGCTTTAAGGACTGACTGGACCTAATCTTGATCACTAGAAGTTAGGCAAATCCAAGTCGAAACAACTTGACAGCACTCAGGACATTGACGATGTGAAGTAAGGCCATCCTTTGGACAGTTTGAGCCTAAAATTCCCTACCTTTGAACTGCCCTTGATACACACCTTTTTGAGCCATAAAATCCCAGTTTTCTTTGATAGAAACCAGAAAATTTGAACCCGGTCCATTTCAGTCTACCCCCAATCTGAGAAATCAAGAAATGAAAGGAGAAATGAGGTTAGAGGAGCAAGGTGGAAAATTTGGTCAAAAGAAAGGAAAACACAGTTTGTGATGTTGTGGCATTCCAACCCGCACACATAAAAAAAAAAAAAAAAAAAAAAAAGAAGCAAAGGAAAAGAATGAGGAGGAGAAGTCACTCCACTTAAAAATCTACAAGAAGACAAGAAGCTGATCACTTCAAGTCTGAAAAATTCAAAAAGACAGTGAAGAGGTTCTGAATTGAAGAAGGTGAAGTCATGAATCACCTCCTTGCCTTTACTGATTTCTCAATTTTTAACTATGTTATCCCTTTTTGTTCCTTCACAAACCTCATCCCTAAGCCACATTACAACCCAATAAAAAGACCTTACTGATCGGAAAGTGGATTGAGCTGTCATGTGGAGATGAGAATCTACTTAATCTATGGTGAAAAGAGCTGGAAAAGTCAGAAATTCAAGGAATGCCTATGCTCCTGCTTGCAGTCCTATTTGAGGGTTGTAACTGCTCTTGAGCTAAGAGATATGATTTACACCTCTTCTCTGTACTAATGAGTGAACAACCCTGGTGAGACTTGGGTTTGAAATCCAGTTGATGGGGGAAGTATCTGAGCAGGATCCTCAAATTGATGCCGAGTTACGCATAAAATTTTAGGAGAAATGCCTTGACAGAAACTGAGTGATGAAGGAGTGATTTTAACAAACTTTCATATTTTCAAATTGATGTTTTTCTGTTGAATTTCCTTTAATGAATGGGCATGATGTGAATTTATTTGATTTGCTTAAACTCTGCTTTAACAGGTTGCACTATTATTAACTAAGTGTATTGCAGAAGTTTGTGGGTACCTTCACTGAAAACCCTCAGGAGACTTCACTCCTCCACTAGGGATCACCTAGGGGTTTAAAAGGCTTGGTGCATATGCTAAATGCATCCGTGCTCCCTACGAAAGTGGCATTTTATTTCGCTTTAATTCTCCTTTGCTCAGGGACTAGCAAAGCTTAGGCTTGGGAGTGTGTTAACTGGTGAAAAATGTCACTTTTCACCCTATAACCTGACCATTGATAGACCTGTGAGCACACTAATAAGCCCTTGTCAAGTGCATTTTGTAGACAACAATAAAAGAATATACTAATGAAGAAAAGCACTGAAGAATGCCCAACAAGGATCCATCTCTCAGCACAGGACGAACTCAGCAATAGCACACCAAAGGTTAGCACATCATTGAACCCTTGGAGCGTGTGGCTACAGCAGGGCAAGGTGAAGAAAGTGAGAATAGGATGAAAATGTCCTATCGATTGGTCACCTGAAGAGTTCGATAGGAGCTGAAAGCAAAGAAAGGAAGAATTCGTGCAGTTAAAGAAGTTTTCGATAAGATCTAAAGGCTGAAGAAGGATTAATTCGTGCGGATAGAGCAATTTGACAGGATCCCTGAACCTGTCGAGCAGATGAATGAAAGAGAAAGCTCATCCTATCGAAAGCTTCCCTAAGGAGAAAAAGGGAACCTGTTGAAGGCTTCCTGAACCTATCGAAATGAAGATGCTGGAATTGAATCTATCGAAGGGGGCTTAAGCCTTTCGATAGGAATGAGAGACAACCTATCGGGATGATGGCATGCAGAGCTGAACCTGTCGAAAAGGACCTCTGGACCTATCGAACTACTTAGCCAACCTATCGAATACTCCAGATAATGGGCTGAGGACCCTGAAGCTTCAAAGAGAAAATTCATCCTATCGGTACCTATCGAAGAGACCAGGGAACCTATCAAAAGGGGCTACAAGCTTATTTTCAACCTATTGGAAGCTTCTCTAACTTGTCGAAATCGCGTGCAGGACTTCTCATAAATTCAGCTGTGCACATGCTGTGACTTGGTGACTTGCTGCACGCAAACTGAGGCAGTTTGGTGACCGGCGCAATGTTCTAGAAGATGCCCTAGAAAGCCCTAACCGACCCACGTGCTCTAACAGAACCCTAACAAACTCTGAGGACCTTCTGGAAGGGATTTTTGGCAGGAAAAATAGAGGAGAAAACTATATATAGAGATCCCCAATTGCCATTGAGGGGAGATCAAAATTCTGAACAATTTCTTGGAGATCAGAGCTTGCAGCGAGATTCTATTTTCCTTCCTTTAGCCCAATCATGGTTGGCTAATTCTCTAGGAGCAGCAAGGAGTGAGTTAGATCTGTGATTAGGTAAGGTTAAGAGTGTTACTGGGGTGAATTGCTGCACAGACTACAGATCTGAGAGCATTCCATTGTCAGAGTGACCTTGTTTGCAATGTAAATATTATTTTCAATGTTTTAATTAGATCTAAAACTCTTTTAATTCCTTTTGGTGCTCGATCGGATTTGTGTAGAGGAGTTGCTTGATCAGCTCATCCACTTAACTGGTAAACCTCTTGGATATCATCTGAATTCCTTGGATCTGATATCCTTGTAATTTCTTGCGTCTGTGACTTGGAAATTGTGGCATCTATAGTGGTTTTAATTGTTCTAATTGAGGCTCTGGCTTTGTAGGAGATCTCTAAGATGGTCTGTGACCGTTAAAGTGAACAGATCATAACCTTAAGGTAAATCTAAGGCCAATTGGATTCATCTATTGTAATCCATGGATTCGATAAAGTCTATAGGATGGTCTGTGACCATTGAAGTGGACAGATCATAGCCTTTAGACCAGGTGGATCCTGTGATTTGGAGTGGAATTTATACCCTGTAGACGTGCTTGTGGCCAGCTGAGGGACTTGTGTGCTTTTGAACCCCTGTAATATGCTTAGGTCAACCTGATTGCAGTGAAAACAACCTCCAAGCTGTTCTTCTCCATTTTCTGAGTTTTTAAACCCTCCATCTGCAAGATCTGAGGCTCCAGATTCGATCTAAGACAATCTGCATTTTAATTGTAGTTTAGATTAAGTGAAACCCCAATCTAATCTCTCCCCTGTCTTTTAACTAGATCAACAATAGTTAGGGTGCCAGATCTCTTACAGATCTAGAGATTTACCCAATTCCAAACCACCTCTCTGTGGACTTCCCCTTACTTTAAAAACTTGCTACAAAGGACCTTGTATCTTGCTGGTCTAGGATTTCCCAGCTGTGCTGAACCCATTTCTGTTTTCTCTTGATGTTCACACCATAAATCAGCACACTGAAAGTCCCCAACAGTTGACCTCTCCCTTCTGCATTCAATTTCCCTCTGTTGAGGGGAACTATGAAATTAAATCTTCCACCATCAGTATGTTGCCTTCATTTCATAGGCTGAGTAAAGAAGATCCCTACAAGCATATCGACCAGCTTTTAAAACTTTGCACTACCTTCAACATTGCTGGCTTGGGGCATGAGGCCACTAAATTGAGGCTTTTTCCTTTTCCGCTAAAGGTCAAAGCCAGCACATGACTATCAAAGCTCCCTGCCAACAACATACAATCCTAGAGTGACCTCAAACCAAATTCTTGGCAAAAAATTTCCCCATGAACAAAACAAGCCAGATGAGGACAAATATTTTGTCATTCACTCAGTCCTCAATTGAGAATTTTAATGAAGCTTGGGAAAGATTCTAGGAGATGTTAAAATAATGCCCCCACCACCAAATCCTAATGTGACAACTTGTTTAAGTATTTTATCAAGGAATTAATGCCAAGAGCAAGGATATGGTGGATGCTTCCTGTGGTGGTAGCTACCTCCACATGACTGCTAAGGAAGTATGGGAGTTGTTTGACATAATAGGGGAAAATTCCATGTAGCAGGAATCTTTATTACGCAATGATAGTCAGACTCCAGCTAAGATGATAAAAGAGGCCACCCCTAGAGGTGGAATATATGAAGTGAAGGCGCAAGGTGACCTGGAGAGGAAGGTGCAAAACCTGAGCTTGAAGTTTGATAAATTGATGAATGTGATGCGGCCTCGGATGGTTGCACAGGTGGAGGAAGCATGTCTGTTTTGTCAATCCCCCACACATTCTATCATGATTGTCCATCTGCCAACCAGTTTTCGGATTTTGTTTTAGAGCATGTCAATGCTGCTTAAACTTTTGGACAGCAGCCTATTGGGTATTCTTGGAGGAACCACCCAAATTTGAGGTGGCGACAAGACTCATATCCTCAACCCCAGTAACAGCAAATGGTAGCTCCCTATAAACACCAGCACCAGGTTAATCAAGGTTACCCACCAAGGCAGAATTTCCTATTACTTGCCCCACAGTCTAACCAATTGGTCCTGCCCCCTCAATAGCCCAGATCCTCTTCATTTAAAGAGAATATGCTAGTTTCAATGTAGAATTTAGGGAGCTTGGTGCAAACTGTCAACTCTCATGGACAGAGCATCAAGAAGGTTGAGGACCAGCTAGGCCAGATTTGTAATGCTATGAATAGGAGGAAGAAAGGAATATTGCCTAGTCAGGCCCTGACAAACCCGAAAGGTCAATTTATGAGTGGTGATGCATCCTCTACTCGAGGAGGCAAGTGCCCAGTGATCCAAATATTGGAAATAAGTGTACCATATGTACAAAAATGATGTTTTGATTTGTGTTCTTTGGAATTCTATCAGTTGTGTTTTTAGTAAGTTGTTGAATTACTTGTTTTGTTATGTCTGTGTATACATTTTGTGAATGAATACCTATACATGTGTGTCATCTGAGTTTGTTGAGTGTTTAATGAAGAATGGTTGTGGTGCCCTTATCATAATTTCCATGAAGTTGAGCTGAAAAACTATTTTTAGGATTCTGTAATATTGATGAACTGATGATTGGAAATGGGCATATATTTTTCACGATTGAAATGAAGTACATGTAAGAGTTTGGTGCTCTTGCATAGTGGTTGGGTACACAACAACATGGATGCACTAACGAATGTGCTGCACTGAGCTAATGGAGTAAAGATTTAGAAGAAATGTTGTCTTGTTGAGCTGAAGAAAGCTTAAATTTACTGCGTGAGCCACTACTGGGTTTCCTCGTGTGCTAAAAGTATGAGCAATGGTTGTAAATAAATGCCTCATAGACCTACTTCTGCTCTGCGAACCAATCTATATATGAAGCATAGCTTTAGTGTTGTTCTGCGCGAGAGTTGCTCGAGGTAACTTTCTGAAGCAGCACAAAGCCTCGCGCACTAGCACCACTGAGTTAGCTCCATGATTCTCAATGCAAGGTAGTTTGCCCTTTAGTGAACAGAACATATCACGGACTTAAAATCCAACTGCGCGAAAATCCTATTCCGAGAGCACCTATTGCCAACTGTGCGAACCGCAAGATTTGCTCTATAAACCCCTCATTTTCTTCATTTCATCTGTCTGCCCTAGTTTCTGGCACACTCAACCAGAGCTCTCAGTTCTTTCTTTCTTCTCTACCCCTTAAGCCACTCCACCTTAAGCATTCCTCTTACCATTTTGTTCCCCAGCACCTTTCGGTCTCTTTGAACAAGGTTTGAGGGGATTTGAGCCATTGTGAACACATTGAGTTGGAACCCTAGATCTCAAATGGTACGATCTCCATTTCCTCTCTGTGCTATGATTGATTTGATTTTCAGTGAAAAGTAGGGCCAAAATTTAGTGCTTCTGTGTTTACTCATTGCCTTCTGCATTTTCCTAGATTTGTGAACCCTCAGTTTAAAAGGTTTTGAGCACCCATGGCCAAGAGTTCAAAATTCATCAATACATTGGCAGCTATGCTAGACCCTACTCCTAGTGGCAGCCCTGTGGCCACTAGAAAATCTGTAAGGATTACAGAGGCCTCCACATTGGGGACCTCTGTGGTGCCCTCACCTAGTGTTGACCCCACAATTTTCACGGAGAAGAAGAAATCTGCCCCAAAGAAGAGGGCCAGAGAGCACCCACCTGCTGAGAGCCCTAAAATTTCAAAGAAGCAACAGACAAAGGGCAAGACTGTGGCCCTTGAAGTTGTGGAGGAAGAGAATATTGAATACCTCAGGGTCCCTTCTGCGTTTGTGTCGGCAATTCCGCTGGAGGCTGAAGCCATTTTTGATAAAGCCTACTTTGAGGAGCTACCAGAGACCTCTGCCTCCATTGAGTATCTGACCAATGCATCTTTGTTGCCCTTGTTGAGGCCCCCAATGCAGCTGGTTTTCCCGAGGATGGTGAGATTATTCTACCAGAATATGAAGTTAAAAATGGGTGATGATGGGAACCTAGCACTGCTGGTCTTAATTAATGACTTTGAGATTATGTTCAACTAGGCAGACGTTGCAACAATACTAGGGATACCAGCTGGATATAACCCAAAGTGGAGTTTTGCCCCCCCTTTGATAGTCACCATTACTAAAATTGCAAAAGAATTAATTGGAGGAATCACTGCCTCAGGAGACTCAATCAGAAAGAGACACCTGAATCCCAAACTCAGGCTCATGGATGCAATGTTAATGAAAAATATGTAGTGCTTTGGTCATGAGCAGGAGAGGAGGTACCCCATAGCTAATACCCTCCTCTCATTTCACAGAAACCACTACTTGGATGTAGCCATGTTGGTTTTTGAGGGAGTTAAAGATATGTGTGAGAAGGTGAAGACAAAGAAAAAACCTCAGGCCCTCCCCTACTGTAGGCTGATCACTGCCTTGCTGCAGTTTGGAAAGTATCCCTTCAAAAGGGGGTATTAGTGGCACAATAATGGGAAAGAGGAAGAAGAGGAAGGAATTATAGACAGAAGCAACCCCCACCATTCAGGAAGTGGCTGTTGCTGCTACTATTGAGGTGGCAACCTTTGTTGGGCCAGCTAAGCCCCAAATCTCATTGCCAGCACATACCCCCTCTCCCTCAGCTTTATCTATACCCATTTCCCCACCACCTCCACCCTTCATCCATACATCACAACCCCTCATAAGCAAAGTACCCTCACCTGAGCCTCTCTCCCCAATCACCCGTCATTAATCACCCCAATCTTACCACCAACCATGATAACCACTGCTTCCCTGCACCCTTACCCCCTTTTTCAGCCCATACCAGCCCCCCTGTAAAAATTGCCTATACTAAGAAAAGAAAACTCACAAAAGGCAAAGCCCCCAAAGGACCCTGCCCACCTATATTTCCCAAACCATTCCAATCCCTGCTACCACCTTCATTCCATACCCAATACCCACAACCTATGCACCAGAACCCCATACCTTTGACACCCTAGGAATCCAATGAGATTTTCCCAGCTTTTGTACCTATCCCTAGTGAGCCTGTAGACCAATCCATTCCCTTATCCCATGATAGTGAGCCATTTTCAAGAGAGGAATTTTCCTCTATGATGTCTACTATCCTAGGAGACATCAACCGAGAGTATACTCCTCTCCCAGACTCTCCTCCCCCCCACACTTTACCCCACCACATGAACCACCATAGGCCACTACCTTCACTCATCGACCCACATCTCCCTTCCAACCAGTTTCACCTATCCAACCCACACCCAATTTCATACCAGACCTCTTACCCCAAATCCGTCACCTCTTACTCTCTTACAAGCTAGAGTGTTGGCCACTAACCAATCTCAATCCTCCATTACGGCCAACCTTCAAACAATTACCCCCACCCTCCTCTATCAATCCTTTATCCAAGCTAGCTTAGAGTCAATCTAGTCCACCTTATCCCTATTACTCCATCCTTCACATCAGCCACCTACCCCTGTAGTTACCATGGCTTCCACCTAGATTGACCCTACACCTGAGCTTCTTCTTACTCCCATTTCCTTACCACTTTTGTCACTGCTCGCTATTTCCCGTACTGTGGCAACTTCCAATACTGCCACTGATGTGGAGGATTTAATACTCACCTGTTCCAAGGCAGTTCAAGCTGATCCTGAACCCCAGCCCCAACTTGAACCTCCAGCTGAACCTCCCTAGACCACCCCCTCTCCACGTTTGGTTGGCCCTTCTTCAAGTCAGGCACCTCCCCTCCTTCTTGCCTCTTATTTTTCCATTCCTCCTGATTCTACCCTCCTTTATGACATGCAAGCCAATCCTTATATTAAAAGGGATATTGTTCAAGGGCTGACTAATATTAAACAATCCTATGAAAAAAGGATTAATATGCTCAAAGGGGATATCAAAAAGCTGTTGAAGGACATCGCGAAGGGCTGAAAAAAATTGTTGTGTCTATATAAAGCCCAAGAGAGTTCGACTACACAAGAGAAGCTCAATGTTGAACAAGAGAAAATGGCAGTTGCAACAGAAAAGCTGAGAGCTGATGCATTAGAGAAAAGGTTGGCTGCCTTCAAGGAGATCAGGGAACTCCTTATTGCCCAAGCTGAATTGCCTGAACAAAAGGCTGAAATCCTTGAGAGGCAACTGCTTGTAGCAACTGGAAGAGTACCCCCACCAGCTATTGGGGAAAAAGTGAAAGGAAAAGGAGTTATCATTAAGGATGAACCAACTGGCCCTTAAATGCTTAATCACTTGTTGCACTTGTATTTCATTAGGAAGTAGTGTGTCATTTTTTGTGTAATTTACTTCCACCTACTTTGTACATACTTTAGCTGTATAATAACACTGCTATTTATTTTGTTTTATTTAGTTTCCAATCTGTGACTTTTTATTTTTATGTTTGTTTATTTTTATGTTATTTGTTATGTGTTTTGCTTTTCTCTCTTGTAGTTTTGGGTAGTTAATTTCTATGTTTTATACCTGTTGCACATCTCACATTTGAATAAGTGAGGACACTGCTCCTCATAGGTTTGGAGGTGTGGCAAGTTCTGCCAATGAAATAGTTAACCCAAGTGCAGCAGAGTCAAGTAAGTCAAGATAGGAATGGAGCCATGTTCACCTAAGAATCATGAAAATTAAAGAAATTTAAAATTTTTACAGACCTTTAGGCATTACAAACTGATTAAATTTCAACCTTTCCATGAGGTGAACACAAGGAAAACTTACTTGCATCAACACTTAGTAAATCACTAAAGAGAGAAAAAGATAAGGACATGCCTAAGAACTCAATAGAAGACCATATAACTAGTGAGTTTTGGGCCTATACAAAAATTTTTTCCTTTCTTTGAGGAGTGACTGTGACAATTCTTCTAGCCCTAAGGACTGGCTGAGGCATGCCCTCATTAGAAGTTAGGCATCTCCAAGTTGAAACAATTGACAGCACTCATGATACTTAGGAAAGGATCAAGGCCTTCTCTTGGATAGTTTGAGCCTAAACAGACCAAACCCTAATCAACTGCCCTTATGCATACACCCTTCGAGCCTTAAATTCTAATTTTCTTTTAAAATACACCTGAGAACTTGTACCTGAACCTATGGACCTGATTTAAACTTACCCTCACTCTGAGGAATCACAAGGTAAAGGAAAAGGAGATGAAGATGGACAAGATAAGATCAACATTGGGTGAATGGAGAAGAGAAACCTAGGAGCTTAGCAGTGTAGAAGCGGAGGAAAGAAGTGGCAGGTCAGAGAAATAAAGATCTGATGGCCTAACTGAATATAAAAAAAAAAATTAAATTTAAAAATAAAAAAAATAAAAAAAATGAAGAGGAATAAGAGGGGTCAAAGAGGAAAGTTTCATTTGAAAAATCAAAAATAGGAGGGGAAGCTGGCCACTTCAAGTTTGGAGAATTTTAAAGAAAATGAAATGTGCTGAATTTAAAAAGGTGAAGTCATGAATCACCTCCTTCACCTATTGCCTTCTCAATTTTGAATCTCTTTTTAACCTTCCATTCTTTATAACTCATACCATAAGCCACATCACAACCCAGTCAAATGACCTTGTGATCCACAGTTGAATGAGCTATCATGCAGAGATGAGGAGTTGCCCAATCTATGGTGAGGACTAGCCATTGATATCAGCACTTAGATGCTTTACAGATGCTCATGCTTACAGACCCATTTGGGGGTTGTAACTGCTCTTGAGCTTGAGAGAAAATGAAAACCCTTATGGTTCATTGTGAGAGTATGCCCTAGAGAGCATTGGATCTGACATTGAATGTATTGGGCATGACATAACCTAAATTTTTAATTAATGATGAGCTTAGTGCTGACATGCAGGTGTTCTCTCCCTTGTTGTGAACTAATTGGAAATATTACGCATTCATGAGAAGTTTGTGATGATTAAATGTTTGTGCATACCATGTATTTAAATTTCTCACATCTGTATTGATTCAAAGGTGAACAGATGCTCTGTTTCTTGACAACTAACTTGATGATCTTGCACTTTTGCTAACTGTTTCATTGAGAAGTTTATAGGTATCTTCACTAAAAACCCTCAGGAGACTTCACTCCTCCACTAGGGATCACCTAGGGGTTCAAAAGGCTTGACACATATGTTAAATGTATCTGTGCTCCCTACGAAAGTGGAATTTAAATTTTTTGAGTAATTGTTTTAAACTTTCCTTTGCTCAGGGACTAGCAAAGATTAGGATTGGGGGTGTGTTATTCACTGAAAAGTACCACTTTTCATCTCTTAACCTAGCCTTTGCTAGACCTTGAAGCTCACTAATAATCATGTTCTACGTATATTTTGTAGTTAGCAATAATTTGTATAGCTTAATACAAAATCCATGTCCATTGGTCCACAGAAGAGAGGAAATACATGTAAAGATGATAGCCGAGGCAAAGTCAAATGGAACACCCTAGTAGTGCTCACCATGGTAATTCAATTGCTGGTCATCATTGACCAAAAGCCTAGCAGATGGAAGACGTTAGCTAAGAATGGAGGAAGCTACAACATCAACCACTGCAATCCATTAGAGTGCTAAAAGAATCATCTCGCAGAGTTGAGGATCCCCCTCACAAAGCTAAAGATGCAGTGAAAGTTGCCCTTGTGCAGATCGGCCGCACAGTCAAGAGGAGAACAGAAAAGATATCATGAAGATCTTGCGATTTAAAACTCTCAGAATCTATCCTCACGAAGATCGAGCCCCAAAGCAACTGCATGCAGAACATAGTGAGTTCATATGCACAAAGAACAATCTGTCACCTCGCAGAGTTCTTGCATAGACAAAGAAGAGAGAGATGCCTAGAATTTCTCTCACGCGGCTCTCGCGCACCCTGGAGCATAACCAGTTACTACGCAAACACAGGCACCTTACTTCGCAAGCACTCAGCGAGAGGGAGAGCTTCTGAAGCTCTATTTGTGCAAAGAGTCCTGGTGCTCTAGATCATCTCTACGACAGCAAGGCAGTGCAAAGGAACTACGCGATGAACTTATGATTGATTGTGCAAGTAAGCACTTCTCACCCGATAAAGGCAACTCAATGATAGCTCTGCAACTGCGCGAATGAACTAATGCAGATGTCATCCCTGCGAAGCTCGGGCTCTTCACTTCTTAGTTTCAATTAAAGGACTTTTTTGGAATTTCTCAAGGCTAGGGCATACTTCTCAAGGTGTAGATTTTGAGGAGCATATCTCCAGGCATCCAAGAGTTGAAACAGCGCCATGTTTGCTAGAAAAATTAGGGCTAATCTCTTCAGAGCCAAAGCCTTATGGATAGAGTATATAAGTTGTACTTAGAGTTTATTATTTTCATCTTTCCTTCATCCTCTATCAGCTGAGAACTCCAACAAGCTAGGGTTAGGGTTTGATCATCTCTTTTTCTTATTTTTCTTCTCTCTTAGCCCAGCACTTGCTGGCTAATCCCCCTGTAAGCAGCTAGGTTTTATTTTATTTTAGTTTATAATAGGTTTTTGTATACATTGGGATTGTGGATGAGTAGTTGTGTACAGGTTGCAGCCTAGAGACATTTCATTGTATGTTTTGTGTTCATCAATGGATTGCCATTTTAATGCCTAATTGAATCTAAAGATCTTATGATTTCTTTAGATGCCTATAGGTTCCATGTATTTGGGACTAACCCATTCAGTTTCCAGTAGATCTATTATTTACCATCTGATTTCCCTTGGTTTGATAGCCCCATGGAAAGCAATGCTGGATTTATAGTGAGATCCAGGGAACTTAGAGGCCTATGGACCATGGTGGTTGTAGTAGTTTTCATGCTCCTTCTCAGGCCTCTTTGGTATGGACAGACCAATGGGTTATCGTGTGACCATTCAAGTGGACAGAGTATAGCCCTAAGGTTATGTCTATTCACATGTTTGAGAAGGATTCTTCTCCCCTACACATAAGATTCTAGAGCCTTGTGAGGAGGTTTGTACAGTAACTGGCTCCCCTCTGTTTTACCTAGCCGACATCAGATGTTAGATCTGATCTTGTTGTAGTAATTACAGCTTAAGGCTGAGTCATTGCAGGCCATTTGAAGTAATGACCAGTTGAATCTAAAGCCTTATTCAACTTATTGCATGGTCCTTTTTGCGGGCCCTAGTGAGTCGTTGGCCTTAGCAAAACACTTAGGATCTTATGGGATGGATTACCTATGGATGTTAGCCAGGTCTGTGCGCAGATCTAGGGAGCTTGTAGCACTGGCATTACATAGTGCTGTAATAGTATTCATGGCTTGATCTGGCCCAGTGGCTGGGGGAATGACCAGTCCACTCCTTTGGGTTTGATTGGTAATGTCTATTTTAACGAATGGGATTTGACAGACTCTATCTGATACCCTGTGACCATTAGAGTGGACAGAATATAGCCCTAAGAGTGCTCCAAATGGCATGGGTTAAACCAAATATTTTTACTTTGTTGAGGCTTTTAATAACGTCTCAGCAAGGAACACTGCAGAGATAGACTAAATCTGAGTTACATCACTGCCTTAACTCTAGCTTAACCTGCTTACTCCTCATAATTTTTGTATTTTATTTTGGCACACGGGCTACATTTTATTTCTCTATTTTTAGGATTAATTTAGTGTAGTCGTGACATCCAACTCCCTTTCTTTAGGATTGTCAGATTTGCAACCAGATCTGGAGGCCTACTATTATAGCCCATTCTAGGCTCTAGATCAATTTCTCTCTGGGACAAACTCTTACTTATCAAAACTTGCTTCAATGGATCCTATATCTTGCAGGACTATGTGTATTTCAGTCTTGTTGTGCTGACCCATCTCCATATCCCCACTCTTGATTTATTCTCTCCACTTTTCTTAATAAAATAGCAGCAAAAATCTGAAATAACGAGACCAACAATTAGACAGCCTATAAGGCCCCTATTGGCATGTCCACATTTAGGCTGGTTTATGGCAAGGCCTGCCACCTACCAGTAGAGTTAGAGCACAGAGCCTAATGGGCTATCAAAACACATAATTTTGATCTAACTACTATTGGTTCTCACAAGAAATTACAACTAGCAGAGCTTGATGAGCTAATGCTAGTAACCTATTCAAATGCCAGATTATACAAGGAGAAATCAAAGGCAATCTTTGACAAGAAGCTAATGAGCAAGGACTTCAATGCGGGTACTAAGGTTTGGCTTTTCAACTCCAAACAAAAATTTTTACAGGGAAGTTAAAATCTCGATGGGATGGACCTTACACTATCATTAATGCCTCCCCATCTGGTGTTGTGGAGATCTTGGATCCCATGTCTGGGAGAATCATGAAAGTGAATGGGCAGAGGCTAAAAATTTGAGTAGAAAATTTAGTGGAGCCTCCTCAGACCATTCTCCTACATGAACCTCCCACTGCTCAGTGATCCACAGCTTTGTAAAATGTGTACCATATGTGTTAAATGTTTCTTTTTGTTTTCGTGTGCTTAGAAATCTGTCAATTACTGTCTTTAGTGTGATGTTAATTACCTATTTGTTTTGTTCTATTTTGAATGGTGTGTTGATAATATTATGTGCATGTCTATCATTTGAATTTATTGTGCATAGACCTAATGTTAGGTGCATGTCCATTGTTGCTATGTGGTTGAGGTGCTGTCATTGTAAAGATCATGTATCTCATATACTTGAATATCTTTGGCTTTCTGAACGCTTGAGGTACATATCTTGCTAATGGGCACTGAGATAATCATGATGAAAGGAGTGACTAGGTAAGAAATGTGGTGCATGCCAGTATAGATGCACATATCAAGGTGCCAGCACTGAATAGGCTAAATTGTGCTTTCTCGCGAGGTTCTACGGCCTCATTTTCACACTCGCGAGCCAGTTGAAGCTTTCCCTCAGAGTTCTGATGAAGATTTTGTACCGCACGAGAGCTTCGCGAGTAAAAGTGCTTGCTGAAGCCTAATATTGAGCTTCGCGAGGCTCTAGCTTGGCAGTAATATGAAACTACACGAAGAATAGAATTCAATCATTTTAAGCCTCACGAGGCCTTGCAACTGTAGCTGGGCGAGGGATGTAAAACTACCTCACACGCTAAGGCCCAGATTTAGCTCCGTGAAGTGACCTCGCGAGGCCCAAATTTAGAAACTTTATGACCTTGTGAGACTCTGTTCTTCTTCGCGACAGCACTTCTCGTGATTTTGGAAGTTAAGTACATGAGAAATGTACCTTGCGAGTACTTGGCGACAGCTGTGTGAGGCATGGGATCAGCCTTACAAACCCTGCGATTTCTCTATTTTCCCCATTCTATCTCTTTGCCCTAAGCCTTCACTGAGCAAAAATCGAACTCCCTCTTTTCTTCTTTCTTCTTTATAGCTAATCCACTCCACCTCAGGCAGTTTCCTCCTACCATTTTACTTCCCATCACCTCCTAGTCACTTTGAACTCGGCTTAGGGATATTTGAACCTTTGTGCAACATGTGAAGTGGAACCCTAGCTTCAATTTGGTAAGATTTCTCACACTCTCTTTGTTAGGTTGATTGGATAGTAATTTTGTGTTATGTAGAGAGGAACTTACGTGCTTTTGTATTTGTGAAGTGTACATAACAGAATCTGTCAGTTTATAACCCTAATTTTGAAGGATTGAGTAGCCATGGCCAAAAGTTCAAAGTTCCTAGACACATTGGCTGCCATGTTGAACCCTCCACATACTGACAGCCTTGGGGCAATTCAAAAATTATTGAGGATTGCAGAGGCCTCCATTGTGGAGACCTCTGAGGTTCCTACACCCACTATTGAGCCCCAAGTGGAGCAAGCAACTAAGAAGAGGACAACCCCAATGAAGAAGGGCAAGGCTGTGGCCTCTGATTCCCAAGCTAAAAAGAAATTTGCTCCTAAGAAGAGGGCCAGAGAGCACCCACCTACCAAAAGCCCTGACAAATCTAAGAAGAAATAGAGTAAGGGCAAGGACGTTTCCAAAGAGGTCCCTGAGGTTGCAGCTGAAGAGGAGGATACTGAATACCTTAGAACCCCCTCTGAATAGGTGGCTGCCATTAAACTAGCGGTAGAGACAATTTTTGATAAAGCTTTCTTTGAGGAGCTACCAGAGACATCTTCATCTATGGAGTACCTAACCAAGGAAACTCTACTCCCCTGTTGAGGCCACCAACGCAGCTAGTCTTCCCTAGACTAGTGCAGCTATTCTACTAGAATATTAGAGTCAAGACTGGGGATGATGGGAACCCAGCATTGTTGATGTTAATAGACAAGTTTGAGATGCTCTTCAACCAGTCTATAATACCTGAGATACTAGAGATACCAGCAAAGTATTGCCCAGAGTGTGGTGTGGGCCCTCCTGTGATAGCCATAATCGAAGAAATTGCTTAGGAGTTGACTGAGGGGATCACAGCCTTTGGGCTGTCTATTAGGAAGAGAGATTTGCCCCTAAACATGAGGTTTATGGCAGGGGTACTTAGGAAAAATGTCTATTGCTCTGGACATGAGCAGGAGTGGAGGTTTCGCATTGCGGATGCACTCTACTCATTTCATAAGAACCACTACTTGGATGCCCCCAAGTTAATTTTTGAGGGGATGAAGGATACTCACGAGAAGGTAAAGACCAAGAAGAAACCTCACTCGCTCCCCTACTGCAGGCTCATTACAGCCTTGCTAAAGCTGGGAGGCTATCCTTTTCAAATGGATAGGAAACTATTGCCCTAAACCCCATAAAATATGGTAAAATGTAATGGGGTATCAGTGGCACCATGATTGCCAAGGAGAAGAAGAAGGAAGCAGCTGCTGCTGCTACCTCAGCAGCCACCACCTCCACATCTGAAGCCATTACCTCACCAGCCACTCCTTCAACTTTCATGCCAAACACTACTACCTCAACCCAAGCCTCAAAAGCTTCAATAGGCCCCTTACCTATACCTTTTCCCGTCACCTCAGCCACAGCTACCTTAACCTCATTACCACAGACCATACCTACTGAGACCTTACCCATACCACTACGTCAAAAAAGCCGAAATAAGACTGCCCAAAGCCGTCTTATTTTAAAAATAAGACGGCCTAAAGCCGTCCTCACGTCCGTTCTTTTTTTGGGCGTCTTAAATTTATAAGACGGTCCTAAACCGTCTTATATTCCACAAATAAGACGGTAGAGAATGACTGCTTTCAGCAGTCCTAATACGACCAATAACTAAGACAGCTCATGACCGTCTCTAATAAACCGTCATTTATTGAGAGACGGTCATGAGCTATCTTATTTATTATATCGGACAGTCCTTTCTGAACCGTCCTATTTGAAAGACGGTTCAAATAAGACGGTTTGGAACAGTCATATTTTTTAAATTTTGGGAAAAATTAAAAAAATAAGACGGTCTTAGACAGTCTTTTTTTTTTAAATTGTAATAAAAAAAAAATATTTATAATACAAACTACAATGAGTATAATAAAAAATTTTACTACTACAAATTTACCCCCCACACACACAATGGACCAAGTTCTCATAAGATGGAAGCCCACATCCATAACATATCTAAATTCAAGTTCAACCTGAAGGCCGCAGTTGGTGAAGTGTGCATATCATTATGGGGACATTATTATTTTTTTAGTGAGAGTGAGAAGCATCAAAACAATAATGAATAAAAGAAAAGATAATAAACAGGTTAAAGTTCATTGACATGTGCATTAAAGCAGTTCACACATGTGTTTGGGCGTGTATGTTTGGTGAGACCGAAGTACCACTAGAAATCATTCAGCTAGGTGTCTTTCATTTTCATGCTCCACAACATGTTGCTTCAAAAGTCACCTTATGCATCACATGCGGCAAAAGGGAATCCTGCAGCAAAGTAAGAGATTTTGAATACTGTATTAAGCCGAGCAGCTATTATATACACTGTAATTTACCTCAAGCAAATGCAACTAAGAGAAAAGAAGAAATGTGGATGCTTGTCAGATTTCCACAGATGCTTCTATATGAATATGATAAAGCATTGACTTAAAAAGAGGATAGTGTTGAATCAGAAATCGATCCATTCAGAAAATTGAAAATAGCTGATGTATGCATGTATCGCATATATAGCAGTTGCCATAGAACTACTTAGATTATAGGAGCTGCTAGAAAACTATATGTATATGTAGGTTCATAGCAGAACATAGCAGTTTGATATAAAACTGCTCAGATTATAGCAGCTGCTATAAAACTATATGTACGTATAGGTGTATAGCTGATCAGCAGTTTGGTACCATGATTTACTTATGGGTGCCTATAAAAGCAGTTTGGTACCATGATTTAAGTCAATCCTACTCAATAGTTGTTTAGAAACCAATCAAACAGACACGAAATTTTAAAATAATATAAATAACAAGTCACTCACTTCAAATGAATTTGGGTTGGTATAGCTTGTTCTACTTATCAGGTTTTCTTCTTGTAAACCATCCTCTGAATTATTTACAGTTGTTTGCATTAAGAGAAGCAAGTTAGTTTAATCCTCATATAGATGGCATAAATAATCATTAAAAAAAAAATACACATTACAAAGAGAAAATAGAAAGTAAATAATGAATCCAATGTTATAAGTCATTACATTCCAAATTTTTACCAAACTTTTTTTAAAAATTCTGCAATTTTCCGAAATTGACAAAGGTTCATTGAAAATTTTGGTGGGACCCTCATTTTGGTGAAATTTTGACTACTTTTGACTATGGTTCCATGTATATAGTATATAGAGTAATGACCATTCTTAGTTATGAGAGTGATTATGTTGTATATTATGCCCTATATGCTATAATTAACAATTTTACAGCATCCATTCAAGCCACAAATCAATTGAGACATGCACATAGCAACAATGAGCATATTGAAAAGAGTTGGTTAATCCTCCATTCACTGCTATATTCAACTTTATGCAAATAAATCAACAAAGGAATTGAATGAAAATATAAGTAGCTCAATTATATATTAATAAAACCCATACATATATAGTTAAATGGCCCCATCCAATGCTATTTTTTTCCATTTCAAGCAAAAATAAAAAATAAAGATGCATCAATAAATATAGCACAATTTCATGGGAAAAAAAAGAGATCAAATTTTCCAATCAGCACTATTCCCCCGCACTCCAAGAAAATAAATTAAAAAATTAACTGCATGCAACTACAAATACACATCAAATTCATTAATGAAATATAAAAAAATATAATGATGACAGTGAAATTTTGGTTCAAGTTCATTAAGACAATAGCCATCCACTCAACGCTTTCTCAGACCATGCAAGAAAAATAAATGAAACAACAAAAAATCCTTGTAGAAGTGCCCCCTAAACTTTTGGGGGAAAAAAGGAGTAAGCTTGCTAGGCCTATTCAGGCTATTGTATGGGTTACTTATTTAAATTCAGTTACGGTATAGGTGGTAGCCCCCTTTTTAATTTTAAGTTAATATAGATACTTGACCTAAGTGTCAACTCTCTTGGTACTTGGGTCACTTACCTGAGCGAGCTTAAAATGGGGCATGACCACCCGACTGCAAATTGGGGTGTACCATTCCAAAATGGGTGAATGATTTTAAATAGAAAGGAGTGAAAGACATTGGCATCAAAATGGTTAATGATGATGGAAATTACATGAATAGTTCACAGGTTCATGATGGTGAATGTGAATGCTTTGCATATATAGCGATCGAGCGGGTGAAAACCAATGATTTTGGGTTCATGAGAACGAATGCTTTTAAAATTTGGGGAGTGAGCTAGCTATGTTGAACTTATCGATAGAAATGGAAGGATTTTGACTTATAGGGAATGAATGCTCCCTGAGGATAATGGATGACATTTCTAAATCTTTCCTTGTTAAAAAGTGTTTGGATTTTGAGAAGAGTCATAAAATGAAAGAAAAGCATGACAATAGTGACAGTTAAGGCTTTAAGGATTGATTTAGTTATGACATTGTACTCTTTGCTTTTGAGCACCCACATAAGCGTGAATTGTAAATGAAGTGCCCCTTGTCTTGATAACTCCAACAGAACTGGTATAACTCCAACAGAAGATAAATGAAATTACAGAAACATACTGGGCCACATCCAACAGAACATTAGGGATGGCTCAGATGGAGAGAAACAAATCACCAACGTAAACAGAGAATCAACTTTCAGTTATCGAACATCCAACATTTTTATTTTATTTTTTTGATCGGTAAGCTATCGAACATCAAATAATTTTCAGTCCAGCCCAGCCAATAGGAGACTAATGTAACCAGACATCATTGATATATTCAACTAAAAATTGAGGTTATATAGGAATAAACAAATATAGATGCAAGAATTAGTCACCAAACTGTGAAGTAAACACATCCCCTTATCTATTGCATAAATTCTCTTGTATATCTATTGTACTCTAAAGTCTAAACATTCACAATCAAGGACTGTAAACATGTAATCAATCAATCTTTTAAATGTTAATTAATTGATTTGGAAAAGATGGTTTAGTTCAGGCAGATACCTGTGAAAGCCTGTTACCCAGAAGAATTACGGATGCAGCATTTTCTTTTTCTCCTCTTTGCAAAGCGATCCCATCATCCCAACATCAGCAAGGGCCAAAGAAGGTGCATCATTTATGCCATCACCTACCTTGAAAGAGGCAGGATACATATCAATCAGATTAATTTTCTTTGGTCGTTTGATAGGTAATAGCAGAAATTTTCATTGCATACTACCATATCTAATGTCCAAGAGAAGAAGTTTACGTAAGACAGCAATCTTGAAAGACAGTCCAGGGAGTCAGGTTACCAATGCAACTTGATATCCTTGAGATTTCAGACTTGATATGGCATCTGACTTATGTCGTGTAGTCATGCATGAATTCACACTTTCACTTCCTATTCCAACTATCTTGGCTATACTTGCAACTGCCACTTCCCTGTCACTTGATAAGAGGATAGTCTTGATTCCCTTTTGTTGAAGCCTTCCAAACCAGAGCAACAGGGTAAGCAGTAAGCAGAAAAGTATGGTATAACTTAAATGTTAAATAGCAATGTTCCAAAGTTCGAAATCTGAATCAGAAATCAGTTTTTAAATATGCCATTTGGAGAAACAAAGTCAATAGGACCGCATCATCGGTTCAATGTAGGAAAGGTATGGTAGTGTAGATCTTGATTCATGTGATTTTTTAGGTACTAGCATAGTGACAAATTGAGGAAGATTTAACAGAATTATATCAGCTTCAAGGAAATTTTATGAAAATATTTTACATAGATTTCTTGTTACACAATCTCCAAGTTTTGAATCGATCGAATAAAAACTGAACTTGCAGTAAATAATTTCTTCTAAAGCAGTGTAAATTTTGGAATTTTATGTTTTCATTGCATAATACAGCAAGTTTCAGGTGAGCATTGAGTTGGTTTTTGAATTGTTTTCTACTTTCGACCCCATAATGTCCTTGAAAAATAGTTAAATCATTCCTTTTATCAAATTTTTTTTTTATGACTTGGGTATCCAGGCCTCTTAGAGCACCTGCCAAATCCCAGGGGCACATGCACACCCCCAGTTAGCACATGCCGGGTCAGCATGGGATATAAATCCTTAAGGTGGCCTCAAGGGGGGGAGGGGATTCGAACTCAGGTCTCCTGCTTTTGGAGGAAGGTACCTGGCCAGCTCGCCTAACCCCTTGAGGTTATTCCTTTAATCTATTGCAGTGTCTCGTACCATTTTTTTTTTTTTGGTTATCAGGTTCAGATATACAAAGATATATTCCACAACCTCATTGTATAACCCAAGAGATGTTTACAGTAGGGTACAGGGTCATTCTAAAAAACCTAACCTACATATTACGTTGGCAAATTTTAATGGTTGTAAACTTTCTCTTGGGCTCACTCAGTTAGACTGTTTGTTTGCAACAAATTGGAAATAGTTTCTTCAAAGGAACAACTGTTGAAGCGAGTCAAAATTAACCAATGTATTCTGAATGGAACACTAACGATTTTTTTCATATCAATACAAAAAGGCATCCCTACAAAAAAAAAACATACAATCCTTAGAAAATGGGTACAAGAAACCAAAAAAGTTGTCCTCTCCCAATTCCATTTTTTGCTACAAAGATAGGATTCAAGAGTACTTGCAGTTGACACACAAAATAGCGAGGTAGTTTATCAACTCAATTAGGAATTTAGGAGATCTCCCAGAATATACAGAAAGATACATAATTGGAGATTATTTCTCCTGTTAGAATATACATACTTTAGTGGATTCTATCTAAAGGGCGCATTCCTGTAATTCTCTATTCAAATGTGGGTAATTTACCACACTATACCGGTATAAATACACCACAATTAGCAACAGTTTGTGCTGCTCATTTTCACTCTTCACATGGTATCAGAGCAGGCTCTGAGATACTTGAAATCAACTCATAATTTAATTTTGTTGACGATCAAATGTGAATACCTTTCAGTTAATTTCATGTACTTTTAAAATCTGGTGTGTGCTTTTAAAATATTAATTTTATGTACCCTTCCTCGAGTTCCAGAATGTTAGTATTTCAATCAGAAGTAATTACAAGAACAATTCAGAAAGAACATATACCATGTAAGTGTCAGAGGGCAAGGCCGATACTTGATCAAGCCAAATTACTCCTCTTCTAGTAGTTGTCAGTTGAAGTCTTGCAGTGTGGTCGGTTCCTTTGGATTCCAATAGAAGCTCCACCTTTATCCAGTCAGAAACATCTGTGGCAGAAAGTCTGCAAGAACAAACAGAGTATGAAATAGGAAACCATATTAGAATCAGTACTGTGGGGCACTGAATCACACTAACTACAGAACATCAATAAAAGATACTCACATAAGGTTGGTGGTGGCTAGCTGTTGTGAGCTATCCGAGCTTGTTAGCGAAACCGACAAATTCATTGAGTCTTGTGATCTAACATGCAGAACCACTTTGTAGGTCTTCCCTTTCTTAATATTATGGAATTATGGCTAGAACTAAAACCAAGATTAAATGAAACCAGTTGTAAAAATAAACAACTGCAATTGTGGCTAGAACTAGAACTAGGATTACATGAAACCCAATTCACAAAAAAAATATATCTATTAAATTTATTTTTTTTTAAATCCAAAACAAAAACATCTAGATTTATTCTTTATGCTCCTTATTTAGGAAAGAGTGAATCCCCACCAACCATCCCTACTTAGATGCAAAGGCTTCTCTATTTTGAATGTTGTGGGCTCAAAAGTTGCATATTCTAAAGAATCAATGGAGACACAAATACTACTTTATGTCACACATCAGAATATCGGCAATTAGAGTGGATACAAATGGGCTGGTAAGTGCATGCCAACCTGGTCAAAAATTTATTTAATAATATTAAAAATAATTTTTTTTGTAACAAAAATTAAGAAAATTTCAGGAAAATATTGTTAAAAAAAAGCATTTCAAATGCAAATAAATTTCCAAAAAAAAAACCTTTCTTTTGGGTAAAAGAAAAAACTGTGTTATGATAATGGGAGCCCTTGCATCGAATTTAAAGAAAGAATTGGTATTTTAGGGACCTGTGACATGTGAAAACTTGATCTTTGATTAGGCGATGCGAATTTTACCTCAAAAATCAAAACCGGATGAAAAATCGGCCTACCGAACCAGCCCAAAGCCAGACCAAAATCGATCCAAAAATAAAGAAAACTAAACCGACTCCCAATAGGTTTGATTTCAGAACCGATCCCCAATAGGCCGAAACCGAAAACTGGTTAGGTAGGTTTAGAGAATCGATCCAAAATAAAATAAAATAAAATAAAAATTTTAAAAAAAAGTTACAAAAATAAAAAAGGAACTGTACAGAACCGAACCAACCCAACTTTTTCGATTTCAGTTCGGTTGCTATTTAGGTTGAACAAAACCGAAAAGCGAAAATTTCAGTTTCGATTTGATTTGTTTGAATGAATCTGCAACCCTATCCAAAAAATAAAAAATAATAATAATAAATAAGAAAAAGAATATTACCTTTCAATGGGCGACAGCAGTCGACAACAGTTGGCAGCAGGCGGCAGTAGGCGACAATGGAGATCGACGACTAGGGTTATTTATTTTTAGAGATATAAGAGAGAGAGAGGGAGAGGAAGAGACGAGCTTAGAGGGGCCGGGACAATGGAGATCGCAGAATGGAACCTAGGGTTTCTTTAGAGAGATGAGAGAGAGAGAGAGGGGGAGAGGGAGAGGGGGCTTATTTTAGCTAGATGGTTTAAGTGGGCGTCGACGGATGGGAACCTAAGAGTTTCTATTTTTAGAGAGAGAGAGAGAGAGGGAAAGGCAGAGACGGGTGGGTTAAGTAGTTGGCATCGTAAAACTAAGACGTTTTTTACCGTCGTATTAATCGTCTTAAATTTCATGGCATTCGGTAGTATTTGACCGTCCTATTACAACATTTAAGACGGTTACAAGTTGTCTTATTTAAAGACCAAAAAAAACAGTCTTATTTTATGTCTTTTTTAAAAGTTTTTGACGTAGTGTACTTGTACCATTGCCTACTTATCTAGCTCACCCTAACCCCCTGTGAAGACCACCTATAAAAAGAAAAGAAAATTAAGCAAAGCCCACACAAAGCCCCAACCTACCTATATATCCCAAACCATCCCAACTCCTGACACCACAGCCATACCAGACCCAACCATTGGCCTACCACCACCCTCAACAGCCCAAACCTTTGAACCTGGGCCTCCCATCCTTGAAATCTCATACAGCTTCCCACTACACCCCCCTCATCCCATTGAAACCTCCACACCCTTTCCACCTGAGTTCCTTGAACCCTTAGGCCAATCCATCCCTTCCTCACCTACCCATGACCAAAACCTTTTTCAGAAGAGGGATACTCAGCCATGATGTCCTCTATCATAGGGGACATCAACTATGAGTTTACAGTTCTCCCTGACTCCCCTCACCCTTCTCATTTCTCCCCTCCTCTAGATTCACAAAAGCCCTATCAATTTGCCCCTACACCTCCATTACAATAGCCCACCACCTTCACTCATGCACCCACTTCCCCATTTCATCTAATTTCACCAATCATCCCTGATTTCATAACCTAAATCTTCAACCTATTACTCTCCCTTAAAGCCTAAGTGACGACCGATACCCAAACCCAATCATCAATTGCGACCAATCTGTAATCCATGAACTCCACCCTCCAAAACCAGGCCTCCATTCAAACCAAATTTCAGGACATCCAATCCACATTGTCACTTTTAACCCATCCTTTCCAACAACCATTTGTCCCTTACCTACCCATTTACCTATCCCACCCCAATCTCACCCTCCCTTAACCATAGCAGCAACACCTGTTGTTGTTGCACCCATTAAACATGTTTCCATTATCCCCCTAATTACCCTTACAAATGCCTCCACCAAAACTAACCCTAGGGTGATAGAACTCAGAATACGCGCTACTCCCACCCCACCCATGCCACCACCCATCCCTCCATCATTGCTGGCTGGCCCTTCCTTCAGTGCTGAGCAGCCCATATTACCAACCACTTTCAGCCCTAGACCTCCATACTACACCCTCCTCCAAGCCATGAAAAAAAATGCTTACATCAAGAGAGATGTGGTTAGAAGAATGGCTGACCTCCGAACATTAGTGAGGCAGCCCCTCCTTGATAAACTCAAATCAGTGCTGCTAGCCCACAAGTTAGAGAAGAAGAGAATCAAGCATGGTTGGAGGGAGATAATGATCCAATATAATCAAGAAAAGAGTAGGGCTAAGGGGATGGAGGATGCCATCAAGAAATTGCAGACAGACTTGAGATTAACTGAGGATAAAGCTTATGACTATGGTGCAACTATTGCGGCATTGCAGAAGACCTTAATTGAAAATAGTGATTGGGAGTTAGCAGAAACCATTTCCAAACAATTAAATCCTGATGTTCCTCAAAAGGAAACAACCCCTAAACCCAAGGAGTCTAGCAAAGTCAAGCCTGGAATCAAAATCCAGGAACCTACTTCAAAGCCAGAGCCCACTCCCACAAAGAAAAGCACCTCCAAGCTAAGAAAGACTACTTCCAAAAGGTCACAGTCTGCTATTGCTGCTTTGAAGAAAGCAAAGGGCAAAGGATTCAGATGATTATATTTTTTTTGTAGTACCTCATCAATTCTCTTACATTATTACAAATTGTGCTATAAATGAATGTTATGCGTGGGCGAGAAGCATGTGATTTCTCTTTGTTATGTTTTATTTGATTTACTTTCTATCTTTATATCTGTTAGTTTATTTTAGTTCTTTGTGTGTGCCTTATTTAATGCTTTTACTTACTTTATTGTGTCTGATTTTGTGTATGATCCCTGAGGCACATGCCCTTTCATTTTTGAATCAGTGAGGACACTGCTCCTCATAGGTTTAGGGGTGTGGCAAGATTTACCAATGATATTGTTAATCTATGTGCAACAAAATCAAGTGAATAAGATAGATATAGAGCTGTGATCACCTACGAAACTCTGAAAATAAGGAAATGTAAAAATTTTTGCAGACATCTAGGCATTAAAAACTTTTAAATTTTAACATTTCCATGAGGTGAACACCAAGAAAACTCACTTGTGTCAGTACTTAGTGAATCAGTAAAGAGAGAAAAAGGTAAGGATATGCCTAAGAGTTCAATGAAGACCATACCTAGTGAGATTTGGGCCTAAAAAAAAAATTATTTTTTATTCTTTGAGGAGTGTCATAGGCAATTCTTTCTGCTCTAAGGACTAGCTAAGTCAATGTCCTCACTAGAAGTTAGGCATATCCAAGTTGAAACAACTGACAGTATTCATGATATTTAGGAAAGGATCAAGGCCTTCTCTTGGACAGTTTGAGCTTAAACATACCAAACCTAGTAAACTGCCCTTGTGCATACACCTTTTGAGTCTTTATTTCAAGTTTTCTTCAAAATACACCTATAAGTCAATGTCCTCACTAGAAGTTAGGCATATCCAAGTTGAAACAACTGACAGTATTCATGATATTTAGGAAAGGATCAAGGCCTTCTCTTGGACAGTTTGAGCTTAAACATACCAAACCTAATAAACTGCCCTTGTGCATACACCTTTTGAGTCTTTATTTCAAGTTTTCTTCAAAATACACCTAAGTACTTATACCTAAACCTATGGACCTGATTCAAACCGACCCCCACTCTGAGAATTCAAAAGGTAAAGGAGAAGGAGTTGAAGAAGGACAAGCTAGGGTCAACATTGGGTGAATGGAAAAGAAACTCAAAAGGAGGATAGCAGTATAGTAGCTGGGGAGAGGGTGGCATTTCAGAAAAATAAAAATAAAAAGGAAAGAAAAATTTATCCAAAAGAAAAATAGAAAAAGAATAATGAAAGGGAAGAGAGGAGTCAAGAGTAAATTTTATTGGAAAAAGTAAAAATAAGAGGAGAAGCTGGCCACTTCAAGTTTGGAAAATGTCAAAGAATATGAAATGTGCTGAACTAAAGAAGGTGAAGTGATGAATCACCTCCTTCACCTGTTGATTTCTCAATTTTGCATCATTTTCACCCTTCCATTCTTTATAACCTACAGCCATAAGCCAGATTACAAACCAGTCATAAGACCTTGTGATCCTAAGTTGAATGAGCTATTATGTGGAGATGAGGAGTTGTCCGATCTATTGTGAGAAATAACCAATGATGCCAGGATGTAAGAGCTTTGCCTATGCTCATGCTTGTAGGCCCATTTGAGGTTTGTAACTGCTCTTGAGCTTGTGAGAAAATGAAAACTGTCAAAGTTCTTTGTGAGAGACTGCCCTGGTAAGCATTAGGTCTATTAGTGAATGTATTAGGCATTGCCCAAAACCTAATTTTTAAATTGATGGTGAGCCCAGTACTGACATATATGTGTTGCTTCTCCTATTTCAAGTTAATGGGAAATAATGTGCATACATGTAAAAGTTTTAATGATTAAATATCTATGCATATCCTTTGTTTAAATTTCTCATATTTTGAATCAAAGGTGAACTGATGTTCTGTGTATTGACAGCTGACTTCATAACATTGCACTTTTATTAACTATTTGTACACACCGAAATTTGGCCCAAGGCCCGATCAAAACACCTTTCGAGAGATGTGCAATTTTGAGCTTTTGATAGCATGAATGGAACCCTTAGGAATTATCCCAAACCCCTAGGAATCACCTGAGATCCCTCAAAACTTATCCTGAACCTTTATAAACCAATCCCGAACCCTTAGGAATCAACCATAGCCTTCCCAGACCTATTAGAACCCTTTCTGGGCACGATTCAAACCCCCCTAAACAGCGGTTAGAAGAGGAGTGCTAAAATTTTTTTGGATAGTTGCCCAACCTAAGGCATATACCATTGGAAAGTAGAGCTTCCCATTTTTCCAACGAACTAAGAATCACCTAATTTGGAGTTGTATATCAAAAGATATGGGCCTATACCATTAGAAAGTAGACTTTCCTAGCTTTCCAACGAGCCAAGAATCGCCTAATTTGGAGTTGTACATAAAAAGTTATGGCAATTTGAAAAATGTAGATTTGTGCAGGAAATTACAAACCGGGTCGGGCCCCTGCGGGCCTTCAACTTCCAACAGTTTGGGCCTGGTTTTCCTTCAAAAAATGGCCAAAATTGGCATTGGGGGTTTGACTTGGGGACCATCCCAAATTCTAGGGTGTATTTCTTTAGGACCCTAGTGACCCTATTAGCTTATGTTAACACCCTTTTGCCATTCAAGTCACCACCCTATCATCTACCGTTAAATCCAAATCCCTCTTCTCCAAGCTCTAGAAAACCACAAAAACCTTAGATTGCCCATTACCTAATTGGTAATCCAATTAGGACTTTAACCCCTCACTAATCCTCCCTTTCTCTATAAATAGAGAGCCACCCCTCTTGCTTAAGGGTTGAGAATTTTGGCCTAAGAGAGAAAGAGCTTAAAGTGAGAAGATCTTTCTCCCTTTGGTGCACACTTTCCATACAAATTCCAGAATTCTAAAACCCCCTTTGAGTGATATTTTTCACCTTAGATCCCTTAGTTTAGGTATATGCTACCCATTCACCTTCCCTCTCTACCACTTAGTTAGCAAGCCTAGAGGTTAGAACCCCACTTTCCACCATACAAAGCCTTTAAGAGCTCATCAAAGCAAGCCACGCAAGGCTCTCCTACAGTGCTACAAGGGCCCGTGGGCTCCAGGTCTCCCCTTTCTTCTCTTATCTCTTTCTAGCTCCCTCCATCCTCCCATTTGTGTCGTTACACCGCCAATTTTTTGGTAGGAATGGAGGGGCACAAATAGGATTCTAAGTCCTTTTGGGCAAGAGGAAGCTATTTTCTTTTCTTTCATTTCATTTTATTTTTAGCCATTAGTAGAGACTGCGTTAAGAGGGTTGATCGGGTGCCTAACACCTTCCCGATCGATAACCGAAGCCCCTACCCAATATCCTTTGGTGTGGACTGGATTCAGAGTCATATTTTTTAGCACTTAAGTGCTCATAAAAATGAACTAGGTATCCTGGGACACCGAAAGCTCCGGGTGGCGACTCTATATTTTTCGTTAGAGAGTACATCATCACAACGGGATCATCTCGATTCCCACGGTTGCACAGATGGCGACTCTGCTGGGGAGTAGCTTGTAGAGCTTCCCCTTGAACTTGGCCTTGTTATTTATTATTTTTGCTATCATATTATTACTATTTTTTTAGTGTATTTTCACTATTTTTTTTTACTCACCCCTCTGATTACGTCATTTTACTTACCCCTACGTTTCGATTTTAAATTTTAACAATTTTTGCCTAGTCACTTGACTGACATCTTTTTACTTACCCCTACGTTTCGGCTTTAAATTTCAGCAATTTTTGCCTAGTCACTTGACTGGTACCTTTTTAGTTACCCCTACGTTTTGGCTTTAAATTTCAGCAATTTTTGCCTCGTCACTTGACTGGCACCTTTCTTACTTACCTACGTTTCAGCTTTAAATTTCAGCAATTTTTGCCTAGTCACTTGACTGACACCTCTTTTACTTACCCCTACGTTTCGGCTTTAAATTTCAGCAATTTTCGCCTAGTCACTTGACTGGCACCTTTCTTACTTACCTTTACGATTCGGTTTTAAATTTCAGCACTTTATATTTCCTGCCTAGTCACTTGACTGGCCTCGTCATTTATTTATTTATTTCTTGTCATATCCTAACAGTGGATGCTGGCCCATAGTGGCGGCACAGGATAATCACCCCCGGTCTTTGAACTAAAGAAAACTTCCAAAAAAAAAGAGAAATCTTTAAAAAAATTAAAATTGAACCAAGTTAGGGAGCTTAATTAATTTATTTTTACGCGGTATATTTTCAAAGGGTTGGGTTTAGGCACACATACAACTATCCGGGTCTTAGTATGGCGGCAGCCCCTAGTGGTGATGATCCAGAAAAGTCTCAGCCCACCTAGTATCTGAGAAAGTGCTTGCACTGGAGGTATATTGGGTGGGTTCCCATTCCGAAGCTTAAAACCCTTGGGGAGCACGTTAGCGAGTTATACTCAAACCCTTTAGGTGCGGTGATGAGAAAATCAATCACCAAAAAATAGCTCAGTTCCCGGAAGCCTAGCTTCCACAAAAAACCAAAAAAGAGACTCATTTCGGGTATTGGTGGCTGCTGTCAAATATTCTGGAGCAGCAGATTTTGCCTGGCGCAAGTATTAGTTGCACCAGTGTAAAAAAGTAGAAATTATAACTGGCGCATCTAATAGTTGCGCCAGCTTTAAAATCCACGTTTTTACCTTGGCGTAACTAATAGTTGCGCCAGGGTAAAAATGGTGCCCTACAACCTGGGCACAGGTATTAGTTGCACCAGGTCTGTTTAACAGCACCAGCCCAAATATGTGGCCTTCTTCACCTTTCAAGTTCCTCGATTAGTGTGCTTAGTGCCTTGTTTAGGCCCTGCCATCTCCGACAACCAATACACCCCTGCCGGTTAAAAGAGGACAACTTCTTTTTAGCTCATTCTAGGGGATCGGGTTGTTTGCCTCGATTTATGTGCCTTCAATAGATCGAAGGTTCTTCTTTGATTCTTCCGAAGTGCCTCGGAATCGTAGTCGCGGGTCTTGAATTAAGGTATGAGAGCCACCCGAAAAGGGAAATCCAAGGCCTCGAAACCTTTGTTTTTCAAAACTCTTTCAAAAAAATTCACAAAAAAAAAAAATAATTAAAACCCAAAAAGAACTAGATAGTTTGTGGTGTCGGCACAACGGCATCATCTTGCCCTCCGCCGTCTTGTAGGGGAAGAAGAAGGAGGATTTTTGGGCCTTACCCAAGGCACCCTTACCCGACCCGCTCCCGAAGAGTGTCGTGGGTAGTGGACCCGGCTTACGCCAATCCTGACTCATCCCCGCCACATTCTCCAACCCACTTCCATTCGGGAGAAGTTTTTTCCACCATCCCCCTCACCCAACCCCCTTTTACCATTACCGCCCCATTTGGCGCCCCTATTTTCCCAACCACTACCCCCAAAAATATCCAAAATCCAACCCCCCATTCTCCATCTTTTGCCCAAACCATGCCCATGCCAAACCTAAACCCATTTTCTCAATCCACATCCATGCCCCAATTCCCATCATCCCCCTATAGACCCGATCCACCCACATTCACATACACCACTTCCACCCTATCCAACCCCCCGCAAAATCCTCCATCCACCCGGGTCATGCCCATTTTTACTGAGGCCATGCCCAACTTTCCTCATCCCTCCTCATCATGCCCCTCATCATCCCAAAACATACCTAATACATCCCCTCATCCACCCCATACCCCCCCACCTACCATGGCCATGCCCGATTATACCGGGGCCATGCCCAATTTTTCTGCCACCTCCATCCCATCTATACCCCATCACCCCTTAAATCCCCCATCTCCATCCAACCCTTCCTCCATGACCATGATGGAGGAGATGTACCAAGCCTATTCCATGTGGAAGGCTTCTCAAAACACCCCCCCTCCTCCTTCACACCCCATGCCCATGAACCCTTCCCATACCCTAGCTAATCTCCATGCCTCACTCCCCCATGACCCCCATCCCATACCCTAGCTAACATGCTCCTATTCAAGCCTAGCCCCACCACAGGACCCACTAGATCTAAAATCCCCATGAGAGCAATGAGCTTTTGTAGCCATGTGAACATGGTAGTAGCAGCAATGTTTCTTGTTCTATCTGGAGGTTTGTGAGGATGATAGCCTCTGGGATAGTCTGTGACCATTCAAGTGGACAGGTTATAGCCTTAGGGTGAAGCAAATCCATAGACTCAAGACGGATTACTCTTCTTTGCACTTGTGCTTGTGTCCCTGTGAGAGATTGTGCAGATACAGACTCCCCTGTATCTGTATAGACCCGCCATCAGATGGAAGATCTTGTTTGGTTATAGAGATTGTAGGCTTACGACTGGATCACTACAGCCTCGCTAAAGCAGTGGACAGCTGGATCTAAGGCTGCACTCAAACTCTTGCTAGTTCTACGTGTCTGGGCAAACATGCTCCCATACAGGCCTAGCCCCACACATAGCACTTTAGAGGTTGAGGTTCCCTATGGATTCTTGTGCTTGTAGCCTGGATGAAGTAGTGCCTGCAATGATAAACTTATTCTGACCCATCTCTGGACTATGGTTCCCCAATTGGATAGTCTGTGACCATTTCAGTGGACAGGCTATAGCCATAAAGGGATTGAATCGTGGCACAGAAATGAGTTGGATTCTCTCTCCTCAGTGGTGATAATGTAGCTATTGGACAGGACTTCTATAGCAGCAGATCTGGATCTGAGTCATGAAGCCCATCAGATCTGAACCTAATAGCATACTTCTCAACCTTTTATATTTATTTCCTCATTCCATCTTCTTTCTTAACCCTTTCTATAGTCTAGACATTATGATACCTTAGAATTTAGATTTTTGTGACCCTAAATCCCCTTCCATTTAGGATTGCCAGATCTATAGTTAGATCTGGAGGGCCTACTAAATATGGCTCTCTTGGAGCTTAAGATCAACTTCCCTGTGGATAAACTCTTACTTATCAAAACTTGTTACAACAGGCCCTGTATCTTGCAGGACTGTATATATTTTAGGCTTGTTGCTCCATAATTCTCACTCTATCTTTCATTCATCTTTATTCATCCCATTCTTTTCACTGTCTTTAATAAAGTTAGTTGCAAGCACTAAAAATAGCCTAACAGTTAGCCCAGATGAAGTCGGGCAGATAATTGGTCAAGTGATGGCTCTAAATGCCATTTCATTTTCTAATGCCTATTTACCTGAGGAAGGAGGTAGTCACTCAAATCTTTGAATATAACCGTTGAGTTTGGAAATATGATTATCCCCTTGGTACTAATTTATAATGGGTCTGCATTGAATATATGCCCGTTAAGAACCGCCAGCAAGATCGGGGTTGATCCGTGCATGCTAAGGCCCACCAGAACCAGTGTTAGAGGGTTTGACAATACTAGGAGAGAAATAATGGGAGAAATTGATCTTGAGCTGTTGATAGGGCCAATGACCTTTTCCATCTTGTTTCAAGTCATGGATATCAAATCCTCATTTAACCTGTTATTGGGGCACCCGTGGCTAAATGAAGTCGGAGCCATACCTTTCACGTTCCACCAGAAACTCAAATTTACATCTGGGCATAAGATTATCACAATCATCGGAGAGGGGCACAGTGAGAAAGAGAAGGCCACCAATAGCGTGGAGAAACCTCACATACTGGATATATCGCACACAGCTGAGGATGTCGACCTCCACAGTTTATAATATGAGGTGTCGGCTATACTCCCAAAACCCATTGAGGGCATCATGTCTAAAACGGGAGGCGGTATGGTAGCGGCAGTGGCAATGCTTCAAAAGTGGGGCTATCATAAAGGAAGGGGTCTGGGACCTAAATTACTGGCTAGTAAGATTCAGGGACATAAACCCACGAGCAGAGGTCCAGAGGCCAAAGAAAGCCGTGTCGACAAGAGCTCGAGGAATCAACATAGAAGAGAAACCTCGCCCGAGGCCGCACATCAGGGATTCCTTTGTAAGCGTAGGAGTCATAAAGATTGATTGAAATGGGGTAACCCATTTGACCCCACACAAACCCACAACCCCAATCCATCTCACCAATCCCCAGATTTCCCTTCCAAGCTTGGAGATAGATTTGGCCGCATTATCCTTTTCGAACAAATATCATTTGAGGACATGATCTCAGAAGAAATGGGGATCAATATGATGGAGGCTGGCTCTAATGAGCCATATCAGTCAACACCCTCTATCCCAACAGGTAAAGAAGCGGCCCCTCAGGTACGCAACTGGGCATCCTTGCCCCAAACACTGGAAGCACGAAGTGGCCTAAAGTTTGGCACCTATTTCTTAAAAAAAGAACAACCTATAAAAAGTGAGATAAGCCCTTGGCAGGCAATACCTTGTATATACAGTAACCCGCCTTGCCAAGGGTCCGTCTCCGATGAAAAGAAAAATCTCAAAAACATGGAAAAAATATAAAATCTCAAAAACATGGAAAAAATACAAAATCTCAAAAACATGAAAAAAAAACAAAATCCCAAAAATATTAAAAAAATCTAAAGTCCAAAAATATAATCATTTAAAATTCTAGAAAATGTCCCACAAAAGGATGCCTTAATCAAAATGCCCGTCCCATGTGAAATCGACCCCTTCCTTGTAGACATACAAGAAGAGGTAGGGATCACGAGTCTGGTCGAGGATGTTCACTACGAGGAGCTCCCTAATGAGCTCCTTAACCGATTTGTTGACTTTGAGTGTGGCACTACCCCCATTGTCGAAGAAATCGAAGACGTCAATCTAGGAACTAAGGAGGTTCCCAGGTTAAGCAAAATAGGAACGTCACTATCTCCTGAGGAAAGAAAAAGCATGATTGACTTCCTTCAATCATACGAAGACATTTTTGTCTGGTCGTACGAGGACATGCCTGGTTTGGATACTGATTTGGTGGAGCATGAGTTGCCCCTCTACCCTGATATGAGGCCAGTCAAGCAGAAGCTGAGACGTCTTTGTCCCGAATGGATGCTGAAAGTCAAAGATGAGGTCATCAAGCAATACGATGCAGGGTTTCTCATGGTATCCAAATACTCGTAATGGCTAGCCAATATCGTACTATTGAGAATTGAAAAATACTATTTTTCACCCCTGAACTAGAGTCTTGATAGACCTTTGTGAGAGCTAAATAAGTGTTTTAAGTGCTTGTGTTGCAGCTAACCATAAAGACAAGCTTAACCATAAATGCAGCTTAAAAGTGCCAAAAAGATGACAATCCATGTCAATCCAAAGAAAGAAAGAGAAGAAACAAACTCACTAGCAGTTGAAAGGTCTGAATTGAAGAGGCAAAGACCTGGTCTCAACCCAGAAAAGAAGTATGGAGCAATTCGAATAGAAAAATGCGCTACAGAGCACTTTTCGCAAAGAACCTGAACTGTTCGCAAAGAACCTGAACTCTGCGAAAAGAACTAAAACTCCAGGCTTAGCTTTCGAAGAGCATCTGAACTCTTCGAAGAGATGATTGACCTTTTCGAAAAGAAGAAAACTCAATTTGAACAGAACCAGAACATTGCGAAAAGAGCTTCAGGAGTTACAACACCTTGCGAAAAGTCCCCTAAGCTATGCGAAAAGGTATTCTGGAGATTCCCAGCTTTTGCAAGGGCAATTCAGTAATCTGTTTCATGCGTCCCAATGCATTTAAAAACCTAGGGACATTTCAGAGGATTCTAAGCATGAAGCGAAGGCATATTCCACCCCACGTGAGCACTCAGAGATGAAATAACTTGGCGGGAACTTCTAGAAACTCTAACAAACTTTCAAAATGCATAACAGAATTGATGCCTTTTTCACCTGATTGGTTGAACCAGATCGAGGAATTCTGATTGGCCAGAACAGATTTGGATCCTCGTGCTCGACTACCATTGGACAATACAGATCTGAGCACTTCTGATTGGTTGATACACATCTGAGCTGGACTTAGGGAAAACTATAAATAGACGAACCATTTGCCCAATTTGGGCATCCAGATTTTGAGTTTCATTCCTAATCCCCCATTTCCAAATCAGATAGTTTGTCTAAAATCCCTGTAATAGCCTCACTTTTTACTTGCAATTGAGAGCTGTGAGATACTTCTGTAATTCAAAGGAGAGTTGTATTCAAGACTACAAATCTGAGAGTTGTTTAAGCTGTGCTCTGTAATTGTAATGGTGAATTTGAAAAGGTTGCTGTAAACCGTGCATTCTCCATTAGACTCATGTTAAGGGTTCCCTCTGATCTCCTTATTGCATTAGACTCCATTAGATTCATTATTTTTCATGCAATTTCCCTTGATTCATTAATCCTGTGAGAGTTAGTGTTTGTAACCTAGTCTCTCACGGCATTTGTAGTGATGTTTCTTGTTCTAAATTAAGGATTTGGATTAAAGACTATTGGATGGTTTGTGGCCATTAAAGTGGACAGACCATAGCCATAAGTGTAAGCCTAATCCTTGAATTAGATTTATTTCTCTCACACCTAAGCTTGTAGCCAGATGAAGATTGGATCACCTCTCTGTTGAGTTGCAGTCATTCTCATTAGATTTCAAGGACCAAATCAAAGTTAGATGTTACTTCTCCATTTTTTATAAGTTTACCTCAAACGTTCCCCCAACTCGGATATGGATCATTTAGTTTAACTTTTACTTTTTATCATTTAGTTAATGTGACAAATTCAACCTCCCCATCTTATGTGCTTTCCAGATAGGGTAAGAGGCCAGATCTGGTAGCTCAGATCTGGAGGTTTATCCTGCATTTTAGACAAATTCTCTGTGGACGATCTTTCACTCACTTACATTTAAAACTTGCTACAATTGGCCCTGATCTTGCAGGCTAATTCACTTCTATCTGTGCTGATTTTTCTTTACTCTTTTCAATATTTTAAATTCATTATAACTTAGCAGTTGAAAATCTGTTTTCAAAATACAAATAAATCAAGCACACAAGGAAGCAACAACAAGTTTTTGGCGCCGTTGCCGGGGAATTTGTTCTAAAATAGGTAGACCTAAGTTTTCACTTTTATTTTTTATCAGTACTAAACTATTCTATTGTTTATACCTGTGCAGTTATTCATGTCCAATTTTTGAAGAAGGGAAACTACTTAAAAAGGAATTCTGAAGGTTTGTTGTGAATAATCAGATTTTTTGTTCTGAGTTGTATGCTTGGTAGGAGGACTCTCAGCCCTGAAATTGTCCCACTGAATTTAAAAGTTGAAAGGCTACTACGAACCAAACAAACAACACAAAATTCTGCTACTATGGGTAAAGAACCTCGACTTTTGAGGGATTACTTTGCACCTGGTGCTTACAATTCTCCCTTTTACATTCAATTTCCTACTGTTGAAGGAAATTATGAGATCAAATCATCAACTATCCAAATGCTTCCTTCCTTCCATGGGTTGAGTAAGGAAGATCCATACAAACATGTGGATGAATTCTTGGCTCTTTGCACCACATTCAACATAGCTGGACTTAGTCCAGAAGCAACCAAGCTTAGGCTCTTTCCTTTTTCATTAAAGGATAAAGCTAGAGCATGGTTATCTATGTTAGCACCAAATAGTATCACTTTTTGGAATGATTTGCAGTGTCAATTTTTAACCAAATATTTCCCAATGTCTAAAACAAGCCAATTGAGACAAAGTATCATTTCTTTCTCACAAAACTCAACTGAAACTTTCCATGAAGCATGGGAATGATTTAAGGAACTTTTAAGGCAATGTCCTCATCATCAAATTCCCAGATGACAGCTGGTTCAAAGCTTCTATCAAGGAATTGATCAAAAAGGCAAAAATATGGTGGATGCCTCCTGTGGAGGCACTTACTTGCAAAAAACAGTTGAGGAGGTTTGGGACTTATTTGAAGTAATTGGTGAAAACTCAACTCAACAGGAATCTCTGTCAAGAGATATTGAAAATCCTGCTAGGTTGAACAATCAGCAACCCACCAAAGGGAAGATTTATGAGGTGAATGAGTTGGAAAGAAAGATGGAAAATTTAACCACAAAGTTTGATAGATTGATGGACTCACTTAAAAATTCAAATGTTGCAAGAGTAGAGGAGGCATGTCTGATATGCCAGTCCCCTACTCATTCAATTGACCAGTGTCCTGCTACACCACAGTTCCCAGATTTAATGGTGGAACAAGCTCATGCTGCTCAATCATTTGGACAGATGTAGTCAAATGACTATCCATGGAGAGGACACCCCAATTTGAGGTGTAACCAAGGGAATTATCAATCCCAATAGCAGCAACAACCAAAGAACCAAATGCCTTTCAAAACTGCACAGCCTTATCAGCAGAATTTTTATGCCAAACCAAATTTTCAGCAGCCCATTCCACAACAACCTGTGCAGCAGCCTGCCCCAGTTCAAGCCCCTTCCAGGTCCCCTTCTTTTGAAGATCAAGTCCTAAATTCACTCCAAAATTTAGGATCTTTAACTCAGACTGTGAATTTTCACAGCCAGAGCATAAAGAAGATTGAAGAAACATTGGGACAGCTTTCAAATACTTTGGCAAAAAGAGAGGAAGGAAAGTTACCCAGCCAACCTTTGAACAATCCCAAAGGACAGTTCATGGTTGGAGAAGCTTCTAATTCACATGAAGAAGTAAAAACTGTTACCACTTTGAGAAGTGGAAGAATCATAAATAACAACGTGGGTACTGAAGAAGAAAAAAATAAGGAAAATGATAAAGATATGCAGCAAGAGCAGCATAATGATAGCAGTGGGGGTGCTGATGGACCTCAGAAAAATCAAAAAAATGAAAAACAAAAAATCTAAAAAGTTTCTGAAAATGCTTCCAAATCTGTAGATGAAGGACTAGTTCCTCATTTACCATTTCCTCATGCAATGAAATCTGAATCCCCTTTTGATAAAGGGAACACAAAAATAGCTGAAATGATGGAGACTTTCAAGCAAGTCAAGATAAATCTACCTTTGCTTGACGCAATCAAATAAATTCCAGCATATGTAAAATTTTTGAAAGATGTTTGCACTCACAAAAGAAAGTCTAGGATGCAGTTGTCCAAGAAGGTCTTTGCTGTGGAAAGAATTAATCAGGTGTTATCCATTGCCACACCTCCTAAACTTCAAGATCCTGGAATCCCCACAATCCCTTGCATTATTGGGGAACATACCATTGAAAAGGCTTTATTAGATCTGGGTGCTAGTGTCAACCTACTTCCATATTCTGTATATGAGAAACTAGGTTTGGGAGAATTAAAACCCACTCATGTGGTGTTACAACTAGCAGACAAATCTGAAAGGAAGCCAGTTGGGATGATTGAGGATATATTGGTGGGAGTAGATAAATTTTTCTATCCTGCTGATTTTCTAGTCTTGGACGTGGAACCTACCAAAAGCGAAACTTCCATCCCTGTCATTTTGGGAAGACCATTCCTCACAGCTCTGAAAGAAATGCTTGCATTCAATGCTGGTATTATGGAAGTCTCTTTTGGAAACATGAAGGTAAAATTAAATGTTTATAATGCAATCCACAAACCTCAATTCAGCTCTGAAGAATGTTTTCATGTTGATCTATTGGATGAACTTGTAGAAGGGACTTTACAACAGTTTCTGCAGTGTGAAGATTTCACCACAAATGTTAAAGATGCTTGGGAAAATTCTGAAGAAGAAATAGTTTGTATCTCAAATTTTGAGGAAATAAATATTGTGCAAGGAACTCATAACCAATCAGCAAGTTTCTCTTCTTGGAAACCTGCTACTTTCCCCCTTCCACAAACAGCTAAGGTACCTTTGTTACCTTCTTTTCTCTGCCCACCTGATTTAGAACTAAAGCAGCTGCCAAAAAATTTGAAATATGTGTTTTTAGGAAATCATAAATCATTGCCTGCAATTATTTCTTCCTCCCTCACAAAGGAGCAAGAAGAAGAGCTGTGGATAGTTTTTAAAGAACATAGAAGGGCAATTGGCTGGACTATTGTTGATTTGGGAGGAATCAGTCCAGCTGTTTGCGTGCACAAAATCCATTTGGAAGAAGATGCAAATCCTTCTAGGGAAATGCAAAGGAGGTTGAACCCTCATATGCAAGAAGTGGTCATGAAAGAGGTTGTTAAGTTGTTGGATGCAGGGGTCATTTACCCCATTTCAGATTCAGCTTGGGTGGCACCTACACAGGTGGTACCTAAGAAATCTGGGATCACTGTTGTAACCTCAGATTCTGGTGAGCTTATGACAACTAGACAAACAACTGGGTGGAGAGCCTGTATTGATTACAGAAAATTAAATGCAATGACCAGAAAAGACCATTTCCCCCTCCCATTCATTGATCAGATTTTAGATAAGCTAGCAGGAAAAGCTTATTACTATTTTCTTGATGGTTACTCTGGTTACAACCAGATTCCTGTGTACCCACAAGATCAGGAAAAGACCACATTCACTTGCCCTTTTGGCACTTTTGCCTATAGGAGAATGCCTTTTGGTCTTTGTAATGCTCCTGCTACCTTTCAAAGATGCATGTATTCTATTTTCTCTGATATGATTGACCAATTTATGGAGATTTTTATGGATGATTTTTCAATCTACGGAGACAGTTTTTCCCAGTGTTTACATCATCTCAAATTGGTATTACAGAGATGTGAAGAAACCAATCTAGTTTTGAGCTGGGAAAAGAGCCATTTCATGGTCACCCAAGGCATTGTCCTTGGCCATGTTGTTTCCCACAAGGGCATTGAGGTGGACAGAGCAAAAATTGATTTAATTGCACATTTACCACCTCCCAAAACTGTTAAACAAATCAGAAGTTTTAGGATATCGGATTTCTGAAGGTTCATTAAGGACTTCAGTAAAATAACCAAACCTCTTTGTCATTTGCTGTGCCAAGATGTCCCTTTTGTTTTCAATAATGAATGCATCAAGGCTTTTGAATTCTTGAAAAATTGTTTGATTTCAGCTCCAATATTGCAGTCTCCAGATTATTCACTACCTTTTGAACTAATGTGTGATGCATCAGATTATGCTTTGGGAGCTGTCCTTGGACAGAGAAAAGAAAAGCTGCCTCATGTCATAGCTTATGCCAGTAGATCAATGATTGATGCACAACTCAATTACACAACAACTAAGAAAGAGCTGCTGGCAATTGTTTTTGCTTTAGAGAAATTCAGGTCATATGTCTTGGGTTCACAAATAGTGGTGTTCAATGACCACTCTGCCTTGAAATACCTTCTGTCTAAGAAGGATACCAAACTAAGATTAATCAGGTGGATTCTCCTATTACAGGAATTTGATTTACAGATCAAAGATAAAAAGGGGGTGGAGAATGTGGTGGCCGATCACCTGTCTAGAATTTTAACTGCTAAGATTGATAGGCTGCCTATCAATGAATCTTTCCCTGATGAGCAACTTTTTGCCATTAGTGTAGACACTCCTTGGTTTGCAAACATAGTCAACTTTTTGGCTACTAGAAGAATTCCTCAACATTGGAATAAAATGGATAAAGATCTTTTCTTCTCAAAGGTTAAACATTTCATCTGGGAAGATCCTTATCTATTTAAGAGTTGTGCAGACCAAATAATAAGAAAATGTGTCCCTGACCAAGAATTTCATAGAATACTTTCTATGTGTCATGAACAGGCTTGTGGAGGTCATTTTAGTGGAAACAAAACTGCTGCAAAGGTTTTGCAGTGTGGATTTTATTGGCCTACACTTTTCAAAGATGCCCTGCAGCATTGTAAGTCTTGCTAGAACTGTCAGAAATTGGGCAGCATTTCCAAGAGAAACTCAATGCCTTTACAGCCTATTTTGGTAGTTGAGTTGTTTGATGTTTGGGGGATAGACTTCATGGGTCCCTTTCCTCCTTCCAATGGGTATAATTTTATTTTAGTAGCTGTGGATTATGTATCCAAATGGATTGAAGCCACAGCCACTAAAACAAACGATCACAAAGTGGTTCTTAAATTTCTTAAGGATCACATTTTTTCGAGGTTTGGTTTTCCCAGAGCCATTATCAGTGATGGGGGAAGCCATTTTTGTAATAAACATTTTGAAACTTTATTAAAAAAATACTCTCTGACTCATAGAGTAGCCACTCCATATCATCCACAAACCAGTGGACAAGTGGAGATTTCTAATAGTGAAATCAAACATATTTTGGAGAAGACTGTGAAGAAGGACAGAAAGGATTGGTCCTTTAAGCTGAATGATGCATTGTGGGCATACAGGACAGCCTATAAAACCCCAATTGGTATGTCCCCATTCAGGTTGGTCTATGGTAAAGCATGCCATTTACCAGTAGAGTTAGAATATAAAGCTTTTTAGGCCATTAAAACATTTAACATGGATCTAACTACTGCTGGTAATCACAGGAAACTGCAACTTGCTGAGTTGGAGGAGCTGAGAATGGATGCATACACAAATTCAAGATTTTACAAAGAGAAAGTTAAAACTTTCCATGATAAAAATTATTGAGAAAAGAGTTCACAGCTGGCTCTAAGGTATGGTTATTTAACTCAAAACTCAAGTTTTTCCCAGGAAAGCTGAGATCCAGATGGGAAGGGCCATACACTGTCATTCAGATAGCTCCTTTGAGTGTTGACATCCTTGATCCAAGTAATGGAAGAATCACGAAAGTAAATGGTCGAGGCTCAAACCATGCATTGAAAATACCGAGAACTGTCTTTATCATCATCTGTCATCACGAACCTCCAAGAATCTGATGGTAGATAACTGTACATTATGTTTTTATTTCATAGTTTTTGCTTAGTTTCTTTGTTTCTATTTTTATTCATGATTTATCTCTTTTCGCATCATTTAAATATGCTCCAAGTTAAGTCGCAAAGTAATAATTATCTTTTCGCAAAGTTCAATTTACTTTTTGAAAAGACTCTGGATTTGTAACGAACTGCTCGAAAGCAAGGATTTGCTTTTCGAATAGTTGGTTCTGAAGCTATTTTCTTTTCGAAAAGATATTTCTGAAGCTAGTTTCTTTTCGAAAAGATGTTTCTGAAGCTATTAACTTTTCAAATGGTACTGATGCCATTCGTAGTTGTAAAAAAGGTCTATTTTGGAACTTTTTGAAAACTTAAAAAGAACTTTGCGAAATTAACTCTGAGTATATTTAAACCCTTTCGAAGTAGGGGTTTCATATTCGAAATCTTTCTGAAGAGCGACCTGTTCCACAGAAACCCTATTTCGTTCTTTCCTTGCGCGATTTGAGAAGCTTGCTACATTTTTCTTCACCTTTGTTCGATCATTTGAGTTTTCAGAGAAGGATTTTAGCTTCTAGTCTAGGGGATTTCTACAAGCAAACAACTCGTTCAATCAAAAACCCTAGATCTCGATATTTCTCTGCACATTCTCTCTGTTTATCATTTGGAAAATTTGATTTTGTGTCAGCATCTGTTGTGGGCATTTTCACACATCAATTTAGAATGGGAAAAGCGGAGAAATCGTTGGCTGCCATGTTCCCAAAATCCTCTGCTAAGAAAGTTAGCAAACCTACCCCAAAAGGAAAAGCCAAAACTTCAGCCAAAAGAAAACTATCTATGGACAAAGCCGATAGGGTGGAGAAAGGAAAGAAAGTTCAACATCAGGAACCCATCCCTGCTGCTACTAGCCCTGAGCCTGAGCTTCCTCCTCTGCCTATACATTTGGTACTACCAAATCCATTCATTGAAGCTCAGAAGCTAATTCCTGAGCTGATTGTGGATGAAACTTTTTTCGTCAACAAACCGGATTGCCTGTTATCTTTAAAATACATAAGAGATGCCTCACTAAGCAATATCCTTACCCCCTTGCCAGAGAAAATTTACCCACGAATGGTGAAGTTATGGTACCAAAACCTAATCAATGTCACTGAAAGAGATGCTGATGTCCCTACCCTGGTTATCTTTATTGATGATTGCGATCTTACTATCACATTTGAAGACATAGGGAATGCTTTGGGGATACCCTTCCAATTTGATCCTTCTGGTCCATTGGCTGCTCCAGAAACAGCCTCCTTTAGAGAAATGGTTGCACATTTAACCCAAGGAATTGTGTGGGCACAGTCCATCATGAGGAGAGACCTAGCCCCCCAATTTCTATTGATGGACTCCATTTTGAGGGGAAGTTTTTATGTCACCGGGCACAGCCAAGAGAGGAGAACACCAATTCTGGAGGCTCTCTTTCATTTTCCTAAGGGGCAGTTTTTCAATGCCCCTATGTTAATTTTTGAAGCCATGGCTGATATTAGTGCCAAGTTGAAAAAGGAACAGAAATTAGCTAGCCTCCCATTTGGTAGATTGATCACAGCCCTCCTCAGAGCCAAGTTTGACATTGATAATGAGGAGCCATTTGAAGTCATTGCTCCTCATAATTTTGGGAAAAAGGCTTGGACTACAAGCCAAGCCATGCTGAGAAGAATGAGAGAGGATGGTGAACACACTGCACTGCACTGGTAATGAACTGCACTGAACACCTCTGACTATTCCCCGAACCTCCCCTGTAGCCCTTAGAACCAGTTTTAGCAACTCTTGTGTGACCATCTCTTTAGCCACTTCTTGAAGCTGAAGAAACTATCCTTCCCATGGTGACCAGCTCTTCAGCTGCACCAATTCTTGAGCAAGTTGGCCTTTCACCCTCCTCCCCTATCCCAGCTGTCCCATCTCCCATACCCTCCATTATTCCAATTATAGATTCCCCCTCTATACCAACCACTCCAACCATACTCACACCACCAATTTCTCCCACCAATGCCCATGCTTTAGCTGCAGACTTTATTGCCCCATCTCCCTGCACTCCTCTGCTCCAGAGCCCCTCCTATTCACCTACTCATTGACCCACACACAGTAACCCATACACAGACACAGGCCTTTCACTACAGAGGCTTATTCTTCCTTAATGGGATCTCTTTTTGAAACCATGGGGCTTGAACCTATCCCTATACCTGACCCTCATCATTTCACTCACTTTCCTACTTCTCCCTTTACAGTCATTGCACCTCCACCCTCCACTTGATTTGCCACACCGGTATGCCCACCTCTCCCCACATCTATTAACCAAATACTTGCCTACCTCCAATCCATCCAAGCCCAACTCCAAATCAACACGGAAAACGATGCATGACCAATGACCTGCTCAAACCTTAGCCTCCACATCCCACACAACCACCATTACCCCCCTGTACCTCTTGATTCCCATGCTACCCAAAGCGAACAGAGGTAGTATTGTTGATCTGCCCACCCCACCACTACTCACCCACAACCCAAATCAACTCAAGTCCCTCTGGTTGCATCCCTTCACCACTCCCCACTTTCTCAGCAAGCCACTCGGGCCACCACAAGTCCTCCTTCTGGCCACTTCTTCTCCCCCTCCCACAGCTGGGACGCCTTTGGTCCCCTACCATTCCATTCCCCTTCCCAGATTTGCCACCCTCAGAAGAGCCATGGAAGAAAATCCTTATATATGTCGAGATGTTCTAAAGGGGTTAGCTGATTTACAAGCCTACATTCAAACCCCTTATGAAATCCAGATTCGGAAGTTGGAGTTATTTATGAAATTTGAGAGAGAAAATGAAGGACTTGCTGGGTCAAACATTTCAGATGGTTCAGAGTGAGCAGCACAAGGTGACCATGTTGCAAGCACAACTTGACCAAGAAAAACTGAAGACCACTGGACTTGGCAAGTACATTGGCCTCACCAAAAAGATAAAATCAGAGGAATACACTGAGCTGCAAAACACACTCCACGAGAAAGCTCAATCAAGTTCAGACTCCAATACTGATTCTAGTTCTGATTCTGACAGTGACTCCAGTTCTGAGCCAATTGAACCAACTTATGATACAGATTTTGACCCCAGTTATTAGATCACATTGTACTTATCTGTGTTATGAGTTTGTAATATAAAATTCTGTTGTTTCTTGTGTAATTCCTGTGCATTTACATGCATCCTTCTTGTCATTATGATTTTTTTTTCTTCCTTGCTTATATCTTTTCTGCTTTGGACGGTGGACCTGCTCCCCTTTGGTTTGGGGGTGGCGAAATCAATAATTGAGTTAACATCAGTACAGCTTATGATCAGTGGAATTTTTGAAAATAAAGTAATTTCACACCTGCTATTTTGAAAAAAAGAAAAAATATGAAGAAGTTAAAAACCTTTTGAAATTAATTTCTAGTGTAATTCAAATACTTTCATGAAGTGAATGTCAGGAAATTTCCAAAAGAAAATTGATGCTTTAGTAAACCTAAAAAGAAGGAAAACAGTGAGGATACACCTCAGGAATTTGATAAAAAAAACCACCCCAGTGAGGCTTGTGCCTGAAATGTATTCTTTGGAGGTATGAATTGGCAATTTTTTCTGCTTTTGGGACTGATTGAATCTGCTTTCTTGCACTAGAAGTTACACATATCCAAATTGAAATAATTTGATAGCACTCATGATATTAAAGACATGATGTAAGGCCTCCTTTTGGACAGTTTGAACCTTACAAAGCCCCACCTTTTGAAAATGCCCTTGATACACACCATTTGAGCTGTACAAATCTAAGATTCCTTTGAAACCTCATCCAATAAACCTCATCAACTTCATTTAGCCTAACCCTCACTCCGAGAAGTCAGAAGATAAAGGGAAGGAAGCTGAAGAAAGGAGAATTGAGTAACAATTTGATAACAAAAGAAGGGTACAAGTTGAAGGCAATGATGTAACAGCAGAGGAAATGTGGCATTCCAGTCAATGCTAATTTGAAAAAAAAAAAAAATATTTGAGCAAAACAAAAAGAGAGAAGGCATTTCATTGGAAGTTTGAAAAAGAAAGAGAAAAACATGGCCACTTTGGCTCTGGAAATTCAAAGAAGAAAATGAAAATATGCTGAAGTAAAGAAGGTTTGTATATCACCTCCTTACCTTGACTGACTTCTCAAATTTGAACACCATTCCACCCCTTTATTCTTGAGAAATTTCACCCATAAGCCACATTACAACCCCAGTAAAGTCCTTACTGATCAATGATGGATTGAGCTATCACATGGAGATTAGAATTTGTGTAATCTATGGTGAAAAGAGCAGGGAATTCCGAACTAAAAGCAATGCCTATGCTCATGCTTACAGTCCTATTTGAAGGCTGTAACTACTCTTGAGCCGTGTGAAATAGTACAACCCTCTTACTTGCATGTTGAGTGAAAATCCTGGTGAGAGTTGGGTTTGAAATCAACTCATTGGGGTAACATCGAAGCTGGATTCCTAAATCGAAGGTAAGTTGTTCGTTAATTTTTCTTGTAAATAACCTTTGACATAAATTGACTGACTAGTAACAAGAATTACAGCAGAATTTTAGTTTTGAACTGATGTTTTTCTTGAAAAATCTTCTTACAACATGATGCGGTGTGAATAATGAGTGGATGAAAGTTATTTATGTAATCATTGATGTTAACTGATTTATTGAAGAAGTTTGTGGGTACCTTCACTGAAAACCCTCAGGAGACTTCACTCCTCCACTAGGGATCACCTAGGGGTTTAAAAGGCTTGTTGCATATGCTAAATGCAACTGTGCTCCCTACAAAAGTGGCTCTTTACTTTGTTTTTAATTTTGTCTTTGCTCAGGGACTAGCAAAGCTTAGGTTTGGGGATGTGTTGAGAACTGAAAAATACCATTTTTCACCCCTGAACTTGAGTCTTGATAGACCTTTGTGAGAGCTAAATAAGTGTTTTTAGTGCTTGTGTTGCAGCTAACCATAAAGACAGGCTTAACCATAAAAGCAGCTTAAAAGTGCCAAAAAGATGACAATCCATATCAATCCAAAGAAAGAAAGAAAAGAAACAACCTCACTAGCTGTTGAAAGGTCTGAATTGAAGAGGCAAAGACCTGGTCTCAACCCAGAAAAGAAGTATGGAGAAATTTGAACAGAAAAATGCGCTACAGAGCACTTTTAAGAAACGAACACTCAAAAGAACGAACTCTGCGAAAAGAACTAAAACTCGGGCTTAGCTTTGAAGAGCATCCGAACTCTTGAAGAGATGATTGACCTTTTGAAGAAGAAAACTCAATTCGACAGACGAACATTGCGAAAAGAGCTTGAGTTACAACCTGCTTGCGAAAAGTCCCCTAAGCTATGCACGAAATTACGGAGATTCAGTAATCTATTTCACGCATCCCAATGCATTTAAAAACCTAGGGACATTTCAGAGGATTCTAAGCATGAAGCGAAGGCATATTCCACCCCACGTGAGCACTCAGAGATGAAATAACTTGGCGGGAACTTCTAGAAACTCTAATAAACTTTCAAAATGCATAACAGAATTGATGCCTTTTTCACCTGATTGGCTGAACCAGATCGAGGAATTCTAATTGGCCAGAACAGATTTGGATCCTCGTGCTCGACTACCATTGGTCAATACAGATCTGAGCACTTCTGATTGGTTGATACACATCTGAGCTGCACTTAGGGAAAACTATAAATAGACGAACCATTGGCCCAATTTGGGCATCCAGATTTTGAGTTTCATTCCTGATCCCCGATTTCCAAATCAGATAGTTTGTTTGAAATCCCTATAATAGCCTCACTTTTTACTTGCAATTGAGAGTTGTGAGATACTTCTGTAATTCAACGGAGAGTTGTATTCAAGACTACAAATCTGAGAGCTGTTTAAGCTGTGCTCTGTAATTGAATGGTGAATTTGAAAAGGTTGCTGTAAACCGTGCATTCTCCATTGGACTCATGTTAAGGGTTCCCTCTGATCTCCTTATTGCATTAGACTCCTTTAGATTCATTGTTTTTCATGCAATTTCCCTTGATTCATTAATCCTGTGAGAGTTAGTGTTTGTAACCTAGTCTCTCACGACATTTGTAGTGATGTTTCTTGTTCTAAATTAAGGATTTGGATTAAAGACTATTGGATGGTTTGTGGCCATTAAAGTGGACAGACCATAGCCATAAGTGTAGGCCTAATCCTTGAATTAGATTTATTTCTCTTACACCTATGCTTGTAGCCAGATGAAGATTGGATCACCTCTCTGTTGAGCTGCAGTCATTCTCATTAGATTTCAAGGACCAAATCAAAGTTAGATATTACTTCTCCATTTTTTATAAGTTTACCTCAAACGTTCCCCCAACTCGGATCTGGATCATTTAGTTTAACTTTTACTTTTTATCATTTAGTTAATGTGACAAATTCAACCTCCCCATCTTATGTGCTTTCTAGATAGGGTAAGAGGCCAGATCTGGAGGTTTATCTTGCATTTAGACAAATTCTCTGTGGACGATCTTTCACTCACTTACATTTAAAACTTGCTACAATTGGCCCTGATCTTGCAGGCTAATTCACTTCTATCTGTGCTGATATTTCTTTACTCTTTTCAATATTTTAAATTCATTATCACTTAGCAGTTGAAAACCTGTTTTCAAAACACAAATAAATCAAGCACACAAAGAAGCAACAACACGTACCTATGCCAAAGAAGGATGGAAAGGTCCGCATGTGTGTCGATTTTCGTAATTTGAACAAAGCGAGCCTAAAGGACGATTTCCCATTACCACACATTGACATCTTGGTTGATAACATAGCTAAGCACGAGATGCTTTCTTTTATGGATGGATTCTCAGGATACAATTAGATCAAAATGGCAGAGGTTGATCACGAGAAGACAGTGTTCATTACTCCCTGAGGAACCTTTTTCCATCGAGTCATGCAATTTGGGCTGAAGAATGCCGGTGCAACGTACCAGAGAGCTATGACTGCACTATTTCATGACATGATGCACTAAGAGATTGAAGTGTATGTCGATGACATGATAGCCAAATCACCAGAGTGAAGCGATCATCTAGAAAACCTTCAGAAGCTATTTGAAAGGCTGAGGAAGTATCGACTACGACTGAATCCACATAAGTGCGCATTTGGTGGTATGTCAGGAAAACTTCTAGGGTTCATCGTCAGCAAGAGGGGGATCAAGGTTGACCCAATCAAAGTCAAAGCCATCACTGAAATGCCACCGCCGTCTACCAAGAAAGAGGTTAGAGTGTTTCTGGGCAGAATACAGTATATCAGTTAGTTCATTGCACAGCTAACTCCAATCTGCACGCTGATCTTCAAGTTACTAAGGAATAATTCGCCCGTTGAATGGAACGATGATTGTTAGGCAGCGTTTGAAAAAATCAAAAGCTACCTCCTTAATCCACCTGTTTTGGTATTGCCTGAGCCAGGGAGACCACTCTTGATGTATCTCTCCATGACAGAAGTTTTGATGGGATGTGTCTTGGGGCAACACGATGAAATGGGAAGAAGAGAGTAGGTCATTTACTATCTAAGCAAGAAGTTTACTGATTACGAGACTTGCTATTCTCATTTGGAGAAAGCATGCCTAGCTCTTATATGGGCTACTCAAAGGCTCTGCCACTACTTGCTATCTCAGGCGGTTCTACTTTTGGCTCGAATGGACCCATTGAAATACCTATTTGAAAAGCCAGCTCTCACTGGACGAATCGCACGATGGAACTTTTACTATCTGAATTCGATAGCACGTATGTCACTCAAAAATCGATGAAGGGGCAGGCACTTGCTGATCATCTTTCTGATAATCCTTTACCTGACTATGAGCCGTTAAGAACCAAATTCCCAGATGAAGATATCTTGTTCATGATGAAAGACAATACAAAAGAAATAGAAGAATCATGGGTAATGCACTTTGACGGGGCAGCAAATGTCAAGGGCCAAGGAGTTGGTGCCATCCTAATTTCACCAAAAGGATCCCATGTACCGGTCTCTATCAATCTCGACTTCCCTTGCACTAACGATATGGCTGAGTATGAAGCTTGCACCGCTGGTCTGCAGGCAGCTCTCGATCTGAAAGTAACTCACCTTCGAGTATTTTGCGATTCACAATTAATCATATGTCAGACGAATGGTGACTGAAAGACAAAAGATGAGAAACTAATCCCCTATCATGAACACCTTGAGGATCTGATAGCTTGCTTCCAAGATGTGACTTTCTCATATGTCCCCCGGATAAGGAATCGCTTTGCCAACGCATTAGCAACTTTGGCATCAATGATTGAAATCCCCTATGGTGTTGAGATGAAGCCGATCATGATCAAGCAGAGGAATGAGCCGGCCTTCTACCTCCAGATTGAGGAACCTACAAAGCCTGATGATGAGCCACCTTGGTTCTCAGATATCAAGAATTTCCTCGAGACCCTAACTTTCCCAGAGGGTACATCCAAGACAGACCGACAAACCATTCAACGCTTAGCGACAGGTTACGTCATTTATAGGGAATGCCTCTACAAGCGATCATACAATAACATCTTACTTAGGTGCCTCACTAAAAGTGAAGTTGTTAATATTATAAAAGAAATCCATGAGGGAGTATGCGGAGCCCACGTCAGTGGTCACATGCTCACTAAGAAAATCCTTTGGCAGGGATACTTTTTGACCACCATGGAATTGGATTGCTACAAACATGTTCAAAAATGCAATAAGTGCCAAGAACACTCCAGTCTGATACACGCTCCTGCCATTGATCCTCACTGCATGACCACTCCTTGGCCATTTGCTACCTGGGGCCTTGACATTGTCAGAATGATTAATCCAAAAGCATCAAACGGACATCGGTTCATCCTCATCGCCATTGAATACTTCACCAAGTGGGTAGAAGCGGTGTCATATGCCAACATCACGGCCAATCACGTTGAGAAGTTTCTCAAGAACAATATTGTGTGCCGATTTGGAGTACCCAAAGATATCATCATGGACAACGGCATAAACTTTGTGAATAAGCGCATCCGAGACTTCTGCGAGCAATACAAGATCAAGCACCATCGCTGATCCCCTTATCGGCCTCAAAATAATGGAGCTGTGGAAGCCGCGAACAAGACAGTCGTCTGTATCCTTGAGAAAATGGTTGTCACTTATCGAGATTGGAGCGAAATGCTGCCATTTGCTTTGTGGGCCTACCGAACATCGATCTGTTCCACTACAGGGGCAACACCATTCTCCCTTGTGTATGGAACCAAGGCCGTCCTCCCGGTAGAGGTTGAAGTACCCTCGCTCTGAATCCTCATGGAATCAAGCTTACCCGAAGCAGAGAGAGAGATCCCGCTTTGAACAATTAAACTTATTGGACAAGAAGAGACTCCTAGCCTTGTGCACACTCAAGTTTACTAGGGGAGAATTGCACGTGCTTACAATAAACGTGTCCATGATCAAGATATAAAGGTAGGAGACACTATGCTGTAGAAGATCTTCCCATCCCTCCATGCCGATCCAAGATGAAAGTTTAAGCCGAACTGGGAAGGACCATACATCATTCGAGAAGTGCTACTGGGATACGCCATTCGCCTGGCCACCATGGACGGAGATCATCTTCCTGAGCCCATCAACGCTGGATATGTCCGACGGTTTTACTTTTAGTCTATCGCGATAAGGTAAGTATTGATGAAATAGATACGTGACTACTTAAGAACCACCCAAAAGAGGCCATCATTCCAAGCACAGTAGCCCAAAAACATCCCTAAAAATGATGATATCCTTTGCTACCCCATTTGAGCCTGGGCCTTTCTTTCAATAAACCCATTCCCCCAAAAAAAATATACGTGTACATATACCAAAAAAAAAAAAGAGAGAGAGAGAGAGAGAGAGAGAGAGAGAAAAGATGCATGTGTATAAAGTTACTATCAAATCCAAAAAAATCGAAAAAGAAAAACCTCAAAAAGAGATTGCCTAAAATGGAGGAAAAATAATAACAAAAAAAAATGTGTATAGAAGAATCACGGGGCATGTATAGTAAAAACCCCCAAGGAAGAAAGTATGTTGAGAAAACTGAAGCCGTATCATGGAAACCCTTTTAGCCCAGCATACCTTCAAATGCTAATTTAACCCATGGCCAAGCTACACCCTGAAGGAAGCCCTCTTTGTAGGTTCACAAGCAGTCATAATATCTGTTAAGTCAACATGAGCCGAGTCGTGAGACGACATCTGAACTCCATCCAGCCGGCTATGACGGAATCGATGCCTATGTCATGGCTTTTGAAATAATAATAATAATAATAAAAAGAATAAAAAATAAAATAAAAATACAAGCTCAAAGCAAGATGGACGTAGTGAAAACCCGAAAGGGCATTAACAGGTAAAAATAGCGGGCTTGTGTGGACCAGGTGAAATCCTAAAAGGGCGCTTGGGGTAAGAGAGCTAAACCCATGGACGTGGTAAAAACCCTAAAGGGCGCCACGGGTAAAAAAAAGAGATAAATAAAAAAAAAAAGAGAAAAAGAAAAAAGAGAAGAAAAAAAAAAGAAAAGAAGAAAGGGTTGGACTGATTGAGAAGATTGATGTTTGAGGAACCCTTTTGTTACTCTTCCTGTACCCTCTTGTCAGACTAGGACGCTCAGAATCGGGTCCCGACTAGAATTGTCTTTGTGAAACCTGCACCGTCAAACATATGACCCGAGACAAGGAGAAAGGTTTAACTCAATCCAAAGGGATCAACATTCCAGCCTTGGTAAAATCTGGAAACTCACTCAGGTCTGACTGCATGAAAGAGTTCGACTATGCTCAAAATGGGACCCGTTACTCCGTCTCACGATCAAGGCATCAAAAACAAAAAAAAAGAGAGAAGAAAATTCAAAAACAAAAAAAAAATCAAGAAAAATCCAAACACCAAAAAATGTGTATATATTTCTACTCATTTTCATGTACATATTTCTAGCATCATATTTCAATCTCAAAAATGAAGAAAAATAACAAAAAAAATCTCCAAAAATAAAAATCCAAAAAACAAATATATTGAAAATGAAAAAGTGTAGGTAGAAATCTACTTTTTCTTCTATTGTTCAGGATGCATTTTCTTTATATGTATAAACAAAAAAGGGACTGACATTTTATCGAGAATGTGCAGGAACATCACACGGTCTAAAGCTTCGAAGCGGGCAACTTCTTAGCGATGGACAAATCAGATAAAGCATCTCACCACCGATGTCAGGTCTAAAAAAAAAATGATGAAGAAGTGGTGAGGGAGAGTGTGAGGAAGGTGGTGTGGGAGATGCAGGTGGATCAATTTTTTTTTTCTTTTTCTGTATCTTCGTTTTCCTCTCCTCCTTCTGCTTTTTCTTTTCTTCCTTCGCGAGGATCCACTAGACCTCGTCAAACTCATCCCAGAGAAATTGCAAGGGGTCCGGCTCCTTAGGCGGTGGGGGATCCTCCCAGATGGGCTAGAATTTGATGGGGAACCCAAAGGGTTTGTCATCCGCCATGGGTGTGAGGAGGTATGGACTGCTAGGGTTAGAATAGGAGGGATGAGATGAAGAGGAACTGAGGGACGATTTAAAAGAGTTGGACGGTGGAACATGAATCGGCGAATTTAAAGTTGTGCCCCTTTCCAAGCTTGGCAATAAATTATCATTGTGTGGGGAATGAAGAAACACACCACTAATTCTAGGAAAAGAGAATGAGCAGTAAATGAGTGGCGAAATTTAACCTGTGCAATTAAGGGGATCCCGTGGGTCGCGCAGCTGCACAGAGGAAGGTGTGGAGTTTCGCTTTGCGCGCGGTAAGGACTCCACAAGGAGTTCAGACAGGGCCCACAAATACGAAAAGGAAACCACTTTAATCTTATGACTGAAGGCAGCCAGCACATTGATTTCTATTTGAAATTATCATAACCACTCTAAATACATCTCCCATGACAAAATGGCATAAAAATAAAAACTTAAACAACCACACAAAACTGATCAATAGATAAAAAATGAAAAATTATATTAACAATAAAAATATGTACAATGGTAATTACAATCTATGTATAATCTAAGCTACTCTAAGAGGAATCATCTGAATCCGAATCGGTAAAGAAATCCCAGCCCATCTTTTTAGCATGTGCCCTAAGGGCAGCTTTATCCAGTTTCTTCTTTACCTCCCTTTCCTTTTTTGCTTCGGCTGGTGTTTTCTTGGCAGTTGGAGCTTTAGGGGCCCTCACCCTGACTTTTGGTTCCTTGGGTTCTTGAGGGGCTTTTCCTTTGCGCTTTGCCGGGGGGGTGGCAGGGGATTTGCCTTTTCCTTTGCCTTTGGCTTCCTCAGTGGGGACCACTAGGGATTTCCCTTTTTCTTGGGACTCAGGTTGGCCAGGGGAATGTGCCTCCTCAGACTGGGCAACTGGCTCTTTACCAACTTTTAAAGGGGCAGCTTTGGGAGCAGTCCTCTTTGCAGTGACTTTCCTCTGCTTAGGATAAGTTTGCTCTTATGGAGGTGCAGCAGATGCCTTGGTAGGTGGAGACTGCTCTGGAGGAGGGGCAGCTGGGGCCTTCCCTTTCGCTTGCTGGGTCTTTAGTTGTGCCTCCTCAGAATGGGCAGCTGTAGATGGAGTAGCTTTAGGCTCTGGGTCGGGCATTTGAACAGAGATTGGGGTGGGCTGCAGAGGAAGATTTCTGGCAGCAGCCAATGCAGATTCTAATGAGACAATTTGAATTTGGTGTTTTAGGAGGTCAGTCTCATGGATATCTTTTTAGATGCTGAAGATCTCTTGGGCATTTTTGAGCCTCTTTTCAAACATTCTGGCCTGGGCCTTCTTTGTAGCAGCATTTGCTTTCTCCAACTCCCAATTCAGCTCATGATAAGTAGCTGTAGCCTTGGCCTGCTGGTAGGCTTCCAATATGTTAGTCCACCCCTAGAAGATGCCGAGAAGTTTCCTTCTGTGGGCCTCCTTCATTTTATCTATCCGCTCCAGCAGGGGGGTCTCAATGGACTAGCGAAGCTTGGCAATACCCCTCAGGACATCTTTCCTAAGGTAGGCATTATCCCTCATGTGATGAAGGATGGTGAGGTAGGGGGGCTGTAAAAAAAATGTTTGGGTGCGATGGGTAGATAGGAAGTGGAAGGAGTAAACTGTGATTGGTCCTGGGGGGAAGGGGGGGTAATAGTGGGTAAGTCTAGCTGTGGGGAAGGGGGGTAATAGTGGGTAAGTCTAGCTGTGGGGGAGGGGATAAGTTCAGTCCTGCTTGTGTAGATTTTTCAAAGGAATGAGGGGGTAGGATAAGAGGGGGATGGAGGGTATAGGGGAAAGGAAAATGGTGTAGGCTCGAGGGAGCAGGGTGATGGGGGAGGGGAAAATGGTAATGGTGAAAGGGATGAAGGGAAAATGGGGGGGTGGGGTGTGTAAAGGGGATTATGGGTGTTAGATTGGGTTGGGAGTCAGGGAGGGTGTCAGTTTGGGTATGGTTGTCAGTGTAAAGGACCAGGGGGGTTGTAGAGGGTCGTTGAGGAATGGGTGGGTAGTTGAATGTCAATAGGGTGGATTGGATGGAGGTGAGTTTAGTCTGCATCTGGTCCAGTTTTTGTGTAGTGGTGGATAATTAGGCTTGGATGTCTTGGATAAGGGATAGGATAAGGGTCAGTGTGTCAGGGCTGGGAGGTTGGGTTTGTGAAGAAGAGGTGAGGAAGGTGCATGGTGGAAAGTGGAAGGGGGGGAAGAATGGGGTTTTGGGGAGTGATGGTGTGATGTAGTTGGGGATTCTGGGAGGGGGGTGTAGTGAGTAGGTATTGTGTCAAGGAAGGTTGATAGAAAGGCTTGGAATCCTATGGTGGTGTTAAGGGTTAAGCCAATGTCTGTGAGTGGGGATGTAATAGGTATGGCTGGGTGAGTTGTTTCTTCAAGGTGAGGTATGTCAGTGTGAATGAAAGGGATTGAGGGAGGTGTCGTGGAGATGGTGGGGATTTTTTCAATGGTTTATTATTTTTTGTAGGAAATGAGGGGAGGGCTGATAGGTTTATGTGTAGCTAATGGGGGTATGGTGGCTGTGTACTGAGGTAAGGTAGGGGATGGGGAGTCCTCCCAGGTACCAATCACAGATGAAGGGGGAGTGGGCATGGATGATGTAAATAGAGGAGGGTGAGAGATAGATGGAAGAGGGGTGGTAGATGCAGGGGTAAAAGGTGGAGGGGAAATGGGGGCTGCTGTAGCAGTGGTGGCAACATGCTCTGTGGGCACCTCCTTGGTAGCAGGGGTAGACCTTATTCCAACTGCCTCTTCTGCTTGTTTGGGAAGGGCATGTGCCTTAGCATTCTTTTTCTTCTGGGCCTCCATCAGACTCCTGCTAATTCCCCATTGCCTCTTAGCAAAGGTAGTAGGGGCAAGGGTGGTGGTCTGCTCAGTTTTTCCTATCTTGTATCCCCCCTTGAGTAGCAGCAAAATAATAATCCTGGCATAAGGGAGTGTGTGAGGCTTCTTGTTTATCCCTATCTTCTCCACCATGTCTTTCATTGCTTTAAAAATTAGCCAGGCTGCATGGAAGACATGGTCCAGGTGGAAGGAGTAGACAGCATCCGCAATGGTGGTTCTTCTCTCCTGCTGATGTCCGGAGAAGTATATGTTCTTTCGCAGGACTTGGTCAATGAACAAGAGTTCAAGTTCCAATTCTCTCCTTCTGATCGAATCCCCTGTGGCCTTTAATCCTCTAGTTAAGGCCCATGCAATTGTATCAATCGATGTACTCTGAGGGGGCCATATCCATAGCTAGGGTCGAATGCGGCTGGGATTCCCAAAACTTCAACAATCACCTTGGGGCTCACTAACATATCAAAGTCATCAATCAGCACCAGCAAGCACACTTGTCCATCTTTCTCCTTCTTAACCCTGATGTGTTGATAGAATAGTTGCAGAATAGTTGCACTAGCCTATGGTAGGCTAGTGCTGGAATTCCTCTCATCAATGGCATCAGGCCCACTTTGCTCATAAACTGTACTGCAGGGGCAGAGAGAGGTTCCTTCTCAAAAATGGTAGATCAAAGGCTATCTCAGGCTCCAATGGAAATGACACCATGAGCTCAGAAGGAGTAGAGAACTTAGGGGTTGGTTCTGCCGCCTCCTCAACCACTTCCTTTCCTTTTTTGGGTGACTTTGAAGTCTTGGCCTTTTTAGGGGTGGTCTCTGCAGGGTCCTTATCCTTCCCCTTTCTCTTTTGTGCACTCTTGGGAGCCATTTCAAACTCTATCTTCTAATGTGAGGAATGGAGATAGAGATCTAGGTGCTTACCCTAAAATCCTAGGGTTATGTTTGATCTGACGCACAAGGCACCGCGAGATCTCTGAGTAGAGGGCAATGGATGGGGGTGATGCTAGGAACAACTCTATAGATTTGTGGAGTGAAGGATGAGCTGTAGGATTAATGCTAGAGGAGAGAGGGGGGAGAGCGCTAGAAGCTAGGGTTTCGCCGAGGGAAGAAGGAAGAAAATAATGGAAAAAGAAACCAAGCACAGGGTTAAAATACTTATCGCGAAGCTCGACGTGCTTTGGAACATCTGGTCACGGGGTTGGAAATGAACCTAGCAAAGGTATTGATTCCATATGGATTGCATGACAATCTCCCAGGTTGACCTTAGGACGCGTGACAGTGTGAGATGAATTCATGTGAACTGCACGAGCGACTCCTAGGTCTCTATTTGGATTGCGCAAAAAGCTCTGAGGTTCATTTTGAATCGCGCGACAGCCTTAGAATCTCGCGACAGCAAATGAAGTATTTCTGTTGAATTGCGCGAGAGTCTCCTAGTTTACCTTCTGAACCTCGCGATAGTCTTGGCGATAACTAATGAATAGCTCTATGTGGATCGCACGAGAGGTTCTCAGGTACACATGAATCTCGTGGCAGCTATTGAATGTTTCCATGTGAACTACACGAAATTCTCCCAGACTTCCTTTTTAACCTCGCGATAACCTTAGAATCTCGTGACAGCCTTATGAAGTATGTTGTCTGTAGTGTGCAAGAGTCTCTCAGGCTTCTATTTGGACCCAGCGACAGGCAGGTATAAAACAGAGAGCGTGTGCTCTCTATTTTGCCCTTTTGCATATGCATTCAACAAAAGAACAGAAATGACACACCCCTAAACTCCCACATTATGCATTCAACAAAAGCTATCAATTAAAGAGCAGTAAGAATCAAACCAAGCATCACAAGTTTAAACTAGACGGGTCCAGAATTAGATGGGACCACTAACAATTCCTAGAGAATTTTAACAAAAGAAAGTAAGATAAATCTACCAAAATCAAAGTACATATGATACAGTGATGACACACCTGTGGATCAACATAAAGAAGGATCCCCTTGAATGTGAATGGTGTCCATGGGTTCGGCAAGTATTTCAAAACAAGGCTTAAGCCTCTGACCATTCACTTTCAAGGTTCTCCCATAGTTGGGATCCTTGATTTCCACAGCACCAGATGGGGAAACATGCATGACAATGTAAGGACCTTCCCATCTGGATTTCAATTTGCCAGGAAAAAATTTAAGTTTGGAGTCAAACAAACAAACCTTATCACCAGCTCTGAAACTCTTTCTCAACAGCCCTTTGTTAAAGAAAGCTTTGGACCTTTCCTTGTAGATCCTGCCATTAGCATACGCATCCATCCTTAGCTCTTCCAATTCAGACAGCTGCAGCAACCTATGATGACCAGCAAAAGTTAGTTCTAGATCTAAATGTTTGATGGCCCAATAGGTCCTGTGTTCTAACTCCACTGGGAGATGAAAGGCCTTGCCATAAACCAGTCTGAATGGGGACATACCAATGGGAGTCTTATAGGTAGTCCTATAAGTCCACAGTGCATCATTAAGCTTGTCAGCTCAATCTTTCCTATCAGTCCTCATAGTCTTCTCAAGGATATGCTTGATCTCCCTATTTGAAATTTCAACTTGCCCACTGGTTTATGGGTGGTAGGGAGTAGCAATCCTATGGGTGACAGAATATTTCTTGAGCAAGCTCTTGAAATTTCTGTTGTAGAAATGGCTCCCCCCATCACTGATAATGGCTCTAGGGGTGCCAAATCTAGAGAAGATATTCTGCTTTATAAACTTGAGGACAACCTGATTATCATTAGTTCTTGTGGCAATAGCTTTTACCCATTTGGAAACGTAGTTCACTGCCACTAAGATGAAATGAAAACCATTTGAAGGAGGAAAGGGGCCCATAAAATCAATACCCCATACATCAAATAGTTCTACAATAAGGATGGGCCGTAAAGGCATTGAATTTTGTTTACACAGCCCTCCTAAATTCTAACATCTTTCACAGGTCTTGCAGTGTGTATTGGCATCTCTGAAAAGAGAAGGCCAATAGAACCCACACTGTAACACTTTGTCAGCTATTTTTCTCCCACTAAAGTGACCCCCATAGGCATTTTTATGGCACATGGCCAGAATACTAGGGACATCACTTTCGGGAACACATTTCAGAATGATTTGGTCGGCACAATACTTGTACAGGCAAGGTTCCTCCCAGAAAAAGAATTTGACCTGTGAGAAAAACAGGTCTTTGTCCATTTTTGTCCAATGGGCAGGAATCTTCCCTATAACTAAATAATTGATAATATGTGCATACCAAGGAACTAAAGATTGGATGACAAATAGTTGCTCATCCGGGAAGACATCATTTGTAGCAAGGTCATCAACACCTTTCTCCAACATAATTATGGACAAGTGGTCAGCCACCACATTTTCTACACCCTTCTTGTCTTGATTTCGATGTCAAACTCCTGCAATAGGAGTATCCATCTAATTAATCTGGGCTTTGCATCCTTCTTGGATAGTAGGTACTCTAATGCTGAGTGGTCAGTGAAGATGACAGTTTTAGACCCAAGTAGGTAAGGTCTAAACTTGTCTACAGCAAAAACCACTGCCAAAAGCTATTTCTCAATTGTTGTGTAGTTCAGCTAAGCTTCAGCAAGTGATTTGCTGAGATATGCAATGACCACAGGCAGCTTATCTTTTCTCTGGCCCAGGACAGCACCTATTGCCAAGTCGGATGCATCACACATCAATTAAAAGGGCAGGGTATAGTCAGGTGTTTGGAGTACAAGGGCAGAGGTGAGGCAGATTTTTAAAGTTTCAAATGCCTCAAGACATTTAGCAGAAAAGTCAAAGGGCACATCCTGGCAGAGCAGGTGGCACAATGGTTTAGCAATTTTACTGAAGCCTTTGATGAACCTCCTGTAGAGTCTAGCATGCCCAAGGAAAGATCTTATTTGTTTGACTATTCTTGGAGGGGGCAAATTTGCAATGAGGTAAACTTTGGCCTTGTCTACCTCAATTCCATCTTTAGAGACTACATGGCCCAACACAATTCCTTGTGTTACCATTAAGTGGCTCTTTTCCCAACTTAAGACCAAATTGGTCTCCTTAAATCTTTGTAAGACCTGATGGTGTTGTAGACATTGGTCAAAGCTATCCCCATAAACCGAAAAATCATCCATAAAAATTTCCAAAAATTTGTCATTCATATCAGAAAAAATGGCATACATACACCTCTGAAAGGTGGCTGGGGCATTACATAGTCCAAAAGGCATCCTTCTGTAAGCAAAGGTGCTAAAAGGACAAGTAAAAGTAGTTTTCTCTTAATCAAGAGGGTGCACAGGGATCTAGTTGTACCCTGAGTATCCATCAAGAAAATAGTAATAAGCTTTCCCAACCAACTTGTCCAAAATTTGATCAATAAAGGGGAGAGGAAAGTGGTCTTTTCTGGTCTTGGAGTTGAGTTTTCGATAGTCGATGCAAACTCTCTAGCCAGTGGTCTCCCTGGCTGGTCTCAACTCTCCAGACTCGGTTGTGATCACTATTATGCCAGATTTCTTGGGTACCACCTAGATTGGTGCCACCCATTCAGAATCATAGATGGCGTAAATTACCTCAGCATCCAGCAATATAATGATTTCTTTCAGGACCCCTTCCTGCATGGGAGGATTCAGTTTCCTCTGTATTTCCATGGAGGGTGTTGAGCCCTCCTCTAGATGAATCCTATGCATACAGATCGATGCATCAATCCCTCCTAAATCATCAATGGTCCAGCCAATTGCTTTCTTGTGCTTCCTCAAAACTGTTAGCAATTCCTCCTCTTGCTCACTGGTAAGAGAAGAGGAGATAATTACAGGAAGTTTCTCGTCTTTCTCGAGGAATGCATATTTCAATGTCTCTGGAAGCTTCTTGAGCTCCAGATCAGGGGCTTGTTGAATGGATGGCAGGATTGGTGTATTATTGATTAGAAGAAGAGGCAACAATGTAGGTTTCCAATTGGAATGTTGCACTAAGCCCACAGAAGACCTCAATAGGGACATGTCTTCTGGCATTAAAGCTAGGCTTCCTTCCTCCACCATGTTCCAAACTTCAATTAAATCAGTGACAATGTTAACCCACTCCAGCAGAGTGGGCAGTTCTTCTTCAATAATTTCTTCTAGTACATCCACTGCAAAGCATTCCTCATTGTCCAACTGTGGGTACTTTGCACTGTTGTACACATTAAGCTCAACTTTCATATGTCCAAAAGTGACCTCCATAATCCAATACCTGCATTGAATGCATGCATTGGTAGTTGCCAAGAATGGTTTGCCCAAAATAACAGGTATCGGGAATGTACTCTTATTGCAGCCCATGTCTAAAATAAGGAAGTTTGCAGGGTAGAAGAACTTATCTACCCCCACTAGGACATCCTCCACCACTCCCATTGGTTTCCTCTCGGACCTATTAGCCATCAATAAAACAATGGGGGTGGGCTTCAGGTCCCCCAAACCTAGCTGCTGATATACACTGTATGGCAGCAGGTTAACACTGCCTCCAAGGTCCAAAAGGGCCCTTCCAATCGTGTGGTGTTCAATAATACAGGGAATAGTGGGTGTCCCTGGGTCTTGCAGCTTCTCAAGCATTGTCATGGTTAATACAGAATTAACTGTATCAGTCGTAAAGACCTTTTGGACAAATGGCCTCTGGCCTTCCTTTTCTGAGTACAAAGGTCTTTCAGAAACTTTGCATAGGCTGGGACCTGTCGGATTGCATCAAGTAGGGGTAAATTTATCTTGACCTACTTAAAGGTCTCCATCATTTCCTCGATCTGTGCCTGCCCCTTATCAAAAGGGGCAGGGCCCCTCAAAGCTTGAGGAAATGGCAGTTGAGGTACTACTGGTTCCTCAGTTGCAAGCATATGACTGAACTTTTGTTTTCTTTTTTCTATTTCTGTCTCCTGCTGAGGCTCAACTAAAACCTCTTTATTTTTCCCTTGTTGAAGAGTAGCAGACAATTCTTGACTCTATGCTCTAACAAAGTCCTTATCACTTTCACTCGACATTTCTTTGGGAATGACCTCTCCTTGTTCCTTTCCCACCTAGTTGTCTACCAGCTTGCCAGACCTTAGGGCTGTGATGGCATTAGCCCCCTCAAAATTTGAGGAGCTTTCTCCAATCGAATATTGGCCCTTAGGGTTGGCTACTGGATGGCTTGCCAACCTGCCTTCTTCTCTTTTAGCCAAGGCATTGGCTATTTGGCCAAGCTGCTCTTCTATTTTCTTAATGCTTTGACTGTGAGAAGTCACAGTCTGATTCAAGGGTCCAAGGCTTTGTAGTTGGGCCAAAACCTGGTCCTCGAAAGAAGCACTTCGGGGCTGAGGTGGGGGAACTACCAATTGAATTTGTTGTTGGGGTTGCTGTTGCTACTGGAAATTCGACCTTGGGGCATAACCCTAGTTAAACTGCTGCTGTGGCCTTTGAGGTAAGGCCAACATCTGTTGTGGTTGCATATAATTGTCTTGCCTCCACCACAAATTTGGGTGGTCTCTCCATTGGTAACCAGCATTTTGGTGCTGATATCCATATGATTGTTTATTATAGCCACCAGATTGTTGCTGTCCGAAAGATTGGGCAGCAGCAGCCTGTTCCATTACATACTCAGGGTATTGCCCCCAGATGGGCACTCTTCTACTGTGTGCTGTATAGATTGGCATATCAGACATGCCTCCATCACTTGTGCAGCCATTCTGGGCTGCACCACAATCAAAAGTTTATCAAATCTTTCAGTAAGATTGGCCATCTGCATTCTCAGGTCATCATTTCCCCTAACTTCATACATCTTTCCTTTAGAAGTCTCAGCAAGCCCCAGCTTAGGAGAAGGCTCTTGAACTGTTCTAGATGAGGACATCTCCTGGAAAGCATTTTCACTTATGACCTCGAACAAGTCCCATGCCTTATCAGCTGTTTTATGCATGTACGTTCCACCACAAGAGGCATCTACCATGTCTCTGCTCTTCTCATCAATCCCATTGTAGAAGCTCTGGATAAGCTGCCAGTCAGGGATCTTGTTGTGGCGGCATTGTTTGAGTATCTCTTTAAATCTGTCCCAGGCTTGGTTAAAATCTTCAGTTGGGGATTGGGCAAAAGCAAGTATGCCTTTCCTCAACGGGCTGGTTTTGGTCTCTGGGAAAAATTTAGACAGAAATCTTGTTTGGAGGACTTTCCAGGAAGTGATGTTCTTGTTTGGGAGAGTAGATAACCAGGTCATGGACCTGTCCTTTAGGGAAAAAGGAAAGAGCCTTAACATAGTGGCTTCTGGTCCCAAACCAGCAATGGAGAATGTCGTGCACAGGGCCAAGAACTGGTCAATGTGCTTGTAAGGGTCTTCTTTGCTAATCCCATGGAAAGAGGGAAGCATTTGGATGATGGAAGTTTTAATTTTGTAGTTTCCCTGAACATCTAGGAATTGAATGCTGAATGGAGAATTGTAATCATCCGGAGCATTCAATTCCTTCAATATTCTAGGTTGTTCTTCACCTAGAACTGCTATCTCAATTTCAATAGGGGGCTCGACTGTGGTGTGTCTGTGCCTTCTCGGTCTTCTACCCCTTTCTATCTCAGGGTTAGCAGGCTCTAATGTAGGACTAAGGGATCTCCTTCCTAACATGCACACACACCAATAGTAGGGAAGACTATTCGTAGGCACATTGCACTTAACAAAAATTGCAAATCCTAATCAACTGCTATGGAATCTTCAAAGGAGAAATAAACTGAGGTTTTGAAGGTTAGAGAAGTGCAAACAGAGGTAGCTAGACTCTCAGAGAAATTCTACTCTGCTTCTCTGCTACTGTCTAGATCTGGAAGAAAAATTTCAAATGTAAATCAGCAGTATCAATTATTCACAAGTATAGCTACCAAAGAATAGAGAACACAAAAATCTATAGTCTACTATTAGATCAAAACCTCCCCGGCAGCGGCGCCAAAAACTTGTTGGGCTATTTTAAGTGCTTGTTACTGACTTTATTAAAGACAGTGATAAGAATAGGGTGAATGAAAATGAATGAAAGGTGGAGTAAGAATTACGGAGCAGCGAGCCTAAAATATGCATAGTCCTACAAGACACAGGGCCTGTTGTAGAAAGTTTTGATAAGTAAGAGTTTGTGCCACAGGGAAAGTTGATCTAAAGCTCCAAGGGAGCTATCTTTAGTAGGCTCTCCAGATCTGACTACAGATCTGACAATCCTAAATGGAAGGGGATTAAAGGTCACTATAATCTAAATCCTAAGGTAGCTTAATGTCTAAATTACAGAAAGGGTTAAGAAGAATGATGGAGTGAGAAAATAAATATGAAAGGGTGAGAAGTATGTTATTAGGTACAGATCTGATGGGTCTTGTAGATCAGACTCAGATCCGTTGCTATAGAATTCCTGTCCAATGGCAACATTATCACCAGAGAGGAGAAAGAATCCAACTCACTCCTGTGCAATGATCCATTCCCTTAAGGCTATAACCTGACCACTTAAATGGTCACAGACTATCCAATAGGGGAACTACAATCCGGAGATGGGTCAGAACAAGTTTATCATTGTAGGCACTACTTCATCCAAGCTACAAGCTCAAGAATTTGTAGGAACCTCATCCTCTAAAGTTCTGTGTGTAGCGCTAGGCCTACAAAGTACACGAGCCTGGACACACAGGACCAGCAAGAGTTTGAGTACTAGCTTTTAAGCATGGTTGCTCACTACTTTAGAAAGACTGGAGTGACCTAGTCACAAGCCTACAATCTCTATAACCATATCAGATCTGTAATCTGATGGTGGATCTATACAAATATAGGGGAGTTTATCTCTGCACAATCTCTCACAAGGTTATAAGCACAAGTGCAGAGAAGAAGAATCTGTCTTAGATCTGTGGATTGACTTCACCCTAGGGCTGTAACCTGTCCACTTGAATGGTCACAGACTATCCATAGAGGCTATCCTCCTCCTAGAGGTCTAAGACAGAACGAGGACATTGCTGCCGCCACCATGGTCACAAGGCTACCAGCTCAAGCTCCCATGGGGATTCATATTTAGTGGATCCTGTGGTGGGGGAAGGCCTGCAATGTGCCTAACCTGGACACACAGGTCACTTGGATCTAAATAAAACCTTAAAAACAATCCTCCATTGTTTACAATACAACTTAGCAATGGGGGATCTCAAGGCAGCAACCTTGTACAGAACAACTCAGAATAAAAACATCTTTCCATATATGCAATAAATCCTATTACAAAACTCCCTTAAAAAACTATACCATATAATCATACAAAAGGCATAGCAAGCAAGTGCTAGACTATGGAGAGAAAGAAAAAGGAAAAAGAAACTACCTAGAACCTAACCTTAGCCTACTAAAATTTACATCTTAATCGAGAAGACAAAGTATGAAAAAAATCTAAGTCTAAAGTCCGTCCAAAGGTCCTGAAACCTAAGCTAGGCTTAGGCTTATATAGCAGTCTGTTGTGTGTGAATTAGGGTTAGGAAAACCCTAATTTCATCTTTTCAATTGCGGCCCATTCTTGTCCCTTGGATGCCTCAGGGCGTGTGCACAGAGATTGGAGCATTGGACAGCGTGCCCTAGTTACTAGGAGTTCCTGGATTACCCATGCAGAAGTGGGGAGAAGTTAAGACCCCAATCCTCACTGAGTAGAGAAGATTTGCAGATCATTCTGCATGGTAGAATTGGTGTTACGGGGTTGAATTGACTTGAAACTCATGTAGTCGCGGGATTGACATTTTGGTGTCACGAGATTGCTCTTTCATCTTTGAATGGCGCGAGAATTGCTCCCGCGATTCGTCCCTTGGTGAATCTCGCGAAGGATCCTCGCAAAGAAGCAGTGTTCATGAGTCTATGAATCGCACAAGCATTTCCTTGAAGGTTTGTATGCCGCGGCCACTGCGCAACAACTGCGCGCAGGAGTGCATGGAGCTCTCTCTCTTCAGTGAATCGCACGACGATTGAAGACTCCTTTCTTGAGCTGCGTGAAACTGTGCAAGCGCTCAAAACTGAGCCTCACGAGGACCTCGTGAAGTCTTCTTTTCAATTCTTTCTAGCACCAAACCGCATGAGAACAGTGCGAAGACTGCGCGACCAGTTTCTGTGTTGTCTTCAGAAGCCCGTGATAACTGTGCGAAGGCATTATCTCTGGTTCAATTTGTACCCTGCGACATCTGTGTGAGGCATTCTTCTTAGTTTATTTTTGCTTTGCTGTGCCTATGCTGCAGCCAACTCTCTGTCTGGGTTCATCTTTCATTCTGCTGAGGTAGTTCTAGGGCAACAGTGAGCTTCTTGGCATGGTTAAGAGTTTATTTGCAGCTACTGCTTATTACCTACAGAATAGACTTAAAATACATTAATAAATGATTAAGGGTCTAACAGAGATTAAGTTAAGGGGTGAAAAGTGGAACTTTTCAGGTCTTAACAATGGGGGGCATTTTTTTTCTTTTTTATTTCCCTTTTTTTTTTAATTTAGTTTGGTCTTAGTTGAGGTGTATAAATGATGCTGGGGGGCATTTTTTTTGGTTTAGTTTGGGGTATATATGTTCTAAGTCAGGAGCATTTTTGGATTGGTCTTAACGAGGGCATAGTTTAGGTTGGTAATTAGTGTCAAAAGTCTCCTAATTTAGGCCTATGAACCTGCTGTTCTAGGCATATTTTGTATTTCTGGGGAGTTGTGCACTTCACTCCAAGTGCATAAACAAATTGTGCGCCGGAATGGGAGCGCGCGTTTCAGAGAGTTGGAAGGTCATTAAGCGCTACTGTATGGCCGTTTAACCGAGTTAAATGCACGGTATGAGGCGCAGGATTAGGGAGGTGGCAGATAACTGTACAAGTGACCTTTGGAATTTACGTGCCGCTGTGTGGGCGCACAAGGTGATTATGCGTATGGTAGGGTGCGCGCAACCAGATGGTCAAGTTATTTTGGGTGGGCGATGATTTGTTTACACGCTCAAGACTGGTCGTTTGATCCTAATTAAGCGCGGGAATCGGGGTGCATGATTGGGTCGAGCATGTTGGTTGGCACACGTGATTTGGGTATGTTCTATATATAGTTCAAAAAATTTTCATTTTCATGCTATCTATTTTTGTCTTCGATTCTCTAGTTTCCTTGTGCTCTAGTTTTCGTGTTTTCGTGATATCTCCCGATCCGGTCATCCGTTTCAGGCGTCGTTTCTTTTATTCTCTTCAATTTTTTGGGCTCTGTCTTCTAGGATTGAGGGTGAGGGTGGGGGTAGACATGATCTTACAGTTTCTGAGTTTGAGAGGATCATGATGGGGGAGATAAATTAGACGTCCAAGGCTCGGACAGATGTTGTTGTTGGGGAAGTGGATGTCAGGGCGGTGGCTGGAGAGGAGGTACCGATGGTTGACCAGGTGGAGGTCAGGGAGGAGGAGGTACTTGAGATTGAGCAGGGTGTAGCTGAGGATGAAGGCGAGAGGGTTGAGGGTGAGAGAGCTAAGGTTGAGGTTAAGGAGCATTAGGACTGGGCTGAGAAGCAACAGGGTGAGGAGCGCCGGGCTCGCAGACACTTCCCGCTGGAGGATGTCTTTGCTCGTGGCCGAGTTGGTACCCATGAGCAAGAGTTCCTTCAATTTTTTTAGGCATTTAGGTTATGACATAGACTTATTAGGATATGGAAACCCTTTCAATTTATGTCAAACCTACATTAATTATTGATTGTGCTCACTCATGCATCATGACTGCATCTAGAGATAGGTCACATTTCTATTTTACTGTTCTTATAATGTTTTACATGTTCATTATGAATCATCATTATGTGTCTGAATATATTCTATTCGCTTTTAGCTTTAGGTTTGCTTGTCTTTCGTCATGGGTATATTTGTTAGTCTTATTTTCCTTGTTGTGTTCCGTTCGATAGGAGCCCCCGCAACTAGCTATCAGCCTGGCATGGACCAAGTCTCATACTTGGTATCATGCCTTATCGGAGTTTCAATGAGTGTAGTTGGTGTGTTTTGGTTTCGAGCCGATCCTGGAGCTGGAGCCCTTTCAGGTAGATCGTCGCCAGATCACGGTGATCTTGGAGAGGTGGAAGGAGGAGCATCAAGTGCTTCTCTTTCTAGTTGGTATGTTGTTGCCGACTCCAGAGGACTGGGTCCACATCACCAGTCTTTGTTTCGAGGGTGAGCTGATCACAGGGTGGATGGCAGGAGCGTATTTGGAGGTATGTGAGGAGACTTTTGGTGTATCATATAAATCGAGTGGATCGAGGCCAGGTGTAGTTTCAGTCACTTAGTTCTTTGATACGTTCTCTAGTGGCTTCATCCCTCTGTGGTGTCATTCGGAGGTGAGGGCGTCTTACGAGGCGTGTTGTGTGGTGGTGGTAGGTAGGGAACTCGTGGTTGAGTTGAGGTTTGATGCGGATAGGGGCTTCAATGTTTCTTGATGAACTTCCTTGGTGCAATACTCTTTTCTTCTTCGACTCGGGGATGCGTCACTGGGTGGTTTTTACTGATTCTTAGGGACTTGGAAAGGGTCCCTACCTATGGGTGGGGTGCGGCCGCATTGGCGCATCTCTATGAGTAGCTTTATTGTCAGGGACAGGGCGTCGCGATGATTGGAGGTTTCCTTCCCTTCCTCCAAGTGAGTTTTAGTTAATCAGTGTCATGACGTCTCTATTTTTTCTTTGGTCGTAGCATATATTTAACATTTCTTTTTGTGTTTTCCAGTTTTGGGCATGCGATCATTTTGCTTTTCTTCATTCGGGGGGTCCGTTGGAAGTGAGGTTCATGTTTCCACGGAAGCATGTGTGGAGGGTAGCTCTACGGGGTCATCACTGGTCTTCTGATCTTCAGAATGCATGGGGTCTTTTTGAGGACATGCATGCGGGGCAGGTATATATCATCATGTTCTCATTTTGTTTCATTTTGTTTCCATTTTTTTTGGATCTAATGTTTCATTGACGGGTTGGCTTACTTGTTTGGTTGTAGGTGATCAGGAGGCCCTATGAGGATGGGGAGGATGCTGTTGTTCTGGTGATTCAGTCTGGCCAACCTTTGATTAATGTGGACATATGGGTCCACTATTTTGAAAAGGTGGAGAGGATCACCTATCGCGAGTGGTGCAACAGCTGGGCCTCTCTCAGGGAATCCCTCCAGAGATTCGGCACAAAGTGGCGAAGAGGATGACCGACCCCCCTGGCTGGAACTTTGCAGAGCAGATGGAACTTCAGATGGCTGATTTTAGAGTTGGGGGGACTAGGATTACGAGGGAGCGTGATGAGACGGATGTTCGAGAATATGTGAGGTGGTTTAGTTCTCTTGGTGGTGGGCGCCTCTTAACACGTTCCTTCCATGGGAGTGATTATTTCACGGTAGGAGGGTCGGAGTCGGCGTCAGCATTAGGGGAGAGACTGGCTGCATTAGAGCAGGGCCATCACACAGCAACTGTGCGGGGCACATTAGATGCCCTTCACAGGGCAATGGAGTAGATGGGGTGTGCTCCTCGACTTTATGAGATGTTGCGCTCCCTAGCCACCTTAGTTGCTTAGGCTAGGGGAGCGGAGGATGAGTTGGGGGCTCAAATAGCGAAGACTCGACGACTCCTGGTGAGTTGGTGTATTGGTTTAATTGCTTATGTATCACGTTAACATAGTCTGCCCGTCATTTTGATATAGTTATTATGGCTTATTTTATTTTGGTCAGTGTTGGGGATATTTCAAGTGCTGATTTATTTATTGGTGATGAAAGCAAAATAAAATCAAAGTAAAAACAAAGGAAGAAAACAACAATCCTAAAATATCTCAAACCTGTAAGATATAGGGTCTATTTGTAGCAAGTTTTAATAAGCAAGAGTTTATCCCACAATGAGTAGTGATCTAAGAAAGAAATATAGTTTTTCGGGTGTCACTAGATCTAATTTACAAAATTGAAATATAAAACTAAATCTATGAGATTGAAGGAGATGGATGGTAAAATAAAGTCTAAAATGGGGGGAAATATACTGCTTAGGGCCTGGTTCTCATTGTAAAATAGATAAAGGCATGTGAATTTGCAGCTATCCTTCACTTGGCTACAAGCTCAAGTGCAAGGTAGAAGAATTCAAGCCAAACAAAAGGCTTAGATTGATCTTAAGGGTATGTGTTGTCCACTTGAATGGCCACAGATCATCCTATATACTTCATCAAATCCAAAGGTTCAATTTGGAACATTAAAATCACTACAAATGCTGTGGATGCAAGGCTACAAGCTCAGGTATCCACAGGGATATTAAATCTAGGGAAATCAGATGGTAAATAATAGATCTACTAGAAACTGAATGGGCTATTACAAAATACATGGATCCTATAGACATCTAAAGATACCACAAGATCTTTAGATTTAATTGGACATTAAAATCAACAATTTATTGAATCAAACAACTTACAATAACCTTGTTCTCAGATCTGTAGTCTGTGCATCAATCCATAAGACCTTCATGTCGAATGACAATTACAAAACAGATCTGAACTGCTATCTAGATCTAATCCAACAGGCTGGATTAGGGAGAGAAGGAGGAAGAGAAAAAGGGAAAAATAAAACTAAAACTAAATCTAAATGAGTTAAGGAGAACTAAAGCTATTCTATGGTTTCCTCGCTGAGAAATTATAGCTGCAAGGAATCTTATTTATACAAATACGGCGATCCAAGTGCTTTGGATTGCAGCCAATAAGAGGAGAGAACTTCTATTTCAGTTCATGCAAATCCCTATTTTAGCATTCCAACCAATCAGAGAGAAGAGACGGACCCAATTCTTTTGTGCTCAGCTGAAGCTTCCCTCCAAGAATTCCCTCACTTAATTTGAAAAAATAGTTTTGTCCATGTGCAGATTTTCTCTTGTGTTTTGGAGTTCCCAAAAAAGCCCTTGCTGACCAAAAAATACTCCAGTTGCACCATAAAATTTCTGCAAATAACTTGCCCATGTGCAGACTTCTTTTATACTTGGGAGTTCCCAAAAATACCCTTGTTGCCCATTGATGAAACCCAAAATATTTTGGCTGTAGCTATTACTAGAACAGCCCCAAATGGAAAAAATGCCCAATACAATGACTACAAGGTTTCATTTGATGTTTGAACTTAATGGAGCCCAAGCTGGATGAGTTGCAGAAATAAAGTATGAACTGTAGCTATTGAGATTAATGGCCCTTGAAATCTACATCTTCAATAGTGCAGTGGAGAAGATGAACTCGAGAGGTTCAAATGGGCTTTAGCACTTTTCGTGAGGTTGGTGGATTAGTGCAGCATAATTTCAAGAAGTTTCTGAAGTGGAAACTATCTCTTCGACAGGTTGGAGATTGGAAATTCAATGGACAGCAGCTCTAAGTAAGGTGTCGAGAGGATTTGAGTTGAATTCGAGAGGATGTGGGAGGTTCTTAAGGTGTGGATTGCAGGTGTCGACAAGTTGAAGACAACTTCAACAACCCTTCATGAGGATGGTGGCTGAACTCGATAAGTTCTAGAGCTGCAAGTTTAAATCTAAACAAGATGAACTTTGGAGGCTGCTATTCTAGAGGTTGCCTATTGTGTAAGTCGAGAGGTTGGTGCACTTGAAACTCGAGAGGATAAAAGGTACTTGTAGTCGAGGTTGAAAGTAGGAGCATTCGAGAGGAAGGTTGGGGAGTTTGCGGAAGCTTTAGATGTCGAGAGGATAGAAGTTTAGGAGTTGAACCAGTCGATAGGTTGCTGCTGAAGCCAAGTGCATTTCGAGAGGATAAAAGCTGCAGAAGAGAAGATCTTGACAGTTTTCTTGAAGGTGTAAAGGCCCCTTTCGTGAGGAGGAAAGGTTGGAGTAGCTGTTGTTCGACAGGTTGCTATGGAGTGCAAAGGTCGATAGGTTTAATGAAGATTTCAGCAACCATTCGACAGGATGACTGAGTGGGGCTGCAAAGATGTCGACAGGTTCTCTGACCTACTTCATGGAGATCTCGATAGGAAGCATGAGTGGAGGACTGAAACTCGATATGTTAGCTGAAGCTTCAATGCATTCGAGAGGTTGGCTGGTGCAGGATAAAAGCAATACAATAGATCTGCAGCTGCAACTTGTGAGGATAAAAGCTCCAACTTGGCAGGATGCTTGGCTATTTCATTCACTTCAAAAGGATACCTTAAAGTGTGTAGGATCCACTCTTCAAATGCTTTAATTACAACAACTGCTCGAGCTCCACTCTACTAAAACCTATACAGCTGCAGCAAGCTCAGTTCTAATGTGTACTTTCTCAATCATTTGAGAAGCCCAAAGGATAGTCTTGCTGCCTTGCTCGAGCTTCATTTTACTGCAGCTATACTTTGAATCCTTTAACCACACATGTGTTGCTGATGCTTGAGCGTTCACTTGCTGAAATGTGCAGCTGCTTTAAGTAGTGCTGAACCCTCTTGATGGCTGCTGCAACTGAAAATGGAGCTCATGTGTGCATTCATTCTCCTATATTGTTGCTACAGTTTGTTGGCCTGAGCCATAGGGCCTTGGATCTGCTGAAGCTTGAGCTTTTTCCATTGAAGATCTGATCCACCCGAGATCCACATAGTCGCTGCAATTATTTAAATATTTAGAGCCTGCTCAAGTATATGCAAACCTTGCTAAAGCTAGTCTGCTCTTGAAGGTGCAGCTTGCCATTTTGTGCATTCAACTAGCTGATGAGTAGCACTGCTTTTGTAATAACTTTGGTCATTGAAATGTGCCAGTGCTATAGCTGCAGGTTCTCCGTTAGCTTAAGCACACCTAAGATGCTGCAATAAGCCGCTTGAATTGCTAGTCTTCCTCTTTTCTCATCTTTATGATTCTCATCTCCTCTTATTTCCACCTTTAGCTGAAAAACTATACCAACTGTATTTTCATTCCACACCTTACTCATTCAATTTTTAGAGGATTCTCAACAGTAAAATAGTAATTTACTTATGAAATTCTGCTATAATTCCTTCACCATCAATCATCTTATGTCAAGGCATTGTGCATTAAAATTAATGCAGAGCTTACCATCAAATTGAGAATTCTATTTTGATAATGCCCCCAACAAACTTAATTTCAGACCCAGGTCTTACCAGGGCTGTAACTCAATAAAAATAGAAGGGTGCATCATTTCTCACATCTCAAGAGTAGTTGCAGCCCTCAAATAGGACTGCAAGCATGAGCATAGGCAATGCTCTAATTTCTAAAATTTTCTCACTCTTTTCACTATAGACTACATAGATCTTCATCTCCACATGACAGCTCAATCAATTTCAGATCAGTAGGGCCTTTTTATTGGGTTGTAATTTGGCTTATGGGTGAGGTTTATAATGAATAAAAGGGTAAAGAAGGATTCAAAATTAAGAAATCAATAAGGTAAGGAGGTGACATGCACACCTTCTTCATTTAAGCTCATCTTCATCTTCTTTGAATTTCCAAATTTGAAGTGGCCATCTCCTCATCTTCTTCTATTTCTCTAGTGAAGTGACCTCTCTTTCACATTTTTTTTTTGATTTTTTGTTTTTCTTTCTTTTTGTATACTTTTCTTTTGTATTTTTCTTCATTTTTTTTATGGGTTGGAATGCCACAGCTATACATTTGATACACAATTGCCATCAAGTGGACTTTCTTCTTCTTTAACCAAATATCAAACCTTACTCCTCTAACCTCACTCTCCTTTCATTTCCTGAATTCACAGATTGATGGTGAACTGAAACAGGTGAAGGGGTTTTGGTTTCAAATTTTCTGGTTTTTATCAAAGAAAAGCTAGGATTTTTTTAAGGTTCAAATGCTGTGTATCAAGGGCAGTTCAAAGGTGAGAAATTTTAGGCTCAAACTGTCCAAAGGATAGCCCTACTTCATGTCCTCAATGTCATGAATGTTGTCAAGCTTTTTTAACTTGGATTTGCATAACTTCTAGTGAGCAAGTCTATATTCATTCAGTCCTTAGACAAGAAAAGTTGCCAAAACACTCTTCAAAGAAAATTTTTAGGCCCAAATATCACTGGGTATGGTCTTTTATTAAATTTTTAGGGTATATCCTAACAGTTTTCTCTCTTTTTAAGTTCACTAAGCATCAATTTTGAAAAATTCCTGACGTTTACTTCATGAAAGTGTTAGAGTTGCAACAAATTTCAGTTTTAAAAAGTTTTTAATTTCCTCTTTTTTCAAAAATCAGGTGGGAAATCATTTTATTTTCAAAAATTTTTATTCAACATAGCTGCACTAGCATTAACTATTCCATTGGCATACCTGCCATACCCCCAAACCTAAGATGAACATTGTCCTCAACGTTTACACAGTGAATAACCACGGGCAGCAAGGTAAAAAATGAGAAAGAAAAATAAGCAGAAAAATAAAAGTAATATGCAGCAAAGAAAAATGCAAAACTAAATATATGACAAGAAAAAATAGAAGAAATGATATACAAATGCAGGAAAATTACTGCTAAAAATAGGAAAACAGCAAAACAAAGATAAAAAACTGAATACAAAATTACAAAATGAAGAAAAATAGTAAAACTAGGACACATTATCCTAAGAAAGGAAAATTTGCGATCTACAAACAGTATTTAAACTAAAATTCCTAAAACAGAAAATCCTAAGAGTCAACAATGATAAGGTAAGGTCTACCAATGCAAAAGATAAGTTCTTCAGTGTGTGGTAAGTTCCTCTGTGTTGTTGTGTGTGTTGTGGATGTGTATGAATCAAAAAGAATTTCAAATTGATGAAGTCATGGAGGCACACATTAAAAACAGGATTCATACACAGTTGAGACCCATTAATGGTGAAAAATCTTGAAAGTTAATGAATGCAGAGGCTCCATTGAATTTTTAGAGCAAAAAAAATATATATATGATCCTCTGCTCATTAACTTTCATGATTCAAAATTTAAGAACCATGATCTTAGCAAATCCAAATGGGGGTAACTGAATGACAGCAAAAAAAATAGCCCATCTGAAAAATAATTTATGCTTTTATAACTTTTTACTTTTTAATTGTTTTGGATCAGCCAGGGCTCAGCAAGAGCCCTTATTTACTATTGCTGAAGAATACAAATGAGGAAAAAAAAATCTGAAATTTTTATTTGTGTTTTCGTTGTCTTTTACTTTTGTATGTGCTTTTATTATTTGAAAAAAATCAGCATGCCTAAATGACAGCAAGAATTAAAATAAAGACAGACACTAAACGCAACAAAACTGCTGGTTTTAAAGAATCTAAAAATTGAAAATGAACGCAAAGGAGAAGGGGATGCAAACTCAGGCAGATCTGCTCCAGCTGCAATCCATTTGCTCTTCTTTTAGCTGCTACTCCAGATCTGCAAAAATTTAAAAACTGCAGCAGTACCTTATTCAAGCAAAGTGAATGCAAATCAAAAAAGAAAAACTCAGACTACTGTCTCATTTCTGCAAAAATGTAAAAGGCTACAGCAGCATTTATTCAAATAGCTAGAAGGTATAAAAATAAAAACTCAGAAAATTCAAAATTACTGCAGTTTAAAATAGCTTTTCTATACAAAAACTGCAGTAGGCATTTATTCAAACAGTTTGAATGCAATAAAAATTAAAAAATTAGATCTATAAAACTTAGATCTACTAACTTGATCAAAACTCCCCGGCAGCGGTGCCAAAAACTTTTCGGGGATATTTCAGGTGTTGATTTATTTATTGGTGATGAAAGCAAAATTAAATCAAAGTTAAAATAGAGGATGAAAATAGCAATCCTAAAATATCTCCGACCTGCAAGATACAGGGTCCATTTGTAGCAAGTTTTAATAAGTAAGAGTTTGTCCCACAGGGAGTAGTGATCTAAAACCTAAAAGGCGTATAGTAGACCTCCCGATCTAGTTATAGATCTGGCAATTCTAGCCTATTCTAAGAAAGAAAGAGAGTTTTTCGGGTGTCACTAGACCTAATTTATAAAACTGAATATAAAACTAAATCTATGAGATTGAAGGAGATGGATGGTAAAATAAAGTCTGAAATTGGGGGAAATATATAGCTTAGGGCCTGGTTCTCATTGTAAAACAGATCATGGCATGTGAATTTGCAACTATCCTTCACTTGGCTACAAGCTCAAGTGCAAGGTAGAAGAATTCAAGCCAAACCTAAAACTTAGACTGATCTTAAGGGTATGTGTTGTCTACTTGAATGGTCACAGATCATCCTATAGACCTCATCCAATCCAATGATTCAATTTGAAACATTAAAATCACTATAAATGCTATGGATACAAGGCTATAAGCTCAGGCATTCACAGGGATATTAAATCAAGGGAAATCAGAAGGTAAACAATAGATCTATTAGAAACTGAATGGGTTATTCCCAAATACGTGTATCCTATAGACATCTAATGAAACTACAAGATCTTTAGATTTAATTGGATATTAAAATCAATAATTTATTGAATCAAACAACTTATAATAACCTTGTTCTCAAATATGTAGTTTGTGAATCAATCCACAAGATCTTCATGCCGAATGACAATTACAAAATAAATCTGAACTACTATCTAGATCTAATCCAATAGGCTGGGTTAGGGAGAGAACGAGGAAAAGAAAAAGGGCAAATAATCCTAAAACTAAACCTAAATGAGTCAAGGAGAACTAAAGCTATTCTATGGTTTCCTTGCTAAGAAATTACAGTAGCAAGGAAGCTTATTTACACAAATGCAGTGTTCCAACCGCTTTGGATTGCAACCAATCAGAGGAGAGATCATTTATTTCAATACATGCTAATCCCTATTTTAGCATTCCAACCAATCAGAGAGAAGGGAACGATCCAATTCTATTGTGCTCAGCTGAAGCTTCCCTCCAAAAATTCCCTTAATTTGAAAAAACAGTTTGGTCCATGTGTAGATTTCCTCTTGTGTCTTGGAGTTCCAAATAATGCCCTTGCTGACCAAAAAATACTCCAGTTGCACCATAAAATTTCTGCAAATAACTTGCCCATGTGCAGACTTCTTTTGTACTTGGGAGTTTCCAAAAATACCCTTGCTGCCCATTGATGAAACCCAAAATATTCTGGCTGTAGCTATTACCAAAACATCCCCCAAATGCAAAAAATGCCTAATGCAATGGCTACAAGGTTTCATTTGAGGTTTGAACTTAATGGAGCCCAAGCTGGATGAGTTGCTGAAATGAAATATGAACTGCAGCTGTTGAGATTAATGGCTCTTGGAATCTGCAGCTTCAGCAGTGCAGTGGAGAAGATGAACTCTAGAGGTTCAGATGGGCTTTAGCACTTTTCATGAGGTTGGTGGATTGGTGCAACATCATTTCGAGAAGTATCTTAAGTGGAAACTATCCCTTCAATAGGTTAGAGATTGGAGATTCAATGGACAGCAGCTCCAGGAAAGATGTCGAGAGGATCTGAGTTGGATTTGAGAGGATGTGGGAGGTTCTTAAGGTGTGGACTGCAGGTGTCGACAAATTGAAGACAACTTCAGCAACCGTTCGTGAGGATGGTGGCTGAACTTGATAGGTTCTGGAGCTATAGGTTTAAATGTTGACGAGATGAAGTTTGGAGGCTGCTCTTCGAGAGGTTGTGCTGTTGTGTAAGTCGACAGGTTGGTGCACTTACAACTCGAGAGGATAAAATGTACTTGCAGTCGAGAGGTTGAAAGTAGGTGTAGTCAAGAGGAAGGCTAGGGAGTTTGCGGAAGCTTTAGATGTCGAGAGGATAGAAGTTTGGGAGCTGAACTAGTCGATAGGATGCTGCTGAAGCCAAGTGCATTTCAAGAGGATAAAAGTTGCAGAAGAGAAGATCTCGATAGGTTTCCTGAAGGTGTAAAGGTCCCTTTCGTGAGGATGAAAGGTTGGAGTAGTTGTTGTTCGACATGTTGTTGTGGAGTGCAAAGGTCGATAGGTTTGATGAAGATTTCAGCAACCATTCAACAGGATGGCTGAGTGGGGCTATAAAGATGTCAACAGGTTCTTTCACCTGCTTCATGGAGATCTCGATAGGATCCATGAGTGGAGGGCAGAAACTCGATATGTTAGCTGAAGCTTCAATGAATTCAAGAGGTTTGCTAGTGCAGGATAGAAGCAATACAATAGATCTACAACTGCAACTTGTGAGGATAAAAGCTCCAACTTTGCAAGATGCTTGGCTATTTCATTCACTTCAAAAGGATAGCTGAAACTATGTGGGATCCACTCTTCAAATGCTTTAATTACAACAGCTACTCGAGTTCCACTCTGTTGAAAACTATACAGCTACATCAAGCTCAGTTCTAATGTGTACTTTCTCAATCATTTGAGAAGCCTAAGGGATGCTCTTGCTGCCTTGCTCGAGCTTCATTTTACTACAGCTATACTTTGAATCCTTTAACCACACATGTGTTGCTGATGCCTGAGTGTTCACTTGCTAAAATGTGTAGCTGCTTTAAGTAATGCTGAACCCTTTTGATGGCTGCTGTAACTGAAAATAGAGCTCATGTGTGCATTCATTCTCCTATATTGTTGCTACAGTTTGTTGGGCTGAACCATAGGGCCTTGCATCTACTGAAGCTTGAGCTTTTTCCATTGAAGATCTGATCCACCCGAGATCCACATAGTCGCTGCAATTATTTAAATATTTAGAGCCTACTCAAGTAGATGCAAACCTTGCTAAAGCTAGTCTGCTCTTGAATGTGCAACTTGCCATTTTGTGCATACAACTGGCTGATGTGCAGCATTGTTTTTATAATTACTTTGCCCATTGAAATGTGCCAGTGCTACAGCTGCAGGTTCTTCCTCTTTTCTCATCTTTATGATTCTCATCTCCTCTTATTGACACCTTTAGCTGAAAAACTGTACTAACTGTATTTTTATTCCTAAACTGTAAAACATGCTAAAAACAATTATAAACAGCTCAAGGTCTTAACAAAAGTCAGGTTTTAATGGGTAGAAAATGGTTAAAACCAGTGACTAATTGCTGTCGATCTCAATTATGCTTTGCTTATTGGTTGGTGTTGAAAATTAATTAAAAACCAAAAACAGAATAAAACAGGGGATGAATCAGCACCACTCGGAAATCCTAGACCTGCAAGATACAGGGTCCTTTGTAGCAAGTTTTGATAAGTAAGAGTTTGTCCCACAGGGAAAGGTGATCTAAGGCTCCAAGGGAGACGTCTCTAGTAGTCCCTCCAGATCTGTCTACAGATCTGGCAGTCCTAAAAGGAGGGGAGTTTAAGGTCACTTATTCTAAGTATTCTAATAACTAAATTACAGAAAGGATTGGGAGGATGGATGGAGTGTGGAAAATAATTATAAAAAGGTGAGAAATATGTTATTGAGCTAAGATCAGAGGAATTTTTATAACTCAGATTTAGATTTGATGTTATAGAAATCCTGTCCAGAGGCCACATTATCACCTCTGAGGAGAAAGGATCCAACCCATCTCTACTGCCATGACTCCACCCTTAGGGCTATAATTTGTCCACTTGAATGGTCACAGACTATCCCATAGGGGAGCCACTATCCAGGGATGGGTCAGAACATAACAAATAAATCATTACAGGCACTATTTCATCTAGGCTACCAGCTCAGGAATCCATAGGGAACCTCAATCTCTAAAGTTCCATGTGTGGGGCTTAGGCTGGAAAACCATGATAGCCAAGACACATAGAACCAGCAAGCGATTGAGTACAACCTTCGATCCAGCTGTCCATTTCTTGAGAGAGGCTATAATGGTCCAGTCACCAGCCTACAATCTCTATAACCAGATCAGATCCAACATCTGATGGCAGATCAATACAAATATGGGGGAGTCTGCCTCTGTATAATCCCTCACCAGGCTTCTACAAGCTCAGGTAAAAAGAAGAAGGATCCATCTTGGATCGGTGGATCAGAATCACCCTAAGGCTATAATTTGTCCACTTAAATGGTCACAGACTATCCCAGAGGTTATCCTCCTCATGGAGCCCAAGACAAAACAAGATTATCGTTGCTACCACCATGTTCACCAGGCTACCAGCTCAAGCTCCCATGGGAATTTCAGATCTAGTAGGTCCTGTGGTGGGGCTAAGGTTGGAAGACCATGATAGCCCAGACACACAGGTTACTTGGATCTGAGTGGCCCTTAAAATTAGTCCTCCATTGCTTGAAACACGGCCAAGGCAATGGGGGATCACAAGGCAGCAACCTTGCATAGAACATCTCACATATAAACAACAATCCCACAAAGTATAAATCCTATTGCAAAACTTCCATTAATCTAACTCAAAAATATATACAAAGTCATAGCCAGCAATTGTTGGACTATGGAGAGAAGAAAAGAAAAAGAAAAAGAAAAACTACTTACTGCTAAAAAAAAGAAAGGGAAAAGAAAAGCGATCTGAGATAGGTTCCCAGATACCTAAACCTAAGCTAGGCCTGGGTATATATAGCAGTGGGGTGGCAGCGCATTAGGATTAGGAAACCCTAATTTTAACAATGCCATGTGGCCTTCTGCTAATCCTTGGATGCCTCGGGACGTGTGCACAGATATTTGAGCATGGGAATGCGTGCCCTAATCATTGGAAATCTCCAGAATGCCCTCTGCTAAAGAGATAGAAGTTTAGGTTCAGAGCCTCGCTAGGTAGCTGCAGTTTCCCAGACTTCTCGCGTGGTAGCTCATTACTCTTCGCTACGATGATTTGACACTGAAGCTTCAGCCGTCGCGAGGTTGCCTTGGTTTGCTCTTCAGGCGATCGCGCGGTAGAGAGTTGAGCTCTCGCTGGGTTGGAGTTCGCGAGGTTGAATAGGAAACACAGTCCCAAGCGTCACGAGGTTGCAATTCAAGCAGTTGCACGGTAGATTAGTCTTCGCTGGGCAGCAACGCGAGAACTGCGCACGCTCTTCTATTTACTTGGACTTCACGAGTTGCCTCATGAGGTTCTTTTGAGTTCTGAACTGCGTGAGGTTCTTTGTCTCACTCAATCTTCGCGAGCTTGGCTTTGCCTTCTCAAGGATGCTTTCTTTCTTGAATGGCGTGCGAACTGCGCGAGGCATTCTTCTTCTGAGAATTGTACCCCGCGGCGATTGCGCGATAGCTACATGAGAAATCATCTGAAGCTCTCTCTCCTCAGCTGTCTTAAGCGACCTTCACGAGATTGAGAGAGGTCTGCTTTAAACTGCGCGACACTGAAAGGCCTCACGAGAGCTATGCGGTTGAGTTTCAAGCTCCCACTCATTCATCTCACAGAGGTTGCTCAGAAGCCTTGGGAAACTCAGCTGATCTGCGTGAGGCTTCAAGGTTCATTCTTGCTGAGGGGCATCTGGTGCCAAAGCAGCCTCTGTAACTGGATTCTTAGCCTTATTTCACTGCTGATTATTACCTGAACAAAACACTTAAGACGAGTTTATTAGGTCTCTAAAGGTCTAATCAAAGGTTAAGTTAAGGGGTGAAAAGTGGTACTTTTTAGGTCTTAACACACCCCCAAACCTAATCTTTGCTAGTCTCTTAGCAAAGCTACATTAAATCTACTCTAAAAATTAAATGCCACTTTCGTAGGGAGCACGGATACATTTAGCATATGTACCAAGCCTTTTAAACCCCTAGGTGATCCCTAGTGGAGGAGTGAAGTCTCCTGAGGGGTTTTAGTGAAGACACCCACAAACTTCTCTAATGAAATAGTTAACTAAAGTGCACTGTCTTCCAATGAGCAGTTAAGGAATCAGATTTAGTCTACTCATGAATCATCATAAAAGAAGTTTAATTCATTGGTTGCACAGGAACTTAGACAGCATAATTCACATGTTTGCACAACATTTCCAAATAATTTGTGATCACAGAAAACTGCACAAGTGCATGCCAGCACTGAGCTTATCCTTATGTCAGAAAATTAGGTTAAGGTCATATGTAATACATTCAAGTTCATACCCAAAAGAAAACTTTTCAGGGCATACTCTCATCAAGGTTTGTTGAGGGGCTCAGTTTCTCACAGGCTCAAGAGCAGTTACATCCCCCAACTGGGTTTGTAAGCATGAGCATAGGCAGAGTTCTTAAGTGCTGGCATCATTGCCAGTTTCTCACCATAGATTGGATAATTCCTTATCTTCACATGACAGCTCACTCAATCTTTGGATCACAAGGGCTTTTAACTTGGTTGAAATGTGGCTTATGGAGTATGGTTAAAAAGAATAAAAGGTTTGAAAAGGGGTTCAAAAATTGAGAACTCAGTGGGCGCAGGAGGTGGTTCATGACTTCACCTTCTTGAATTCAGCTCCCTTCATCTTCTTTGAGATTTTCAGATTTGAAGTGATCAGTTTCTCTTCTTGATTTTGATTTTCCAATGAAGGTTCCTCTTGACTTCTCTCTTATTCCTCTTCATTATTATTTTTTTGTTTCTTTTTGCTGGAGTTTTTTTTTTTTTTTTTTTTTTATTTTGTTTTTACTTCTCAGAAATGCCACCATGTCCTCAGTTACCATTTTGCCAGAATAGATGCTTCTTCTCCATTCACCTAATGCTGACCATAGCTAGTCCATCTTCAACTCTTTCTCCTTTACCTTCTGAATTCTCAGAGTGAGGGTAGGTTGAATCAGGTTCATAGGTTCAGGTTCAAGTACTCAGGTGTATTTTGAAGAAATTTAGGATTTAAAGCTCAAAGGGGGTATGGACAAGGGCAGTTGCTTTAGGATTGATCTTTTTAGGCTCAAACTGTCCAAGAGAAAGCCTTGATCCTTTCCTAGGTCTCATGAGTACTGTCAGTTGTTTCAACTTGGAGTTACCTAACTTCTAGTGAGCACAGCAACTCAGCCAGTCCTTAGAACTAGAAGAAATGCCTTAGTTACTCCTCAAAAGAAAAATTTTGTAGACCCAATTCTCACTGGTTATGGTCATCCTTTGAACTTTTAAGTATGTCCTCACCTTTTTCTCTCTCTAATGATTCACTAAGTGCAGGTACAAGTGTGTTTCCTTGGTGAAATTATTATGGAAATGTGGAATATTAGAAGTCTATAATGTTCAATGTTTGCATAAATTTTAAACTTCTTAATTTCTTGATTCTTAAGTGAATCAAAGGTCCATTTCCATATTGCTCAGATGAGTCTGCTGCACTTATGTTAACTGTTCCATTGGCAGGGTCTGCCTGCCATACCCCCAAACCTATGAGGAGCAGTGTCCTCACTGGTTCAAGGTCAATGTGTAGCAGAGTTATTGTAATCATGACAGAAAAGGAAAACAAAACACACAGACAAAGCAAGACAGGACAGATAGTGGGAAAGTCTATGAAATATTAAAACTGTACAAAATACAAGAGATCATCTGTAAAAGAAATAGAGGAAATCCTAGGTGCAATCTAATCAGAATTTGGATTAAAATTTATCCCAGCCCATCTTCCTTGCATGTTCTTGAAGGATAGCCTCTTCTTCTTTCTTCTTACGTTCCCTCTCGGCCTTCCTCTGCTCTGGAGTTTTGGGTATGGTAGGAGCCCGGACCCTCATTTTTCTCTTCTTTGGCTCTGGAGGGATCTCTGAAGATTTTACAGTTGGTGGCTCAGGGGGTTTGTTGGGGGATTTCCCTTTGGGGCTCGTACCTTTGGAGGCTTGCCCAGGCTGAGGGAGAGGTGGAGTAGGAGATGATTGGGCTGGTGGAGGTGTAGGAGGGGCAACGGGAGATTTGGCTGGAGCTGGCATTTAAGACAGGAGAGCACCTTTCCCTTTTTCTGCTGGAGGGGGAGCCACAGGAGATGGAACTGGTAATTTCGCTGGAGGCACGGCAGGGCTCTTTCCTTTCGTGGACTTGCTCGGTGGTGGTGCCTCCTCAGACTGGGCAGATGTTTCTTTGCCAATTTTCAAAGAGCGAGATGGGGGAGTGGTCTTCTTAGCAGCAACTTTCCGTCTCTGAGGATAGGATTGGGCGGCAGGGGCATCTGAAGGGGCAGCCATAGTAGGTTGGGCACTGGGATCCGTAGGTGGTGCCTCCTCGGAGTCAGAATCAAATGGAAAGAGCTCAGTAGGGTCCAATCCTAGGGCAGCAGCAGCCTGTCTGCGTTCTTCTTTGGAGAGGAGGCGCCCATGGGGATAATCCTGAGTGGAAGCTCGGGTGACCTTTGGAGGTGGGGATGGAGGGGCCGACCGTTTACCTTTTTCGGCTGTAGTGGCTCTCTTAGAAGTGGGCTTTTTCTGGGAATGGGTGCGTTTCCTTTTGATAACAGGAGAGGAAATAGGGGGGGTATTGATGTAGGAGCAGGAGCTATCGTAGGGGTCACAGTAGGAGCAACAGATTTTGTGGGTGCTGCAGAAGGAACGGCAGCAGGCATTGGAGGAGGAACAGGAGGAGCTACCGGAGCGGGGACTGGGGGAGTTGGGGGAACAGATTGTGTAGGGGTTGGTATAGGGGTGGTGGAAGAAGATGGGCTGGGATGTGTGGAAGAAGATGGGGCCTCAGGGGAAGCGGTGGCGATGGGGGTGGCTTGGATCGGTTGGGCCAGCAGGAAAGCAACTCGCTGTTCCAAGATTTCAATTTTCTTGTTAGCCCACAAGAGATTGGTATCCGTAAGCTCCTTACTGAGACGGGTGATCTCCTGAGCATTGTTCAATTTCTTCTCTAATAACCCGGTTATGCTTTTTCACCCTCTCAGCATTTGCCTTTTCCATGTCAGCAGTTACTTTGTAGTAGGTTGTTGCAACCTTGTTCGCATTTGATGTCTCCAGAATTGCCTCCCATCCTTTTGAAATATCGCGTAGCTGCTCGTTGTGAGCAAGCTTCAGATCACTAAGCTTCTGCAGCAAGGGGTATTCAATGGCTTGGCGGAGTTGGGCCATGCCATTGAGAACATCCCTCTTGATATAAGGATTGTCCCTCATGGCATGGAGGAGGGTGAAGTAAGGAGGGGTGTAGTAGGACTGTCTGGGCAAGATTGGGAGAAATGAGGTGGAAGGAAGAGAGGGTGCTGGAGCCTGGGGGGGGGAAGTGGGGGTTGTAGAAATGGGTTAGGTGGTCTGGGCGGAGTGGTCAATGAATTTAGGAGGGGGTGGGAGAAGAGGGGGAATCGAAGGTGTGGGTGGAAAATGAAATGAAGGAAGGGTAGCTGATGTGGATGGTTCAGGGGAGGGGAAGAAAGGTATGGTGAAGGGTTGAAATGGAAGGAGGGGGTCAAAATTGGGATGCAAATAGGGGGTGGAGTGGGAAAGGTGGATGGGAATGGAATGGGGTCCGTCTGCAGGTAGAAGTGTTGGTGAATTGAGGGGAGGTAGTATTAGAGGTGGAAGGATAGGGAGAGGGAAAAGAGTGGTGGTATGGTATCGTGGAGGGGAAGGATGGAGGCGAGTCAATGGGGTAGGGGCAGGGAGCAGGAGGCAGAGGTGGAAGGGGTTGTGTTGGGATTGGTGGGTTTGTCAATGTGTGAAGGGTGGTTATGTCGGTTTGGATTTTGGCTTGGGTCTATGGTGTTGGATAGTTGGGTTGGAGGTCGCGGATAAGGGAAAGGATATGAGTAAGGGAACTGAGGTTGGATGAGGGGTAGGAGGGTAAGAAGGAATAGGTTGGAAAGGGAAGTGGGGCATGATGGAAAGTGGAATGGGGGGTTGGGTGAATGATGTGGTGAAGGGAGAGGAGACTCAGGGAGAGGGATGTCATGGGTGGGCAAGGTATCAAGAAAACTGGTCATGAAGGCTTGATACCCAGAGGTGGTGGCTAGGTTGAAGTCCAGGTCATGTAGAGGTTGGTCTAAGGGTTGGTCATGAAGGGGTGTGGTTGTGGGAAGGGCAGGGGTAGTGTGAGAGGTTTTCTTTTTGAGGTAGGATATCAAGGGAGGGTTGTCAGGATGAGGATCAAGGGCTATGGGAGAGACAGGGGATGTTGAGTGGGGTGGAGTGGTGTGTTGGGGTTCAACACTTTCTACCCAGGTTCAGATAATGGCTGGAGGTGGAATGGAGAGAGGAGAGGAAAGAGGGGAAGTGAAAGATGGAATGGGGGAAGAAGGGAGAGGAGAGGCCAGAGTAGTGGATGGAGGAATTGCTGCAGAAGCAGAGGTGACAGAAGCTAGCGCCACCTTCTTTGGGGCGAGGGTTGTTGCCATCTTTTTAGGGGCAGGGGGGGCCATTGCCACAACAGCTTCCTCTCTCTGCTCGGAGACCTCTTGAGCTTCAGTCTTCTTCTTCTTCTGCTGGGGATCCATTAAGCTTCTGCTGATCCCCCATTGTCTTTTAGCAAATGTGGTGGGAGTGAGGTCAACAGATAACTCCCCCACAGGTATCTTGTATCCTCCCCTCAGAAGTAGCCTGGTGATGAGTCTTCCATAGGGGAGAGTGTGGCTCTTCTTTTGCAGCCCTAACTTCACCATTGTATCCTTCATGGTCTCGAAGATCAACCAGGGAGCATTGAATCCATGGCCCAGAGAGAAGGAATACAGAGCATCAGCAATTGGTGTCCTCCTTTCTTGCTGATGGCCGGAGCAATAGATGTTCTTCCTCAAAACTTGATCAATGAACAGTAGTTTGGGCTCCAAATCTCTTCTTCTGATGGATTTCCCTGTGGCCTTCAAGCCTCTGGTAATGGCATGGGCAATTGTGTCAATGGGGGCACTCACAGGGGCACCATAACCGCACTTGGGATCGAATCTGGCAGGGATGCCCAAGACTTCAAAGATCAACTCCGGGCTAAACAGCATCTCAAAGTTGTCAACTAATGCAAGGATGTCTGGCTGCCCTTGGGTGTCGGGTCTGAGCCTAAGGTGCTGGTAGAAGAGTTGCACTAACCTAGGATAGGCTAGGGCAGGAATCATTTACTGAAGGGGAATGCAGCCTTGCAAGAAGAACTCTATGGCAAAATCTTGACAATGGCTCAGATTCAAAGAAAGAGATATCAAAAATGGCTTCAAGCTCTAAGGGAATGGAAAGGAGGAGCTCAGAGGGTGTAGAATAATCCGATGTTGGTGCAGCCTGCTCCGGTACCACCCCCTTCCCTTTTTGCAGAGCCGTAGAGGACTTGGCTTTCTTAGGTGTAGGCTCCACAGTGGCCTTGTCCCTGGCTCTCTTCACAGGTGCGCTTTTAGGAGCCATCCAGATTTCCTTGGTGAGTGTGGAGTTACAAATTTGAAAGGAAATACCAGGAGCTGAGTTTAACCCTAAAAGTTAGGGTTCTGTTTAATGGAGCGCGTAAAGGATCTCCAAAGCTCTAAACAGGGGGCAACTATTAATGGGAGCTTGAAGAACAAAAATCATAAAGTTTGAAATGAACAATGATCTGGGGATAGGGTGTTAAAGGAGAGAGGTGGAGAGGAGTGGGAGCTAGGGTTTCGCTGGTAAGAGAGGCAACAGAAAGCAGTAAGGAAAAGCAGCGCAGGGTGGGATTTAAATATTGCGAAGCTCGGCGTGCTTTAGAAACGTCCGTCCGCTGGTTGGGAATGAATGGGTCGCGAGATTAAATGTTCCTTGAAACTGCGCGATGCAGCCCACCCAATTCTTTGAAACTCGTGACAGCACAACAAAGTAATTCCTTATGAACTGCGCGAGATGGGACCAAACTCATTATTCAGAACCCCGCGATGGCTTAATCGAGGCCGAATTCACTCACCCCCCAGTTTGCTATTTGACCCTTACAAAAGGGGTGGATTCTCTCACAGACTTACTTCCTGGGACACCCCTAGTCATTATAAAGCATTCACACTTCTTATACTCTCCAGGCAAGAAAGTCACACATCACGCAAAGCATTCAAATCATCATTCAATCACTTAAAATTATCACACAGGGGAAGTTGGTATCAAAGTAGGCATTAAAGCACTAAACTCAAATTCCAACAAGATTGCAAACTATTCCTACAAACAGTAAAGTACATATTATTCAACGATGCACAGTTCTTATCATCAATGCAATGAAAGATCCCCTTCAGGTTCTAAGGATCCTTCACTAATCAAAAATTGGCCCTTGGGATTAACTACTGGTTGACTGGGCTACCTTCCCTCTTCTCTTTTGGCTAGGGTGTTCGCTAGTTGTCCCATCTGCTCCTCCATCTTCTTGATGCTCTGACCATGAGAGTTCACAGTCTGAGCCAAGGAACCCAAGTTTTGCAATGAAGCCAAGACTTGGTCCTCGAAAGAAGTATTTCTTGGTTGAGAAGGAGGTAGAACCAACTGATTTTGCTGCTGATGGGGCTGCTGGTGGAGCTGGAAGGTAGACCTTGGGGCATGCCCTTGATTGAACTGCTGCTGTGGCCTTTGTGGTAAAGCCAACATCTGCTGGAGCTGCATGTAGTTATCTTGCTTCCACCTCAGATTTGAGTGGTCTCTCTATTGGTAACCAGCATTTTGGTGCTGGTATCCATATGGCTGCCTGTTGTAGCCCCCAGGTTGTTGTTGGCCATAAGACTGAGCAGCAGCAGGATGTTCCAACATTAATTCAAGAAATTGCCCTGCAGATGGACATTCCTCCACTATGTGCTGTGGGGACTAGCATATCAGACATGCCTCCGCCACATGAGCAGCCCTTCGGGGTTGCATCACAGTCAATAACTTATCAAACTTCATAGAGAGGTTTGCCATCTGCAGCCATAGGTCATCGTTCCCAGACACATCATAAATTTTTCCTTTGGATCCAGCAGCAGGCCCCACCTTTGACTCAGATTCCTGATGAGTTCTTGCCAAGGATGGCTTTTGAAAAGCATTCTCACTAATCACCTCAAACAATTCCCATGCCTCCTCAACAGTCTTGTGCATGTAGGATTCACCACAGGAGGCATCGACCATATCTCTGTTTTTCTCATCAATCCCATTGTAGAAGCTTTGTACAAGCTGCCACTCAGGGATCTTATGGTGGGGGCATTGTTTGAGCATCTCTTTAAACCTATCCCAGGACTGGTTAAAATCCTCAGTTTAGGATTGAGCAAACGCAAGAATCTCTTTCCTCAACTGGCTAGTTTTGGTCTCAGGGAAGAGCTTGGTTAGGAATCTGGTCTGCAGGTCTTTCCACGAAGCAATGCTATTGTTGGGAAGAGTGCCAACTGTGCATCGCCCTATCCTTCAGAGAGAAGGGAAAGAGTATGAGCCTAGTAGCCTCAGGTCCCAAACCAGTGATATTAAAAGTGGTGCACAAGGCCAAGAACTGGTCGATATGCTTGTAAAGGTCTTCTTTGCTAAGCCCATGGAAAGCTGGCAACATCTGGATGATTGAAGTTTTTATCTCATAATTCCCCTCAACATCAGGGAATTGAATGCTATAAGGGGAGTTGTAGTCATCCGGAGCATTCAACTCCTTGAGGATTCTAGGGTGTTCTTCACCCATTGTTGCTGTTGCAGATTTTCCCGGAGGCTCTCCTGTGGTGTGCCTATCTCTTCTAAGTCTCCTTCCCCTTTCTAACTCAGGGTTTAGAGACTTTAAAGTAGGGCTGAGGGATCTCCTCCCTAGCATACAAGCACACCCACAGCAAGGAAAGCTTCTTGCCGGCACATTGCAAAAGAATACTTGTACACAAACAAATTTATCTAATACATTTAAACTGTCCTAGATACTGCTGGAAAAACAGTTAAAAAGAAAGATAGACAGAGCTTTAGAGTCAGAGAGTTTGCAAACAGAGGTAGCTATGCTCCAATTGCATTCCAACTATCCTTCACTGCCGCTGTCCAAATCTGCAAGAAAGATTCACAATTATGTTAGCAGTATCAATTATTCACATGTATAAAGAATACTAAGAATACAAAAACTAAGGGTCTACTATTAGATCATCTTTCCCCGGCAACGGCGCCAAAAACTTGTTGTCGATCTCAAGTGTGCTTTGCTTATTGGTTGGTGTGCAAAATTAATTAAAAACCTAAGACAGAATAAAACAGGGGATGAATTAGCACCACTCGGAAATCCTAGACCTGCAAGATACAGGGTCCTTTGTAGCAAGTTTTGATAAGTAAGAGTCTGTCCCACAGGGAAAGGTGATCTAAGGCTCCAAGGGAGCCGTCTCTAGTAGTCCCACTAGATGCTCTCTGATCCCGATCCCTAAAAGGAGGGGAGTTTAAGGTCACTTATTCTAAGTATTCTAATAACTAAATTACAGAAAGGATTGGGAGGATGGATGGAGTGTGGAAAATAATTATAAAAAGGTGAGAAATATGTTATTGAGCTAAGATCAGAGGAATTTTTATAACTCAGATTTAGATTTGATTTTATAGAAATCCTGTCCAGAGGCTACATTATCACCTCTGAGGAGAAAGGATCCAACCCATCTCTACTGCCATGACTCCACCCTTAGGGCTATAATCTGTCCACTTGAATGGTCACAGACTATCCCATAGGGGAGCCACTATCCAGGGATGGGTCAGAACATAACAAATAAATCATTAGAGGCACTATTTCATCTAGGCTACCAGCTCAGGAATCCATAGGGAACCTCAATCTCTAAAGTTCCATGTGTGGGGCTAAGGCTGGAAAACCATGATAGCCCAGACACATAGAACCAGCAAGCGATTGAGTACAACCTTCGATCCAGCTGTCCATTGCTTGAGAGAGGCTACAATGGTCCAGTCACCAGCCTACAATCTCTATAACCAGATCAGATCCAACATCTGATGGCAGATTTATACAAATATGGGGGAGTCTGCCTCTGTACAATCCCTTACCAGGCTTCTACAAGTTTAGGTGAAAAGAAGAAGGTTCCATCTTGGATCGGTGGATCAGAATCACCCTAAGGCTATAATTTGTCCACTTAAATGGTCACAGACTATCCCAGAGGTTATCCTCCTCATGGAGCCCAAGACAAAACAAGATTATCGCTGCTACCACCATGTTCACGGGCTACCGCGGCTCCCATGGGGATTTCAGATCTAGTAGGTCCTGTGGTGGGGCTAAGGCTGGAAGACCATGATAGCCCAGACACACAGGTTACTTGGATCTGAGTGGCCCTTAAAATCAGTCCTCCATTGCTTTGAAACACGGCCAAGGCAATGGGGGATCACAAGGCAGCAGCCTTGCACAGAACATCTCACATATAAACAACAATCCCACAAAGTATAAATCCTATTGCAAAACTTCCATTAATCTAACTCAAAAACATATACAAAGTCATAGCCAGCAATTGTTGGACTATGGAGAGAAGAAAAGAAAAAGAAAAAGAAAAACTACTTACTGCTAAAAAAAAGAAAGAGAAAAGAAAAGAGATCTGAGATAGGTTCCCAGATACCTAAACCTAAGCTAGGCCTGGGTATATATAGCAGTGGGGTGGCGACACATTAGGGTTAGGAAACCCTAATTTTAACGATGCCACGTGGCCTTCTGCTGATCCTTGGATGCCTCGGGGCGTGTGTACAGAGATTTGAGCGTGGGAATGCATGCCCTAATCACTGGAAATCTCCAGAATGCCCTCTGCTGAAGAGATGGAAGTTTAGGTTCAGAGCCTCGCTAGGTAGCTGTAGTTTCCCAGACTTCTCGCATCGTAGCTCATTGCTCTTCGCTAGGATGGTTTGACACTGAAGCTTCAACCGCCGCGAGGTTGCCTTGCTTTGCTCTTCAGGCGGTCGCGCGGTAGAGAGTTGAGCTCTCGCTGGGTTGGAGTTCACGAGGTTGAATAGAAAACACAGTCTCAAGCGTCACAAGGTTGCAATTCAAGCAGTCGCGTGATAGATTAGTCTTCGCTGGGCAGCAGCGCGAGAACTGCGCACGCTCTTCTCTTTACTTGGACTTCGCGAGTTGCCTCGTGAGGTTCTTTTGAGTTTTGAACTGCGTGAGGTTCTTTGTCTCACTCAATCTTCACGAGCTTGGCTTTACCTTTACCAGGATGCTTTCTTTCTTGAATGGCGCGTGAACTGCACGAGGCGTTCTTCTTCTGAGAATTGTACCCCGTGGCGATTGCACGACAGCTGCGTGAGAAATCATCTGAAGCTCTCTCTCCTCAGCTATCTTAAGCGACCTTCGCGAGATTGAGAGAGGTCTGCTTTGAACTACGCGACACTGAGCGCTGTGTTCTACTCTTGAGCTTCGTGAGAGCTGCGTGGAGTTGAGTTTCTGAAGCTCCCCAGTCATTCATCTGCACGAGAGGTTGCCTGTAAAGCCTTGGGAAGCTCAACTGATCTGTGCGAGGCTTCAAAGTTCATTCTTGCTGAGGGGCATCTGGTACCAAAGCAGGCTCCATAACAGGATTCTTGGCCTTGTTTCACTGCAGATTATTTCTTGAACAAAACACTTAAGACGAGTTTATTAGGTGTCTAAAGGTCTAATCAAAGGTTAAGTTAAGGGGTGAAAAGTGGTAGTTTTCAGGTCTTAACACTAATGGTCAGTCTGTGAGGGAGGTCGAGGTTGCTAGTCCTACGACGATGGTCGAGTTGGTACACAGTCAACAGTAGGTCGGTCGAGGGGTGGTGGCCACCCTATGATCTGAGATTGATCGATTGGTACGTGTCTATATGAACATGATTTTATTAATTATTAGCATTGTGAGCTTGCCAACTAATGTGTTTATTGTTATTCGTAGAGAGTCGAGCATACTGCTGGAAGTCCCACTTCCACATTTGATCCATCTCCAGTTGCTTCCTCCAGTCGGGAGGATCCAGCGATGGCTCAGCTTCTGGTCAAGCTAGAGCATTGGGTAAGTTTCCTCAATCCTTCGACTCATTTGTATAATTATAGTAGTTCATTGGGTGTTATTGTTTCACTTTCTTAATAGTTTACTAACATTGTGTGGGTTTTTTAGCGTCGGATTGCCGAGGACTTCCAGACGAGGGAGGTGACTACTGCCTCTCTACGCCCTGAGAGTCAGGTATAATTTCTGGTTCAGTGTAATCTTGTCTTGGTTATTTTATTTTGATTCTGACATATCTTGTGTTGGTTTGTTTAGTTTTTTTTATTGCAGGTTATTCCGGACTCTGCTCCCAAGGCTCCCCCTCAGGGATCTGCTCCTATCCCTTCCCAGGTATGTGTTTAATTATTGTGTTTATGGTTTATTCATCATCATAAGGTTTTCTGATATATATGTTTGTATTTGTTGTAGTCATCTACGTTTGTTGTTCCTTTCGTGCCTCCCGTTGATCCAGTGACCTCTGTGATGGCTGAGCGAGTTCTGGAGAGAGGGTTGATCTAGTATGATTCTTTCCTTTTCAAAGTTTCTATGTTCATATATATATATATATATATATATATATATATATATATATATATATGTATTGGTTTTCTTTGACTTGGTGTGGTAACGCAAGTGCGTGAGCTTGAGGAGTCACATCTGGAGGTGATGCGTGCGCGCTCCACTCCTGAGGTAAGACGGATCCTTGGAGATGCTCCGAGTCGTGATGACATGTTCATTGAGATGATGGTCACGCAAAAGTCTCAGATTGAGGTGTTGGAGGCTACACGTCGGACGATGCAGGCAGAGATGCAGGTGTCCCTAGATGGGCTGCATTATCGTCTGCTGAGGAGTGAGCGGGGAGTGCATAGGTTGGCTGGTAAACTTGATGGATCAGAGTCGAGGGCTATGGGTTCCTCGGTTGGGCAGTCTCGTCATGTGATTGTGTCAGGGGTGATGCTTGTGAGGATTCTGTCATTCATGAGGTTCTCATGAGGTATCCTTCCCGTTCTCGATCGAGGTGGTCTGTTAGTTAGATGAGGGAGGGGGATTCTGTAGCGGGGCCATGTTGTCTAGAGGTTCTGCAAACTCCAGGTGCTAGGATTTTATTTTCAGAGTACCAGTCTGTGGACCTCCGAGCTGATGATACTGGGGACAACGATGATTGACCATCACAGCGGCAGCGTAGGGAGTAGAGGTGTATGGGTATTTTTTGTTTATTTTCATTGTGTGTGTGCGTTGTATATACAGGGGGTATGCCCTCAGTGACAGGTGTAAAACAGAAGAGAAAATTTTGATATATATATATATATATGGAGATTTTTAGTTTAGATGTACCTGATCGGCTCCTTTTCTTTTGATTACCTCTCACATTTGTCCGTCGCTTTTTAGTTTCTTTAGCGCCGTCAGCGATCATCGGGACTTGGATGCTTCCTGAGCTGGCCTGGTGGTGGGTTAAGGTTACTTTGTATCTGCACATGGAAAGGTAACGCTATCAGTAATTTTTGTTCTCTCCATTGCTAGTTGTTAAGGGGGGCGAGTATCTCAGACTGAGGTCTGGTAGTAAAGGATTGATGTATTGCTCTTTTTTGTCTCTTTTTTTTTCTTTTTTTCTTCTTTTTTTTTTTGAAAATGAAAATAATGCAATAGGGAAAGCAAATAACTAGAATAATAATAAAAATAAAAAATAAAAATGCCCCAGTGTAGGAGCGTGGTAGGGTTGGCAGTATAGTGTCTTCGGTGGCATTCTCCGAACGATAACTTCCTTATTCCTCATCTATCTTGGTGGATGAGCCGGCGCTTCTAAGGTGATTCTCGTTCTGATCTCAAAAAATGCCCCAGTGTATAGATGCAATGGAGCTTTTCTGGGTTTAAGATGAGCACTCTTGTGTCTACGAGCTGTCATGGGTATTTGAGTGAGTTAGTTTTGAAGAAAAGTTTATTAGTACTGTCATCGAACTGGGAGAGGTCTCTTTGATTAGGTCAATTGTATACGGGGGTCTATCTTAGGGTGGTGATCATCCTATCTCGTGGTTATTAGAGAGAAGTACGATAAGTATAATAGGTGATTGCATCAATTATCATTCATCGGTTTCAGTTTCATTCCTAGGAGCATCCTGTACGGCTTCCAATTTTTCATCCGAAAAAACAAAAATAGAAGAGGGGTGTAAGGCTCAGTGATGTGGGGAATAGTTTGTATCTAACGCTTTTCAAAAGGAATGAGTAACAATATTTTTCTTAGAGGGATACGAGGTGCCATGATTGAGCTCTTCATCATGGTTCGGTACCATCAAGATCTCACATTCTATGGTTAGCAGGAGTTTATCCTACTCCCGTCACCTAATGACGACATCTAGTAGTATGGGGGCATCAGGGATGCCCTCACAGCTTGCTTATATATTTCTAGTAAAGTTACCAGAGATGTCTTCACGGTCTGCTTATGCTTCCCTGAGCTTATTGACTTGTTCATTAGTCATAGTGCTCTCACTCAATTTTTTTATATATATACTTGAAAGCATCCTGCTAGCGTGAGAATAGTGAGTTTTTATTGAACCTAGCATCTTCATTTTTTTAGCTCTAACATCTCCTCCAATGGCGGGTGAGGGGGAAATGAGGATCGGGTGTTACTTACGCTTTTGAAAGAGGTTAGGTATGTCACTAGTCCTTTGATCAGGTTGCCCGAATAAGAAACTGGGCAATAAATTAGAGGTCATAACGATATTCTGAGAATTGATGACAGACGACCGATGAATGGGTCATGAAAACTATGGGGGTGGTAAGTATAAGTATTCAACCATGGGATGGGATGATCATAAGGCTAAGGGTAGTATTTTCTAAGGTACATGGCATTCTAAGGGCTAGGGAGGTCTTCCCCATCTGGGTTCGCCAATTTGTATGCATTTTCATGGTATGCAGCTGTTATAACATAAGGGCCTTCCCAGTTCGGCTTCAGTTTCCCTTTCGGATGGGCGTGCTTGGAAGGCATGATTTTCTTCAAGACTAATTCTCTAATATTAAAGGTTCGTTCAAGGACTTTCTTATCCTAAGCTTTGGCCACTCTCCTCTGATATACTGGAGCATGATCAGCTGCCCTTAGACATGTTTCATCGAGCCGCTCTAGCTGCGTGTGTAGGGAAATTCTCCTCACTTCTAAGGATAGCTCATCATTGAGTTGAATTCGTAAGGATGGTACTTGTATCTTGTATGATAGGACTGCCTCCATCCATAGGTAAGGAGGTAGGGAGTTTGGCTAGTCGGCTCCATTACTTGTTTCTACTATGCATTTCAGAATTCAAATCAATGTTTTGTTTATAGCTTCTGCTTGTCCATTGCCTTGAGGGTAGAACGGTGATGAGTGGGGTAAATCAATATCAAACTTCTTGCATAACTTCTTTGTCTTCTCTGTGATGAACTGCAGTCCATTCTCAATGATAAACATCCTGGGTACTCCAAACCTGGTGATGATATTTCTAACGATAAACCTTATGAGTGTCAAAACAGTGATTCTGACATAGGATTCAGCTTCTATCCATTTAGTGTAGTATTCAGTTGTCGTAAGTATGAACGCGTGCTTGTGAGTTTTCCCAACTGTGTTTGTGAAAGGTCCGATGATATGAAGGCCCACATTGAAAACAACCACGATGAGGTCATAGTGTTCAATGCAATTGATGGGAGCTTTGATAAGTGCGACGTGTTCATGGCAATTATTTGCAGAATTGGGCATAGAGGTGGTAGTCTCTGATCATTATCGGCCTGAAATAGCCTTGTCATATGATTTGATCGACAAGTCTCTATCTACCGGCATGGGTGCCGCAGGCGCTGGAGTGTGCTTCTTGGATGATGTATTATCCTTTGACAGTTATGACACATCGTAGCAGTACTACTTTGGTGAAGGCTTCTTTGTATAATGTTCCATCGAGTATGCAGAATCAGGTGCATCGATTCCTTATAGTCTTCCATTTGATCTTCACGATATATGGGGGGGCGTGTTGATGCTTCAAGAAGCATCAGACGTCAAAATACCATGGCTGCCCATGGTCAATTGGTGATTTTTCAAATATGAACATAGCGACTTTGGTTTCTGACTCGACGTGCTTTTCCGGAGTGATTGCTTATTTTGGTCTTCTACTCATGGGGAGGATTGGTGGTTCTCTCTTAACGGTCCATGCTACCTCGTGGGCGGGCACTATCAATTTTTCGATGAAGAAGGTTTTGGTATTTTGCTCGATGGGTATTTGAATGACCGAAGCTAATGTGCTAGGGAATCTGTGAGCTCGTTTTCTAATCTAGGGATGTGCGTGAGAGAGATTCTCTCAAATTTCTTTACTAAATATTGAGCAATCTCTAGGTATGCCATTAGTCTCGTTTCCTTGGTTTTCCATTCTCCTATAACTTGTTAGATTACGAGCTTGGAATCACCGATGGTTTTTATTTGTTTAACGCCTAATTATAGTGTCGCTCACAGTCCAGCTATGAAAGCTTCATATTCTACGACATTATTAGTGACAGGGAAATCTAGTTGAAAAGCCTTAGGTATGACAACTCCTTTCGGGCTTAGGAGGACTATCCCGATGCCTTTTCCTTTATGATTTAGAGCACCGTCAAAATAAAGGGTCCATGATGTTTTATCAGGCTCTTCATTATGAATTATGAGTAGGTCTTCATCGGGGAAATCAACGTGTATGGGCTCATTATTCGGGAGTGGGAGGTCTGCGAGGTAATCAGCGATTGCTTGTCCTTTGATCAACTTATGTGTGACGTAAGTGATATCAAATTCTTGTAAGAGTATATGCCAACGAGCGATCTTTCCTGATGTTACAGGCTTTACGAATACGTACTTCAGAGGGTCCATTTGGGCTAGTACTAGTATCTTATGTGCTCTGAAGTAGTGATATAATTTGGTTGCGGCTCACACCAGTGTGAGGCAGGTCTTCACCATTGAAGTGTATTTTCATTCGTATTCGGCCATCGTCCTGCTAAGGTAGTAGACAACCTTCTCTCTCTTGCCGTCTTCTTCATATTGTCTCAAAATTACCCCCTTTGCTTTATTGTTCAATGAGAGGTAGAGGATTAGTGGTCTTCTGGGAACTGGTGGCGATAGTATTGGTAGGTTAAGGAGGTACTTCTTGATATTATCGAAAGCTTACTGACACTGGTCATCCCATTTGTACTCAGTTCCTCCTTTAAGTAGTATATAGAAAGTATCACATTTGCCTGAATGTTGGGAGATAAATCTCCTTACGAACTGCAATCTTCCTATCATGCCTCGTAATTCTTTGATATTACTGGGAGGTGGCATCTCAAAGATGGCCCTGACTTTTACAGGGTTGTCTTTGATCCCTCGCTTACTGACTATAAAATCAAGTAATTTTCTGGAAGTGACTCCGAAGACACATTTCTTTAGGTTCATTTTTAACTGATCTTTCTTAGCTCTTTACAATACCAGGCAAAGTGCTTCAACATGTCCTGTCTGCATTTGAGACTTTACTAATATGTCATCGACGTAGACTTCTACACATTTATGCATCATGTCGAGAAAAATAGCCATCATGACACGTTGATACGTGGCTCCTGGATTCTTGGGCCCGAAAGGCATGACGATATAATAATAAGTTCCCCATGGGGTAGTGAAAGAAGTCTTCTCTTGGTCAGACTATGCTAATTTGATCTAATTATATCCAGAGAAATCATCCATAATGGATAACATCTCATGTCCAGCGGTGTTGTCGACTAGAGTGTCAATGTGCGAAAGTGGGAAGTCATCTTTTGGCATGCCTGGTTGAGATTTCGAAAGTCAATGCAAACCCGTACTCTGCCTTCTTTCATGGCGACAGGTACTATATTGGCGACCCACTTGGGGTAGAGGACGACTCGGATAAATTTAGCTTTATATAATTTGTCAAGTTCCTCTTTAATTTGAAGGGCAGTTTGTGGGTGCATCCTTCGATGTTTTTGCTTAACAGGCATATCTTTGTAGGGCCATGCAAAGGAGTATAGGTGTTATTGTAGGACTTGTACGATTTATTGACGTTCCTTAGAGTTGAGTATTGTGCTAATTAGTAACTTCTTGGGTTTCTCTTCAGCGTCAAAGTTGATCTCTTCTGTAGGTTATGCGGCAACTTGAGTTTGCTCGTCAAAACGCTTGATAACCCGTTTGAAGTCTAGCGCCTCTTCGGCGATTGGTGTTTCTTATTCATCTTCAGTAAGCTCATATACTACAAAATTGCTACACTGGGGATTTGATTTTACGAAAGGTAACCCTTCATCAATGTAATCTATGACTGAGAGATCTTTGGTAAGGTGAAGGTCAAGGCTATTGATCCTTTTCTCAATGTCACAAAGTATCTCATCTAGTATGATCGCTGGCTTGTTGTTTAGCCTGGACGCCTTGCATCCATGTACGACAGATGGGATAGTAGTCTTAGGAGAAAAGTCTCCTTGTTGGTCGCAAACTTGATTTGGGACGAAGGGTTTCCTTTCTTTTTTAAGGTTTTCTAATTTTTTTAGATTTTTTATTTCTAAATTTTTAGGGTTTTCTGTCTTTTCTATTTTTTAAATTTTGGTAGCAGAAATGGTATAGGATAGGCCGCCTTAAAAGGCACCAGGAGATTTGCTTCCTCTAACTGAGGGAGTGAGACAGCTGTTGGGGCCATTCGAGCGATTCTTCGAGAAGTGGGGACTTGTTTTGAAATTGGCATTTTTTTTTCGAGTCCTCATCTGATGAGATCTTTTAAATAAGCGATGTCGATGACAGCAGTATTGACGTTCGAATTTCCTCTATCATATTGATTGCCTCATCTTCAAAGAAGCTCTAGAGATCTTAATCGATCGAACCATCCTCCTCTAAGTTTTAGTATGGTTGTTCTTCCTGTCGAGAGTGACCTCCTAAGGGGTACTTAGGGGTGGTGAGCTCTTTCCCTTGAACTTCATAATATGTTAGGATGAGCACGCATGCTCGGCAGCGAGGCTGATAATGGTGTGAAATGTAGGGAGATCCCTAAGGGCATTCCCATCTTCCTGAGTTAGAGTCGAGGCCAATATCAAACTCATCTTCTTCATCTGATAGCGTTTGAAGTCCTAGGTTAGCATGCTCTGCTAACTTGACTGCAGGGAGGTCTATCCAGTAGTTCTCGTCGTCACTCAAAGGAGGTTACCATTCTTTCTCGAGAGGTTGGAGTTGCGACATGTCTAGGGATGGAGGAGTGTCTAGTTCAAGTTCCTCTTTAAACTCTATGAGGGTGATGTGGGTGTTTCCCCTCTAGTCGACTAGATGACTGGTGGGATTTTCTGCTTCTTGGGCAGGTAGCTGAGTTGGTGGGTCATCACATGCTTCTGTTGCCACGAGGCTGGAGTCATTTGTTCCTACCATCACGGAGTGTCGAATCTAACTAGTGAAGCATTCTAATATGCTGGTGCAGGCCCTTCATCAGGGTTGGTATGGGTGAGCGATACAAGGGGAGTCCCACGGGCATTCCCATCCCTGAAGGCCGAGGCCGAGGTGGATGCTATGCAAGATAAGATTTTCTTGTAGGGTGTCCTCTTCTTCCCCTGTTAAGTGTAAGTGTTCTTCATCATCTTGCAAGGCAGCTATGTGGGAATCTTCATCGTCGGTGAACTCCCGGTCTTCTACTTGGGGCTTGAGTTCTGAAGGTTCTTCCTTTCTCTCTTCTATAAGCACCTTAGTGTCAAACAAGGGTTTCAATCCTTCGAGCAGTTTAGCAATATCGTCGTTCAGATTAGTTAAATCATTGAATGCTTTAGCCATTCGCTCGATTTCTGCTTCTTGGGATTTAGTGAAGGACACTTCCATCTACTTTGGTATGTCATCTTTCTCAGTGGTCCCGTAGATGAAGTTGTAGTATAGAGACCATTTTGGCAAGGAAGGGAATAAGTCGGCTTGTGGCCCATATTTAATATGGAATCATGGGCTATTGGAATACTCGTAGCATAATCAGTGTCCATATCCTAGAGGGGTGCATCAACGTATATACGGATAATGGAGTCCTCATATGAGAATTTGATGCATTGGTGGTATGTTGATGTGACGGCCTTCATTGACCCTAACCATTTTCTTCCTAAGATAAGATTGTACGTACTAGTGGAATCAGAAACATGGAAAGTGATGTCTTTCGTTATAGGTCCAAGGCGAACCTGGAGTTTGATAGTTCCTTTGACGAAATGATGCGAGTTGTCATAAGTTATGAGTGATAGTGCTGAGGGCCTGACATCCTGCTTCGTGTATTTGTGCATCTTTAATGTTGTGATATGGTAGATATTAAGTCCTGCTCCAGTATCGACCAATGTGCGGGGTATGGAGAACCCTCTAATTATGACTGTAAGGTATATGGGAGCCGCACTTCTGCTGAGGAACTCTTTAGGCATGTCTGCGTTCGTGAAAGTGAGTGTCGGAGGTTGTGCCATGACCAAGGTGATTTGATGAAGTTCATCTAAGGTTGTGTCCTCATCCACTTGCGTGTCCTCAAGTGTCCTTATCAACAATCGGTGATGATCAGGCAATTTCTTGATGAGTTCTAGTACAGATATCTGGGCCGAGATCTTTTAGAGATGTCGCAGAAGGTCATATTCTTGCCGTGGCTCGAGTGCAATTTCTTTTCCTGGCCGATGAGCCTTAGGTGTAGGTGGTTGGAGTGGTTGAGGTGCAGGGATTGGTGGAGGGATAATGGGAGGTGGGGGCGGCAAGCTAACTTCTCTTTCTCGCACATTCCCCTTTGGTGGCTGTGCGTTCGTGAAATCCTTATTTCAAGGGAAAGGCGAAGGTGGATAGTTGATTCCTGATTTAAGAATCGGGCAAGTCGGTTGTTGACTGAACCCGATGTGGCTCGACGTTGATGTGTTTGTGAAGTAAGTGAAATTTGAGATAGGAGCGCGTACTTACATTGGGCCGCTCTAAGGTGGGAGGTACTGTGTGTAATCCTCTTCTTCTAGGAAAGTAGAGACCAGTGTCTCACATGGGTCGGAATGTTCTTCTCACTCACTTTCTTCTATGTTTAGTGAACACTCAATCTTTGTTTTGTTTTCTAGGTGCGGAGTCTTTCGAGTGACACTGTCTATCCATGCGACGATTTGGGCTGTAGTTTGAAGAATATGGTCTCCATACTTGGGCTCAGAATTGGACGAGGGTAGTGGCATTGGTGTTGGTTTAAGATTTGGAGGGGTTGAAGGTTCTTATGGATGACTATGAAGGAATGGTCTCCTAGCCCAAAAGGAATGGACTCGTATCTGAGTGAATTTCGGGTAAGGAGGCGGGCTCAGCGGCACAATGCGAGTGATCAAGGTCGAGGGGTGTGGGGGTGAAGAAACTCTCACAGGGGTAGCAAAAGTGTTGGAGGTTTGGATGTGAGTGATTAAGGTGGAAGGCCGGAAGGAGGATTGACCGAAAAGATCCACGGTAGTGACCTGAGTCGGTGTTGATTGGTTGTGGTTAGGCATGGGGTTATTAATGATCCCTAAATTTTGTTGGGGTTTGTTATTATTAGGGTTAGGATTCCTAAGTGCTTCCCAGTTAATTTGGTTCTGGTCATTCATGTCATAGATCACATCTTGGAGGACCCAACAGTCTTATAGGTTGTGTCTCGCATAACGATGGAATGCACAGTATTTACTATAGTCTAGATTTATCGGCCATGGTCGAACTTACTAGAATCGGAGGAGATTCTGAGTGTTAAGGTGACGAAAGATGTTGGGGATCGTATCAGGCAGAGGTGGATAGTGTTCTCACCTCGGCTAGTAGGGTCCTCCAGCTAGATTGAAGTTTTGCGGTGGGGGAACATTATCATAGTTTGGTGCATGGGCCAGTCGATTCTGCATTGTGTTTTGGTTCTAGTAAGTGTAAGGATAGTTATTTCTATTTTGGTATTGGCCTAGATTTTGGTTCTGGCCTTGGTTTTGGTTTGCATATCTTTATTGATTAGTTCCTTAGTTTTGGTTCGTGTGCCATTGTTGATTCTGATTTTGCCCAAAGTTTCTCGGTTGGAAGTTTCCGTTCCCAGAGTTTTGTCCTTGGTTGACAACAGTAATTACCAGTTCGGTTCCTAAGGCTTTCTTATTATTTTTTTACTTTGATTCACTAGAAGAGCCTACTTTTGACGTGACTATGGATAGGGCGAGGTCTTCACCTTTAATGGGTCGTGCTAGTCGGGATGCCCGGGAGTGGAGTGTAGTGAAGTCGGGGCAATCACTTATGACAAGCACGCTCATTAATGGTTCTCTAGTATTGTCGATGATAATATCAACCGAGTCTTTCTCTTTGATTGAAGTACCGGTCCTGGTAGTGAGTTTCCTCCATCGAGCAACAAAGTTGGTGAACTCTTCATCGGGTCCTTGATTTGCCGTCATCAGATCGCTGAGACTGGCTGTCTCTTAGATCAAGTGTTTGTATTGGTCTAGGAATTGACCGACTAAATCATTGACTCTTTCTATTTTATAAAGTGGGAGTCCCACAAAGTAATATAAAGCTTCTCCTTCTAATGAGCGGTAGAAATAATGGATGAAAAGTCCTTGATTATCGCATATGGGTCGGCAATCGTTACAAACCCCAAGTGATGGTTTGGATTTCTCGTGCCATTTTATTTGATAAATTTTGGCAGTTTAAATCCTACTGGTTAGTTAAATTCAATGTCCTGACAAAATTTGTCAAATCCGAATGAGTGACCACGACGTTCACTCTTGGCCATGTATTCATCAAGCATCTTAAAGAGATCTTCAAATTTGATAGTGCTATCTTTTGGAGCAACACGTGAGCCAACCTTGTCGGGAGAATCATCGTTGAAGAACATGTGAGTAGGTTTGTCTCAATGGTGAGGCACGGGCTGAAACCGTGGTCGAGGAAGGAAGCGGCCTTTCCTGTCATTCTTGGTATTCTGAAAATTGTCGTGGTCTAATGGTCTCATATGTAATAGCCATTCCTCGAAGTAATTCGTCGGAGTCATCATCCCCTCTTTGTATTCTTTGAATACTGAGCTCTATAATTTGTTGAGCAGTAAGGTTTTGTCCAGTGTTACCATCTCTCTCGTTATGATTATTACCGGCGTGTGGGGTAGAGAAGGGACTTTCTTGTTCACAAGCCATGTTAATCTCAGGTCGTCGTAGGCTGGGATTGTAAAGTGGTTCTTCTTCGTATATGGGGTTGTCATGATATCCTCATAATGGTGGGTCTCCTAAACTCACTCTTCGTATACCAGACATCTCGAGTCATTGATGAAGACTCATATATTTAAGGAAATCTAAACGATGCAATAGAAATAAAAATAAGGAAGTAAAATAAAAACTATCTAAGAGAGAAAGAGTTTGTAAAAGTGTCCCATCGCGATCACCAGTCTGTTGGTTCGCGCTTTTTCTGGGTTCCTCTCGATACCCATTGAATCAGTAGCCCAATTCTGTCCAAGTGAACTCTGGCAATGCAGAGTTTAGAATGTTTGTAATAAAAAAGGAGTTTTCTTGGAAGGTTCCTAGTTGATTGCGATCGCTAGCTGTGGATATTTAACGATGCTACAACACGTTAGTGATCACGCTTTAGAGTGGGTGTGGGTTACTTCTTTACTGAATCGTCCACCTGCGAACATCAGCAGCTATGGCGCTTTCTTATAATTTAGATAGTTTAGTTTTCTTTTCTTTTCTTTTCCTGTGATTGTTATAATTCTAATTGGTTTAAATTTCCTAATTCTATTGTGAGTCTAGTTGTAAATTATTTGTAGTGAATGAATTAATCTTCTAATCCTATTAGGAGTCTACTTGGTTTAAGTGTTCTATTCTTATTAGAAGTCTAATTAATTGAGTTTCCTAATCTTATTGAAAGTCTGATTAGTTAAGTCTCCTAATCCTACTAGGAGTCTGATTAATTTAAATGCTCTAATCTTATTAGGATTCTAATTAATTTTGTTTCCTAATCCTTCTAGAAGTCTAATTAATATTAGTCTCCTAATCATACTAGGAATGCAAATATTTTAATTTTATTGAACTCTAATTAGATCAAGCATTCTAATTATACTGAAATTCTAAGTAAAGCAAGTATACTAGTTCTACGGCAATTCTAATTAGAATAGAGAACTAATTTTATTAAAACTCAAACTTAGGCCAAGGTACTAATTTTATTGAAAAAAATCTAATTAAAACAAATAAACTAATTTTTTTTAAATTCTGATTAAGGCAATGAATTAATTTTACTAAAATCTAATCAAAGCAATGAATTGACTATACTAAAAATCTAATTAGAATAAAAGGAATTGATTCTACTAAAATTCTACAAAAAAGGGGGTTTTGGGCTCGCTATGCTAAGGAGGATTGGTCTCATTCCCGAGTACCCTCCGTAAGCTCCGTTGGGCAAATCGGGTGGCTGAGATTAAAGTAAATTGGATTTCGGACTATAATATGCTATTTTTGAATTTTTTTTTAGAGTTGTTTTTGGGATTATAATTATGAATTAAATTACGAAACTAGAATTATGAAAAACTAAATTAATATTTGGGATTTTTGAAATATTAAACTAAGGAATTAAAACTCGAATTTAAAATTTAAGGACTGAATTCGAGTCCGAAAGCAAAAAATTTGGTCGTATGATTAAGGACTGGTTCTAGAAACTAAGAACCAGAGATTAATGATAGGACTGGAGATTAAAATTTTAGAACACAATCAAAGTCTGTGGTCGATGAATTAGGCCATCAGATTAAGGACTGGTTCTAGAAACGAAGGACTAGAACCAGATATTAGAAATTACGGTCTAAAAAGGGTGCTACGATTTAAGACTGAAAATTTAATATTTATAATTTTGAACTAAGAAAAATCATAAATCTAAAAACTAAAAACTACAGTCGAAAACTAAAATTAGATTTTACCTAAGGTCAGGGCTGCAGAGAGGGATCTCGAAAGTTCGAAGCTTGAATCTCGAAATCATGGTTGTGTTTCTCTATGTGTTTGTTCTCGGAAGTCTTTGTATTTGCTGTTCTCTCTCTGTGAAATTTTCAGCCTCTTTCTTCCTACCTACGGTCGAATTAAAAAAAGGCTTTTATAAGTTTTTCTCTAATTAAATGCCCTGTTTCAGGCATTTAACCGAATTGCGCATCGGTTTCTCGGTGCTTAATCGCTTTGAGGCGGTCACCGACTCAGTGAGCGACCAGCTGACTTGCTCAGCGAGTTTCCTAGTTCTACCAAAGTTAGGACCAATTTCACGCTTATTATAGGGTGCACAATCCGATTAACTACTTCATTTAAAGTATTTAATCGAGGAAGCTTGGGGGTTAAGGACTGTAAGAGTAGGTCGGGCATAGGCAAGTTGTGCGTCGGTGGTGGGGCGATCAATGAGATTGTGCGTCTCATGTTAGATGCGTAATCAAGTCTCGAAGTGGGCTGGGAAAGGAAGTCTGGTCTGAAAGGGGGACTGATTGCACATGTGTAGTTTTGTGTGTAATCGAATTGCGCGCATGGTTTTAGGTGCATAATTCGAGGCTATCCGGGTTCGGGGCGGGTTTGAAATGCCAGACTATTATTTCCGCTTGTATTCTGACTATATACTATTGTTTCAGTATATAGTCTCCCTACGTTGGGATCTGAGCCACAGAGCTATTATTTTAGCCTGTGTCTTGTCATGTCTATTGTTTCAGTGCATGGTTCCAACGTTAGGGTTAGGGGGTTTGAAATGTCAGACTATTTTTTCAGTTTGCATTTTGACTATATACTATTATTTCATTATATAGTCTCCCTATGTTGGAACCTGAGCCACAAAGCTATTATTTCAGCCTGTATTCAGCCATGTACTATTGTTTTAGTGCATGGCTCAAAATTTAGGGTTGTGGGGCCTGAGCCACAGACCTATTATTTCAGCCTATGTTCAACCATATACTATTGTCTCAGCATATGGTCCCAATTAGGGTTGTGAAACATCCAAAGATGTAAGTCCTTTCCGAAAAGTCACAGGCAAGGTCAAAAGTTGATCGAACAGATTTGTATATTCCGAGAGGGCAAAATGGGGGTGTCTACACTTTCGATGAATGTTTATTGCTTTCCCTCATTGTTGTCTGCTCCATCTCTGTTGTGGTATATCGGCTCTCTTTTACAGGACGGATTTAATTGATAACAAGAAAAAAAGCCTTGGGGCCATACCCTTGGTTATTACTTTGCCACCAGTTTCTTATCTGTACGGGCCTTTCCTGCATGGAAAAATGCATAAAAGTTAAATGTGACCAAAATTCATATCCCTATATGTGGTCTAGCACGCTCCATTTTTTAAATTTTTTTTCAAGCAACGAGCAGCAAATGTAGGTGGGCTGGCTAAACGGCCAGCAAGAATATGCCCCCGGAAATCTTATCTTTCTTGTCAGGGCATTAGTGGTCTTTCATGTGTATTACACATGCCAGGCATATCTTGGGAGAGAAAGGCTTGGCGTGTGTAATACATGCGCCAAGCGAAACCTGCTAAAAAATGCTTTGGCGCGTGTAATACATGCGCCAGGCCAAACCTAGGAAAAAATGCTCTGGCGCGTGTTTACACACGCCAAGTGCTTCCTGAGGAAAGTGGGGCCTTTTAAGTCGGAGAATGCACTCTTTTACTTCTCCCCTAACTTAGGCTTGGTACTTTTTGCTGCTGCTTTTCTCCTTATTTTCTCAAGCGTGGGTCCATCGTCCTAAATTGAATTTGCATCCTTCGGAACATCTTTCTATGTCAATGGACCTATTTTCCATCCCTGCCTTTCATGGGGGGCTCGGGACTGCTATACTTTCCTCCTTGCGCGTGGGGCCCACTTTCCTAAAGAAGTGGTTAGAGAGTTTGAATGAGAGCGAGCTTGTGTGTTTTAATGAGCTTGGGTTGGCTCGCCTCTTGTCTTTTCTTGACATTCCCCCAGTATGGGACCTTCATCATGCGGCGACATCCTTATAGGAAGTGGATACCCATGTCTTTCGTTTTTGGAATAGTGAGTTTTCTCCCACACTTGAAGAACTCTCTAGCCTCTCGGGTTTGAAGCTGCACAGAGGTCTTACGAGAGTGATGCCGAGGCCAGGTAACGCTAAAGCCGTCCATAGGACTTTGGGTTTAAAGAAGTCTGATAATGGAAATAGTCTCATTGGAGGGCCCACCAGGTGTTCAATAAAATTCTTGAGTGAACTTTTTGGTGACGAAAGTCTGCGAAAATTGCCAGTTAGAAATTTTTATAACGTGAAGGCTTTTACTCTTTGTCTCATCTCTGAGGTTCTTTTCTTCACTAGGGGAGAAAGTTTCTCACTTGCACTTTACGATGTCTTGACAGAATTGGAGGGAGGCCGCTCTGTGATGCATCTGATCATGGCGGTGCTTTATCGTTGCCTCAACGCTTTTACCTTGGGCAAGGTGGTATGCCTTAGGGGATGCCCGCTTCAGTTTCAGGTTTGGCTAGGGGAGCACCTTGCCATTTTGGGACTCGTGCCTCATTTTTATATTGCCTGTGGCAAGGTGACCCACTGTTTTCTGGGCAGATGCCATATGCTTCCACTGGGAGACACACAGGTTTAAAGCTTTGGCTGGCCAGAGCTGAGTTGGTGTGGAGGCTTCCTTGGTTAGATCGGACCTTCCCGGTGGTTTGCTCTAGAGATTACGAGGGCATCACTCTCCTTGGTTTGATCGGCAGCACTTATTACTTCCCATTTCGGGTGTTGTACCAGTTTGGTTGTTCTCAACAGGTACCCTGTGTGGCAAAATCTCCTCTATGTGATTTGATCTTTGCTCGGGGGTCCTTTGGGGATATGGATAGGATAGTTGTTAAGCACTGAAAATACTATTTTTCACCCATCAACCTAGCCACTGAAGGACCGTTGAGCATATTAATAATGTGTTTTAAGTGTGTTTTGTAGGTAGTAGGAAAATAGAGCTTAAAGATGCAATCCAAGCATTTTAGAGCCAAAGAAGAGAGTTTTTAAAGCTAAGTCTAAGAGCTGAGGTAACTGTTGATTTTTATTTCGAGACTCTTGCTGCTATTTTATTAAGAACAATTGAGAGAATAAATCAAGAGTGGGGAATTGGGGATGGGTCAGCACACTAAGTCTGAAATAAACATAGTCCTGCAAGATACAGGGTCCATTGTAGCAAGTTTTGATAAGTAAGAGTTCGTCCCACAGAGAAATTGATCTAGATCCCAAAATGGGCTATAATAGTAGGCCTCCAGATCTGGCTATAGATCTGACAATACTAAAGAAAGGGAGTTGGGTGTCACAACTATACTAAATTAATCCTAAAAGAAGAGAAATAAAATGTAGCCCTATCCTAAAGAAAGGGTTAAGAGGAAAATGGTGGTAGTGTGTGCCAAAATAAAATATAAAAATTATGAGAAGTAAGCAGGTTAAGCTAGAGTCAAAGCAGTGATTTAACTCAGATTTAGTCTGTCTCTGCAGTGTTCCTTGCTGAGACGCTATTAAAAGCCTTAACAAGGTAAAAATATCCGGTTCAACCCATGCCACTTGGGGCGCTCTTAGGGCTATACTCTGTCCACTCTAATGGTCACAAGGTATCCGATAGTGTCTGTAAAATCCCATTGGTTAAAATAGACATTGCCAATCTAACCCACGGGAGTGGACTGATCATTCCCCCAGCCACTGGGCTAGATCAAGCCATGAATACCATTGCAGCACTATGTAATGCCAGTGCTACATGCTCCCCAGATCTGCGCACAGACCTGGTTGACATCCATTGGTATTCCAACCCATAAGATCCTAAGTGCTTTGTTAAGGATAACTACTCACTAGGGCCCACAAAAAGGACCATGCAACAGGTTGAATAAGGCTTTAGATTTAGCTGGTCATTGCTACAAATGGTTTGCAATGACTCAGCCTCAAGCGACAATTACTACAAAGAGATAAGATCTAACATTTGAGGTCGGCTAGGTAAAACAAAGGGGAGCAAGTTCCTGTACAAACCTCCTCACAAGGATCTAAAATCTCATGTGCAGGGGACAAGAATCCTTCTCCAACATGTCAATGGACACAACGTTAGGGTTATACTCTATCCACTTGAATGGTCATAGGGTATCCCATTGGTCTGTCCATCCCACAGAGGCCTGAGAAAGAACATGAAAACTGCTACAACAACCATGGTCCGCAGGCCTCAAACCTCCCTGGATCTCACTACAGATCGAACATTGCTTTCCATGGGGCTATCAAACCAAGGAAAATCAGATGGTAAGCAATAGATCTACTGGAAACTGAATGGGCTAGTTCCAAACATATGGATCCTATAGACATCTAAAGAAACCATAAGATCTTTAGATTTAATTAAGCATTAAAACGGCAATCCATTGATGATCACAAAACTTATAATGAATTATCTCCACGCTGCAGCCTGTACACAACTTCTCATCCGAATCCCAATGTATTCCAAAAATCTATTATAAGCTGAAATGAAACTAAACCTAGCTGCTTACAAGGGGGTTAGCCAGCAAGTGTTGGGCTAAGAGAGAAGAAAAATAAGAAAAAGAGATGATCAAACCCTAACCCTAGCATACTAGAGTTCTCAGCCGGTAGAGGATGAAGGAAAGATGAAAATAGTAAACTCTAAGTACAACTTATATACTCTGTCAAAACGGCCTTGGCTCTAAAGAGATTAACCCTAATTTTTCCAGCAGACATGGCACTGTTTCAACCCTTGGATGCCTAGAGATATGCGCCTTCAATCCACACCTTGGGAAGTGTGCCCTAGCCTTGAGAAATTCCTAAAAAGTCCTTCAGTTAAAACTGAGAAGTGGAGAGCCCGTACTTCGCGGGGCTGACATCTGCTTTTAGCTCATTCACGCAGCCTCTTTACCTTCGCAGAGTCACCTTTGGCTGGTGGGAGGTTCTTGCTCGCGCATTAGCTCTTCATTTGATCGCGCATTTCACTGGCGCTGCAATTCTATCATGGAGATGATCTGGAGTGCCAGGATTTCTTGCTCAGTTGAGCTTCAGAAGCTCTCTCGCTAAGTACTCGCGCAATTATGCTCCTACACTCACGTAGTCAATGGTAAGGCATTAATGTGTGTGAGATCTGCGCGAAGAGAATTCTAGGCATCTCCCTCTTTCGGTGCTATGCGAGAACTCCGCGAGGTGATAGTTTATTCAATGTACATATGGACTCGCTGCGTTCTTCGTGCGGTTGCTTTGAGGTTTGATCTCCGTGAGAGCTTCGCGACCACATATTTTGGGGACTTTAACCTGTGAGATCTTCGCGAGGTCATTTCAGCTATCCTTCTGACTGTGCGGCGTATCTGCGCGAGGACCTCTTCCACTGCAACTTTAGCTTCATGAGGAAGCTCCTCAACTGAGCGAGGTCTATCTTTTGCTGTTCTGGTGCATTGCACTTGCTGCTATCACAGTCTCCTCCCTTCTCAACTAACTGCATTCATCTACTAGACTTTGGTCAATGTTGATCAGCAACAATGAGTCACCATGGTAAGCACTACTAAGGTGTTCCATTAGGCTTTGTCTCTGCTATCATCTTTGAGTGTGTTCTCTCTCTCTTTTGGGCCAAAAAGCAAGGAGTTTATATTAAGCTGCACATTTTATTGCTAACTATAAAACACACTTAACAAATGGTTATTAGTCTACTTCAAGGTCCAGCAAAGGCTAAGGTAAGAGGTGAAAAGTGATACTTTTCAGTGAATAACACACCCCAAAACTAATCTTTGCTAGTGCCTGAGCAAAGGAAAAATTAAAACAACTACTTTCAGAATTGAAATATCACTTTCGTAGGGAGCATGGATACATTTAGCATATGTACCAAGCCTTTTAAACCCCTAGGTAATCCCTAGTGGAGGAGTGAAGTCTCCTGAGGGTATTCAGTGAAGATACCCACAAACTTCTCAATGAAATAGTTAACAAAGGAGCAACATTATCAAGTCCGTTGTCATGAAATAGAGCATCAGTTCACCTTTGATTCAATAAAAATGTGAGGAATTTAGACATGAAAAGCGCAGACATTTACTCATCACAACCTCTACATGAATGCACAACAGTTCCAATTAGCTCACAACAAGGGGGACAACACATGTATATCATCACTGAGCTCATCATTAATTCAAAAATTAGGTTATAGGCCTTGCCTAATTCATTCAATATTAGACCCAATGCTTACTAGGGCATACTCTCACAAGGGACCTTTAGGGTTTCATTTTCTCTCAAGCTCAAGAGCAGTTACAGCCCCCAAATGGGTCTGTAAGTTTGAGCATAGGCAAAGCACCTAAGTCTTGGCATTATTGGCATATTCTCACCATAGATTGGACAACTCCTTGTCTCTTCATGACAGCACATTCAACTTTGGATCACAAGGTCTTTAATAGGGTTGTAATGTGGCTTATGAATTGGGTTATAAACAATGTAAGGTTGAAAAGGGATTCAAAGTTGAGAAATCAGTAAGTGAAGGAGGTGATTCATGACTTCACCCATTTTTAGTTCAGTACCTTTTAATTTTCTTTCAAATTTTTCAGACATGAAGTGGCCAGCTTCTCCTCATTTTTATTTTTCCAATGAACTTTTCCTCTTGACTCCTCTCTCACTCCTCTTCATTATTATTTTTCTTTCCTTTCTTGCAATTTTCTTTCTGTTTTTGTTTCTATTTTTGTGTTTATGACTTGTCACCTCTTTCCTCAGCTGCTACACTGCTCAACCTTAGGTATCTCTTCTCCATTCACCCAATGTTGACCCTATCTTGTCCATCTTTAGCTCCTTCTCCTTTACCTTCTTAATTCTCAGAGTGACAGTAGGTTTCAGTCAGGTCCATAGGTTCAGGTGCAAGTACTTAGGTGTATTTTGAAGAAAATTGAAAATTAAGGGTCAGCAGGTGAGTGCACAAGGGTAGTTGATTAGGATTTGGTCTTTTTTAGCTCAAATTGTCCAAGAGAAGGCCTTGATCCTTTCCTAGGTTTCATGAGTGTTGTCAGTTGTTTTAACTCAGAGGTGCCTAACTTCTAGTAAGGGCATTCCCTCAGCCAGTCCTTAGAGCTAAAAGAATTGCCTCAGTCACTCCTCAAAGGAAGGAAATTTTTTTTGTAGGCCCAACTCTCACTAGTTATGGTCTTCCATTGAACTTTTAAGTATGTCCTTACCTTTTTATCTCTTTAATGATTCACTCAGTACTGATACAAGTGAGTTTACTTGGTGTTCACATCATGGAAAAGTTAAAATTTAAAAGCTTGTAATGCCTAAAGGCCTAAAGGTCTGCAAAAGTTTAAATTTTTCATTTTTCTAATGATTCTTAGGTGAACATGGTTTTGTTTCTGTCTTACTCACTTGAATTTGTTGCATTTAGGTTAACTATTTCATTGGCAGAACCTGCCACACCCCTAAACCTATGAGAAGCAGTGTCCTCACTAATTCAAAGGATAATGGTTGTGCAGCAGTGAACAAACAGAGAAATTAACTACCAAACACTACAAGAGAGAAAAGCAAAATACATAACAAATAACAAAAAATAATAATCACACATAAAAAAAATAAAAAGTGACAGATTAGAAACTAAACAAAGCAAAATAAGGAGCAATGTTATTGAACAGTTAAAGTGTGTACAAAGTAAGTGGAAGTAATCTACACAAAAATGACACTTGACTCCCTAGCGAAATACAAGTGCAAAATTTAGTCATCAGAGTCCTTGGCCTCAGCCGGTGGTTCTTGGATTCCTTTTCCCTTTGCTTGCTTCAAAGTGGCAGCTTCAGACAGTGGTCTTTTGGAAGTAACTTTCCTAGGCTTGGCTGAGCTTTTTCTTGTAGGAGTGGGGGAAGGTTTTTGTATAGGTTACTTGATTTTGAGTCCAGGTTTAACGGGGCTAGGACTCGTGGCATCCAGACCGGATTGTTAAAGAGGTACATTAGGGTTAAGTTCTTTAAAAAGAGCTTCTGCCATTTCCCGATCGGTTTGTGCATTTGCTCTCTTCTCTAAGGCTGCAATAACCACTCCATAATCATAAGCATGCTCCTCAGTCAACCACAGTTTCTCTTTCAATTCCTTGATGACATCCTCCTGACTCTCTACTCGGTTCTTTGCTTCATTGTATTGGACCATAATCTCCCGCCATCCTTTCTTGATTTCCTTTTTCTCAACCTTATGAGCAAGCATTAGGAGTTTAATTTGATCAAGGAGTGGCTGCCTCACTGTAGCTTTCAAATCAGCCATGCCCTAAACGACATATTTTTTTGTGTGGGCATTGGCTTTCATGGCTCTGAGGAGGGTGGAGTAAGGGTGCATGGGGGTAGAAAAGATAGGATATATGGGCATATCAGTACTGGAAGAAGGGCCAGCTAGGAAAGGAGGGGGACTGGATGAGGACAGTGGTGGGGTGGAGGGAAAAGGGTGAGGGACATGAAGGGTAGGCTTCGGTATGGGTAGTTGAGGGTCCAATTCAGTTTGAGTGGAGGCCTCCCTAAAGGTGATTTGTTGGGGCTGTTGGGTGAGAGAGGTTAAAATTGCCTGGATGGATTGTAAAATGTTTGGGATAGAGGCAGGGTTTGGTAAGGTGGAGTGGAGTGAATGAAGATTGGCCTCAATTGTTGCTTGGGTTTGGGTATTGACCAACATTTGGGAATGTAGGAAAAGTAAGAGGTGTAAGATTAGGGGTAAGAGTTCTGGTACGGTATTGGGTGTGGGTTGAATTGGTGAAACTGGTTGGAAGGGAGATGTGGGTCGATGAGTGAAGGTAGTGGCCTATGGTGGTTCATGTGGTGGGGTAATGTGTGGAGGGGGAGGTGAGTCTGGGAGAGGGGTATACTCTAGATTGATGTCTCCTAGGATAGTAGACATCATAGTGGAAAATTCCTCTCCTGAAAATGGCTCACTAGGGATAGGTACAAAAGGTGAGGAAGTCTTAATGGACTGCTGGGGGTGTCAAAGGTATGGGGTTCTGGTGCATAGGTTGTGGGTATTGAGTCTGAAATGAATGTGGTATCAAGGATTGGAATGGTTTGGGAAATGTAGGTGGGCTGGGGTTCTATGGGGGTTTTGCCTTTTGTGAGTTTTCTTTTCTTAGTGTAGGCAAATTTTACAGGGGGGCTGGTATGGGCTAAAAAAGGAGGTAGGGGTGCAATAGTGGGTAGGGTGGCAGTGGTTATCATGGTTGGTGGTAAGATTGGGGTGATTGGGGAGATAGGCTAAGGTAAGGATACTGTGCTTAGGAGGGGTTGTAATATCTGGATGAAGGGTCGAGGTGGTGGGGTAATGGGTGTAGATAAAGCTGAGGGAGAGGGGGTATGTGCTGGCAATGAGATTGGGGGCCTGGCTGACCCAACAGAGGCTACTGTCTCAACAATAGCAGCAGCAGCAACGACCACTTCCCGAATTGTGGGGGCTGCTTCTCTCAATAATTCCTTGCTCATCTCCCACTTTCCCATCATTGTGCCACTGATATCCCATTGTTTCTTTCCACTATTTTTGGGGTTTAGGGCCACTGTCTCCTCCTCCCTTTTGAAGGAGTACTTTCCAAACTGTAGCAAGGTAGTGATCAGCCTGCAGTAGTGGAGGGCCTAAGGTTTTTTCTTTACCTTCTCACATAGATCTTTAATTCCATCAAAAATCAACTTGGTTGCATCCAAGTAGTGATTCCTGTGAAATGAGAGGAGGGCATCAACTATAGGATACCTCCTCTCCTGCTCATGACCAGAGCAATACACATTTTTCTGCAACACTGCATCTATGAGCCTGAGTTTGGGATTTAGGTCTCTCTTTCTGATTGAGTCTCCTGAGGCAGTGATTCCTCTAGTTAATTCCCTGGCTATCTCTGTAATGGTGGCAGTCAGGGGAGGTCCAAAGCCAAACTCAGGGCTATACTCAACTGGTATCCCTAGTACTCTTGCAATATCAAACTGGTTAAATAGCATTTCAAAATTATCAATCAGTACCAGAAGTGCCCCATCATCACCAGTCTTCAACCTCATATTCTGATAAAATAATATGACTAATCTTGGGAACACTAGCTACATAGGGGGCCTCAACAGGGGCAGCAGAGATGCATTGGCCAGATACTCAATGGAAGTAAAGGTCTCTGGTAGCTCCTCAAAGTAGGCTTTATCAAAAAAGGTTTCAGCCTCCAGTGGAATTGCCGACACAAAATCAGAAGGGACCCTGAGGTATTAAGTATTCTCTTCCTCCGCAACCTTAAGGGCCTCAGTCTTGCCCTTTATCTGTTTCTTCTTTACAATTTTAGGGCTCTCAGTAGGTGGGAGGTCTCTGGCCCTCTTCTTTGGGGTGAATTTCTTCTTTTCCTTAGAAATTGCAGGGTTAGCACCAGGTGAGGGCACCGCAGAGGTCTCCAACGTGAAGGCCTCTGCAATCCTTGCAGATTTTCTAGTGGACACAGGGCTACCACTTGGAGTAGGGTCTAGCATAGCCGTCAATGTATCAATGAATTTGGAACTCTTGGTCATGGGTGCTCAAAAGCTTTCAAAATGAGGGTTCACAAATCTCGAAAAATGCAGAAGGTAATGAGTACACATAGAAGCACTAAACTTTTTCTTTACTTTTCTCTAAAAATCAAATCAATCACAGCACAGAGAGGAAATGGAGATCGTACCATTTGAGAGCTAGGGTTTCACCTCAACGTGTTCACAGCGGCTCAAATCCCCTCAAACCTTGTTCAAAGAGACTGAAAGGTGCTAGGAAACAAAATGGTAAGAGGAAAATGCTTAAGGTGGAGTTGCTTAAGGGGTAGAGAAGAAAGGAAGAACTGAGAACTCTGGCTGAGTGAGCCGAAAACTAGGGCAGACAAATGAAATGAAGAAAATGAGGGGTTTTGCTAAGTTTATAGAGCAATTCCCATGGTTCGCGCAGTTGGCAATAGGTGCTCACGGAGTAGGATTTTCGCGCAGTTGGCTTTTAAGTCTGTGAGACGTTCTGTGCATTGAAGGGCAAACTGCTTCACATTGAGAATCGCATAGCTGACTCAGTGGTGCTAGTGCGCGAGGCTCTGTGCTGCTTCAAAAAGTTACCTCGCGCAACTCTCACGCAAAACAACACTAAAGTCATGCTTCTCATAGAGATTTGGTTCGCGGAGTAGAAGCAGCTTCGCGAGGCATTTTTCACAGCCTTTGCTCATGCTTTTAGCATGCAAGGAAGCCAAAGGATGGCTCGCTCAGCATATTTAAGCACCTCAACTCAGTGAGACAACATTCTTTCACAGCCTGTAATTTGTTAGCCCAGTGCAGCACATTGGTTGGTGCATCCATGTTACTGTGCACCCAACCACTGTGCATAAGCACCAAACTCTTACATGTACTTTATTTCAATTGTGAAAAATATATGTCCATTTTCAATCATCTGGTCATCAACATTGCAGAATCCTAAAAATAGTTTTTCAGGTCAACTTCATGCAAATTATAGTAAGGGCACCTCAACCATTCATCATTAAACACTCAGCAAACTTAGATGACAGACATGCACAAGTATTCATTCACAAAATGTAAATACAGACACAACAAAAACAAGCAATTCAACAACTTACTAAAAACACAATTGACAGAATTTCAAAGAACACAAATCAAAACCAAATTTTCATACATAGGATACAATGATTACCAATATTTGATTCACTGGGCACTTGCTTCCTCCTGAGTAGAGGATACATCACTAATCATAAATTGACCTTTCAAGTTTGTTAGGGGCCGACTAGGCAATTTTCCTTCCTCCCTCTTGTTCAAAGCATTACAGATCTGACCCAACTGGTCCTTAATCTTCTTGATGCTCTGTCCATGAGAATTGACAATTTACACCAAGCTCCTCAAGTTCTGCATTGAAGCTAGCATCTGCTCTTCAAATAAAGAGGGTATGGGCTATTGTGGGGGCAGGACCAATTGGTTAGACTATGGGGCAGGTAACAGGAAATTTTGCCTTGGTGGGTAACCTTGATTAACCTGGTGCTGGGGTCTGTAGGGAGCTACCAATTGCTGATGCTGGGGTTGAGGATATGAGTCTTATCTCTACCTCATATTTGGGTGGTTCATCCAAGAATACCCAACAAGCTGCTGCCCAAAAGTTTTAGCAGCATTGGCATGCTCCAAAATCAAATTCAAAAACTGGTTGGCAAATGGACAATGATGAATAGAATGTGTGGGGGATTGGCATAATAGACATGCTTCCTCCACCTGTGCAACCATCCGAGGTTGCATCACATTCATCAATTTATCAAACTTCAAGCTCAAGTTGTCCACCTTCCTCTCTAGATCACCTTGCACCTTCACTTCATATATTCCACCTCTAGGGGTGGCCTCTTTCACCATTTTAGCTAGAATCTTACTGTCATTGCATGATAGAGACTCCTGCTGGATGGAATTTTCTCCTATTATGTCGAACAACTCCCATGCTTCCTCGGCTGACTTGTGGAGGTAGCTACCACCACAGGAAGCATCCATCATATCCCTGCTCTTGGCATTAATTTCTTGATAAAACACTTGAACAAGCTGCCACATTGGGATTTGGTGGTGGGGACTTTGTTTTAACATCTCCTGAAATCTTTCCCAAGATTCATTAAAGATCTCAGTTGAGGACTGAGTGAATGACAAAATATTTGTCCTCATCTGGCTTGTTTTGTTCATGGGGAAAAATTTTGCCAGGAACTTGGTTTGAAGGTAACTCCATGACTGTATGTTGTTGACTAGGAGCTTTGGTAGCCATGTGCTATTGACTGGGAGCTTTGATAGCCATTTAACGAGAAAGGAAAAAACCTCAATATAGTGGCCTCAAGCCCCAAGCAAGCAATGTTGAAGGTAGTACAAAGTGCTAAAAATTGGTCGATATGCTTATAGGGATCTTCTTTACTCAGCCCATGAAATGAAGGTAGTATACTGATGGTGGAGGATTTAATTCCATAGTTTCCCTCAACAGAGAGAAACCGAATACAGAAGAGAGAGGTGTACTCCCCAGGTGTATTGTATTCCTTCAATGTCCTCTGCCTCTCAGCCATAGTAGCTGGTTCAGTCTCAATAGCAGGGCCCTGTGTGGTGTGCCTAGGTCTAAGGATCCTTTCAACCTCTAGATTTGGAGGTTCCAACTCATAGTTTAAGGACCTTCGACCATGCATAAACTCACACCCATAGTAAGTACAGAAAATACTCACAAGCACACACAAAGAATCTCCAGTAAAAATTAACAACTACACAGTTTACACTAAATAAATAACAGGGAATTAAACATAAATGGACAGATATTTAGGGGGAAGGAAGTCCAAGATGAAATTAAAAAAAAAAAACTATTTGAAACTGAAATAAGCCATAGTCCAACAGACTTCATGAGGCAAATGTCAACAATTTGTGAAAAATAATTTTGATATGTAGTAAATCTGAAATGAGAGGAAATAGTGAAGATACACCCCTGAAAATTTTGATGGAAGACCATGCCTAGAGAGATTTGGGCCTAAAATTTTTTTAATTCCTTTGAAGAGTGTTTGGGCAACTTCTTCTGCGCTAAGGACTAATGGGATCTAATTTTAATCACTAGAAGTTAGGCAATTTCAAGTTTAAACAACTTGATAGCATTCATGACATTGAGGACATGAAGTAAGGTCATTCTTTAGACAGTTTGAGCCTAAAATTTTCCCACCTTTGAACTGCCCTTGATACACACCACTTGAGCCTTAAAAGTCCCAATTTTCCTTGATGAAAACCAAAAATTTTGAACCCAAAACCCTTTGATCTATTTTAGCTCACCCTCAATCTGAGGAATTCAAGAAATAGGAGGAGAAGTGAGGTCCGAGGTGCAAGGTTCGTTGTTTGGTTAAAAGAAGAACAAAGTATATTTGAAGGCTAGGGTGATGTATAGTTCTGGCATCCCAATCCATAAAAAGAAAAAAAAAAAAAAGGTTATACAAATAAATAAATAAATAAACAGAGCAAAAGGATGAGAAAGAGAAGTCACCTCATTTGAATATCTACAAGAAGATAAGAAGCTGATCATTTCAAGTCTAAAAATTCAAATAGATAGTGAAAAGGCACTGAAATGAAGAAGGTGTTGTCTAGACCACCTCCTTACCTTCACTGATTTCTCAATTTGAATCCCTTTTACCCTTTCATTCTTTTACAAACCTCATCCATAAGCCACATTACAACCCAATGAAAAGACCTTACTGATCTGAAATGGATTGAGCTGTCATGTGGAGATAAGGATCTGTCCAATCTATGGTGAAAAGAGTTAGAAAATTTCAAAAATTAGAGCAATGCCTATGCTCATGCTTACAGCCCTATTTGAGGACTGTAACTGCTCTTGAGCTGTGTGAAATTCTACACCCTTCATTTTTTTTGTGAGTTAACAGCCCTGGTGATACTTGGGTCTGAAATCCAATTTGATGGGGATAGTATCAAAACAGAATTCCCAAGTGAAAGGTGAGCCATGCATCAATCTTCTGACACAATGCCTTGACATGAACTGATTGATGATGAAGGAATTACTACAAAATTTCATGTTTTAAGTTGGTGATTTCTCTGCTGAAAACCCTCTAGAGCTGAAAAGACATGATGAGAATTTATTCTAGTTTATTGAAACTCTGTTTAGCAGGATGCACAATTTTTAACTAACCTTATTGGAGAAGTTTGTGGGTACCTTCACTGAAAACCCTCAGGAGACTCCACTCCTCCACTAGGGATCACCTAGGGGTTTAAAAGGCTTGGTGCATATGCTAAATGCATCCATGCTCCCTACAAAAGTAGCATTTTTATTTCCTTTTAATTCTCCTTTGCTCAGGGACTAGCAAAGCTTTGGTTTGGGGGGGTGTTAAGTGGTGAAAAATGCCACTTTTCACTCTTTAACCTGACCATTGATAGACCTATGAGCACACTAATAAGCCTCTGTCAAGTGCATTTTGTAGATAGTAATAAAAGAGGACAATAATGTAGAAAACCACTCAAGAATGCCCAAAAAGGGGTTATCTCTCAGCATAGGGCAAACCCAGTAACAGCACAGCAGAGGATAGCACATCACTGGACCATTGGAGCGCGTGGCTACAGCAAGGCAAGGCGAAGGAAGTGAAAATAGGCTGAAAACATCCTATCGATTGCTTACCTAAAGACTTCGATAGGAGCTGAAAGCAAAGAAAGGAAGAATTCATGCAGTTGAATAGGTTTCAATAGGATCTGAAGGCAGAAGAAGGATGGATTCGTGTGGATTGAGGAGTTCGATAGGATCCAGGAATCGATCGAGCAGCTGAAAAGGGTGGAAGGAACCATCCTATCAAAAACATGCCTGAGGCGTCAAGGGAACCTATCGAAACGATGGCATGCAGAGCGAAACCTGTCGAAATGGTTCTCTAACCTGTCGAAGAGCCTCTCCAAGCCAAGGACTGAGAATGCTGAAACGCTAAGAGAAGGTTCATCCTATCAGAACCTATTGAAGAGATCTGAGAACCTAGTGAAAGGACCAAAAAGCCCTATTTGAACCTGTTGAAAGCTTCCTGAACCTATCAAAATTGTGTGCAGAACTTCTCAGAAATTCAGCCGTGCACACATTGTGATTGGGTGACTTGCTGCACGCAACTCGAGGCACTTGGTGACTGGCACGACGGTTCCAGAAGATGCCCTAGGAAATCCTAACCGACCCACGTGCTCTAACAGAACTCTAACAAACTCTGAGGACCTTCTAGAAGGAATTTTTGGCAGTAAAAACAAAGGAAAAAGCTATATATAGAGAACCCCAATTGCCATTGGGGGGGGATCGAGATCTGAACAAAATTCTGGATATTAGCGCTTACAGAGCATTTCTATTTTCCCTCCTTTAGCCCAACAATGGTTGGCTAATTCCCTCGGAGTAGCGAGGAGAGAGGTTAGATCTGTAATTGGGTAAGGTTAAGATTGCTATTGTGGGTTCCCAGCTGCACAGACTACAGATATGAGAGTATTTCCATTGTAGAGTGATTTTTATTGCAATGTAAATGCTGATTTTAATTCTTTAATTAGATCTAAAGTTCCTTTCATTTCATTTGGTGATCGATCGAATTTGTGTAGAGGAGTCTATAGATCAGCTCACCCACTTAACTGGTAGGCCTCTTGGATACCACCTGATCTCCCTGGATCTGATACTCCTGTGATTCCTTGAGTCTGTGACCTGGGAATTGCAGCATCTGTAGTGGTTTTAATTGTTCTAATTAATGCTTTCGCTTTAGAGGAGATCCCTAGGATGGTCTGTGACCATTAAAGTGGACAGATCATAACCTTAAGATTAGTCCAAACTCAGGCTCTAATTGGATTCGTCTGCTACGAATATATGGGTTCGATAAACTCAATAAGTGGTCTGTGACCATTAAAGTGGACAGATCGTAGCCTTAAGACCAGATGGATCCTGCGATTTGAAGTGGAGCTTTCTACCCTGCAGCTGTGCTTATAGCCAGTTGAGGGAAATGTGTACTCTGAACCTCTGTAGCATGATTAATTAAATCTGATTTCAGTGAAGACCAATCTCCAAGCTACTCTTCTCCATTTTCTATTTTCTTTACTCCTTTCCCCTACAAGATCTAAGTTCCCAAACTCGATCCAAGCTAGTCTATGTTTAATTTTAGCTTAGCTTAAGTGACAATCCATTTTGAACCTCTCCCCTGTCTTTTAGCTAACTTAGCAATAGTTAGGGTGCCAGATCTCATACAGATTTGGAGACTTATCATATTTTTAAACTAACCTCCCTGTGGGCATTCTCTTACTCACCATTCTTTTAAAGCTTGCTACAACAGATCCTGATTACTTGCAGGTCTGTGTGAGTGTGTTCTACCTAGTTTTATTGATGATTTTAGACCCTCATTTGAGGGAAGGCAAACACTCCAATATGCCCCCGCTTCTATATTGTTCGAGGGGAGGTGGCTCATTGCTTTTTGGGTCGATGCCATAAGTTGCCATAGGGAAATACATGCGAGCTAGATCTTTGGCTGAATGAGGCCGAGCTGGTATGGAGGTTTCCATGGTTTGACAGGACCTTCCCGATAGTTTGATCCAAAGACCATGAGGGTATCAACCTTCTCATCTCAACCAGCAGTACCTATTACTTCCCATCCCAAGTTCTACGCCAGTTTGGTTATATTCAATAGGTGCCCTGCTCAAAGAGACCTCCCTTGAGCGGACTTATTTTTTCTCAGGGGTCCTCAAGGGATTTGGACAAAAGAACCGCTCTTTGGGAAATGCGTCAGTCGATGCACATGGGTGGTTTGGAGCAAGGGGATTCTCTTTTGAGTTCTCTAGGGTTTGAGGCTTGGCTATTATCTGAGAGGCCTTCAGTCGTTTACTTGGATCAGGTGAAGAGTAGTCGTGCAGAGGGGCCTTGGTAGAGGAAGGATTCAGCACTTCATATCCGGATCGAGCTGCTGATAGATGAGAAGTTGGTCCTACACGAGTGTTTAGAGAAAGAATACGTTAGAGCTGATGTTGCGGAAGTGAGAGTTGGCGTTGCAGAGTGTGAGGTTCTTCATCTCGAAGGAGCCTTGAGTGATTCTCTTGGTGCTACTGATGCTTCTTGGAAGCGATATAAGGGCCTTCATGGCCGCTAGATGACAAATCGAAATGTTCGGGAGGATGCTTTATGTGCAGAGGTTCATGCCTTGAAGCGTAAGTTGCATTGTTGATCTAGACCTACACATACTTTTTTTGCATAGATCAAAGCACCATAGGAAGAAGGATAAGAACCCCTGTAAGATATTTTTTGTGAATATATATTTTCTTAATATTTTTTTATTGCTTTTTCAATTTTTATAAAAGGGGAACAAGGCATCACACTGATTATCTTTTTGAGATGTGGTGTAAGCACAATACAGATATGTAAATGGAAAAGAGAAATCTATTATCTTACACTAGTATTATCTTTCTTTTCTTTTGAGGACGATTTTTGTTGCTTTGTAAAGGGAGAAACCGGGTGTCATACGGATCATCCTTTTGAGATGTGGTGTACACATAGTGCCAGCATGAAAAGGGGAAAGGGAAATTTATTATCTTTAATAAGTGTGGTCTTCTCCTCTCTTTTTGTTTGATGCCTTAACCATGGGATGAGGTGATGTATGGGTCCTATTTTGAGCATAGTCAAACCCGTTCATGGGGCCGAACTAAGTGAGGTTCAAAAATTTTACCAAGGTTGGAACATCCATCCCTTTGGATCAAATCAACCTTTTCTCCTTACCACAGTCATAGTTTGACGGTGCAGTCTGAAGATATTCCTAATCAGGACTTGATTTAAGCTAACATGAGCGGCCAATTGGCGACCAGATAATTTGGAATTGTAATCGAGGAAGTAACTATTGATAGTCTCTCTTCTTTTTTTCTTCTTTTTGAACCTTTTTTACTCACAGTGCCCAAGACGGGTTTTTGCCATGCCCGATGTCACCCTCTTTTTTACCTGTAGCGCCCTTTCGGGTTTTCACTACATCTATGGGTATGCATTTTTACCCCATGTGCCTTTTTAGGTTTTCACCTAGTTCACACAAGCTCGCTCTTTTTACTCGTAATGCCCTTTTGGGTTTTCACAATGTCCTTTTTGCTTTGAGCTTGCGTTATTTTCTTCTTTATTTTCTCAAAGGCCATGACATGGACATCGACTCTGTCATAACCGACTGCATGGAGTTCTTTTGTCATCTCCCCGTTTGGCCCATGCTAACTCAATGGATACTTTAACTAGTTATACACCTTCAAGAGGGATTTTCTCAAGATGTATCTTGGCCATCAGATAGGTTAGGAATTTTGAAGGTATTCTTGGGTTAAGAAGGTTCCCTCGATAGGGTTCCAGTTGCCGTAATACACTTCTTCCTTGGAGAATTTTGATTATACATGCCCCACTTTTTCCTTTCTAATTTTTATTCTTTTTACTCTTTCTTTTGCAGATATACTATTTTTGGGATCTTGCTTTTCTTTTATGTTTTTCTTTTGGATTTGATGGTAACTCTTTTTCTCCATTTTTTTGTTTGGTATATATACTTTTGCTATCTTCTTTTCTGGTGAGGGGTGTTAAGTGGTGAAAAATGCCACTTTTTACTCTATAACCTTACCATTGATAGACCTGTGAGCATACTAATAAGCTTTTGTCAAATGCATTTTGTAGACAGCAACAAAAGAAGATACTAATGCAGAAAAGCACTCAAGAATGCCCAAAAAGGAGCTATCTCTCAGCACAGGACAAACCCAGCAACAGCACACCAGAGGGTAGCACATCACTGGACCCTTGGAGCGCGTGGCTATAGTAGGGCAAGAGTTTGAGAACGTCCTATCGATTGGTCACCTGAAGACTTCAATAGGAGCTGAAAGCAAAGAAAGGAAGAATTCGTGCAGTTGAAGAGGTCTTCAATAGGATCTGAAGGCAGAAGAAGGATGAATTCATATGGATTAAAGAGTTCGATAGGATCTCAGAACCTATCGAGTAGCTGAAAGGAAAGAAGAAACCACCCTATCAAAAACCTGCCTGAAGTGTCAAAGGAACCTATCGAATGGTTTCATGAACTTATCTAGAGGAAAATGCTGGAACATAACCTATCAAAGGGTGATTGAGCCTTTCGATAATACTAAAAGCAAACCTATCGAAATGGCAAAATGCAGAGCGGAACCTATTGAAATGGTTTTCCAACCTGTCGAAGAGTTTCTCCAACCTATCAAATACTCCAAACGAAGGACTGAGAAGGTTGGAACTCTAAGCGAAGATTCATCCTATCGGAACCTATCAAACAGATCTGAGAACCTAGCGAAAGGACCAAAATGCTCTACTCTAACCTGTCGAAAGCTTCTTGAACCTGTCGAAATCGTGTGCAGAACTTCTCAGAAATTCAGCTGTGCAGAGGTTGTGAGTCAGCGACCTACTACACGAAACCTGAGGCACATGGTGACTGACACGACGGTTCCAGAAGATGCCCTAGAAAGCCCTAACCGACCAACGTGCTTTAACAGAACTCTAACAAACTCTGACGACCTTCTAGAAGGGATTTTTGGCAAGAAAAATAGAGGAGAAAGCTATATATAGAGACCCCTAATTGCAATTGGGGGGATCGAGATATGAGGTAAATTCTGGAGATTAGAGCTTGCAGAGAAATTCCATTTCCCTCCTTTAGCCCAACCATGGTTGGCTAAGTCCCTTGGTGTAGCAAGGAGCAAAATTAGATCTGTAATTGGGTAAGGTTAAGAGTGCTATTGTAGGTTCCTAGCTGCACAGACTACAGATCTGAGAGTATTTCCATTATAGAGTGACCTTGTTTGCAATGATAATGCTATTTTTAATGCTTTAATTACATTTAAATTTCCTTTGGTTCCATTTGGTGATCAATCGGATCTGTGTAGAGGAGTCTATATATCAGCTCACCAACTTAACTGGTAGACCTCTTGGATACCATTTGATCTTCCTGGATCTGATGCTCCTGTGATTTCTTGAGTCTGTGACCTGGGAATTGCAGCATCTATAGTGGTTTTAATTGTTCTAATTGATGCTTTCTCTTTGAAGGAGATCCCTAGGATGGTCTGTGACCATTAAAGTGGGCAGATCATAACCTTAAGATGAATCTAAGCTCAGGCTCCAATTGGATTCATCTGTTGCAATCCATGGATTCGATAAAGTCTATAGGATGGTCTGTGACCATTAAAGTGGATAGATCATAGCCTTAAGACCCGGTGGATCCTATGATTTGGAGTGGAATTTATACCCTACAGCTGTTCTTATAACCAGTTGAGGGAATTGTGTGCTCTGAACCTCGGTAGCATGATTAATCGAATCCGATTTCAGTGAAAACCAACCTCCAAGCTACTCTTCTCCATTTTCTGGTTTTTACTCTCTTCCCCTGCAAGATCAAAGCTCCTAAACTCAATCCAATTTAGCTTATGTTTAATTTTAGATTAGTTTAAGTGACAATCCATTTCAAACCTTCTCCCTGTCTTTTAGCAAAATTAGTAGTAGTTAGGGTGCCAGATCTGACACAGATTTGGAGATTTATCATATTTCTAACCAACCTTCCTGTGGACATTCCCTTACTCACCATTCTTTTAAAGCTTGCTATAATAGATCCTGAATACTTACAGGTCTATATGAGTGTGTCTGCCTAGTTTTATTAATGATTTTAGACCCTCATTTGAGGTTAGGCAAACATGCTAACAAGTTTTTGGCGCCGCTACCGGGGAGGCATGCTTAGAAATCGATAGATCTAAGTTTTGATCATAGATCTATAGTTTTTGTTTGATTTTACTAACTGTATTTGTAAGTTTTGTTGTTTTTCAGTAGTTTAGTACATTTCATCAGATTGAAGGATACCAATAAAGAGGAGAATCGTGCTGGAGACTGCTCTGTAGTTTGCATCCCTCTACTCCCCTGTTATTTTTCAGATCTGTGGATAATTTTGTTAGAATAGTTAGAAATTTTGATTGATTCTGCTTGTGGTGTTGAAGATCTATTTTGCATTAAGAATCTGAGTGTTGTATGTTTGGTAGGAGAACTTTGCAACCTCAGATTATTCCACTAAATCCAGAGGTTGAAAGACTTCTCAGATCCAGACCAACTACACCCACATCGGTTGCATTTGATTCTGTAGAAATGGGTGAGCAACAGCAGCTGAGAACCCTTAAGGAGTTTAATGCACCTGGGGTCTATAATTCCCCCTTCTGCATTCAATTCCCAGCTGCTTAGGAGAACTATGAGATAAAATCATCCATCATTCAAATGCTATCTTCATTTCATGGCCTGACCAAAGAAGACCCCTATAAACACATTGATGAGTTCTTAGGACTGTGCACTACATTTAATATCACAGGTTTGGGAGAGGAGGCCACCAGGATGAGACTCTTTCCTTTTTCATTGAAGAACAGAGCCAGGACCTGGTTGTCCTTGCTTTCACCCAACATCATTCAGTCCTGGAGTGATCTCCAATGCCAGTTTTTGGCCAAATTCTTTCCTATGTCAAAGACTAGCCAGTTGAGGAAGAGTATCATCTCTTTTACCCAAGATCTAACTGAAGACTTTCATCAATCCTGGGAGAGATTTAAGGAACTCCTATAGAAATGTCCCCACCATCAAATCCCTGAATGGCAATTGGTTTAAAGTTTTTATCAGGGAATTGATGCTAAAAGCAGAGATATGATAGATGCCTCCTATGGTGGCACCTATCTCCATAAAACTACTGAGGAGACATGGGAGCTCTTTGACATCATTAGTGAGAACTCTATGCAAAGGGAAACCTTAACAAGAGATCTAGAGCCTCCTAGATTGATGAAGGAGAACACCTCAAGGGGAAAGATATATGAAGTGAGTGTGCCAAGTGAATTGCAAAGGATAGTGGACAACTTAACTCTGAAATTTGATAGGCTGATGGGAGCAATGTAGTCACCTGTGGCTGCTAGAGTGGAGGAGGAATGTGCCATATGCCAGTCCCCTGGTCATCCCTTGGAAGAATGCCCATTTGCTGACCAATTTCCTGATTTTATAACAGAGCATGTGGCTACAGCTCAGTCTTATGGGAAGCAGCCTGCTGCTGGGTATCAATGAAGGAACCACCCCAATCTGAGATGGAGACAAGATGCATACCCCAGCCAGTAGTAGCAGCAGCCTCAGCAGCCCATGCCTTACAGAAATGCTTAGCCCTATCGAGAAGGTTATGCCCTAAGGCCTCAATATCAGCAACCCATGGCCCAACCTGTAGCTCCTCCTATGCAGCAAACTGCACATCCTCCAACTGTGAGAACACCATCCTTTGAGGAACAAGTTCTATGTTCACTGCATAACTTGAACACCTTAACCCAAACTGTGCACTCTCACAACTAGAGCATCAAAAAGATAGAGGACCAACTTGGTCAGTTGTCTGATGCTCTGATTAGGAGGGAGGGAGGAAGGTTGCCTAGCCAACCACAAGATAATCCACGATGGAAGTTTGTAGTGGGTGACGTTTCCTCCACTTATGAGGAAGCTAAAGCTGTTACAACTTTGAGAAGTGGTAAGTTAGTGGCCAACCAAGTGGGCTGTGAGCCTGTGAGGACCTTGGAGGAAGAAAATGAAGTGATTTGTACCAGCACACAACAAAGACCACCAATGGTGGACTTGTAGGAACAATCAGCTGTGAATAAAGAGGATAATGATGATCCTCAAGAAAAGAAAAAACTAAAAAAAAAAGGTCCCATTGGCTGAGGCTGCAAGTGAGGGAGCAATCTCACACTTGCCATTTCCTAAGGCACTATAAGCCCCTTCCCCTTTCGATAAAGGGCAAGGAAAAATTGAGGAAATGATGGAGACTTTCAAGCAAGTAAAGATCAATCTGCCTTTACTTGATGCCATCAAACAAGTCTGAACCTATGCCAAGTTTTTAAAAGAACTATGCACTCATAAAAGACAATCCAGAATACACCTATCTAAAAAAGTCTTCTCAGCAGAGAAAGTGAAACAAATTTCGTCAATTGCAACCCCAACCAAATTCCAAGACCATGAAACCCCCACAATCCCCTACATCATTGGGGATCATATCATTGACAAAGCCTTATTAGATCTAGGAGCCAGTGTGAATTTGCTTCCATATTCAGTATATGAGAAGCTGGGCTTAGGAAAATTGAAGCCCACACATGTGGTCCTCTAGCTAGCTGACAGATTTGAAAGGAAATCGGTGGGGATAATTGAGGATGTTTTGGCTGGAGTTGACAAATTCTTTTATCCTGCTGAATTTTTGGTATTGGACATGGAACCAAGCAAATGTGCTTCTTCCATACCTGTGATTCTAGGCAGGCCCTTTTTGGCCACAGCCAATGCCCACATACAATGCAGGTATGGGATCATGGAAGTGTCATTTGGAAACATGAAGGTTAAGCTGAATGTGTATAACACTGGCTATCAACCCTCTCCTGAAGAGGCTTGCTTTTCCATTAATGCCCAAAAGAAAGTGATGCATGATAATCCACATTGGCTGGTGCAGGACAAGGCTTGGCTCACAGCTGGAAGACTGCACCCAGGGAATGGACACTGGCTGAGGAAAAGATCTATGAAAAGTGCTAAGTTTGATGACCCTAAGGAGACTATGGACCTTCCAAACCCTCCAGATTAACCCTTACAGTAAGTATGTATCATATGTACCATACTCTATTTTTGTTTATAAGTGTTTACTTAGTTGTTATTTGATTTTTTTTATTTCTTTGCAATAATAAAAAGAAAACAACAAAACTGTCATGCTCAATACTAGACCATCATTCTCAGCTGTCCTGAGGTAATGAGAGTTGTTCATAAGAGAATCTAATCATGGGGCACCACATCAACAGAGCCTGCTGAGAACTGAGACTGCGAGTGCCCAAAAATCCAGCTTTATTTTATTTTTAGGAGCGTTCGATAGGTCAAGCTCACCTTTCGATTGGTCACTTGGTGATTTCGGCTAGATGTTTGATGGTTTCGATAGGTACTGAACCTCTCGATAGGTAAAACTAACTTTTCGATAGAAAAAACAAAGATTTTGATAGGTTCTAGATATCAATCGAGAACCTATCGAAATGAAAATTCAGCTACCATTTAAATTGATCGAAAGGATAGTTCCACCTATCGGGATCCTATCGAATCATTCGCTTTTAAAGTTGTGTCTGCTATGCCTTTGATAGGACGCATGAACCTATCAAAACCATCCAGTTCACCTTATCGAAATCGTATTCCACCCCTTATATACCTGTCGATACGTCATTTGTGCCTCATTCCATACATTCTGCAAAACCCTAGTTTTCTTTCTCTCTCTGTCGCCTCCCTCTTTCTTCACTAATTCCTCATAGAACCTTCAGCTGTTAAGTTTGCCTTTTTGTCAGTACATTCAGCTTGCACATAGGAGCATTTTGCCCCTAATTTTGGAAAAATTGAAGCTGTGTAGTGCGATTTCAGTTAAACCCTAGGTATTTTGAGGTTAGTTGCCTTCCCACCATCAATCTGTCAATCCTCTAATTTTTAAACCTCAAACTCCGCTTCAAGTTGGTGAGTTCTTAATTTTTGAAGAGTAAAATGGATAAGCCGGAGGAAACTCTCACGAACATATGCTAGAGAACAACTGCTTCCACCCCCAAATCCTCCAAGAAGTCGAAGCCAACCGACACACCACCTACCAAGAGGAAATTACTAAGATGTCACCTAAAAAGACTCCTAAAGCTAAGAATGCCAAAGCTGTTGAGATTCAGGAGCCTAGAGCTGCCCCCCCAGTAGAGTTTCTGGTGGGGTTAACTACCCCCAATGAGTTTGTAGAAAAATTGAGTCTTGTCCCTGAGACGGATTTTGATCTGGCATATTTTGCCAACATTGGGGAGTGCCAGGGGACATTGGAATATTTGAAAAAAGAAGGTCTGCTACCCCTGCTTTCACCCTTGAAGGAAAATGTCTATCCTAGGTTAGTGAAATTGTGGTACCAGAACCTGACAAAGAAGATGGTACCTGGAGCTGAGGATACACTTGAAATCTCGATTGATGATTGGCAGTTGACTATCAATTACAAAGATATTCGGATAGCTTTGGGAGTCCCATATTAATTTGACTCCACTAGAGTTGAGGGAGCACCTATAGGGGCCACATTTCGGGAAATGGCTATACAACTTATTAATGGAATAGTGGGCTCTGGTGAATCCTTGATGAGAAGAGACCTCCATCCTACCCTCCGACTCATTGATACCATTCTGAGGAAAAATGTTTATGTCTCTGGCCATTTGCAAGAGAGAAGGACCCCTTTAGTGGATGCACTATACTCTTGTCCCACAGGGTAATTTGTGAATGCACATAAGATGATTTTTGAAACAATGGTGGACATAAATGACAAGGTGCTGAAGAGGCAAGCTTTTGCTAAAGGAGGTGGCCTTCCTTTTTGCAGACTCATCACATGTCTGCACAGGACTGAAAAATATGTGACTAAGCAATCTGAACCAATGGAGAAGCTGACCTTTAAATTGTATGGTAAGCGAGAATGGTCAACCGGCCTCACATTGATTAAGAAAGGCCAACCAGTTGGAAGGGAGGCGGCTGAGAAGACAACCACTACCGTGGCAGCAGAGACTCCTACAGAGATACCCTTATCCACCCCTCCACCTACTCTACCTGTCCCTTAACCTACCCCTCCACCTACTTTGCTTTTTTCGTTTGTATCTGTCCCTCTTCAAACAGACCTCTCTCCACCCACCTGAGAACCTATATCCACTTCAACCACCTCTCAGGTTTTCCAACCTGCCATACTGGAACCTCCCACATTCCCCGAGCTAACCCCCCTGCACCCACAGGGCGTGGACCTGTTCACCACTACTGGGTTCACGGCCCTCATGACCTCAATTGTGGAGGATGTTGCTCAAGAGTACACTCCACTTCCTGACTCCCCACGCCCCATTCCTCCTCATTTTAACCATGCACCATCTTCTCCCTTTCAGCATGTCCAAACACTTGCCCCTTCTACCCCCACCAGGCCTGACACCCTCACTCAAATCCTTTCCATCCTCCAGTCCATTCAGTCCCAATTAACAATCAACATCGACACCCAGACCCTCATGAGCTCATGTCTCTAATCAATTCAATCCACCCTTATCCCATCCTCTTCCACACCTCAACCCCCTCACCTATCCCCTCCTGTTTCACCCATACCTACTCCACACCACACAGCTGCCTAGCCTGAGGAAGTAGCCACACCAGCTCTCTCCATACTTTCCTCACCACAGGCCACTTTACCCTCATCCCCAGATTTACTGGAATCCCCAGCAGTTGAATCCCCTCTACCCTTCACCACCCCCCACCTGTTTTCCAGGATGCCTCCACCCAAACTGATCCATGGGAGGATCTGGTTCTTTCCACCCCCTCTTCTTCTTCCACTCCACCCTTGTCCTTGCCCATTGCCCTTTGCCAATCCATGTACATACCTCCTTACCTCACCCTGCTGTATGACATGAGGGATAACCCTTACATCCACAGGGATGTCCTAAGAGTTATGGCTGCACTCCGAGCTTCCATTGAGGCCCCTTATGAAGAGAGGATTGCCAACATCAAATTAGAGCACCGAATTCAGCTCCGGGATGTCTCTCAAGGGTGGCCTGGAATTCTAACTCGTTATGAGTCAGCAAAACAATTGGCCGCTGCTGAGAGTCTCATTGCCAAAGATGAGAAGAAGAATTTTGAGCTTCTCACGAAGAAATTTGCCAATGTTCAAGAGATACTCAAGGCCACCACGGAACTCTTTGATGCCAACCTACTCTATGCTGCTAAACAAATTGATATATTGGAGAAAAAGGTTACTTCCCTTATCTCTCAGCCATTTCAGCCCACCCCTCTCGCTACCGTACCCCCTCCTGCACCTCCTTCCACTCAATCCTGTCCCCCCCCCTACAACTCAACCTCCTCCCACCCCCCCTATGGATGTGCACCCTCCTCCAGCCCAGGAACCTCTCCCCACTCAACCTGCCCCTCAAAAATCAAAAAGGGCTCCCCCAGGAAGAAAGTCATTGCAAAAAGATTTGCTCCCTTTGCTGCCCCTGCCAGGAAAGGAAAGAGGCCTGCTGTCCCGTCTAAAGCCACACCTCCCACCCAGCCCCCACCCCAACCTGATACCTCTTTCACCTTACTATCAAAGGAAGAAAGGAGGAAGGCTGCTGCGGCTCTCGGATTGGACCCCACTACACTTTTTCCATCCGATTCAGATTCTGATTCTGTTGCTGCATTTGACCCCAAAGGCAAACAGCCCGCTGCCCAGTCTGAGGAAGCAGCGAAGAAGTCGCAACCGAGGGCTAAATCTAAAGGCAAAGCTACCTTATCTAAGGATGTGCTGAAAAACTTGGTTGACCTCTATGAATGGTCAGATGATGCCTGTAAATAGTTATGTAGTTTTGTTATCTTCATTTCTCCCTCACTTGTCTCATGTATCTATTTAGCTTGTTAATACAATTTTGTCTTCATGTAGTTTTGTTATTTTGTCTTTCTATATCACTCTTTTCCTCTGCATGCCTCTCTCCTACTTTCATAGTGTAAAATAGTGAGGACACTGTTTAGTTTAGGTTTGGGGGCATGTATGTATGCCAATAAATTAGTTACTTTTAATATAGCTAGGCTAAAATAAAGTGTTTGGAATTAATTAGAGTAAATTCTCATTGGAACTTTTGTAAAAAGAGGATAGTAAGAAAACAACTATTTGAAATTGAAATAAGCCGTAGTCCAACAGACTTCATGATGCAAATGTCAACAATTTGTAAAAAATAATTTTTGATGTGTAGTAAACCTGAAATGAGAGGAAATTATGAAGACACACCCCTGAAAATTAGATGGAAGGCCATACCCAGTGAGATTTAGGCCTCAGAAATTTTTTCTTTGAAGAGTGCCTAGGTAATTCTTCTGTGCTATGGACTGATTGGATCTAATTATAATCATTAGAAGTTAGGAAATTCCAAGTTGAAATAGCTTGACAGCATTCATAACATTTAAGACATGAAGTAAGGCCATCACTTGGACAGTTTGAGCTTAAAATGTCCCACCTTTGAACTGCCCTCGATGCACACCACTTGAGCCTTAAAAGTCCCAACTTTCTTTGAGGAAAACCAGAAATATTAAACCCAAAACCTTTTGACCTATTTCAATTCAACCCCAATCTGAGAAATCAGGAAGAGGAAGGAGAAGTGAGATTAGAGGAAGATGTTAAATCTGGTTGAAAGAAAGGAGAACACATTCTGTGGTGTTGTGGAATTCTAAATAAAATAAAATAAAATAAATAAATAAAAAAGACAGAGCAGAAAGAGAAATCACCTCATTTGAAAATCTACTAGAAGATAAGAAGTTGATCACTTCAAGTCTGAAAATTCAAAAAGAAAGTGAAAAGGTGCTGAAATGAAGGAGTTGTCTGGACCACCTCCTTACCTTTACTGATTTCTCAATTTGAATCCCTTTTACCCTTTCTTTTACAAACCTCATCCATAAGCCACATTACAACCCAATGAAAAGACCTTACTGATCTGAAATGGGTTGAGCTATCATGTGGAGATACGGATCTGTCTAATCTATGGTAAAAAGAGTTAGAAAATTTCAGAAATTAGAGCAATGCCTATGCTAATGGTTACAGCCCTATTTGAGGACTGTAACTGCTCTTGAGCTGTGTGAAATTCTACACCATTCATTATTGTTGTGAGTTAACAGCCCGGGTGAGACTTGGGCCTGAAATCCAATTTGATGGGGGTAGTATCAAAACAAAATTCTCAAATGAAAGGTGAGCCATGCATTGATCTTCAGACACAATGCCTTGACATAAACTGATTGATGATGAAGGAATTACTGCAAAATGTCATGTTTTAAGCTGGTAATTTTTCTATTGAAAACCCTTTAGAACTGAAAAGACATGATGAGAATTTATCCTAGTTTACTGAAACTCTGTTTAGCAATATGCACAATTATTAACTAACTTTATTAGGGAAGTTTGTGGGTACCTTCACTGAAATCCCTCAGGAGACTTCACTCCACCACTAGGGATCACCTAAGGTTTTAAAAGGCTTGGTGCATATGCTAAATGCATCCGTGCTCCCTACGAAAGTGGCATTTTTATTTTCTTTGAATTCTCCTTTGCTCAGGGACTAGCAAAGCTTAGGTTTGGGGGTGTGTTAAGTGGTGAAATATGCTACTTTTCACCCTATAACCTGACCATTGATAGACCTATAAATACACTAATAAACTTTTGTCAAGTGCAATTTATAGACAGCAACAAAAGAAGATACTAATGCAGAAAAGCACTGAATAATGCCCAAAAAGGAGCTATCTGTCAGTACAGGACAAACCCAGCAACAACACACCAGAGGGTAGCACATCACTGGACCCTTGGAGCGCGTGGCTACATCAGGGCAAGGCGAAGGAAGTGAAAAAAGGCTGGGAACGTCCAATCGATTGGTCACCTGAAGACTTCGATAGGAGCTGAAAGCAAAGAAAGGAATAATTCATGCAGTTGAAGAGGTCTTCAATTGGATCTAAAGGCAGAAGAAGGATGAATTCGTGTGGATTAAGGAGTTCGATAGGATCTTAGAACCTATCGAGCAGCTGAAACGAAAGAAGAAACCACCCTATCAAAAACCTGCCTGAAGTGTCAAAGGAACCTATCGAATGGTTTCTTGAACTTATTGAGATGAAAATGCTACAACAGAACCTATTGAAGGGTGATTGAGCCTTTCGATTAGACTAAAAGCAAACCTATCGAAATGGTAGAATGCAGAGCGGAACCTGTCGAAATGGTTTTCCAACCTGTCGAAGAGTTTCTCCAACCTGGCGAATACTCCAAACGAGGGACTGAGAAGGTTGGAACTCTAAGCGAAGATTCATCCTATCGGAACCTATCGAACAGATTTGAGAACCTAGTGAAAGGACCAAAATGCTCGACTCCAACCTGTTGAAAGCTTCCTGAAGTTGTCGAAATCGTGTGCAAAACTTCTCAGAAATTCTGTTGTGCACACATTGTGAGTCAGCGACGTGCTGCACGCAACTTGAGGCACTTGGTTACCGACACGATGGTTCCAGAAGATGCCCTAGAAAGCCCTAACTGACCCACGTGCTTTAACAAGACTCTAAAGAACTCTGGCGACCTTTTAGAAGGGATTTTTGGCGGGAAAAATAGAGGAGAAAGCTATATATAGAGACCCGCAATTGTAATTGGGGAGATCGAGATCGGAGGTAAATTCTGGAGATTAGAGCTATTAGAGAAATTCCATTTCCCTCCTTTAGCCCAACCATGGTTGGCTAAGTCCCTTGGAGTAGCGAGGAGCGAAGTTAGATCTGTAATTGGGTAAGGTTAAGAGTGTTATTGTAGGTTCCTAGCTGCACCGACTACAGATCTGAGAGTATTTCCATTGTAGAGTGACCTTGTTTGCAATGATAATGTTGTTTTTAATTATTTAATTAGATTTAAATTTCCTTTGGTTCCATTTGGTGATCGATCGGATCTGTGTAGAGGAGTCTGTATATCAGCTCACCAACTTAACTAGTAGACCTCTTGGATACTATTTGATCTCCCTGGATATGATGCTCCTGTGATTACTTGAGTCTGTGACCTGAGAATTACAGCATCTGTATTGGTTTTAATTGTTCTAATTGATGCTCTGGCTTTGAAGGTGATCCCTAGGATGGTCTGTGACCATTAAAGTGGATAGATCATAACCTTAACATGAATCTAAGTTCACGCTCCAATTGGATTCATTTGCTGCAATCCATGGATTTGATAAAGGCTATAGGATGGTCTGTGACAATTAAAGTGGATAGATCATAGCCTTAAGACTAGGTGGATCCTATGATTTGGAGTGGAATTTATACTCTGCAGCTGTGCTTATAGCCAGTTGAGGGAATTGTGCCGTCTGAACCTCTGTAGCATGATTAATCGAATTCGATTTCAGTGAAAACCAACCTCCAAGCTACTCTTCTCCATTTTCTGCTTTTTACTCTCTTCCCCTGCAAGATCTAAGCTCCTAAACTCGATCCAATTTAGCTTATGTTTAATTTTAGCTTAGTTTACGTGACAATCCATTTCAAACCTCTCCCCTGTGTTTTAGCTAAATTGGTAATAGTTAGGGTGCCTGATCTGGCACAGATCTGGAGATTTATCATATTTCTAACCAACTTCCTTGTGGACATTCCCTTACTCACCATTCTTTTAAAGCTTGCTACAACAGATCCTGAATACGTGCAGGTCTGTATGAGTGTGTCTGCCTAGTTTTATTGATGATTTTAGACCCTCATTTGAGGGTAGGAAAACACGCCAACAAGAGGTTTAATTAAAGAAAGGCCAATGGTTCAACGGGTGAGGCAAGAGTATAAGTGTTCAGGGACACTTTTTTGGCTACTTGGCTTTGAATAAGCAATCACTTATCCATCTTATCAATACTTACCTTACCGTAGGAGACTTAGGAATAGAATCATCATACGTATCAAGCATTAATGGGCTCAGGAAAGTGATCCCCGTCCATGGTGGCGAGGTGGAGCGCGTATCCCAAGAGCACCTCTCGGATGATGTAAGGTCCTTCCCTGTTGGGCCTAAATTTCCATCTTGGATCGGCATGGAGAGAAGGGAAGATTTTCTTGAGTACGGTGTCACCCGCCTTTAAATATCGGATGTGAACATACTTGTTGCAAGCACGTGCGATCCTTCTCTGATGGGCCTGGGTGTGACCGAAGGCCATGAATCTTTCTCGTCTAGCAAGTTTAGCTGCTCAAAGCAGGACTCTCACTTTCAACTTCTGGTAGACCAAATTTGATGAGGATACAGAGTGAAAGTACTTTAATCTCGATTGGTAGCATGACTTTAGTTCCATACACAAGGGAGAACGATGTTGCTCCTGTAGTAGTATGGATCGATATTCGATAAGCCCATAATGTGAAAGGTAGCATCTCGCTCTAGTCTCGGTACATGACAACCATCTTCTCAAGGATTCGAATGACTGTCATGTTAGCAGCTTCTATGACCCCATTATTTTATGACCGATATGGTGACGAGCGATGATGTTTAATTTTATATTACCCGCAGAATGCTCTGATATACTTGTTTGTAAAGTTGGTGTCGTTATCAGTGATGATGTCCTTGGGCATGCCAAATTGACAAACGATGTTGTTCTTGATGAACTTCTCGACATGATCGGCCGTGATGTTTGCATATGACATCACCTCTACCCATTTGGTGAAGTATTCAATGGCAAGGAGGATGAATTGATGCCAATTAGATGATTTTGGGTTGACCTTTCCGATGACATCGGGGCCCCATGTAGTAAATGGCCAACGAGTGGTCATGATGTGTAGATCTTTAGCTAGAGTGTATATCAGACTGGAGTGTTCTTGGCATTTATAGCACTTCTGCACGTACTTGCAATAGTCAACTTCCATTGTAGTCCAGAAATACCCTTGTCGTAGGATCTTCTTAGAGAGCATGTGCCCATTGATGTGTGCCCCACATACTCCCTCATGGATATCCTTCATGATATTAACTGCGTCATCCTCAGTTAGACATCGGAGCAGGATATTGTTATAAGATCGCTTGTAGAGGCACTTGCCACTGATGACATAATTTATCGCTAAATGCTGGATGGTTAGCCTGTCTGTCTTGGACGTCCCCTCAGGAAAAGCTCATGTTTTAAGGAAATTCTTGATATCTAAGAACCATGGTGGCTCATCATCAGGCCTTTCGGGTCCCTCAATCTGGAGGTAGAAGGTCGGCTCATTCCTCTGTTCAATCATGATTGGCTTCATCTCGACACCATATTGAATTTAGACCATTGATGCCAACATTGCAAGTGCATCAAGAAAGTGATTTCTTACTCACGAGACATAGGAGAATGTAATATCATTGAAACAGCGATCAGATCCTCGAGGTGCTCATGGTATGGGATTAACTTCTCATCCTTCGTCTTCCAATCTCCATTTATCAGGCATATGATCAACTGAGTCGCTAAACACCCTGAGATGAGTAACATTTAGGTCCAACGCTACCTGTTGGCCTGCTATGCATTTTACATATTCAACCATGTTATTAGTATAGGGGAAATTGAGCTTGATGGAGACTGGGATATGAGATCCTCTTGGTGAGATTAGAATAGCACTAACTATTTGGCCTTCAACATTTGCTGCCCCATCGAAGTGCATTACCCATAAGTCCTCCATCTCCACTGTGTCATCCTCAATCATAAATAAGATGCCTTCATCTGGGAATTTAGTTCTCAAAGGCTTGTAGTGAGGTAAGGGATTCATGGCTAGATGATCAGCTAGTGCTTACCCCTTGACCGACTTCTAAGTGACATACGTGATGTCAAATTCTAATAAGAGAAGCTGTCAATGTCCAGTTCGGCCAGTGAGAGCCAGCTTTTCGAATAGGTATTTCAATGGGTTCATACAGACCAGGAGTAGAATGACTTAAGATATTAAATAGTGGCGGAGCCTCTATGTAGCCCATACGAGAGCCAGACATGCTTTCACTAGATAAGAATAACATGCCTCGTAATTAGTGATTTTCTTGCTCAGATAATAGATGGCCTGCTCTCTTCTTCCTATCTCATCATGTTGCCCTAAGACACATCCCATTGAAACTTCCATTATGGAGAGGTGCATTAATAGTGATCTCCCTGGTATTCATGGTACCAACATTGGTGGGTTAAGTAGGTTGCTCTTGATCTTATCAAATGCTGCTTGACAGTCGTCGTTCCATTCAATGAGCGAATCTTTTCTTAGTAGCTTGAAGATTGCCGTGCCGATAAGAGTGAGCTATGCAATGAACTGACTGATGTATTGTACCCTACCTAAAAAGCCTATGACTTCCTTCTCGATAGGTGGCGGTCGCATTTCAATGATAGCTTTCACCTTGATTGGGTCAACCTCGATAACTCTTCTGCTGACGATGAAGCCCAGTAGTTTTCCTGACATGACATCGAATGCGCATTTCAGAGGGTTCAGGCACAACCTGTATTTTCTTAGCCTCTCAAACAGCTTTTGGAGGATCACCAAATGATCCTCTCTCTCCTGAAACTTTGTATCATGTCATCAATATATACCTAAATTTCTCAGTGCATCTTGTCGTGGAAGAGTGTTGTCATCGCTCTTTGATATGTTGCCCCAATATTTTTCAACCCGAATGGCATGACTCAGTAACAGAAAGTTGCCCACAGAGTGATGAATGCTGCCTTCTCATGGTCTGCTTCTGCCATCTTGATCTGATTGTAATCAGAAAACCCGTCCATGAACGAGAGTATCCCATGCCTCGCAGTGTTATCGACCAATATGTCGATGTGTGGCAATGGGAAGTCATCTTTTGGGCTCACGTTGTTAAGATTTCTGAAATCAATTCACATGTGAGCCTTTCCATATTTCTTTGGTATAGAGACAATGTTGGCCAGCCACTATGGGTATTTGGAGACTATGAGAAACCTTATTTCATATAATTTGATGACCTCATCCTTCACTTTTAGCATCCATTCTGGCCTGAGGCATCTCAACTTCTGCTTGACCGGCTTGACATCAGGATATAGTGGCAGCTCATGCTCAACCAAATCGGTATCCAAACTAGGCATGTCCACATATGACCTAGCGAAGGCGTCTTGGTATGACCGAAGGAAACCAATCATACTATTTCTTTCCTCGAGAGATAACAACATTTCGATCTTGGTGATTCTAGGAACTAACTCGATTGCTTATTACGTATTATAATTATATTAAATTCAAGTCTTAACCTAATACAAGCGCATAATGGAAATTGTAGAGCTAGTATAAGATCGTTCCCATGAGGAAGCTTATTATATAATTATTCCTATTTCTATCTTCTATCTAAATCCCTATCTTAAAAACTTTTATTTATCTTTAAGATTTTCTAATCTACTGGAGAAATATGAATAAAAGAATGGTTATTAAACTAAAGTACATAAAAATAAATCTTAATCCTCTTTCTTTAGATTAAGGTCATCAATCTTAATCTTCAGCTTTCAGATATTTATAAAAACAAATAGTACCATTACACTGTGTTTCTTGTCTCCTACCATTGGTCGTCAATCAAGTCTAAGATCCTATCAATACAGATTTAATCTAATCAACAATCAACAAAAAATTTAGGCATCAATCAAACTCTAGAAAATTGAAGATGGAAAAATAAAAACCGTTACACTAATTTGCAAATTCTAACCTGAGTCATCAATTCAAATTAAAACTTGGAGATGTTTACAAAGCAAATAAAATCTAAACTAGAAGCAAAGTAAAATATATCCTTCACCCCTCAGCCACAGTCGTCAATTGCTCTTGATAAATTACTGATATCTACACTAATCTTCAACACTCAATTGTAGTCCTCAATTTCTCTTGAGGAACCTCTGATATCTAATCTACTATAACTAGTATACACTACCTTGATCAGAAGAAAATCTAACCTCAAGGGTCAATTGATGCTAAAATTTTTTTATGCATATTCCTATGTCGAGCCCTCTTATTTATAGATCATATGGGGTCGGTTTACAAAGATCTAGTTCTAATAAAAGAAACTACTCAAATAAAAAATTCTTAATATAACTCTAATTCCTAATTTGATCTTTCCTTGCTTTCTTTAGTTGATACGCTTCTGGATTGTTCTTTATTGAACAACAGCAGAGTCCTTCAAATTAGATCTTTATCAATCTTCTCAGATTCGTGGTTCACCTGACTTCTAATTGCAGGAGTCTTCTAATTTTGGGTATGGCGGTGTTAAACACTCACGGGATCAACAGTAGCAGTAATAGTAGGAAAGCTTCTTTTCTGGAAAATCGTTCATCATGATTTTCTGTCTTTCATAGCTTCTTTTGGAAAATCGTCAATCATGATTTTCTATTTCTCAAAGCTTCCTTATAGTTGACAATTCTCTGAATTACACTTTATCGCTTTTCTCCTTTTATCTCTTTTGATGAATCGTAAATTATGATTCTCTGACTTTCAGTAGGCGAAAAACGCCTTTTTCGCTCGATCGTCTTTCTTATTATTTTTTGAGTTCATTTTGACAAAGATTATCACTTACGCTCTGATTTACTGCTTATCTTTAATATTTGCATATCAGTAACTCGTTAGTAGCAAACTATGGCCTAGCATCACTAAGTTAAGGGTGATAAAATTATAAATTATATGACAGATCACACCACCAAACTTAAGTTTTGCTAGTCCCTAGCAAACAAGGAAACATAAAATATTTAAAACTTTTAAATTTAAATGCTACTTTCTTAGGGAGCATGATTACATTTAGCAGATGCAACAAGCCTTTAAACCCCTAGGTGATCTCTAGTGGAGGAGTTGTAGTCTCCTAAAGGTTTTCAACGAAGTTACCTACAAACTTCAAATATTCTTAGATTTTTTTAAATATTTTTCAAAACTAAAAATATAAACTAATTTTTGTATACTAATAATTATTCAGTTAGTCATTATATGTTCATTATTTCAAAATATTTTAAATCTTTTATCCTTAGCTTCCCTTCATCGCAATTATCCTTGATCAGAGCTCAATAATTTCAATTCTTGTATAGCATGGAGTGTGTGTATATTAGTGAGAAGTTTATTCATCATAGATTTTTCTAAACTGCAGTTTTTAGAAAATATTTTCATCCAAACTCACTTACTGGCATACTCTAAAAAATAATAAAAATTTTGGGTTCTCATAATATGATATGTTCGTGGTACTTATCTTTTTTCATATATCTCTACTAGACTCATATTTTTGCAAATCGTAAATCACAAAGGCCTTTCCTTTGGCTTGTAATGGGGCTTTGAGTTTTTAGAAGATTTTAAAGAAGAGGTAAAGATGATTCAAAATTATTTCTAACAGTTTAGCTCTTCCTTCTCTTCTTCTATTTTTTAGTTTTAGTAAGTATCCTCATTTTGGATAACTTCTTCCCATTTTTTTTTCTTTTTGTAAATCCCATTTTTCTTATTTTTCAATTTGGAAGCTCTTTGCTTCTCTTTTCACAAAATCGTCTTTTACGATTTTTCATTCTTTTTTTTTTCCCATATTTTCATATATTTGTATTTCTTTTTCAGTTGTACCCTTTTCAACAGATCTCTTATCTATTAACTCATACTCATTTCACTCCCTTTTCTTACCTTCTTTTTTTATTCAAACTCTCAGAAATTATAAGGCTTAAGGATAGAAAGTTTTGGGCAGTACATATGGTTAAGGGTTTATAAAATTATGATGCAAAGAAATTTAGTCTTTAGGCTTCTAATATGGGTTCAAAAAGATTTTGGCTTTTTTGGCTCTGGTTAGAAAAAGATGGCCTTTGGTCATTTTAACGATTTACTAATATGGATGTCTTATTACTTTGATATATTTAATAGACAGTTTTAAATAAATAAATTATCATAATCATAGAATATATTGATTCTATGTTTAGCATTATGAGATTTCAGTAATAGTAGAGCAGTTCAAAGAAAATTAAGCATGAATAAAAATAGTCTCTCTTTCTCTCAGAATAAAGTGGAAATAGACTCTACAGCACACTGATTATATGATTTTGAAACTATAATCTAAAATATTTTACAGTTCAGATCAATCGTATAGTTTCAAACATTCTTCTAATACAGTGTTCTAAAGATGCTTTACTTTGAATTGTAACTATTTTTATTTTGAGTTTTGAACTACTACTATGATGGTTTACTAAGAAATTCTGATTTTTATATATTTTTCATAATTTGCATATAATGATTAACTAAAAATAATAAATTTTAAAACTAAACTAAAAAAAATAAACTAGCATAAAGTAAACTAACAAAAGTTTGTATCCCCCCCCAAACTGAAATAGGACAATGTCATCATTGTGCCAAACAGGGGACATACAAAAAAAATTATCATATTTTATTGCTACGTTAGTAACCAGGTGTATAATCTGCAAAAAATTTCAAAAACTCTTCCGCAAAACTTAGGAGAAAAAATATTTCCAATTTGAACAGAGAATGTTAGATGTTAGTAACACACATTGTTAGTAAATTAGTCAAAAACATTAAAGAAAGAAAAACTATTATTATTATTATTTTTATATTTATAGTTAAACTAATTATAGAAATATGGAAAGAAATCTAATTACATCAAAGAAATTCCTAGAAAAATCTAGACACACACTAAACAAAGATACTGGAGCAACGTCCAAGAATAAATCTTGGATAAAGATCGGTCTTCGGCTTCTAACCACCTTCAATCAGAGTCTCGCATCCCTACAACAAAAGGAGCTCCAACCTTTGGATGGTTGCTACTCCAAGAGCTGTAGAATCACTCCCCACTGTCCTTCCAAATCCCTCACCTCCCCTCCCCTTCTTTAGGGAGGTCACTCCATGATTTGTCAATTGCACCTGTGATGCAGTGATGGGAAGAAGTTGAGGAGTTGGAAGATAACACATCTCAACCCCCCCATTCAGCCTATACTGCTCCCTTATGAAGATAGTACGGAGAAGCAGTAGAGTTGGGATGAGGGGACAGGGGCAATGGAGAGGAGTGGTGAGGAGATCAAGGATGGGATGGGAAGTGACATTGGAAATTGTATCCCATCCTTATCGTATAGGAAGTTGCATTCTGGGTGGGTTTTAATGGTATAGGGTTAGGAAGTGGGGGAAGATGGGTTCCCGGTATATGATTTCAGATTTGGGTTAGGTTTAGGGTCAAGGGTAGTTTCGGTGGATGAGTTTGCATTAAAGACAGATCGCTGACGCTTTAAGTTTTCTACTTTATGTTGTACCACCAGGAGCTCAGCTTTATATTTTTCTAAAATTTTATCGAGTCTTTATTGAAGTTGCTCTGGTTAGGTTCTTCCATTATGGGGTTCTAAGCATACAGACGGAGGAAGAAGAAGGGTTATTAACTGGTTTTGGTTAATGGATGTGTATGGATTTTATAGGGAAGAGTATTGAACCGTCACTTCAAATAATTGTCTATGTTTAGGTTCTTAGGCTAGGGTGGTTGGGAAGTGGTGGAATTGAATGCAAAGCTTGTTTGTTTCCTATACAATTTTAAATGGGTCTTACTTCTAATACACCTGAAAAGATTGATCACTAGGTTCTCCTATTTCCCAAAATTGTCATTTGCAATTCTGGATAACGTTCAAGAGAATCTAAAATTGAGAAAATCGTACTCGCTATGATTGGACTCTATATTTACGAGCATCACACATCCATGCATTTCAAGTGATTAAAAATAAAGAAAGAGTCTTTACGATTAGTAATATCTTATAAATCGTAGAGGGGTCATTTCAAAAGTAATTATGTACATATGTTAACGTGTTTAATACAGGTGAGTCGGTAGAGCGACAAATTCAGGAGGAATTCAATGGCGAACAAGGGTAGTTGATGTCCCTCCCATAAAAGTATTTCCTCCTGGGGTGCCAACTGGCCATAGGGAAGAATAGTTACTCTCTCTCAAGTTAACCAGAATGGTTAATTGCTCAACCTAAGTTTCTAGCCGTATAATGAATTCCAAGATATTATTGAGTAGCTATGTTAGAATATGGCCATGTTGCAGCCAGCTTTTGGCCAATTGCGACAAGGCTTCCTCAATCTCCGTGTGGTCTTGGGTCTGTGCGGGACAAAATATAGGAGAGTGCTGAGAAATTTCCTGAGTTAAGTCGCGATTAGATCCAACGACTTCTCCTTGTTGAGATGTTGCGTGTGATTTTACACCCACTAGAGATTGAATTTTAATCTTCCACAGTTTTAACTTTGGAAGGCAATTCATCATTGACTTTAATTTATATAAACCTCTCTGCCTAAGAGGTATTCTCCTAGAAGTCTCAAATTTAATCTCACCCGGTGCTTGGCATTGCACTAGTTCCTCGCTATAGTTCTCAAAAAATTCCCAAGCAACCTCAGCAGACATGGTGTGGAACATGCCCCCACAGGCAACATCAACTTTGTGTTGCCTTTGGTCATTCTGACCTTCATAGAAAGTGAGGACTATCTGCTGATCAGTCACATAAATTACTATTTTACCACCCTAAACTTAGTAATGCTAGGATTTAGTTTGCTACTAATGAGTTACTGATATGCAGATATTAGAGATAAATAATAAATTAGAGCCTAAGTGTTAATCTTTGTCAAAATAAACTCAAAAGGCAATAAGAAAAATGATTGAGCGAAAAAGACAATTTGCCGCTACAAAAAGCTAGAGAATCATAATTTGCGATTCTTCAAAAGAGATAAAAGGAGAAAAGCGATAAAGCATAATTCAGAGAATCATCAACTATGAGGAAGCCAACTGAAAATAGAAAATCATGAATTACAATTTTCCATACAAGAATAAAAAAGAAATCGTTATTTATGATATCCTAAAAATAGAAGCTTTCCTACTATTATTACTGTTGCTGATCACGTGAGAACTATCACCACCATATCCAGAATTAGAAGACTCCTACAATTAGAAGTATGATGAACCATGAATCTGAGAAGATTGATAAAGATCTAAATCCGAAGGATTCTGCTGCTGCTCAATAAAGAACACTCTAGAAGCGCATCAACTAAGGAAAGCAAGGTAAGATAAAATTAGGAATTAGAGTTATATTAGGATACTTTTATTTTTGGTAGTTTCTTTTATTAGAACTAGATCTTTGTAAACTGACCCCTTATAATCTATAAAGAAGAGAGATCGGCATAGCAATAGGCATCAAAGAATTTTAGCATCAATTGATGCCTGCGGTTGGATTTTCTTCCAATCAAAGTAGTGTATACTAGTTAGAGTAGATTAGATATCAGAGGCCTCTCTAGAGCAATTGACAATTGTAATTGAGTGCTGAAAATTAGTGTAGATATCTGTAATTTCTCAGGAGCAATTGACGACTGCGGCTGAGGGGTGAAGGATATATTTTACTTTACTTTCTAGTTTAGATTTTATTTTTTTGTAAACATCTACAAGTTTAAATTTGAATTGACGACTCAGGTTAGAATTTGCAGATTAGTGTAACGGTTTTTACTTTTCCATCTTCAGTTTGCTAGAGCTTGATTGATGCCCAAATTTCTGGTTGATTGTTGATTAGATTAAATCTGTATTGATAGAATCTTAGACTTGATTGACGACCAATGCTAAGAGACTAGAAATATGGTATAACGGTACTATTTATTTTCTTAAATATCTGAAAGCTGAAGATTAAGATTGACGACCTTAATCTGAAGGAGGATTAAAATTTATTTTTATGCACTTTATTTTAATAACCCATTCTTTTATTCATATTTCTCCAGTAGATTAGGAAATCTTAAAGATAAATAAAAGTTTTTAAGATTGGGATTTAGATAGTAGATAAAAATAGTAATTAATAAGATAATAAACTTCCTCGTGTGAATGATCCTATGCTAGTATTATAATTTCTATTGTGCGCTTGCAATAGGTTAAGACTTGAATTTAATATAATTATAATACACAATAAGAAGCAAGTCATGTTTTTCGCGCCGCTGTTAGGGAAGCGGATTAATCTAATTCTTTTAAGTTTTTGTCCAATATTTTTATCCTCTTAAAAACTAATATTTATCTGTCTCTTTTTATATTTCTTTATATTTTTATTTTTCTTTGATCTCTTCCTAGTCCTTTACAGGTTAATTCGGAGCCCATACCAGACTTTCAACACTTCTGCGGGCCCCAGAAATTAGAAACGCAGATTTGTTACTCTCCTTGCTTTCTAAAATAATAAAATTACAAAACTTTAAAACATAAATAGAAAAATTTAGTTTTAGACAATATATGGCTAAAACGATAGGAAAATATTATGCTTTAACACTTCTTACACCTCCCTCATGTACACAAATAACCCCTATGACCGGTAATGAGACATTTAAAATTATGCCCAAAATATTTCAAACACTTCCAATATTTTGTGGGCTAAGGGATGAAAATCCTTATTTACATTTAAGACAGTTCATAGAAGTGTGCAGTCTTATTCAAATCCAGAATTTGCCTGAATCATCTCTTCGTTTAAGGCTATTTCCATATTCTCTTAGAGATGAAGGAAGGTAGTGGATACACTCCCTACCTCATAATTTGTTCACTAATTGGGAGGACTTGGAATGAGAATTTCTCATGAAATACTTCCCAATACACAGAATGAATCAAATCCGGCATCTAATTCAAACTTTCAAACAATCTTCGGATGAATCTCTTCGAGAGGTGTGGACGTGACTCAACAATCTTTTAGATGGGTATCCTCATCATGAGATACCGCGTTGGCAGATAGTCCTCACTTTCTACGAAGGTCTGAATGTCCAAAATAGGCACATAGTTGATGTTGCCTGTTGGAGGAGGTCCCACACCATGCTCACTGAGGCTGCTTGGGAATTTTTTGAGAACTTTAGCGAGGAACCAGTGCAATGCCAAGCATCGCGTGAGATTGAATCGAAGACTTCAAGAAGTATACCTCTGAGGCAGAGAGATTTCTGCAAATTAAAGTCAATGATGAATTGCCTTCCAAAGTTAAAACTATGGAAGATAAAAATTCAATCTCTGGTGGGTGTAAAATTACACCCAACATCTGAACAAAGAGAAGCCTGTGGTCCTAACCATGGCCCAACTCACTTGGTCACCCCATCTTCTACTGCTCCTTTTTACCCCACAAGAGCCCAATACCACAGTGCTAATGAGGATGCCCTGTTACAAATAGTGCACAGCTGGGTGCAACATAGCCGCATCCAGATAAAGTTACTCAATCACCTGCGACAATCTATCATAAGGATGGAGACTTAAATTGAGCAACGAAACCTTATGGGAGGAGAGAGTAACGTATCACCTTTACATACAGTTGGTATGTCTAGAGCATGTATAGCTGTGGGAGGCACATCAACTCCCTTTATTTTTAAATTGGTCCCTCTAGAACCCGTCGAGCTATTGACTCACCCGTAGCAAAATTTTGTAACAAATGTATATCAGCATTGTTAGTCTTTCTTTTAGGAGAACTCCATACGATTCACAGAGCATAAGATACACCCAATCGTATGAATCTCTCTCTTTTTATTTATAACTGTTTCAATGTATGAATTTATGAGCAATAGTGTTGAATCATAGCGAATACGATTCAACTGAAGAATCTTCTCAGCAATTCACTTTTAGCTTGAATTGTAAACGACAATTCCAGGGAATAAGCAATTCCAGTGATCTATCTTTTCAGTTATATTGGAATGCGGACTCATTTAATTCACATGAGAAATAAACAACTTTTGCATTCAAGACTACCACTTCCCAACCACCCTAGCCTAGGAACCTATACAGAGACATACTCGAAGTGATCATTCAAAGTCGAGCCTTCCCCTATAAATCCATACCCATCCATTAACCCAAAACCAGTTCATAGCCTTCCTTCTTCTTCCGTCCTTAACCCTAAACCCTATGACGGAAGAGCATAATCATAACGATTTCAATAAGCAACTTGATCAAATACATAGAGCTGAGCTCCTGGCTACACAAAAGAAAGTAAAAGATCTAAAGCACCAGCAACCTACTCAAGATGCGGAATCGTTGACTAAAACTACCCTTGACCCTAAACCTAACCCAAATCCGAAAACCATATACCAAGAACCTATCTTGCCCCACTTCCTAATCTTAACACCATTACAACCCATCCCGAATGCAAACTCCCATATGTTGATGGTGGGTTGAGTCTTTCCTCACCACCCGTATCCATTGCTCATCTTCTCCCTTAGCTTATGCTATGCAAGGGCGCAGTATACCCGTATCCATTGCTCATCTTCTCCCTTAGCTTATGCTATGCAAGGGCGCAGTATAGGCAAAAGATGAATTTGAGAGGTGACCCTGCAAAGGCGTGGATATGATTTTGGTGAGAAGGAGTGAGAGACTGAGATTGAAGGGAGTTAAAAGCCGAGGACTGATCTTTATCGAAGACTTCTCTTGGACGTTGCTGCCAGTGTCTTAATTTAGTGAATGTCTAGATTTTTTCTAGGATTTCTGTCATGAAATTAGTTTTCTTTCCATGTTGTTGTAATTAGTTCATAAATAAATAAAAAAATTATTACTATCTTTCTTTTATTTTTGCTACTAACATCTAGCATTTAGTTCCATCAAATCGGAAGTATTTTTCTCCTAAGTTTGGGGGAAAGATTTTTTATTTTTTACAGATTATATACCCGATTACTAATGTAGCAGTAAATAAAATAGGTAATCTTTTTTGTATGTCCCCTGTTTTACACAATGAGGACATTATCTTATTTAAGTTTGGGGGATACAAACTTTTGTTAGTTTAATTTTATTAGTTTAGTTTTTGAAAAAAAAAAAAGAATTTTAATTTTTAGTTAATCATTATATGCAAATTATAAAAAAATATAAAAATATGAATTTCTTAGCAAACCATCATAGTAGTTGTTCAAAAATAAAAATAAAAATAATTACAATTCAAAGTAAAGTATCTTTAGAACACTGTATCAGAGAATGTTTGAAACTATATGATTGATCTAAACTGTAAAATATTTTAGATTATAATTTCAAAATTATATAATCGGTGAGCTATAGAGACTATTTTCTCTTTATTCTAAGAGAAAGAGAGACTGTTTTTATTCATGCTTATATTTCTTTGAACTTCTCTACTATCTGAAATCTCATAATGCTAAACTTAGAATCAATATATTCTATGATTATGATAATTTATTTGTTTAGAACTGTCTAATGAATATATCAAATCAATAAAACATCCATATTAGTAAATCATAAAAATGATCGAAGGCCATCTTTTGTTCATCCAGAGCCATAAAGCCAAAATCCCATAATATTTTACCACTTGAACCCATTTAGTCTTTCTACCTGAATTTTATAAACCCTTAACCATATGTACTGCCTAAAACATTATATCCTTAACCTTTATAATTTCTAACAGTTTAGAATGTAAAAGAAGGGAAGAAAAGAGAGTGAAAGGAGTATGAGTTAATAGATAAGGGTTCTGCTGAAAAGGGTATAACTGAGAAAGAAATATAAATATATGAAAATATGGGAAAAGAAAAGAAAAAGAATGAGAAGTTGTAAAAGACGATTTTATGAAAAGAGAAGCAAAAAGCTTCCAAACTGAAAAAGAAGAAAAATGTGATTTACAAAAAGAAAAAGAAATGGGAAGTTATCCAAAATAAAGATACTTTCTGAAGTGGAAAATAGAAGAAGAGAAGGAAGAGCTAAACTCCTACAAATAATTTTGAATCCGCTTTACCTTTTCTTTGAAACCTTCTGAAAACCCAATTACAAGCTAAAGGAAAAACCTTTGTGATTTATGATTTGCAAAACTATGAGTCTAGTAGATATATATGAGATAGATACCATGAATAAATAAAGTAATTATATGAAAAGAATTGATTATCCTTTCCATAAGATTTATCTTTTTAACTGATTGTCCTTTGAATTTATCACGAAACGTAACATATTATGAAAACCCAAAATTTTGATTATTTTTTAGAGTATGCCAATAAGTGAGAGTTTGAATGAAAATATTTTTTAAAAACTACAGTTTTGAAAAATCATTAATAAATAAATTGCCGCTACTGAAAACCAGAGAATCGTAATTTACGATTCTTCAAAACAGACAAAAGGGGAAAAGCGATAAAGCGTAATTCAAAGAATAGTTAACTATGAGGAATCCTACTGAAAATTGAAAATCGTGGATTATGATTTTTAGAGAAGAATAAGAAAGAAATTGTTATTTACAATTTCCTATAAATAGAAGCTTTCCTACTATTGTTGTTGTTATTGATCACGTGAGAACTATCACCGCCATATCTAGAATTTGAAGACTCCTACAATTAGAAGTCAGATGAACTACAGATCTGAGAAGATTGATAAAGATCTAAATCTGAACGACTCTACTGCTGCTCCATAAAGAACACTCTAGAAGTGCATCAACTAAGGAAAGCACGGAAAGATAAAATTAGGAATTAGAGTTATATTAGGATACTTTTGTTTTTAGTAGTTTCTTTTATTAGAACTAGATCTTTTTAAACCGACCCCTTATGATCTATAAATAAGAGGGATCGACATAGGAAGAAGCATCGAAGAATTTCAGCATTGATTGATGCCTGAGGTTTGATTTTCTTCCCATCAAAGTAGTGTATACTAGTTAGAGTAGATTAGATATCATAGGTTTATCAAGAGCAATTGATGACTGCGATTGCGTGTTGAAGATTAGTGTAGATATCTGTAATTTCTCAGGAACAATTGATGACTACGGCTGAGGGGTGAAGGATATATTTTACTTTTCTTTCTAGTTTAGATTTTATTTACTCTGTAAACATCTCCAAATTTTAATTTGAATTGATGACTCAGGTTAGAATTTGCAGATTAGTGTAACTATTTTTACTTTTTCATCTTAAGTTTGCTAGATGTTTATTGACACCCAAATTGTTGGTTGATTGTTCATTAGATTAAATCTGTATTAATAGGATCTTAGACTTGATTGGCGACCAATGTTAGGAGACAAGAAATATGGTATAACGGTACTATTTTTTTCATAAATATCTAATAGTTGAAGATTAAGATTGACGACCTTAATCTGAAGAAGGAGAATTAAGATTTATTTTTATGCACTTTAGTTTAATAACCCATTCTTTTATTTATATTTCTCCAGTAGATTAGAAAATCTTAAAAATAAATAAAAGTTATTAAGATAGGGATTTACATAGAAGATAGAAATAGGAATTAATAAGATAATAAACTTCCTCGTGGGAACGATCCTATGCTAGTACTATAATTTTCATTGTGCCGCTTACAATTGGTTAAGACTTGAATTTAATATAATTATAATACACAATAAGAAGCAAGTCATCTGCCAACAGGGTATCTCATGATGAGGACATCCATACAAAACATCGTTGAACGGTGTCCATCCCTCTTGTAGAGATTCATCAGGGTACTGTTTGAAAGTTGTAATAAGATATCGAATTTGATTCGCTCAGTGTATTGGGAAGTATTTCATGAGAAATTCTTATTCCAAATCCTCTCGATTGATGAACGAATTATGAGGCAAGGAGTATATCCACTGCCTTGCTTCATCTTTAAGAGAATATGAAAACAGCCTTAGACGAAAAGATGTTTCTGGCAAATTATGGATTTGGATAAGATTGCCTATGAACTGTCTTAAATGTGAATATAGATTTTCATCCCTTAGCCCACTGAATATTAGAAGTGTTTGAAATATTTTGGGCGTAATTTTAAAAGTCCCATTATCGGTCATAGGGGTTATTTGTATACATGGGGGCGGTGTAAGAAGTATTAATGCATAATGTTCCCCCATTGTTTTAGTCATATATTATCTAAAATTGAATTTTTCTATTTTTGTTTTAAACTTTTGTAATTTTTTTATTTTAGAAAGCAGGGAGAGAAGCAAATATGAGTTTCTAATTTCTCGGGCCCGCAGAAGTGTTGAAAGTCTGGTCTGTTGCTCCGAATAAACCTGTAAAAGATTAAGAAAAGATCAAAGAAAAATAAAAATATAAAGAAATATAAAAAGAGAATGATAAATATTAGTTTCTAAAAGGATAAAACATTTTAGATAAAAACATGAAAGAATTCGATAAATTCCGCTTCCCTGGCAACGGCGCCAAAAACTTGACTCAATTGCCTATGACGTAGTATAATTATATTAAATTCAAGTCTTAATCTATTGCAGGCGCACAAGGAAAATTGTAGAGCTAGTGTAGGATCATTCCTATTTATTATCTAATTATTCCTATTTCTATCTTCTATCTAAATCCCTATCTTAAAAACTTTTATTTATCTTTAAGATTTCCTAATCTATTGGAGATATATGAATAAAAGAATGGTTGTTAAACTAAAGTGCATAAAAATAAATCCTAATCCTCCTTCAGATTGAAGTTGTCAATCTTAATCTTCAGCTTTTGAATATTTATGAAAATAAATACCGTTATACCATATTTCTAGTCTCCAAGCATTGGTCGTCAATCAAGTCAAAGATCCTATCAATATAGATTTAATCTAATCAACAATCAACCAGAAATTTGTGTTAGTCAAACTCAAGAAAATTGAAGATGAAAAAGTAAAAACTGTTACACTAATATGCAAATTCAAACTTGAGTCGTCAATTAAAATTAAAACTTAGAGATATTTACAATGCAAATAAAATCTAAACTAGAAAGCAAAGTAAAATATGTCCTCCACCCCTCAGCCGCAGTCTTCAATTGCTATTGAGAAATTACAGATATCTACACTAATCTTCAGCACTCAATTATAGTCATCAATTGCTCTTAAGAAACCTCGGATATCTAATCTACTCTAACTAGTATACACTACTTTAATCGAAAAAAAATTCAACCTCAGGCGTCAATTGATGCTGAAATTTTTCGATATTTATTCCTATACCAAGCCCTCTTATTTATAGATCATAAGGGGCCGGTTTACAAAGTTCTAGTTCAAATAAAAGAAACTACTAAAATAAAATATTTCTAATATAACACTAATTCCTAATTTTATCTTTCCTTGCTTTCTTTAGTTGATGTGCTTCTTCATTGTTCTTTATTAAGTAGCGGCAGAGTCCTTCGGATTAGATCTTTATCAATCTTCTCAGATCTGTGGTTCACCAGACTTCTAATTATAGGAGTCTTCTAATTCTGGATATGGCAGTGTTAAACTCTCACGTGATCAGCAGTAGCAGTAATAGTAGGAAACCTTCTTTTCTAGAAAATTATTAATCATGATTTTCTGTCTTTCATAGTTTCTTTTGACAAATCATTAATCAAGATTTTCTACTCTCAAAGCTTCCTCATAGTTGACGATTCTCTTAATTATACTTTATCGCTTTATCCTTTTGTCTCTTTTGAAGAATCATAAATTACGATTCTTTGGCTTTCTATAGGTGGAAAACGTCTTTTTCGCTCAATCATTTTTCTTATTGCTTTTTGAGTTCAATTTGATAAAGATTATCTCTTAGGCTCTAATTTACTGCTTATCATTAATATTTGCACATTTGTAGCTCATTAGTAGCAAACTATGACCTAGCATCACTAAGTTAAGGGTGATAAATTGATAAATTATATGACTGATCAGGTACTCAGATTGATCTCTTCCATTTCTTCAACGATAGGGGTAGAGCAATGCGCAAAATCGGCAAACCGGTCAAGGAGCTCTTTGGGGAGCTCCTCAGTAGGGATCTCTTCATCTAGACTATTGACTCCAACCTCTTATTGTAGTTCTAAATAAAAAAGGTCGATTTCATGTGGGACAGGTTTATCTATTAAGGCATCATTTTCTTTAATTTTTTTAGGAATTTTGAAAGACAATATTTTTTTATTTTGCTTCCTTTCTACTATTTTAGGATTTTTGTTTGCTTTGAAGATGGGCCCTAGGTAAGGCGGATCTCTATATACACACAGTATTGCCTGCCAAGGGCTAATCTCAATTTTTACAGGTTATTTTTTTTTAGAAAGCGGTGTCGTTTTTACAATCATTTGATGCTTCTAGAGTTAGGGGTACAAACGCCTAATTTCTTACCTGCAGTGTTGCACCTTTACTGGTTTGATGGAGGAGGCTGATTGAGATGGCTTTTGAGAGTCAGCCTCCACCATGTTTATCATGGGCTCATCTGGGACTCAGTCCTCAAACATCAACATGGGTTTGTGGTGGTTTATGGCAGGGGGGAGCATTGACGGGGGAACTTCTTTCTCGAAAAGGGATAGGGATGGGATGTCTATTTCAACATTGGGGGGAATGATTTGGGATTGGTTGGGTGGATAGCGGCTACGGGCTTGTGTGAAGTCAGCTGTGTCGCCCAATTTTGATCAATTTTCATGACCCCCTCACTCACGAAGGTACTTTGGATGTGACGTCTATGGAGGGGTTCATCCTCTAGGTCTATCCACCTGGCTTTTGTTATCTATCCCCCTAGCTTTTGCTACAGTAATGGTTCAGGACATCTGTCTATCCCCTTAGCTTTTACTGTAGTAATGGTTCAGGACATCTCCTTGGTCTCTTGGATTTCTTATTCGATAGCCCTGCAGCCTAAGAGGAATTTGACTTGTTGTACGCCTCTGGCTCTAACTGGGTCTTTTCGGCCTAGTAAACGAGGTCTCAATCCTTTACCTTTCTGATAGCCCCATTTTTAGAGCATGGCCACAACTATGACCATTTCGCCTCCAGTATTCATGGTGATCCTCTCGAGGGGCTCAGGGATTACTGTTGATACATCATATTCAAAGCAATGAAGGTCTGTGTCTTTAGTCGTGTGTGGCACATCCAACTCTTTGAGGTTCTCCATGTTGTGGGTAACTTTTTCGCTTTTCTCTTACCCCTCACCCAAAATAGTGATGATCTTTTACTCTGAAACAAATCAAGCTTTTGGTGTAGGGTTGAAGGTATTGCCCCGACCTCATGTAACCATGGCCGCCCTAATAGTATATTGAAAGTAGATTTGATGTCCATAACCTGGAAAGGTATGGAAAAGTTCATTGGCCCAATGATGAGCTCAAGATTGACTTTTCCAATTATTTCTCTTCTTGTGTTATCAAATCCCTTGGCGCTTGTTCTTACTGGCCTGAACATGGAGGGATCCACCCCTATCTTGGTTGTAGTTCTTTGAGGACACACATTCACAGCTGATCCATTCTCTATTAATACCAATGGAATTACCAAGTTCCTGCTTCTACAATGATGTTGAGGCTTTGGAATAATTATTTCCCTCATTCGATAGATCTGCATCAGAAAAGAAATTGCATTAGGAGCGCCAACACCTACCCAATTATCTGTCCCACTTCGTCTGGGGTTACTTGGATAGAAACATGTGTATCTTTTAGTGCTCCCATCATAACCTGGAAATTGAGCAGAGATGTCATTATCAGGTCCCAGACTGTGATGTGGGCTGCCATTCTCTTTAGCAAAGTTTCTAGTATGTGCTCTCTGCTCATTTTTTCAAAAGGGTTTATCGCAGTAGGTTCCTTCTTCTCTTCCAGTTGGGCTGATACTGATACTTCAGGTTGTTTAAAGATTCTTCTTGATCAAGGAATGAAATCCACTGCTCCGTCTCTACTACTACCCGTATTGACGTCTGTCTGATCATAATTGAGTGAGACTTGATAGGGATCATAGGTTAGTCACAAGATCTAGAATGGAGTGGATGTAGGCCTCGGAGGTGCTTGGATTGGTGGATTGGGATGGGTGGATAACACTTGGTTAACCTGTACTAGATGTGGGTAGGTCGGAGGAGTGGCAAAAGAGAGCCAAATGGGATTGATGGGGATTATGGGTATCTGTATTGGTGGTGGTGTGATGGAGGTGGGCCACTGGTAATTAATTTTTGCCAGTGGGGGAGATAGGGCAAAATCAACCATTGGGTAATTGGTAGGGGTTGCTGTTGTGTATGCTTGATATGGATATAAGCTGGGTTGAACATAATTAACGGGGGCTGATGGTGGAAAATACACCCTTAAATCTAAGGGTTCTACTTGGGGTGTGGGATTGGGAAAGTAATCGGTCAAATTCAGGGGCTCGATTACTCTAATGCTTATATATTCCTGATCTCTCTACTTTGTTGTTATAAAGTCCTCCCGAGTGAGAATATACTCTGAAGGGTCAAACTCTTCGCCATCTCCCACTATCATGTTGATAGTGGGCCTCGGGCCCGTTCGACCTGGTGGATATGTTGGCAACGGTACCTGATGTATATTGGCATATTGGTTCGCATAGGGAAGTGTTGAAGGAATGATCTTGTCAGCCTCTATTAGATCTTGTATCACATGCTTCAAGGGAAAGCATCGATCAGTCGGGTGGCTCGATGCTTGGTGGAAATTACAGTAGGTATTGAGGTCATAATTTCTTGGGATAGGATTCGGCGGAGACTGTGGCTGGAGTGTGGTGACCAAACCATTTTCAATTAATAATGGTAACATGATATTCGAGGACTGCTCAAAAAGTGTAAAGACTCGATCGAAACAGGCCCTTCTCTGTTTTGGGGTCATTGTTATTCACTGAAAAGTACTACTTTTCACCTCTTAACCTAGCGTTTGCTGGATCTTGAAGCTCACTAATAATCATTTGTTAAGTGTGTTTTGTAGTTAGAAATAAACTGTGCAGCTTAATATAAAATCCTTGCTTTTTGGTCCAAAGAAGAGAAAGGAGACATGCAAAGATGACAGCTGAGCCAAAGCTTAATGGAACACCTTGGTAGTGCTCACCATGGTGACTCATGTGCTATTAATCATTAACTAAAAGTCTAGCAAATGAAAGAAGTTAGCTGAGAATGGAAGAAGTTGCAACAACAGCAAGTTTAAGGCATCAGAGGATCAAAAGAATCATCTCACAGAGTTGAGGAGTTCCCTCGCGGAGCTAAGGATGCAGTGGGAGCTGCCCTCACACAGATGGGATGTGCAGTCAAAAGGAGAGCAGTAAAGACATCACAAACATCTCACATCCTAAAACCCTCAAAATTTGTGATCGTGAAGCTCTCGTAGAGATTGAGCCTCAAACAACTGCGTACAGAACATAGCGAGTCCATATGCATAAAGAATAATTTGTCACCTCCCAGAGGTCTCGCGAAGCCCTGGAAGAGAGAGATGCCCAGAATTTCCCTCGTGTAGCTCTCACGTTCAGTGGAGCTTAACCAGTTACTACGCGAGCGCAGGAGCCTACCTGCACGAGTATCCAGCTAGAGAGAACTTCTGAAGCTCTACTACGTGAGAAATCGAGGAGTATTTAAATCACATCCATGATAGCACTGCAACGCAAAGTAACTACGCGATCAATTGAGGATCTTCTACGCGAGTGAACAAACCTCCTAAGCCAAACACTCCTCCGTGAAGGCAAAGCAACTGCGCGAGTGAATTAATGCAGATGCCAACCCCACAGAAGCTCGGGTTCTCCACTTCTTAACCCTAACTCAAGGACCTTTTGGGATTTTCTCAAGGCTAGGGCACACTTTTCGAGGCATGGATTTCGAGGCGCACATCTTAAAGCATTCAAGGGTTGTAATAGTGCCATGTCTGCTGGAAAAATTAGGATTAATCTCTTTTAAACTAAGGCCTTATGGACAGAGTATATAAGTTGTAGTTAGAGCTTAGTATTTTCATCTTTCCTTTAGCCTCTGTCGGCTGAGAATTTCAGCAGGCTAGGGTTAGGGTTTGATTATCTCTTTTTCTTATTTTTCTTTTCTCTTAGCCCAACATTGGCTGGCTAATCCTTCTATAGGCAGCTAGGTTTAGTTTTATTTCAGTTTTGTGATAGGCCCTTATTGGGGAATTTTTAGTGTGTTGATTATTGTGTAATGGAAAGGAAGGAAATAAAATCAAAGTAAAATAAAGAATGGATTCAGCACATCAAAAATATCCTTGACCTGTAAGATACAGGGTCCTTTGTAGCAAGTTTTAATAAGTAAGAGTTTGTCCCATAGGGAATAGTGATCTAAACCTAGATAGGTGTATAGTAGAGCTCCAGATCTGGCTACAGATCTGGTAATTCTAAGAAGAAAGAGAGCTTTTCGGGTGTCACTAGATCTAATTCTACAATACTGAAATAAAACTAAACTAAAAGATGGAGGAAGATGGATGGTAAAATAAAGATCAAATGGGGAGAAATAAGTAGCTACGGCCTGGTTTTCTTTTGCAAAACAGATCAAGGTATGTGAATCTGCTGCTGTCCTTCACTTGGCTACAAGCTCAAGTGCAAGGTAGAAGAATCCACTCTAAACCAAAGGCTTGAACTGATCTTAAGGGTATGATTTGTCCACTTGAATAGTCACAGATCATCCTATAGACTTTATCCAATCCAAAGGATTAAGCTAGAAGAATCCAATTTAGACTAGAGGTTTGAATTGATCTTAAGGCTATGATCTGTCCACTTTAATGGTCATAGATCATCGTAGGGATTTCCTCCAAATCAAAGGTTTCAATTAGAGCATTAAAATCTCTACGTATGCTGTGGATGCAATGCTACATGCTCCGGCATCCATAGGGATATTAAATCAAGGGAGATCAAATGGTATTCAAGAGATCTACCAGTTAAGTGGGTGGGCTAGTCCCATCTACACAAATCTGATCAAGAACCAAGTGAAACTAGATGATCTATAGATTTAATTAGACATTAAAATCAACAATTTATTAAATCAAACAACTTACAATAACCTTGTTCTCAGATCTGTAGTTTGTGCATCAATTCGCAAGACCTTCGTGCCAAATTATAGTAAAAAACTAGATCTGAACTACTATCTAGATTTAATCCAACAGGCTGGATTAGAGAGAGAAGGGGGAAGAGAAAAGGGGAAAATAAAACCTAAAACTAAACCTAAATGAGCTAAGGAGAACTCAAGCTATTCCTTTGTTCCTATTTTCCTTGCTGAAGAAAAACAGCAGAAAAGAGTTATGTTTATACATTTACAGTGATCCGTGTGCTTTGGATTGCAGCCAATCAGAGGAGAGGATTTCTGTTTAAGCTTAATCCCCATTTAAGAGTTTCAACCAATCAGAGAAGAGATAGGGATCTGGTTTTGTTTGTGCCTAGCTGAAGCTAATTTGTTCTCCACCAAAAATTGGTTCATACCCATGTACAAAATTTCCTGTGCATTTGGGTTCCCAGATTTGCCCCTGCCGTCCATTGATTTTTGTTGCTACAGCCTCATCTATCGATAGGATTGTGGATTCAGCAGATGCATTCGATAGGTGCAAGCTAGAGGACTGCTCGATAGGATAAGCTGGAAGCTTCACAGAAGAGTTCGACAGGTTACAGCTCCAGCCTTTAAACAATCGACAGGGTTAATACATGAAGTGCTCGATAGGTTGCTGAAGTGAACCATTCGATAGGTTCAAGCTGCTGAATTCCTAAAGCATTCGACAGGTTCATATTACTGCATTTCGATAGGATGAAGCTTGCAATCCAAGGACCCCTTCGACAAGTTGCTGGATTGAACCATTCGATAGGTTGATAGCTGATGCATTCGATAGGTTCAGAGACTTGTATTCAATAGGATGCATGGCAGTTCTTTAGAGGATTCGATAGGTACAAAGTATTGTTTGACAGGTTCAGTGACTACAGCACTCAATAGGTGCAATGACTGCGCTACAGCAACCATTCGATAGGTTGACAGAGTGAAGAGTTTGACAGGATCAAGCTGCATGTTTGAAGCTTTCGATAGGTTAATAGTCCTTGCTCCATTTGATAGGTAGCTCCAGCTGATGCACCATTCGATAGGTTCCATTACTGCTGAGGAGTTCCTCTGCTGGCTTGTTCATAGAGCTGGATTGGTGGAGCTTCTCTTCATTTCAAGCACACTTCAAGCTGTTGTTCTGCTCTAAGATCGATCACACCATGGCCCTTCTTGCCTCAGTTCTAATAGAGGGTTCCAAGTCCTCTTTTTGGCATTTTTACATAGGAAAACTACATTATTCTATATTTCATCCCTATCTGCAAAATATACTTAAAAACTATTAGTAAACACTCTAGGTACTAGCAAAAGCCAGGTTTAAAGGTGTAGAAAGTGGCATTTTTCACTACTTAACACACCCCCAAACCTAGTCTTTGCTAGTCCTTGAGCAAAGTAAAATTTAAAACAACTAACCTGTGAAATTAAATGCCACTTACGTAGGGAACACGGGTGCATTTTGCACTTGCACCAAGTCTTTTAAACCCCTAGTGGAGGAGTGAAGTCTCCTGAGGGTTTTCAGTGAAGGTACCCACTAACTTCTCTAGTAAATTCAATTAGTACTAGTGCAACATGCTAAAATAGAGTTTAGTAAATAAAATAAATACCACACCATGTCCATTCAATTTTTAGAGGATTCTCAGCAGCAAAATCATCAGTTTAAAATATGAAATTCTACTGTAATTCCTTCATCATCAATCAATTCATGCCAAGGCATTGTGCCTGAAAATTAATGCAGAGTTCACCTTTAATTTAAGAATTCTGTTTTCATAATGCCCCAAACAAATTTAGATTTCAGACCCAAGTCTTACCCTTGCTATTCACTCACAACAAAAATAGAAGGGTGCATCATTTCACACAGTTCAAGAGCAGTTACATCCCTCAAATAGGACTGCAAGCATGAGAATAGGCATTGCTCTAATTTCCGAAATTTTCTAATTCTCTTCACCATAGATCAAACAAATCCTTGTCTCCACATGACAGCTCAATCCATTTCAGATCAGTAAGGTCTTTTTATTGCGTTATAACGTGGCTTATGGGTGAAATTTGTAAAAGAATAAAGGGGTAAAATGGGATTCAAAATTGAGAAATCAGCTAGGTAAGGAGGTGATTTGCATCTCAACCTTCTTCATTTCAGCACAATTTCATTTATTTCTTGAATTTTTAGATTTGAAGTGGCCAGTTTCTAATCCTCATTTAAATCTTTCAATGAAATGACTTCTCTTTCTCATTCCTTTTGTTTTGCTTTTCTATGTTTCTTTTCTTTTTGTATGCTTTTTGCTTTTTGTATTTTTCTCCATTTATCTTTTTATGGGCTAGAATGCCACAATACCACCAAATATGCTTCCTTCTCTTTCAACCAAATTTTAAACCGTGCTCCTCTAGCCTCACTTCTCCTTTTCCTGATTTCTCAGATCGAGAGTGAACTGAAATAGGTCAAGGGGTTTTGGATTCAAATTTTCTAATTTTTTATCAAAGAAAAGCTAGGATTTTAAAGGCTCAAATGGTGTGTATGAAGGGCAGTTCAAAGGTGGGACATTTTAAGCTGAAACTGTCCTAGGGATGACCTTACTTCATGTCTCCAATGTCATGAATGTTGTCAGCTATTTCAACTTGTATTTGCCTAACTTCTAGTGATTGAAACTAGATCCAATCAGTCCTTAGAGCAGAAAAATTTTCAAGACACTCTTGAAAGAAAAATTTTCGGGCCCAAATCTCATTGGGTATGGCCTTCCATCAAATTTCTGGGGTGTATCTTCACAATTTTCTCTCATTTCAGGCTCACTAAACATCAATTATTGAAATTTTTTGACATTTGCTTAATGAAAAATGTTAAACTACAGCTCATTTCAGTTTTAAGAAGTTTTTAATTACCTCTTTTCCAAAAATCAGGTGGGAAACCACTTTATTTTCAAAAACTTTTTCAACATAGCTGCACTGGCATTAACTCATTTCATTGGCACACGTGCCATAGCCCCAAAGCTAAGATGAACATTGTCCCCAGTGTTCTACACAATGAGAAACTAGGGGCAGCAGGGCAAAAGAAGAAAGAAAAACTAAGCAAAACAATTGCAGCTATGTGCAGCAAAAAAAAAAAAAAAAAAAAAAACTAAACTAAATATATGAGCAGGAAAATGGAAAAAATGATATACCACTGTAGGAAATTACTGATCAAACAGAAAAAACAACAAAACAAAGCTAGAACTGCTACAAAATAAAATCTAAAAACTGAATATATTGACTGCTATGCAAGTGAAAGGAAACTATTGCTAATAATAGAAAAATAGTAAAAACAAAGTAAGGAACTGAATACAAAGCTACAAAAATAGAAAAATGCAGATATAAAAACAGAATTGTAGGATAAAAAATAGGAAAATAAAGTTAGAAACTAACTATAATTATTGAAAAATGCAAAAAATCAGTAAAACTAGGACACATTATCCTAAGAAAGAGAAACCAGCAACCTCAAAATAGAATTTTAAACTAAAATTCCTAATACCAAATCCTAAATCCCCTAAGCCCAAAGAAAACCCTAAGAGCCTGAGCCCATCAGCTACTTATGAATCGATGTGAATTTGTAAAATTATTAGCAAGAATAACGTATAGTGGAAAGCAAGATTCATACGACTGACCCCTATGTTGATGGTGTGTATGAATCAAAAAGAATTTCTAAGTAATGAAGCATGGAAGCACACATTAAAAATATGATTCATACAACTGAGATCCATGTGATGGTTAAGAAATCTCAATGGAAAATAAAATCAGTGGTTCCATTGAATATTCAAAACAGCATATGATCCACTGCTCATTATCCTACATGATTCCTTAAAATGAAAAAGCATGATCTCAGTAGGTCCAGATGGGAAAAATGAATAAAAATAAAGCAAAATAGCCCATCTAAAGCTATTTTTATGTTTGTATAATTTTCTATTTTTTTATTTGTTTTGGATCAGCCCGAGCAGAACAAGAGCCCTTATTTACTATTGCTGAAAAATAATAAGAAACATAAATTTTTATTTGTGTTTTCATTTTCTTCTATTTTTTTATTTGGTTTTGTTGAGTTATACAAAAATTAGAATGATAGCAAACACAGCAAAACCGCTGGTCAAAAGAATTTTAAAATAGAAAATGAATGCAAAGGAGAAGGGAATGCAAACTCAAGTAGATCTGCTCCTGCTGCAATCCAGATGCTCCTTGTGCGGCTGCTGCTCCAGATCTGCAAAAATTCAAAAACTGCAGCAGTACCTTATTCAAGTGTATTGACAAAAACTAAAAGATAAACTCAGGCCATTGCCTCATTTTTGCAAAAGGGCAAAAGAGTGACAGCAACATTTATTCAAATAGCTAGAAGGCAAAGAATAAAAACTCAGAGAAAGATAGAGTTGCTGCAATAAAACTAGTTTTCTATACAAAAACTGCAGCAAACATTAAATCAAGTAGTTGGACTGCAGTATAAAAATCTAAGATAAAACAATAATAAAAACTAAAAAAATCAGATCTACAAGATGAAAAACTCAGATCTACTACCTAGATTAGAACTCCCAGGCAGCGACGCCAAAAACTTGTTGGGGAATTTTTAGTGTGTTGATTATTGTGTAATGAAAAGAATGGAAATAAAATTAAATTAAAACAAAGGATGGATTTAGCACATCTAAAATATCCTAGACCTGCAAGATACAGGGTCCTTTGTAGCAAGTTTTAATAAGAGTTTGTCCCACCCTTTGCAACAAGTTTTAATAAGAGTTTGTCCCACTTGAAGTAGTGATCTAGAACCTAGATAAGTGTATAGTAGACCTCCGGTACTATTTATACATTTGAAGTGATCCGTGTACTTTGGATTGCAGCCAATCAGAGGAAAGGATTTCAGTTTAAGCTTAATCCTTGTTTAAGAGTTTCAACCAATCAGAGAAGAGATAGGGATCTGGTTTTGTTTGTGCTCAGCTAAAGCTAATTTGTTCCCCGCCAAAAATTGGTTCATACCTATGTGCAGAATTTCCTGTGCATTAGAGTTCCCAAATTTGCCCCTACCATCTATTGATTTTTACTGTTGCAGCCTCAAGCTGTTGACAGGATTGTGGCTTCAGCAGATGCATTCGATAGGTGCAAGCTGGAGGACTGCTCGATAGGATCAGGTGAAAGCTTCATAGAAGAGTTCGACAGGTTACAACTCTAGCCTTGAACCAATCAACAGGGTTAATACATGAAGTGCTCGATAGGTTACTGAAGTGAACCATTCGATAGGTTCAAGCTGCTGAATTCCTAAAGCATTTGACAGGTTCATATTACTGCATTTCGATAGGATGAAGCTTGCAGTCCAAGGAACCATTCGACAGGTTGCTGGATTGAACCATTCGGTAGGTTGATAGTGGATGCATTCGATAGGATGCATGGCAATTCTTTAGAGGATTCGATAGGTACAAAGTATTGTTCGACAGGTTCAGCAACTATAGTACTCGATAGGTGCAATGACTACGCTACAACAACAATTTGATAGGTTGAAAGAGTGAAGAGTTCGACAGGTTCAAGCTGCATGTTTGAAGCTTTCGATAGGTTAATAGTCCTTGCTCAATTCGATAGGTAGCTCAAGTTGATGCACCATTCGATAGGTTCCATTGCTGTTGAGGAGTTCCTCTACTAGCATGTTCATAGAGTTGCATTGGTGGAGCTTCTCTTCATTTCAAGCACACTTCAATTTGTTGTTCATCTCTAAGATCGATCACACCATGGCCCTTCTTGGCTCAGTTCTAATAGATGGTTCCAAGTCCTCTTTTGGGCATTTTTACATAGGAAAATTGTATTATTCTATATTTCATCCCTATTTATAAAATATACTTTAAAACTATTAGTAAACACATTTGGTACTAGCAAAAGCCAAGTTTAAAGGTGTAGAAAGTGGCATTTTTCACTACTTAAGTGCCCCGCATACATTGAGACCTTTTGGATGAGCAGTTGTGTACAGGGTGCAGCCTTGAGACCGTTCATTGTAAGTTTTGCTTTTATTAATGGATTATTGTTTTAATGACTAGTTGAATCTAGAGATCTTATAATTTCCTTAGATGTCTATAGGATCCATGCTTTAGGAGTAACTCATTCAATTTCTAATAGATCTATTATTTACCATCTGATTTTCCTTGGTTCAATAGCCCCATCGATAGCAAGCCAGATTTGTAGCTAGATCTGGAGAGCTCGTAGCCATGGGACACCATGGTGGCAGCAGCAGTTTACATCTTCTTTCTCAGTTCTCTGTTGTATGGACAGACCTATCGAATACCCTGTGACCATTTGAGTGGACAGAGTATAACCCTAGGGTGGTGTCTAGCCACATGTCCGAGAAGGATTCTTCTCCCCTGCACATGAGCTTCTAGAGCCTTGTGAGGAGATTTGTGCAAGAACTGGCTCCCCTCTCTTTTACTTGATCGATATTAGATGTTAGACATGATTTCTCTGTAGTAATTATAGCTTGAGGCTGAGTCATTATAGGTCTTTCGTAGCAATGACCAACTGAATCTAAATCTTTATTCAACCTGTTGCTAGTCTTTTTTGTGGGCACAGTGAGCCATTGGTCTTAGCAAAGCACTTAGGACTTTATGGGTTGGAATACCTATGGAAGTCAGCTAGATCTGTGCGCAGATTTGGGGAGCTTGTAGCACTGACATTACATAGTGTCTATAATAATATTCATGGCCTGATCTGGTCCAGTGGTTGGGGAAATGATCAGTCCACTCCTTTGGATTAGATTAGCAACTTCTGACTTGATTAATGGGATTTGATAGATTGTGGCCATTTGAGTGGACAACCTAAAGCCTTAAGAGTACCCCAAATGCCATGGGTTAAGTTGGATATTCCTATCGTGTTGAGGTTAGTAATAGCATCTCAGCAAGGATCACTGCAGAGATAGTCTAAATCTTAGTTACATTACTGCATTAACTCTAGCTTAACTTACTTACTTCCCATCATTTGTATATTTTATTTTGGCACACACCATCACCATCTTCTTCTTAATCCTTTCTTTAGGATAGGGCTACACTTTATTTCTCTTTTATTAGGGTTAATTTATTATAGTTGTGACACCCAACTCCCTTTCTTTAGGATTGTCAGATCTATAGCCAGATCTGGAGGCCTACTATTATAGCCCATTTTGGGTTCTAGATCAATTTCTCTGTGGGACAAACTCTTATTTATCGAAACTTGCTACAATAGGCTCTGTATCTTGCAGGTCTAGGATGTTTTAAGATTACTATTTTCATCATATCTTTATCCTCTGTTTCACTTTGATGTTAATTTTCTTCCAACACAACATAATAAATCAGCACATCCGACAAAGACAACAAGTTTTTGGCGCCGCTGTCGGGGAATATTCATATTTTTAGTTGACTTGAGTTGTACTATAATTTAGACTTCCAAATTCTTTGTAGCTGTGCATAATCTAGAATAAAGTACTACTGATATTTTTTAGAATTTTACAGAAATGGACAGCAGAAGAAGGAAAAAGCTAGAGTTGCAGCTGGAGTGTAGCTAGCTATGGTTTTACTTGCTTTCCCCTAAATCTCAGTCCATTTATGTTTAATTCCCTGTTATTTGTTTAGTGTAGATCTATGTAGTTATTAATTTTTATTTGAAGTTTTTTGTTTGTGTATGCTTGTGAGCATTCTCTGTACTTACTGTGGGTGTGAGTACATGCATGGTAGAAGGTCTTTAAACCCTGAGTTAGAACCTCAAAATCTAGAGGTTGAAAGGATCCTCAGACCTAGACACACCACAGAGGGCCCTACTATTGAACTGAACCAGCTATCATGGCTGAGAGGTAGAGAACATTAAAGGAGTACAATGCACCTGGGGAGTACATCTCTCCCTTCTACATTCAATTCCCCTCTGTTGAGGGGAATTATGAAATTAAATCCTCCATCATTAATATGCTACCTTCGTTCCTTGGGCTTTATAAAGAAGATCCCTACAAGCATATCGACCAATTTTTGGCACTTTGTACTACTTTCAATATTGCTGGCTTGGGAGCTGAGGCCACTAAACTCGGCCTTTTTCCTTTCTCACTAAAGGACAAAGCCAGCACATGGTTATCAAAGCTTCCAGCCAATAGCATATAGTCATGGAGTGACCTTCAAACCAAATTCTTGGCCAAATTTTTTTCCATGAATAAAACCAGCCAGATGAGGACAAGTATTCTGTCATTTACTCAATCCTCAACTGAGGATTTTTATGAAGCTTAGGAAAGATTCCAGGAGATATTAAAACAATGCCCCCACCACCAAATCCCAATATGGCAACTAGTGCAAGTATTCTACCAAGGAATTAATTCCAAGAGAAGGGATATGGTAGATGTTTCATGTGGTGGTAGCTACCTCCACAAGACAGCTGAGGAAGCTTGGGACCTGTTTGACATAATAGGGAAAAATTCCATGCAGCAGGAGTCTCTATCACTCAATGACAACCAGACCCCAACTAAGATGGTGAAAGAGGCCACCCCTAGAGGTGGAATATTTGAAGTCAAGGTGCAAGGTGATTTAGAGAGGAAGGTGGATAATTTGTCCTTAATATTTAACAAATTAATGAATGTGATGCAGCCCCGAGTGATAGCATAGGTGGAGGAAGCATGTATGATATGCCAATCTCCCACACATTCTATTCATGATTATCCATCTTCTAACTAGTTTCTTGATTTTATTTTAGAGCATGCCAATGTTGCTCAAACTTTTGGTCAACAGCCTGCTGGGTATTCTTGGAGGAACCACCCAAACCTGAGGTGGAGACAAGATTCATATCCTCAACCCTAGCAGTAGCAAGTTGTAGCTCCTTACAGACCCCAACACCAATTTAATCAAGGTTACCCACTGTTAAGCAGTGAAAAATATCATTTTTCACCTCCTAACCTGACCTTGGAAGCCCCTTGAGGTGTTTAATAATATGTTTTAAGTATGTTTTATAGATAAGCAATAAATTGCAGGCTTAGCACAGACAACCAACAACAAGGGTAGATAAGCAATCTGCAGCCTAAATTGTGCTCAAACTCCAACAATCCACAAAGCCTAAGAAACTCATTAAAGGCCATGATCCCAACTGGGTGCACCTGAGACCAAGTACAATGCCAAGGGATGAAGATTGAATCCAACCGGAGGTGACTAAGGGCGAGACAGATGAAAGACAACACATTAGAAGTGTGTGCCAGTCAAGAAAGCATAAAAATCATGCTGTCAAGGGTTCTCTTAAGCTGCCGAGAGGATCTGGTGCCTAAATGAGAAGATATCGAGAGGATTTATTTACATGTCAAGAGGTTCAACTGAACCCGTCGTGCAGTGCACTCAATCTTGTCGATAACTACTAGGTGAATTCCTCGAGAGGATGAAAGGAAGTTGTCGACAGGATCTGCAATAACCAATCGACAAGTCAACTAGAACCTATCGAGGAGATGAATGAGATGATTGCCAATCCTATCGACAAGCACTGTCAATCCTCTTGATAGGTCTACAAACCTGTCGATTTGCATGCAAAGCCAAACAGAACCTGTCGAGAGGATCCCAGAACCTCTCGACACTTGATTTGGGGAACTTCTCAGTTTTGTCTTCAGCAGTTATCCATGCCAGAAACCTGTGCATGTGCTCCAAAGCACATTAGCGACCCCTGGGGGTATTTTAGGGACACAATGGGCCACGCGTGAAAACCCTAACGGTATCACATGTACTTATTAGATGAGAGCCAATGGAAGAAGAGCTTCTAGAAGAGAAATCGGCCACATCAGTATAACAGAATTATTCCCTTGCATTCTGATTTGCATAAACAAATTTGAGGACAGAGGAGGAGAGTATAAAACCTTGGAGAAAATGCAGAAGAAACGATCCAGAAATTGAGAAAAATCAAAGCTTAGGGTGAGATCTATTTTCTCAAAATTCTTCCTTCTTCCTCCTCTCTCCCTTCTCTCTTTAGCCAATCTTGAGTGGCTAAACTCTTCTCAGTTGTTAGGGTGAGGTCTTAAGCTATAAATTAAGAGATTCAAAGGTATAGCAAGGAACTATAAGATGCACAGATTGCAAATCTTAGCACAATTGTGTTGTAATTTTACAGTATAATTATAAATTTTAAAGGTGATTCTGATCTATATTTCACTTTTTCATATTTCTTTTCCCTGGATTGGATATTCCTATAGATGTTAGCCTATGAGGGTCTCATATCCTGACATCTATAGCATCAATAATGGTTTTCCTGTTCTACTCAAGATCTTTGAAGCAGAACAATCTCTAGGATGATCTGTGACCATTAAAGTGGACAGATCATAACCTTAGGATTGCTTCAAATTCTCTGACTGAGATTAGATTATTATACCTCACCTATGCCAGGGTAACCTGAGAAGCTGGGAGCCAGAAAAGAGGATTGTTGCAAATCAGATCTTAGGATTGCCATTGATTCCTTTGATTTTCATACCAATACCCCTAGCTGTTGTTCTCATCCTTTGATTTTTCATCCCTTCTATATCTCCGCTTACCTCTATGTTGAATTAGATCTAGATCAGTAGCACTTAATTATGTAGTTTGTAGTTAAAGTGACAAAACCCTAAAATCTCTCCTCTTTCTTAGATTAGGATAGAGTGCCAGATCCACTCTGGATCTGGAGATTTGCTGAAAGTTAGAACACATTTCCCTATGGACATACCCTTACTTATCCCTTTAAAACTTGCTGCAATAACCCTAAATACTTGTAGGTTTGTGAGTTTGTTTGCCTTGGTGTGTGTGTAATCCAGAGATTCTATAATTGTTTGATTTTAAACCCCTTTTCGACCACAAGGTAAACGCCCAACAAGTTTTTGGCGCCGCTGCCAGGGATCTGTGTTTCTAACTTGGTAGATCTAAGTTTTTCTCATTTTTTGGTTAACATTTTTAATTGTTTGACAAGTGTTTGATTAATTATTGCTTTATTTTTTGTTATAGTTTAACATTATTTTAGATATGGATCTGTGAAGCTAAGAGGAGCTCTGTATCACTTGGAAAAAAGCATTCAGTGCTTAAGTTTGCATCTCTTAAATTTGTTTCTATTTCTAGATCTGTAGCTTAGTATATCGGTAGTTATGTAGTTGTCTGTTCTATGATTGAATTGTTGTTCCTTGCACTATGATTTGCTGTGTTGTTCTTGATTTTTGAGGTGTGTATGCTTAGGAGGAGATCTCTTAATCCTGAGATTACTCCTTTGGATCCTGAGGTTGAAAAACTTCTCAGACCTAAGCACCCCATACACACTTCTATTCTTGATTCTGATAATTCTGCAATGGGTGAGCAACCTAGGACCTTGAAGGAATTCAATGCATCAGGGGTTTACAATTCTCCCTTCTGCATTCAATTCCCTGCAATTCAAGGGAACTATGAGATCAAGTCCTCCATTATCCAAATGATACCCTCATTCTATGGATTGAGCAAAGAAGATCCATACAAGCATATTGATGAATTTCTAGGACTGTGTACCACATTCAATATTGCAGGTTTGGGGGAGGAAGCAACCAGGATGAGACTCTTTCCTTTTTCACTAAAGGATAGAGCCAAAACATTGTTGTCACTGCTCCCAACCAATAGTATTCAGTCCTTGAGTGACCTTCAATATCAGTTTTTGGCCAATTTTTTCCCCATGTCCAAGACAAGCCAGTTGAGGAAGGGCATTATTTCATTTGCTCAAGCTCCAACTGAGGACTTTCACCAGGCATGGGAGAGATTCAAGGAGTTCCTGAAGCAATGTCCTCATCATCAAATCCCTAAATGGCAACTTATTTAAAGTTTCTATCAGGGAATTGACTCTAAATGCAGAGATATGGTAGATGCCTCTTGTGGTGGTACTTACCTCCACAAAATTCCTGAGGAGGCTTGGGAATTGTTTGATATCAACAGTGAGAACTCTATGCAAAGAGAGACATTGGTTAGGGATTGTGAAACTCTTAGAATGGTGAGAGATAATACCACGAGAGGTAAAATATATGAGGTGAGTAGACAATGATTTAGAGAGGAAAGTGGACAGTTTAACCCAATAATTTGATAAGCTTATGGGAGCAATACAGTCACCCATGGCTGCTACAGTAGAGGAGACGTGTGTCATATGCCAGTCCCCTACTCACTCCCTTGAGGAATGCCCTTCATCTGTCCAATTTCCTGATCTTATGATGGAACATGTGGCTGCTACTCAGTCTTTTGGGCAACAGCCTACTGCTAGTTACCAATGGAGAAACCACCCCAATTTGAGGTGGAGACAAGATACTCTTCCAAACCAACAATAGCAGCCACAACAGCCTATGCCTTATAAAAATGCTCAGCCCTACCAACATAATTACTTTCTAAGGCCCCATTAGTAACAGCCCATGGCCCAGCCTATGGCTCAGCCTGTACAACAAACTGCACCCCCTCCAACTGCTAGATCACTTTCTTTTGAGGAACAAGTTCTAACTTCGTTGCAGAATTTAGGGCCCTTTTCTCAAACTGTACACTCTCATAGCCAAAGCATTAAAAAGATAGAAAACCATCTTGGCTAGCTGTCTAATGCTTTGACCAAGAGAGAGGAAGGGAGGCTACCTAGCCAACCCATGGACAACCCAAGGAGGCAATATGCAGTAGGTGAGGTCTCCTCTTCTCATGAGGAAGCAGAATATGTCACCACATTAAGAAGTGGAAGGCTGGTAGACAATAAAGTAGGCTGTGGGCTTGTGAAAAATTCAAAAAAAGAAAAAGAAGTAATTACAGAGAATGTATTGCAAGAGCAACTCATGTTGAATAAAGAGGAAGATGATGATCCTCAATAAAAACATAAAAACAAAAAGAAAGATGATGAATTAGTTAAGGCTGCAAATGGGGTAGCAATCCCACATTTGCCATTTCCTAGGGCAATGCAAGCACCTTCCCCTTTTCATAAAGGGCATGCCAAAGTAGAGGAAATGATGGAAACCTTTAAACAAGTAAAGATCAATTTACCTTTACTTGATGTAATCAAGCAAGTTTCAACCTATGCCAAGTTTTTAAAAGACCTTTGCACCTACAAAAGACAATCGAGGATACATCTCTCCAAGAAAGTCTTTTCAGCAGATACTAAATGTTACAACCCCAACAAAGCTCCAAGACCCTGGAGTCCCCACTATCCCCTGCATCATTAGAGATCATACCATTGAAAAAGCCTTGTTAGATCTGAGAGCTAGTGTAAATTTGCTTCCATATTCAGTATATGAGAAGCTAGGCTTAGGAGAATTGAAGCCCACACATGTAGTCTTACAACTAGTTGACAGATCTAAGAGGAAACCTGTGGGGATCATAGAATATGTCTTGCTTGGGGTTGACAAATTTTTTTATCCTGCTAATTTTCTGGTGCTTGATATGGAGCCGAGCAAGTGTGCTGCTTCTATCCCTATGATCCTAGGCAGGCCATTTTTGTCACTGCAAATGCATGCATACAATGCAGATCAGGGGTCATGGAAGTGACTTTTGGTAACATGAAAATAAGGTTGAATGTTTATAGTGCAGCTCATAACCCTCATTTGGAGAATGAGGACTGTTTTTCCATTGATGTGCTGGATAAGCTTATTGAAGAAACATTTCCTAAATTGCTGCAGGGTAATGATCTGTTCGGTGATCTTGAAGAAACTGGGGAGGAAACAGTGGAAGAAATGGTCCCCACACTCGAGTTTGAGCAAGTGAAAACTATCAATGATAAAGGGGGACCACCAGAGCAACATCCATGGAAACCTGCTTTACTTTCTCTCCCACCATCCTCTAAAGAATCCCTATTGCCGTCCCTCATAAGTCTCCCATATGTGGAGTTAAAGCAGCTCCCAAAATCTTTAAAGTATGCCTTCCTAGCAGTAAATAAGAAAGTGCCAGTAATAATTTCTTCCTCATTCACTTTTGAGCAAGAGGAAGAGCTGCTTTGTGTGCTAAGAAAGCATAAGAGAGCAACATGGTAGACTATTGTGGATCTTAGAGGGATAAATCCTGCTGCGTGCATGCATGAGATTTATCTTGAAGAGGGCTCCAAACCCTCTAGAGAGGTGCAAAGGAAATCGAACCCACAAATGCAGGAGGTTGTCATGAAAGAAATTGTCAAGTTGTTAAATGTTGGAGTCATTTATCCCATCTCGGATTCTAAATGGGTGGCGCCCACCCAGGTGATGCCCAAGAAGTCTGGGATCACTGTAGTTCAAGCAGCCGTAGGAGAGTTGATTCCAACAAGGTAAATCACTAGTTGGAGGGTGTGCATAGATTACAGGAAGCCCAATGAGAAAACCAGTAAAGATCACTTCCCATTGCCCTTCAATGATCAGATCTTAGACAAATTGGTAGGCAAAGATATTTACTATTTTCTTGATGGTTATTCAGGGTATAACTAGATCCCTGTATACCCACAAGATCAAGAGAAAACTACATTTACATGTCCCTTTAGAACCTTTGCATACAGAAGGATGCCATTCGGACTATGTAATACACTTACCACCTTTCAAAGATGTATGTATGCTATTTTCTCTGACATGATTGATCAGTTCTTAGAGATTTTTATGGATGACTTTTCCATTTATGGGGACAATTTTAGCCAATGCTTGTAGCACCTTAGTTTGGTGTTGCAAAGATGTGAAGATACCAACCTAGTCTTGAGTTGGGAGAAGAGTCACTTCATGGTGACTCAAGGGACTGTCTTAGGACATGTTGTCTCTCACAAAGGAATAGAGGTTGATCAAGTTAAAATTGACTTAATTGCACATCTCCCCCCACCCAAAACTGTCAAGCAAGTCAGGTCCTTTTTGGGACATGTTGGTTTCTATCGAAGGTTCATCAAAGATTTCAGCAAAATCTCCAAACCTCTTTGCCACTTGTTGTGCCAAGAGGTTCCTTTTGAATTCAATGATGAATGCCTCGATGCATTTAAACTACTGAAGACATGCTTGACCACTGCACCTATTCTACAAGCCTCCGATTTCTCCCTGCCATTTGAGTTGATGTGTGATGCATTAGACTTTACCATTAGTGCAGTCTTGGGACAAAGAAGAGACAAAGCACCAAGTGTAGTGGCTTATGCAAGGAAATCAATTGCTGATGCCCAACTGAATTACTCAACAACTGAGAAGGACTTGTTGGCCATTGTATTTGCTTTGGAGAAATTCAGATCTTATGTACTGGGATCTAAGATCATTGTGTTCACTGACCACTTGGCCTTAAAATATCTCTTGTCTAAAAAAAATGCTAAAGCTAAACTTATAAGATGGGTTTTTGTTTTGCAGGAGTTTGATCTAGAAATTAAGGACAAGAAGGGGGTTGAGAACGTGGTAGCAGACCACCCATCTAGGATCCCAGCTATTGCACAAGACAGCTTGCCCATCAATGACTCCTTCCCAGATGAACAGCTGTTTGTTCTTACGATGAGTGACCCTTGGTTTGCAAATATAGTCAACTACTTGCCTATGGGGAGGATACCCCTATATTGGAAGATGAATGATAAAAGTCTATTTTTCTGAGAGATCAAACATTACATGTGGGATGATCCTGGCCTCTTTAAGATTTTGTGCAGACCAAGTAGTAAGGAGATGTGTGTCAGAGACTGAATTTACAAACATCCTAACCATGTGCCTTGAACAAGCCTGTTGGGGCCATTTTAGTGGCAACAAAATTGCTGCAAAAGTGCTGTAAAGTGGTTTCTATTGGCCCACTCTTTTCAAGGATTCCTGGAAACATTATAGAGAATGTTCAAGATGTCAACAAATGGGAAGTGTCTCAAGAAGAAACTCAATGCCTTTGCAAACAATATTGGTTGTTGAACTGTTTGATGTTTGGGGAATAGATTTTATGGGACCTTTCCCTCCCTTCGATGGCCATAATTACATCCTAGTAGCTGTGGACTATGTGTCCAAGTGGGTAGAGGCCATAGCTACAGGGACAAATGATCACAAAATTGTCCATAAATTCTTAAGGGACAACATCTTCTCCAGATTTGGTACCCTCAAAGCCATCATTAGCGATTGGGGAGCCCACTTTTGCAGCAGACAATTTGACAAACTATTGGAAAGATACTCTGTTACACACAAAGTTGCTACTCCCTATCACCTACAAACCAGTGGGCAAGTGGAGATCTCCAACAGGGAAATCAAACATATATTGGAGAAGACTGTGAGATCTGACAGGAGGGATTGGTCCATGAGATTTCTAGACGCCTTGTGGGCTTATAGGACAACCTATAAGACCCCAATAGGCATGTCTCCCTTCTAGTTGGTTTATGGAAAAGCATGTCACTTACCTGTAGAATTAGAACAGAGGGCATATTGGGCGATTAAAGCATTGAACACTGACTTAACTGCTGGGGTCATTCACAGGAAACTCCAGCTGTATGAGCTAGACGAGTTGAGGTTAGAGCCCTATTCCAGTGCACGGATTTACAAGGAGAAGACCAAAGCCTTCTTTGACATGCAGCTGTTGAAAAAAGAGTTTAGTGATGGCGAAAAGGTATGGCTTTTCAACTCGACGTTGAAGTTCTTCCCAGGAAAATTGAAATCCAGATGGGAGGGACCGTACCTAGTTGACCATAAATCCCCATCGGGAGCTATTGAAATCAGGGATCCTAAAGATGGCAGGATCCTGAAAGTAAATTGTCAAAGGCTCAAACATGTTATTGACAACCTAGTGGAACCTACAATGACCATCTTCTTTCAAGAACTGATCGTACCTGACTGATTCTCAATCATGTACACTATGTATCATAGTTACTGTAGTTGTTAGTGTTGCTACTATCGTGTTGATAGCTTGTCAATATTTAGCTTAGTTAATAGGATTCATTGTAACTAATTACACTGTACTATAGCTTGTCGGGAGGAGTGGAGTACTATAGCTTGTCGACAAATCCTTTGTACCTCTCGACAGGTTCTAGATCTTGTCGACAAAGGATTTGTCAACAAGATCTCAAACATGTTGTTGACAACCTAGTGGAACCTACAATGACCATCTTCTTTCAAGAACTGCCCGTACCTGACTGATTCTCAATCATGTTCACTATGTATCATAGTTACTGTAGTTGTTAGTGTTGCTACTATCGTGTTGATAGCTTGTCAATATTTAGCTTAGTTAATAGGATTCATTGTAACTATTTACACTGTACTATAGCTTGTCGAGAGGAGTGGAGTACAATTCGATAGGTTTTGAAGGCTTTAAGTGTTCATTTCGACAAGATCTAGAACCTGTCGAGAGGTACAAAGGATTTGTCGACAAGATTAAAAAAATAAAAATAAAACGATTGTCGATAAGTTCTAATAATGAGTGGTACGTTCGACAGGTTCCGAGTACTGGTCGAGAAGGTTTACAAACCTCTCGAGATGATGTCTGTTGAAAAGAGAACCTGTCGATAGGTCGTGAACAAACCTGAATTCTGAGAACCTCATGACAAGATTTTTTCTAAAGCCAAACCCCGTCGACAGGATGGAGTGAACCTCTCGAGAGGTTCAATAGTTTTTAATTGCCCGACAGGTTGCACCAACTTGTTGAAACCGTATCCCCAATCCTGTCAGAGCTCGTTTTCATCCTTGTTCCCAAGCCGGTGTCTGAGCAATAATTACGCATACTTCCTTGACTTAACCACCATTGCTAAAAAAAGCCCAACATGCATTCCGCATTTCCATTCCCCATATTAATTTGCACAACACCCCATACAACAACCGCCTTACCATTATTCAGCAATTAAGCTTGGAAGAATGTGAACGATTTATTTTTTCGATTCATATTCCACCGCCCATGCATTTTAAATATTAGACTCGTCCACCTCTATCACATCCATTCCCTCCTACCACTTCATTCCTTCCATAACCCCAATCATGGCTGACGACAAACCCAAAGATCTTCCAACCAAATTCTACCCCATCTGGCCACCACCGCCACCACTAGTCGAGCCTGATTCATTACAATTTTTATGGGACAAATATGAAGAAGTGCAATGGATTTTAGCAAAGGAGGAGAAGAAAAAGAATAAGAGAAAGAAGAAAAAACAAAAGCGAGGACCACGGGCATCCTCTCCCCCTTCCACCTCACTCTCTCCACCCCCTACCCAACCTCCTCCCCCTTAAAACCTTTCCCCCCCTTTGGCTTGCAGTTCCTCTTCCAGGAGCAGCAGGTTGAGGATATCCCGGAGGAGGCTATGGGTCATTTTGATACCTTGTGTCTAGATTTTTTTTTTTTAGGTTTTTATTTTTTTTTCTGTCATTATGTCATTGTACACATTTTTTCTTTTCCTGCTTCATATAATAGATTTTCTGTTTTCTTTTACTTCATAATTCTTTGATTGATGTGCTGCATTTCTTTGATTGCCTGCTTAATGTACTTCTGTTGTTACCGTGCTGCACTACACCCTTCTCTCTGAACAGCGAGGACACTGCTCCTCATAGGTTTGGGGGTGTAGCAAAGTATACCTTGCCAATAGGATGGTTAATGTTAGTGCAGCCAGAATTGAACAAACAATTTGTGAACAAATGAAAGGAATCCCCACCTAATTTTTCTTTATAAGAGGAAATGGAAAACTTTTTAAACTAAAAGTGCTGGAGTTCCAACATATGTAGGAAGTAAATGTTAAGAAACTTTTGAAAATTAGTGCTTTGTGAACTTGAAAAAGAGAGAAAATTGTGAGGTCATACCCTAGAAATCTGATGGAAGACCACACCCAGTGAGATTTGGGCCTGAAAATTTTTTCTTGAAGAGTGTCTTGGTAATTCTTTCCACTCCAAGGACTGATTAGACCTGGCTTTGATCACTAGAAGTTAGGCAATTCCAAGTTGAAATAGCTTGACAGCACTCATGACATTGAGGACATGAAGTAAGGCCATCCCTTGGACAGTTTGAGCTTAAAATGCCCCACCTTGAACTGCCCTTGACACAGACCTTTTGAGCTTTAAAATTCCCAGTTTTCTTTGATAAAAACCAGAAAATTTGAACCCAAAAACCTTTTGACCTGTTTTAGTTCACCCTCAATCTGTGAAGCTAGAAAATAGAAGGAGAAGTGGGGTTAGAGGTGTAAGGTTTGATGTGTAGTTGAAAGAAGAAGAAAGTACACTTGAAGGCTAGTGTGATGTATAGTTGTGGCATTCCAACCCATACAAAATAAAAAATAAATAAAAAATAGAAAAGCAAAACAAAAGGAATGAGAAAGAGAAGTCATTTCATTGAAAGATTGAAAATAGGATCAGAAACTAATCACCTCAAATCCGAAAATTCAAGAAATAGATAGAATTGGGCTGATATGAAGAAGGTGAAGTCATGAACCACCTCCTTACCTTTACTGATTTCTCAATTTGAATTTTTTTTTGCCCCTTTATTCTCTTACAAACTTCACCCATAAGCCACATTACAATCCAATAAAAAGACCTTACTGATCTGAAATTAATTGAGTTGTCATATGGAGATGAGGAATTGTTTAATCTATGGTAAAAAGAGTTAGGGAATTTAAAAAATTAGAGCATTGCCTATGCTCATGCTTGCAGTCCTATTTGAAGGCTGTAACAGCTCTTGGGTTGTGTGAATTGATACACCCTTCTATTTTTGATTAAGAGTGTCTACCTAGTGAGATTTGGGTTTGAAGTCAAGTTTGTTGGGGGCATAATTAGCACATGATTCTCAATTTAATGGTAAACTTTGCACTATTTTTCACACAAATTACTTAGACATGAGCTGAGTGCCTATGAAGGAGCCTCAATGGTTTAAATTGTTATATTTTTGCTGAGAATCCTCTAAAAACTGATTGGACAAGGTGTGGATTGAACTTTAGAATTGCTTGATGCTTGCTTCAATGTTCTGCACTACTATTAACTGACCTTATTGGAGATGTTTGTGGGTAACTTCACTGTAAACCCTCAGGAGACTTCACTCCTCCACTAGGGATCACCTAGGGGTTTAAAAGGCTTCATGCATATGCTAAATCCATCTGTGTTCCCTACAAAAGTGGCAATTTTCATTTTCAATAATTGTTTTCACTTTCTCCTTTGCTTAGGGACTAGCAAAGCTTAGATTTGGGGGTGTGTTAAGCAGTGAAAAATACCATTTTTCACCTTCTAACCTGACCTTTGGAAGACCCTTGAGGTGTTTAATAATGTATTTTAAGTATGTTTGATAGATAAGCAATAAATTACAGCCTTAGCACAGACAGCCAACAAAAAGGGCAGATAAGAAATCTACAGCCTCAACCTGTGCTCAAACTCAAACAATCCACAAAGCCTGAGAAACTCATTGGAGGCCATAAACCCAACTGGGTTCACCTGAGATCAAGTACAATGCCAAGGGATGAAGATTGAATCCACCCAGAGGTGACTAAGGGCGAGACAGATGAAAGACAACACATTAGAAGTGCGTGCAAGTCAAGAAAGCATAGAAATCAAGCTGTCGAGGGGTTCTCTTAAGCTGCCGAAAGGATCTGGTGCCTAAATGAGAAGATATCGAGAGGATAGATTTACATGTCGAGAGTTTCAACTAAACCTGTCATGCAGTGCACTCAATCCTGTTGATAACTGTTGAGCGCATTCCTCGAGAGGATGAAAAGAAGCTGTCGACAGGATCTACGACAACCAATCGACGAGTCGACCAGAACCTATCGAGGAGATGAATGAGATGATCGCCACTCCTATCGACAAGCACCGTCAATCCTCTCGATAGGTCTACAATGGGAGAAGAGCTTTTAGAAGAGAAATCGGCCACATCAGCATAACATAATTATTCCCTTGCATTCTGATTGGCAGAAACAAATTTGAGGACAAAGGAGGAGAGTATAAAAGCTTGGAGAAAATGCAGAAGAAACGATCCAGAAATTGAGAAAAACAAGAGCTTAGGGCGAGATCCATTTTCCCAAAATTCTTCCTTCTTCCTCCTCTCTCCCTTCTCTCTTTAGCCAATCATGAGTGGCTAAACTCTTCTCAGTAGTTAGGGTGAGGTCTTAAGCTGTAAATTGAGAGATTCAAAGGCATTGTAAGGAACTGTAAAATGCACATATTACATATCTGAGCACAATTGTATTGTAAATTTATAATATAATTATGGATTTCAAAGGTGATTTTGCTCTATATTTTACTTTTTCGTATTTGTTTTCCCTGGGTTGGATATTCCTGTAGATGTTAGCCTATCAGGGTGTCATATCCTGGCATCTACAACATCTGTAATGATTTTCCTATTCCACTCAAGATCATTGAAGTGGAACAATCTCGAGGATGGTCAGTGACCATTAAAGTGGACAGATCATATCCTTAGGATTGCTTCAAATTCTCTGATTGAGATTAGATTCTTACACCTCACCTCTGCTAGGGTAACCTGGGCAGCTGGGAGCCAGAAAAGAGGATTGTAGCAAATCAGATATTATCATTGCCATTGATTCCTTTGATTTTCAGTGAGAGACCAATACCCCTAGCTGCTAGTCTCATCCTTTAATTTTTCATCCCTTCTATATCTCCCCTTACCTCTGTGTTAAATTAGATCTGGATCAGTAGCACTTAATTCTATAGTTTGTAATTAAAGTGACAAAACCCCAAAACCTCTCCTCTTTAGTCTGATGCTGAGTGCTTATGTTGCTTTGTTTGTGTTTGAATTTTGTGATTGAATACATGTGCATATTTGTCATCTGAATTTGCTGTATGTATTTATTGATGAATGGTTGAGGTGCCCTTATCATAATTTACATGAAGTTCAGCTGAAAAACTATTTCTAGGATTCTGCAATGTTGATGTACTGATATTAAAAATGGGCATATATTTATCATGATTGAAATGTAGTATCTGTCTGAGGGTTGGTGCTCATGCACAGTGGTTGGGTGCACAACGGTATGGATGCACCAACCAATGTGTTGCACTAAACTAACAGAGTAAAGGTTGAATAGAAATGTTATCTCGCAGAGCTAGAAGGCTTAAATCTGCTACACGAGCCATTTCGTAGCTTTCTCACACGCTAAATGCCTGAGCAATGGTTGTAAAAATTCCTCGCGGAGTTAACTTCCTGCTCCGCGAGCCCAATCTACACGAAAAATGTGCCATGTGTTGTTTCCTGTGATTTCTGAACAAGGTAAAGATTCTGAAAGGTAAAATAGCTCGCGCACACCAAAGCCAATGATCCAGCTCCGCGAATTTCAATATGAAGCATTGTTCTTCAGCGCGACAGAACTTCTTACGAAATTAAATGACAACTACGCAAGAATTCTTCTCCACGAGCACCAGTTGTCAACTTTGCAAATTGCGAGATTTGCCCTATAAACTCTGCGAAACCCCTCATTTTCTTTATTTCATCTCTGTCCTAGCCTCCCCGAACCAAAACCAAAATCCCCTTTCCCTTCTTTCTTCTCTACTTTTTAAGCCACTACACCTCAGGCATTTTCCTCCCACCAATTTGTTCCTCAGCTACTCTTGATCACTTTGAACAAGGTTTGGGGGGATTTGAATCACTGTGCACGTTTGTAGGTGGAACCCTAGCTCTCAATTGGTAAGCCCTCCAATTCACGCTCTGTGCTTTGATTGGTTTAGTAAAATGGAGAGAAGAAGGGCAAAATTTTGGTGCTTCCGTGCTTACTCTGTGTGTTCTACATTTACTAAGAGTGTTGAGCCTTAATTTTGATAAGTGAACACCCATGGCCTCGAGTTTAAAATTTTTAGATACATTAGTTACAATGCTAAACCCGCCTGCCAGTGGCAGCCCTGTGGCCACTAGAAAATCTGTAAGGATCGCAGAGGCCTCCACATTGGAGACCTCTGAGGTGTCCCCACCTGTTATTGAATGCCAAGTTCTGCAAGCCAAGAAAAAATTAGCCCCAAGGAAGAGGGCCAGAGAACACCCACTTGTTAAGAGCCCTAAAAAATCAAAGAAGAAATAGAAAAAGGGCAAAATTGTGGTCCCTGAGGCTGAGGAGGAAGAGACTACTTAATACCTTATGGTCCCTTTTGAATTTGTACAACCAATCCAACAGGAGGCTGAAAGTATTTTTGACAAAGCCTATTTTGAGAAGCTGGCAGAGACCTCTGCCTCCATTGAATTTCTAACCAAGGCATCTCTGCTGCCCTTGTTGCGGCCCTCGATGCAGCTAGTTTTCCCAAGACTAGTGAGACTATTTTATCAGAATATGGGGTTAAAAATTGGTGATGATGGGAATCCAGCATTGCTGATATTGACTGATGACTTCGAGATGTTGTTTAATCAGGCAAATATTGCTAACATATGAGGGATATCAGCCAGGTATAGCCCTGAGTGTGGCTTGGGTCCTCCCTTGACTTCCACCATCACTGAGATAGCAAGGGAGTTGACTGGAGGAATCACATCCTTAGGTGACTAAATTAGAAAGAGGGACCTACACCCAACCTCAGGCTCATGGATGCAGTGTTGAGGAAAAATGTTTATTACTTTGGTCATGAGCAGGAGAGGAGGTATCCCATAGCTGATGCCATCTTCTCATTTCACAGGAATCATTACTTGGATGCAGCCAAGTTGATTTTTGAAGAGATTAGGGACCTATGTGAGAAGGTGACAATAAAGAAGAAACCTCATGCCCTTCCCTATTGCAAGTTTATTACTGCATTGCTGAAGTTTGAGAAATACCCCTTTCATAGGGAGGAGGAGACAGTGACCCTAAACCCCGAAAAGAATGGAAAGATACAGTGGAGAATCAGTGGCACAATGATAGAGAAGAAGAAAAAGTAGAGGGAGGAGTTACTGAGAGAGGCAGCCCCCACCATTCATGAAGCAGCAGCTATTGCTGCTGCTACTACTGATGTTGCTGCATCCTCCACCTCACTTGTGCCAACCAGCACAATCATCACCTCCCCAGCCATTCCCTTTACCTCTATGTCAACCCTAACTCTTTTACCACTACCTTCACCGTCAACCCAGACCTCACAGCCCATAACAGGTCTAATACCCTTACCTGATCCTATATCACCAATCCCCACAGTCATAGCCACCTCAATATCACCACCAACCACCATAGCCACTAACACCCTACCCATTTCTGCACCCTTACTTATGTTTCCAACCCACACTATCCCACCTGTCAAGACCCCATACCAGAAGAGAAAAAAAGTTACCAAAACCCCCACTAGACCCCAGCCCACCTATATCTCCCAATCAATTCCAATCTCGGAAATCACAACCATTCCAGACCCCATACCCATACCCTATGAACCTGAAACCTATACTTTGGAAACCCCACCCTTTGTACCTATCACATGTGAACCCCTAGACCAATCCATTCCATTATCTCATGACCATGCCCCATTTACAGGAGAGAAATTTTCCACTATGATGTCCACTATCCTAGGAGACATCAACCTGGAGTATACCCCTCTCCCAGACTCACCTCACCCTCCACACTTCACCCCTCCACATCAGACATCACCCCAGACTAGTACCTTCACTCATAGACCCACTTCCCCCTTTCAATCAGTTTCTACAATCCAACCCACAGCCACTACCATACTTGACCTATTACCCCAAATCCTACACCTCCTACTCTTCCTTCATTCTCAAAGATTGGCCAATACCCAAACCCAACCTACCATTGAGGCGAATCTTCATTCAATTCATTCCTCCCTACCAAACCCTACATCCATCCAACCATTTTACAATCCATCCAAGTGACTTTAACCAATCTAACCCAACCTCCCCAACAGTCACCCCACCCGACATCAATCCATAATCCCCCACCTACTCCTACACCCATTGTACCTCTCTCAGAAACTTCTCCCATCACCTCCAAAGATGCATCCACCCAAACAGACCCTGAACCTCAACTTCAACCCATACTTGCATCTGCCCTCAATGTCCCTCACCGTCTACCTTCCACCCCACCCCTATCTTCATCCTATCCCTTTCCATTGCTGGCTAGCACTTCTTCCATTGCTACTCAGCCCATACTTCCTACCTCTTATAATCCCTAGCCTCCTTACTACACCCTCCTCTGGGCCATGAAAGCCAATGGTTACTTAAAGAGGGATGTAGTTCAAGGCATAGTTGTCCTAAAAGTTACAGTGCGCCAACCCCGCCTTGATAAAATTAAACGCCTGATGCTTGCTCATAAGGTTAAGAAAAAGAAAATAAAGTAAGGATGGAGAGAGATTATGGTCTAATACAACCAGGAAAAGAAAAGAGTTGAGAGTAAAGAAGATGTGATCAAGGAACTGAAAGAGAGATTGAGATTGACTGAGGAGAGGGCTTATGATTATGGAGTTACTATTGCAAATTTGGAGAAAACCGCAGATGCACAAATTGATTGGAAGTTGGCAGAAGCACTTTTTAAAGAATTAAACCCAGATGTACCTCTCCAGCAAGCAGCTCCAGATGCAAAGGAACCTAGCCCAGGCAAGCCTGGACTCAAAATCAAAGAACCTACCCCAAAGCCATAACCCACTCTAGCAAGAGAAAGCACAGCCAAGCCTAGGAAACCTACTTCAAAAAGACCACTGTCTAAGGCTGCTACTTTGAAGCAAGCAAAGGGAAAAGGAATCCAAGAACCACCTGCTGAAGCCAAAGACTCAGATGATTAATTGTTGCACATGTATTTAGTTAGGAAGTACTGTTAAATTTTATAGTTTACTTTCCCTTATAATGTACATATTTTTGCTGTTATAATGAAACTTCTTTTTGTTATGTGATTGATTAGTTCACTGTCTTTATTTATTTTTGTTTGTCTGTTTGTATTGTTTGTTTTGTGTTGTGTGTTTCTCTTTCTTACTGTTTTTTTTCTTGTAATATCTCTATCTTACTCACTTATTTTCTTCTAACATCTACCTTTGGGGGTGTGGTAGGACCTGCCAATGAAATAGTTAACGTAAGTGCAGCAGAAATCAAGTGAGTAAGATAGAAATGGAGCCATGTTCACTTAAGAATCATAAAAAAATAGGAAATTTAAAAATTTTGCAGACCTTTAGGCATTATAAGCTTTTAAATTTTAGCATTTCCATAATGTGAACATTAAGAAAACTCACTTATATCAGCACTTAGTGAATCATTAAAGAGAGAAAAAGGTAAGGACATGCCTAACATTTGAATGGAAGATCATAATTAGTGCGATTTGGGACTACCAAATTTTTTTTCCTTCCTTTGAGGATTGACTGAGGAAATTCTCTCAGTTCTAAGGACTGGCTGAGTCAATTCCCTCACTAGAAGTTAGGCACCTCTAAGTTTAAACAACTGACAGCACTCATGACACCTAGGAAAGGATCAAGGCCTTCTCTTAGATAGTTTGAGCTTAAACAGACCAAACCCTAAGCAATTGTCCTTGTGCACACACCTTTTGAGCCTTAATTTCTAATTTTCATCAAAATACACCTGAGTACTTGTACCTGAACCTATGGACCTAATTCAAACCTACTCTCACTCTAAGAATTCAGTAGGTAAAGGAGAAGGAGCTAAAGATGGAGAAGATAGGGTCAACATTGGGTGAATGGAGAAGAGATACCTAATGCTTAATAGTATAGCAACTGAGAAAAGAGGTGGTAAGTCAGAAAAACAAAAACAAAAGCAAAAAGAAAAATGCATCCAAAAGAAAGAAAAATAATAATGAAGAGGAATAAGAGAGGAGTCAAGAGGAAAAGTTCATTGGAAAAATTGAAAACAAGAGGAGAAGCTAGCCACTTTAAGTCAAGTGAATTTCAAAGAAACTGAAAGGTGTTGAACTAAGAAGGTGAAGTCATGAATCACCTCCTTCGCCTACAGATTTTTCAATTTTGAATCCCTCTTCAACCTTCCATTCTTTATAACCTATCTCATAAGCCACATTATAACCCAGTCAAAAGACCCTGTGATCGAAAGTTGAATGAGCTGTCATGCAGAGGCAAAGAGTTGTCCAACCTATGGTGAGGATTAGCCAATGATGCCAAAACTTATATGCTTTGCCTATGCTCATGCTTACAGACCCATTTGGGGCCTGTAACTGCTCTTGAGCTTGAGAGAAAATGAAACCCTCAATGTTCCCTGTGAGAGCCTGCTCTGGTGAGCATTGGGTTTGATGTTGAATGTATTGGGCATGACCTATAACCTAATTTTTAAATTAATGATGAGCTCAGTACTGACTTACATGTGAGGTTTTCCCTTGTTGTGAGCTAATTCGAAATGGTGTGTATCTATGTAAAAGTTTTAGTGATTGAATGTCTATGCATATCTTATGTTCAAATTCCTCACATTTTTCTATTGAATCGAAGGTGAACTGGTGCTCTGTTTCTTGACAGCTAATTTGATAATTTTGCACTTTTGCTAACGTTTTATTGAGAAGTTTGTGGGTATCTTCACTAAGAACCGTCAGGAGACATCACTCCTCCACTAGGGATCACCTAGGGGTTTAAAAGGCATGATGCATAAGCTAAATGCATCTGTGTTCCCAACAAAAGTGGCATTTAAATTCCTAGATTAGTTTTTTTAATTTCTCCTTTGCTCAGGGACTAGCAAAGATTAGGTTTGGGGGTATGTAATTCATTGAAAAGTACCACTTTTCACCTCTTAACATAGCCTTTGTTGGACCTTGAAGCTCACTAATAATCATTTGTTAAGTGTGTTTTGTAGTTAGCAATAAACTGTGCAACTTAATAAAAAAATCCTTGCTCTTTGGTCCAAAGAAGAGAAAAAAGACATGCAAAGATGACAGCTAAGCCAAAGCCTAAAGGAACACCATGGTAGTGCTCACCATGGTGGCTCATATGATGTTCATCATTCACCAAAAGTCTACCAGATGAAAGAAGTTAGTTGAGAATGGAGGAAGCTACAATTGCAACAAGTGCAAGGCATCAGAGGATTAAAAGAATCATCTCACAGAGTTTAGGAGCTCCCTCACAGAGCTAATGATACAGTGGAAGCTGCCCTCGCGCAGATGGGATGTGCAGTCAAGAGGAGAGCAGTAAAGACATCGTGAAGATCTCGCATCCTAAAACCCTCAGAATTTGTGCTCATGAAGCTCTCGCAGAGATCGAGCCTTAAAGAAGAGAGAGGCCCAAAATTTTCCTCGCACAGCTCTCGCGAACTCTGGAGCCTAACTAGTTACTACACGAGCATAGGAGCCTACCTGCGTGAGTATCCAGCGAGAGAGAACTTTTGAGGCTCTACTGCACGAGAAATCCAAGCGTTTCCAGATCACCTCCGTGATAGCACTACAGCACAAAGCAACTGTACGATCAAATGAGGATCTTCTGCGCGAGTGAACAAACCTCTTAAGCTAAATGCTCCTCCGCAAAGGCAAAGCAACTGCACGAGTGAATTAATGCAGATGCCAACCCTATGAAGCTCGGGTTCTCCACTTCTCAACCCTAACTGAAGAACCTTTTGAGAATTTCCTAAGGCTAGGGCACACATGTCGAGGTATGTATTTTGAGGTGCACATCTTAAAGCATTCAAGGGTTATAAAAGTGCCATGTCTACTAGAAGAATTAGGATTAATCTCTTTTGAATCGAGGCCTTATGGATAGAGTATATAAGTTGTGCTTAGAGCTTAGTACTTTCATCATTCCTTCATCCTCTATTGACTGAGAATTCCAACAGGCTAGGGTTAGGGTTTGATCATCTCTTTTTCTTATTTTTCTTTTCTCTTAGCCCAACATTGGCTGGCAATTCATTTTGTAAGCAGCTAAGTTTAGTTTTATTTTTGTTTTGTAATAGGCCTTGTATACATTAGGACCTTTTGGATGAGTAGTTGTGTACAAGCTGCAGCCTTGAGATAGTTCATTGTAATTTTTGCTTTTATCAATGGATTGTTTTAATGACTAGTTGAATCTATAGATCTTGTGGTTTTCTTAGATGTCTATAAGATCCATGCTTTGGGATTAGCCCATTCAGTTTCTTGTAGATCTATTATTTACCATCTAATTTTCCTTGGTTTAATAGCCCCATGGATAGCAAACCAGATCTGTAGCAAGATCTAGAGAGCTCATAGCCCTGGGACACCATGGTGATAGTAGCAGTTTACATGTTCTTTCTCATAACTCTGTGGTATGGACAGACCTATCAGATACCCTGTAACCATTTGAGTGGACAGAGTATAACCCTAGGGCGATGTCCAGCCACATGTTTGAGAAGGATTCTTCTCCCCTGCACTTGAGCTTCTAGAGCCTTGTGAGGAGGTTTGTGCAAGAACTAGCTCCCCTCTATTTTACTTGATCGATATCAGAAGTTAGATCTGATTTCTCTATAGTAATTACAGCTTGAGGCTGAGTCATTGCAGGCCTTTTGTAGCAATGACCAGCTAAAACTAAATCTTTATTCTACCTGTTACTGGTCCTTTTTGTGGGCACAGTGAGTTGTTGGCTTTGGCAAAGCACTTAGGACTTTATGGGTTGCAATACCTATAGATGTCAGCTAGATCTGTGTGCAGATCTGGAGAGCTTGTAGCACTGGCATTACATAGTGTCTGTAATAATATTTATGGCCTGATCTGGTCTAGTGGTTGGGGAAATGATCAGTCCACTCCTCTGGATTATTTTAGCAACTTCTGCCTTAGAATTCCTGTTTCGTATGGCATTCACACCCCTAATATTTCCGACAGCGAGATCCCAATGCACTTCGGAAGAAACAAAGGAAACCCTTTATTCTAGGTGAAGGCATGGAAGTCCATGTACCAACCTAAGAGGCCTCTGATTCAGGTTACTGACCCCTGAATGGTCTAGCGTATGTATTACATATGCTAGGAAAAAATCCTAGAGATTTGGCTTAGCGTATGTATTACATACACTAGGCTAAATTTATGGGATTTTGCCTTAGCGTATTGATCGTTATATTTCAAAACCTTGCGAGTGCACAAGTTCAAATGTACTTGGGCAGGTACAGGGGTGCCAAACAACATTGATTAGTCATTTACTTTAAACTAAAGCCTTATTAGAAAGGGGATTTATATAGAAGTAAATTCCTAATCATTCTAGCAAAGAAAACAGATTTGGGAAATATTGAGAGACAAGCCTGGGATCTCTCTTAGGTCTTAGACTCGTAAATAACAAACCCCTATTCTTCTCCTATTTTGAATCCCAGGTACCCTCCCACTCTACGCTACAAGCTCGAGGGTTTCATATAGAATTAGATAAATCTAACCGCGAGTTAGATGAATCTAAACAGCAAAGTATCATTGCACTAACCAACTAAAATTACCCTACAAGGCCTATTTCGTCTGTGAATATGCTATCTAATCCAACCCCAATCCCTACAAGACCACTGAGATTACATTAAATATAATTAAACCTTTACAATCGCTCGTTCTCGATTACTCTCGGAACCTCGAACATGCAATCATACCATTAAAATGGAATTCGCAAATAAAGAAAGAAATAGAAATAAAGTTATTTACTTATCTTTGATCATACAAGAGATCCCAAGCCTCTGGTTGTTTAGTCGGGCATCGCTTCTATGGTCTTCATCATCACTGAATCGATGATAGAACAATGATTACAGAGCCCTCAATCTCACAAACTCGCACAGATCTAAAATCTCGACCTAAACTACGAGCAAAAAGCTCTATGGTGAAAGCTATTTTATTCCAAACCTAGGGTCCTTATTTAAAAGTGTATAAGGCCCTATAACATCGATTTCTACTAGGAAACAAACCCTAAAATAAATCTTATCGAAACTAGGAAGGTAGAAGATCACAGAGTCTTGATTTTAGTAAGAAATCCAATTATTCTCACCTAAAAATAGCAAGAATACCCGTGCTCGCATCTGAAAATCATCCAAAATCCCATCTGTGACCGGTCCATAAATGATTTGGACTGGTCATAAAAATACAATTCTGAAGCTATTGCATTATGACCAGTCAAAATAGTCATTTGGACCAATCACAACTCAGTTTTCTGAAGCTAAAAGAGCTGGAACAATCCAAATGCACGTTCTGAACCAGTTTCGACCGGTCACAACTACATTCTCGACCAGTCTAGAAAATTCTACACTTTTTTGCATTTTTGTGCGAATTTCAGTTGGCCATTACTTTTGATCTACGGCTCAGATTCAGGTGATTTTTTACTCATTGGAAAGGTGGGAAAGTCTTCTTTCCAATGGTATAATGTACAACTCCAGAAAATCTGGGTAAACTTTATCATTCTTCTTTCTCTCCGCTGTTCTGATAGGTCCTTGTCATAGCCTCAATACTCCTTTACTTTGCTCTTTTACCCACATTTGCTCTCTTATACTAATGAGGCCTACCAATTCCAAGATTTGGGTCTAAATTATGAATCTTTTAAGGCCGATCACACCCCCAAACCTCAACTTTTCTAGTCCTCGAGCATAGGCAATCTTCAAATCCATCCAAAAAGCAAACTAATCTATTATTGTACAAGCTACTTTATAAAAATAAAAGTCACTTTCATAGGAAGCACGATTGCATTTAACGTACACAACAAGCCTTTAGACCCCTTGGTGATCCCTAGTGGAGGAGTTCTGTCTCCTGAGGGTTTTCAGTGAAGACGCCCACAAACGTCCAAAGCAGTTTTCAAAACCAGTTTCCATAATATTTATACTTTTGAAATAAAAAACTAGTAATTGTTTTAACATGTGAACTTTCATTCTCAAATACCAATGCCATATTATATCTAATGTTGCTTATTCCCATTAACCCAATGATCCATTCCTTGATAAATCCTACATTCATGCCTAGAGTGTCGTGTGTGTGCTCACCCATGCTAAAATCTTTCTATCACAGGACTAATCCAAACCAAGAATCATCGGATCCCAAGTTTTGACTCAATCCTCACCTTAGGTATACACTCAAAATAAAATCGCTTCGATGAATGGTTCAATTTTATTTTTTTGCACACGCATGTGAGAGAGAATTATAATGCAAATCAAAAGGTCTCACATGACGTAAAAAATACGGTGCATTAAAGAATTAAAAAATGAAATCTCATAATGAATGAACATTGTGCTATCACATCATACCACACATCATAGACATTGTGCTATAATACAAAAAATAAGACTATTAGCGACAATTTTTTGCAGCCAAAAGGTGCCGCTTTTAACAAAAAAACTACTAACACTATTAGCGACAAAGATATTAGTGGCAAAGTTTTGGTTAATAGTAGCAGTTTATGCTTTTCTAATAATCTTTTTTTTTATGTAGTGTACCACTCTCCACAAGAATGGATCAAGAATGTCTTTTTCATGGTTGTAACGGGTCTCGGGTAAAGGTTAAGAGAGAAAGGGAAGTTGGGATCAAATTTCTCTGAGAAATCAGAAAAAAAACACATTTGATTTTTACTTTTTCACTCTTTCTTTTTCAGATTTTTCAGAATTTCTCTTTTTCTTTTCTCAACTCTTCTCCTCTTTCTTCTCATTTTCTTTTGACATCACCTCATTTTATTATTATTTTTTTTTCATTTCCAACCTTTTGCTTCTTCTTTTTTTTCTTTTTTTTTTTCATTCCCTTTTCCATATTTTTCTACCATATCTTCCCAATAGACCCCACTCTCATGCCTCTCCACTTACTCACATCCCATTTTGTCTCATTCCTCATTCCCAATTTCTCAGAGATTGAATGGTAAAGCTTAAATTTTAAAAAATGGTGTTGGGGTATGGTTTACATAACTTATCAAGAAACATATAAAGGTAAAATTTTCATTAAGGCTCAAAAGGGGTGCTAAAACGTAAATTTGTATGAGGTGGGGCATTTTAGGCACAAACGAGCCAAATATGGCCTTCGATCATCTCCTCACAAAGTGCTAATGATGCCTATTTGTTTTGATTTAAATACAATGCGTTCTAGTGCAATAATATAAACAATGCAAAATAGACCAAGATAGATTGTATGAGATTTAAATAATGAAGTAAGAATTCAAAGATACTCCAAATTTATTAGCACTCATCAAGAACGAGAAAACAGTTCTAAAGCTCATCGGGTATAATCTTTCCTAGGATCATAAAATTCAAATTTCAAACTAATCCCTTGATTTATGGACATAAGCGTGGTAGAAGTGCCAGAAATTTTCTAAACATGAAATTCAGACTTATTTTTGAATGTTTACATTGGAGCTATAATCCTAGACAACAGCAGTCCTAACATGCATAAATATTCTAAAATTATAACTCACATGCATAAACAGCTGCAATTTGAAAACTACGTTAAAATAAGGCATTTGATGGTTCAAAAACTATATTAAAAAATGTGGTTTTGAAGGTGTACTAAACTGTGCTCAAGTATAAGATGCAATAAAATAAGCATGAACCACTTCAATAAGCACAAACACTCCCAAACCTTAATGGTGCAATGTCCTCATTGCACAAAATCATAAGCAATGAAAATAGTAAGAGGGCAAACTAAAAAGATATAATATACAATACACACACCATCTAAGCACACACAATCTAAACTAACCCAAAGAAAAAGAAATAGCACGGAATTACCTTTGAAGCATGAAAATCATCGATTAGGGCCACAAGATGCGTAATGTAGAGCCTTTGTGTTGAATATATAAGTGTGGAGAGATGAAACTCAAAACGGTGATTGACACGGAGCGGTGGAAGATGAGGCGGTGGTGGAAATATATGCGTGAATGAAGGTGTGTGTGGATTGGAAGGTGAAATGGCATGCAAAAGAATAAAAAAAATTTTAAAGTAAAATTGTAGGAGCTCAAGGAAGAAGAAGAAGGAAAGGGAATTAGGGTTTGGACCAGTTGAAAATGGGATTTCGACCGGTCACAGGGCTTTATGTAGCCCTAGAACCTCTGATGTTTGACCGGTCGAAACCAAGTCGACCAGCCAAATAAATATATTCTCATTCTCGAATTTGACCAGTCAAAATCATTTCGACTGGTCGAAACTCCATTTCTTTCTATTACCTGCACACACTGAAACTCCATTAAATAAAATCAAAGAAAAACAAAATTCCTAAGCTAATATTATATGAGGGGCTTGGATTGGCTCCCAAGAAGCGCTAAGTTTTTTTTTGCGGTCTTCAGTCAGACCACCCTAAAGCTTCGATAGGAACAAGAAGGGGCCACTCATTTGGCATGTTTTGGTTGCCCTTTCTATGAATTAGGGGCTTGAGGCCTTTTGTGGGTTAACTTTCAACCAACTCATCCACCCTATACACCATGACATATTCAGATTCAATGTGTGACGGCAATTTAGGAGTACCGAATACATCATTTTTTAAAGTGAATAGACTTGAGGGTTTGTCGAAGCATTGTAAAAATAGATCACTGGACATATAAAGTGCCCCATATGTAATGTTCGGTTCCATAGTCGATGTAAAATAAGAAAATATGTCCTCATGTAATTGTTCGTTTGGCATTAGAGGAGTAACACAAACTGGTTGGCCATCTTTCGGTGTTTCAATCTTTTGTGGGCCAACCACGTCTTCCTTGAAAACATCCTCATGCCCACCACAAAATGTCATGGTCCCTTCCTCAAGTTCAGGGGCAGGGTAAATCCTCCTCTCAACTCCTGGTCTTGCGGAATGCTTATAAATTGACTAGGTAAGGAATCTTCCTCCCTAGCAATGGCAGTGGCCGTTTGCCCCATTTGGTATTTATTTCTCGCAAGAGACATGATCTAAGAGTGAATTCTTTCCAGAAAGTTTTGACAGGTTTGGAGTTCTTCTTCTGGTACTGAAGAAGAGAGGTCTCGCAAGAGACCTTTCTTCTTCAGTACCAGAATCTGAACTCCATAGGGATTGTGAATCATGTGGGTCAAACTGAGATTGGTTTGAAAATTTTAGCACAAAAGGCTGACCCTGATTTGGAGCCCACCGGTTAGGTCCATTCTGCCCATACTCATCCCAATAGCGCTATGGAATCTCATAATCAAACCCATCAGATGATGGGGACATCAAATATGCAAGAAACTCTAAATCACACAAACATACACTAAGACACAAAAATACAAAAATAAAAACCTAACTAATTCTGGAAACAAAGGCAGTGCCTTGGCCTCTCGCGGGCGTGTCCGTTGAAGCTTTGATAGACGCGGACCTCGATCTCCAAATCGGAAAATAAACTATAATTAGACAACTTACTAATATAGACTATGTAAAAGGCAATAGTTCAAATAAAACTGTAGTCACCGGCAACAGCGCCAAAAACCTAATCGTTTTATTTCAAAACCTTGCAATTGCACAAGTTCAAATGTACTTGGGTGAGTAAAAGGGTGTTGAACCACAGGGACTAATCTTTTATTTTAAACTAAGGCCTTATTAGAAAGGGGGTGTTTATAGAAGTAAATTCCTAATTATTCTAGCAAAGAAAACAGATTTGGGAAATATTGAGAGACAAGCCTGGGATCTCTCTTGGATCTCAGACTCATAAATAACAAACCCCTATTCTTCTCCTATTTTGAATCCTAGGTACCCTCCAACTTTAGGCTACAAACTCTAGGGCTACGTATAAGAATTAGATAAATCTAATCGCGAGTTAGATGAATCTAAACATCAAAGTAACATTGCACGAACCAACTAAAACTACCCTACAAGGCCTAATTCGTTGGTGAATATGCTATCTAATCCAACCCCAATCCCTACAAGGCCACTGAGATTATATTAAATATAATTAAACCATTACAATCGCTTGTTCTCGATACACTCAAAACCTCGAACTTCCAGTCGTACCATTAAAATGAAATTCACAAATAAAGAAAGAAATAGAAATAAAGTTATTTACCTATCTTTGATTGTAAAAGATATCCCAAGCTTCAGGTTGTTTAGCCGCGCATCGCTTCTATGGTCTTCATCATCCCTAAATCAATGATAGAACAATGATTACAAAGCCATGAATCTCACAAACTCTCACAGATTTGAAATCTCGACCTAAACTACGAGCAAAAAGCCCTATGGCTGAAAGGTATTTTATTCCTAACCTAGGGTCCTTATTTATAGATGTATAAGGCCTTAGAACATCGATTTCTACTAGGAAACAAACACTTGAACAAATTTTATCTAAACTAGGAAGGTTGAAGATCGTGGAGTTTTGATTTTAGGAAGAAATCCAATTATTCTCGCCTAAAAATCAACAAATCAGCCAAAATCCCATCTGTGACCGGTCCAGAAAAGATTTGGACCGATCACAAAAACACAATTCTGAAGCTTTTGGGTTGTGACCGGTCAAAATACATATTTGGATCAGTCACAAATTAGTTTTCTAAAGCTAAAAGGCAGGAATGTTCAATATTCACATTCTAAACCAGTTTGGACAGGTCACAACTGCATTCTCGACCTGCCTAGAAAATCCTGCACTTTTCTGCGTTTTTGTGCGAACTTCAATCAGCCATAACTTTTGTTCCAAATCTTAGATGCAGGTGATTCTTAGCTCGTTGGAAATCTAGGAAGGTTTTCTTTCCAACGGTATATTGCTCATATCCAGGAGATCTATGTGTAAACTTTTTCACTCTTCTTTATCTCCATTGTTTTGGTAGATTCTTGTCATAGCCTCAATACTCCTTTACTTTCCTCTTTTACCCACATTTGCACTTTAACGCCTTCAAAACATGTTATATTCAATATTGCACTAAAAGCAAACATTATTAATTAAATGAGGCCTAGCATTGCCAAGATTTAGGTCTAAATTATGGAATTTTAAAGGCCGATCACGTATCTATTAGGCACGCTAGGCAATTTCAAGTGGTTTTTGGCTTAACGTGTTTATTAAATATGCCAGCCTAAAAAAAATGTATATATATATATACATATATATTTACAGCAGCAGCAAGCCCGAGTTTGGTCTATTTTTCACGAATTTTGAAAACAGTGCTTCCGAGGACTGTTTTTCTTTGTTATTCCGGGTCCCTTCTCACCGTGTCTAGGGATACAAGGTCAATTTGAGACAATTAACGCACTCCCCCAAGGGTTTTAGGGTTTTTTCTTAAGCTTGGTTTTCCACCCGATATACCTCCAGCGCAAGCGCTTTCTTATATACTGGATGGGGTGGTACTTTTCCAAATCATCACCACTACGGGCTGCCGCCGTACTAAGAACCGGGACGTTTGCATCCCTGCCTAAATTCCCGCTCCTTTGTTAAATCTATCTAACGTAAAAATTCATTAAGTCAGGCTCAATTTTAAATTCAATTTTCAAAGGGGAGTTTGCTTAATGTTCAAAAACGGGTTGTGACGATCCCGTGCCGCCTCTACGGGCCAACATCCACTGATAGAATATGATTGCGAGAAATATAAAAGCTCAAGTAGGCCTGCCAAATGTCTAAGGCAGTAAAATGCGTAAGTAAACCGACCAATCGGCTAAGGCGTGTAAATGACAAAAAAAGTAAATGCTCAAGTAAGCCCGCCAAACGACTAAGGCATGTAAATGACGGAAAAGTAAGGGTAAGTAAAAATTGATGGAATCATAGGGGTATGTATGAAAAGGAGACAAAGAAGGTTAGTAAAATGAATGAATGATAAAAACAAACCAAAGAGGCCAATAGTTCAAGGAGAAGCTCTACAAGCTCTCCTCAGCAGAGTCGCCATCTGTTCAACCGTGGGCTCTCGCGAGTCCGTCATCACGAAGCACTTGTATTGGTGAATAAAGAGTCACCACCCAGAACTTTGGTGTCCCGGGAAACCTAAATCAATATTAAAAGCACAAATGTAAAAATGTGACTCTGATTGCGATCTATGCCATAGGCTCTCGGGTAGGGGCTTCAGTTATCAATCGAAAAGTTGTTAGGCACCTGATAAACCCACTCGTAAGCAGTTTCTACTTATGGCCAAAAAAGATAAAAAAAAATAAAACAAAAATAACACTTTCGCTTACCTGAAGGCAGTCGAATCCTATTTAAGCCCCCCGCAATCACCGAAATTTCCAAGGCATAACGACTCAAATTCTAGGATATAGGAAAAGCAAAGTTGGTAGAGGAGCAGAGGGGAGAGCCAGAGCTCTCGGGCCCTTGTAGCACGGCTGTGGATCCTTGTGTGAGAGCATCTTTGAGCTTTCGAAGTGAAAGAGGTTGAAGGATAGGTTTTAAACTCTAAGATTTGGAAGGTAGGAGGTAGGAGAAGAAGGCTAAAGCCTTGTTCTAGCTAAAGCTTAGGGATTGATGGAAGAAAATGGGAGCTAAAAGGCAAACTAAAGTTCTGGAATTTATGGATGATTAGTGCTTTGAAGTGAGGGAGGAACTCTCTTTAGGTTTCACTCTTTTGAAAAAAATTTAAGACCTTTATCCAAGGGGGGGGGGGAGGGGCTCTCTATTTGTAGAAAAAGGGGGGATTATTGAAGGGTTAAAGGGGCTAATTGGGTTAGCAATTAGGTAATAGGGATCTAAGATTTTCTAGGGCTTTGATAGGTGGCAATTGAGTTTCAATGGTAGATGATAGGGAGGGATCCTAAGTGGCAAAAGAGTTAAAAAGAGGGCTAGTAGGGGTTGTGCAATCGTGGATTCTCATCAAACCTGTCGCGACAGTACGTTTGCTAGAAAATATTTAGAGTCGCCACCCACAACTTTTGGTGTCCCAGGAAACCTAGATCAATTTTATAAGCACCGAAGTGCCACAAATATGACTCTAAATACAGTCTACGCAAAAGCCTCTTGAGTACGGGTTTCAGATATTGATTGGGAAGGTGTTAGGAACCCAATCAACCCGCTTAATGCGGGTCTCTACTTATGGCCAAAACAAAAATAATAAAAAAGGCTTCCTCTTGCCCAAAGGGTCTTAAAATCCTATTTGTGCCCCTCCGTTCTTATAAAAAATTCAGTGGCATAACGGCACAAATGGGAGGATAGAGGAAGAACCAAAAAGGTAAAGGAATAGAGAGGAGAGCCGAAGCTCTCGGGCCCTTGTTGCACCGCTGTGGAGCTTTGAGTTGGCTTACTTGGGTGATCTTTTGAAGGCTTATATGGTGAGAAATGAGGTTCTAACTCATAGGGCTTGATACCTAAGAGGTAGAGTGGGAAGGCTAGAGGTAACACACACCTAACCTAGAGCTTTTGGGTAAAATGCTAAGGTCTAAAGAAAGTTTCAAAGTTCTAGAATTTGTATGGGAATGGTACACTAGAGGACAGAGAGAAGGGATTCCTTAATCTCTTAATTGTAACTTTTTTCAAGCCTTTGTAAAGGGAGGGGTGCCTCTCTATTTATAGGAAAAAGAGAGCTTAGGAAGGTGCTTAGAGGCTAATTAGAATTAGTTATTAGATAATGGGCAAGCTAAGGTTTCCTAGGGTTTTTAGAGCCTTGAAAAGTGTAAAGAGATACTCCAATGGTGGATGATAGGGTGGAGCATTAAACCACTTAAGGGGTTGCACATAGATAGTAAATGGGTGCAACAGAACTATCAAATCACACCCCAATGGTCAAGATGGTCAATAAGTAAAATCCCAATCTTCAAATTCGAGGCAAAATCCTACAGTTACTATTCATAAACCTAGCGCAACTAATAGTTGTGTCAGGCTTAGGAATAGTAAAACAGTGTTCCTACAGTGGATTGGAAGTTGGCTGCCCGTGGGGGGATCCACCTTATAACTGGCGCAACTATTAGTTGAACCCAGCCATTTCTAGGGAGAAATGACTTGGCGCAACTAATACTTGCACCAAATCCCTAGGGGGTGTAGTTGAATTTACCGTTTTGCCCCTATGCTTCGGAATGTCGTATCTTCTCGCATACAACTCTGATTAGGGTGATTCTTGACTCATTCAAAAGTTGAGGACTTCTACTTTTCAATGGTATAATATTAGATTGTAGTAGAAGGTCACAAATAATCCCAGTGCACCACTCTTCATCCATTACTCGGGAAAGCTAGGTTTAGCTCCGGAATGAGTTCTAAGGGTCGGGATGGGTTTCTAAGGGTTCGAGAAGGTTCCTAAGGGATCTAGGGGGATTACTAAGGGTTTGAAATGGCTCCTAATGTTTCAAAAAGGTTCCTAAGGATTCCATACATGCCAACAAAAGCTCGTAGAGCTGCCTCTCTCGAAATGTGTCTAGTTCGGGCCTTAGGCCAAATTTGGGTGTCTACAGAGGCCCCTCTTTGGTATCCGATCACTAATGATCGAATGCCAAAGAAAAGAGACATTCAAAGAGGCCCAAAGCATTACTGACATGTTCGCTACATTCAGAATAAACTTCAAACATCAGATGAGTAATATGGTGAGAAAATGAAAGCCCTGTATGTAAAAAAAAATGATAGTTTCTCAAGGTAATCGGTCTCTAAGCGCTTAGCGACATTACTGGGCATAACTGAGGTAAAAAATAAGTTGCAAAAGCCCAATAGCTGGGAAAAATGGTTGCTTCTCAAGATGTTTTGAAAGAGTTTGATGTTCAAGATTCATTTTGAATACAACAGCTTCGTAAGTAAGGAGGGTGATCGACCCATATTCAATGATAGGCATAAAGCAAGTATGCAAGGTTCCACAGTTTGTGTCCAATCATATGAGGCATTGACTGCCTCATCTGACTAGTCATGTGGTGTCCCTGCTTGAAGTAGGGTTCAAGGTCTTCGGGGGAACCCATTGATCCCAAATTTTATTTAGCATGACTACCCAAGCAGAGCAACTAGATGTCGCAACGCTTTTTAAGAGTACATGATATTTTTTGATAATGTGCCCCGGATCAACATGACCTAGAGCATCTTACCTCAAATGACACCAAATAGATCCGACCAAAATCGGGTGGCCACCGAAGGGGACACCTAATCTTGGTCTCTGCCAATAATGGTCTCATGAATCATTTAACTATGCATAAACATGCACCCATTAGGGGGGATAAGTAATAAAGGCGAAGGAAGTCTCTACGTAGATCTCGTTCGGGTATAATTTATGAGAACAAACAGCCATCCTAACAGATACCCAGATGCATGGCATACACTTTACAGGGATACCGTGCCAATACAGGTTTTAAGCCTGTAAAAATAAAGGGAAATGAACCCTTCTGCATGCATGTTTATACATAGTTGATTGATATGTAGTTTCATTTTCAACAGGTTGTTCTCAACCAACAATTGACCATTTTCATAACGAAGTTATCCGGACCTCAAACCCTGTAGGGCGCACGCCCGGACAACGTAGACTAAGGGTTCACACCTCTGAAATAGCTCGTGATGAATATGAAATTAGACACTAACGTTCATATGAATCTAAAGGCAGGGCATTTAGATCGAGGATTTAACAGTGGAGTCGAACCGATCGAACATTGATCACTTAATAAGGATTGACACCGTTGCTCTTACTTTGAAGTAGGATCCAAAAATCCAAGGTGAACCTTAGACTTAGGACATTAATATAACACAGCTACGCTGTTGATGGAATATTGACCTTTTACTGCTTTGAAACACGCATATGCGTAGTGGTGCGTCCAGTCACATGAGGCATAGATCGCCTCGTTTAACTGGTCATGAGTGTCCCGACTTGACGCAGGATTCGAGTTTTTTGGGTGAATGCAATGATCCTAAAGTTTATATAGCATGACTACTCGAGAAGATTGAATAGATGTCGCAACACTTTTTGAGAGTACGTGCTATCTTTTTAAAAACATACATTTTATGTGGAACATTTTTTACCTTTTTTGGGTTTATCATTTTATAGGATTTTTAGATTTTGAGTTATCATTTTATGTGATTTCTTTTTGAATTTTAAGTTATCATTTTATGTGATTTTATCACTTTATTACTTATATTCTTTTATGCGAATTATTTTTGGAATTTTCTTTATCTATTTTTTTTTTAGATTTTTAGATTTTTAAGTTATCATTTTATGTGATTTTTTGTCTTTTAAAGCTATCATTTTATGGGAATTTTTTGGTTTTTCAAAACTATCATTTTATGTGAATTTTTATGTAAATTATTTTTGGCTTTTTATGTGGGATTTTTTTTTCATTATTTTTTGGGCTTGTTTATGTTTTCCTATGTAGGATCGGGGTGCCTTCTAAACTCGATTCATTTTATTCTAGCATGGCTTCCTAGGCAAGTGGATTGAGGATCGACATAGCGTTTGGGGGCACGTGCATTTATCGAGAGTAACAAAATGAAGAGGAGGGACCGGGCTATGCTGGTGACCCATACTAGGCCCAAAACCTGACCCGTAAGTGGTTGGTGCAACTATTAGATGCACCAAGCCAAAAGGGGGCTCAAAATAGCTAGGTTTCAAATTTAAAATGCCCGAGTTCGGGTAGAAAGGGCATATTTTCGAAAAAAATTTCTTCCCCTCTTAAAACTGAAAATCGGCCTTCCCTAGGGTTCCTTTACATCGCCTCTACGCGTGCCTCATTGCTGGCATTTGCTTGCGCCTCACGCTAGGTCAAAGACCCCATTTCCTTCCCCAAGTAACCATTTAAAACTCATTTTCTTCGATTTTTCTTGCTTTTTCTTACAAATATGATCATTGTTGGTGTGTTTGCCTTCCCTCAAATGAGAGTCTAAAATCAACAATAAAACTAGGCAGACATACTCATACAGACCTGCAAGTATTCAGGATCTATTGTAGCAAGCTTTATAAGAATGGTGAGTAAGGGAATGTCCACAGGGAGGTTGTTTAGAAATATGGCAAATCTCCAGATCTGTGTCAGATCTGGCACCTTAGCTATTACTAATTTAGTTAAAAGATAGGGGAGTGGTTTAGAATGGGTTGTCACTTAAACTAAGCTATAATTAAATATAAGCTATCTTGGATCGAGTTTAAGAGCTTAGATCTGTAGGGGATAAGAGTAAAAACGCAGAAAATGGAGAAGAGTAGCTTGGAGGTTGGTTTTCACTGAAATCCAATTCAATTAATCATGCTACAGAGGTTCAGAGCACACAATTCCCTCACTGGCTATAAGCACAGGATCCACTTGGTCTTAAGGCTATGATCTGTCCACTTTAATGGTCATAGTCCATCCTATAGACTTTATCGAATCCATAGATTGCAGCAGATGAATCCAATTGAGGCCTGAGCTTAGATTTATCTTAAGGTTATGATCTATCCACTTTAATGGTCACAGACCATCCTAGGGATCTCCTACATAGCCAGAGCCTCAATTAGAACAATTAAAACCACTACAGATGCTTCAATTCCCAGGTCACAGACTCAAGGAATCACAGGAGTATCAGATCCAGGGAGATCAGATGGTATCTAAGAGGTCTACCAGTTAAGTGGGTGAGCTGATCTACAACTCCTCTACACAAATCCGATCGATCACCAAATGGAAGCAAAGGAAATTTAAATCTAATTAAAGTATTAAAAACAGCATTATCATTGTAAACAAGGTCACTTTACAATGGAAATACTCTCAGATCTGTAGTCTGTGCAGCTAGAAACCTACAATAGCACTCTTAACCTCACCCAATTACAGATCTAACTTCGCTCCTCGCTACTCCAAGGGACTTAGCCAACCATGGTTGGGAAAAAAGAGGGAAATGAAATTGCTCTGCAGGCACTAATCTCCAGAATTTGGCTCAGATCTCGATCTCCCCCAATGGCAATTGGGGATCTCTATATATAGCTTTCTCCTCTGTTTTTCTCGCCAAAATCCCTTTTAGAAGGTCATTAGAGTTTATTAGAGTTCTGTTAAAGCACGTGGGTCGGTTAGGGCTTTCTAGGGCATCTTTTGGAACCGTCGTCTCGGTCACCAAGTGCCTCGAGTTGCGTGCAGCGGGTCACTGAAGTACGACGTGTGCTTAGCTGAATTTCTGAGAAGTTCTGCACATGATTTTGACAGGTTCAGGAGGCTTTCGACAAGTTGGAAAACTATTTCGACAGGTTCCGCTCTTCATTCCGCCATTTCGATAGGTTTGCTTTCAGTCTTATCGAAAGGCTCAATCACCCTTTGATAGGTTCTGTTCCTGCATTCTCATCTCTATAGGTTCAAGACACCATTCGATAGGTTCCTCTGGCTCTTCAGGCAGGTTTTCAATAGGATGGTTTCTTATTTCCTTTCAGCTGCTCGATAGGTTCTGAGATCCTATCGAACTCCTTAATCCACATGAATTCATCCTTCTTCTGCCTTCAGATCCTATCGAAGACCTCTTCAACTGTATGAATTCTTCCTTTCTTTGCTTTCAACTCCTATCGACGTCTTCAGGTGACCAATCAATAGGATGTTCTCAGCCTGTTTTCACTTCCTTCGCCTTGCCCTGCTGTAGCCATGCGCTCTAAGGGTCCATGCGCTCTAAGGGTCCAGTGATGTGCTACCCTCTGGTGTGCTATTGCTAGGTTTGTCCTATGCTGAGAGATAGTTCCTTTTTTTGCATTCTTGAGTGATTTTCTGCATTAGTACCTTCTTTTATTATTGTCTACAAAGTACACTTGACAAGAGCTTATTAGTGTGCTCACAGGTCTATCAATGGTCAGGTTATAGGGTGAAAAGTGGCATTTTTCACCACTTAACACATCTTGCATTCTTAGATGATAAATGGTTTATTTTCATTGTTAGCATGTTCATTGATGATGTGTTGAGGATTTTTTTATGAATAATGCCTTATTTTTATTGTTTTTATGCATAATATATATAATAATTTTTTTTTTTTTATTTGTGCATATAGAAGGGATTTTGTTTTTCTTTTTATTTTAATTTTGAATATAATGCAAGGATTTTTGGTCTTTTATTTTTTTTAAATTAATTAGGAAAAAGGAATTTTTGGTTTCTAGCTTTTGAAAATTAATCGAGGAAAATGATTTTTGATTTCTATATAGTTTTTGAAAATTAACTAAGGAAAATATATTTGATTAATTAAGGAAAAGGATCTTATTTTTTGGTTTTTGTTGTTAGAAAACTAAGGCATTATCATTATTTATTGTTATTTTGTTTCTATGTTGTTGTTTTATTATTTTATGGGCATTAAAAGAAAGGGTTTTTTTTGTTTTTATAAACATAAAAGAGGGGTTTTTTTTTAATTTCGTGGACATAAAAAGGAGGGATTTAGTTTTAGTTTTTCATTTTTATGACCATAAAAGAAGGATTTCTTTGATTTTGTGGACATAAAAGGAGGGATTTTTTTTTGTTTTTATAAACGTAAGGATTTTTTATTTTGTGGACATAAAAGGAGGGATTTAGTTTTAGTTTTTTTTTCTTTTTTTTTTTTTTTTTAGAAAAGAGGGATTTTTTTTTACTTTGATTTTGATTTTAGAAGCATAAATAAATGATTATTTTTTCGATTTTAACTTGCTTTATTTTCAAAGATAGGAAGGGGAAATTTTTTTTATTTTTATTTACTTTGGAAGATAAAAAGGAAAGGATTTTTTGTATTTTAATTCTATTAAAAAAGGGATTTTTTTCTTTTTTGTTTATGTATGTCTGCATCTTTGTTTCTGAAAATAATAGAAAAAAGATGAACATACTTACCTTCCCTTGGCCTGTGGCAAAAAGGTTCTTTATCACTGATGTGCTTTGATGTAATTGCTTGCTTTTGCCTCAGAATGTCTTGCAATGACGAGTACGTACCTGAGGAAGGCCGCGAGGAGGGGCCCAGTGTGGTCTATGGTCCCCGTGGGGAGCAATTCTTTGTGACAAAGAGAAAGGCAAGTCCTTGGCTTGAGATGCAGGGCGAGGCCGCCCGAGTTGGCCTTCTCCACCAGTAGTACATCCATATCTCCAACTTCAACATAGAGGGCAAGGTAAGAGATGAGTTTAGTTACTTCTCTTTGTGTGACTTTGCTTTATTTCCATAATCTGATACATTTTTCTCTCTTGACGCAGCTTCACCCCATATCGTGTTCCACGGGAGCTGGCTGGACTTTTATGATTAGAACCTCAGAATGTGTGCCCTAATTAAACTTAAATCCTAAAACTATCCCTGGACATTGAAAAAGGTGGCTGAGAAGTTGGGGGCCTAAGCTTTGCACAGCTGGAGTTGCTTCAGGTGCTCACTCGCTAGGCTGTCGCTAGGCTGAATTGTTGCTCGCTGAGATCATCTAGGAGCTCACGAGGTTGAAAATGCAGTGGCTTAATGTTGCTCGCTAGGCTGATAAGTGGCTCGCGAGGTAGAATTGCAGCACGCAAGATCTGTGCGAGAGCTAGGTGAGGGGTGATAACAGCTCGCGAGGTTCATAGTGTGTAGCTTTAGTGTGCTCGCGAAGATGAGTGAAGCACATGAGAGCTGTGTGACGTACCTTCTTGAAGCTCTGTTTATGCGAGATCTGTTGTGTGCTTTGGTGCTGCAGGCTTGTGAACCTTACGATAGCTATGCGAGGTACTTCTTGAGGCCATTTCTTCACTGAGCTGCGCGAGTTCTGTCATGGATAGCGCAAGCTTGCATATGTTACAAGTCTATAAGACTCGCGTCAACTGCACGCGGCACTCTTCTGAATAAAGTGAACCTCGCGAGGGCTTTTCTCTATTACACTGTTGGTGTGCTTAGGCTGCTGCAGCAACCTCCTTAACTTGGGTCCACCTTCTCCTCATCCATTGGACTTCTAGGACCCACCTTGGCATGCAATATGGTCACCATGGTGTGTGCCACCATGGTGAATTCTCTGGTTTTGCCTCAGCTCCACAGATTGGCATCCAATTTACTCTTCTTGGCTTGAAAAATCATAGATTGTACATTAAGGTTATTTTCTAGTTTTCTACAAAACATAACAAAAACACATTATTTTATGTACTTAAAGGTTCATCAAAGGCTAGGTTAAGGGGTGAAAAAACGTACTTTTGAGGGCTTAACACACTCCCAAACCTAATCTTTGCAAGTCCTTGAGCAAAGGCAAAATTTAAAATATTTATTCAAAATAGAAAATGCTACTTTCGTATGGAACACGGATGCATTTAACATATGCACCAAGCCTTTTAAACCCCTAGGTGATCCCTAGTGGAGGAGTGAAGTCTCCTAAGGGTTTCCAGTGAAGATACCCACAAACTTCACCAATAAAACAATTAACAATAGTGCATCACTGACCAAACATAATTTAATGAATTAAGCTTCATTCCACACCCATTCGTTAATAACCAGGGGAAATTACAGTAGTAATGCATGTTATTAAAACTAAAATTCAGCATGTAATGCATCACAACCATTCAATTCACATAAGAATTACATTGTGCGCAAATCAGCACTAAGCTCACTAGTGATTCAAAAATCAGGTATGTATACAACCCCAATGAGATTAAAATTCAAACCCAATCCTTACCAGGGTTATCTCTCACAATGAAAACATAAGGGTGTTCATATTCTCAATAGCTCAAGATCAATCACAACCCCCAAATGGGACTGTAAGCATGAGCATGGGCATTGCATCTAAGTTCTAACATCCTCAAATATTTTCACCATAGATTAGACAACTTTGCATCTCCACATGACAGCTCATTTCACTTAGGATCATCAAGGTCATTAGTGGGCCGTAATTTGGCTTATGGGTGAGGTTTATAAACAATGAAGGAGGTACAATGGATCAAAAATGAGAAATCAACAAGGTAAGGAGTGATTCGTGACTTCACAACCTTCATTTCAGCACAACTCCATCTTTCTTAATATTTTCCAGAGTCAAAGTGGCCAGCTTCTTCTCCTTCTTCTAATTTCTAGATGAAGTAGTTCTCTTGACTTCTCTTCTATTTTTTTTTCTTTTCCTTTATATATATATATATTTTTAACATTTTGGTGCTGGTTTGCCACACATAACCATTGTTACACTGCTATTTTTTGACTGCTTCACTTCCACTTCCACCAAATGTTGGACCCAACTCACCTATCTTCAACTTCTCCTTTACCTTCTGAATTCTCAGAGTGAGGGACAGGTTGAATCAGGTTATGAGGTTAAGGTGCAAGTACTCCGGTGTTTGTTGAAGAAAAATAGGATTTTCAAAGCTCAAAGAGTGTAAGGAAAGGGCAGTTGATTAGGTATGAAGTTTTAAGCTCAAACTGTCTAAATGAAGGCTTTGGATCATTTTCTTAGTGTCATTAGTGTTGTCAATCAGTTTTGATTTGGAGGTGCCTAACTTCTAGTGAAAAGTGATTGAATTAATCAATACTTACAACAGAAAAAATGCTAAAAACACTCTTCAATAGAAATTGGATAGGCCCAAATCTCACTGTGTATGGTCCTCACATTAACCCATGGGGTGTATTTCTACCTTTTCCTTTCCTCTCTAGTTCACTAAGTGCTAACTGAAAAAAATTTCTGATATTAGTTTCATGATGGCTAAAATTTTCAAAGATTTTGTTTTAAAAGTCTGCAAAATTTTTAAAATTTCACAAATTTTCCCATTTTCTGGTTAGGTGGGAATTGACTTTATTCATTCCAACTAAACCACACACTACTGTACTAGAGTTAACCATTCCATTGGCAGGTCTACTCTGCCACATGCCCAAACCTAAGATAAATAATGTCCTCACTGTTTCATGCAACATGTGTATAGGGGCAGCAGGGTAAACAACAGACAGACACCCTAAATTACAACAGAAAATTAAGAAAAAACTAAACAAAAATTCAGCAAATTAAACTAGAAAGAGAAAAACATATGGTATATACAAGTGTGACACGATGAGAACAACACTACAACACAAATTACTAAAAATAGAAAGTAAAAACAGCATAGATGAAATTAAAAATAACAGATATAGACAAAATAAAAACTAACTAAACACCTAAAAGACATAAATCCAAAACCTAACTACCTAACATGATCTGGGCATGAATCAAAATGATGGCAAAAAATTTCAGCATTGAAAATATACATTTGAAAGCACGATTTATACAAAAATCAGATCATACTACACTATATAGACAAAATTTTAAAACACTAAAAACAGCCAGGTTACATATGGTACACAGTATGAGATCAACTATCAGTGGAAGGACTTAAAAGTGAATGATTAATGACTCTTCCCAACATTAAGGCTCATGATCTCAACAGTCCAGATGGGGGTATATGCATGATAGAAAATTAAGAGAACCCATCTGGAACTCAACTAAACTGGAAAGAATTGGAATATAAAAATGAAATGCCATACCTTTGCATTTGCATCAAACCTGGTGTCTTTCCAGCTCAGGAATTGCAGTTGTATGAGAGATGCATGGAGCAGCTCTAGCTCCACATCAGGTGGAGAGGCAATAATAGGCAGCAATGGTGCCTTAAATGGCTAAGGGCAGTTGTCCAAGTGAAGTGGTGCACTCACTCCACTGAGAAGCCCAAAATAGTACTTTGCAGCACATAGGTGGGGGACCTCCTCAGTCCATGCTTCAAAATTTTCAGCAAATACCCCAACCCAAGTCTAGCAGATTGGGCAAGGTCTCATCTACTATTTTACCAATGACTACAACTGTTTAACAAATCTCATTTCCTCCATCATATCCTTCCCCTTATAAGTGGGAGAAGGACCTTTAAAATTTTAAGGAAATGGCAGTTGAGGTACTGTTGGAACTCATCTGCTGACACAAAAAATTTTCTTTTTATTTTATTATTATTTTTTTTTATAGCTGTACTTTATTCAAATATTATAAAAACACAAAAAATCTAAAATAGAAAATGAAGAAAAATTTAAAAATTACATATAAACTAAAGTTGACATTTATTCAAACACTACATCTACAAAGAATATAGCTTAACGAAAACACAGATTACTATACTAGATCAAAACTCTTCGGCAGTGGCACTAAAAACTTGTTGGTTGATTTAGTTTGCTTCTTTTATTATAAAAATGATAAAGATAAAATAAAGGAAATAAAATAAAACAAAACAAAATGGGGAATGAATACAACACAAAATCAAATCACAGGCATGCAAGAATCCAGGGTCTGTTGTAGCAAGTTTTACGAAGTAAGAGTTTATCCCACAGGGAGTATTGGTTTGAACCCCTAGGGCATATAGTAATCTCCAGATCTGGCAGTCCTAAAGGAAGGGTGTTTAAGTGTCACTAAGCTATACTAAAAACTAGGAAAAAACAGGGATAAACTATAGCTAAAGAAAGGGAGAAAGAAGGATGCCGTTGTGTGTGATAAAATAAAGATAAAATATGAAGAAGTAAACAACTAGAAAAAAATTAGTTATGCAACTCAGTGTTAGTCGTGAATCTGTAGCAATCCTTTAGATGACTACGAGCACATCTACAAGGTAGAAGAATCCAACTCAACCCATGCCATTTAGACTGCTCTTAAGGCTATAACCTGTCCACTTAAATAGTCACAGACTATCCAATAGAGTTCATCAAATCCCATTGATTAAGTTAGAAAACTAACCTCACCCAAAGGAATGGATTGATCTTAAGGCTATAATATGTCCACTTCAATGGTCACAGACTATTCAATAGATTTTCTCCAACCAATGAATTAAGTAAGGGTAGGAATACCATTGCAGACACTATGTTTGCAAGACTACAAGCTCATGCATTCATAGGGGCAAACAGATTTAGAAAATTAGGTGGAAGCCACAAGAAATTCTAGGCTGAATGAGGACTTAGATTCAGCTGGTCATGGCCATAAAAGGCCTGCAATGACCTAGCTCACAAGTCTGTAATCTCTACAACAACTCAGATCTACACACTTATAATGGTGATGCAAAATAGAATAGGTTTGACTCTTCACAATCTCTCACTAGGCTACAAGCTCAAGTACAGAGAAAAAGAATCCATCTCAGATCTGTGATCAAGACCTATCCTAAGGCTATAGTCTGTCCACTCAAATGGTCACAGGCTATCAACAGAGGCTGCCTTACCCACAGATGATGAGATAGAACATGTAAACTGCTGCTACCACCATGGTCTCAGGGCTACAATCTCAAGATTCTATGAGTGTGACGACCCGACTTTTCCAATCCCTTAGGTATAGGAAAGGACAGTTTGCCAACCTATCGATTAAACGATAAGCCAGAGAAACAGAGCACATATCACAGAAAGGCACAAAAGAAAGAACCCAAAGCTAGGAAAATAAATACGGAATCAATTTAAAGTAAAGAACCACCGATGATGGCCGACCATCATCGAAACATGGCTCATAACAGAAATTAAAGTCAAGTATAAAACTATGATATCCAACTAAAATGGGCCCACAAATCCAAGTCTAACTCTTACCACAACTAAGAAACTCAATAAGTTCTATACTGAGAAAAACTCCTTAGGAGGAACCACAGGCTCTTCCTCAGGTACATAGACAGGATCAGTCTCATAGCCCTAAACAACCACGTTAGTACTTGTACCTGTGACATATAGTCGGAGTGAGCTAGCCAACAAAGCTCAGTAGAAGAAAGACATCCATGGCATTTTACTTTAACTAACATGGTTTCAAAAAAAATACCAGAATATAGCTTGTCAAACATATATGCAGATAATAAATAGAATTTAAGTGCGAAAATCATATGTAAGAGTAATTTCTAAATATGTGAAAATAGTTTCAAGAATAGATGCAGAGTTTCAATGTCTTAGTTTCTCTAACTTCTATATGTAAAGTTTAGTAATTCATGACTTAATCCTCAACTTAAAATACCTCCCGAGTAAACTATATCTTGAGAGCAGGAATATAGCCGATGGAAACCCCTGCCTACCATCGTCATTCATGAACCCTTTTTCAGCACGCAACAAGCCGCTACACTCGGAGGGTAACTTGTACCAGGAAGTTGTTCAGGAATTTTTGAGGGGTCATTCAGGTCAATCATAAATAAATGTAGATACTAATATAAATCAGATGCAAGTTTCTTATACATAGTTCAGATTCTTGATTTCGAATTTTCAGCTTTTCAGAGTTTAAGCAGATTCAAGTTTCAGAATTCAGGTAGATTTAGATTTCAAAGTATATCAGATTTTCAATTTTACAGATGTGATTTCAATGGCATATGCAAGTTTAAAAAAATTCTAATTCAAAAATATCCATGCGAGTTAAAATAAAATACTGTAAAGATGAGATTCTCCTACCAAAACTCTGAGTTATGCGAAGTCAAGCAAAATCCTATTGATGGCCTCTCACCCTCAATCAAGATCACATATATATGATTATGCGTTAAAGTTAACTCTAATCACTAATAATTTAGACCTATTTAAGTGTTTCATCAAAAACAAGTCAAAACGAGCAAGTTGTGCCAATCTTAGAATTTGATGTAACCTTCTCATATATTTTTAACCCTCAAGATGATTGATTCACGAGTTGATCAAAACATACAAGTTGTAGAGTTTTCTGTTATCTTTCCAACATAAAAAGAATCATCTCAATCGGCCTTTGGGGTAAAACGGTACAACTAAAATACTAAGACAGTATCGGAGCCAAGTTCTGTCCTCAATCGAGCGATGATAATTCTCGCTCGAGCGAGCCCTCCTCGCATGAGGGATGACTTAAGCTCGTATGACCGAGAACAAAGAATGATTTTATGAGTATATGACTTCTAAAGTCAAACCTTTGGTGCCATCTCGCTCGAGCGATGATAATTCTCGCTCGAGCGAGCTAACGATGCTATTTTTTGCTCGTTTTCGCCCGAATCGAATCCCATACAGCCCCAAATTAAAACTCACATCTAATCTATTAATTCAAATTAATAATCTTAATCAAAATTGTACCTTTAACTAAAGAATTTCCAATTTGAAAATGACTCACGCATACGGGGTTTCAGACGAAACCGTCAGATTTCCTCGACGATTCGCGCCGTGGTCGATCCCACGAGTTCGCAGAGACAACTCCAACACGTCTCCAATGATCTCAACCTCTCCCAACCGCCAACTATGAATCCAAGATTGAAGGGTTTCAACAAAAGAGGGTTCTAGAGGAGGAGGTTTCTAAACCGATCTCCTACAATGATTGAAGAAGAGAGAAGACGGAGTCTCGCGCGGCTAGGCGACTATCACATGACTGCGGTTCTTCACGGCACTCATGTCTCCTTCTCTCTTAACAAAACCTAGTATAATACGGGAATGTAATTCCTTCTTATATTAGGATTGCTCACAAAGTTAAGCACACACGCACCTCTTGTGTGTTATACACTTTTAATTTTAAAACTCAAGCTCGGTGTTGAGAGGTCACACCGAGGTCAATTCACGACTTTTGCACGAGGGTCAAAATGACTCTAAGTCAGAATCTGTCCACACAATCACATCTTGATAAAAATTCAAAACAAATGGCGACGTTGGTCGCCGAGTCGAATACGCACACGGGGTTAGTCTAACTCGGGCTCAAAATACAAGTCTTTACATTGGGTATTTCAAATTAGCTCAAATCCTAAATGCATGCTATAGCCTAAACAAAACTATGGGCAAATAGAAAAATAACAGATTGAATGAACATTAAAATAGGCATTACATTGATTGGAATGGAATTTACAATGTGTTGCGCTCAAGGCAGCAACTTGTACAAAGCCCAAATCAGCTCACTCTATTGCATACAAAACCGATTGGTAAATATGAAATAAAACTAATTAGTTCATAGAACCTATCCTAGCATTGCTGCTATGTTAAAAGAAAAAAGGGGAAAGGAAGAAAAGAAATCCTAACATAAACCCCAAAATAAAACCTAATGTGAAAACCTAAGTGAGCCAGGCTATTCCCGTCTCCTTTACAAATGTAGATAATAGTCCCTTATATATCCAACCCTTAAAACCCTAATGTGCATTAGCCAATCAGAAGAGAGATGCTTTGGAGTGGCTCATTCGTGGCCCTTGGATGCTTCAAGATGTGTGGCCATAGATTAGAACCTCAGAATGTGTGCCCTAATTAAAATGAAATCCCAAAACTGTCCCTGAGCATTAAAACAGGTGGCTGGTAAGTTGGGGGCCTGAGCTTCGTGCAGCTGGAGTTGCTTCAGGTGCTCACTAGCTTGGCCGTCGCTGGGCTAAACTGGTACTCATTGAGATCATCTAGGAGCTCACGAGATTGAAAATGTAGGAGCTTAATGCTGCTCGCTAAGCTAATAAGTGGCTCGCGAGGTTGAATTACACCGCGCAGGATCTGCATGAGAGCTAGGCAACGGGTGATAGCAGCTCTCAAGGTTAAGCTCTAAGCTTCGCGTGGTTCGTAGAGTGTAGCTTTAGTGTGCTCGCGAAAAAACATAACAAAAGCATATTATTTTATGTGCTCAAAGGTCCATCAAAGGTAAGGTTAAGGGGTGAAAAGTGGTACTTTTCAGGGCATAATAGGGGCTCGATTTTCTAAAATGTTGGCTTGGGAGCTTGAATGGGAGCGAGCTCGTTGAACTGGAGTGGCTTGGATTATCGCGTCTTCCCTTCTTTCTTGAGGTTCTTCCACAGTGGGACCTACTTCATGCGGCAACCTCATTTTGGGATACGAATGCCCATGTGTTCCATTTTGGGAAGCAAGACCTAACTCCCACTCTTGAGGAGTTATCTAATTTGTCTGGCTTGAAGCTCCATAGAGGCCTCACAAGAGTCACACCGAAGTCGGGTTACTCTATATCCATTCACCTTACCCAAGGTTTGAAGAAATTTGAATATGAGAAAAGTCTCATTGGGGGGCCCATAAGGTGTTCGATCAAATTCCTCAAAGAACTTTTCGGTAACGAAAGTCTTCAAAAATTACTGGTTAGGAATATCTTAAATGTTAAAGCCTTTGCTCTCAGTCTCATCTCGGAAATCCTTTTCTTCACTGGGAGAGAGAGCTTCTCTCTAGCTCTCTGCGATGTTTTGACCGAGTTGGTAGAGGGTCGATTAGTGATGCACCTGGTCCTTGCCGAACTATACTGATGCCTTGATGCATTTGCTCTGGGCAAGGTGGAGAGCCTCAGGGGATGTCCTTTGCTGCTCCGGGTTCGATTAGGTGAGCATCTTACTATCTTGGGACCCGTGCCACACTTTTACATCGCTCGAGGTGAGGCGACTCAATGCTTTTTGGGTAGGTGTCACTTGCTCCCGCATGGCAATTTGTCAGCTTTAAAGCTATGGTTGACCAATGCAGAGCTAATATGGAGGCTTCCCTAGTTGGATCAGACCTTCTCAGTAGTTTATTTCAGAGACCATGAGGGCATCACCCTCTTAGGATTGACTGGCAGCACTTTTTACTTCCCATTCCCGGTGTTGCGTCGGTTCGGTTGCTCTCAGCAAGTGCCTTGTGAGGGAAAACCCCCTCTATGTGATTTGATCATTTCTAGGGGGTTCTCTGGGAACATGGATCGGATTGTTGCTCTTTGGGAGATGCGTCCGTCAATGCTAATGTGTGATATGGAGTAGGGAGATTCAGTTTAGTCTTCTCCTGAGTATGAGGCTTGGCTATTGACTGAGCAACCTACTACTGATTATCTGGATCAGACGGAGAGTATTGACATGGGAGGACCTTGGCCAAAGAAAGAGATGGCGCTTCGAGCTCACATTGAGTTGTTGGTTGATGAGAAGAGGGTCCTACAAGAGATTTTGGCACAAGATAAAGTTAGAGCAGAGGTAGCAGAGACCAGAGCTGGCATAGATGAGAGTGAGTTCCTTCGTCAGGAAGGATCCTTGAATGTTGCTCATGGAGCAATCGATGCTTCTCGGAATAGGTATAAGAGCTTGCATGGTCATTGGTTGACCAAGCAGAATGTCCCGGAGGAAGGCTTTCTCGCTAAGATGAGTACCTTGTAGTGTGAGCTGGGTCGTTGATTCCCTCCAGCACATACATCTTTTGGCATAGATCATATACAAAGAAAAGGGGCGTAAGAAACCCCTTTTATAGATACACACAATTTTTGGTATACATATTTTCTTTATATTTTTGTTTTTTCTATTTTTGTAAAAAGAAAGAAAGAAAGAAAGAAAGACATCACACCGACTATTTTTTGGGATGTGGTGTAAGTGATGCAGTTGTAAATGGGAAAGGAAAATCTATTATATTTACAAAGACTTTTCTTTTTTATTATTCTTTTTGATTGATGGGTCCCTTTTTGGAATGTGCACAGCCTGGGCATGGAAGTGGAAAAGGAAAATTATTATCTTTGACAAAACAGGCTTTCCCGCCCATGTGCATAAAGTGTGGGCATGAAAATGGAAAAGGAAAATTATTATCGTTGACAAAAGGAGCCTTCCGCCCTGTCCTTTATTCTCTTTTTGTTTGATTTGATGCCACATTCATAGGGTGAGATCTTGGGTCCTCTTTTGAGCATGATCGAACCCTTTTTAAATGGTCGGGTCTTGGTGACTTTCAGCAGCTTTACCAAGGCTGAAACATCAATCTTTTTGGATTGAGTCAAACCTTTCTCCTTATCTTATGTCATACATTTGACAAAGCAGTTTCACTAAGACAATTCTGGTCCGAGCCTGATTTGAGCTGGCATGAGTGGCCCAGTTAAAAAAAGGGTACCAGGGAGAGTAACCAAGAGGGCTCCTCCAACATAATTTAATTCAAACATTTCTTTTTCAACTTTTTCTTTTTTTTAATCCTCAATCCTTTTACTCACAACGCTCAAGGTGGGTCCGTCGTGCCCGTTTTTTCCACTTTTTACTGCGATACCCTTTTGGGTTTTAACCACGTCCATGGGTTTAGCTCTCTTACCTCAAGCGCCCCTTTGAGTTTTCAACTGGTCCACATAAGCTCACTATTTTTACCCGTAGTGTCCTGTCGAGTTTTCACCACATCCATCTTACTTTCAGCTTATATTTTTATTTTACTTTCTTTTTATTTCTTTTATTTTTTCAAAAGCCACGACATAGACGTCGATTCCATCATTGCCGGCTAGATGGGGTTCTGGTGTCATCTCACAACTCAGCTTATGTTGACTTAATAGATACTATGACTGCTTGTAATCCTAAAAAGGAGGGATTTCTTCAGGGTGTAGCTTGGCCATGGGTTGGGTTAGGATTTGAAGGTACGCTGGGCTAAAATGTTTTCTTGAGACGGTTTCAGTTTTCCATAATATACTTTCGTTGGGGGATTTTTACTATACAAGCCCCAATGATTTTTCTATTTCTTTTCTTTTTCCTTTATTTTATTTCAATCAATCTCTTTTTGATTGCTTGCTTTTCTGATTTTTTTTTAATTTTCTGATAGTAATTCTACTTCCCCTCTTTTTTTGTATATTTATACACTTTTTCTTTTTTTTTTAGGGAAGGGGTTCATTGAAAGAAAGGCCTAGGCTCAAATGGGGTAGCAAAGGATATCATCAGTTTTAGGGATGCTTTTTAGCTACTATGCTTAGAATGATGGCCTCTTTTGGGTGGTTCTTAAGCAGTCACGTATCTGTTTCACCATTACTTACCTTATCGTGATAGACTAAGAGTAGAACCGTTGGACATATCCAACATTGATGGGCTCAGGAAGATGATCTCCGTCCATGGTTGCGAGGTAGATGGCATATCCTGGCAGCACTTCTCGGACGACGTAAGGTCCTCCCAGTTCAACTTGAATTTTCCTCTCGGATCGGCATGGAGGGATGGGAAGATCTTCTTCAACATAGTGTCTCCTATCCTCAGATCTTTACTGTGGACACATTTATTGTAAGCGCATGCAATTCGCCTCTGGTAAACTTGAGTATGATACAAGGCTAGGAGTCTCTTCTCATCCAGTAGATTCAATTGTTCGAAGCGGGATCTCTCTCTCTCTGCTTTGGGTAAGCCTAATTCCATGAGAATTTGGAGCAAGGGTACTTCAACCTCTACTTATAGGACGGCCTCGGTTCCATACACAAGGAAGAATGGTGTTGCCCCTGTGGCGGTATGGATCAATGTTTTGAAGGCCCATAAAGCAAATGGCAATAGTTCGCTCCAATCTCTGTAAGCGACAACCATTTTCTCAAGGATGTGAATGACCGTCTTGTTCATAGCCTCCACGGCTCCATTAGTTTGAGAAAATTCTTAATATCTAAGAATCAAGGTGGCTCATCATCAAGCTCTGTAGGTTCTTCAATCTAGAGGTAGAAGGCTGGCTCATTCCACTGCTCGATCATGATTGGCTTCATCTTGGCACCATATGGGATTTCTATCGTTGATGTTAAAGTCGCTAGTGCGTCAGCAAAGCAATTCCTTATCCGAGGGACATATGAGAATGTCATGTCTTGGAAGCAAGCTATCAGATCCTCGAGGTGCTCATGGTAGGGGATCAATTTCTCGTCTTTCGTCTTCCAATCTCCATTCGTCTGGCATATGATCAACTATGAATCACCAAACACTCGGAGGTGAGTTACATTCAGATCGAGAGCTGCCTGCAAACCGACTACACAAGCTTCATATTCAGCCATATTATTTGTGCATGGGAAGTTGAGCTTGATGGAAACCGGCACATTTGATCCTTTTAGCGAGATTAGAATGGTGCCAACTTCCTGACCTTTGGCATTTGTTGCCCGGTCAAAGCGCATTACCCAAGATTCTTTTGCTTCCTTAGTATCGTCTTCCGTTATGAATAGGATGTCCTCATCGGGGAACTCAGTTCTCAAAGGTTCATAATCTAGCAAAGGATGATTAGCGAGTTCCTGCCCCTTGATTGATTTTGAAGTGATGTACATGCTATCAAACTCAGACAATAAAAGTTGCCATCGTGTAGTCTGCCCAGTAAGAGTCAACTGCTCGAAAAGGTACTTCAATGGATCCATTCGGGCCAGGAGTAGAATGGCTTGGGATAGGAAATAATGGCGGAGCCTCAGCTTCTGCTTAATCGGCTTCATCTCAGTGTAGAGAGGCAACTCATGCTTGACCAAATCGGTGTCCAGACGAGGCATAACCTCGTACAACCAGGCGAAAATGTCTTAATATGATCGAAGGAAGTCGATCATGCTTTTTCTTTCTTCGGGAGACAACGATATTTCCATTTTGGTAATTCGAGGAATCTCCTCAGTTCCCAGATTGATATCTTCCATTTCTTCGACAAAGGGGGTAGGGCCATGCTCAAATTTGGTAAGCCGATCAAGGGCTCATTGGGGAGCTCCTCCAAAGGGATATCATCATCCAGACTCGTAACACCTACCTCTTCTTGTATTTTTATAGAAAAGGGGTCGATTTTATGTGAGACATGTATTTCGATTAAGGCATCTTTTTATGAGATTTTATTTAGAATTTTAAATGACAGCATTTTTGGACTTTGTATTTTTTCAATGTTTTTAGAATTTTCATTTTCTTTGGAGATGGACCCTTGGCAGCATGAGTCAGCGTATATACAAGGTATTGCCTGTCAGGGGTTTATCTCACTTTTTATAGGTTATTTTTTTATAGAAACAGGTGCCGAATTTTAGGCCACTTCTTGCTTCCAGGATTTGGGGTAAAGATGCCTAGTTGCATACCTGAGAGGCCACTCCTTTGCTTGTTTGGAAGGAGGGTGTTGACTGATACGGCTCTTCAGACTCAACCTCTATCATGCTGATCCCCTTTCATTTGAGATGATGTCCTTAATTGTTAACACAATTTTATTATCATTCACCACAGGGGGAGTTTATTGAGGTACGGACCGTCGTTCCTCAAAGAGGGATAACATAGCCAAGTCTATCTCCTAGCTGGGAAGGGTGATGTGGGGATTGGTGGGGTGAACAGGTGTTGTGGGCTTGTGTGGGGTTAATCAGGTTACCCCATTTTGATCGATCTTCACAACCCCGACACTCACAAACGAATTTCTAATATGTGACTTGGGATAGGGTTTTTCCTCTATGTGTATTCCCCAAGCTCTTGCAGTTGTCGTCGCACGGGCTTTCTCCTTAGCCTCTCCCACTTCATCTTCTTTGGGCTTGTAACCTAGCCCAAATCTAAATTTTTGGCCCCCCTCAACTATGAGGGGCTCCTTCCTACCTTGCAGTCTGGGCCCAAGTCTCCTTCCTTTTTGATAGCCCCACTTTGGAGCATGGCCACTGCCGCTACCATTTCACCTCCAGTTCTTGGAATGATGCCCTCGATGGGCTCCGAGAGTACTGTTGATACGTCATACTCAAAGTTGTGGAGGTTGACAACCTTAGCGGTGTGTGGCACATCCAGCACTTTGGGCTTTTTGACGTTGTCGGTGGCTTTTTCTTTCTCATTGTGCCCCTCATCGATGATAGTGATAATCTTATGTCCGTATGCAAATTTGAGTTTCTGGGATAGTGTGGATGGGATTGCTCCAACTTCATGCAGCCACGACTGCCAAAACAATAGATTGAACCAAGATTTGATGTCCATCACTTGAAACAATATGTACAAGGTCATTGGCCCAATCAATAGCTCAAGGTTAACTTCTCCCATTTTCTCTCTTCGTGTGTTATCGAAGCCTCTGGCGCTAGTTCTCGTGGGTCTTAGCATGCAAAGATCTATCCCGATCTTAGTGGTGGTTCTCAGTGGGCGTATATTTAAAGCAGACACATTATCGATTAAAACCAAGGAGATTATCATATTTTCGAACTCAATAGTTATATTTAAGGATTTTGAGTAACTTCCTCCTTCCTCTGGTAAATCGGCATCTAAAAATGAAATGGCATTCAGAGCCATCACTTGACCAATTATCTGCCCAACCTCATCTGGGCTAACCTGAAGTGATACATGCACATTTTTTAACACCCCCATTAAAGCTTGAAAATGGAGTGGGGACGTCATTAACATATCACATACAGTAATATGGGCAGGCATTCTTCTCAGCTGAGTCTCCAGTATATGTTCTCGACTCATTTTCTTAAAAGGATTAACAACACTATCTTTCTTTCCCTTTAGTTGGGCTTGTGCTGCCTCTAGTACTTCTGGCTGCTTTAAAATCTTCTCGGATTGGGTAACAAAGTCCACTGCCCCTTCTTTATTATTGCCAGCATTAATATCGGTTTGTTCATAACTCAGAGGGACCTGATGAGGATCATAGGTTGGTCTCGAAATCTGAAATGGTATAGCTGCCAAAATCAGATGCACTTACATTGCAGGCTTCGGGGGTATGGGTAACACTTGATTCACTTCGGTGATAGCTGGTTGGGTGGAAAAATTGGGCCAGATAGGAGTGGTGAAGCTTATGGGTGGTTGCACCGGGGGTAAAGGGATAGGAGTAGGCCATTGGTAGCTGATAGGTGTTGGCGGGGGATTGGGGGCATGATGGGCTATCGGGTAATTGATGGGGGTGGTGGTGTATGGTTGATGTGCATTTATATGCACATAATTAACTGGTGTGGGTGATGGGAAATATGCCCTAAGATCTAAGGTTCAACTCGTGGTGTTGGGTTGGGAAAATAATCTGATAAATTCAGGGGTTAAATCACCCCAGTATTCCTTTCTTCATAATTTATGAGGAAAGGTGTCACATAGCTCTCCTAATCACTGATGTAATCTAATGGATCAAATTTAAACTCCTCCCCACACTCTTCTACAATCCCATGGTGGGTTTGGGACCTGCTCCTCCTGTAAGATGTGGGGGTAGGGGCACCTGATGAATATTTGTGTGTTGGTTCACTTGGAAGGGAGTTGGTGGGATGATTTTTCTGGCGTTGATTAAATCTTGGATCACGTGCTTCAATGGAAAGCAATGATCCGTCGGTCGACCCAGACCCTGATGAAAATTACAGTGAGTATTAGGGTCATAATTATTTGGGATTGGGTGAGGAGGAGATTGCAGTTGACAAATAGTAACTAATCCCTTTTCTATTAGTAAAGGCAAAAGTACACTTAAAGATTGCCCTAGGGGTTTAAACACTTGGTTATAGTGGGCTCTCCTCTGCTCCAGAGTCATCTGCATTTCTTGTCCATTCCCTGCTCTACGCATCTACTTAGTTCTTACTGGCACTGGCAGGGCTGCTTGAAATTGGAACAAGGTTATATTATTATTAGGCCTGGTGTTGGCAATGTTCTAGACATCGGCCCCTGTTCTCTTCTCGTTCCTCTGTTATGAAAATCTTCTAGCCCCATTGGCTCCACTTGATATATTCTTGTTCAGGCAATCCTCTCTGATAGCATCTTCACAGTGATTGACGTTCCTTACCAGATCTGTAAAGCTGGACTGCTGCTAGTACACTAAAAAGTTTGAGATCACTAGCAGGGTATTTTTGGAAATTATTTCTATTTGCTCATCATCAGGTAGCCTGTTTCTAACCGGAGCAACCAATGCTCTTCAATGCCAAAATAATCACTAAAGGTCTCATTCAGGTTCTGCTTCAAACGGGCCAAATCTGACTTATGCGGTTCAATGTCTATATTGTAGACATATTGTTCCTGAAACAAGTGCATCAAGTCCTTCCAAGTTTTCATCATAGATGGTTCCAAAGATGTAAACTATCTCAAGGCTGGACTGATCAATCTTTTCTGAAAGATCTTTATCAATAGTCTTTCGTCCCCTCATACTGGCACATGTCCCCATAATAAGACTTGAGGTGTGTTATGAGATTGCCAGTGTCGTTGTACTTTTCAGAAGCCAGTAGTTTAAATTTTTAAGGTAAGGAGACCTCAACAAACAAACATAAATCTATGAAGTTTGTGGTGTGGATTTTAACACCACCCATCTTCAACAACTTCTTCTGGATTTTGTCTAATTGCTCTTTCAATAGTTTCAACTCTTTGGATATGGGGGCCACTTTCTCAGTAGTCGGTTGGACTTCACTCTGGGCTATAAGGGGATGGGCAATTATAGGAGGAGGGTTAAGGCCGGTCAATGCCCCAGCATAGGCTCCACTGTTTCTAATCTTGTCCTCTTCATACTGCTGGTCTATATAAGGTGCAGTGAGGGCGGAATTCTCTTACTGATGCTGCATGGACTGGGTGTGAATGGCATGAATGGGGGTTGTGTGAGTCCATTGGGGATGAGGGAAGGTTTGCATGATAATGGGATGAGTGGAATTCAGGTTTTGGGGTGGGGCTAGATGAGGCCACTGGGCATGGGGAAATGCTTGAAACTGACTTTGGGATGTTGGGATATGGGTGAATTGGGGTTGATGTAAGGCATGGGTTTAAGTTGGGTATGAGGGTTGTGAATGGGTGAAATTTTAGAGGAATTGTGAAGGATATAGGTGTGAGGCTCTAAGGTTTTCCTGGGCTTGGGCTTGGGTTTGGGCTATGAACCTTTGGGAGGGTTGGGCTATGAAGGTTTAGCCCATGGGTCCTTGGTGGGTTTGGGTCATGGGTCATTGATGGGTTTGGTCCATGGGCCCTTGATGGGTAAAGCCTATGGGCCCTTGATGAGTCTGGCCCATTGGGACTTGGTGTGTCTGGGCCATGGGCCCCTGAAGGGTTTGGCTTAGTGGGCCTTGATGGGTCTGGGTCATGGGCCCTTGGTGGGTATGGCCTATTAGGCCTTGGTGTGTTTGGGCCATGGGCCCTTGATGGGTATGGCCCATTGGGCCATGATAGATTTGAGCCATGTGCCCTTGGTGGGTCTGGCCCATTGGGCCTTGGGCCGTGTGGGAAATGGGGGTTTGGGCCATTGAGCCTTGGGGCATGTGGGAAATGGGGGTTTGGATGGTATGGATGATGGGGGGGTTGATGGGGGACATGGGAGAATGATGCATGGAGGCTCGATGGGGTATGGGATGGATCCATGGAGGTGTGGTATGGATGAGAGGGGACGTGTTGGGAGGCCTTCCACTTGTTGTAAGTTTGGAACATCACCTCCACCATGGCCATAGAAGGGGAATCGAATGAAGATGAGTTATTTGATGGTTGGTGGGGTATGGATGGGGTGTGTGAAAAGGAGAAATTGGGCATGGCCCCGATAAAATTGGGCATGGCCCAGGTAAGGGGTCGGATATGGGGTGGATTGGAGAAATGAGGTGGGGCATTAGTTGGTGGATTAGGCATGTATGGGGGAGATGTATGGGGCATAGAGGTGGAGAATGAGAGAGGAAAGTTGGTCATGGCTTCGTAAAATATGGGCATGACTTGGGCAAATGGAGGGATATGTGGGGGATTGGGTGTGGTATGGGTGAATGTGGGTGGATCGGGTTGGGTGGATGAAAAATAGGGTATGCCGGTTAAAGTAGAGGATGGGTTTTGAACGGGTGTGGAAGGAAGGTGAGATGGGTTAGAGATGGCCATGGATGATGGCATGGCTTGGGAAAATTATGGGAAATTTTGATTTTGGGTATTTTGGGAAGTGGTGGAAAGGAAAATAGGGGCACTGTTGTTATCCTAAGTGTGCATGATTTATTTGTATTTTGAAAACAAATTTGCAAAGGATGAATTATACTGAAATTGAAAAACTAAAAAGAATAAAGAAATATTAGCACAGAGAGAAGTTAATTAGCCTACAAGATCAGGACCAATTGTAGCAAGTTTTAAATGTAAGTGAGTAAAAGATCGTCCACAGGGAATTGATTTAAAATGTATGATAAACCTCCATATCAGAGCTACCAGATCTGGCCTCTGATCCTATCTACAAAGCAAATAAGATGGGAGGTTGAATTTGTCACATTAACTAAATTATCTAAAAGTAAAATTTAAACTAAGTGATCCAGATCCGAGTTGGGGGAATTGGATGCAAAATTAATAAGAATGGAGAAATAATAGCTACTTAAGCTTAGTAATTGATTGCAGAGTGAGAAATAGTGTAACACAGTTGAGAAAGTATCAAATCTTCATCTGGCTACTAGCTCAGATGTAAGAGAAAATAATCCAATTCAAGGATTAGAATTGAGTTGAACTTATGGCTATGATCTGTCCACTGTCATGGACATAGATCATCCAATAGTTTTCAATCCAAACTCTTGATTCAGAACATAAGTACCACTACAAATGCTGTAAGAACCAGGTTACTAACACAGACTCTCACAGGGACAGTGAATTAAGGGAAATTACTTAAAAGCAGCAAATCTAAAGGAGTCTAATGAGTAAGGAGATCACAATGAACCCTCAACATGAATCCGATTGAGAACGTACTGATGAAAGCAACCTTTTCAAATCCACCATTACAATTACAGAGCACAACTTAAAACAACTCTTAGATTTGTAGTCTTGAATACAATTCTCACTTGAATTACATAAGTATCTCACAGTTCTCAGTTACAAACAAAAGCTAGGCTATTACAGAGGTTTCAGACAAGCTATCTTGATCTGAATTGAAAATGGGGCAACAGGAATGAAACTCAAATTTTGGATACCCAAATTGGGTAAATAGTTTGTCTATTTATTATTTTCCCCAAGTCCAGCTCAGATGTTCATCAACCAATCAGAATTGGTTAGATCTATATCAACTAATAGGAGTCGAGCACAAGGATCCAGATTTGTTCTGGCCAATCAGAACTGCTTGAACTGGTTCAGCCAATCAGGAGACAGAGGCATCAATTCTATTATGTAATTCAAAAATTTGTTTGAGCTTCTAGAAGTTCCCGCCAAGTAATTTCATCTTTGGGTGTTCCCATGGAGTGGAATATGCCTTTGATTCATGCTCAGAATCTTTCAGAATAGCCCTGAGTTTTTTAATGCATTGGGGCACTGCAGAGATTATTGAATTTCCCTTGCAGATGTTGGGAATCTTCAGAATATGATTTCACACAGATTGGAGACCTTTTCGAAAGGTACTGTAACTTCTGGAGCTCTATTCGCACAGATCTGGTGCTGTTCACAAGGAGTTTTCTTCTTTTCGAATAGATCATCAGTGAGTTTGGTTCCTTTCGAATAGATCAGGTGCTCTTCGAAAACCAAGCCTGGAGCTTTAGTTCTTTTCGCAGTGTTCAGGTTCTTTTCGAATAGATCAGGAATCCTTTCGAATATCATTCTGTAGTGCATTCTTCTTTTTGAATAGCTCCAAACTTATCTCTAGGTTGAAACCAGGCCTTTGTCTTCTTTAGTTTAGGCATTTTGACAGCCAATGAGGTTGTCCCTTCTCCTTCTTCCTCCAGATCAAGATGGGTCATCATCATTGTGGTACTTTTTAAGCTACTTTCAGAGTTAAGCCTGACTTTATTGTTAGCTGTAAAACAAATATTTAAAGCACTTATTTAGTTCTCTCAAGGGTCTATCAAGGCCCAGATTAAGGGGTGGAAAATGGTATTTTTCAATTCTCAACAGGCACCGAACGGGCCAGTTATGGTGAGGATTAATTGGGTGAGGAGGGTGGAGGTAAAGGCTTCTTCACTATGGGAATGGGTTGGAGAATGTGGCGGGGATGAGTTGAGATCGGCATACACTAGGTCCACAGCCAAAGACATATCTCGGTTTCGGGTTGAGTACGGGTGCCTCGGATGGGGCTTGTAAAGCTTCCTCCTTCCCCTACGGGATGACGGAGGGTACGATGATGCCGTTGTGCCGGCACCAATCAAGACTCTATTTTTGGATTTTTTATTTTTAATTTTTTTTGAATTTTTATAAGTGAAAAGAAATGATGATTCCGAGGCCTTTTAAATTCCCTTCTCGGGTGGCTCTCGTACCCTAAATAGGTCTCGCGATAAAGGTTCTGAAGTGCTTCGGAAGAATCAAAGGGAAATCCATTGATCAATTGAAGGCATGGAAATGAATGCAAACAACCTGATCCCCTGAAACGAATAAAAAAGAAGTCAACTTCTTTTGACCGGCGAGGGCGTATTGGGTGTCGGAAGTTGCAGGCCGTAGACAGAGGCACTAAAGGCACTGATTAGGGAGTTCGGGGTGTGAAATAGGCCACAGATTCGGGTAAATGCTCAGTGGAACTAACCTGGCGCAACTAATAGTGGCGCCAGAGTAGAAAGTCCCAGATTAAAGATGGCGCAACTAATAGTTCTGCCAATGTTCTTTTGGGGCATTTTGCATTGCCGCAACTAATAGTGGCACCAGACTAAAAGGGGTCTCCAGGTTCTTTGATAGCAGCAATCCAAACTGGCTTTTTCTGGAAGCTAGGCTTCTAGGGACTGACTGTTTATATGATCTGTCTCTTTTCTCACAGTTCCTAAGGGTTTAGAGGCCAAATTGGGTTCACTATCACTCTCTTTTTCTCGGGTTTGAAGCTTGGTAATGACAAGGTTACCCACCCGATATACCTCAAGTGCAAGCCCTTTTCTCAGGTACTAGGTGGGCTAGGACTTTTCCGGATGATCACCACTAGGAGCTGCCGCCATATTAAGACCCGGGAGTTTGTATGTGTGCCTAAACAACCCAACCCTTGAAAATCTTCTTCACAAAAATTAATTTAAATCCCCTTTGTTGGTTCAATTTTAATTTTCACTTTTAAGAGAATTTTCTTAAGTTCAAAGTCCGGGGGTGAAGATCCCGTGCCACCTCTACGGGCTGGCGTTCACTAGCGGAATATGATTGCGGAATTAAAAGCGCAAGTAAGCCTGCCAAACGGCTAAAGAACACTTGAAATGACAAAAATATATGGAATTTAAATGACAATGCATAAGTAGACCCGCCGATCGGCTAAGGTGCTTGAAATGACAAAAGCGTAAAGAAATTGAATGTGATGCGCAAGTAGGCCCGCCAATTGACTAAGGCTCGTAAATAACGTAAAAGTAGGGGTAAGTAAAATGACATAATTGAAGGGGTGAATAAAAAAATAAATAAAAAATAGTAATGAAAAGGATAGTAAATAAAAAATAAAGAGGCCAAATTCAAGGGAAAGCTCTACTAGCTAGTCCCCAGCAGAGTCGCCTTCTGTGCAACAGCGGATTCTCATCAATTTTATAAGCACCGAAGTGCCCCAAATATGACTCTAAATTCGGTCTACGCCAAAGGCTCTTGGATAGGGGCTTCGGTTATCGATTGGGAAGGTTTTAGGCACCCAATCAACTCGTTTAATGTTGTCTCAATTTATGGCCAAAACAAAAATAATGTAAAAGAAATGAAAAAGGTTTCCTCTTGCCTAAAGGATCTTAAAATCCTATTTGTGCCCCTCCGTTCCTACCAAAAATTCAGTGGTGTAAAGGCACAATTGGGAGGATAGATGAAGAACTGAGACGGTAGAGGAATAGAGGGGAGAGCCGGAGCTCTCAGGCCCTTGTTGCACCGCTATAGAGTCCTGTGTTGGCTTAGTTTAGTGAGCTTTTGAAGTCTTGTATGGTGAGAAATGAGGTTCTAACTCTTAGGGTTTGATAGCTAAGAGGTAGAGAGGGAAGGCTAGCTTTTGGGTGAAATGATAAGGTCTAAAGAAAGTTTCAAAGTTCTGTAATTTGTGTGGGAATGGTGCACTAGAGGAGAGAGAGAAGGGATTCCTTAATCTCTTAATTGCAACTTTTTTCAAGCCTTTGTAAATGGAGGGGTGCCTCTCTATTTATAGGAAAAAGAGAGGTTAGGAGGGTGCTTAGAGGCTAATTAGGATTAGTAATTAGGTAATGGGCAATCTAAGGTTCCCTAGGGTTTTTGGAGCCTTGAAAAGTATGAAGAGTTGCTCCAATGGTGGATGATAGGGTGGGGCTTTAAACCACTTAAGGGGTTGTACATAGATAGTAAATGAGTGCAACAGAATTAGCAAAGCGCACTCTAAAGGTCAAGACGGTCAACAAGTCAAACCCCAATCTTAAAATTTGAGGTAAAAACTCAAGGTTACTATTCATAAGCCTAGCGCAACTAATAGTTGCGCAAGGCTTAGGAACAGTAAAACAGTGTTCCTGCAGTGGCCTGAAAGTTGGCTGCCCATGGGGGGACCCACCTTATAAGTGGTGCAACTATTAGTTGTGCCAAGCCATTTCTGGGGAAAAATGGCATGGCCCAAGTAATACTTGCGCCAAATCCCTAGGGGGGTGCAGTTAAATTTACCATTCTGCCCCTGTGCTTCGCAATGCAATATCTTCTCACATACAGCTCCGATTGGGGTGATTCTTAGCTTGTTGGAAAGCTGATGACTTCTACTTTTCAATGGTATGAGATTAGATAATAGTAGAAAGTCACAACTAATCCTAGTGCACCACTCTTTATCCATTACTCGAGAAAGCTAGGTGGGTTCTAAGGGTCGGGATGGTTTCTAAGGGCTCGGGAAGGTTCCTAAAGGATCTAGGGGGATCCCTAAGTGCTTGGAATGGCTCCTAAGGTTTCAAAAAGGTTCCTAAGAGTTCCATACGTGCCATCAAAAGCTCGGAGAGGCCCCTCTCTCGAAATGTGTCTCGATAGGGCCTTGGGCCAAATTTGGGTGTCTACAGGGGTATAACAGTCCTACCGAAATCAACCATAATGAATGGGGTGGTCAAAAAGTCAAACCCCAAATTCAATTTTTCATAAAAATGTAAAAAAACACTCTTCCTAAGCCTAGTGTATGTTTTACATACACTCGTTTTATGAATAGTAACCTCAAGAAACCTGGCGGTTTAGAACCCGCTGTGGGGACCCTCAAAAGGTCAAAATTTTGCCACGCTAGGCCAAAATTTGCCAAAAATGACCTAGCGTATGTAATACATGCGTTAGGTCAAAAACTGTCAAAAATTAGCTTAGCATATGTAATAAATATGCTAGGCAAATTCATGCAATTCAACCCGAATTTCAATCGGCCATAACTTTTGGTGTCCAAATTGGATTGAGGTAATCTTAGCTTATTGGAAAGTTGAGAACCTTCTCCTTTTGATAGGGTATGTCCTAGCTGTAGCAGAGGCCTGTGAAAACCTTGGCACTCTCCTTTTTTACCACTACCCGAGAGGGTTTAAGAAGGGTTCGGGAGGGGTTCTCTAGGTTAGGGTTGACTCCTAAGGGTTGGGGATATGCTTCTAAGGGTTTGAGTTAAGTTCTAGAAGTTCAGGAAGTGCTCTCGAAAGCTCAAAGGGTACTCCCTACTCAAAATGTAAGTTAATCGGGCCTTGGGCCAAATTTGGGTGTCTACAGTTTGCCAAGGGCATGGTCTCTCTCGTGGGAACCTTAATCAGGCTTTGGTTGCTATGGGTGTGAAAGATGATCAATAGGGTGTCGAGTAACGGTGGGTAGTGTTCTCTTTTTGGTTGGTAGCCGATTTGGGGTGGTTGGCTAAGGTTTTGTGGTGGTGGCACACTATTATAGTTTTGGCGATTGGTTGTTTGGTTTTGGGCCATATTTTGGTTTTGGTTTTGACTTTGGTATTGGTTAGGTGTTGGCGTATTTGCCTTCCCTCAAATGAGGGTCTAAAATCATCAATAAAACTAGGCAGACACACTTATAAAGACCTGCAAGTATTCAGGATCTGTTGTAGCAAGCTCTAAAAGAATGGTGAGTAAGGGAATGTCCACAAGGAGGTTGGTTAGAAATATGATAAATCTCCAGATCTGTGTCAGATCTGGCACCCTAACTATTACTAATTTAGCTAAAAGATAGGGGAGAGGTTTGAAATGGATTGTCACTTAAACTAAGCTAAAATTAAACATAAGCTAAATTGGATCGAGTTTAGGAGATTAGATCTTGCAGGGGAAGAGAGTAAAAAATAGAAAATGAAGAAGAGTAGCTTGGAGGTTGGTTTTCACTGAAATAGGATTCGATTAATCATGCTACAGAGGTTCAGAGAACACAATTCCCTCAACTGGATATAAGCACAGCTGCAGGGTATAAATTCCACTCCAAATCACAGGATTCACTTGGTCTTAAGGTTATGATCTATCCACTTTAATGGTCACAGACCATCCTATGGACTTTATCGAATCCATGGATTGCAGTAGATGAATCCAATTGGAGCCTGAGCTTAGATTCATCTTAAGGTTATGGTCTATCCACTTTAATGGTCACAGACCATCCTAGGGATCTCCTTCAAAGCCAGAGCATCAATCAAAACAATTAAAACTACTATAGATGTTGTAATTCCCAAGTCACAGACTCAAGGAATCACAGGAGCATCAGATCCAGGGAGATCAGATGGTATCCAAGAGGTCTACCAGTTAAGTGGGTGAGCTGATATACAGACTCCTCTACACAGATCCGATCGATCACCAAATGGAACCAAAATTTAAATCTAATTAAAGCATTAAAAATAGTATTATCATTGCAAACAAGGTCACTCTACAATGGAAATACTCTCAGATCTATAGTCAGTGCAACTAGGAACCTACAATAGCACTCTTAACCTTACCCAATTACATATCTAACTTTGCTCCTCGCTACTCCAAGGGACTTAGCCAACCATAGTTGGGCTAAAGGAGGGAAATGGAATTTCTCTGTAAGCTCTAATCTCTAGAATTTTGGCTTAAATCTTGATCCCCCTCCAATTGCAATTGGGGGTCTCTATATATAGCTTTCTCCTCTATTTTTCCCGCCAAAAATCCCTTCTAGAAGGTCGTCAGAGTTTGTTAGAGTTCTGTTAAAGCACGTGGGTCGGTTAGGGCTTTCTAGGGCATCTTCTGGAACTATCATGTCGGTTACCAAGTACCTCGGGTTGCGTCATGGTGGTCGACTCACAATGTGTGCACTGAATTTGAGAAGTTCGCACACGATTTGACGAGTTCGAAGCTTTTGCGAGTTGAGTCGAGCATTTTGGTCCTTTCACTAGGTTCTCATATCCGTTCAATAGGTTTTGATAGGATGAATCTTTGCTTAGAGTTCCTGCCTTCTCAGTCCTTGGTTTGGAGTATTCGACAGGTTCCGCTCTACATTCTGCCATTTCGATAGGTTTGCTTTCAGTCTTATCGAAAGGCTCAATCACCCTTCGATAGGTTATGTTCCAACATTTTCATCTCGATAAGTTCAAGAAACCATTCGATAGGTTCCTTTGACACTTCAGGCAGGTTTTCGATAGGGTGGTTTCTTCTTTCCTTTTAGCTGCTCGATAGGTTTTGTGTAAAGACCCGTATTTTGAACCCGAGTTAGACTGACCCTGTGTGTGTATTCGGCTCGGCAACCGACGTCACCATTTGTTTTGGATTTTTACCTAGATGTGATTGTGTGGATAGATTTTAATTTAGAGCCCATTTGGACCCTCGTGCGAAAGTTGTGCACCGACCTCGGTGTAGCCGCTCAACACCGGACTTGAGTTTTAAAATTTGAAGTGTATAATACATAAGATGTGTGTGTGTGTTTTACTTTGTGAGCAATCCTATTATAAGAAGGAATTGCATTCCCGTATTATACTAGGTTTTGTTAAGAGAGGATAGTTACCCAACCGTGTGAAACTTCTTCTCTCTTCTTCAATCATCGTAGGAGATCGGTTTAGAAAACCTCCTTCTCTAGAACCCTCTTTGTTGAAAACACTTAAACCTTAGAAAGAACTTGAATCAACCTTGGATTCGTAGTTGGCTATTGGGAGAGGTTGAGATCATTGGGGGTGTGTTGGAGTTGTCTCTGTGAACTCGTGGGATCGATCGCGGCGCGAATCGTTGAGGAAACCCGTCGGTTTTTATCATCGCTCGAGCAAGGTATCACCGAACTCCGATATTGCCTTAGTATTTTAGTCATAACCTTTTATTCCGAACTCTGATTAAGACGATTCTTTTTGCGTTGGAAAGCTAATATAAAACTCTACAACTTTCATGTTTTGACCAACACATGAATCAATCGTCTTAATAGTTAAAAAAATATGAGAATGTTACGTCAAATTCTAGGATTGGCGCAACTTGCCTGTTTTGACTTGTTTTTGAGGAAACGCTTAAATAGGTCTATATTATTAGTAATTAGAGTTTATCTTAATGCATGAACATATATTGTGATGTAGATTGAGGGCGACAGGCCATCAATAGGACCTTGCTTGACTTCGCATAACTCCGAGTTTTAGGTAGGAGAATCTCATCTTTACAGTATTTTATTTTAATTCGCATGGATATTTTGAATTAAAATCTTTGAACTTGCATATGCCATTGAAATCACATCTATAAATTGAAATTGATATGAATGAATAAAAATCTAAATCTACCTGAATCCTGAAACCTGAATCTGCTTAAGCTCTGAAGATCTGAAATCAAGAACCCGAACTATGTATAAGAGACTTCCATTTGATTATATTAGTATCTGCATTTGTTTTATGATTGACCTGAACGACCCCTCAAAAATTCCTGAACAATTTCCTGGCACAAGTTTCCCTCATTACGCAGGGGCTTGTTGCATCCTGAAAAAGGGTTCATGAACGACGATGGTAGGTAGGGGTTCCCATCGGCTATATTCCTGCTCTCGAGATATAGTTTACTTGGGAGGTATTTTAAGTTGAGGATTAAGTCATGAATTACTGAATTTTGCATATAGAAGTTAGAGAAACTAAGACACTGAAACACTGCATCTGTTCTTGAAACTGTTTTCACACATTTAGAAATAAATCTTACATATGATTTTCGCACCTAAATTCAGTTTATTATCTGCTTATATGTTTGACAAGCTATATTCCGATATTTGTTTTGAAACCATGTTAGTTAAAGTAAAATGCCGTAGATGTCTTTCTTCTACTGAGCTTTGTTGGTTAGCTCACTCCGACTATACGTCACAGGTTCAGGTATTGACGTGGCTATTCAGGGCTGTGAGACTGATCCTGACTACGTGCCTGAGGAAGAGCTTGAGGTTCCTCCTGAGGAGTTTTTCCCAGTATAGAACTTACTGATTTTCTTATTTGTGGTGAGAGTTAGACTTGAATTTGTGGGCCCATTTTAGTTGGATACCATAGTTTTATATTTGACGTTGATTTCTGTTATGAGCCATGTTTCGATGATGGTCGGCCATCATCGGTGGTTCTTTACTTTTAATTGCTTCCGCATTTATTTTAGCTATGGATATTTATTGCGCTTTACTCTGATATGTGCCCTGTTTGTCCGACTTATCGTTTATTCGATAGGTTGGCGAACCGGCCTTTCCTATACCTGAGGGATTGGAAAAGTCGGGTCGTCACATTTTGAGATCCTATCGAACTCCTTAATTCACACGAATTCATCCTTCTTCTGCCTTCAGATCCTATCGAAGACCTCTTCAACTGCACGAATTCTTCCTTTCTTTGCTTTCAGCTCCTATCGAAGTCTTCAGGTGACCAATCGATAGGACGTTCTCAGCTTGTTTTCACTTCCTTCGCCTTGCCCTGCTATAGCCACGCGCTCCAAGGGTCCATTGATGTGCTACCCTCTTGTGTGTTGTTGCTGGGTTTGTCCTGTGCTGAGAGATAGCTCCTTTTTGGGCATTCTTGAGTGCTTTTCTACATTAGTATCTTCTTTTGTTGCTGTCTACAAAATGCACTTGAAAAAAGCTTATTAGTGTGCTCACAAGTCTATCAATGGTCAGGTTATAGGGTGTAAAGTGGCATTTTTCACCACTTAACATTAGGGTAATTGTTTCGGTTGGGATACTGGTTTCTATTTTGGTATTAATTTTGATTGGGGTATCAAGTTTGGTTTTTGATTTTGTTTAGGTATTGGGCTTAGCAGCCTTGATTCTTACATCTAGGTTGAAAATTTTCATTTATGGAATTTTGCCCTTGGTTGGCAACTGCGTTGACCTGTTCTGAGCCCATGGTTTTCTTTTTGTTCTTTGTCTTAGAGTCATTAAAGGAGGCTCCCGCAGATGTAACCATTGAGAAGGAGAGATCTCCATTCTTAATGTGTTGCTGTATACGTGAAGCACACAGGTGAAGAGTAGCGAAGTCTGGGCAATCGCTTATAGTGAGGGCACTCCGAGGAGGCTCTCAGACATTATCGATAATGATGCTGATTACGACTTTCTCTTTCATCTTGCTCTCTTTTCAGGTTGCAAGCCTTCTGCAGTGACCTTCAAAGACTAGAAAGTCTTCCTCAACCTCTTATTTTGTGGTCATTAAGTCGTTGAGACTAACCGTTTCTTAAATCAGGTGTTTGTATTGTTCTAGGAACTTGGTGGCTAGATCATCGAACGTGTCGAACTTATGGAGTGATAAATTGGCGAACAAATCAAGGGCTTCTCCTTCTAATGATCTTTAGAAATAGTGGATGAGGGGCCCTTGTTTGTCGATTATAGGTCGACAATCATTACCGAATAATACCAAGTGAAGATTTTGATTTCCCGTATCATTATACATGCCGAACATGGGAGGCTAAAAGCCTGTAGGTATGGTAAATTCAATATTATGGTAGAATTTATCAAACCCAAATGAGTATCCGAGGCGTTCTCTCTTAGCCATGTAGTCATCTAGAACCTGAGTAAGGTTCTCCACGTTTATGCTAGTTTCCTTTTTTGAAGTTTGAGGGAGAATTCGACATTGGTTGTTCTTACTGAATAAGGTTCGAGTAACATGTCGCTGTGGTGGCACATGAGGTGAAGAAGTACGTGGAGGAGTCAGTGACCTCCTTCCTGTTGATGTCCCTCATTCAAGCGCCCTTGCTCATCAACATTATGTTGGTCAGTAACAACTTGGTACAAAATGGCTTAGGGTTGAAGTAGTTCTTCGCCTTCTTTTCCTCCTTTTGACAGTGTGTGGGCATTGAGATCTACAATTTACTCAGTGGTGTAGTTTTTTCCAATGTCGCTCTCTTTTATTGTTGTTACTAGTTGTTGGAGTAAAGGGTATTTGTTCGCCTGCCATGTTAATCTCTAGTTGATTTTGGACTAAGTTGTAGGACGGTCCACCAACATACTCAGGATTATCATGTAAGCCCCATAATGGAAAGTCATTATTAAGGTTCAACAAACAGATTCCTGACATTTCAAGTTTTTAGAAAATATTCATGCACTCTCAAAAACGCTTCGGAGTTTTGGAACTAGGGATATAGAGATTACTTCTACTTTAGGTTCTTAAGTTCCTTATCGCGTATGCAGGTGTCCTTCGGGTTAGGAGGATGGGTACAATCTGCGCTTGATTAGGTCTTACAGGAAGGTCCGAAGTGCAAGAAGTTCCCCTGGTCGAATCCCTAAAGAGATGATCACATCGGCCATTACACAATAGAGGGGGGTAGTAGAGAATCCTTTCTAGAGTATGCCAAAATGCGTTAAGGTGTGTGTAGAAAGTGAAAAAGAAAGCAGAAAAAAAAATAAAAAACTGAACTAATTAAACAGGGGCAAACCTAGCAAAAGGAGTCCCACCGTGATTGCCAGTCTATTGGTACTCGTTTTCGAGGTCCCTTTCGGATCTCGAAAAATGGCTCGGATCGGTCACAAGTGGACTCTATTTGTAAAGGTGGGTGAAAAGTGATAAAGCAGTCAAGAAAAAAGGTACTTTTAAATGCACATGCAAAAACTCATTAGTTGTTATCGAATTTAAATGAACCTATCGTAATCGCCATCTACAGATTTATCGACGCTATGGAACATCATTGATCGCGAGGATAGAGTGCAGTATTTTGGTTAGACTCCTACACAAAACACCGGTCTGCCGATTTTAGTAGCTAAGTTTGCCTAAGGGATAACTAGTTTGGTTTTCAAATCCTAAGTGGGTCTAACTAAAAAGGATTGTTGTGGCCCATTATGCTCGGGAGGATGGGCCCTGTTCCCAAGCACCCTCCGTTGCATCCCTTGGGCAAATTGGTTGAGGCAATGGTAGTTTTGTAAATATGGAGAAGGGTTAGGGACTTAATTGGCACCAGGCTAAGAATTTCGGCAGAGGTTTCCTAGGGGTTGGATGTAAGACTAGCTTTTCTTCCATTCGTACTCCTTCAAGAATCAGAGCAAGTGGGTCAACCCCACCTTGCTCGATTACCCTTAAGATTTCTATAGAAGTTCAACAGTTCTTAGAGCCAGGGACTTAGAGTGCAACTCTACTCCTTTTTTCGAAATCTCAGAGCAAACTTCGAGTTTTCCAAAAGGAATAAGCAAAAATTATAATTGAATGGTGTAGAGAAGGGAATGGCAAGAACCCTATTTATAGTATTCGGCCAATTATACACTGGTAGCCCAATGCATAATTCTGAATTATACGTTGGAAGTCCATCATATAATCTGAAATATACGCAGGGAACATAACGCATAATGAATTAGACATTGTGGTTCTAGCTTATAATTTGAGGCGGCCACCGGTTGGCTCTGTCAAGTTATCGGGTGACCGAATCAGTCTCAAAGTTAGAGTTCAAGTAGGACTTTCAACGATTATACGTTATAATCATAGCATATAATTAGGAAAGCAAGAGTGGTTGAGAGAGAGAAACTCGGCTCGAGGTGGACTGATTATGCATTGGGGTTTCAACGCATAATCAAATTATGCAATGGGATTCCAACGCATAATCTGTGGGAGATCGATCATTGGGAGGGAGAGTACTAGTGGAAATCCGAGATATTATACGCAATGGGTATTGCGTATAATCGATTATATGCTGGAAACCAACATATAATCCACAAAATCATCAGGCGGGGTCGGGTTTGAATTATGCACTGGGAGTCCAGTCCCCAATCCAATTCTACGTTGGTTCACTAGCGTATAATTCCCATGCTATTGATTTTAGGGACTTTTAGAAAGGGTAGGCCTTTCGAGAAATTGTGAGCAATGTCAATGGTTGACCAAACATTTTGTATACTCTGAGGGGGCGAAAACAGGGTGTCTTATTAGACTTATTTCAGTAGTGTGCTTATTTTTATTAGTATGAAAATAGATGTGGAATGAATCACACATAAAAAATAAATAAATAAATAAAATCTAAAGATGGAATGAACACACACAAGCACAAAACCAAAACCCACAAACCTGCAAGAATCTAGGGTCTGTTGTAGCAAGTTTTACGATGTAAGAGTTTTTCCCATGGAGAGTATTCATCTGAAACCACAAGTATCGTATAGTAACCTCTAGATCTAGGTACAGATCTAGCAAGTCTAAACCTAAAGGTAAAGAGAGGAAGTTTAGGTGTCACAAAAACTAACCTAAAACTAAGAAAAACCTAAGTAAAAACTACAGCTAAAAGGAAGGAGAAAAGAAGATGGATGTAATGTGAGAAAATAAACTAAAATGATGAAGTAGATAGCTAAGGTTAAACCAGTTATGCAACTCAGATTTAGAAATGGAAGTGCAGCAGTCTTTCACTTGGCTACAAGCACAAGTACAACTCAGAATCCAAATTAACCCATGCCATTTAGACTGCTCTTAAGGCTATAATCTATCCACTTAAATGGTCACAGGCTATCCAATAGAGATGGTCAAATTCCATTGATTAACTCAGAAATCTGACTCAACTCAAAAGAATAGATTGATCTTAAGGCTATAATTTGTCTACTTAAATGGCCACAGACTATCCAATAGGTTTCCACCATTCAATGAATTCAATCAACACATGAAAACCATTGTAGACACTATGTTTGCAAGGCTACAAGCTCATGCATTCATAGGAACAAACAGATCTAGGAAACTAGGTGGAAACCACAAGGAATCGCAAGCTATATGGAGACTTAAGCTGAGCTGGTCATTACTACAAAAGGCCTGCAATGACCCAGCTCACAAGTTTGCAATCACTACAAAACTCAGATCTGACCTCTGATAATGGTGATGCAAAATAGAGGTGAGTTTAGCTCTGCACAATCTCTCACAAGGCTCAAGCCCAAGTGCAGAGGATAAGAATCCATCTCAAATCTATGAGGAACACCTTCCTTAAGGTTATAGTATGTCCACTAAAATGGTCATAGCCTATCCTAGAGGCTACCTTCCACACAAATGATGAGACAAAACAGGAAAACTGCTGCTGCCACCATGGTTGCAAGACTACAAGCTCAGGCAACCATGGGAGCATCAAATCTATAAGGATCTGTGTGAAAAACACAGGTAAAATACAAATTTAATGGAGCTTTAAACATGGCACTTCATTGATTAAAAAAGAAACTTACAATGATGGCCCTCAAGGCAGCAGCTTATGCGAACCCCAAAACTGCTCTCTATGCTTAAACGAAACTCATTGCATTACATAAAATAAGACCTAGCTATTACATAGAACCTAGCCCAGCATTGCTGTTGTACTAGGGAAAGAAGAACAAGGAAAAAGAAAGGAGAAAATAAAATCCTAACCCTAAAAGAAAACCTAATTTGAGCCAGCTATCTTGGAGATTATACAAGGCAAAATATAGCTCTATATATATACAATCCATAGCAGCAGCTATATCCAATAGCCAATCAGAAAATAGGATGTGTGGAGTTGATTTTGTGGCCCATCTATGGCCCTTGGATGCTTTGGAAAGTGTGGGACATTGGGATGTGTGCCCTAGAAAGTGTGAAATAGTCAAAATATCCTTGGGTGCTGAAATAGGCTGCTGGAATTCGTGTCACGCGTAGATGACTTCAAGTATGCACCTCACTGAGATCTCGTTAGGATCTCGCTAGGCTGCAGCTTCAGAAGTTTAATCTCGCTAGGATCTCGCTGGGCTGAAATGCATCAGGCATGCACCTCGCTAGGTTCAAAATAGCCTCGCCAAGTTCTCACCAGATTCAAAACATCCTTGCCAGGTTCTCGCCATCTTCAAAACAGCCTCACCAGGTTCTCACCAGGCTCTCGTCATGTTCAAAACAGCCTCACCAGGTTCTCACCAGGCTCTCGTCATGTTCAAAACAGCCTCACCAGGTATAAAATACAGCATTTTTCACCTCGCCAGGTTCATTTACAGCCTCGACAGGCTCAAATGTAGCGTCGCCAGGTTGCCTCAACAGAAGAACCCAACACTTTAGCCAACAATGTGGCCGGCCAAAGACAAACAGAAGCTGAGATAATAACCAAAGATTACGACAAAGATAGACATAAGCGTGACCAAAGACAAGATAGCGCAACAGCCAACTCTATGGACTGCTTGAGTGTACTTTTGAGCTTGCTACACAGCTGTAAAAGAGTGTGAGCTGCTCAAGGGTTGCTATTTGAAGGCACAAAGCTGCTCAATAATGGATTTCAGATTTTACAGTTTGAATAGTTCATAGCAGTAGCACTCCACTATGCTTTGGCTCCACTTCTCTCCCTCAACAAGCATTCTAGGACCCCAAAGCATGCTAAAATTGCCCCAATAGTGTGAACCACCGTAATACATTCAATGTAACTCCATCAACTCCATAGATTAGCATAAAATTCATTCTTCTTGGCTTGAAAATGAAGGATTGCGGCACTAAAGCTATATTTACCTGTTATCTTCAGACACACTTAAAACACATTATTAATCAGCTAAAGGGTCCATCAAAGGTCAGGTTAAGGGATGAAAAGTGATACTTTTCAGAGATTAACACACCCCCAAACCTAATCTTTGCTAGTCCCTAAGCAAAGAAAAAACTAAAACAACTACTCAAAAATTTAAATGCCACTTTCGTAGGGAGCACTGATGCATTTAGCTTATGCATCAAACATTTTAAACCTTTAGGTGATCTCTAGTGGAGGAGTGAAGTCTCCTTAGGGTTTCCAGTGAAGATTCCCACAAACTTCACTAATAAAATAGTTAAATATAGTGCATCAATGACAAAACAGAATTTAATGAATAAAGCTTCACTACGCACCCATTCTTTAACAAGCAAAGGAAATTACAGTAGTAATGCATGCTATTAAAACTCAAAATCAGCATGTAATGCATCACTATCATTCAACTCACATCAGAATTACATTATGCACAAATCAACACTAAGCTCACTAGTGATTCAAAAATTAGGTATATATATAACCCCAATGACATTAAAATTCATACCCAATCCTTACCGAGGCTATTTCTCACAATGAAAACATAAGGGTGTTCACATTCTCAACAGCTTAAGATCAGTCACATTCCCCAAATGGGACTGCAAGCATGAGCATGGGCATTGCATATAAGTTCTAACATCCTCAAATATTTTCACCATAGATTAGACAACTCTTCATCTCTACATGACAGCTCATTTCACTTAGGATCATCAAGGTCTTTAGTGGGTCGTAATGTGGCTTATGGGTGAGGTTTATAAAGAATGAAGGGGGGTAGAATGGATCAAAATTGAGATATCAACAAGGTAAGGAGTGATTCATGACTTTACAACCTTCATTTCAGCACAACTTCATCTTCCTTGATATTTTCCTGATTCAAAGTGGCCAGCTTCTTCTCCTTCTTCCAATTACTAGATAAAATAGTTCTCTTGACTTCTCTTCTATTTTTTTCTTTCTCTTTTTATATCTATATTTTTAAAATTTTTTTGTACATTTTAATGATGGATTGCCACACATAATCACTGCTACACTGTCATTTTTCAGTTGCTTTTTCTTCTCCTTCCACCAAATGTTGAACCCAACCTACCTATCTTCAACTTCTACTCCTTTACCTCTTGAGATCTCAGAGCAAGGGTAAGGTTGAATCAGGTCCAACAAGGTGTAGGTGCAAGTACTCCGGTGTTTGTCAAAGAAAAATAGGATTTGAAGGCTCAAAGAGTGTAAGTAAAAGGGTAGTTTCAAAGGGTAGGGAAAGTTAAGCTCAAACTGTCCAATTGAAGGCCTTAATTCATTTCCTTAGTGTCATGAGTGCTGTTAATCTGTTTTGATTTGGAGGTGCCTAACTTCTAGTGAAAAGTATTTGAATTAATCAGTCCTTAGAGTAGAAAAAATATCAAAACACTCTTAAAAAAGAAATGGATAGGCCCAAATCTTTTTGTGTATAGTCCTCATATTAACTCATGGGGTGTATTTCTACCTTTTTCTTTCCTCTCTAGTTCATTAAGTGCTAGCTGAATTTTTTTTCTAATATTAGTTTCATGATGGTGCTAAAATTTTCAAAGATTTTTAGTTTTAAAAGTCTACAAAATTTTTAAATTTTCACAAATTTCCTCATTTTTCGGGTTAGGTGGGAATTGACTTTATTTATTCCAATTAACCCACACATTGCAGCATTAGAGTTAACTATTCCATTGGCAGGTCTACTCTGCCACACCCCTAATCCTAAGGTAAACAGTGTCCTCACTGTTTCATGCAACATGTGTATAGGGGCAACAGGGTAAACAACAGACAGACATCCTAAATTACAATAGAAATATAAGAAAAAGCTAAACAAAAATTTAGCAAATTAAACTAGAAAGAGAAAAATAGATGGAATATACAAGTGTCATACTACGAGAACAACACTACAACACAAATTACTAAAATCAGAAAGTAAAAACAACATAAATGAAATTAAAAATAGCAGATATAAACAAAACAAAAACTAACTAAACATCTAAAAATAGAGAAATCCTAAACCTATCTACCTAACATGATCAGGGAATGAATCAAAATGATGGCAAAAACAATTTCAACATTGAAAGTACACATTGGAAAGTAGAATTCATAGAAAAAATCAGATCAGATCACATAATATATACAAACCGTCCAGATGGGGGGGTACATGAATGACAAAAATTTTAATTTCCCCATATGGACTCAGCTGAATTGGAAAGAACTATGAAATCAAAAAAATGAAAGGCCATACCTTTGGATTTGCAACAAACTTGAATTCTTCCATTCACCAGATATTCAGTTGCATGAGAGTTGCAAGGAGCAGCTCCAACTCACAGTAGGTGGAAGGTCCAAATCAAACTGAGGGAGGGTCAGTAGGGCAGGTGTCCAAATGGACTGGTGCACTAGCCTTGCCGAGAAGCCTAAGGTGGTATATTTCTAGCACATGGGGGGGGGAGTCTCCTTAGTTCATTCTTCATTAAATTCATCAAATTCCTCACCCACCACCGTGACAATTTGGGTGAGAAATTTCCACCATCTCATCAACATAGCAACTGAATATGGGATTTTTTTTTTCCAGTTGGGGCTCAACCACCCCATTTTATTCAGCTTCTTTCCTTATGCACACTCGCTTGGCATCACTACAGCCATGGGTATCCACCTCCTTTCCATTCCTCGAGGCATTGATTGACCTAGTTTCTTCATGAATTGAAGAAGGTCCATCGATCAAATGTACTCCTCGTGGGTTGTTCGTTGTTTGGCTCGAGAACCAACCCTCTTCCCGTCGCATTAGAGCATTTGAAATAAAACCAATCAGATTCTCATTTCTTCTGAGATTCTGCATGTGGGAATCCACAATTTGTGCAATGGAGCCTAGGTTTTATAAAGAAGACAAAACCTGCTCGTCAAAGCAGAGGGCTCTAGGGTACTGGGGAGCTACAACTAACTGTCCTGGCTGGGAAGGCTGATGAGAAAATTGTTGTCCTTGTGCATGACCTTGGTAAGACTGTTAGTTAGCATTGTAGGGCAAAGCCTGCTGCTGCTGGGTATAAGGTGAATCAGCTTGTCTCCACCTCAAATTTGGGTGGCTCCTCTAAGTGTACCCAGCAGGCTACTGTCCATATGACTGGACAACATTGGCTTGCTCATTAAAAAATTCAGGCGACAGACTAGTAGAGGGACATTGCAAATGGCAGTGTGAAGGACAGTGGCATATGGTGCACACCTTTCTAACCTATGCAGCCATGTGGGGTTGCAACACACTCAAGACTTTATCCAACTTTTTTGACAATGAGTTCACTTTCCATTCTAGGTCACTATAAACATTAACTTCATATAACTTCCAGAGAAACGTGGGTTCTTTAACAGCTCTAGCAGGTGACTCAATGCCATAACTGGGCAAAGCTTCCTACTAGAGAGAATTTTCATTTATCAGCTCAAATAAATCTCATGCTTCCTTAGCAGTTTTGGTAAGGTATGTGCCACCACTCGATGCATCAATCATCGCTCTACTCCTGGCATCAAGTCTTTAGTAGAAGCTTCATACAAGCTGCCACATAGGGATCTGGTGGTGCGGGCACTACCTCAACAACTCCCTAAATCTATCCCATGCCTCATGCATTTGCTCAGTTGGGGATTGACTAAAAGAGATGATGGTCTTCCTCAAATGGCTCATTTTACCGATTGGAAAAAATTTGGCTAGAAATTGGCATTGAAGATCGTTCCACGACTGTATGTTGTTTGGTGGGAGCAAGGAGAGCCATGTTTGGGCCTTATCCTTTAGTGAAAAAAGAAAAAACCTAAGCTTGGTGGTTTCCTCTCCCAACCCAGCAATATTAAAAGTAGTGCATAATGATAGAAAATGGTCTATGTGCTGGTGGGGGTCTTCCTTGCTCAGCCCATGAAAACTTGGTAGCATTTGGATGGTTGAGGCTTTAATCTTGTAACTACCCACAGCATTAGGGAGCTGAATGTAAGAGGGGGTTGCATATGCCCTTGGTGAATTGCGCTCCTTAAGTGTTTTAGGCCGCTCTCCCATCTCAGTTTCTACCAGATTTTCAGCTGGAGTGTGTGTTGGTGAACCAGGAGTTAGGACTCTCTCAATCTCAGGATTTAATGGTACAAGTTCAAGATTGAGAGACCTCCTTCTTTACAACACACTTAGCTGGACAAGGGGTAACTTACATCACACTAACAAACAAATAAAACTACGACTACTATTGTAGAATTTTAAAGAATACAGAATTGAAATAACAACAGGGAGGAGAAGAGAGTGCAAACTCAGGCACAATGTGCACTAGCATCAGCTGTACTCTCCTGATTGCTATTGCTCGAGTCCTATAAAAATTAGCAATATTAAAGCTACAAAATTAATAACAGAAAATAAGTGGAAACTAAAATGATGCCAGCTGCATGTTATTCACACATACCCATTACAATAAAAAGTCCTAAAAAAAAAATTAAAAAAATAGAGAAACTAAAAAATTCCAAAAAAATACAGCTGACATTTATTTAAATACTAACTCTACAATGAATAAAACTAAAGACTACTAAAACACAACTAAGACACAAAATACCTAAAACAGAAAATAAAGACAAAGAGCAAAAATCAGACTTGAAATACAGTTGTACTTATTCAAACACTACAAAGCATAAAAACTAAACTTAGTTTACTATACTAGATAGAAACTCCCCGGCAGCAGTGCCAAAAACTTGTTAGACTTATTTCAGTAGTGTGCTTATTATTATTAGTTTGAAAACAGATGTGGAAAGAATAACACATAAAAAAATAAATTAAAACAAAATCAAAAGATGGAATGAACACACAAAAGCACAAAACCATAACCCACAGACCTGCAAGAATCCAGGGTCTGTTGTAGCAAGTTTTACGAAGTAAGAGTTTGTCCCATGAAGAGTATTGATCTGAAACTACAAGGATTGTATAGCAACCTCCAGATCTAGCAACAGATCTGGCAATTCTAAACCTAAAGGTAAAGAGAGGAAGTTTAGGTGTCACAAAAACTAACCTAAAACTAAGAAAAATAGAAGTAAAAAATACAGCTAAAAGGAAGGGGAAAAGAAGATGGCTGTAGTGTGAGAAAATAAAGTAAAATAATTAAGAAATAGACAGCTAAGGGTAAACCAATTATGCAACCCAGATCTAGAAATGGAAGTGCAACAGTTCTTCACTTGGCTACAAGCACAAGTTCAAGGTATAAGAATCCAAATCAACCCATACCATTTAGACTGCTCTTAAGGCTATAATCTGTCCACTTAAATGGTCACAGACTATCCAATAGAGATGGTCAAACTCCATTGATTAACTCAGGAATCTGACTCAACCCAAAAGAATAGATTGATCTTAAGGCTATAATTTGTCCACTTAAATAGCCACAGACTATCCAATAGATTTCCACCATTCAATGAATTCAATCAACACTTGAAAACCATTGTAGACACTATGTTTGCAAGGCTACAAGCTCATGCATTCATAGGAGCAAACAGATCTAGGAAACCAGGTGGAAACCACAAGGAATCACAAGCTAAATGGGACTTAAGCTGAGTTGGTCATTACTACCAAAGGCCTGCAATGACCCAGCTGACAAGTCTGCAATCACTACAAAACTCATATCTAACCTTTAATAATGGTGATGCAAAACAGAGGAGAGTTTGGCTCTGCACAATCTATCACAAGGTTCAAAGCCCAAGTGCAGAGGATAAGAATCCATCTCAGATCTGTGAGGAAGACTTTCCTTAAGATTATAGTTTGTCCACTCAAATGCTCACAAACTATCCTAGAGGCTACCTTCCACACAAATGATGAGACAGAATAGGAAAACTCCTGCTACCACCATGGTTACAAGGCTACAAGCTCAGGCAACCATTGAACCGTCAAATCTATAAAGATTTGTGTGAAAAACACATGTAAAATACAAATTTAATGGAGCTTCAAACATGGCACTTCATTGATTAAAAAGGGAACATACAATGATGGCCCTCAAGATACCAGCCTGTGCAAATCCCAAAATTGCTCTTTATGCTTAAACAAAACCCATTGCATTACATGAAATAAAATGTAGCTATTACGTAGAACCTAGCCCAGCATTGCTGTTGTGCTAGGGCAAGAAGAATAGGGAAAAAGAAAGGAGAAAATAAAATCCTAACCTTAAAAGAAAACCTAATTTGAGCCAGCTATCCTGGCTATTTTACAAGGAAAAATATAGCTCTATATATATACAATCCATAGTAGCAACTATATGCAATAGCCAATCAGATAATAGGATGTGTGGAGTTGATTTCATGGCCCACCTATGGCCCTTGGATGCTTTGGGAAGTGTGGGACATTGGGATGCATGCCCTAAAAGGTGTGAAATATCCAAAATATCCTTGGGTGATGAAATAGGCTACTGGAATTCGTGCCTCGCGAAGATGATAGCTTCGATTATGCACCTCGTTGAGATCTCGCTAGGATCTCGCTAGGTTACAACTTTAGAAGTTTAATATCGCTAGGATCTCGCTGGGCTGAAATGCTTCAGGCATGCACCTCGCTATGTTCTCGCCAAGTTCATTTCCAGCCTCACTAGGTTCAAAATACAACATTTTTCACCTCGCCAGGTTCTTTTCCATCCTCACCAAGTTCTAATGTAGCCTCGCCAGGTTCATTTGTAGCCTTGCCAGGTTCAAATGTAGCCTCGCTAGGTTGCCTCGGCCAAAGACAAGTGCAGGCAAGAGTAAGCAAAGGCAACACTTCAAGTAACGTAGTAGTTTAGCTTATAGTGTTACTCAATGATATTTACCACATTTTACCCTTTTAACCTGGCTTTTGCTAAGCCTCAGTGTATTTAATAATTACTTTTTAGTATTAATTTGCAGTAAAGAGGTAATTACAACCTTAGTGTAGTTTTCAGTTAAAAAGCCCCATTAAGGAAGAATTTTGAAATCATGTAAGAGCAGAGAGAGAAAGATGTGCTTTTACACATGAAGAAAAAGTGCAACAGTAGGTTCTTGCACCTCATGAACCACAACAGCCATCACATTGAAGACTCAAGCATTCAAGAACTTGAGCATGCAGTTATTTAGCAACACCTCTTTAGTGGATTGCTGAATCCACTTTGTACCCATGCAACAGTAAAACACCCAAAGTAACCCAAAGAGGGAGCAGACTCCGCACCTAGCAGCTACAAATATGCATTTAATCCCATCAAATGGACAACAGTTGCCCCCATGTAAGCCTACTGTTAATCTCATCGAATGGAAGAAGTTGGGTTCAACACCTATTAAATGGAAGTGCACTTGGCTTCAACATCAGCAGCTGCCTGTCGAGTTGCAACTTCAGCAACCTTCCTATCGAATGGAGCAGCACACCATACATGATCTGTCTCCTTGTTCAGCACCTATTGAATGGAGGTGCACACTCCATCTGTCTTCTCGAAGAGTGTAGCTCCCAAAACACCAACATATCAAAGAGGAAGAGCTGCTCCTCATAAGCTATTGAGTTGCACCCTTAAAGAGTAGCAACCTGTCGACAATCCAAGCTTCAGCCTTCTTCTACATCCTGTCGACATCTTCACTGCAAAACCTTCAGCCAATCCTGTCGAGCAGTGCACTTCAATGGCCCCAGCAACCTATCGAAATAGAATCCCAAACCTATCGACCATATGCTATAGCAACCTCCCAAACCTGTCGACATTTGCAGCTCTTAAACTTCCATCCTCTCGACTTAAAATGCTGCCTACAACCTGTCAACCAACCTGCTTCTAAACCTGTCAATCAGCTAAGCAAACCCTCTTGAATCCTGTTGAATTCTTTATATTGCAGAAACTACAAACCTATCGACTAGAACTCCATTCTCCAACCTGTCGACCTAGCTTCATAACCTGTCGAATATAGCAGCCCCCAAACATTGATCATGTCAACCTACCTATAGCATCCTCTCAAAAAGTAGCTTCCTACCTTCAACAAACCTGTCGACAACTTCAGCAACTTCCATATAACCTGTCGACCTTTGCAGTTATGCTTCATCATCCTGTCGAAATGCACCTCTCAACCTCACAACAACACACCTGAAGCTTCACTCTTCATACTCCATCCATCCTTCCTCTTGAATATGCTATGCCATCCTCTCGAAATCCTCAAGGAACCTCACAAAACCTTACCTAAAGTTGTTGGGCTTTCAGTTGGTTACCTCCAACTGCTCGAAGCTCGGGGTAGAGCTGTCACCAACTACTACTAATGACCATTTGGGAGCTATTTTCGAATTCCAAGGTAGCCAAGAGGATGGTGAGTTTTATGTGGGGCATTATCAACATTTTCTGTGTAATTATTTGAGGAGTGCAGCTACAAATATTAATGGACAGCAGGGATAGTTTTGGAAACTACAAAACCACAAAGGAGGTCTGCACATGGGCATGAACTAGTTTTCATATATTTGACGTGAATGCAAACTACTTCAGCGGCATAAACAAAACTGGAATCCCCTCTCTCTGATTGGTTAAAATGCTAAAATAGGAATTAGCATAAACTGAATTGAAGAATCTCTCTTCTGATTGGCTACAATCCAAAGCACTTGGATCACTGCATTTGTATAAATAAGATTCCTTACTACTGTAATTTCTCAGTAAGGAATCCATAGAATAACTTTGGTTCTCCTCACCTCATTTAGGTTTAGTTTAGCTTTTATTTTCTCCTTTTTCTCTTCCCCCTTCCCTCTCTAATCCAGCTTGTTGGATTAGATCTAGATAAGCAGTCCAGATCTGGTTTGTAATTATATATTGAGAGTTTCAAAGGCTTTATAAATGTGTTGGATGTTGCACAGATTTCATATCTGAGCTCAATAGGTTGTAAGTTGTATAATTACAGTAATTATGGTTTTTAAAGGTGATTCTTATCTAAATTTTACTTTTTCATATTTGATTTCCTTGGATTAGATATTCCTGTGGTTGCTTGAGCTTGTAGCTTGGCACCCACAGCATCTGCAATAGCTTACCTTTTCCAATCAAGATCCTTGAATTAGAACAATCTCTGGGATGATCTGCGACCATTCAAGTGGATAGATCACAGCCTTAGGATTGCTTTAATTCTTTAGTTTAGATTAGATTCTTATACCTTGCATCTAAGCTTGAAGCCAGATGAAGGATTGTAGCAAATCTTTCGTATGCTTTGCCTTTGAACCAATTGATTTTCAGTAAGAATCAATCCGTAGTTGCCTATTTCCCACCAGTTTCTACTTTATTTTATCATCCATCTTCCTCAATCTCAGTAAATTTAGTTTTATAACTCTGTCTTTTAGATTAGATCTAGTGACACCCGAAAAACTCTCTTTCTTTCTTAGTGTAGGATAGAATTGTTAGATCTATAGCCAGATCTGGAGCTGTACTATACACCTCTTAGGTTTAGATGTGGGAGAAACTCTTACATATTAAAACTTGCTACAAATGGACCCTGTATCTTGTAGGTCTAGGATAATTTTAGTATATTGTTTTCACCCTCTTTTTACTTTGATTTTATTTTCTTTTATAATAAATAAGCACCTAAAATATTCCCAACACGCAGCAGCTAGCGCAACGCAGCAGCCAACTCTATGGACTGCTCGAGTGTATTTTTGAGGTTGCTACGCAACTGCAAGAGAGTGTGAGTTGCTCAAGAGGTTGCTATTTGAAGGTATAGAGTTGCTCAATAATGGATTTCAGATTTTGCAATTTGTATAGTTCATAGCAGTAGCACTCCACTATGCTTTGGCTCCACTTCTCTCACTCAAAAAGCGTTCTAGGACCCTTAAGCATGCTAAAATTGCCCCAATGGTGTGAATCACCATAGTACGTTCAATGTAACTCTATCAATTCCACATCTTAGCATAAAATTCATTCTTCCTGGCTTGAAAATGAAGGATTGCGACACTAAAGCTATATTTATCTACAGTCTACAAGACACACTTAAAACACATTATTAATCAGCTCAAGGGTCCATCGAAGATAAGGTTAAGGGATGAAAAGTGATACTTTTTAGAGATTAACATGTCTATAATTGGGCCATTAGAGTGAACCCAAAAACTATGAAAGGAGCCACTGTTGTGGATTGCTTTAGGTGCTGGATGATTTATTTATGTGGTGTTGGAAGAAAATTAACATCAAAGCGAAACAGAGGGTAAAGATATCGTGAAAGTAGCCATCCTAAAACATCCTAGACCTGCAAGATATATGGTTTATTGTAGCAAGTTGTGATAAGTAAGAGTTTGTCCCACAGAAAAATTAATCTAGAACCCAAAATGAGCTATAATAGTAGGCCTCTAGATTTGGCTACAAATCTGACAATCCTAAAGAACGAAAGTTGGGTGTCACGACTACACTAAATTAACCCTAACAAAAGAGAAATCAAATGTAGCCCTATCTTAAAGAAAGGGTTAAGAAGAATATGGCGATGGTGCCAAAATAAAATATAAAAATGGTGAGAAGTAAGCAGGTTAAATCAGAGTTAAAGCAGTCATGTAACTCAGATTTAGTCTGTCTCTATAGTGTTCCTTACTGAGACGCTATCAAAAGTCTCAACAAGGTAGAAGTATCCAACTTAACCCATGCCATTTGGGGTGCTTTAAAGGCTATAGGTTGTCCACTCAAATGGCCACAACCTATCCTATAGAGTTTATCAAATCCCATTCATCAAGCCAGAAATTGATAATTTAATCCAGCGGAGTGGACTGATCATTTCCCCAACTATTATACCATATCAGGCCATGAATACTATTGCAGCACTATATAATGCCAGTGCTATAAGTTTCCCAGATCTGGGCACAGATCTAGATGACATCTATAGGTATTCCAACACATAAAATCCTAAGTGCTTTGCCAAGGCCAACGGCTCACTTGCCCAGAAAAAGGACCATGTAATAGTTTGAATAAGGCTCTAGATTCAACTGGTCATTGTTATAAAAGGCCTGCAATGACTCAGCCTCAAGCTATAATTGCTATAGAGAAATCAGATCTAACATCTGATATCGGTTAGGTAAAACAGAGGGGAGCCAGTTCCTGTACAAATCTCCTCACAAGGCTCTAGAAGCTCATATGCAGGGGAGAGGAATCCTTCTCAAACATGTGGTTGGATACCACCTTAGGGCTATACTCTATCAACTCAAATGGTCACTGGGTATCCCATTGATCTGTCCATACCATAGAGATCTGAGAAAGAACATGTAAACTGCTACAACCACCATGTTCCACAGGCCTTCGAGCTCCCTAGATCTCACTATAAATCCAACATTACATTCCATGGGGCTATCAAATCTAGGGAAATCAGATGGTAAACAATAGATCTACTAAAATCTAAATGGGCTCGTCCCAAATACATGCATCCTATAGACATCTAAGGAAACCATAAGATCTTTAGATGCAATTAGTCATTAAAACAACAATCCATTAATAAAAGCAAAACTTATAATGAATTGCCTCCAGGCTGTAGCCTGTATACAACTGCTCATCAAAAAATCCCAATGTATTCAAACCCTATTACAAAACTGAAATAAAACTAAACGTAGCTGCTTTTAAGAGGATTAGCTAGCAAATGCTAGGCTAAGAGAGAAGAAAAATGAGAAAAAGAGATGATCAAACCCTAACCCTAGCCTTAGCCTGCTGGAGCTCTCAGTTGACAGACGATGAAGGATGGATTGATGATTAAAGCTACACCCTAAGTATAGCTTATATACTCTGTTCATAAGGCTTTGGCTCTGAAGAGATTAACCCTAATTTTTCTAGTAAACATGGCACTATTACGATGTTTGAATGCCTTGAGATGTGTGCCTCAAGATCTGCACCTCGAGAAGTGTGCCCTAGCCTTGGGAAATTCCTAAAAGGTCATTGTGTTAGAAATGGGGAGCCCGTGCTTCGCGGGGCTGGCATATGCATTAATTCATTCATGCAGTTACAGAGCCTTTGCGGAGTAGCCTTTGGCTGGTGGGAAGTGCTCACTCGTGCAGTGAATCTTTAGTGAATTGCGTAGTTCCTTTGTGCTGCATTGCTGTCATAGAGATGATCTGACGTGCCTAGACTTCTCATGCAGTAGAGCTTCAGAAGCTCTTTCTTCCTGAGTACTCGCGCATTTTTGCTCCTGCGCTCGTGTAGTAACTTGTTCGGCTTCAGAGTGCGTGAGATTTGTGCGAGGATAATTCTGGGCGTCTCTCTTCCAGGGCTACGCAAGAACTTCGTGAGGTAAAATTTTCTTTAGTATACATATGGACTCGCTATGTTCTTCGCACGACTACTTTAAGGCATGATTTCCGCGAGGACTTCGCGATCATAAATTCTAAGGATTTTAAATCGTGAGATCTTCGCGATGTCTTTACAGCTCTCCTCTTGACTGCACTCCCCATCTGTGCGAGGGCATCTTCCACTGCATCCTTAGCTTCGTGAGGAAGCTCCTCAACTCTATGAGATCTGTCTTTTGGTACTCTGATGAATTGCACTTGTTGTTGTTGCGGTTTCCTCTATTCTCAGCTAACTCATCCATTTGCTAGACTTTGGTCAATGATGGCTAGCAAGTGAGTGACCATGGTGAGCACTACTAAGGTGTTCCATTAAGCTTTAGCTCAGCTGTCATCCTTATATGTATTCTTTCTCTTGTTTGGACCAAAAAGTAGAGATTTTGTATTAAACTGTATAGATTATTGTTAACTACAAAACACACTTAACACATGATTATTAGTGAGCTTCAAGGCCCAGCAAAGGCTAGGTTAAGAGGTGAAATGTGAAACTTTTCAGTGAATAACACACCACCAAACCTAATCTTTGCTAATCCCTGTGCAAATAAAAATGTAAAACAATTACTCTAAGAATGTAAATGCCACTATCATAGGGAGCACAGATACATTTAGCATATGTACCAAGCCTTTTAAACCCCTAGGTGATACCTAGTGGAGGAGTGAAGTCTCCTAAGGGTTTTCAGTGAAGATATCCACAAACTTCTCAATAAAATAGTTGACAGAAGAACAAACTTATCAAGTCGGTTGTTAAGAAACAGAGCATCAGTTCACCTTTGATTCAACAAAAAAATGAGGAATTTGAACATATGATATGCACAGCCATTTAATCATCACAGCTTCTTCATTGATACACATCATTTCCAATTAGCTCACAGCAGGGGAAAACATCACATGTAGGTCAGTACTGAGCTCATCATTAATTCAGAAATTAGGTTATAGGCCATGCCCAATACATTCAATATCAGACCCAATGCTCACTAGGGCATACTCTCACAAGAAACTTTGAGGGTTTCCATTTTCTCTCAAGCTCAAGAGCAGTTACAGGATCCAAATGAATCAGTAAGCATGAGCATAGGTAAAGCACCAAAGTTCTGGCATTATTTGCTAATCCTCACCATAGATTGGACAACTCTTTGTCTCTGCATGACAGCTCATTCAACTTTGGATCAAAGGGTCTTTTGACTGGGTTCTAATGTGGCTTATGGGATAAGTTATAAAGAATGGAAGGTTGAAAAGGGATTCAGAATTGATAAATCAATAGGTGAAGGAGGTGATTCATGACTTCACCTTCTTTATTTCAACACCTTTCATTTTCTTTAAAATTCATCAAACTTGAAGTGGCCAGCTTCTCCTTTTCTTTTTAATTTTTCAATGAACTTTTCCTCTTTACTCCTATCTTATTGCTCTTCATTATTGTTTTTCTTTCTCTTTTTTTTTTTGTTTTTTTTTTTTTAATTTCTGACTTGCCACCTCTCTCCTCAACTGCTACACTGCTAAGCTTTTGGTCTCTCTTCTCTATTCACCCAATGTTGACCTTATCTTGTCCATCTTCAGTTCCTTCTCTTTTACCTTCTGATTTCTCAGAGTGAGGGTAGGTTTGAATCAGGTCCATAGGTTCAGGTACAAGAACTCAGGTATACTTTAAAGAAAATTAGAAATTAAGGCTCAAAGGGTTTGTGCACAAGGGCAATTGATTAAGGTTTGGTCTGTTTAAGTTCAAACTTTCTAAGAGAAGGCCTTGGTCCTTTTCTAGGTGTCATGAGGGCTGTCAGTTGTTTCAACTTGGCAGTGCCTAACTTCTAGTGAGGGTACTGACTCAGCCAGTCCTTAGAGCTACAAGAATTGGCTCAGTCACTCCTCAAAGAAAGGAAAAAAATTTTTGTAGGCCCAAATCTCACTAGTTATGGTCTTCCATTGAGCTCTTAGACATGCCCTTACCTTTTTCTCTCTTTAGTGATTCACTAAGTGTTGAAATAAGTGAGTTTTCTTGGTGTTCACATCATGGAAATGCTAAAATTTAAAAGCTTGTAATGCTTAAAGGTTTGCAAAATTTTTAAGTTTCTCATTTTTTATGATTCTTAAGTGAACATGACTCTATTGCTATCTTACTCACTTGATTCTGCTGCACTTAGGTTAATTGCTTCATTGGCAGATCTTACCACACCCCCAAACCTATGAGGAGCAGTGTCCTCACTGATCCATAGGTAGATGTGGATGTGCAGCATATAAAAAAACAAAAAAAAAACTAACATAGTGAAGAAAACATCTTATAATAAAAAGAAATTTCTATTGAGATGCAAGAATATGTACAAAGTAAGGGAAAGAACTATAAAATTTCATACTAATTCCTAGCTAATTATATGTGCAAAACTTAACCATCTAATCATCTGCTAGTTCCTTCTTAATTTATACCCCTTTAGCTTTATCTTTCTTCACAGCAATAGCTTCTTGAGCAGAACCTGCAGTGCTGGCAGGTACTCTCCCAGTAGATAGAGCTAGTTGCCTTTCTAGGATTTCAGCCTTTTGTTCAGCTAATTCAGCTTAGGCTATAAGGAGCTCTCTAATCTCCTTTGAGGCAGTCAACCTCTTCTCTAATCCATTAGCTCTCAATTATTCTGTTGCAGTAGCCATTTTATCTTGTTCAGCATTCAACTTCTCTTATGCAGCCATACTCTCTTGGGCTTTATATAAATGCAACAGTTGTTTCCAGACCTTTGCTATGTTCTTGAGCTGCATCTCGTTATCCAATTTTATGAGATGGATCCTTTCTTCATAGGGTATCCTGATTGATATTCTGATAGTAGCCATCCCTCGAATGACATCCTTTTTGAGGTAAGGATTAGATTTCATTGCATGAAGGAGGGTGGAGTATGGGGGGATGGAAAAAGAAGAGGCATGAATCAAAGGCTGTTCCACACTTGAAGAAGGGCCAGTCAGGAATGAAAAAGGGGTGGGCTGTGAAATTGCGGATGGAAGCTTTGGTTGGGGTTTCAGGTAAGGTTCTGTTTGGATTGACTTGGAAGAGGTGGGTATTAAGTCATCCACATCTGTTGCAACATCAGAGGTGGCTACAACAGGGGCAATATCTACGTCAGTTAGTGTGGAGGCTTCAGTGTAAGTAGGAAGGGGTATGGTGACTGCGAATGATAAGGGTTGGGGTAAGGTAGCCAAAGGTAATTGTATGGCTTGGAGGCAGCTCTCTAGGTAGGCCTAATTTTGGAGAGTGGAGGTTAAGGATTGAATATATGTCTCAATGGAGGCTTGGGTTTGGGTATTGGCCAGCATATGGGACTGTAGGGAGAGTAAGAGGTGTAAGATTTGGGGTAAGAGGTCAGGTATGGTAGTGGTTGTGGGTTGGATAGGAGAAACTGGTTGGAAGGGGAAAGTGGGTCTATGAGTGAAGGTAATAGCCTGTGGTGGTGTCTGCTGTGAAGGGTGAGGTCAGTCTGGGAGAGGGGCATACTCTAGGTTGATATCTCCTTGGATAGTGGGCATCATAGTGGAAAATTCCTCTTCGAAAAATGGCTCACGGCCATGGGATAAGAGAATGAATTGGTCTACAGCCTCACCAGTGATAAGTATAAAGGGTGGGGAATAAAGTGGGGTTTCAAAGGTATGGATTTTAGGTTCATAGGGTGTGGGTATGGGGTCTGGAATGGTTGTGGTTTCAGGGATTAGAATTGTTTAGGAGATATAGGTTGGATGGGGTGCAGTAGGGGTTTTGGTAGTTTTCTTTTTCTTCTGGTATGGGGTCTTGATAGGTGGGCTAGGGTGGGCTGGAAAAATAGGTAAGGGTGTGGAAATGGGTAGGGTGTTAGTAGCTATGGTGATTGGTGATATAGGGTCAGGTAAGGGTAGTGGGCTTGTGTTGGGCTGTGATGTCTGGGTTGAAGGTGGAGGTGGTGTGGCAATGAGTGTAGGTAAAGGTAGTGTTAGGGGGGTTAGAGCTGGCATAGAGGCAGAGGGAATGACTAGGGAGGTGATGGTTGTGCTGACTGACACAAGTGAGGTGGAGGATGCAGCAACATCAGTAGTAGCAGCTGCTTCATAAATGGTGGGGGTTGCTTCTCTCAGTAACTCCTCCCTCTTCTTTTTCTTCTTCTCCATCATGGTTCCACTGATTCCCCACTATTTCTTTCCACTCTTTTTGGGGTTCAGGGCCACAGTCTCCTCCTCCCTTTTAAAGGGATATTTCCCCCACTTCAGTAATACAGTAATCAATCTACAGTAGGGAAGGGCATGAAGTTTCTTCATTATTTCACCTTAAATCTTTAATCCCCTCAAAAATTAACTTGGCTGCCTCTAAGTAGTGATTTCTGTGAAATGAGAAGAGGGCATCACCTATAGGGTACCTCCTTTCCTGCTCATGCCTAAAGTAATACATATTTTTCCTCAACATTGCATCCATGAGCCTGAGGTTGGGGTGTAGAGCCCTCTTCCTAATTGAGTCACCTGAGGCAGTGATCCCTCCAGTTAACTCCTTGGCAATCTCAGTGATAGGGACAGTCAAAGGAGGACCCAAGCCACACTCAGGGCTATACCTGGCCGGTATCCCCAATATTTTTGTAATGTCTACTTCGTTGAGCAGCATCTCAAAATCGTCAATTAATACCAATAGTGCTAGGTTCCCATCATCACCAATTTTCAACCTCATATTCTGATAAAATAATCTTACTAATCTTGATAAAACCAGCTACATTGAGGGCCTCAACAGAGGCAACGGAAATGCCTTGGTCAGATGTTCAATGGAGGCAGAGGTCTCTGGTAGCTCCTCAAAATAGACTTTGTCAAAAATGGTTTCAGCGTCCAGATGGATTGCTTGCACAAAGTCAGAAGGGACCCTGACATAGTCAGTTGTCACTTCCTCCTCAACCTCAGGGACCACAGCTTTGCCCTTTTTCTATTTCTTCTTTGATTTTTCAGGGCTCTTAAAAGGTCGGTGCTCTCTGGCCCTCTTCTTTGGGGCATATTTCTTCTTTTCTTTTAGAAATGTTGGCTCAACAAGTTAGGCCACCTCAGAGGTCTTCAATGTGGAGGCCTTTGTAATCCTTATAGATTTTCTAGTGGCCACAGGGCTGCCATTGGCAGACGAGTTTAGTATGGCAGCTAAGGTATCCAAAAATTTTGAACCCGTGGCCATAGGTGCTCAGATCGTTAATATCAGGGCTCACCAATCTTAGAAAATGCAGTTGACACTGAGTAAGCACAGAAGCTCCAAACTTATGCCCTTCTTCTCTCTAATAAATAAATCAATCACAGCACAGAGAGAGAAATAGAAATCATACCATTTGAGAGCTAGGGTTCCAACTAAAAATGTACACAGTGGCTCAAATCCCCCCAAACCTTGTTCGAAGTGACTAGGAGTAGCTAGGGAATAAAATGGTGAGAGGAAAAAGCCTATGGTGGTGTGGTTTAAAAAGTAGAGAAGAAAGAAAAAAAAGGGGATTTTGGTTTTGGTGCTGGGAAACTATGGCAGAAAGAAGAAAATGAGGGGTTCACTGAGTTTATAGAACAAATCCCGTGGTTCGCGGAGTTGGCAACATGTTCGCGCGAAGTAGAATTTTTACGCAGTTGGCATTTAATTCTACGAGGCATTCTATCGCGCTGAAGAATAAACTACCTCACATTAAAATTCGCAGAGCTGAATCAGTGGCTTTGGTGCACGAGAGCTATTACCCTTCAGAATTATTACCTCGTGCAACAGTCGCGTAGAACACCACATATGGCACACTTTTACGCTACGATTGGGTTCGCGGAGCAGAATGTAACTCTGTGAGGTACTTTTACAGCCATTGCTTAGGTGCTTTAGCATGCGAGCAAGCTAAGAGATTGCTCGCGCAGCAGATTTAAGTCATCTAGATCTGCAAGACTGTATTTCTTCCCAAACTTTACTTTGTTAGCTCAGTGCAGCACATTGGTTCATGCATCCATGCTATTGTGCACCCGACCACTGTGCAAGAGCACCAACCCTCGGACAGGTACTTCATTTTAATCGTGAAAAATATATGCCCATTTTCAACATTAGATCATCAACATTGCAGAATCCAAAAAATAATTTTTCAGCTAAACTTCATGCAAATTATGATAAGGGCACCTCAACTATTCATCAACAAGCACACAACAAATTCAGATGACACAATGCACATGTATTCAATCACAAAATGCAAACACAGACAAAGCAACATAAGCAATTCAACATCACACGAGAAACACAACTGACAGAATTCTAAAGACATATCGTACACCTATTGCCAATATTTAGATCACTCGGCACTAGCTTCCTCTTGAGTAGAGGATGCATCACCAATCATAAACTGGCCTTTCGAATTTGTCAGGGGCTGACTAGGCAATTTTCCTTCCTCCTAATAGAGCATTACAAATCTGGCCCAATTGGTCCTCAATCTTCTTGATGCTCTGTCCATGAGAGTTGACAGTTTGCACCAAGTTCCCCAAGTTTTATATTGAAGCTAGCATCTGCTCTTCAAATGAAGAGCATCTGGGCTATTGTGGGGGCAGGACCAACTGGTTAGACTGTGGGGTAGCTAATAAGAAATTCCTCGATGGGTAACCTTGATTAAACTGGTGCTGGGGTCTATAAGGAGCTACCATTTTCTGCTACTGGGGTTGAGGATATGAATCTTATCTCCACCTCATATTTGAGTGGTTCCTCCAAGAATACCTAATAGGTTGCTACCCAAAAGTTTGAGCAGCATTGGCATACTCCATAACAAAATCTAGAAATTGGTTGGCAGATGGACAATCGTTAATAGAATGTGAGGGAGATTGGTGTTGAGAACTGGAAAATACCATTTTCCACCCCTTAACCTGAGTCTTGATAGACCTTTGAGAGTACTAAATAACTGTTTTAGCGTTTGTTTTACAGCTAACAATAAAGGCCGGCTTAACCCTAAAAGCAGCTTAAAAGTGCCAAAAAGATGATGACTCATGCTAATCTAGTGGAAGAAGGAGAAGGGACAACCTCACTGGCTGTCAAAATGGCTCAACTAAAGAGGACAAAGGCCTGGTCTCAACCTAGAAAGAGGTTTGGAGCTATTCGAACAGAAGAATGCATTACAGAATGCTTTTCGAAAAGAACCTGAACTTTTCAAAAAGAACCTGAACTTTGCGAAAAGTACTAAAAGCTCCAGGCTTAGTTTTCGAAGAGCACCTAAACTATTAGAAAGGATCCCTGACCTATTCTAAAAGAAGAGAACTCCTTGCGAACAGCACTAGAACTGTGCAAAAAGAGCTTCAGAAGTCACAGTACCTTGTGAAAAGTTCTCCAAACTGTGTGAAATGATATCCTGAAGATTCCCAGCATCTGCAAGGGCAATTCAGTAATCTCTGCACGCGCTCCAATGCATTTAAAAGTTCAGGGACATTTCGAAAGATTTTGAGCACGAACCAAAGGCATATTCCACTCCATGTGAACACCCAAAGATGAAATTACTTGGCGGGAACTTCTAGAAGCTCAAACAGATTTTTGAATTACATAACAGAATTGATGCTTCACACGATTGGTGAACGAACAAGCGATTCGATTGGCCAAAACAGATCTGGATCCTTGTGCTCAACTCCTATTGGTTGATACAGATCTAACCAATTCTGATTGGTTGATACACATCTGAGCTGGACTTAAGGAAAACTATAAATAGACGAACCATTTGCCCAATTTGGGTATCCAGATTTGGAGTTTCATTTCCATTGCCCCATTTCCAATTCAGATAGCATGTCTGAAACTTCAGTAATAGCCTAGCTTTTATTTGTAACTGAGAACTGTGAGATACTTTTGTAATTTAAGTGAGAATTATATTCAAGACTACAAATCCGAGAGCTGTTTAAGCTGTGCTCTGTAATTGTAATGGTGAATTTGAAAAGGTTGCTGTGAACAGTACGTTCTCAATCGGATTCGTGTTGAAGGTTCCCTGTGATCTCCTTATTCATTAGATTCCTTTAGATTTATTATTTTTAAAGCAATTTCCCTTAATTCATTACCCCTGTGAGAATCTGCGTTTGTAACCTAATTTCTCACAGCATTTGTAGTGGTGTTTTTTGTTCTGAATCAAGGATTCGGACTAAAGACTATTGGATGATCTGTGTCCATTGAAGTGGACTGACCATAGCCATAAGTTCAACTCAATTCTAATCCTTGAGTTGGATTACTTTCTCTTGCATCTGTGCCGGTAGCCAGATGAAGATTGGATAATATCTCATTTGTTTTACATTTATTCTCATTCTGCAATCAAGTACTAAGTCGAAGTTAGATATTATTTCTCCATTCTTATTAATTTACATCAAATCTCCCCAACTCGGATCTGGATCATTTATTTTAATTTTTACTCTTATCATTTAGTTAATGTGAAAAATTTAACCTCCCATCTTATGTGCTTTGTAGATAGGATCAGAGGTCAGATCTGGTAGCTCAGATCTGAAGGTTTATCTTACATTTTAAATCAATTCCCTGTGGACGATCTCTTACTCAATTACATTTAAAACTTGCTACAATTGGCCCTGATCTTGCAGGCTAATTAAGTTCTCTCTGTGCTGATATTTCTTTATTCTTTTTTTTTTTTTTCAAATTCAGTGCAATTCATCATTTGTAAATCTGTTTTCAAAACACAAATAAATCATGCACACTTAGAACAGAAACAAGTTTTTGGCGCCGCTGCCTGGGATCGATCTTAAAATTGGTATACCTAAGTTTTTTTTTTTTTTATTATTGCATTAGTGCTAACTGTTCTATTGTTTAAATCTGTGCAGTTATTCCTATACATTTGAGCTTGGAATCTACTTTGAAAGGAATACTGAAGGTTTTCTTTGCATAATTTTACTCTCGGTTTCTGTGTTGTATGTTTGGTAGGAGGACTCTCAATCCTGATATTGTCCCTCTGAATTTAGAAGTTGAAAGGTTACTAAGAACCAGACAAACATCATAGAATTTTGTTGGGAATGCTACTATGGGTGAGCAACCTAGACTTTTGAGGGATTACTTTGCACCTGGTGCATATAATTCCCCATTTTGTATCCAATTTCCTACTGTTGAAGGAAATTATGAGATAAAATCATCAAATATCTAGATGTTGCCTTCCTTCTATGGTTTGAGTAAGGAAGATCCATACAAGCATGTGGATGAATTCTTGTCTCTTTGTACCACGTTCAACATAGCTAGACTAGGTCCAGAGGCAACCAAGCTTAGGCTATTTCCTTTTTCATTAACGGACAAAGCTAGAGCATGGCTATCCATGTTGCCACCAAACAGCATTACATCTTGGAATGATTTGCAATGTCAATTTTTAGCCAAATACTTCCCTATGTCTAAGACCAGCCAGTTGAGACAAAATATTGTTTCCTTCTCACAACACTCAACTGAAACTTTTCATGAAGCATGGGAAAGGTTTAAAGAACTTTTAAGGTAATGTCCTCATCATCAAATTCCCTGATGGCAGCTTGTTCAAAGCTTCTATCAGGGAATTGATCAAAAGGGCAAGAATATGGTGGGTGGTGGCTGTGGAGTGACCTATTTGCAAAAAACAGGTGAGGAGGTCTGGGACCTATTTGAAGTGATTGGTGAAAATTCAACTCAACAGGAATCTTTGTCAAGAGACATTGAGAATCACCGCTGGTTGAACAATCAGCAGACCACCAAGGGAAAGATTTATGAGGTGAATGAGTTGGAAAGGAAGATGGATAATTTAACCACTAAGTTTGATAGATTGATGGACTCACTTAAAAATCCAATGGTTGCAAGAGTAGAGGAGGCATGTCTGATATGCCAGTCCCCTACTCATTCCCATGATCAATGTCCAGCTACACCACAGTTCCCAGATCTAGTGGTGGAGCAAGCTCATGCTGCCCAATCGTTTGGACAGATGCAATCAAATGAATATGCATGGAGAGGGCACCCCAATTTAAGGTGGTGCCAGGGCAATTATCAATCTGGCAATGACAACCAAAGAACCAAATACCTTTCAAAACTGCTCAGCCTTACCAGCAGAATTTTTATACCAAGCCAAATTTTCAGCAGCCCATTCCACAACAGATGGCACAACCTGTGTAGCAATCTGCTCCAATTCAAACCCCTTCCAGATCCCCTTCTTTTGAAGACCAAGTTATAACTTCACTCCAGAATTTAGGGTCTTTAACTCAGACTGTAAACTTTCATAGTCAGAGCATAAAGAAGATTGAAGAAACATTGGATCAACTTTTGAATACTTTGGCCAAAAGAGACGAAGGCAGGTTACCCAGCCAACCATTGAACAATCCTAAAGGACAGTTCATGGTTTGAGATGCCTCTGTTTCACATGAAGAAGTAAAAGCTATCACTACTTTGAGAAGTGGAAGAGTTGTAAATAACAATGTGAATCCTGAAAAAGAAGAAGAAAAAAATGAGGAAACTGCTAGAGATATGCAGCAGGAGTAGCATGATGTTAGCATTGGGGGTACTGATGTACCTCAGAAAAATAAAAAAAATGAAAAAACAAAAAATCAAAAAAATTCTGGTGATGATTCTAAAGCTATAAATGAAGGATTAGTTCCTCATTTACCATTTCCCCATGCCATGAAATCTACAGCCCCTTTTGATAAAGGGAATATAAAAATAGATAAAATGATGGAGACTTTCAAGCAAGTCAAGATAAATCTACCTTTGCTTGATGCAATCAAACAAGTCCCAGCATTTGCAAAATTTTTGAAAGATATTTTCACTCACAAAAGACAATCTAGGATATAGTTATCCAAGAAGGTCTTTACTGTGGAAAGAGTTAAACAGGTTTTGTCCATTACCACACCTCCTAAACTTCAAGATCCTTGAATCCCCACAATCCCTTGCATTATTGGGGAACATACCATTGAAAAGACTTTATTAGATTTGGGTGCTAGTGTCAACCAACTTCCATATTCTGTATATGAGAAACTAGGTTTGGGAGAGTTAAAACCCACTCATGTGGTGTTATTGCTAGCATACAGATCTGAAAGAAAGCCAGTTGGGATGATTGAGGATGTATTGGTAGGGGTAGATAAGTTTTTCTACCCTGCTGATTTTTTGGTATTAGACATGGAACCTACAAAAAGCAGAACTTCCATCCCTGTCATTTTGGGGAGACCATTCCTGGCTACAGCCAATGCTTTCATCCAATGCAAGTCTGGTATTATGGAAGTACCTTTCGAAAATATGAAGGTAAAGTTAAATGTCTACAATGCAGTTACACAGCCTCAATTCAGTTCTGAGGAATGCTTTCTTATTAATTTGTTGGATGAACTGGTAGAAGAAACTTTACCACAGTTTTTGCAGTGTGAAGATTTAACCACAGATTTTAAAGATGCTTGGAGAAATGTTGTGGAAGAAACAGTTTGTGCCTCAAAGTCTGAGGAGGTTAATGCTGTGCAAGGAACTCATGATCAATCAGCAAGGTTTTCTTCATGGAAACCTGCTGTTCTTCCCCTTTCACAAATAGCGAAGGTACCTTTGTTACCTTCTTTTCTCAGCCCACCTGATGTAAAGCTGAAACAGTTGCCAGAAAATTTGAAATATGTGTTTTTCGGAGACAAAAAACATTGCCTGTGATTATTTCTTCTTCCCTCACTAAGGAGCAGGAGGAAGAGTTGTTGATTGTATTGAAACAACATAAGAGGGCAATTGGCTGGACTATTGCTGATTTGGGAGGAATCAATCCAGCTATTTGCATGCATAAAATTCACTTAGAAGAAGATGCAAAACCTTCTAGAGAAATACAAAGGAGGCTGAATCCTCATATGCAGGAAGTGGTCATGAAGGAGGTTGTTAAGTTGTTGGATGCAGGGGTCATTTACCCCATCTCAGATTCAGCTTGGGTAGCACCTACACAGGTGGTACCTAAGAAATTAGGGATTATTGTGGTAACCTCAGATTCTGGTGAGCTCATTTCAACTAGACAAACAACTGGTTGGAGGGTCTATATTGATTACAAAAAGCTCAACACAATGACCAGAAAAGACCACTTCCCTCTTCCATTCATTGATCAAATTTTAGATAAGCTAGCAGGAAAAGCATATTACTATCTTCTTGATGGTTACTCTGGTTACAACCAGATTCCTGTGTATCCACAAGATCAGGAAAAGACCACCTTCACTTGCCCCTTTGGCACTTTTGCCTATAGGAGGATGCCTTTTGGTCTTTATAATGCTCCTGCTACCTTTCAAAGATGCATGTTCTCCATTTTCTCTGATATGATTGACCAATTTATGGAGATTTTTATGGATGACTTCTCAATATATGGCGACAGTTTTGCCCAGTGTTTACATCATCTCAGCTTGGTGTTATAGAGATGTGAGGAAACCAATTTAGTTTTGAGCTGGGAGAAGAGCCATTTCATGGTCACCCAAGGCATTGTCCTTGGCCATGTTGTCTCTCACAAGGGCATTGAGGTGGACAGAGCAAAAATTGATTTAATTATACATTTGCCTCCTCCCAAAACTGTTAAGCAAATCAGAAGTTTTCTGGGGCATGCTGGATTTTACAGGAGGTTCATTAAGGACTTCAGTAAAATATCCAAGCCTCATTACCATTTATTGTGCCAAGATGTTCCTTTTGTTTTCAATAATAAATGCCTGAAGGCATTTGAATTCTTAAAAAATCGTTTGATTTCAGCTCCAATACTACAGTCTCCAGATTATTCACTGCCTTTTGAGCTGATGTGTGATGGATCAGATTATGCTTTGGGAGCTGTTCTTGGGCAAAGAAAGGATAAGCTGCCTCATGTCATACCTTATGCCAGTAGATCAATGATTGATGCACAGCTCAACTACACAACAATTGAGAAAGAGTTGCTGGCAGTTGTTTTTGCCTTAGAGAAGTTCAGGTCATATGTTTTGGGTTCACAAATTGTGGTGTTCATTGACCACTCAGCCCTGAAATACCTTCTGTCTAAGAAGGATACCAAACCAATATTAATCAGATGGATCCTCCTATTACAGGAGTTTGATTTGCAGATTAAAGATAAAAAGAGTGTGGAAAATGTGGTGACTGACCACCTGTCTAGAATTCTAACTGCTGAGATTGATAGATTGCCTATCAATGAATCTTTCCCTGATGAGCAACTTTTTACTATCAGTATACACACCCCTTGGTTTGCAAATATAGTCAACTTTTTGGCTACTGGAAGGACCCCTCAACACTGGAATAAAATGGATAAAGATCTTTTCTTCTCAAAGGTTAAACATTTTATTTGGGAGGATCCTTCTCTGTTTAAGATTTGTGCAGACCAAAAAATTAGAAGATGTGTCCATGAAGAAGACTTTCATAGCATAGTCTCCATGTGTCATGAGCAGGCCTGTGGAGGCCATTTTAGTGGAAACAAAACTGCTGTAAAAGTTTTGCAGTGTGGATTTTATTGGCCCACACTCTTCAAAGATGCACTGCAGCACTGTAAGTCTTGTCAAAACTGCCAGAGATTGGGCAGCATTTCCAAGAGAAATTCAATGCCTTTACAACCCATTTTGGTAGTTGAATTGTTTGATATTAGGGGGATAGATTTTATGGGACCTTTTCCTCCCTCAAATGGTTTTAATTTCATCTTGGTAGCTATGGATTATGTATCCAAATGGGTTGAAGCCACAGCCACTAAAACCAATGACCACAGAGTTGTCCTGAAATTCTTAAAGGACAACATCTTTTCCAGGTTTGGTTCCCCAGGAGCCATTATCAATGATGGGGGAAGCCATTTTTGTAACAAGCATTTTGAAGGCCTACTGAAAAAGTACTCTGTCACTCACAGAGTAGCTACTCCATATCATCCACAAACCAGTGGACAGGTGGAGATTTCCAATAGAGAACTCAAGCATATACTGGAAAAGACTGTGAAGGACAGAAAAGTCCCTTAAACTGAATGATGCATTGTGGGCATATAGGACAATCTATGAGACCCCAATTGGCATGTCTCCATTCAGATTGGTCTATGGTAAAGCATGCCATTTACCAGTGGAATTAGAATATAAGGCCTTTGGGGCTATTAAAACTTTGAACATGGATCTTACTACTGCTGGTAATCATAGGAAACTGCAGCTCGCTGAGTCGGAAGAGCTGAGGATGGATGTATACACCAATGCAAGATCTTACAAAGAAAAAATTAAGGCTTTCTATGATAAAAATCTGTTGAGAAAAGAGTTCATATCTGGCTCTAAGGTATGGTTATTCAACTCAAAACAGAAGTTTTTTCCTAGAAAACTGAGATCCAGATGGGAAGGGCCATATACTGTCATTCAAGCATCTCCTTCTGGGGCTGTTGAAATTATGGATCCAAGTGATGGAAGAACCTTGAAAGTAAATGGTCAGAGGCTCAAACCATGCATTGAAAATACCCTGGAGCCTGTGCTGACCATCTATCATCAAGAGCCTCCCCAAATTTGATGTTAAACAACTGTATCATATGTATTTTACTTATGTTTGTTTTGTAGTTTTTGCATAGTTTATTTCTCTATGTTTTTAGTCATATTTTACACTCAATTCGAGAAGTTTACAATATGTGAAAAATCAATTCGCAAAGAAAAAAAAATTTCATTTCGAAAAGTTTAATTTCCTTTTCGAAAAGGATCTGGACCTGTAACTAACTGCTCGAAAAGAATAATAGGCTTTTCAAATAGGTGGTTCTGAAGCCTTTTGCTTTTCGAAAAGTTGTTTCTGAAGCCTTTTGCTTTTCAAAAACTTGTTTATGAAGGCTTTTTCTTTTCGAATGGTACTGATGCCATTCTCCTTTGTAAAAAGGACTATTTTGAACTTTTCGAAGACTTTAAAGATGCTTTGCGAAAATCTTTTTGAGCATATTTAAACCCTTTTGAAGCAAGGGTTTCATATTCGAAAGCATTCCCAGAGTGTCCTGTTTCACAGAAAACCCATTTTCCTTCCATCCCTGTGTGCTTTTGAAGCTCAGATCCAATTTCCTTCATTTCTGTTTCTCTGAGTAAGCTTGAAGAGAGGGACCCTTTGCTTCTGATTCTGGAGGATTTAATCAAGCGATCAAAGATTTCAAGCAAAACCCTAGATTTCAGTATTTTTCTTTGCATATCCTCTGTTTGTGTTTTGCAAAGTTAATTTCTGTGTCAGCATACATTGTGTCAAATTCAAACAAAGTTTTAAAATGGGGAAAGCTAAAAATCAGGTCAATGTTCCCTAAGTCGTCTGCCAAGAAAGTTAGTAAACCCTCCACAAAAGGAAAAGCCAAAACCTCAGCCAAGAGGAAACTGTTGATGGATAAAGCTGATAAGATTGAGAAAGGGAAGAAGGTTAGACATGAGGAACCGATCGGCGGTGACCCTAGTCCACGAGCTCCTTCCTATGCATTTGAGTCGCCAAACCCTTTCATTGAAGCTCAGAAGCTAATCCCAGAGCTTATTGTTGATGAAACCTTTTTCTTGAACAAACCTGAATGTAAGCTATCCTTGAACTACATCAGGGATGTTACACTGAGCAATATCCTAACTCCTCTTTCAGAGAAAATCTATCCAAGAATGGTGAGATTATGGTACCAAAATATGGTAAAAGTGACTAAGAAGGATGCTGATGTCCCTGCTCTTGTAATTTTCATTGATGATTGCGATTTAACAGTCACTTATGAAGACATTGGAAATGCCTTGGGAATACCATTTCAACATGATCCGGCTGGTCCTTTGGCTGCACCAAAGATAGCTTCTTTTAGAGAAATGGCTGCACATCTAACCCAAGGAATAGTTGGAACTGGACCGTCCATCATGAGGAGAGACTTAGCACCTCAATTTTTGCTGATGGATTCCATTTTGAGAGGATGTTTTTATGTCACTGGGCACAGTCAGGAAAGAAGGACACCCATTTTGGAGGCCATCTTTCATTTCTCTAAGGGGCAATTCTTCAATGCCCCTATGCTAATTTTTGAAGCCATGGCTGACATTAGTGTAAAGATGAAGAAGGAGCAGAAAATAGATGGAATACCATTTGGTAGGCTTATCACAGCCCTACTAAGAGCCAAATTTGACATTGATGAGCAAGAGCCATTTGAGATTGTCTCCCCTCACGCTTTTGGGAAGAGGGCTTGGACTACAAGCCAAACCATGTTGAATAGAATGAGGGAAGAGGTTGAGCCAGCCCAAGAACCTGCTATACCAGACCCTGAGGTGACCAGCTCTTTAGCTACACCAATTTCACTTGCAGCTGACATTGAACAAGCTGTCATTACTGAGGTGACCAGCTCTTCAGCTGCACCCATTGTTGAGGAGGTCATCATCTTACCCACCTCACCTAGCACAGCTCCTATTCCTTCACCCATTCCAGCAGTCCCATCACTCATAACCACCATAATCCCAATTACAGACTCTCCCTCTACACCAACCACTCTAGCCATACTTACACCACCAATTTCCCCTAACAATGTCCAAGATATGGCCACAGATTTTATTGAACACTCTCCTAGCACTCCCCTTCTCCAAAGCTTCTCAGGTTCACCTGCTCATTCAACTCATACACCTGAAATCACTCATACCCTGAACCTGAGATATTCACAACAGAGGCCTACTCATCTTTGATGGGATCTATCTTGGAGAATATTGGGCTTGAATCTGTACCCATACCCGACCCTCCTCATTTCACCCATTTGGCTACTTCCCCCTTTACAGCCATTTCACCCATTGCCCCTCAACCATCTACATCAATTTTACCAGCCCCTACTTTGCATACTACACCCACACCTGACACTATTAGCCAAATCTTTACCTTTCTCCAATCCATCCAAGCCCAACTACAGATCAACACAGGCAACCAGTCTATGACAAATTCCATTCTCCAAACCTTGGCCTCCACATCCCAAACAACCACCTTAGCCATTGTACCTTCTGTTTCTGACCAAGCAACCCAAACAGATCCGGAGGTAATAGTTTTAGTTCCACCCATCCTCACTGTGTCTGACCATGCTACCCAATTCGAACCTGAGGCACTACTTTTGGATTCACCTACACCCATCCTTCATGTCTCTGATCAAGCCACCCAAACTGACCCTGAGGTAGTGCTATGGAACCCTTACATCTTTCGTGACGTTCTTAAGGGGATTGCAGATTTACACACTTACATCAAAACCCCTTTTGAAGAACAGATTCGGAAGCTGGAGCTGTTTATGAAATTTGAGAGAAATAAGATGCAAGACATGTTGAGCTAAACATTTCAGATGGTTAGGAGTGAGCAGCACAAAGTTACCATGCTACAAGAAAGTCTGGCACAAGAAAAACTGAGGAGTGAGAGACTTGCAAAATATATTGGCCTCACCAAAAAGATCAAATCTGAGGAGTACACCGAGCTTCAAGCCACAATCCAGGAGAAAGCTAAATCGAGTTCAGACTCCAATACTGACTCAAGTTCGGACTCTGACAGTGATTCCAGTTCTGACCCCATTGAACCAACTTATGATACAGATTTTTACCCCAGTTATTAGAATACCTTGTACATGTTTGTTTTGTTGGGTCTGTAGTATGTAATTCCTATTTTCTGTTAACTTTTGTTAATTTGTAATTACTGTGCATTTCTTTTCTTTCTTCTTGTCAACATGCTTTTTGTTTTTTGTTCTTTTCTTTGTGCTTATGCACTTTTGGACCAGTGAAGACACTGCTCATCATAGGTTTGGGGGTGTGGCAGAATTGCCAATAGTTTAGTTAACATCAGTGCAGCTTATGATCAGCAGAATTTTTGAAAATGAAGTAATTTCACACCTGTTGTTTTGAAAAATAAGGAAGTTAAAACTTTTTAAAATTGATTTCTAGTGTAATTCTAATACTTTCATGAAGTGAATGTCAGAAAATTTCCAAAAGAAAATTGATGTTTTAGTAAACCTAAAAAGAGAGAAAACAGTGATGATATACCTCAAGAATTTGATAGAAAATCACACGCAGTGAGATTTGGGCCTGAAATGCATTCTTTGGGGGTATAAATTGGCAATTTCTCTGCTCTAGGGACTATTTGAACCTGCTTACTATCACTAGAAGTTACACATATCAAAATTAAAATAATTTGACAGCAATCATGATATTAAAGACATGATGTAAGGCCTCCTTTTGGACAATTTGAATTTCAAAAACAAATCCCCACCTTTTAAAACTGCTCTTGATACACACCATTTGAGCTTTATAAATCTAAGAATTCTTTGAAACCTCATCAACCAACCTCATCCACCTTATTTAGCCTAATCCTCACTCTAAAAATTCAAAAGGTAAAGGAAAGGAAGCTAAAGAAAGGAGAGTTGGGTAACAAGTTGGTGATAGAAAAAGAAAAATAGTTGAAGGCAATGATGTATCAGCAGAGGAAATGTGGCATTCCAGTCAATGTCATTTTGAAAATAAAAAAATATAAATAAAAAATAAAAAATAAAAAAATAAAGAAAAAAGGAGAAGTCATTTCATTGGAAGTTTGAAAAAGAAAGAGAAAAAGATGGCCACTTTGGCTCTGAAAATTCAAAGAAGAAGATGAAATTGTGCTGAAAGAAAGAAGCTGTGCATACCACCTCTTTACCTTGACTAACTTCTCAATTTTGAACTCCATTCCACCTCTTTATTCTTGATAAATTTAACCCATAACCCACATTACAACCCAAGTTAAAGTCCTTACTGATCAAAGATGGATTGAGCTGTCACATGGAGATAAGGATTTGTGTAATCTATGGTGAAAAGAGCAGTAAATTCAAAACTGAAAAGCAATGCCTATGCTCCTGCTTACAGTCCTATTTGAGGCCTGTAACTGCTCTTGAGCTGTGTGAAATAGTACAACCCTCTTACTTGTATGGTGAGTGAAAATCTTGGAGAGAGTTGGGTTTGAAATCAACTAATTGGGGTAACATCAAAACTGAATTCTCAAATAGAAGGCAAGCTTTTCATTAATTTGTCTTGTAAAAAACTTTTTGACACAAACTGAGTGAATGGTAAAAGGAATTACAGCAGAATTTTAGTTTTAAACTGATATTTTCTTGATATTCCTCTTACAGCCTGACTGATGCAGGTGTGAATAATCTGACTGGATGAAAGTGCCTTTTGAGCGCATTGATATTAACTGATTTATTGGAGAAGTTTGTGGGGACCTTCACTGAAAACCCTCAGGAGACTTCACTCCTCCACTAGGGATCACCTAGGGGTTTAAAAGGGTTGTTGCATATGCTAAATGCAACGTTGCTCCCTACAAAAATGGATTTTTCATTTTGTTTTAAAATTTTGTCTTTGCTCAGGGACTAGTAAAGCTTCAGTTTGGGGGTGTGTTGAGAACTGGAAAATACCATTTTCCACCCCTTAACCTGAGTCTTGATAGACCTTTGAGAGTATTAAATAACTGTTTCAGCGTTTGTTTTACAGCTAACAATAAAGGCAGGCTTAACCCTGAAAGCAGCTTAAAAGTGCCAAAAAGATGTTGACTCATGCTAATCTAGTGGAAGAAGGAGAAGGGACAACCTCACTGGCTATCAAAATGCCCCAACTAAAGAGGACAAAGGCCTGGTCTCAACCTGGAAAGAGGTTTGGAGCTATTCGAAAAAAAGAATGCATTACAGAATGCTTTTCGAAAAGAACCTGAACTTTTCGAAAAGAACCTGAACATTGCGAAAAGAACTAAAAGCTCCAGGCTTAGTTTTTGAAGAGCACCTGAACTATTCGAAAGGATCCCTGACCTATTCGAAAAGAAGAGAACTCCTTGCGAACAACACCGGAACTGTGCGAAAAGAGCTTCAGAAGTCATAGTACCTTGCGAAAAGTTCTCTAAACTGTGCGAAATGATATCCTGAAGATTCCCAACATCTGCAAGGGCAATTCAGTAATCTCTGCACATGCCCCAATGCATTTAAAAGCCCAGGGACATTCTGAAAGATTTTGAGCACGAACCAAAGGTATATTCCACCCCATGTGAACACCCAAAGATGAAATTACTTGGCGGGAACTTCTAGAAGCTCAAATAGATTTTTGAATTACATAATAGAATTGATGCTTCTGTCACCTGATTGGCTGAACTAGAACAAGCAGTTCTGATTGGCCAAAACAGATCTGGATCCTTGTGCTCGACTCCTATTGGTTGATACAGATCTAACCAATTTTGATTGGTTGATACACATCTGAGCTGGACTTAGGGAAAACTATAAATAGACGAACCATTTGCCCATTTTGGGTATCCAGATTTGGAGTTTCATTTCTATTGCCCCATTTCCAATTCAGATAGCTTGTCTGAAACTTCAGTAATAGCCTAACTTTTATTTGTAACTGAGAACTGTGAGATACTTCTGTAATTCAAGTGAGAATTGTATTCAAGACTACAAATCCGAGAGTTGTTTAAGCTATGCTCTGTAATTGTAATGGTGAATTTGAAAAGGTTGCTGTGTTCTCAATCATATTCGTGTTGAGGGTTCCTTGTGATCTCCTTATTCATTAGATTCCTTTAGATTTACTATTTTTAAAGAAATTTCCCTTAATTCATTACCCCTGTGAGAATCTGCGTTTGTAACCTAATTTCTCACAACATTTGTAGTGGTGTTTTTTGTTCTGAATCAAGGATTCAAATTAAAGACTATTGGATGATCTGTGTCCATTGAAGTGGACAGACCATAGCCATAAGTTCAACTCAATTCTAATCCTTGAGTTGGATTACTTTCTCTTGCATCTGTGCTGGTAGCCAGATGAAGATTGGATAATATCTCATTTGTTTTACATTTACTCTCATTCTGCAATCAAGTACTAAGTCGAAGTTAGATATTATTTCTCCATTCTTATTAATTTATATCAAATCTCCCCAACTCGGATCTGGATCATTTATTTTAATTTTTACTTTTATCATTTAGTTAATGTGACAAATTCAACCTCCCATCTTATGTGCTTTGTAGATAGGATCAGAGGTCAAATCTGGTAGCTCAGATCATAAGGTTTATCTTACATTTTAAATCAATTCCTTGTGGACAATCTCTTACTTACATTTAAAACTTGCTACAATTGGCCCTGATCTTGCAGGCTAATTAAGTTCTCTCCGTGCTGATATTTCTTTATTCTTTTTTTTTTCAAATTCAGTGCAATTCATCATTTGTAAATCTGTTTTCAAAACACAAATAAATCATGCACACTTAGAACAACAACAATTGGCATGTGAGACAGGTTGTGCAACCATCTGTGCAACCATCTGGGGCTGCATCACATTCATCAATTTATCAAATTTCAAGCTCAGGTTGTCCACCTTCTTCTCCAGATCATCTTGTGCCTTCACTTTATATATTCCTCCTCCAGGGGTGGCCTCTTTCACCATCTTAGTTGGGGTTTGGCTATCATTGTGTGACAGCGACTCCTGCTGTATGAAATTTCCCCTATTATGTCAAACGGCTCCCAAGCTTCCTTAGCTATCTTATGGAGGTAGCTACCACCACAGGAAGCATGCACCATATCTTTGCTCTTGGGAATAATTCCTTGATAAAATAGTTAGACAAGCTGTCACATTAGAATTTGGTGGTGGGGGCATTATTTTAACATCTCCTAGAATCTTTCCTAAGCTTTATAAAAATTCTCAGTTGAGGATTGAGTGAATGATAAAATATTTGCCCTCATCTGGCTAGTTTTGTTCATGGGAAAGAATTTGGCCAAGAATTTGGTTTGAAGGTCACTCCATGACTGTATGCTATTGGCTGAGAGCTTTGATAGCCATGTGTTGGCTTTGTCCTTTAGTGAGAAAGGAAAAGCCTCAGTTTAGTGGCCTCAGGTCCCAAGCCAGCAATATTGAAGGTAGTGCAAAGCGCTAAAAATTGATCGATATGCTTATAGGGATCTTCTTTACTAAGCGCATGAAATGAAGTCAACATACTAATAGTGGAGGATTTAATTTCATAATTCACCTCAACAGAGGGAAATTGAATGCAGAAGGGAGAGGGGTACTCTCCAGGTGCATTGTACTCCTTTAATGTTCTCTGCCTCTCAGCCATGATAGCTGGTTCAGTCTCAACAACAGGGCCCTGTTTGGTGTCTAGGTCTAAGGATCCTTTCAACCTCTAGATTTGGAAGTTCTAACTCAGGGTTTAAGAACCTTCGACCATGCATATACTCACACCCACAGTTAGTACAGAAAATGCTCACAAGCACACACAAAGAATCTCCAGCAAAAATTAACAACTACACAGATTTACACTAAACAAATAACAGGGAATTAAAAATAAATGGACTGAGATTTAGGGGAAAGGAAGTGTAAACAGAGCTAGCTTCACTCCAATTGTACCTCTAGCTTTTCCCTTCTTCTGCTGTCTATTTCTATAAAATTCCATAAAGAATCAGTAGTACTTTTATTCTAGTTTAGGCATAGCTACAAAGAATTTGGAAATCTAAATTATAATACAACTCAGGTCTACTAAAAAGATCAATATCCCCGGTAGCGGAGCCAAAAAGTTATTGTGGATGCTTTAGGTGCTGGCTGATTTATTTATGTGGTGTTGGAAGAAAATTAACATCAAAGCGAAATAGTGGGTAAAGATATGGTGAAAACAGTCATCCTAAAACATCCTAAACCTGCAAGATACAGGGCCTATTATAGCAAGTTTTTATAAGTAAGAGTTTGTCCCACAGAGAAATTGATCTAGAGTCCAAAATGGGCTATAATAGTTGGCCTCCAGATCTGACAATCCTAAAGAAAGGGAGTTGGGTTTCACGACTACACTAAATTAACCCTAACAAATGAGAAATAAAATATAGCCCTATCCTAAAGAAAGGGTTAAGAAGAAGATAGTGATGGTGTGTGCCAAAATAAAATATAAAAATGGTGAGAAGTATGCAGGTTAAAATAGAGTTAGCAGTCATGCAACTCAGATTTAGTCTGTCTCTGCAGTGTTCCTTGCTGAGACACTATCAAAAGTTTTAACAAGGTAGAAGTATCCAACTTAACCCATGCCATTTGGGGTGCTCTTAAGGCTATAGGCTGTCCACTCAAATGGTCACAGCCTATCCTACAGAGTCTGTCAAATCCCATTGATCAAGCCAGAAGTTGCTAATCTAATCCAGAGGAGTGGACTGATCATTTTCCCAACCATTGGACTAGATTAGGCCATGAATACTATTGCAGTACTATGTAATGCCAATGCCACAAGCTCCCCAGATATGCACACAGATCTGGTTGACATCCATCGGTATTTCAACCCATAAAATCCTAAGTGCTTTGCCAAGGCCAGCGGCTCACGGTGCCCACAAAAAGGACCATATAATAGGTTGAATAAGGCTCTAGATTCAGCTGGTCATTGCTATAAAAAGCCTGCAATGACTCAGCTGGTCATTGCTACAAAAGCTGTAATTACTATAGAGAAATTAGATCTAACATCTGATATCGATTAGGTAAAACAGAGGGGAGCCAGTTCCTATACAAATCTCCTCACAAGGCTCTAGATGCTCATATGCAGGGGAGAAGAATCCTTCTCAAACATGTGGCTGGACACCACCTTAGGGTTATACTCTGTCTACTCAAATGGTCACAAGGTATCCCATTGCTATGTCCATACTACAGAGATCTAAGAAAGAACATGTAAACTATTGCAACCACCATGGTCCACTGGCCTCCGAGCTCCCCAGATCTCACTCTAGATCTAGCATTACTTTTCATGGGGCTATCAAACCAAGGGAAATCAGATGGTAAATAAGATCTTTAGATTCAATTAGTCATTAAAACATCAATCCATGTTGTCGCTCCAAGTGTGCCATAATTGTGTGCATTATGAATCAAAAATTAAAGAATTAAAGAATGCTAGGTTATATGGATGTTAACTTATGAAAGGGATATCAGCACATTGGGGCTAACACTGGCCTGCAAGATCAGGGCCAATTGTAGCAAGTTTTAAATGTAAGTGAGTAAAAGATCGTCCACAGGGAATTGATTTAAAATTTAAGATAAACCTCCAGATCTGTGCTACCAGATCTGGCTCTATAATTATCTAAAAAAAAGAATAGATAAAAGAGAGTGTTGGATTGTGTCACATTTAACTATAAGCAAATAAAGAAAAGAACTAACTACATGATCCAGATCCGAGTTGGGGAGATGTTTAAAATAAGACAAATGCAGAAATAATAGCTTCATGTACTTTAGCCTCTGAATTTTAATGGAGAATCGGTAGTTCAACAGAGCAGATTCAATCTTCATCTGCTACCAAAGACAGATGTAAGAGAAATAAATCCGAATTAAGGAATAGGTTTAGACTTATGTGATCCACTTAAATGGTCACGAGATCACATCATAGTGGCCTATTCTTTAGTTGAACATGAACATCCTTTGTAAATCTGCTAGAATTAGGTTACCAACGCTAATTACAGAAGTGATGAATTAAGGGAAGTTGCATGCGGATGAGTGAATCTAAAGAAGTCTAATGCACTAAGGTGAACATTGGAACCCTCGACATGACTCCAATGGAGAAGACACAAATTACAACCTTTTAAAATCCAAAATTACAATTACAGAGCACGGCTTTAGAGAGCCCTCGGACTTACTGATCAGCTTCTCAGAGAGCCCTCAGACTTACAGTCTTGAATCCGAACTCGGAAGTACAAATCACTCACAATGGCTCTCAAAGGTAAACTACAAGAAGGGATTACAGGGGGTTATCTAAGAAGGGATTACAGGGGGTTCAGATAAGCTATCTGACCGGAATGAGGGAAACAGAGATGAAAACTCTAAAATCTGGATACCCAATTTGGGCGAATGGCTTCTCTATTTATACTTTTTCCTCCATCCTGCGCATGGCTGGATTGACCAATCAGGAATGCTTTAGATCTGGATTGCCCAATGAGGGTTGAGCACGGGGATCCAGATCTGTTTTGGCCAATGGAAATGCTCTGATCTGGTTCGGCCAATCAGTGCCGAAGCATCAATTACATTATGGGTTTGAAATTTGCTTTGAGCTTACGGAAGTTCCCGAGTAATTTAACTTTGGGCGCTCACATGGGTTGGAATATGCCTTCGGATCTTGATTGGAACCTTCTGGAATGTCTCTGGGCTTTTCAATGCATTGGGGCGCGTGCAGCAGATTACTGAATTGCCCTTGTTAAAGCTGCGAATCTCCAGAATACCTTTTCGCAGAGTTCAGGGGCCTTTTCGCAAAGTTCAATGACTTCTGAAGCTCTGTTCGCAAAGTTCAATCTTCTTTTCGAGGAGTGTTTTCTTCTTTTCGCAAAGTTCAAGGTTCTTTACGAAAAGTGCAAGTTCTTGCGAAGAGTAGAAGTTCTTTGCGGATTGAACTCTAGGGTCCCATTCTTCTTTGCGGATGGAACTCTAGGCTCCCATTCTTCTTTGCGAATAGTAGGAGTTCTTTGCGAATGGCTCTCTCTCTTGCTTGGTCTTTATGCTCTTTTAGACCCTCTTTAGCCATTCTTTGAAATTGTTTCTTCACTCCTTCTTTAAACTTGACATGAGCTGTCACTTTTTGATCTTTTGGGATGCTTTTCGGATTTTGACCGTCTCGATTGGTTAGGTAAAAATCCACACTAAAGCACTTATTTAGTCTTCGGAAGGGTCTTTCTAGGCTCATGTTTAGGGGTGAAAAATGGTATTTTCACTACTTAACACACCCAAACCTAAGCTTTGCTAGTCCACGAGCAAAAGCGTAAAAGCAAAATAAAGAGCCACTTTTGTAGGAAGCAGTGCATTTAGCATATGCAACAAGCCTTTTAAACCCCTAGGTGATCCCTAGAGGAGGAGTGAAGTCTCGAGGGTTTTCGGTGAAGGTACCCACAAACTTCTCCATGGGACGATTGGCATTAGTGCCTTGTCATCCATAAGCAATCAAAGATCAAAATTAGTTACTCTTGAATCAATGTTTAAACAGAAATTTAGGTTTATTGTTTGCAAGGATTTCAACATTTATAAACCTTATGAATGTTTCATCTTTCCAATCTGTGAGCAGCCATAGAAATCATGCAAATGAGTCAGCAGTAGTTCATCATTTGAATAAAATTAGGTTATAAGTCATACTTAATGTGCTCAAGTTCCAACCCAAACACTTACGTGGTGTACTCTCATCAAAATTTTTGTTGAAGGGTTCATTTTCACTCAAGCTCAAGAGACATCTCCCAAATGGATTTGTAAGCATGAGCATAGGCATGATTCTCGGTCTTGGCATCCTTGACATCTTCTCACCATAGATTGGGAAGCTGCTTATCTCCACATGACAGTTCACTCAACTTTGGATCACAAGGACTTTTAAATTTGGGTTTGTTGTATGGCTCGTGGAGTGAGGTTTGAGGATAGGAAGGTTGAATGGTGTTTGGATTTTGAGAAGTCGAGGAATTGAAGGAGGTGGTTCATGACTCCACCTTCTTGAGTTTAGCTTCTTTTGAGATTCTCGTGTTCAAAGTACTCCTTCTTCTTCCTTTGATCTTGAATTTTCAACATAAAGTTCCCTTTTGCCTTTTTTTTGCTTGCTTCTTTTCACATTGTTTTTCTTTTACTTTCTCGGTCACCATCGCCCATTTTGAGGTATTTCTTCTTCATTTATTTTGATATTTGCCCGTAAATGTTCCATCTTTACTTCTTTCTCCTTTAACTCCTGAATTCTCACGGTGCGGGTAGGCTGAATTGGTTCCATTGGTTCAGGCGCAAGAGAAATGGGAGTTATGATGAAGCTTTGTAGGATTTCTGGCTCAATTGGGGTACAAACAAGGCGATCTTTCTTGGTTGGTTCTGTTAAGCTCAATTTGTCCAAAGAAGGCCTTGATCTTTTCCTCGGTTTCATGAATCTTTGTTGCTTGTTTTGATTTGGAGTTTCCTAATTTCTAGTGGATCTAATGCCTCGGCCAGTCCTTTGAATCGGAAAAGGTTGCCTCGGTCACTCTTCAACAGAGATGTAAAACATATAGGCTCAATTCTCAGGTTATGGTTTTTCCTTGAGCTTTTAAGTATATCTTTACCTTTTTCTCTTCTGTGGACTTGCTATGTGCTAATACAAGTGTATTTTCTGGTGTTAACATCATGGAAATGTGGAATATTGTAGGGTTTAGAATGTCTAAATTCTTACAAAGAAAATTTTAAAATTTCCACATTGTCATGATTCTTAAGTAAATTGATTCATTTCGATTACTTTGGTGATTGTGATGCCCTTATGCTAATTATCCCATGGTGGACACATTTGCCATACCCCCAAACCTAAGATGAACATTGTCCTCAATGTTCTAGACAAGGAGAGACTAGGGCGTAGGGTAAAAGAAGAAAGAAAAACTAAGAACAGAAAAAATCTAAACTATATACGTGAGAAAAAATAAAAATGTAAAAGCGAAGATATGAGCAAGGAAATGGAAAACATGATATACAAATGCAAGAAAAATCAACAAAACAATGCTAGAAGCGCTAAATAAAATCTAACAAATAGAAGGATTACTATGCAAATGAAAGGAAACTAATGCTAATAAAGAGAAACAAAAAAAGCAAGGTAAGGGACTGAATACAAAGTTAAAAAGAAAAGAAAAGTGTTGATACAAAAAATAGAATTTGTGCTCGAAAGATCTTTTCGCAGGACTTCTCCCAGATTTTCTATTCAAAAGGAAATTTTAACTATTGAGCAGAACATGGTTCTTTTCGAGTAGTTTCATTACTGACTCGAATCAATTGAATAGAACTTTGAACTTTTGAAAAGTACTTTTTACTTTGCGATTTGAACTTTGAAGTGTATTTACACTATGCGTGCAAGAAAAATAGACAGAAACAGCAAAAATCAGAAAAACAATGTTGTACAAACATATTATACACTTTTCTACCATCAGATTTTTGGAGATTCATGATGATAGGTGGGCGGCAAGGGCTCTGGGTGTTTTCAATGCATGGTTTGAGCCTCGACCATTTACCTTGAGTATTCTTCCATCCTTGGGATCGAAATATCCTGACTCACGAGGGGAGGCCTTGATGACATGATGTATGGCCCTTCCCATACGGATCTCAATTTGCCAGGAAAGAATTTAAGTTTAGAGTTGAATAACCATACCTTGGACCCGATGAACTCTCTTCTCATGAGGCTCCTATCATGGAATGATTTGACCTTTTCTTTGTACAACTGGAGCTAGTGTAGGCATCCATCCTCGTTCTTCCGATTCGGTGAGTTGAAGCTTCTGTGGTTACCAGCAGATTAGATCCATATTAAAGTTTTGATTGCCCACAAGGCCTTATATTCTAATTCTCTTGGTAGATGGCATGCCTTGCCATAAACCTCTGAAAGGACATCCCTATAGGAGTCTTGTAGGCGATTGTATGCCCACAAAGCATCATTAAGCTTAAAGGACCAGTCCTTTCTCCTTCTTCACAGCTTTTTTCAAAATGTGTTTGATCTCTCTATTTGAAATCTCCACACATCCTTTGGTTTGTGGATGATAGGGAGTGGCTACTCTGTGAGTAATGATGCTTTTTAATAGAGAGTCAAGCACATTACAAAAAGTGGCTTCCCCATCACTAATGATGGCTGGGAATCCAAATGGAAAAATGTGGTCTTTGAGGAATCTTAAAACCACTTTGTGATCATTGGATTTGGTAGCTATGGCCTCAATCCACTTGGAGACATAATCCTGACTACCAAGATGAAATTGTTTCCATTAGAAGGGGAAAGGGCCCATAAAATCTATGCCCCAAACATCAAACAACTCAACTACCGAGGATTGGCTGAGGGCATTGAGTTTCTTTTAAATCTTGCCCGATTTTGGCGATTCGGCAAGATTTACAGATCTTTGTAAAGGCATCTTTAAAGATTGTGGGCTAAAATTTTTGCAATTTTGTTTTATTGCTGAAATGGCCTCCACAGCACTGTTCATGACACATTGACAATATGCCGGGGAATTCATGGTCCGGGACACACTTTACGATCACTTAGTGCACAATTCTTGAATAGATAAGGATCTTCCCAAATGAAATGTTTAACTTGTGAGAAGAAAAGATCTTTATCCACTCTATTCCAATGTTGAGGAATCATCCAATAGCCAAGAAGTTGACTATGTTTGCAAACCACGATTGTGGGTATTGATGGCAAAAAGTTGCTCATCGTGAAATGATTCATTAATGGGTAAGCTATCATCCTCGGTGTTGAGAATTGCGGATAAGTGATCACCACCACATTCTCCACTCCTTTCTTATCCTTAATCAGATCAAACTCCTGTAATAGGAGGATCCACAGTGTCTGGGCTTGGTATCCTTCTTAGAGAAGGTACTTTAGGAGTGGTGATAAACACCACAATTTGTGAACCTAAAACATAAGGCTGAATTTTTCCAATGCAAACACAATGGCGTGACTCTTTCTCGGTTGTTGTGTAGTTGAGCTGGGCATCTATCATGGATCTGTGGCATAAGCTATGACATGGGGAAGCTTATCCTTTCTACGCCTAGGACAGCTCCTAGAGCATAGTCGATGCATCACACATCAGCTCAAAGGGCCTTTGAATAGTCGGGGGACTGCAAGATGGGGCTGAAATCAGACATTTCTTAAGGACCTCAAAGGTCATCATGCATTCATTAGTAAACACAAAAGGAACATCTTGACACGATAAATGAATGAGTGGCTTGGAAATTTCTTGAAATCTTTGATGAACCTCCTATAAAATCCTGCATGCCCTAAGAAACTTGATTTGCTTAACAGCCTGGGAGGAGGCAAATGTGCAATTAGATCAATTTTTGCTTGGTCCACCTCTATGCCTTTATGGGAGACCACATGTCCTAGGACAATGCCTTGGGTGACCATAAAATGACTCTTTCGACTTAGAACCAAATTGGTTTCTTCACATCTTTGCAACACCAACTTGAGGTGGTGTAAGCATTGGGAAAAGTCTCCATAAATTGAAAAGTCATCCATGAAGATCTCCATGAATTGATCAATCATGTCGAAAAGATGGCATACATGCATCTTTGAAAAGTAGCAGGGCATTGCAAAGACCAAAGGGCATCCTCCTATAGGCAAAAGTGCCAAAGGCGGTGAAGGTGGTCTTTTCTTGGTCCGTGGGTACGAGGATCTGGTTGTAACCAGAGTACCCATCAAGGAAGTAGTAGTAAGCTTTGCTGCAAGCTTATCAAGGATTTGGTCAATGAAGGGATGGGGAAATGGTCTTTCCTTGTCATGGTATTTAATTTTCTGTAGTCTATCACGAGACCCTCCATCCGATTGTTTGTCTGGGTGGACATAAGTTTACTGATTAATTTGCTACATGTGATGATGCAGATTTCTTAGGCACCACTGTGGGTGCTACCAGCAGAATCTGAAATGGGGTAAATGACTGACATCTAGCGACTTGACAACTTCCTTCATTACCACTTCTTGCATGTGAGGATTCAACCTTCTTTGCATTTCTCTAGAAGGCTTGGCATCCTCTTTCGTGGATCTTATGCATGCATACTTGGGTTTATTCCTCCTAAATCAGCAATGGTCCGACCAATTGCTTTCTTGTCTTGTTTAGAACTACCAGTGACTCCTCTTCTTGCTCCTTTGTAAGGGAGGAAGAAATAATCACAGTAGTGTTTGATGATCTCCCAAAACACATATTTCAGATTTTGGGGAGCTGTTGAGTTCCAATTGTGTGAGAAAAGAGGGCACAAAGGTACCTTGGTAACTTGTGGAAGAGGGAGAGGAGCAGGTCTCAAGAGAGAACTTGATGATTGTTGGTGAGTGCCTTGCACAAAGCGGACTCCGTTGAATTTGATCTCCTTTTCCTTCTTTCGGTGGATCCCCAATCATTTTAAATTCGTGGTGGAGTCTTTACCTTGCGAAATGTTTGTAAAGACTCCTCCACCACTCATCAATGATGTCAACATGGAAACATTCCTCGTGAGAATTGAGGTTGAGTGACATTATACATATTCAATTTAACTTTCATATTTCCAAAAGACACCTCCATGATGCAGACTGCATTGAATGCATGCATTAGTGGCAGAATGGTCTTCGAATAATGACAGGATGGCGGTGGTACTTTTGGTTGGTTCCATGTCCAATACCAAAAAGTCGTGAGGTAGAAAAACTTGTCTACTCCTACCAAAACATCTTCAATCAACCCCATAGGTTTCCTTTGGATCTGTCATCATTTGTAACACCACTTGAGTGGGTTTCACCTCCCAAACCTAGCTTCTCATAGAGAATAGGGAAGGTGTTGACACTAGCACCAGATCTAGCAAGGCTTTCTCAATGGTGTGCTCCCCAATGATGCAGGGATTGTGGGGATTCCAGGTCTTGCATCTTAGGTGGTGTTGCAATTGATAGCACTTGGTTGATTTTCTCCACAGCAAAGGCCTTCTTGGATAAATGTATCCTAGATTGCCTTTTGTGGGTGCACACCTCTTTGAGAAATTTTGCATAAGCAGGGACCTGTTTGATTGCATCAAGCGGTAGATTAACTTTAACTTGCTTGAATGGCTCCATCATTTCCTCAATCTTTCTGTTCCCTTTGTCAAAAGCAGAAACTGACTTCATTGCATGGGGAAATGGGACGTGAGGAACAAATTTCTCCTCCCCACCTTTTTCAACAATTTTGTTATTTTTTTTTACTTGTTTTGGACCAGCCCGGGCACAACAAAAGCCCTTACTTACTTCTGTAGAAAATAATGAGAAACAGCTCAGAGATTTTTTATTTGTGTGTTCAGCTTCTTTTATTTTGTATTTGGTTTTGTAAAAAAAAAAAATCGGCATGCCTAAAAGGCAATGAGAAATTATAATCAAAACAAACATTAAACACAATGAATTGCGGTTCTCAAGAATTTAAAATAGAAAATGAATACAAAGGAGAAGGATGCAAACTCAAGCGGATCTGCCCAGCTTTGGTCCAGATGCTCCTTGTTGAATGGCTGCTCCAGATCTGCAAACATTCAAAAGCTAAGTGATACCTTATTCAAGTATTGACAAAATAAAAGAAAAACTCAAAGACTCGCCCAAATTTGACAAAAAGACAAAAGAGTGGCGACATTTATTCAAATAACTAGAAGGCAAAGAATAAAAACTCGGAAAAATAAAAAATAAAAATTCCTGCAAAGAAAGGTTTTCTATACAAAACTGCTGTAGACATTTAATCAAGCACTTGGAATGCAAAGTGCAGGTTTAAAGCAAAAATTAAAATAAAAATCAAATCTACAAAATAGAAAAACTTAGGTCTACCAATTTTAAAATCTATTCCCCGGCAACGGCGCCAAAAACTTGTTGTCGCTCCAAGTGTGCCATAATTGTGTGCATTATGAATCAAAAATTAAAGAATTAAAGAATGCTAGGTTATATGGATGTTAACTTATGAAAGGGATATCAGCACATTGGGGCTAACACTGGCCTGCAAGATCAGGGCCAATTGTAGCAAGTTTTAAATGTAAGTGAGTAAAAGATCGTCCACAGGGAATTGATTTAAAATTTAAGATAAACCTCCAGATCTGTGCTACCAGATCTGGCTCTATAATTATCTAAAAAAAGAATAGATAAAAGAGAGTGTTGGATTGTGTCACATTTAACTATAAGCAAATAAAGAAAAGAACTAACTACATGATCGAGATCCGAGTTGGGGAGATGTTTAAAATAAGACAAATGCAGAAATAATAGCTTCATGTACTTTAGCCTCTGAATTTTAATGGAGAATCTGTAGTTCAAGAGAGCATATTCAATCTTCATCTGGCTACCAGCACAGATGTAAGAGAAATAAATCCGAATTAAGGAATAGGTTTAGACTTATGGTGTGATCATCCACTTAAATGGTCGCAGATCTGTCATTAAATGGGCCTATTCTTTAGTTGAACATGAACATCCTTGTAAATCTTGCTAGAATTAGGTTACCAAGCTAATTAGACAGGGGTGATGAATTAAGGGAAGTTGCATGCGGATGAGTGAATCTAAAGAAGTCTAATGCACTAAGGTGAACATTGGAACCCTCGACATGACTCCAATGGAGAAGACACAAATTCTGACAACCTTTTAAAATCCAAAATTACAATTACAGAGCACGGCTTCTTAGAGAGCCCTCAGACTTACAGTCTGAGCTTCTCAGAGAGCCCTCAGACTTACAGTCTTGAATCCGAACTCGAAAGTACAAATCATTCACAATGGCTCTCAAAGGTAAACTACAAGAAGGGATTACGGGGGTTCGGATAAGCTATCGTAGGAATGAGAAGCAGAGATGAAAACTCTAAAATCTAGATACCCAATTTGGGCGAATGGCTTCTCTATTTATACTTTTTCCTCCATCCTGCGCATGGCTGGATTGACCAATCAGGAATGCTTTAGATCTGGATTGCCCAATGAGGGTTGAGCACGGGGATCCAGATCTGTTTTGGCCAATGGAAATGCTCTGATCCGGTTCGCCAATCGGTGCCGGAAGCATCAATTATTATGGGTTTGAAATTGCTTTGAGCTTACGGAAGTTCCTGTAATTTCACTTTGGCGCTCACATGGGTTGGAATATGCCTTGGATCTTGATTGGAACCTTCCAATGTCTCGGGCTTTTCAATGCATTGTAGCGTCGTGATTCTTGAATTGCCCTTGTTAAAGCTGCGAATCTCCAGAATACCTTTTCGCAGAGTTCAGGGGCCTTTTCGCAAAGTTCAATGACTTCTGAAGCTCTGTTCGCAAAGTTCAATCTTCTTTTCGAGGAGTGTTTTCTTCTTTTCGCAAAGTTCAAGGTTCTTTGCGAATAGTAGAAGTTCTTTGCGAATTGAACTCTAGGCTCCCATTCTTCTTTGCGAATAGTAGGAGTTCTTTGCGAATTGAACTCTAGGCTCCCATTCTTCTTTGCGAATAGTAGGAGTTCTTTGCGAATGGCTCTCTCTCTTGCTTCAGGTCTTTGTCTGCTCTTTTAGACCCTCTTTAGCCATTGCTGAGGCTGTTTCTTCACTCCTTCTTTAAACTTGACATGAGCTGTCAGCTTTTTGATCTTTTTGGGATGCTTTTCGGATTTGGACCTGTCTGATTGGTTAGCTGTAAAATGCACACTAAAGCACTTATTTAGTCTTCTCAAGGGTCTTTCAAGGCTCATGTTTAGGGGTGAAAAATGGTATTTTTCACTACTTAACAATCCATTAACAAAAGCAAAACTTATAATGAACAGCCTCCAGGCTGCAGCCTGTACACAATTGCTCATAAAAAAATCTCAATATATATAAAACCTATTACAAAACTAAAATAAAACTAAACCTAGCTGCTTACAAGAGGATTAGCTTGCAAATGCTGGGCTAAGAGAGAAGAAAAATGAGAAAAAGGGATGATCAAACCCTAACCCTGGCCCTAGCCTGCTGGAGCACTCAACCGACAGAGGATGAAGGAATGATTGATGATTAAAACTACACTCTAAGTATAACTTTTATACTCTGTCCATAAGGCAACTACACTCTAAGTATAACTTTTATACTCCGTCCATAAGGCCTTAGCTCCGAAGAGATTAACCCTAATTTTTCCAGTAGACATGACACTGTTACGACCCTTGAATGCCTTGAGATGTGAGCCTCGAGATCTGCACCTCAGGAAGTGTGCCCTAGCCTTGGGAAATTCCCAAAAGGTCCTTGTGTTAAAATTGATAAGTGGGGAGCCCGTGCTTCGCTTGGGATATGCATTAATTCATTCACACAGTTGTAGAGCCTTCGCGGAGTAGCCTTTGGCTGGTGGGAAGTGCTCACTCGCTCAATGAATCTTCAGTTAATCACGCAATTCCTTTACGTTGTAATACTATCGCGGAGATGATCTAAAGTGCCTAGACTTCTCGCATAGTAGAGCTTCAGAAGCTCTCTCTCACAGAGTACTTGCATAGTTATGCTCCTGCGCTCGCGTAGTAACTGGTTCGGCTTCAGAGTGCACGAGATCTGCTCGAGGAGAATTCTGGGTGTCTCTCTCTTCAAGGGCTAAGCAGGAACTCTGCGAGGTGACATTTTATTCAGTATACATATGGACTCGCTATGTTCTTCGTGCGGCTGCTTTAAAGCTTGATCTCCGAAAGGACTTCGCGATCACAAATTCTAAGGATTTTAAACTACTAGATCTTCACGATGTCTTTACAACTCTCCTCTTGATTGTGTGCCCCATCTGTGTGAGGGCATCTTCCACTGCATCCTTAGCTTCACGAGGAAGCTCCTCAACTCTGCGAGATCAGTCTTTTGATACTCTAATGTATTGCACTTGCTGCTGTTGTAGTTTCCTCCATTCTCAACTAACTTCATCCATTTTGCTAGACTTTGGTCAATGATGACCAGCAAGTGAGTCACCATGGTGAGCACTACCAAGGTGTTCCATTAGGCTTTGGCTCAGCTGTCATCCTTGCATCTATTATTTCTCTTCTTTGGACCAAAAAGCAGGGATTTTGTATTAAGCTACACAGATTATTGCTAACTACAAAAAACACTTAACACATAATTATTAGTGAGCTTCAAGGCCCAGCAAAGGCTAGGTTAAGAGGTGAAAAGTGGTACTTTTTAGTGAATAATAGCCACCAATGCCTTTTCAGGGCTATTTAAAATCTTACTTCAAACATATATATTTGAGTTGCAAACCCCAAAGCAACACCTAAAGTTAGATCCTCCAAATGTATCAAAAAATCAAACATAGTAAACTCCTAATAATACTGACGAAAAAGCCCAAGGATTGTTAGGCTACTTACCATAACAGGAATCATAAAATTGTTTGACTTGCATAAAGGGCCTTTCAAATACTTTTGGTCATACCATTACATGCAATCAAACGTGCCCTAGATGGATTGATGGATTAGAGTTTGAGTGGTTGAGGGATAAAGAACTAATAGGCATACCTAGCTGATTTGTGGCATTTCATGTAGTTTAAATTTTTTTTGATATTTATAGACCAATGCCACATGAAACACCATTTATGCCATCTCATTTTAAGCTTGTGATGTAAGAATATGGGGCATCAAAAGATTAGCACGAAACATGATCTCTATCATCTAATTCAACTAGGTCAACGCCATCTAATTCAATGGTTGAATGTGTTGAATTAGATCATAGAGATCGTGCTTTGTGGCAATCTTGGCTGCAACTGAATGATGTATAGGTTTTGAGTTTTGATGAAGGGTTCATCGACTCCATTTGAAGCTCACTTCCATTTGGCAGCCACTTGAGCTCATACGGAAAAGCAAGACTACAAATGCAAGTATTTTCTTCACAGAGGGAGAGAATCTCTACCACCTCATGCAGATCTCTCCCTAAGTTGATCACACGAGGCTTGGGAACTCAGAAAATGGTGAAAAACAACATAATTAGGAAAAATCAATACAAACCATCTTAGATCTGCCGAAAAGCAATAACCAACCTTAGATTTTGGTTCCTCAAGTGATTTCGGTTCAAATTGAGATGCAGTTTGGGCAGACTTATGGCTCAACTTCCTTGCATAATGTGTTGAATAGAATTTATAAATTAGGTAATTAGACGCTCTAATGGAAATAAAATTGTAATATTTTATAACACATGTTTCTCGATTTTTGTGTTACTCAAACTATTGACTGAAGCTTTATGAGACCTGACTGTGCTAGGTGACTGCTAATCGTTTATATATAAAACCTTGCAAGTGCAAAAGTCCGAAGTACTAGGTTGAGTACAAGGGTTTCAAATCATAGGGACAAGTCGTTTATCTAAATTAAAGCCTTAACTAGAAAGGGCGGTTTTATAAAAGTAAAACTCTAATTAAGTTAACTAGAAAAACAAGTAAACAAATTTAGAAAATAGCTGGAAAACAACCTAGGATCCCTTTAATCGCAAATTCATAAATAATGCGCGTCCTATACCTAATCTATTCTGAATTCTAGGTACTCTCGCTCTAGGCTACAAGCTCTATCTCTTTGTATAAGAATTAGATAAATCTAAATGTCAAGGAATCATTGCAGTAGCCATCTAAAACTATGTTACAAGCCCTAGTTTGTTGGTGAATATCCTATTTAATCTAATTCTAATCCCTACAAGGCCACCAGAATTAAACTAAATAAGAATACAACGTTACCATCCTGTTCTCGATATATTCGGAACTTCAAACATGCAATCGTACCATAAACAAAATTCAAAATAGAAGAGAAATAGAAATTAAGTTATTTACTTATCTTTGATGGTACAAGAGATCCCAAGCTTCGGGACGTTTTAGCCATGAATCATTGCTATGATCTTCATCATCGCTGAATTGATCATGGAATAGTGATTACAAATCTCTCACAACTTACTAATCTCTCAAATCTAGAATAGAAGCTAAACCTAGAAAGAAAACCTAAAACTACGAGGAAAATGACTAAAAGCTAAATGATTCCTAAGCCTCGGGTCCTTATTTATAGATGTATAAGGCACTAGAACATTGATTTCAACTAGGAAACAATTCCTAAAACAAATCTAATCTAAACTAGAGAGGAAGAAGATCTCGAAATCTTGATTTTCGGAAGAATCCCAACTGTCATGCCAGAAAATCAGCAGAGAATCCCGTCTTCGACCGATCAAGAATGGATCACGACCGGTCGAAATTATTGATATAAAAATGCCCATTCTGCTATTGGGTCTCGACCAGTCAAGATTCGCATTTGGACCGGTCGAGTTTTAGTGTTTTGAAGCTTTAAATAGCTCAACCGGTTCAAATTCGCATTCTGTCTCATTCAAACTCGACCGGCCGAGTTCCCAATCTCGACTGGTCGAGACTACATTTTCTGCGCTTTTTTGCGTTCTTCATTTGGCCATAACTTTTGATATACAACTCGGAATTAGACGATTCTTGGCTTGTTGGAAAGTTGGGAACCTTTACTTTCCAATGGTATAGCCTCAACTCCTGCATATATATATGTAAACCATGACACTCTTCTTTCTCTCTGATGTTTTGATTGGTTATTGTCATAGCTTCGAGAGTCCCTTAACTTTGCTCTTTTAACTAGGTTTGTGCTTTTTGGCCATCAAAATCTGTTATACTCTATCATGCTCTAAAAGTAAATATTAATAATTAAATGGGGCCTAGATACACTGAGATTTGGGCATAAAATATGTCATTTTGAAGGTTGATCACACTCCCAAACCTCAACTTTGCTAGTCCTCAAGCAAAGGTAAAATTAAAAAATAAAGCTACAAACTAAAGCCCCTACTCAATGAAAATAAATGTCATTTTCATAGGGAGCATGATTTCATTTAGTGTATGCAACAAGCCTTTAAACCCCTAGTTAATCCCTACTAGAGGAGTTGTGTCTCCTAAGGGTTTTTAGTGGAGGTACCTGCAAACTTTCAAAACAGTTTTTTGTAACCATCGGTAAATTGAGTTTTCAAAACCGATTTTCATAATGTAAATACTTTTGAAAAGTAGTAATTGCTTTACCATGCCAACTTTCATTCTCAAATACCAATGCCATATTAATTCTAATTCTGCCTATTCAAATTAACCCAAGTCTCCAATCCTTGGATAAATCCTTCATTCATGCCTCCAGTGTCGTGTGTGTACTAACCCTTGTTAAAATCTTTCCTTTGCGGGACTAATCCAAGCAATGGACCGTCGGATCCCTAATCTCGACTCAATCCTCACCTTAGGTATACACTCAAAATAGAATTACTCTGATGAATGGTTCAATTTTCACACACATGTGACATTGAGGTCCAATGCAAATAAAAAAGGTCTCACATGATATAAGAAACTCAGTGCATTGAAGAATAAAAAGAAAATTCTCATAATGAAAAGTTGTTTGTATCCTAAGCATGTCATACCAAGCACCATAGGCATTACACTCTCAGTCTCCACAAGGCATTCACCAATAAAGATTGGATCATGGTCTTTTTCAAGGATGTAACGGGGCTCAGGTGAGGGTTAAGAAGGAAATGAGAATTGGGATCAAATTCTCTGAGAAATTAGTAAAGAAACTAATTTGATTTTTTGATTTTTCATTTTTTCTTTTTCTAATCTCTCAAAGCTTTTATTTATTTTTCTATCAACTTTCTTTCCTTTTCTTTGTACTCCTTTTCTTTTTGAACTCACGTAATTTTTTTTATTCACTTTCAAGCTTTTTCTTTTCCTTTTTCTTTATTTTTTCTCCCTTTTTCATTCAATTTTATGCCATATGCACCAAGTAAACTCCATTCTCATGCCTCTCCACTTACTATCTTCCCATTTACTCTTATCCCCCATTCCCAATTTCTCAGAGATTGAAGGGTGAAGCTTAAATTTTCAGAAATGGTGTGAGAGTATGGTTAACATGGCTTATCAAGAAACATATAAAGGCAAAAAATTTGAACAACACTCAAAAGGGATACAAATAGGTAAATCTATATGAGGTGGGTCATTTTAAGCATAAACGAGCCAAAGGATAGCCTTCAATCAATTCCTCACAAGCTGAAAAGTATGCCTCTTTGTCAATGATATTAAAACATACAAAGTTACAAACCAAATGAAGCATATGAGAGTAAATAAGCAAGCACGTATTAAAAGACACTCCAAATTTGTATAAGCACTCATCAAGAATAGATGGATGGATCTAAAGCTCACTGGGTTTAGTCTACACTAGGATCTTAACATTCAAAATTAAAACTAATCCCTTGATTTTCGAAGTTAAGCGTGATAGTAGTGCAAAAAATTTTCTAAGCATGAAATTCAGACCTATCTTTAAATGTTCACGTTGAAATTAATAATCCTAGACAACATCAGTCCTAACGAGACATAAATATTCTCAAAATAGAACTTGCATGCATCAACAACTACAGTTTCAAAACTACGTGAAAAATAAAGTCAAGATGGTTCAAAACTATACAAAATAATGGTTTTGAGGGTGTCAAAACAGTGGTCGCTAAAAGATATATGAGCGTTGAAATGCAAACCATGACAATGAGCACAAACACCCCAAACTTGAATGGCACAATGCCTTCATCGTTAAAAAGAAGTAATCAAGAAACATGACAATAGGGCAAAAAAATAAAAAATATAGTAGTAAATATACAAACACCAAATATACATACCAGAGATAGATGTACTGGTATCCGCACTATCCATGGGTTCGAAAAAATGGCTGGCCCATGACTCCTCTGGTGAAGTATGAGAAGCAGGACCAGTAACCTCAAAGGAGAGAGAAACAGATAGGAAAAGGAGCATGGACCGGACGAGACAACAAATCTCTCACTAATTTCTTTTTTAAATGGCACCTCGATCGGTCGAGATCCAGACTCGACCTATCGAATGTGAACAGAGATGATGGCATCTTGATCACAAATAATCCCGACCGGTCGAGCTGAGGCAAAGAGCAATATGCTCTCTGTCTCTTCTCTTCTTGAGGCTGGCAAAATGCACTTGACAAATCGAGATTGGACAGAAAGCAATGAGCTTTCTATCCTTACTCGAAATCAAAGCAGAATTTTTTTTATGTATTTATTTCCAAACCTAAAACCTGCACACAAACCAAACTCATTAAATCTAATAAAAATAAGACAAAAATCCTAAACTAATACTATACAAGGGGCTTGGGCTGTCTCCCAAGAAGCACTATGTTTTCGGTCTTCAGTCGGACCCCCTCAAGCCACGATAGGCATGAAAAAGGGTTGTTCATCTAGCATGTTTCGGCTACCCTTTCTATCAGTTAGGGTCTTAAGGCGTTTTATTGGTGGACTTTGAACACACTCATGTACCTTATAAACCATGACATATTTGGATTCAATGTGTATTGGCAATTTACGAGTAGCATATACATCAGTGTTTACAACCAATCGATTTGATGGTTTGTTGAAGTGTTGCATAAATGGTTTGCTGGGCACATAAGATGCCTCATATGTAATGCTCGACTGCCCAATCAATGTAAAGTAAGGAATTGGATCCCGCTCATGTAAATGGTCTTTTACTATGAGAGGGGCGTCACAAGTTTGTTGGCTATCTTTCGGTGTTTCAATCTTAATTTGGCTAACCACGTCTTCCTTGTAATCTACCTCATATCCACCCCTAAGGGTCATGGTATCGACCTTAGGCTCATGTGCGTGGGTAGTTCCTTTTCTCCAAACTAGGTCTTGCGAGATGCTTATTGGTTGGCTAAGCAAGTGATCGCTTAAAATATGACCTAGCAAGTGCACAAGTTCAAATGTACTAGGGAAAGTATAAGGGTGTCGAACCATAGGGATTGGTTGTTTATCTTGATTAAACTTTTGTTTTATTGAATACTTTGTAACATCATATTTCATAAATTATCAAATAAATAAAAGAAACCAAAATAGTTTGGATATAGGAAAAGAGAAGGTGGTATGGAATCTCTATTGAATTTTAGATTCGTAAACAATAAAATCTATTTCTTTTCTATAATTAATCCCAGGTACCCCCGCTCCTGGCTACATGCTCAGTTGCTTCGTTAATGAAATAGAGAGATCTAATCGCGAGTTAGATAAATCTAATCATCAAGACATCATTGCATGTACTCAACTAAGACTACCCTACAAGGCCTAGCCCGTTGGGGAATGCCCTATCTGATCTAATCCCAATTCCTACAAGGCCACTGAGATTAAAAAGAATATAATTAAACATTTACAATCACTCATTCTTGATGACTCTCGGAACCTCAAACATGCAATCGTACCATTAAAATAAAATTCAAAATAAGAAAAAAAATAGAGTTTTATTAAATACTTATATGAAATCTACAAGAGATCCTTGGCCGAAGCTTTAAGCACACATCGATTTAGAGACCTTCATCATTGTTGAATCAGACTCTAATCGATGATCACATTCAATCTCTCTCAATTCAAGATCTATTCCTAACCTAAACTACAGAAACTCATGCTAGAGCCCTCTAGAAAAGTTTCATCGTGCAAGTCTCCCAAAACCAAACCCTAGGGTCCTTATTTATAGATTACAAGGCCTTAGAACAAGTATATACGGCAAGTAACCCTCAGGATCCCTAAAAATCCTCCAAGAAAGATGAATCCCGAAAAGAATATGCACTGCTTTGACTTATCCAATCTATTAGAAGAGAAATCCAGAGAAGATCTCAGGTTGAAGCTTATCCACAGCTAGAGCAGCTGATTTTTTACGCAGAAATACAGTTGTGACCAGTCAAAATTTCAGTACCGACCGGTTGAGCATCAGGTTCTCTAGATTGAAGACGCTTCGTGGGATTCAACTTCCTTTAATTCTCTGACCGGTCGAACTAGTTGTGATCGGTCAAAATAATCTTCTGAGCTTTTAATCATTCTGCTTGTTTTATTTTCGACCGGTCAAATGAGTGCTAACCGGTCTATCCTTAATTTTCTGAAGTCTTAAGAGTCTTGATTGATCAAAAATGGTAGTTCGACCAGTCCATTTATGATTTGTTCTCTTCCTCTATTTTCCTTCTCTGCTGCGCTATCCTTACTGGTCGAATATGCAATTTTGACCGATCAAAAGGACCTTTGAGGGCATTCCTTTAGCAGTTTCTTCTTGAATCCTTGCTGTTGCTTCAGGTTTCTTCATAACTTTGCTCTTTTAACATTTTTTTACGTTTATCTAGCTTTTACACAACACAAACTAAAAGCACATATTAGTCATTAAACAAGGGCTAACAAGGTTGAGATTTGGGGATAAATTATACAACTTTGGAGTTTGATCACGCCCCCAAACCTCAATTTTTCTAGTGCTCGAGCAAAGGCAACTTTAAAACTATAACTTAGAAGCAAATTATTCTAATAATATGAAAACTATTCTATGAAATGAAAAGCAACTTTCGTAGGGAGCACAATTGCATTTAGCGTATGCAACAAGTTTTTAAACCCCTAGGTGATTCCTAGTGGAGGAGTTGTGTCTCCTGAGGGTTTTCAGTGAAGATGCCCACAAACTTCCAAAACAGTTTCTAAAACCATTAGTAAATTGAGTTTTCAAAATCAGTTTTCATATAATATATACATTTTAAAATTATAACTGGTAATCATTTAAGCATGCAAATTTCTATTTTTAAATACCTTTCCCATGACAATTCTACTATTATTTATTTCAATCAATCCAATGCTTCGATCCTTAGACCAATCTTTCATCCATGCCTAGAGTTTTGTGTGTGCATGTGCCAATGCTTAAATCATTCTATCTCTGGATTAATCCAAACCAGGAATCGTCAGATCCCAAGTCTCAACTCAATCCTCACATTAGGTATACATTCACAACAAAGTCACTCTAATGAATGGTCTATAGTTTTGGTCACATGTGAGATGGAATTACAACACAATCTAAAGGATCCTACATGATATAAGAAAGACGGTGCATCAAAGAAATCCAAAAGTAATCTCATAAAGAACAATGTTTGAATCCTAAGCATGTTATACCAAGTACCATAGTCATTGCATCATCACTCTCCACAAGGCATTTACCACCCAAGATTGGATCAAAAAGGTCTTTTTCATGGTTGTAATGGGCCTTGGGTGAAGGTTATGAAAGAAAGGAATTTGGATTCAAATTTCTCTGAGAAACCATAAAAAGGTTACAATTGATTTCCTCATTTTCACTCTCCCTTTTTCCACAGTTTTTAGAATTTTTCTTTTTCTCGCTCAACTTTTCTCCTTATCATTCCTTCTTCTTCTTTTCTTTTGAATATCACCTCATATTTTTCGTGGATTTTTTTATTTTTCTACCTTTTTCACACATATGTTTTTTTATCTTTTCTCTCTTCTTTTTTTTCAAAATAATTTCTACCATATATTTTCAGTAAACGCCATCCACATGCCTCTCCACTTACTCTCATCCCTTGTTCCCAATTTCTTAGAGAATGAAGGGTAAAGCCTAAACTTTTAGAAATGGTGTTTGGGAATGGTTAACATGGCTATCAAGGAACATATACAGGCAAAATTTTCAACAAGCTTAAAGGGGTGCTAAAAGGTAAATAAGTATGAGGTGAGGCATTTTATGTCCAAACGAGCCAATAGATGGCCTTTGATCAGTTCCTTTCACCATGGTGATGATGTCTATTTGTTTTGAGTTCAAAGCAATGAGTTCTAGTGCAATAATACAAAGTATGCATAGTCAACAAACCGAGATAAAGCATATGAGATTTAATAATTATGCAAGAATTTCAAGGATACATTGAATTTATTTTAGCAGTAATCATGGACGATGAAAGAGTTCTAAAGCTTTCCGGGCTTAGTCAATTTTTGGATCCTAGAATTTTAGATTTGAACTAATCCATTGATTTCTGGACCTAAGCATGGAAAGTAGTGTAAAAATTTTCTAGGCATGAATTTTAGATCAAACCTTAAATGCCCACATCGGAATTAATTATCCTAAACAACAGTAATTTCATCATTGCATGGATATTGAAAAATTAAAATTTTCATACATCCTTTATTATATTTTGAAAACTATGACAAAATAGCTCATGATGGTTTCAAAAAAAGAGAGCAAGGTATTGAGGGTGTATAAAATAGTGATCATTTATATGATGCAAAAAATGAAAATATTAACCCCACATTTGGCATGACACCGCCAAACCTAAGTGGTGCTATGCCCTCATTACACAAAAGAATAAACATATACAACAATAATAAGACAATCAGAAACATAAAGTCAAATCAGCGCATGCAGTAAGATTTTCCACTTACAGTCCCATGCACTTCTGGGCAAACGAAGGGGCACGAAGGGGACGAAAGAGTTGCATTTCCCGTGAGAGGATGGAGGTGTGCCGCCTAACTCTGCATCATCAGCATCGAGAATAATGGGGACAATTGATTTCGTAAGTTATTAAATTCTTTCTCCAATTGTTGACGTGCCTCCGAAAAAAGAGCGGGTATCCTCCCTATGGTAATACTCCTCATATTTAAATTTAAGCTTCAATGCCTCATTGTCCTCCTTCATTGTAAACCAATTTTCACAAAGAGAAACTGTCAAGGATCGTTCGATTGCCAACGCGATGTTGGTTCTCTGAAGTTCTTCCTCAAGCGCATTCGTATACACACGAAACGCGTGGATAAAAGTGGCATCAACCACAACCCGGGACCTAGTAGGTTCTCCTTGAAAAGGCGTAATGGTCCAGGTCAAGGGGTCAGACACAACGAGGTCGAGTGGACCCTCGTGGCGCACAACCAAAGCTAAAGAGGTCCCATCCTCGAAGACCTTCAATACAACCCCCTCTGTGACTGGGGAACAGGAGTTGGGCTCCTCTAAATCTACAAGCCTTGGAGCAATGTTGGCTTTCGACTCACCCGATGAAGATGGGGGAGATGGGTCAACATGCTCGGTAGTAGGGGCCTCATGTGGGGCCATGTATGAACGGTTGTCCGTGGTGGCCTCATCAGTGGGAGGTGTAGGGGGAGGTGGACTAGGAGGAGGTGTAGGTCCATCATCATGGGAACACCCACTCGGATCCGACCTTGATAATAATAAAGAAATTTCCCCTAACACCTCATGTAACAATCCCCACACAAAAGTGAGCTCGGCAAGAATCTCGAGCTGCCCCACTTCCAAAGCATGGAGTCACTGCTCCACCATGGATTGAGATGTGCTTGGGAAAAATGAGTCCACAGATGGGCCAGTGGTCTCATGAATGGCCCCATCTAACAGGCCATAGTAACCACCAACACCAATGTCAAAGGTGTCGGTAAAGAATGTAGTGGGGGGTATAGAAGGTATCATAGAAGTGGATGGGGTGGGTGCACGCTTCGCTGTGATAATAGGGTCCATGAAAAGCACAATGATCAGAGGTGAAATGGTAGATGAGTTAATGGATGCAGTCTCGACCCGAGAGAAAAGTGATGGGGGCCAAGGAGACGGAGGAGAATGGGTAGCATCCCCTGTCTCAAGTGGTAGTGATGGTGAGGGCATGAAGGGTATAGGCTGGGCAAATGGAGGGACCAAGATGGTGGTGTTGGCTACCTGTGAGATCTAGTGAGGTCAGGCGGAGATATGAGATGTCTCGAAGAGCGCACGGGCGAAGCCACTGACTGCTCTACAATAGTGGGTTGGGGCTTTTCTCCATTGGCTCGCATCATAAAGCTAAGGTAAAGCCGTTAATGGTGGCTCCTATGGGTTGATCTTGTACTGCTAATTGAGTAACAAGTGCATGATTGCTCCCCCGTATGGGAATCGAATCGACTTCGTATGGGAGCAGGTGCTGCCAGTTTCTTAAGGGTATCAAGGAGCCCATAGAAAACATGTTGCAATGTTGGTTTTCTTACCTTATAATTATTAAAGGGTTAAAACAGTAGATTAAAAGGACAGTTCAACAAAATGGGATTAAGGTAAGCAATCAGTTCTGCAAAAACCAGGGTTGTTGCAACAAGCTTCAAGGGGTAAGTAAGGGTATGTCCATAGGAAAATGTGCTTTAAAATAGGGTAAATCTCCAGATCTAAACCTGATCTGGCACTCTATCCTAAACTAATGCAAGGAAAGGAAAGAGGAGAGGTCTCAGGGTTTTCACTTTACTAAAAATTATAAAAATCAAATGCAAATGATCCAGAATTTATGAAAACTCAGATTTAAGGAAGTGAAGAAAAGGATTAAAACTTAAAGGTGGAGAGTAGCAACTAGGGATTTGGTCTTTACAGAAAATCAATTGGTTCAAAGGCAATGCATAGAACTGATTTGCAACAATCCTTCATCTGCCTACAAGCTCATATGCAAGGTATAAGAATCTAATCTAGACCAAAGAATTTGGAGTAATCCTAAGGTTATGATCTGTCCACTTGAATGGTCACAGATCATCCCAGAGATTCCTCTAATTCAAGGATCTTAAATTGAACAAGTAAACTATTACAGATGCTGTGGATGCAAGGGCACGAGCTCAAGCATCCACAGGGAGATTTAATCTAGGGAAATCAGATGCAAACAAAAGATTCATAGATCAAAATCAATTTTACATTCAACAATTACTGAATCAATACAACTTATAGTCCAATTATTCTCAAATCTGCAATTTGTGCAACATCTAATCCTCTACAATGCTTTGAACCTCTCAATTAACAGCTCTCAACCTCACCCTAGCAACTAATGGGGTTTAGCCAACCATGGTTGGTCTAAAGAGTGAATGGGGAAGAAGAAAGAGGGAAGGAATTCATATTTGGCTCTGAGCTCTCTCAATTTATGGATACTTCTTCTGCAAACTCCTCAGGATTTTATACCCTCTCTTCTGTCCTCAGATCTCTCTCAGCCAATATGAGCTCAAGGGAATATTTAGTTATGCTGAGGTGCTGATGTGGCTTATTCTTGCTTCTAAAAACTCTCAACTTATTGGTCCACATTGGACAAGTACATGTGAAGTCATTAGAGTTCCAATTCGTGCCCATATGCTTTTCAAAAATGCCCCGAAGAGTTGTTTAAGTGCCTTAGAACGCGTGCACAAAGCACTGAAGCAAGCAACTGCTGTGAATAGAACTAAAAAGTTCCCAATTTGAGTGTCGAGAGGTTCAGGGAACCTTTCGACAAGTTCTGAGTCCATTTGGTGTTCACTTCGATAGGTTGCTTGTGGCTTTCGACAGGATTGGAGACTTCTCGAGAGGTTGACATAAATTCTCAACTTCTGTCCAGTCTCCATTCATCCTCTCGACAGGTTATACTATACTCATTGACAGGTTCTATGAACCTCTCAAACTCTTCACTCTTTCATCTCTGAACCTCTCGACAGCTTGGGATACACTTTCAGAACCTCTCGAGAACTTTGTTTCTTCACCTTTTGCTCCTCGACAAGTACTAGGGACCTCTCGATTGCTTCACATTAAATATCTCATCCTCTCGACTGGTGGCTATCCCACATCAGGACTTCTCGACAGGTTGGATTAACCTATCGAGATCCCCTGCTCTTTGCTTCCACAGCTGGCACATATCTTGGGGTGCTGTCTTTCCTTTGTCCAGTCCTTTTGCAGCCTTTGTAGGTGTTCAACCTTCATTCCTTGCAATTGGTCTTGCTCCCATGTGTGCCCATGTGGACACATGTCATTGCCATGTAGCTCTGAGGCTTTGTGGATGCTTGATGGTTGAACATTTTAGGCTGCATGAGCACATGTTGAGGCAGCAGGTCTAATCTTTGGCACTTTTAGAGGGTTGTCTACACTAAAACTATAATTTATTACTTATCAACAAAACATACTTAAAAGATATTATTAGTCATCTCAAAGGTCCATCAAAGGTCAGGTTAGGAAGTGAAAAATTATATTTTTCACTGCTCAACACACCCCCAAACCTAAGCTTTACTAGTCACTAAGCAAAGGAGGAGAAATTAAAGTAATTATTAAAAATGAAAAATGCCACTTCTATAGGGAGTGCAGATGCATTTAGCATATGTATCAAGCCTTTCAAACCCCTAGGTGATCCCTAGTGGAGGAGTGGAGTCTCCTGAGGGTTTTCAGTGAAGGTACCCACAAACTTCTCCAATGAATCAGTTAATATCAATGCAAAATGTTACAACAAAATTCAAACAAAATAAAATTCATTCCACACCTTTCTCATTTTATTTCTAAAGGATTCTCAGCAATATATCAGCAATTTAATTTTTAAATTATGTTGTAATTCCTTCACAATCAATCAGCTCATGTCAAAGCATTAAGTATGGAAAATTAATGCAAAGCTTACCATCAATTTTTGAGAATTCTATTTTGATAATGCCCCAAATAAATTCAATTTCAGATCCAAGTCTCACCAGAGCTGTTCACTCAAAGTAAACATGAAAGGTATATCATTTCACACAACTCAAGAGCAGTTACAGTCCTCAAATAGGACTGCAAGCATGAGCATAGGCATTACTCTAATTTCTGAACTCCTTTGACTCTTCTCACCATAGATTACACAAAGCCTTATCTCCACATGACAACTCAATCAATTTCAGATCAGTATGGTCTTTTTATTGGATTGTAATGTGGCTTATGGGTGAGGTTTATAAAGAATAAAGGGGTAAGAAAGGACTCAAAATTGAGAAATCAGTAAGGTAAGGAGGTGGTGCACACACGTTCTTCATTTCAGCACAATTTCATCTACTTCTTGAATTTTTCAGATTTGAAGTGTCAGTTCCTAATCCTTTTTTCAATCTTTCAATGAAATGACTTCTCTTTCATTTTTGTTTTGCTTTTCTATATTTTTTTTCTTTTTGTATTTTTTTTTCTCACATTTTTTTTTTTATGGGTTGGAATGCCGCAGCTACCATCACATGTGCTTTCTTCTCTTTCAACCAAATATCAAACCAGCTCTACCTTCTTCAACTCTTTCATCTTCACCTTCTGAAATCTCAGGATGGGGTCAGGCTGCATCAGGCCACTGAGTTTTGGGTTCAAATTTTTTGGTTTTTTATCAAAGAAAAACTTAAAATTTTAAGGCTCAAATGGTGTGTATCAAGGGAAGTTCAAAGGTGGGAAATTTTAAGCTCAAACTGTCCAAAGGATGGCCTTACTTCATGCCCTCAATGTCATGAATGTTGTCAAGCTGTTATAACTTGGATTTGCCTAACTTCTAGTGAGCAAGACTAGATTCAATCAGTCCTTAGAGTAGAAAAATTGCCAAAACACTCTTCAAAGAAAAAAAATTCAGGCGCAAATCTCACTGGGTATGGTCTTCCATCAGATTTTTTAGGGTATATCCTCACAATTTTCTCTCTTTTCAAGTTCACTAAGCATCATTTTTTGAAAATTCTTGACATTTGCTTCATGAAAATGTTAGAACTACAACACATTTCAGTTTTAAAAAGTTTTTAATTTCCTCTTTTTCAAAAATCAGGTGGGAAATCACTTTGTTTTATCAATTTCTATTTACCCCTGCTGCACAAATATTAATTAATTCATTTGCACACCATACAAACCCCCAAACCTATGAGGAACAGTGTCCTCACTATGGCAGAAAAAGAATCAACAAGGTAGGCCAAGGAAAAGTAACTAATTCAATAGAAAGATCATTCTAGACAAATGCATACACAAAGGAAAGAAAGAAACATAATATGACAAAGCAAAAATTAATGGACATCAAGTAGCTACAAAGTATAAGAGAAACAGAAAATTTTTATATTGAACAAAAAGGATATACAGCACATGCAAAAATGGACTAAGGATAAACAAATCCTAAAAACAAGCTACTCCTCATCAGACTCTTAGTCAGTGCTTGATAAAGACATTGGCCCCCATCCTTGCTGTGCAGCCAACTTGTCAAAATCATCCTTGAACCACAATCACCTTTTCAGTCTCTCAGCACTGGCAGCACCCTCCTTGGTCCTTTTGGCAGCTGGCTTACAAGGCTTGGAGCAGCTCTGGGGCATAGTGGGCTTATTTGTGGATACTTCAGCTGCTGAGGGTGGCATCCCTCCTACAAGGGTAGCCTGCAGGGTGTTAGTCAACCTGGCTAGCATCTCAAATTTTTACTTATCTGTATCATATAAGGTGAGGGCTTGTTTACACAATCCCTCCCAATGAAGCTTCTCCCATCTATGCTCCATTTTTAGTCGATCAATCTCAGCTAACAAGGGCTGCTTTACCCAGGTTTTCAGCATAGCCATCCCTTGTTGGACTTCCCTCTAGATGTAGGGATTTTCACCCATAGCTCTATAAAGAGTGGAAAATGGGGGTGTAGGGAGGAGGTATTTAAGGACAATGAACCTATTAGTGTCAGCAAACAAATGGTAGGGAGTTGATGAAGAGGATGGAAGAGAAGGGGAAAGTGGGATGATTGATGTCAGCTCCTCTACCTCAACAACAAGCTCAGGTGGGGTGGAAGGATAGGTAAAAGGTGCAGAGGGTGTGTCCTGTTCCAAGGGGTCAGTCTGAGTGGAGGAGTCCTGGGTGGAAGGTTTATGGATTGGTTCATCCACCTCAGCAGTGGAAACCACTGCTAAAGGAGATGGAGGTGGAGTGGGTAAATGAGTAGGTATAGGAATAGGGATTGGAAGAGGTTGGGGGGTTGGGGTAGCTGGGATTAAGGTGGGCTGAATGGCCTGAAGGAAGGTGTCCATGATAGCTTCGTTAGTTGTGTAAGTTTGGAGCTGGGCTAGGATGGTGGTGAGAAGAGGAAGGATTTGGGTAATAGGTGGACTGGGGATAATGGGCTGGAAAGGAGATGTGGGGGCATGTTGAAAAGGTGGGTGGGAGCAGGTTGGAATTGGGTAGGCTATGGAGAGTAAGGTAAGGGGGTATATTCATGCCCAATGTCCTCCATAATGGAGTTAGTTAGGGATGAATATCTCTTAGTGGTCAAGTGGTTTAAGTCCTAGGTATGTGGACGGGAGAAGGAGGTAGTAGGGTCAAAATCAAAGGGTATGGATGGTGGAGAAGTGGTAATTGGATTAACTGATGTAGATGGTGCAAGGCTTAAGGGTTTAACAGCTGAGATGGATGGGCTAGCTGGGGGGTAAGCTTTAATTTTCTTTGGTAGGTAGATGTGATTGGAAGTGAAAGTGAGGTAGGGATGGGGTCTATGGTAGGAGGAGCTAACAGAGGTGTGGATGTGGTGATGGTGGAAAGGATGCCTGAGTTGCTGGGAGGTATGGAGACTGCAAAGGAGGGTATGGAAATATTTGCAATCTCAAAGCTGATAACCGACAAAGGCACAACAGTAGAGGAGATGAGTATGGATGCAGAAGTCACAAGTGGATGCTCTGAGCTAGGACCAGCAGAGGTTAGCAGAGGCTCAGAGATAATTAATGTAGAGGTCCCAGCTGCAGGTGTTGAACTGGCTGATGGGGTTGTAGGGAGAGGCTCTGAGCTAGTTGAAGTAGAGGTGCTAAGTGCAGCAGCTGAACTGGATGCCTGTGGGGCTTCCCTCTCAAGACCCTCAGCTGATTTCTTCTTGCTTTTCCCAATCAGGGTCCTACCAACAGACCAGGCCCTCTTCCCAAACACTTTAGGGCTCAATTTCTCCATAGGCCCATCCTTTTGAAACACAAGTTTTCCTTTTCTCGGTAAAGCAGTGATGAGTCATTTACATCAACCATTGCCTCAAATACTAACTTAGAGGTATTTAAGAACTGGCCCTTGGAGAAGAAGTATAGGGCATCCACTATGGGGGTTCTCCTCTCCTACTGATGTCCACTGACATATATATTTTTCCTTAAAATTGCATCTATGAACAGCAGGTCGAGGTGTAGATCTCTTCTCATTAGTGACTCCCCATACCCCACAATGCCTTGAGTTAGGTGTTTGGCCATCACTCTAAAGGATACACTCTTAGGTGCTGCTAAACCATAGGCTATATCAAAAATAGATGGGACCCCTAATGCCAACCCTATATCACTATAGTCCACAACTAGCTCCCAGTTATTAATCAAAATCACAAGGGAATGGTCAATTGACCCTGGCTTCATCTTCATTCTGTTGTTCTGATTCCGCAATTTGACTAGCCTAGGGTAGGATTTTTCTGGTAATGGGGTCATCAAAGGTGTTAGGCCTACCTTCACCAAATAGTTCAAGGTGTCCTTACACCCCTCTTCCTTAGAAAAATAGGGTATGTTAATAATTATCTCAGGGATTAGGCCTAAGGCATCTACAAACTCATTGGGAGTAGATAGGTTCACAGAGACTTCAGGTTCTGCCTCGGGGTTAGGTTCAAGCACTAGGTTAGGCTCAGGCATAGGGCTATCTTCAGCAGTTTCCTTAGTAATTTCCTTAGCAATTTTGGCCTTCTTAGTTGTCTTTGCTTTCTTAGGTTTCTCAGACTTATCCATTATGAGCTTCCACTTAGCAGGTGGCTAGCCTACTAGACTATCTAGTGGATTTTTGGGCAAATTTGGAAGGGACTTTGAAAAGGTTGGCCTAAGTATCCTCACGGTCAGCCATTGAACAAGCAATCCACACAATTAGCTCTCAACAATTCATAGTAAACTCCTTTTTCTCAATCCAATTACCACACAACTAAGAATGGAAGTACAAAGCTTGGAAATCATAGAGTGAAGGTTGAAGAAGACTTACCCACAGAGAATCTAGGGTTTCTCAGATCTCGATGTGCACGACACCAAACCAGCTTAAACCTGGTGCAAAATGTCACCTTTGAGGAATTGAAGCAATTGGAACAATGGCTGAGTGATTGGTGTAGAAACCAGTGAGGTGGAGGAAGAAGAGGGAACTGGGAAATCGACAGACAAGGAATGGAGCTCAGAGCAAAAGCTGTCGAATGGTTGAGTTGAGTTGTCAATAGGTTTAAAATAGTTAAAATTGAATATCGACAGGATTGGGGAGAAGATGTTGATAGGTTGCATCAATCTGGCGATGAGTTAAAAACCTTTTGGAGTTGTGGACTTCTCAGGCTGAAGGTGTCAAGTGGTTGGCTGAACCTCTCGAAGGGTACAAGGGCTTTAGATTTCAACCTCTCGACAGGTTAAGAAAACTCAGCATTTATCCTCTCGACAAGTATAAAACCTTGTCGAAAACATACTTTATAGCTTCAGAACTTGTTGAATATCACTTTTACACCTTCAAAACTTGTCGAGATGTTCATTAGGAACCTTCAGAACCTGCTAAACATTAATGCAAACCACTCGACAGGTATGTTTTACATTCTCAACCATTTCCCAGCAGTTCCCATGTCTCCATTCACACAAATTTGTCAATTCTACTTTATTCCCATTGGATTTCTCATGACTTAGGACCCATCCTAACTTAACCAAGGTGGATTCAGTAACCAACATGAAACACTTAAACAAAATGGAAACCTATGTACAATGCCAAATAGAGTTGAAAATCGAAACAACAACAAAACTAACAAAAACAACAGTTATGATACATAGTATACATTGTTGAAAATCAATCACACTTAGGAGGTTCTTGAATGTGAATGGTCACCACAGGCTCTACTACATTTTCCACAAAGAGTTTGAGCCTTTGACCATTAACTTTTATGATCCTACCATCTTTTGGATCCATGATTTCAACAGCTCCAGATGAGGATACATGCACTATATTGTAAGATTCCTCCCATCTAGATCTCAACTTTCCTAGGAAACATTTCAATTTAGAATTGAAAAGCCATACCTTGTGTCAGTAGTGAACTCGTTTCTCAGAAATTACTTGTCATAAAAAACCTTGGTTTTCTCCTTATAGATTCTAGCATTGGAGTAGGCATCCAATCTCAGTTCTTCCAGCTCTGACAACTGGAGCCTCCAGTGCATGCCAGCAGAAGTTACATCAATATTCAATGATTTAATAGCCCAATAGGCTTTGTGTTCTAACTCTACTGGTAACTGGCATGCCTTGCCATACACCAGCCTAAAGGGAGACATACCTATTGGGGTCTTATAAGTAGTTCCATAAGCCCAAAGAGCATCAGTTAACCTCCTTGACCAATCCTTCCTATCTCCTGTCACAGTTTTCTCCAAAATGTGTTTGATTTCTCTATTAGAAATTTCTACCTGTCTACTGTTCTATGGGTGGTATGGGGTGGCAACTCTATGTGTCACAGAGTTCTTTCTAAGTAAGTTCTCCAACTGTCTATTACAGAAATGGATTCCCCCATCATTAATGATAGCTCTGGGGGTGCCAAACCTAGAGAAAATATTATCTTTCAAGAAGTTGAGGAAAACTTTGGGATCATTGGTTCTTTTGGCTATGGCCTCAACCCATTTGGACACATAGTCCACAGCCACAAAAATAAAATTGTATCCATAGGAAGGAGGGAAAGGACCCATGAAATCAATCCCCCAAATGTCAAAGAGTTTAACAACAAGTATAGGCTGTAAAGGCATGGAGTTTCTTTTAGAGATACTTCCAATTTTTTGGCATCTTTCACAAGCTTTACAATGCTACCATGCATCCTTGAAGAGAGTGGGCCAATAAAATCCACTTTGGAGTACCTTAGCAGCAATCTTGTTGCCACTGAAATGGCCTCCACAAGCTTGTTCATGACACATGGCTAGTATGTTGTGGAATTCATAATCAGGGACACACCTCTTCACAACTTCGTCTGTACAATGCTTGAACAGGTATGGATCCTCCCACATGTAATGTCTGACTTGGGAAAAGAATAGCTCCTTATCCATTTTGTTCTAATGTGGGGGAATCCTACCCACAACCAAATAGGTCACTATGTTTGCAAATCAAGGTGCAAAATTGCTAATAGTAAATAGCTGTTCATCAAGGAAAGAATTATTAATAGGCAGCCTATCAAACTCAGCAACTAGGACCCTGGATAGGTGGTCAGCAACCACATTTTCAACCTATTTTTTATCCTTAATCTCAAGATCAAACTCTTCTAATAGGAGGATCAATTTGATTAATCTTTGTTTAGCATCCTTTTTAGACAAAAGCTACTTCAGGGCTGAGTGGTCTGTGAACACCACAACCCTAGATCCCAACACATAGACCTAAATTTTTTCAAAGCATAGACAATTGGCAATATTTCCTTCTCAGTTGTGATGTAATTTAACTAAGCATCAATCATGGTTTTGCTTGCATAAGCAATCACACAAGGTGCTTTATCCTTTCTTTGCCCCAAAACTACACCAATAGTAAAATCTGATGCATCACACATAAGCTCAAATGGCAAAGAAAAATCAGGTGCTTGAAGGATAGGTGCAGAGGTTAAATAGCCTCTCAAAAGCTCAAAAGCAATAAGACATTCATCATTAAATTCAAAAGGAACCTCTTGGCATAACAAGTGACAAAGAGGTTCTAAGATTTTGCCGAAATCTTTGATGAATCTCCTATAAAAACCAGCATTCTCCAAGAATATCTTACTTATTTCACAATTTTAGGTGGGGGCAAATGTGTAAATAAATTAATTTTACCCTTGTCTACCTCAATGCCTCTGTAGGAAACAACATGGCCAAGGACAATGCCTTGATTGACCATAAAAAGACTCTTTTCCCAACTCAAAACCTAGTTGGTTTCCTCACATCTTTGCAACACAAGGCTGAGATGGTGTAGACATTGGTTAAAATTGCCCCCAAAGATAGAGAAATCATCCATGAATATCTCTAAAAATTGATCAATCATGTCAAATAAGATAGCATACACATACCTTTGGAAAGTTGCAGGGGCATTGCACAATCCAAATGGCATCCTTCGATAGGCAAAGGTGCCAAATGGACATGTAAAAGTAATTTTTTCTTAATCTTGTGGATAAACATGGATTTGTTTATACCCAGAATATCCATCAAGAAAGCAAGAGAAAGCTTTGCCTACCAACTTGTCCAAAATCTAGTCTATGAAGGGCAAAGGAAAATGGTCTTTTCTAGTTTTTAAATTAAGCTTTTCATAGTCAATGCACACCCTCCAACCTGTGGTTTTCCTAATTGGAATTAGCTCACCAGAATCAAATTTCACTACAGTGATTCCAGATTTTTTAAGTACCACCTAGGTAGGTGCCACCCATTCAGAATCTGAAATGCGATAGATGACTTCTGCATCTAACAATTTGACCACCTCTTCCATCACCACTTCTTCCATGTGGGGGTTTAACTTTCTCTGCATCTCTCTAGAGGGTTTGGAACCCTCTTCCTAGTGGATCTTATGCATAAAAATAATAGGGCTGATGCCCCCAAGATCAGCAATAGTCCAACCTATTGCTCTCTTGTGCTTTTTCAACACACTCAACAGCTCCCCTTCTTGCTCATCAGTGAGAGAAGAGGAGATTATCACTAGCAACTTCTGGTTTACCCCCAAAAAAACATATTTTAAGGTCTTGGGCAGCTGTTTCAACTCCACATCAGGTGGACTTATGAGTGAAGGTAACAAAGGTTCCTTTGATGATGGTGGAAGAGGCAACGCAACTTCTTTCCTAGGAGGATACCTTGCTGTTGGCCCCACTTCTGAATATAAGGCTTTCACCTCTTGAGCCACAGGTGAGGGGGCCTTCTCTTCTAGAATTTCACTCCACACATTTTCAAAAATATCACAAAATCATCACAATATAGCAGCTTGGGCAAAGTCTCTTCCACAACCTCATCCAACACATCAATCAAAAAGCAATCCTCACTATCCAAGTGATGTTGACTTGTTGCATCGTAAACATTCAGTTTTACTTTCATTTTGCCAAAAGACACCTCCATTATACCCGATCTACATTATACACAAGCATTAACATTGGCCAAGAAACGCCTGTCCAAAATTACAGGAATGGAGGTAGTGCACTTGCCTGGCTCCATGTCAAGAACCAGAAAATCTTCTTGATAGAAAAACTTATTAATCTCAACTAACACATCTTCTATCATTCCCACATGTCTCCTTTCAGATCTGTCAGCCAGCTGTGACACTATATGTGTGGTCTTCAACTCTCCTAAACCTAACTTCACATAAATTGAATATGAAAGTAGGTTGACACTAGCTCCCAGATCTAACAAATCTTTCTCAATGGTGTGATCCCCAATGATGCAAGGGATTGTGGGAACTCTAGGGTCTTGAAGCTTTGTTGGGATTGCAATGGACAACACTTGGTTCACTTTCTCACCACAAAACACCTTCTTGGATAGGTGTATCCTAGATTATCTTTTGTGGGTGTACAAATCTTTCAAAAATTTTACATACACTGGGACGTGCTTGATTGTATCAAGTAAAGGCAAGTTATTCTTAACTTGTTTAAATGTCTCTATCATTTCCTCAACTTTAGCATTCCCCTTGTCAAAAGGAAAAGGTGCATGAAGTGCATTGGGAAATGGCAAATGGGGGACTGATCTCCAATTTGTTGCCTTAGCAAGCTCATCAAATTTTTCTTTATATTTATTTTTAGTTTTCTGTTGGGGCACATCAACACTTTCCTTATTTCTTATATGTTGCTCCTGCTGCATATCAACATGGATTGTTTTTTTATTTCTTGCACTTTTCTCATCAAGCTCAACACAAATTTTATTGTCAACCAGTCTTCCACTCTTCAAAGTAGTGACAGATTTAGCTTCTTCATGTGAAGAAGTCTCACCCACCATATATTACCCTTTTGGGTTGTTCATGGGCTGACTGGGCAGTCTTCCCTCCTTTCTCCTAGTCGAAGTATTGGATAGCTGACAAAGGTGATCCTATATCTTTTTAATACTTTTGCTATGGGAGTTAAATTTTTTTGACAAAGAGCTAAAATTCTGCAATGAAGCCAGATCTTGCTCTTCAAATGTAAGGGATCTAGAGGGTGTTGGGGCTGGTGCACTTTGATGCATAGGTTGTGTCATTGGCTGGGCCATAGGCTACTGGTATTGGGGCCTTGGGAAGTAGTTCTACTGGTAGGGCTGTGCATTTCTATAAGGCATGGACTGCTGTTGTCGCTGCTGTTGTTGTCGGTTTGGGAAAGTATCTTACCTCCACCTCAAATTGGGATGGTTTCTCCAATGATAACCAATAGTAAACTGTTGTCCAAAGGAGTGAGCAGCATTCACATGTTCCATAATAAAGTCAGGAAATTGGGTAGCAGAAGGACATTCCTCAAGGGAGTGAGTAGGGGACTGGCATATCATACATGCCTCCTCTACTTTGGTAGCCTTCGGTGACTGCATTGCTCCCATGAGCTGATCAAATTTTTGAGTCAAGCTATCAACTTTTCTTTCCAAATCATTGTAACCACTGACCTCATACATTTTCCCTCTTGTAGTGTTCTCTCTCACCAATCTAACAGGGGTCTCAATATCCCTTAACAAAGTCTCCATTTGCATGGAGTTTTCACTAATGATATCAAGCAACTCCCAAGCCTCATCAGCTGTCTTGTGGAGGTAAGTACCACCACATGAGGCATTAGTCATGTCCCTACTTTTGAGATCAATTCCTTGATAGAAAGTTTGAACAAGTTGTCATTCAAAAATTTGGTGATGGGGACATTGCTTCAAGAGCTCCTTAAATCTCTCCCATGTAGACACCCCCATTTTGCCCTCTCGGATTATACAAATTTGTTCGATCAACCTTTGACCTCATAACCCTGATGTGGGACCATATACTGAAATAATAGTATATGGCCGAACAAACGATGAAATAATAGTTTTGTGGCTCAGGCCTCCATACCCCCGATGTGGGAACCATATACTGAAACAATAGTACATGGCTGATCACAGGCTAAAACAATAGCTCTGTGGCTCAGATCCCAACGTAGGGAGACTATATACTGAAATAATGGTATATAGTCAGAATGTAGACTAAAATAATAGTCTCGCATTTCAGACCCCTAACCCTAATGTGGGACCATATACTGAAACAATAGTATATGGCTGAGCACAGGCTGAAACAATTGTGTCGTGGCTCAGGCCCCATACCCCCGATGTGGGAATCATGCACTGAAACAATAGTACATGGCTAAACACAGGCTGAAACAATAGCTCTATGGTTCAGATCCCAATTTAGGGAGACTATATACTAAAATAATAGTATATAGTCGAAATGTAGGCTGAAATAATAGCCTAACATTTGAAGCCCAACCCGGACCCTAATAACCCCAAATTAAGCGCTTAAAACCAAGCGCTCAATTCGATTGCCCGCCAAATCACAAGCGTGCAATCAGTCCCTTCTCAGACTAGACTTCCTTTCCCCATACCAACTCGAGACTCGATCACACGTCTACAATGAGATGTACGATCCGATTAAGCTCCCCATCACTGGTGCCCAATTGGCCTAGGCCCGACTTAGCCTCACCATCCTTGATCCCTAAGTTTCCTCAATTAAATGCTTCGAGAGTGATGCTTAATTGGATTACGCACTCCAAAATGGGTACGCAATTAGTTCTAACGCTATTAGGACTAGAAAACTCGCTGAGCAAGTCAACTGGTCGCTCACTAAGTCGGTGAAAGACTCAAAGCGATTAAGCACCGTGAGACCAACACGAAATTTTTTTAAAAGCCTAAAACAGGGCGTTTAATTGAAGAAAAACCTAAATAACCTTTTTTTAATTTCAATCCAAAAAAAAGGGAGGAGAGTGAGAGAGAACAAACTTTTTTTGGAATTCCGAAACCAGAGAACTCCGAGAATGAGCACATAGAGCAACCTAACCATGATTTTGAAATAAAAGCATAGAATCTTTGAGGTTTCTCTCTACAGCCCAAGTCCTAGGTAAAATTCTTAGTTTTAGACTTAGGATCTTTCTCTTAGTTTTAATTATAGGTTTTAATTCTAAGTCTGAAATCGTAGCACCCTTTTTTAGACCGTAAATTTTTTATATCTGGTTCTAGTTCTCTGAATGTAGAACCAGTCCTTAATCCGACGGTCTAATTTATTGACCTTAGGCTTTAATTCTGTTCTAAAATCTCAATTTCAAGTCCTATCATTAATTTCTGGTTCTAGTCCTTGGATTCTAGAACTAGCCTTTAATCATACGGTCTGATTTTCTGATTTCAAACCCGAATTCAGTCTTATAAATTTTAATTTTAATTTCTTAGTTTAATATTTCTAAAAATCCTAAATATTGATTTTAGTTTCTATAATTCTTGTTTTTCAGTTTCATTCATAATTATTACTCCGAAATCGACTCTGAAAAATCCAAAAATACTATTTTATAATTATTATTTATTGAAAAGTACCACTTTTCTCCTCTTAACCTAGCCTTTGATAGACCTTGGAGCAGACTAATAATCATCTGCTAAGTATGTTTTGTAGTTAGCAATAATCTATGCAACTTAACACAAAATCCATACTTATTGGCCCAAAGAAGAGGAAAAAGACATGCAAAGATGACAGCTGAGCTAAAGCCTAATGGAACACCTTGGTAGTGCTCACCATGGTGACCAGGTGCTAATCATCATGGACCAAATGCCTAGCAGATGAATGAAGTTGGGTAAGAGTGGAGAAACTGTAGAAGTAGAAAGTGCAATGCATCGGAGCATAGAAAGACAGATCTTGCAGAGTTGAGAAGCTCCTTTGCGAAGTAAAGATGCAGTGAAAGATGCCTTCACGCAGATAGGACGCGCAGTTAAGAGAAGAGCTGTAAAGAAATCACGAAGATCTTGCAAAGATCTCGTGGACTAAAACCCTCAGAATTTATGGTTGCAAAGCCCTCATGGAGATAAAGCGTTAAAGCAGCCGCGCGACGAACCTAGCGAGTCCAAGTGTGTACTGAACTAAAATTTACCTCGCGGAGTTTGTGCGTGGCCCTGGAAGAGAGAGACGACCAGAATTCTCCTCGCACAAGTCTTGTGCACTCTAAAGTCTTACCAATTACTATGCAAGCACAAGAGCATAACTGGGTGAGTACCTAGCGAGAGAGAGAGCTTCTGAAGCTCTACTGTGTGAGAAGTCTAGGCACTCCAGATCATCTCCGTGACGGTGCTGCGGTGCAAAGCAACTACTCGATTAACTGAAGATTAACTACGAGACTGAGCACTTCCCACCAACCAAAAGCTACTCCATGAAGGCCCAGCAACTGCGCAAATAAGTAAATGCATATGCCAACCCCGAGAAGCACGGGCTCCCTAATTTTTAGTTTAACTTAAGGACCTTTTGGGAATTTCCCAAGGCTAGGGCACACATCCCAAGGCACAGATATCGAGGTGCACATCTCAAGGCATTCAAGGGATGCAATAGTGCCACGTTTGCTAGAGAAATTAGGCTTAATCCCTTCAGAGCTAAGGCAGTATGGACAGAGTATATAAGCTACACTTAGAGTTTAGTTTTAGCATCAACCCTTCTTTTAATCCTTTGTCAGCTGCGAGGTCCAGTAGGGTAGGGTTAGAGTTTGATCACCTCTTTTTATCCTTTTTTTCTTCTCTCTTAGCCCAACACTTGTTGGCTAATCCTCCTGTAAGCAGATAGGTTTAGTTTTATTTCAGTTTGTAATAGGTTTTTGTATACATTGGGATTGTGGATGAGCAGTTATATACAAACTGTAGCCTGGAGACAGTTGATTATAAGTTTTGTGTTCATCAATGGATTTTTGTTTTAATGCCTAATTGAATCTAAAGATCTTATGGTTTCTTTAGATGTCTATATGATCCATGTATTTTGGACTAGCCCATTCAGTTTCTAGTAGATCGGTTGTTTACCATCTGACTTCCCTTGGTTTGATAGCCCCATGGAAAGCAATACTGGATCTGTAGTGAGATCCAGTGAGCTCAGAGGCCTGTGGACCATAGTGGTCGCAGCAGTTTATATATTCTTTCTCAGGCCTCAGTGGTATGGACAAACTAATGGGATACCCTATGACCATTGTAGTGGATAGAGTATAGCCCCAAGGTTGTGTCTAGTCACATGTCTGAGAAGGATTCTTTTCCTCTGCACATGAGCTTCTAGAGCCTTGTGAGGAGGTTTGTATAGGAACTGGCTCCCCTCTGTTTTACCTAGCCGGCATCAGATGTTAGATCTGATCTCTTTATAGTAATTGCAGCTTAAGTCTGAATCATTGTAGGCCATTTGTAGTAATGATCAGCTGAATCTAAAGCCCTATTCAACCTGTTGCATGGTCCTTTTTGTGGCCACTAGTGAGCCGTTGGCCTTAGCAAAGCACTTAGGAGCTTAAGGGGTGGAATACCTATGGATGTCAGCCAGATTTATGCACAGATCTTGGGAGCTTGTAGCACTGGCATTATATATTGCTGCAATAGTAGTCATGGCTTAATCTGGTCCTGTGGTTGGGGGAATGATCAGTCCACTCCTCTGAGTTAGATTGGTAATGTATGTTTTAACCAATGGGATTTGACCGACTCTACCGGATACCCTGTGACCATTAGAGTGGACAGAGTATAGCACTAAGAGCATCTCAAATGGCATGGGTTAAACCGGATATTTTTACCTTATTGAGGTTTTTAATAGCGTCTCAATAAGGAACACTGCAGAGACAGACTAAATCTGAGTTACATCATTGCTTTAACTCTAGCCTAACCTGCTTACTTCTCATAATTTTTATATTTTATTTTGGCACACACTACCACCATCTTCCCCTTAACCCTTTCTTTAAGATAGGGCTACATTTTATTTCTCTATTTTAAGGATTATTTTAGTGTAGTCGTGACACCCAACTCCTTTTCTTTCAGATTCTTAGATCTATAGCCAGATCTGGAGGCCTACTATTATAGCCCATTCTGGGTTCTAGATCAATTTATCTGTGGGACAAACTCTTACTTATCAAAAGTTGCTACAATGGACCCTATATCTTGCAGGACTGTGTAATTCAGACTTGCTGTGCTGGCCCATCTCCATATCCCCACTCTTGATATATTCTCTCCACTGTTCTTAATAAAATAGCAGCAAGCATTCGAAATAATACACCAACAATAATCCTAAATCCAATTTATCTTTAATCTCAGCCATTCGATTTGCCCAAGGAAGCTTACGGAGGGTACTCGAGAATGAGGCCAATCCTCCTTAGCAAAGCAGGCCCAAACCCCCTTTTTTAGAATTACTTAGTTGCTTTAATTATGGTTATAATATCGGTTCCATAATTTCTTCTTCGAATTTTAGTATAGTCAATTTACATGCTTATCCTTAGAATAATTGCTTCGATTAGAACTCCAATTAAATTAGTTCCTTTATTTTAATTAGATAATTCTAGCATAGTTAATTCCTCGCTTTATTTGACCCAGTATCAATAATCAATCCTTTTATTTCAATTAGAATCTTAGTATAATTAGTTCATTGCTTTGGTCATAATTCTAGTCAAATCAGTCCTTTATTTTAATTAGAATTTAGTATTATTAATTTATTGCTTTAATTAGATTTCAAGTACAGTTAATTCATTGCTCTAATCAGAATTTTTATCAAATTAGTTTGTTTCCCTCAATTAGATTTTTCTGTTTTATTCATATAAAATTTGATTCATTGCTTAAACTAGAGTTTTAGTAAAACTAGTTCTCTATTTCAATTAGAATTCTGGTACAACTAGTATACGAACTTTACTTAGAATTTCAGTATAACTAGCATGTTTGATTTAATTAAAGTTTCATTAAAATTAATACACCTGCATTCCTAGTACAATTAGGAGATCGATGTTAATTGGACCTTTACTAGTATTAGGACACTATATTAATTAGAATTTTAGTAGTGCTATGAAACTAAAATTAATTAGACTCCAGATAGAATTAGAATACTAAATTAAATAAACTATAATAAAATTCCCACATTACTAAACTCACAAGAGAATTGGGAAGTCTAAACTGATTTGAACTACAATAATAATAGTGGAAGGGAAGAAAAATTAAACTATCTAAATTATAAGAAAAGACATAGTTGCTGACATTTGCGGGCAGACGATTCTGTAAAGAAGTAACCCACACTCACTCTAAAGCGTGATCATTGACGTGTTGTAGCGTCGTTAAATATCTGCAGCTGGCGATTACAATAAACTAAGAACCTTCCTAGAAAGTCCTTTATTTCTAACACTCCAAATACCACATCGCTAGAGTCCACTTGGACAAAATTGGTGCCACTGATTCAATGGGGATCGAGAGGAACCTAGAAAAAGCACGCACCAACAGACTGGCGATCGCGATGGGACACTTTTGCAAACATTTTTTCTAGATAGTTAGTTTACATCTTATCTCCCTATTTTTCTTTCCATCGTGTCATTTATATTCCCTTTTATATATATATAAGTCTTCGTCAAAGACTCGAGATGTCTAGTATACGAAGAGTGAGTTTAGGAGACCCACCATTGTGGGGATATCATAACAACCCCACGTACAAAGAAGAACCATTTCACAATTCCTGCCCACGACAACCTGAGATTAACATGGCCGGCGAGCAAGAAAATTCGTTCTCCTACCCACACACCGGTAATAATCATAATCGGAGAGATGGTAATACAGGACAAAATCTCACCGCTCAATAAATCGTAATACTCAGTATTTAAATAATACAAAGAGGAGATGACAACTCCGAGGAATTGCTTCGAGGGTTGGCCACCGCATACGAAATCATTAGGTCAAGATAATTTTTAGAAGAACAAGAGCGACAAGAGAGGCCACCTCCTACCCCGAGCACGGTGTCAGCCCGTGCCACACCATTGATACAACCTGCCCACACATTCTTCAATGATGACTCTTTTGACAAGGTTTGCCCACGGGTCACTCCAAAAGACAGCACCATTAAAATCGAAGATCTCCCTAAAATACTCGATGAGTACATGCCCAAGAAAGAGCGCCCCTGTCACTCATTCAGATTCAACAAATTTTGTCGGGACGTCGAGTTTAGTATACCAATAGGATTTAAGCCACCGAAATTTATCAAATATAATGTCATGAGAAATTCGAATCATCACTTGGGCTTCTTTTGTAATGATTGCTGACCCATATGTGATAACCAAGGACTTCTCATTCACTATTTCCAATGCTCATTAGAAGGAGAAGCTTTAGATTGGTTTGCGAGACTCCCGCTTAATAAGATAGAAACCTTCAATGAATTAGTCGGTCAATTCCTAGACCAATACAAACACTTGATCCAAGAGACAGTCAGTTTCAGCGATCTAATGGCAACCAAGCAAGGACCTGATGAAGAATTTACCGACTTCGTCGCCAGATGGAGAAAATCATTGCTAGGACCGGCACCTCAATGAAAGAGAAGGATTTGGTGGACATTATCATCGATAACACTAAAGAACCGTTAAAGAGCACACTTGTCATAAGTGATTGCCCCGACTTCACTCCACTCCACTCCCGGGCATCTCGACTAGTGCGACACATTAAAGGCAGCGACCTTGCTCTATCCATAGTCACATCAAAAGTTGGCTCTTCCAATGAATCAAAATCAAAAAATAATAAGAAAGACTTAGGAGCCGAACAGGTCAACACCATTGTTAATCAAGAACAAAACTTTGGGAACAAAAATTTCCACCCACGAAACTTCGGGCAAAATCAAAATTAGCAACGATACACGAACCAAAACCAAGGCACTAATCAGCAAAGATATGCAAACCAAAATGAAAGCCAGAACCAGAATTAGGGCCAGTATCAGAATATAAATCAATATCCCAACACCTATCAGAATCAGAACATGACGTAGAATCGACCGGCCCATGTGTCGAATTACAATAGTGTGCCCCCACCGTAGAACTTTAACCCAACCAGAGGCCCCTACTAGTCGAGGCGGGAACAGTATCCCCCTTTATCGGATAGGATTTCCAACATCTTCTGCCTCCTTAAAACTCAAAATCTCCTTCTATTTCCACAGGAAAGACCCCGCCCATGGTCGACAAATCTAGACTATAGTAAATGCTGTGCTTCCATCGATACGCGAGACACAACCTAGAAGATTGTTGGGTCCTCAGGAACATAATCTATGACATGAATGACCAAACTCAGATCAATTGGGAAGCACTTAGGAATTCTAACCCTAATAATAACCAACCCCAACAAAATTTAGTGATCGTTAATAACCCCAAGCTCAACTACAACCAAGCAACACCGACTCAGGTCACCACCATAGATCTCTCTGATCGATCCCCCTTCCAACCTTCCACCATAATCACTCGCATTCAACCCTTTGCTATTTCTGCCACACCAATGAGAGCTCTTTCACCCCTGCATCCCTCGGCCCTGATCACTCGCATTGCCTCGCTGAATCTACTTCCTTATCCAAAATTCACTCAGATACAAGTCCACTCCTTTAGGGCTAGGAGACCACTCCTCTGTAGTCACCCACTAGAACCTTCAACCTCTTTAAATCTTGAACCAATTCCATTACCACTCCCTTTGTCTGATTCTAAACCTTAGTATGGAGGTCATGTTCTCCAAACTTTAGCCCAAATTACTGCATGGGTAGAAAGTGTCACCCAAAAAACTCTAAGCGAAGACAAGAAGACAACAAAATAACCACCGAGCGTTCACTAAATCTAAAAGAAAGCGAGCCAGAAGAACATCTTGACCCGTGCAAGACACTGGTCTTTACTTTCCTAGAAGAGGAAGATTACACACAGTACCTCCCACCTTGGAGCGGCACCATTTAGGTACGCGTTCCAACCTCAAATTTCACCCATTTTACAAATAAATTCGTGTCAAGCCTTGCCGGGCTCGGTCAATAACCGACTGGCCTGAATCTCAAATCAAGAACCAATTATCCACCTTCTCCTTTCCCTCGAAATAAGGATTTCATGGACACACAACCACCAGAGGGGAATGTGAGAGAAAGAGAAGTTAACTTGCCTCCCCCACCTCACATCATCCTTCCACCAATTCCTGCACCTCAACCATTCCAATCAATCGCACCTAAGGCTCATCGACCAGGCAAAGAAACTACGCTCGAGCCAGGGCAAGAATACGACCTTCTGTGGCATCTCCAGAAGATTTTGGCCCAGATATCTATACTAGAACTCATCAAGAAATTTCCTGACCATCACCGGTTATTAATAGGGATACTTGAAGACACGCAAGTGGATGAGGATCCGACCCTAGATGAGCTTCATCAAATCACTTTGGTCATGGTGCAACCTCTGACGCTCACTTTTACAGACACAGACATGCATAAAGAGTCACTCTTCTGGAGTGCGGCCCCCATATAACTTACGGTCAAAATTAAAGGATTTTTCATACCACACGCACTAGTTGACATAGGAGTAGGACTTAACATCTACCCTCTCACCATGTGAAAAATGCTCGAATACACAGAGCAGGATGTTAGGCCCTCTACACTGTCACTCATAGCTTATGATGGGTCGCATCGCTTTGTCGAAGAAACTATCAAGCTATAGGTTTACCCCGGACCTATAACAAAAGACGTTACCTTCCATATTTTTGATTCCGCTAGTACGTATAATGTCATTTTAGGAAGAAAATGACTGGAGTCAATGAAGGTCGTCACATCGACATAGCATCAATGTGTCAAATTATCTTACGAGGACTCCATCGTCCGTATATATGCTGATGCACCCCTCTAGGAGATGGATACTGATTACGCGGCGAGAATACCAACTCCTCACTATTATATGTTGAACACAGGTCATATTCAAAAGTCTCAAATCCCTTATGAGACCACCGTTGCAAAAGTCCTTCCCCCTACCCCTCCTAGTTTTTCCCTAATGCATCGACAAAAGTTAATGAGAAGAGAGGTTGTTCTAGACCTTGCCAAACTCTATGCCATTAACCCTACCGCGATAATAGGGTGGGACCTTATGTACCAACTTGGATACGTTCCCCACACCGGACTCGATAAAAATTAGCAAGGTCATGTAGGACCCGTTGTCCTAACGCAAATACGTAAGCACATAGGGTTAGGATACCAATCGGACGGCCCGTAAGCCAACTTGTCCCCTACCTCACCAAAATGGTCTCTATATGACCACTTCACCTATGGGACTACTGAGAAAGTAGATGTGCCAAACCATAAGGAAGTATCCTTCACTAGATCCCAAAAAGTGGAAATTGAGTGAATGACTATAGCGTTCAATGATTTAAGCAATTTAAATGACGATATTGATAACCCGCCTGAAGCAGTCAAGCCCATATTTGACACTATGGAATTTATAGAAGTGAGGAGAGAATAACTTCCAGAACTCGACCCACGAGTAGAAGGTTGGGAATCCACTGACGATGAAGATTTTCACATAGCAGCCTTGCAAGATAGTGAGGAGCACTTACGCTTAACGTGGGAAAAATATGATGCTCCATAAAAAAATACTAACTCGTATAGCATCCGCCTCAGCCTTGGCCTTGAGTGATGGGAATGCCCTTGGGACTCCCCTTATATCGCCTACCCATACCAATCCCACTGTAGGGCATGCGCCAGCATATTAGAGTGCTTCGTTAGTTGGACCCGACACTCTACGACAAAAGAATCAAATCACTCCAACCTCGTGACCACTGACACAAGTAATGACCTACCAGCTCAGCTACCGACACAAGAAGCAAAAAATCCCAATGGTCATCCGCTTGACCTAGGGGAAAACACTCGCATCACCTTCATAGAATTTGAAGAGGAACTTAAACTAGACACTTCTACATCACCAGATTCACCGCAACTCGAAATATTTTAGAAATCTCTAAAGGAAGAGTGGCAACCTCCCCCGAGTGATGACGAGGACTACTAGATAGACCTCTCGGCACTCGAGTTAGCAGAGCGAGCCAATCTAAGACTTCAAGCACCATCAGATCGAGAAGATAAATTCGATACCGTCTTCGACTCCAACCTTCAAGGATGGGAATGTCCCTGGGGATCCCCCTGCATTCTTCACCGTTATCAACCTCACTGTCGAGCATGCGCGCTCATCCTAACATATTATGAAGATAAAGGAAAAGAACTCACTACCCTTGAGAATCCTTTGGGAGATCCCCCTCGGTAGGAAGAGCAACATTATTACAACCCAGAGGATGATAGTTCAATTGACTACAATCTTCAGAGCTTCTTCGAAGAAGAGGTGATCAATGTGGCAGGAGAAGTCTAAGTGTTAGTGTCGCTATCACTAGCGTCACTTAGTGAAAAGATCTCATCAGATGAGGACTCCAAAAAAAATAATGCCAAATTCACAATAAGTCTACATTTCTCGAAGAATCACCCGAACGGCTCCAGTAGCCATCTCGCTCCCTCAACTAGAGGAAGCAATTCTCCCGGTGCCCCTTTGAGGTGACCGACCCTGTACCATATTTATTATCAAAAATTAAAAAAATAGAAAAAATAGAAAACCCTAAAAATTCATAAATACAAAATCTAAAAAAATTAGAAAACCCCCAGAAAAGAAAGGGAACACTTCGTCCCGAACCAAATTTGTGGCCAATAAGGAGACTTTTCTCCTAAGGTTTCTATCCCATTCCCCGCATGAGAATATAAAGCATCCCAGTTATACAACAAGCCAGTGATCATACCGGACAAGATACTTCGTGACTTTGAGAGAAGAATCAGTAGTCTTGACCTTCAGCTTACCAGAGATCTCTGTCACAGATTGTGCCTATAAAGGGTTACCTTTCACAAACTTAGATCCCCAATGTAGCAATTTAGCAGTATACAAACTTACCGAGGATGAAGTAAGAACACCAGCTGCCGAGGTGGCACTAGACTTCCAACATGTTATCGAGTGTTTCGATGAGTAAACCCAAGCTACCACGAAACCCACAGAAGAACTTAACTTTGGCACTGAAGAGAAACACAAGAAGCTACTAATTAGCACAACGCTCAACTCTAAAGAATGCTAACAAATTGCACAAGTCCTATAAGAACACCTTGATTCCTTCGCATGGTTCTACGAGGACATGCCCAGTTTAGACCCAAGTTTAGTAGAACATCGCCTCGTCTTAGAACCCGATGTAAAGCCCGTTAAGCAGAAACTCCGTAAGATGCACCCCTGAACCGCCCTACAAGTTAAAGAGGAAGCTGACAAGTTACACAAAGCCAAATTTAATCGAGTCGTTCTTTACCCTATCAGGCATGCCCAAAAGATGACTTCCCACTTCCACACGTCGACACTCTAGTCGACAACACCGCTGGACATGAGATGCTATCCTTTGTGGACAATTTCTCTGGATATAATCAGATCAAATTAGCAGAGTTTGACTAAGAGATGACTTCCTTCACCACACCATGGGGAATATACTATTACATCGTTATGCCTTTTGGGCTTAGGAACGCAAGAGCCACGTATCAACGTGCCATGATGGCTACCTTTCACGACATGATGCATAAGTGTGTAGAAGTTTACGTCGATGACATATTAGTGAAGTCCCAAATGCGAGTAGGACATGTTGAAGTGCTTCGACTAGTGTTACAAAGAGCTAAGAAATATCAGCTACAAATGACCCCAAAGAAATGTGTCTTCGGGGTCACTTCTGAAAAATTACTTGGTTTCATAGTTAGCAAACGAGGGATCGAAGTTGACCCTGCAAAAGTTTGAGCCATCCTCCAGATGTCACCTCCCAGTAATATCAAAGAGTTATGAGGCCTGATAGGAAGATTGTAATTCATCAGAAGATTTATCTCCCAACATTCGGGCATATGCAATCCTTTCTACAGACTATTTAAAGGAGGAACTGAGTACAAATGGGATGATCAGTGTCAGCAAGCCTTCGACAATATCAAGAAGAACCTCCTTATCCTGCCAATATTATCGCCACATGTCACTGGAAGACCCCTAATTCTATACCTCTCAGCGAACGACAAAGTAATGGGAGTAATTCTGGGACAATATGAACAAGACGGCAAGAGAGAGAAGGCTACCTCACATTGGTGTGGGCCTCTACCAAATTACGACACTACTTCAGAGCACATAAAATACTAGTACTAGCCCGAATGGACCCTCTGAAGTACGTATTCGAAAAGCCCACAACATTAGGAAGGTCGCTTGTTGGCATATGCGCTTGTAAGAATTCGATATCACTTATGTCACATAGAAATCGATCAAAGGATAAGTAATCGCCTATTACCTCGCAGATCTCCCATTGTCGAGTGACGAGCCCGTGCATGTGGATTTCCCCGATGAGGACCTATTCACGATTCATAACGAAGAGCCCGATAAGACCTCATGGATCCTTTATTTTGACCGCGCTCTAAATCACAAAGGAAAAGGCATCAGGATAGTCCTCCTAAACCCACAAGGAGTTGTCATACTTAAGGCTTTTCAACTAGATTTCCCTGTCACTAACAATGTCACAGAATATGAAGCCTTTATAGCTAGACTACGGCAGCACTACAATTAGGTGTGAAATAGTTAAAAACCATCGGTGATTCCAAACTAGTAATTTCACAAGTCATAGAAGAGTGGAAAACTAAGGAAAGGAGACTAATGGCATACCTAATAACAGCTCAATATTTACTAAATAAATTTGAAAGAATCTCTTTCACGCACATCCCTTGATTAGAAAACAAGTTCGCAGATTCCTTAGCCGCGCTAGGCTTGGTCATCTAAATACCTATCAGGCAAAATACCAAGACCTTCTTCGAAAAGCTGATAGTACCCGCCCACGAGGTAGCATGGACCGTCAAGAGAGAATTAGCTTTTCCCCCTATAAGTACAGGACAAAAAGAAGCAATCACCCCGGAAAAGCATGTCAAGACAGAAACTAAAGTTGCTATGCTCATATTTGAAAAATCACCGACTGACGATGGACAATCGTGGTATTTCGACATCTGAAACTTCTTGAAACATCAACACGTCCCTCCATATGCCCCAAAGATCGAACGGAAGACTATAAGGAACCGATGCGCCCGATTCTGCATACTCGGCGAAACATTATACAAAGAGGCCTTCACTAAAAGAGTACTACTATGATGCGTCACGACTGTCAAAAGACAATACATCATCTGAGAAGCACACTCTAGTGCCTGCAGCACCCACTCCAGTAGATAGAGACTCATCGATCAAGTTACATGACAAGGCTACTTCTGGTCGACAATGATCAAAGATTGCCACCTCTATGTCCAATCCTATAAGCAATGCCAAGAACACACCACACTTGTCAAAGCTCCATCAGTTGCATTGAATACTATGACCTCGCCATGGCCATTTTCGATGTGGGCCTTCGAAGTCTTTAGACCTTTCATAGATACCATTGGGAACACTCACGAGCACGTGTTCATACTTACAATGATCTAATACTACACCAAATGGGTAGAAGTTGAATCCTATGTCAGAATCACCACTTCAACACTCGTAAAGTTTATCGTTCAAAATATCATCACCAAGTTTGGAGTACCCAGGATGTTTGTCACTGACAACGGACCACAGTTCATCACAGAGAAGATGAAGAAGTTATGCAAGAAGTACGGCATCGATCTATACCACTCATCACCATTCTACCATCAAGACAATGGATAGGCAGAAGTTATGAACAAAACGATGATTCAAACCCTAAAACGCACAGTAGAAATGAGTAATGGAGCTGACTAGCCTGAGGGACTACCTATAGGACCTTTATTCGTATGGCCACCGGCCAAACTCCCTACCTCCTTACCTACGGGATGGAGGCAGTCCTACCATATGAGATAAAAGTATCATCCTTATGGATTCAACTCGATGATGAGCTATTCTTAGACGAGAGGAGAATTCCCCTACTCACACAGCTAGAGCAGCTCAATGAAACACGTCTAAAGGCAACTAATCACGCTCAAGTATATCAGAGGAGAGTTATCAGGGCTTACGATAAGAATGTCCTTGAACGAACCTTTAATATTAGGGAATTAGTCTTGAAGAAAATCATGGCTTCCAAGCACGCCCATCCGAAAGAAAAAATAAAACCAAACTGGGAAGGCCCTTATGTCATAACAGTCGCATACCCTGGAAATGCCTACAAACTAGCAAACCAAGATGGGGAAGAACTCCCTAGCCCTTGGAATGCCATGTACCTTAGAAAATATTACCCTTAGCCCTGTGATCGTCACATCCCATAGTTAAATAATTATAACCCCCATAGTCGTCACAACTCATTCATTGGTCATACGCCTTCAATTCTCAGAATATCCTTAAGACCTTCGATTTATCACCCACCTTTTCTTACTCGGGCAATCTGATTAAAGGATTAGTAACTTATCTAACCTCTTTCAAAAGCATAAGTAACACTCGATCCTTATTTCCCTTCCTCCGCCATTGGAGGAGACGTTAGAGCAAAAAAACATGAAGATGTTAGGTTTAATCAAAACTCATTATTCTTACACTAGCAGGATGCTTTCAAGAATACATACATCGAAAATTTTGAGTGAGAGCATTACAACGAATGAACAAGTCAATGAGCTCAGAGAAGCATAAGCAGACCATGAGGAAATCCCTGGTAATGTTACTAGGAGTGTATAAGCAAGCTGCGAGGGTGTCCCTGATGTCTCCATACTACTAGCTATCGTCGTTAGGTGGCAGGAGGAGGACAGACTCCAGCTAACCATAGATTGTGAGATTTTGATTGTACCGAAACATGACGAAGAGCTTGATCATGGCATCCCATATCCCCTATGAGAAAAAAGATTGTTACTTATCCCTTTTGGGAAGCATTAGATACAAACTATTCCTTACATCACTGAGCCTTACTCGCCTCTTCTATTTTTTTTACTTCGGATGATAAATCAGAAGACTTATAGGATGCTCCTAGAAATGAAATTGAAAGCTGATGAAGGATGACTGATGCAATGACCTACTATACCTATCATACTTCTCCCAAATAACCACAGGATAGGATGACCACGACCCTAGGATAGACCCCCATATTTAACTGACCTAATAAAAAAGACCTCCCCGGTTCGATGACAGTACCGATCAACTTTTCTTCAAAACTAACTCACCAAATTCTCATGACTGCTTATAGACCCAAAGCGCTCATCTCGAAACTCAGAAAAGCTCCATTGCATCTTGATGTTAGGGCATTTATTTTTATTAGAAGAAGAATCATATCAGAAGCGTCGGCTTGTCCACAAAGAAGATGAGTAACGACAAAGTTACCATCCAGAAAGTGCTACCGAAGATACCATACTGCCAATCCTACCACGCTCCTACACTGGGGCATTTTTATTTTTATTGTTTTATTATTATTTTTATCTTAGCTATTTACTTTCCTTGTTGCATTGTTGTCATTTCAAAAAAAGGAAGAAAAAAGAAAGAGCATATATCCATCTTTTGCTACCAGACTCCGGTCTGATACACATACCTCCCTTGACAACTAGCACGGGGGAGAACAAATACTACTGACGACATTACTCTTACATGTGCAGATATGAAGCAACCTTCAACCATCACCGGCCCAGCTCAAGAAGCATCCAAGTCCCAATGACGGTTGATGGCGCTAAAGCAACTAAAAAGTAAAAGTAGACGCAAGAGGTAGCTAAAAGAAAAGGTGCCAATCAAGTACATCTAAACCAAAAATCTCTCAATATATGTCAAAATCTTTTCATTTCTTTTTACACTTATCACCAGGGGCATCCCCCCTATATATACAACACACACATACCATAGATATAAAAATACACGCATGCACCCCTACTCCCTACGCTACTGCTAGAATAGCTAATCACCGCTGTCCCTTATATCATCAGCTCGAAGGTCCACAGACTGGTCCTTTGAAAACAAAATCCAAACACCTAGAGTTCTTGAAACCTCTAGACGATGAGGCCCCACCAGAGAACCCCCCTCACTCGCTTGACTAGTAGATTGCCTCGATCGCAAATGAGGAGGATACCTCTCAAAAATCTCATGAACAGCTGAATCCTCATGAGCATCACCCCTGACCCGATCATGGGACGTGTGATGAGACTGCTCGGCTGAGGAATCCGTAGCCATCGACTCTAACCCAACAAGCTGACGAGCCAGCCTATGTATCCCCCGCTCACTCCTCTCCAAATGATACTGTAGCTGATCTAGGGTCACCTGAGACTCTGCTCACATCGTCCGATGCACTGTCTCTAATGCCTCAGCCTGAGTCCTCTGTGCAACCATCACCTCGACAAACAGGTCATCGCGACTCTGTCTCCCCGAGGATTCGTCTCGCCTCAGTAGTGACGCACACTCGCGCCACCTCTAGACGCACCTCCTCAAGCTGGCGGACCGGCATAACCACACCAAGTCAAAGAAAAACTAATATATACATAAAAAAATAAGAAACTTTGAAAAGGAAAGGATTATACCAGATGCAGCCTCTCCTCTAGGAGTCGCCCAACCATCTTAGCAGGAGGCACGGAAGGAACAGTGAAAGTAGGCAGCTGTAACAAGAACAAACAAATACATCAGAAAAGTACTATAATGACAAATAAACCATGAACACAATAACTAAAACATACCTGAGTAGGGATAGGAACAGACTCCTAAGGGGGAGCCTTGGAAGCAAAGTCTGAAACAACCTACACAAAGAACCAAACAAACCAACAAAAGACATGTCAGAACCAAATAAAGATGAAATAACCTAAACAGAATTATACCACATAAAAAAATATTATATATATATACCTGACTCTCCTGGCGTAGAGAGGCAGTAGTCACCTCCCTCGCCTGAAGATCCTCGACAACCCGACACTAAAATACCGCATGATATTAGTAAGCTACTAAGAAAGCGAAACAATGACACCCAACAAACTAATGCAATGACACAAATAAGATAATAGATTCAATGGAACTTACCCAATGATCTAGCTCAACCCGAAAGCTGAGCAATCCCTGGATCCTCCTAACTGGAGGAAGCAACTAAAGATGGATCAAATGCCCGAACGGGACCTCTAGTAGCGAGCTCGACTCTCTACGAATAATAATAAACACATCAGTTGGCGATCTCACGATGTTAACAATTTACAAAACCATATTTGTAAAGACACTTACCAATTGATCGAACTCAGAACATAAACTGGCCGCTGCCTCTCGGTCAGCCAGCTGCTAACTGTGATAGACATCCAGTAGGGCCGCCTGACGAGCAAACTCACCCTCCCTCTCAGACTGTCTAAAATAAAATGAAACGAGACACCACAACCATGTCATAACGACCAGAAGACTGAGTCCACATAATATAATAAATCCATAAATTAACTCACCAAGAGTCGTCGAGTCTCCGCTAGCTAAGTCACCCAACTCATCCTCTGCCGCCCTAGCATGAGCAATAGAGCAAGCTAAGGAGTATAGCATCTCCTCATCCGGACGAGGACAACACCTTATCCGCTCCATCACCCTATGGAGGGCATCTAATGCCCCCCGCAAGCTCGTGGTGAGATGTCCCTACTCTAGCGTAGCCAACCTCTCCCTCAAAGCCGACACTGAATCCGACCCACCAATCGCCAAAGAGCCACTCCCATGGAAGGGACGTGTGAAGAGGCACCCGCCGCCCAATGCATAAACCACTGCACATACTCCTGGAGTCTGCCTCATCACGTGCCCCTGTAACCCAGATCTGCCCAACTTTGAAATCCTCTATATGAAGTGCCATCTGCTCTGTAAAATTCTGGCCAGGAGGGCCAGTCATCCTTTTCGCCACTCTGTGGCAAATCTCTAGAAGGACTCCCTAAGCGAGCCTCAGCTACCGTACCGCTAGAGATGTATGGACCCTCTCCACCCTCTCAAAACAATGGACCCATATGTCCACATCAAAGAAGGGCCGGCCAGACTGAATCACTGGCACCCCTGGATCCTCCTCATCGGCATACAGCCTCCAAATCATCTACAACCAAGAAAATGAGCCGACCCCTCAATGCAGACTCAGATCCTAAAAGATCGATATGAAATAAAAAATAAATACACATGACGATCTATACCTGCCCCACGTGCATATCCTCAAAGAGACCGTGCATGGTCTGAATAACCAAAAACCAACGGCGACCCCTCAACGCCTCCCTCCACACGTGCATCTGCAAAAATGTGAACCTCACCTCCAACGGAACCCCCGGATGAAGAAAAGTGAAGTGATCATATGCCCAAAACTAGAAAACAAAATAAAGAAAACGCTAAGTAGATACTACTATCAAAAGTCTAAGAAAAAAAATATAGAGACATTATGACATTAATTAGCTAAAACTCACCTGAAGGAAGGGAAGGAAATCTCTTATCGTTGCAATGCCCTGTCCCTAACGGTAAAGCTACTCATAGAGATGCGCCAATGCGGCCGCGCCCCACGCATAGGTGGAGACTCGGTCCAAGTCCCTGAGAACCATAAAAATTAACCCGGTGATGCATCCCCGCGTCGAAGAAGAGAAGAGTACCACACAAAGGAAGTGCATCAAGAATGCTCAAAGCACCCTATCCGCAGCCAACCCTGGCTCCACCATGGGCTCCCGACCTACCACTATCACACAACGCGCCTCATAGGACGCCTTCGCCTCTGAATGGTGTCTCAGGGGGACAAAGCCACTTGCAATTTTATCAAAAAAACAAGTGACTTGAACTATACTTGGCCCCGATCTGCTTGACCTATATGGCACACCCAAAATCTCCTCACACACTACTAAGTAATCTCTTGCCATCGACCCTGTGATCGGCTCACCCTCGAAACGAAGGCTAGTAATGCGAACCCAGTCCTCTGGAGTCAGCAACATCATACCAACTGGAAAGAGAAGCGCCTGTTGCCTCTTCCTCCACCTCTCCAAGATGGTCGTGATCAGGCCATGATCGACCTAAAAGGGCTCCAGCAGTAGGATCGGTCCAAAATTGAAAGACACCAGCTATGCCCGCTGAAACTCCGATAAGGCACGGTACCAAGTGTGAGACTCGGTTCATGCCGAGCTGATAGCCAGCTGCGGGGCCTCCTATTGAACGAAACACAAACAATAATAGTAAGATTAACACATACCTATGATGAAAGATAAACAAATTTAGAACTAAAAGCAAGTCAAATATGACCCAAATACCCAATAATATTTTACAACAAATACACAAAATGTGATAAGGGCAACTGAATAGAAACATGACCTATCTCTGGATGCTGTCATGATGCATGAGTGAGCACACAACCAAGGATCAATATAGGTTCTACATAAATTAGAATGGTTTTCGGAGCCTAATAAGCCTATGTCATAACCTAAATGGCTAAGATAATGAAAGAACTCTTGCTCATCCGTTCCTACCTAGCCTCGAGTGAAGAAATCCTCCAGCGGGAACTGTCTGTGATCTCGATGCTCCTCACCCTGAAAACCAATCGATCAAAATGGGCATTTGACCAATCGATTTGAGAAATCGATTGATTGAAATTTTGAACCAACTGATCGATTTGAAATTGATCGATCGAAATAGTCAACTAGTGCATTTATGAGGGAAACCGATCGATCAATTTGAAAATCAATCGATCGATTTCGATATTATATAAGGGGATCATGCGCTTTCAGTTTCAAAAAATTAGAAACTTGATTTTTCTTTTGGGGGGGGGTTGTCTTGTGCTCTTACTTTGAGACTTCCAGACTTCGATTAAACACCTTTTGGTGTTCGATGCTCCACAAGATTGAGATTCAATCACTTCAAAAAGATAAACCTTAAACATTTAGAGATTGAAATTTGGGATTTTTGTATTACACCTTAGTTATTTATAGTTTCTAGAAAACACTAGTTTCTTCTTGATTTTTTGTGGTATCAATGGTGTAGACACCCAAATTTGGCCCAAGGCCCAATCGAAACACATTTCGAAAGAGGCGCACTTCCGAGCTTTTGATGGCATGCATAGAACCCTGAAGAACCTTTCTAAAACCTTAGGAACCTTCCCAAAACCCTAGGAGTCATCTCAAACCCTTAGGAACCACCCTTGATCCCTTAGAAACCTTGCCAAACCTTTAGAAACCAATCCCAACCCTTAGAACCCTTCCGAACCCATACCTAGACTTTCCTGGGCAATGGATAAAGAGTGGTGCATTGGGACTAATTGGAAACTTCTACTATGATTGAATCTCATACCATTGAAAAGTAGAAGTCCTCAGCTTTCCAACAAGCTAAGAATCACCCCTATCGGAACTGTACGCGAGAAGATATCGCATTTCGAAGGTCTAGGGCATTTTAGAGTTTTGAGGAGGACCCCCCTAGGGTTTTGGCGCATCTATTAGATGTGCCAAGCCATTTCTCCCCAGAAATGGCTTGGCACCTAATAGTTGCACCAGCCTATAGGTGCGTCCCACCTTAGGCAGCCTACTTCCCAAAACCCTGTGGAACACTATTTTACTGTTCCTAAGCCCGGCGCATCTATTAGTGGTGCTAGGCTTTTAAACTGTGACTGTGGGTTTTTACCTCGAAATTTGAGATTGGGGTTTGACTCGTTGACTATCTTGATCCTTGGGGTGTATTTTGATTGTTCTGTTGCACCCATTCCCTATATATTTGTAACCTTTAAGTGGTTTAAAGCTCTATCCCATCATCCATCATTAAAGCTAACTTTCATATATTTCAAGGCTCTAAAAACCCTAGGAAACTTTAGATGGCTAGATTACCTAATTCCTAACCTAGTTTAGCCTCTAAACACCCTCCTAACCTCTCCTTTTCCTATAAATAGAGAGGTACCCCCCTTTAAAGAGGCTTGAAAAATCTCTCAAAATTGAGATTAAGAAACCTCTCTCTCTCTCTCTCTCCTATAGTACACTTTTTCATACAAATTCCAGAACCTTCAAACCCTCTTTAGACCTTAACCTTTCATCTAAAAGCCTTAGTTTAGGTGTGTGCTACCCCCTAGACTTACCTCTCTACCTCTTAGCTACCAAGCCCTAGGAGCTAGAACCCCGATTTTCACCATACAAGCCATTGAAGGTCACCGAAGCAAGCCTACGCAAGGCTCCACGGCGGTGAAATAAGGGCCCAAGAGCTTCGGCTCTCCCCTCTTGTCCTTTACCTTCTGTGATTCTTCCTCCATCCTCTCATTTGTGCCGTTACGCCACCAAATTTTTGATAGAAACGGAGGGGCACCAATAGGATTTGAGTGTTATAAAGGCAACCAGGAAGGCTTTTTTGTTTCCATTATGCCATTTTTGCTTTAGCCATAAGTAGAGACAGCATTAAGCGAGTTGATTGGGTGCCTAACACCTTTCCCATCGATAACTGAAGCGCCTAACCAAGAGCCCTTGGCGTAGTTCGGATTCAGAGTCAATTTTTAGCACTTCGGTGCTCTTTAAATTTGATTTGGGTTTCCCAGGACATCAAAAGCTCCGAGTGGCGACTCTTCAATTTTTACGAGTGTGCATCGTCGCGACGGGATCGTCACGATTCTCATGGTTGCTCAGATGGCGACTCTGCTAGGGATTAGCTAGTGGAGCTTCCCCTTTAATTTTGGCCATTTACTTTTATTTTTCTAACTATTTTATTGCTGTTTTTTACTATTTTTTTACTCACCCCTCCGATTATGTCGCTTTCTCACCCCTACTTTTTCATCATTTATGAGCCTTAGCCTATTAGCGGGCCTACTTGTGTACCGTCTTAAAATTCTTTACTTTTACGTCATTTTAAGTGCCTTAGCCGATTGGCGGGCCTACATGCGCCTTTAATTTCATCAATCATATTACAAACAGTGGACGCCGGCCCATGGAGGCGGCACAGGATCATCACCCCCGATCTTTGAACTCTAAGTAAACTCCCATTTAAAGTAAAAATTAAAATTGAACCAACAAAGGGGATTTAATCAATTTTTGCTGGGTAGATTTTTACGGGTTGGGCTGTTCTAGGCACACATACAATCTCTCGGGTCTTAGTACGGCGGTAGCCCCTAGTGGTGATGATCCGAAAAGTCCCAGCCCACATAGTACCTGAGAAAGTGCTTGCGCTTGAGGTATATTGGGTGGGTAACCTTCTCGTTACCAAGCTTAAAACCCAGGGAAAAGTGAGGGGTAGCGGACCCTGTTGTTGGATTCCCTTATGGTGCTGTTTATTATGTGGTGGAAACAAATTTAAAAATGAAGTAAAATAAAAGAATGGATTCAGCACAACTAAAGTAATCCTAGACCTGCAAGATACAGGGCCTATTGTAGCAAGTTTTGATAAGTAAGAGTTTGTCCCACAGAGAAATTGATCTAGAACCTAGAATGGGCTATAATAGTAGGCTTTCAGATCTGGCTACAAATCTGATAATCCTAAAGAAAGGGAGCTGGGTGTCACGACTACACTAAATTAGTGCTAACAATAGAGAAATAAAATGTAACCCTATCCTAAAGAAAGGGTTAAGAAGAAGTTGGTGATGGTGTGTACTAAAATAAAATATAAAAAATGGTGAGAAGAAAGCAGGTTAAGTTTAGAGTTAAAGAAGTAATGTAACTCAGATTTAGTCTGTCCCTGTAGTGCTCCTTGCTAAGACGCTATCAAAAGCCCAACAAAATAGAAGTATCCAACTTACCCATGCCATTTGGGGTGCTCTTAAGGCTATAGGCTGTCCACTCAAATGGTCATAGCCTATCCTATAGAGTCTGTCAAATCCCATTGATCAAGACAGAAGTTGCTAACCTAATCCAGAGGAGTAGACTAATCATTCCCCAACTAGTAGACCAGATCTGGTCATGAATACTATTGCAGCACTATGTAATGCCAGTGCTAAAAGCTCCCCAGATCTGTGCATAGATCTGGCTAACATCCATAGATATTCCAACCCATAAAATCCTAGGTGCTTTGCCAAGGCCAATGGCTCACTAGTGCCCACAAAAAGGACCATGTAAGAGGTTGAATCAGGCTATAAATTCAACTAGTCATTGCTACAAAAGGCTTGCGTTGACTCGGCCTCAAGCTACAACTGCTACAAAGAAATCAAATCTAACATCTGATTTCGGTTAGGTAAAATAGAGGGGAGCCAATTCCTGTACAAAACCTCCTCACAAGGCTCTAAAAGCTCATGTGTAGGGGAGAAGAATCCTTCTCAAACATGTGGCTGGACACCACCTTAGGGCTATACTCTGTCCACTCAAATGGTCATAGGGTATCCCATTGGTCTGTCTATACCACAGAGGTCTGAGAAAGAACATGTAAACTGCTGCAACCAACATGGTCCACAAGCCTCCGAGCTCCCCAGACCTCACTACAAATCAAGCATTGCTTTTCATGGGGCTATCAAACCAAGGGAAATCAGATGATAAACAATAGATCTACTGAAAACTGAATGGGCTAGCCCCAAATATATGGATCCTATAGACATCTAAGGGAACCATAAGATCTTTAGATTCAATTAGTCAATAAAACAACAATCCATTAATAAAAGCAAACCTTACAATTAACTGCCTCCAGGCTGCAGCTTGTACACAACTGCTCATCCAAGATCCCAATGTATACAAAACCTATTACAAAACTGAAATAGAACTAAGCCTAACTACTTATAAGGGGATTAGCTAGCAAATGTTTGGCTAAGAGAGAAGAAAAATAAGAAAAAGAGGTGATCACCTAACCCTAGCCTGCTAGAATTTTCCGCCGACAGAGGATGAAGGAAGGATTGATGATTAAAACTAAACTCTAAGTGTAGCTTATGTACTATGTCCATGCAGCCTTGGTTCTGAAGGGGTTAACCTTAGTTTTTCCAGCAGATGTGGTATTATGACCCTTGAGTGCCATGAGATGTGCACCTTGAGATCCGCACCTCAGAAAGTGTGCCCTAGCCTTGAGAAATTCTCGTAAGGTCCTGCTAAAATTGAGAAGTGGGGAAACCGTGCTTCGCAGGGCTAGCATATGCATTAATTCATTCACGCACTTGTAGACCCTTTGTGGAGTAGCCTTTGGCTGGTGGGAAGTGCTCACTCGTGTAGCAAACCATCAGTTAATCGCGCAATTCCTTTGCGCTGTAAGGCTGTCGCGGAGATGGTCAGGAGCGCCTGTAATTCTCGCACAGTAGAGCTTCAGAAGCTCTCTCTCACTTGCTGAGTACTCGTGCAGTTATGTTCCAGTGCTCACGTAGTAACTGGTAAGGCTTCAGATTGTGTGAGATCTACGCGAGGAGAATTTTGGGCGTCTCTCTCTTCTTGGGCCACGCAAGAACTCTGTGAGGTACATTTTGTTCATTACACATATAGACTCGCTAAGTTCTGTGCATGGCTGCTTTAAGGCTTGATCTCCGCGAGAACTTCGCGATGGAAAATTTTGAGGCTTTTAAACTGCAAGATCTTCATGATGTCTTTATAGCCCTCCTTGTGACTACGCGCCCCATTTGTGCAAGGGCATCTTCCACTGCATCCTTAGCTTCGTGAGAAAACTCCTCAACTCTGTGAGATCTGTCTATTGATACTCTGATGCATTGCACTTGCTGATGTTGCAGTCTTCTCCATTCTCAGCTAACCTTATCCATCTGCTAGACTTTGGTCAATGATGACCAGCAAATAAGTCACCATGGTGAGAACTACCAAGGTGTTCCCTTAGGCTTTGGCTCCAGCTGTCATCCTTGCATGTATTCTCTCTTCTTTGAACCAAAAAGTAAGGATTTTGTATTAAGCTGCATAGATTATTGCTAACTATAAAATACACTTAACAAATGATTATTAGTCTGCTTCAAGGTTTATAAAAGGCTAGGTTAAGAGGTGAAAAGTGGTACTTTTCAGTGAATAACAGACCAGTACCGTCCTTGTAATCCTTAGGTTCGGTGAGGAAGAGATTTGATTCATTAAAGCAGTCAGTCCTCGAAAGCACAACTTCTAGAAAAACCAAGTTAGAAGACTCATTTTGGGTTGAAATCTCTGCTGTCATAAACTATCAAAGCCCACTTTTGCCTGGCGCCACTAATACTCGCGCCAAGCCAAAAAGCCCAAGTTTTACTCTGGAGCCAGTAATGCATGCACCAGTGTAAAACCTTGACCATTTTAGCCTAGCGCCTCTAATAGCTGTGCCAAGATTGTATTAGATAGTTATAGACTGAATCTGTGGCCTGTTTCACCACCCAAAGTCCCCGATTAGTGATTTTAGTGCCTCTGTCTAGGCCCCACAATTTTTGACACCCAATGCACCCTGGCCGGTTAAGAGAAGGTGACTTCTTTTTTACTCATTTCGAGGGATCGGGTTGTTTGTATTGGTTTCCGTGCCTTCAATAGATCAAGGAGTTTCCCATTGATTCTTTCGAACTGCTTCGAAGCCTTTGCCGCGAGACCTATTTAGGGTATGAGAGCCACCCGAAAAGGGAATTCAAAAGGCCCCGAAATCCTTAATCTTTTCACTTATAAATTTTTTTAAAATAATCCAAAAATAAAAACCCTAAAAAATAGAGTCTTGTTGGTGCCGACACAACGACATCATACCGTTCGTCATCCCATAGGAGAAGGAGGAAGCTTTACGGGCCCCACCTGAGGCACCCGTACCCGACTCGATACCAAGCCATGTCATGGGCTGTGGATCCGGCATATGTCTATCCCGTCTCATCCCCAATGCATTCCCCAACCCATTCCCATGTGGAAGAAGTTATCACATCCATCCCCCTCACTCAATCCCCATTCGCCGTCACCGGCCCCTTCGGTGCTCGTATCTTTCCATCTACCACTTCTTAAAATATCCAAAATCCAACCCCCCATTCCCCATTTTCACAAGCCATGCCTTCATCCATGGCCATTCCCAACCCATCCACACCCATTCAAAACCTGACCCAATCCTCCACCTTCACCAATATACCCTATTTTTCATCCGCCTAATGCATACCCAATCCACCCACATCTATCCATGCTGCATCTGATCCCCCATACATCCCTCCATCTACCCAGGTCATGCTTACTTTTACCGGGGCCATGACCAGCTTTCATCTCTCATCCTCCACACCTATGCCCTATACATCCTCCCCATACATGCCTAATCCATCCCCATTCACCAATACCTCACCTCATTTCTTCAACCCACCTCATATCCCACCACTTACTCGGGTCATGCTCGATTTTACCAGACCCATGCCTTATTTTTCCTCCTCATCCACCCCATCCATGCCACTCCAACCCTTAAATACTCCATCTCCATCTGATCCCCCTTCCATGGCCATGATGGAGGAGATGGTCCAAGCTTACACTAGGTGGAAAGCTTCCCAACACTTCCCCTCTCGTCCATACCACACATCCATGGATCCATCTGAAACCCTATCAAGCCTCCATGCCTCATTCCCCCATGACCCCCATCAACCCCCCATTATCCATACCATCCAAACCACCATTACCCACATACCCCAAGGTCCAGTGGCCCAAAACCCCATCATCCATACCCATCAAGGGCCCATGGTTCAAACCTATTAAGGGCCCATGGCTCATACCCATCAAGGGCCCATGGTCCAGACCAATCAAGGGCCATTACCCAGACCCAGCAAGGGCCTGTGGCCCAGACCCAACAAGGGCCCATGACCTAGACCCATCAGACCCAAGCTCAGACCCATCAAGGGCCCTTGGCTCAAACCCATCAGACCCAGGCCCAAATCCATAAAGGGCCCATGGAGTAGAACCATTAGACCCAGGCTCAGACCCATCAAAGGCCTATGACCCAAATCCATCAATGGCCCGTGACCCAGAACCACCAAGGCCCACTGGGCTAGACCAATCATGACCAAGGCTTTATGGCCCAACCTTCCCAACGACCCATGGGCTAGACCTTTATAGCCCAACCCTCCCAAGGCTTCATGGCCCAAACCCAAGCTGAGCAAGGCCCTAACCTTGAAGCCTCACACCCATACCCTTCACAATTCCTCCAAAATTTCACTCACCCACAACCCTCATATCCAGCTCAAACCCATACCTTACATCAACCCCAATTCACCCACATCCCTACATCCCATAGTAAGTTCCAAACTTTCCCCATGCCCAATGGCCTCACCAGACCCCACCACAAAGTCTGACTTCCACTCATCCCATCACCCAATAAACCTTCCCTCACATTCAATGGATTCACCCAACCCCCATTCAGACCATTCCCATCCAGTCCATGCAACACCAATAAGAAAATCCCCCCCTCACTGCACCTTATGTAGTCCAACAGTATGAAGAGGACGAGATTTTGAACAATGGTGCTTATGCCGGGGCATTGGCCAATATTAACCCTCCTATAATTTCCCACCCCCTGATAGCCCAGAGTGAAGCTCATCCAACTGCTGAAAGAATGGCCCCCCATGTCTAGGGAATTGGAGCAGTTGAAAGAATATCTAGACAAAATTCAGAAGCAATTGTTGAAGATGGGTGGTGCTAAAATCCATGCCACGGACTTCTTACCCCTTACCACCAAAATTTAAAATGTCGGCTTTTGACAAGTATAATGGCACCGGTAATCCCATAGCACACCTCAAGCCTTATTGTGGGGACATGTGCCAGTATGGAGGGGATGAAAGACTATTAATAAATGTCTTTCAGAAAAGTTTGACTGGTTTGACCTTAAGATGGTTCACGTCCTTAGAACCATCTATGATAAAGACTTGGAAGGACTTGACACGTTTATTTCAAGAATAATATGTCTACAATATAGACATTGAACCGCGCAAGTCAGACTTGGCCCGATTAAAATAGAACCCTAACGAAACTTTCAGCGATTATTTGGGGCGTTGGAGAGCATTGGCATTTTAGGTTAGAAACAGGATACCTGATGACCAGTAAATAGAAATGATTACCAAAAATACATTGCCAGTGATCTCAGACTTTCTAGTGTACCAGCAACTGTCCAGCTTTACTGATATGGTAAGGAACACAAATTGCTATGAAGATGCTATTAGGGAAGTTCGCTTGAGCAAGAGTGTGCTTGGGGGAGCCAGTGGAGTAAGGAGGTTCTCAGAGCAGAGAAATGAGAAGAGAGCTGGGGTCGATGTCCAGAACATTGCCAACACCAAGCCCAATAATAATATAACCTCATTCTAATTTAAGGCAGTCCAACCAACACTAGTCAGAATTGAGCCAATGCAGAGGACAGGGAATGGACAGGGGATGCAGATGACTCCAGAGCAGAGGAGAGCTCACTACGATCTAGTTTTTACACCCTTAGGGTAATCATTAAATGTAATTTTACCTTTGCTAATAGAAAAGGGACTAATTACCGCCCTCCAACCGCGACCTCCTCCAAATCCTATCCCGACGAACTATGACTCCAACAGTCACTGTAATTTTTTATCAGGTCACCTGACTGATCGCTGCTTCACAATTAAGTATGCGATATAAGATTTAATTGATGCCTGGAAAATCATTCCACTTGCACCTTCCCAAATGAACCAATGTGCAAATATACATCAAGTCCCATTACCCCCACACCCTATCGGAGGAGCAGGTCCCAGACCCACCATCGGGATGATAGTGGAATATGTGGAAGAGTTTGAATTTGACCCATCACATTACATTAGTGACAGGGAGAGTTATGTGGCACCTTTGTAGAGAAATCATGAAGAAAGAAGTATTAAGGTGATTGCCCTTGAATTTGTCAAATTATTTCTGCAACCCAACACCCCAAATTGAACCCCTAGATCTTAGGGCCTATTTGCCATCACCCACTGCCATCAATTATGTGCAAATAAATGCATATCAACCATATATTGCCACCCCCATCAGTTACCCAATATCCCATCAAGTCCCCCATCCCCCACCATCACCTGTTAATTATCAGTGGTCCACTCCTACCCCATTACCCCTGGTGCAACCACCCACAAACCTCACCACCCCCACCTGGCCTAATTTTTCCACCCACTCATCTATCATTGAAGTTAAACAAATCTTACCCACCCTTTCTGAGCCATCAGTACAAGTGCATCAGACACCGACAGCTACGCCATTTCATATCACAGGACCAACTTATAATCCTCATCAGGTCCCGTTGAGTTATGAGCAGATCGATGCTAATGCCGGCAGTAGTAGAGAAGGGGTAGTAGACTTTGTCACAAGATTCGAGAAGATATCTAAGCAACCGGAAGCACTAGTAACAACACAAGCCCAACCAGAGGGAGAGAAAGATAGTATCGTTAATCCTTTCAAAAAAATGAGTCGAGAAAAAATACTGGAGACTCAATTAAGAAGAATGCCGGCTCATATTACTTTATGGGATCTATTGATGACATCCCCACTCAATTTTCAAGCTTTAATGGAGGTGTTAAAGAATGCGCATGTTTCGCTTCAGGTGAGCCCAGATGAAGTTGGACAAATAATTGGACAAGTTATGGCTCCCAATTCCATTTCTTTTTCGAATGCCGATTTACCGGAGGAGGGAAACAATCACTCAAAATCCCTTAATATCATTGTGGAGTCCAGAAATATGATAATTCCTTTGGTTTTAATCGATAATGGGTCTGCTCCGAATGTCTGCCCGCTAAGAACTGCCACGAAGATTGGGGTAGATCCGTGTATGTTGAGACCTACAAGAACTAGTGCCCGAGGTTTTGACAACACGAGAAGGGAGATAATGGGAAAAGTTGACCTTGACCTAGTAGTTGGGCCAATGACCTTCTCCATACTCTTCCAAGTGATGGGCATCAACTCCTTGTTTAATTTGTTGTTGGGGCGCCTGTGGTTACACGAGGTTGGAGCAATACCGTCCACACTGCATCAGAAGCTCAAATTTTCATCTGGGCAGAAGGTTATCACAATAATTGGTGAAGGGCATGACGAGAAGGAGAAGGCCACCCACAGCATAGAGAATCCAAAAATATTAGATGTGCCACATACTGATGAGGACACCGACCTCCATAATTTCGAATATGAGGTATCGACAGTTATCCTAGAGCCCCCGAAAAGCATTATTTCAAAAATCGGTGGTGGAATGGAAGTGGTAGTGGACATGCTCCAGAAATGGGGCTACCAAAGAGGAATGGGGTTGGGACCTCGATTACAAGGAAGAAGAGAGCTCGTCACAGATAAGGGGGGCTAAAAAGTTAGATTTGGGCTAGGTTACAAGCCCACTGAGGAAGAGGTTCGAGAGGCTAAGGAGAAAGCCCGAGCCACGGCAGCTGCAAGACGTATCTCAAACTCTAAACCTTGATTAGAAGTAAACCTAGCCGCATTACCCTTCCCAACCTAGAAGTAAACCTAGCCGCATTGTCCCTCTTTAAGGAACAATATTTCATACCTGAACAATCTCCCCTTGTGGTAAATCACCACAAAACTTTATTAACGTTTGAGGACATAATCTCAAACGAACCTGGGATCAACATGATGGAAGCTGACTCCGAAGAGCCATATCAGTCGGCACCCTTCATCCAAAAAGGTAAAGGAGCGGCACCTCAAGTACGCAATTGGGCATCTTGGCCCCAAACTCTAAAAGCGAGGAGTGGCCTAAAATTTGGCACCCGTTTCCTAAAAAAAGCAACCTATAAAAAGTGAGATAAGCCCTTGGCAGGCAATACCGTATATATATAGGGACCAACTTTGCCAAGGGCTCATTTCCGAGGAAAACAAAAATTCCAAAAACATAGAGAAAATACAAAATCCAAAAATATTGTCTTTCAAAATTTCAAATAAAATCCCACAAAAAGATGCCTTAATCGAAATGTCCGTCCCCCGTGAAATCGACCCCTTTCCTATGGAAATATAAGAAGAGGCAGGAGTTACGAGTCTGGATGAGGATGTCCTTTTTTAGGATCTCCCCAATGAGCTCCTTGACTGATTTACTGACTTTGAGCATGGCCGTGCCCCCATTGTTGAAGAAACAGAAGATATCAATCTAGGGACTGAGGAGATTTATCAAATTACCAAGATCGAAATGTTGCTATCTCCCAAAGAAAGAAAAAGCATGATTGATTTCCTTCGGTCATACCAAGACGCTTTTGCCTGGTCATACGAGGACATGCCCGATTTGGATTCCGATTTGGTCGAGCATGAGTTGCCACTCTACCTTTATATGAAGCCAGTCAAGTAGAAGCTAAGACGTCTCTGACCTGAGTGGATGCTGGAAGTCAGGGATGAGGTCATTAAATAGTATGACATGGGGTTTCTCATGGTATCTAAATAACCACAGTGGCTAGCCAATATTGTCCTGGTGCCGAAGAAGGACGAAAAGGTTCGCATGTGCATTGATTTCCAAAACATGAACAAGACGAGCCTGAAGGATGATTTCCCTTTGCCGCACATCGACATCGTGACCGATAACACTGCTAAGCATGAGATGCTTTCATTTATGGACAAATTCTCAGGATATAATCAAATCAAGATGGCAGAGGCAGATCGAGAGAAGACAACGTTCATCACCCTTGGGGAACTTTCTGCTATCGTTACATGTCGTTCAGATTAAAGAATGTCAAGGCAACCTATTAGAGGGCTATGTCGACACTATTCCATGATATGATGCACTGAGAAATTGAAGTGTACGTCGATGACATGATCACCAAGTCACCGGAGTAAAGTGACCATCTAATAAACCTCCAAATGTTGTTTGAGAGGTTGAGAAAATATAGGTTAGATCTGAATCCTCATAAATGTGCATTCGGTGCCATGTCAGGAAAGCTATTAGGTTTCATTGTCAGCAGGAGAGGTATCGAGGTAGACCCTATTAAGGTTAAGGCCATCACGGAATGCCGCCACCATCTACTGAGAAAGAAGTTAGAGGATTCTTGGGTAGGATACAATACATCAGTCGATTCATTGCATAGCTAACGCCTATCAGCACGTTGATCTTCAAGCTACTTCGAAAGAACTCACACGTTGATTGGAATGATGATTGTTAGGCAGCATTCGATAAAATCAAAAGCTACCTCCTCAATCCACCAGTGTTGGTGCCACCCGAGCTGAGGAGACCACTCTTGATGTATCTCTCCACGATGGAAGATTCGATGGGATGAGTCCTAGGACAGCATGACAAGATGGGAAGAAGGGAGCAGGATATTTACTATCTCAGCAAGAGGTTTACTGACTATGAGACACACAATTCTCATCTAGAGAGAGCATGTCTATCTCTTATATGGGCCACTCAGAGGCTCCGCCATTATTTACCATCCCAAATAGTTCTACTCCTAGCCCGAATGGACCCATTGAAGTACTTATTTGAGAAGCCAGCTCTCACTGGATGAACAACACGTTGGTAGCTTTTATTATCTGAGTTTGAAATCACTTACGTCACTCAGAAGTAGATCAAGGGGCTAGCACTCGCTGATCATCTTACCGACAATCCATTGCCCGATTATGAGCCCTTGAGAATCGAGTTCCTTGATGAAGACATCTTGTTCATGACGAAAGATGATACTGAAAAAGCAGAGGAATCGAGGGTTATACACTTTGACGAGGCAGTAAATACCGAAGGTCAGGGGGTTGATGCCATTTTGATTTTGTCGAGAGGATCCCATGTACGGGTCTCCATCAAACTCAACTTCTCTTGCCTAATAAATTTGCCGAGTATGAAGCTTGTGCAGTAGGCCTATAGGCAGCCCTTGATCTGAATGTAACACATCTTTGAGTATTCAACAATTCGCGGCTGATCATTTGCCAACTGAATGGAGATTGGAAGATGAAAGATGAGAAACTGATCCCTTACCATGAGCATCTCGAGGACCTGATTGCATGTTTTGAGGATGTCATGTTCTCCTATGTTCCTCGAATAAGGAATCGTTTTGCCGACGCATTAGTAACTTTAGCGTTAATGGTAGAAATCCCATATGATGTTGTGATGATACCAATCATGATTGAGCTAAGGAATGAGCTAGCCTTCTGCCTCCAGATTGAGGAACCTACAAAGTCAGATGATGAGCCACCTTGGTACTCAGATATCAAGTACTTCCTCGAGACTCGAGCTTTCTCTGAGGGGACATCCAGAGAGGACAGGCACACTATCCAACATCTAGCAATAGGCTACATCATTTGTCGTGAGTGCCTTTATAAGCGGTCCTATAACAACATTCTTCTCAGAAGCCTTATTGAAGATGAAGCGATCAATATCATGAAAGAGATCCATGAGAGAGTATGCAGTGCCCACATCAGCGGTCACATGCTCGCTAAGAAAATCCTACGACAGGGATACTTTTAGATCACTATGGAATCGAACTGTTGCAAGTACGTTCAAAAATGCTACAAGTGTCAGGAACACTCCAACCTAATACACGCTCCTGCCATCGATCTACACTGCATGACCACTCCTTAGCTATTTACTACCTGGGGCATTGACGTCATTGGTATGATTAATCCGAAAGCTTTAAACGAACATCGATTCATCCTCATCGCCATTGTTAATTAGTGAAAAATACCATTTTTCACCTCCTATCCTGACCTTTGATGGACCTCTGACGTGACTAATAATGTGTTTTGAGTGTGTTTTCTAGTTAGTAATAAAATGCAATCATAGTGCAGACATTCATCTAAAAATACCAAAGAAGTGGCAAGCTGCTCCAACATGTGCTCATGCAGCCCAAAAGGCCATCCATCAAGCAGTTCACAGAACCTCAGAAGTCTATGGGAATGGCATGTGTCCAACTGGGTGAACTTGGGAGCAAGAGCAATTTCATTGAATGAAGAATAAAGCTCTCAAAAGGGTGCTGAGTGTCAGATAGTTGAAAGACAGCATCCCAAGCTATGTGCCAGCTGTGGAAGCAAAGAACAAAACTTGTCGAGAGGTTTTGGTGAGAAATCAACCTATCGAGAGGATGGATGTAGTATTTGAAGTCATCGAGAGGGTCCCAGAACTTGTCGAGGAGTTAAAACTGAGTGAAAACAACCTATCGAGAGGATCGCGTGCCAAATTATAACCTGTCGAAAGGTTCTGATATGAAAAAAAGGATATGTCAAGAGGTTGACAGAACCTATCGAATGGACTAAACTGCTACAGAAGAACCTGTCGAATAGTGCAAATCATCCTGTCGAGAGGTCACTTAGAGCTGTATTTGGATCTCACGAGGTTGATTTAACCTAGCAAGAAGATGCCTGAAGCTGAGCTCAGTCTCGCAAGGTTGCCTTCAACCTATCGAGAAGAACTCCCAACTTGTCGAACAGAGGGAAAGAACCTTTCAGAGGATGCCTGGAGTTGTATTGGACCTCGAGAGGTTAAAACATCTTATCGAGAGGATGGTTGCAGCCAGTGCAGCAGTTACACATTGAATCCATCCTTTCAACCAGTTTAAAGATCCTGTCGAACGCTAAATCTAACCTGTCAAAGGGAACATAAAACAGACATAAAACCTCTCGAGAGGTCCTATGAACCTCTCGAGGCATGATTTAGGAACTTCTTAGTTCCAGCTGAGACTGCAGCTCACGCCACTACTCTGTGCACACGTGTTCTAAGGCTGTTTAGCTAGTTTGAGGGTATTTTGGGAATATAAATGGGCACAGATGGGAACCCTCTAACCACCTCACATGTACTTGTCCAATTTGAACCAATTGGGGGGAGATTCTAAAAGCAAAATCAGCCACATCAGCAGCTCAGAATAACAGAATTATTCCCTTGAGCTCTGATTGGTTGAAATAGATATGAGGACAAAGGCGAAGACTATAAATGGAAGAGAAGTTTCCCAGAAGAACTATCCAGAAATTGAGGGAACCAGAGACCAAATTTGAATTCCCTCTTCCCTCCAAAATTTCATCCCTCTTCCTTCTTTCCCATTCTCTCTTTAGTCCAACCATGGTTGGCTAAACACTTGTAGTAGCTAGGGTGAGGTCAAGCTGTAAATTGAGAGGTTGAGAGCTTTGTATGAAGATAGGATGTTGCATAGATTGTAGATCTGAGAACAATTGTACTGTAAGTTATATAGAATCAGTGAATTATTGATTGCAAAGTTAATTTGAATCTATAAATCTCTTGATTGCCATTTGATTTCCCTAGATTTAATATCCCTGTGGATGCCCGAGCTTATAGCCTTACATCCACAACATCTGCAATGGTTTAATTATTTTGATTAACACCTTTGAATTGGAGGAAATCCCTAGGATGATCTGTGCCCATTAAAGTGGATAGAACATAGCCTTAAGATCAGTCCAATTCTCTGATATAGATTGGATTTTCCTACCTTGCATCTGAGCTTGTTGCCAGATAAAGGATAGTTGCAAATCAAGCTCTTACATTGCCTCTGAACCAATCAATTTTTGGTGAAGAACTGAATCCCCAGCTGCTATTCTCCCCCTTTTGATTTTAATTCCCCAAATCCTTTTCTCCATTTCATTAAATATGTGTTTTACTCACCTCTGGATCATTTGCTTTTACATTTAATTTTTTGTAGTTTTAGTAAAGTGACAAACCCCTTAAAAACCTCTCCTCTTTCCTATCTAGCTTTATTTTAAAATTAGGATAAGATAGAGTGCCAGATCTGTTATAAATCTGGGGATTTACTATATTTTGAAGCACATTTCCCTATGGACATACCCCTACTTACCCCTTTAAAGCTTGCTACAATAGCCCTTGTTCTTGCAGGCTTGGTTGCCTTATCTTGGTTTCATTTTATTGTAATTTATCCTCTAGTTTACTATTTTTAACGTTTTAATAATTACAAGGTAGGCTACACAACAAGTTTTTTGCGCCACTGCCGGGGATTTGTGTGTTTACAATTGGTAGATATAAGTTTTTCTTATTTTAGATTTTAGATTTATACTTGTCTGCTTTGTGTTTGATTAATTGCTACTGTAGTTTTTTGTATTTTAATTTTATGTTACAGATCTGGATTTGTAGCTCTGAGAGGAGCATTGTGCTAATTGGAGGAGCAAGTTGTGCTTGAGTTTGCATTTCCTAACTCTTTTATATTTTTAGATCCATAAATTTTTTGATCTGCAACAATAGTTGTTTGTTTTTGTAATTGTTTTGCTAAAATTTGTGCTGTAATTTCGTGTACTGTACTTTGTTTCTGCTATGTGTATGCTTGGTAGAAGATCTCTCAATCCTGAGATTGTTCCTTTAGATCATTTAGTTAAGAGGCTTCTCAGGCCTAGGCAGTCCCTACACACACCTGTGGCTAATTGTGATCTTGCTACAATGGGTGAGCAACAAAGGACATTGAAAGAATTCAATGCACCAGGCCCCTTTTGCATTCAATTCCCTGCTATCCAAGGGAACTATGAGATTAAATCTTCCGTCATGCAGATGCTGCCCTTATATCATGGCCTAAGTAAGGAAGACCCATACAAGCACATTGATGAATTCCTAGACTTGTGTACTACCTTCAACATTGCTGGTTTGGGGGAGGAAGCAACCATGCTGAGGCTCTTTCCTTTTTCACTAAAGGACAGAGCCAGAACTTGGTTGTCTATGCTCCCAACCAACAATATATAGTCTTGGAATGACCTTCAATGTAAATTTATGGCCAAATTTTTTCCCCTAGCCAAAGTTTTTCCCATGTTCAAAATAAGTCAGCTGAGGAAGAGCATAATTTCCTTCACTCAATGTTTTGGTAAAACAAGCGCACAAGGTGCGGGTAGTAGTATGGATGGATGGGTTTCAAGAGATTATCCAATCCAGCCTTGCTCAAATAGTCAAGTGCCCAAGCGTCAATGTCAGGCACGTTTGGCATCTCAAATACGGTCCGATCGATGGTATATTCATAAGCAAACCCCTTCTCGGCCCACCATTCGTTTGGTTGGTCGTGTTGAGGTGCTTGTGAAGCAGCCGGTGGCTCGGCAATAGGTTGCCGTCGAGGGTTTGGTGGTGGTTGTGAAGGACCCATGGTGGTTTTTGGTTGCGAAGAACCTGGTGTGCCCTTGGGTTACTTCGAAGTCGTTGGTTTGGATGCCAAACGCATTTTGGGAGCCATAGGGTTTCGAAATAAAGGCTAGGGTTTCTTTAGAATCGCTAGAAAATAGGCGAATTAAGTGCAAAATCACAAGGAATGTTTAGGGCATTAACTTTTTGAAGAAATTTGTATTTGATTCCGCGGAGAATCTGCACTGACACGGTCGATTTTTTGATCCCGCACAAGAAACCCACGAAAGCCCGATTGATCGAATAAATTTTGATCTAATAAAAGAGTCTCCACTTATATATATATATATCACAATTCGATTGATCGAATAAATTTTGATCGATCGAAAGTCAATAAAATAGAACGAAAATGCAATTTCGATCAATCAAATTTAATGTTGATCGGTTGAATTCAAAATTCGATCGAACAAATAAATTTCGATCGGTCAAACTTCCTGTGCCAACAAAATTTTTGATCGAACGAATTAAATTTTTTTTGACGAAAATCAAATTTTATTGATCGAAAATTAATTCGATCGAATGAATTTAATAAGCCTTAGTTTAAATAATATTCACTTTCTGCCAGGACATTTCGATCGGTTGATTTACACCTCAATCGAACGAAATCATATTCGATCGATCGAAAATAATTTCGATCTATCAAAATTGCAGAAAACACGTCAAAGTTACACCTCATATTCATCATTTAACCTGTTTACATACATTAAAGTCCCAATCTGAGTTTTACAACCGTCTCTTCTCTATCAAATCACTAAAACAATGAGGGATACTGGGCGCAAATCTCGGCTTCGCATTCCCACGTCGCTTCCTCTCTAGAATGATTCTTCCATTGGACTAACACCAAAGGAATTCATTTTGTGCACAACACTTGTTCGATTGGGTCCAAAATCTGTGTTAGTTCTTCTATGACTGTCAGATCCCTTTAGATTTTAACTGGTGGCGCATCGAGAATATGAGTTACGTCTCGCACGTATTTTCGTAACATAGAAATGTGAAATATGTCGTGCACTCTATCCAGCTGCGAGGATAATGCAACCCTATATGCAACTTCACGCACTCTTCCCAATACCTCGAACGACTCAATATAGCAAGGACTCAACTTTTCGTGCTTTTTGAAGTGCATCACACCCTTCATTGGAGATATCTTCACAAACATGTGATCTCCCACTTGAAAGTCCATGGTTGATCTCTTGATGTCCACATAGCTCTTCTGCCAACTCTGTGTCGTCTTGATTCTTTCTTGTATGATACGAATGGTCTTGGCATTTTTCTTTACGACTTCTGGTCCCAATATAAAATTGTCACCTGTTTCTTCCCAATTGATCGGAGACCTACACCTCCGTCCATATAATGCTTCAAACGGAGCCATCCCAATGCTCTGCTGAAAACTATTATTATATGTGAATTCTATCAACGGAAGATGCTGATCCCACGATCCCTGAAAATCAATCATGCACGCTCGAAGCATATCTTCAATAATCTGATTGGCTCTCTCTGTCAGACCATTAGTTTGTGGATGGAATGCGAAACTAAAGTCCAATCTCGTGCCCATACCTTCTTGAAATCATTGCTAGAATATCAACGTGTACAATGGGTTATGATCGGACACAATGCTTGTCAGAATATCATGCAGTTGGACAATTTCTTTCATATACAAATCCACCAACTTGCTTGCAGGGTATGTTGTTTTATTGGGCCGGAAGTGAGCTGACTTCGTCAATCGATCCACTATTACCCATATGGCATTGTGGCGTCTCATCGTTCTCGGTAATCCCATAATAAAGTCCATGGAGATGGACTCCCTTTTCCATTCTAGTATTGGCAGAGGTTGCAATAGACCTGTTGAGAGTCTATGATCCACCTTTACTTGTTGATACACAAGACATTTTGACACAAACTCTGCAATGTCTTTCTTCAACCCTCTCCACCAATAACTCTTTCGTAAATCCTGGTACATCTTAGTACCACCTGGATGAATGGCATACTTGGACTTATGAGCTTCATCCAAATTGGTTTGCCTCAGCTCAGTATCAATAGGTATGCATAAGCATCCACGGAATAGCAATGACCCATCCTCCTTGATGGAAAAGTCCCCACTTTCACCGGCAATCACATCTTGTCTAATCTTTAGGAGCTCTGCGTCATTCATCTGAAGTTCGTAGATGCGATAAAAAATAGTTGATCAGATCGTGAGATTTGCCAACAACACTCCAGTATCCATGACCTCTATATTCTTATTGTCCAAGGAGTGGTCTTCCAATAATTTCCATCGTCGAAGTCCAGTAATGAGACTAGCTAACTGAGCCACATTCTTCCTGCTCAACATGTCAGCCATGACGTTTGCTTTACCTGGGTGATATTGTATAGTGCAGTCGTAGTCGTTCAGAAATTTGATCCATCTTCATTGCTTCATATTCAATTCCTTTTGCGTAAACAAGTATTTAAGGCTCTTGTGATCTGCGAAAATCTCAAAGGTCTCACCATATAGGTAACGTCTCCAAATCTTAAGTGCGAAAATCACTGCGGCCAACTCTAGATCATGCATCGGGTAGTTCTTCTTGTGCTCTTTCAACTGTCTCAATCCATAAGCTATGACTTTGGCATTTTGATTCATGACACAGCCCAACCCACCATATGACGCATTACTATAAACAGCGAAACTCCCACTACCTAATGGGATAGCAAACACTGGAGCAAAGGTAAGCCATCTCTTGAGTTCTTGGAAGCTCTCTTCACATTTACTGGTCCACTCAAATTTCACATTCTTTCTTGTAAGTCGGGTGAGCGGCCCTGAAATCTTTGAGAATCCTTCCACAAATCATTGATAATATCTAGCTAGACTGAGGAAATTACAAATCTTAGTCACAGTCCTTGGTTGTTCCCAATCTAATACTGCCTCAATCTTTATCGGATCTACAGTCACGCCTGCTTTGGATACTATGTGACTGAGAAAACTTACTTGTTCTAACCAAAACTCACACCTGCTGAGTTTGGCATACAACTGATGCTCGCGTAGAGTTTGCAAGGTGATGCGTAAATGTTGTTCATGTTCTTCTCTAGTCTTTGAGTAAATAAGGATATCGTCCACAAACACCACTACACATGCATCAAGATGTTGTTTAAAGACCCAATTCATGAGGTCCATAAACGAGGCTGGTGCATTCGTCAAGCTGAAAGGCATCACTAAGAACTCGTAATGTCCATATCTAGTTCTAAATGCCTTCTTCTGCACATCTTTAGCCTTCACCTTCAGTTGATGGTACCCGGATCTCAAGTCAATCTTGTTCTTAATCGTAAGCTTGTTTAACTGACGGTAGTTGATACAAAGTCTTATCGACCCATCCTTCTTCTTAACAAACAAGATCGGAGCTCCCCAAGGGGATGCACCTGGTCTTATGAAGCCCTTATCCAATAGTTCTTGCAATTATTCTTTTAATTCCTTTAGTTCAGCGGGAGCCATTCTACAAGGAGCTTTGGAGACTGGTTCCATGCTTGGAGGTAAGTCAATTGCAAATTCAATCTCCCGATCCAACGGCAATCCTGGTAATTCGTCGGGAAATACATCCTCAAACTCACAGGCAATCGGAATATCATTGATAACATTCTTTATTTCCTTTTATTCTTGTAGGAAAGCTAAATACCCTTCGCACCCATTCTTCATCATCCACTCAGCTCATACCGCAGAGATGATCAGCACTATCTTTCCCTTCTAACCAATAAATCAAAAGGACTTTTGTTTTAATGGATGAAAAGTGACTACTTTCCATAGGCAATCAATGCTTGCACAATAAGTGGATAGCCAATTCATGCCAAGGACTACATCAAGTCCTTACATGTTCAACAGAATGAGGTCCGTTATGGTCTCTTGATCCTCCACTTGAACAATGATTGATCGGCAACAGGTGTCTGCGGTTACTGCACTTCCCATAGGAACTGACACGTCCAAAATAAAATCTAACTCCTCGGGTACAATTTTCAATTTCCTCGCAAATTTTGGAGTTATATCCGAGTGGGTAGACCCTGGGTCTATCAAAACTCGTACAACACAACGATCGTCGTTGTTTTCTCAATAGAGTTGTAGTGCACCTATATGATTTAATACATACACTAACATTCAGAGAGGCATGTCATCACCACACAATTATCAAAATGCACCTAGATTTTTCCCTATTAATGCACTTTCTTCATCTACAAAATAAGTAAATGAATTTAAACATAAAAAAAATATTATACCTTGAATCACGTCATTACTCGTACGGGCGTCTTCAGCTGTTACTGCAAAAGCGCGGCCTTGTATAACAGGTCGAGCGAAATGTGTAGGCCTCTGCATCGTAGTAGTAGAAACAGTGCCCTTCTTTCTCATCTAGGGGCAGTCTTGTATCAAGTGGCCTATCTTCCCACATTTATAACATCCTCCCGTGTCTCGTCTACAGTCTGATGCTTTATGTGGTTTGCTGCAATGGGCACATTTTACTTGTAGACTTGAAGATGTCGCTCTTGAAGATCCCTGTGTAACTGATGCCCCAAATGCCGGAGTCTAAGCAGGGCCCTCTTTGTGGAACGGTCTTGTAGGAGTAAATGCATTAGACCTCTAATAACTCATGTAGGTTGGTCTTGAAACTGGAGTAGGAGCTGACCCCGGACTTGCTTTGTTCTTCAAATCACGCCTCTTATTTATATCTTTCTCTGCAACAATGGCCTTTCCCATAACTGTTGCGTATGCTTCCAGTTCAAATATCAATACTCTTTCCTGAATGTTTGATCTCAGGCCTTCCTCAAATCTATTGGCCTTCATTTCCTCTGTAGCTACCAATTCTGGAGCAAACCTTGATAACTGCACAAATTCATTCCCGTATCTCTTACGGTCAGCTCCCTTGTACAAGATTGGCAAAATTCTTTTTCAACTAATTTATAACTTGTTTCAGAAAGTACTCCCTGTTGAATACCCTTACAAATTCAGCCCAGGTGCACGGGTCTTGTGGACCCTCAACTTCCCTCTTCGTTAACACCGACTTCCACCAAGCATCGGCGTCGCCTTCAAGTTGGAAGGAAGCCCAACCAACTTTCTCATTTTCAGGGCTTTAGAGTCTTTCAAGTAATTTCTCCATCTTTTTTAACCATTTTTTCACTTCAAGTGGATTTGTCTATCCCAGAAATACTGGAGGTCTCAGTCTCCTGAAATCCATAAAGGATGATGGCAGTAGTGCAGGAGGTGGTGGTGGTGGTAGCTGCTGCTGATGTCTGACATTATTGGCAACCAACAATGCCGTCTACTCAGCCAAAATAGCAGTATGATGGGTTTGTTGAGTCATAGCAACGACTATGGCCTCCATGGCTCTAGCCATCCTATCTGCTGACTCATCCTGATGACCCCTCTCCGCCTCAGGAGGTGGTCTCTGCTCTCCCCTAGATCCTGAAGGAACATCATCAATACTTCTCAAACTTCTTTGGCGACCTCCTCTAGGCCGACCCCTACTTCTCTGGTCCATTAGAATCTGTTACAATAAAATAAAAGTCTCATTAACAAACGGTCCCTAGTATCTAACAAAATCTCAAATCTCGAAATGGTTTAAAACTTGTCATACGTCCCTAAAGCCATTGCTCTGATACCAACTTTGACAGCCCAGGTTTCGACACCTCGAAACTCGCACCACCAGTTGATTGGCGCTAAGGCCGAACGCCGAACGGATACGTGGCATATCATTCGCACAGTGGAAACAAAGCAGAACCGTAACTAATATAACAAAATAAGGAGAAGGTACTAATGTTATCCACCAAAAGCTTAAAATGATGGTTCTAATTCCATATTAATGCCTATGGAAAAAAATCGACAAGAACCACCGATAAGGACCCTTGCTTACTGAAACATGGTTCACCAAAAAGAATTTCTATCATCATTCAAATTCACACAAATCCTTTACAATAATCCATCAATTCTAGTCCCTCAACCTAAGGCCAGACATGTCAGGCAAAGCGCATAGAAAACAACCCTCAAGGGGAATTTCGTTCAAATCCTCACCAGGTGAGTAATCAGGATCCTCCTTCTCTGAAATCTCAGCTCTTACGTCATCACCTGAACCTGGGACATTAAGTCGAGGAATAAGCTTCATCCAAGCTCAGTAGAAAAAAACTCATAGCATGCATATTATGAACATCAACATATATCTTATGGCATAATAGAATAAAATCTAATCAAACGTGTGCACAGTTGCGAGTATCATGGCATGAAACACATGTGATGCCTGTTTGGAATTTATAACACATGTTCACATTATTATCTCAACTTATGAAAAGAAAACTTAAAAGTGCTTTACTTAATGTATTGCATGAGGAACTATAGCCTCGAGCCCCCGATGGAATACCCACCATCATCGTTCACATGAACCATTTCACATATATCCAAGGTCCCATAAAGTTGGACACTTGGCTGAACATAATTACCGTTATACGGTAGGAGTCACAAAGTTACACATAGCACAAAGGGTGTACGGATTGGCCGCCATACCGATTAAGGATATCCTGTCGCGTCAGTCACGGTTATACTGCCGCGTCGGGCGGGTATTCACATAGAACCTTAAATCGAAGTGCATACATATAGCTTATCACCGTGTAACGTGACAATTATAGTTTAGCTCAAAAGTTAGAATAAAGTGTGAAGTTCACACACACATATATTGGATTGAATCTTGAAAGATTCCATACTTCGTACATAATTCGAAAACATACTGATACACATACCTTTTCAAATTGAAGTCATGAACAAAATTCACATGATTGAATCAAAGAGAGCATCATAACACAACACACATGTGGATATAGTAAATGCACATGATATTATATTTTCCCTACCTCGAGATCTCAACCTGCATGCGCTCAATCCGCCATTTGGGTTAGCTTCTCCTCACACAACACCAAGTCACCTAAACATATCAATTTATGGTTCACACATTAGAACGATGCTAAACAAACCTTGGAAGATTTCCCTTAAATATCTCAATCAAAACACAACAAAATCCCGAATTTGGGAATTTCGATCTATCAAATCCCTATTTCGATCGATCGAACTCCTCAAAACATATACAACACTTCTCAGTTCGAACAAACAATTTCCCAGTTCGATCAAACGAATCACAAATTTGATCGATCGAAGATATTTTGATAGGTCGAATCCCACAGAAGCCAATTTGACCAAAACACAGTTCGATCAAACGAATCCTAATTCGGTCGATCGAGCTATATAATTCGATCGATCAAAAACATCTCAATCGGTCAAATCCCTCAGAAGCTAATTAACAAACCACACCGTTCGATCGAACAAATTTTAATTCAAACGATTAAATCTGTAATTCGATCGATCAAAGATATTTCGATCGGTCGAATCCTCATAGCAAGCTTTTTCACAACCTCTTTTCTATACGTTTCGATCGATCGAGTGAGAGCTTCGATTGATCGAACACATTTCATTCGATCAAAATTTCTTTTGATCGAACGAATTCCTTCAAACCTTGAATTCTTCCTTCATAAGTCCATTTCGATCGATCGAACCAAATTTTGATCGTTCGAATTGAATAGATTTCACCTATTCTTAGGTTTTTGCGTTCTTTCTCTTCTATTTCCCAATTCAAACCTCATTCCATATGATTTTTTGAACTTGAATTGAATAAAACCATTGCTAACGTAATTTCGCAATTTAAGTTCAATTCTTATACCTTGATTTCATCCGAATCCCTGATCCTTCCCTCTAAATCGGGTTAGGGTTCACCAAGCAAATAGCGGCTTGTTCGTCACTCCAACCTTAAGTTGTTAGCATCGAGAATGAATCGATCTCGCATTCAACTCACATTCAATACCCGATTCACTCTAACTCTCCCCATAATTCCTTATCATTAGCAATAAATAGGGTATTGAATGTAAAAACAAATGAGGCCTTTATTTCCTTTTATAACCAGGGCCTAGGCTTCAGTACAAAACGGTTGCACCACAGTTAGGCGTATGAGGGTTCACTAACCCATAACCTAGCCTACTTATATAAAATCATTTCCATCATATTTGATCTATAGACATTACTCAGTCTATTGGTACAGTCTTCGACGTGTGAACTGTCAGGCACATGTATCGAGGCATACAGTTCATGGGTTAGAATTTGGAGACATTACAGAAGAATAGCTAGAATAGTGACATACTTGTACTAGGAATAAAATGAGGAATCGCTAGAATAGTAACATGCATGTACTTGGAATAGCTAGAATAGTGACATACTTGTACTTGGAAAAAAATGAGGAATATCTAGAATAGTGACATGCTTGTACTTGGAATAAAATGAGGAATCGCTAGAATAGTGACATGCTTGTACTTGAAATAAAGAGAAATGCTTGAAAAGAATAATAGTTAAGATAGTGATGTGCTTGAACTTGACATCTTTAGAACTAAAACTTGAACTTGATTTTGTGCTAGAACTTGAACTTGAATTTGAACTTGATCTTGAAATGGTATTTGAATTGGAACTTGAAGTTGATTTTGAAGTGGAACTTGAACTTTAATTTGAACTTGATCTTGAAATGGTAATTAAACCTGAACTTGAACTCGAATTTGAACAGGAACTTGAACTAGATCTTGAACATGTACTAGAACTTGTACTTGAATGAGAACTTATGCTTGATCTGGAACTGGAACTGGTGCTTGACTTGAACTCATGCTTGAACTAGAACTTGTGGTTGCTTGACTTGAACTCATGCTAGAACTTGAGTTTGTGCTTGACCTTGAATGTATGCTTGAACTAGAATTCATGTTTTAAATTAGGACTTGTGCTTGAAATGTATGCTTGAACTAGAACTTAAACTTAAACTTGAATACATGCTTGAATTAGAACTTGAACATGAAAGCATGCTTGAATTGGAACTAGAACTCAATATTGAACTTGTATATAAAACTAGAACTTGAAATTAATATATAGACGTACATGAATTTCAACTCGAACTTGAATACATGAAATACTTGAATACCTGAATAATTGAACACTTAAATCTTGAACCCTAAATGGGTACTTGAATACTTGAATCTTGAACCCAAAATGGGTATTTGAATAATTGAACCTTGAAACCAGAATGGGAACTTGAACATTGAACTTGAACTTCTAAAAAGAAGTACACTCGAACCCGAATATTGAAACCCTAAATTTAACAAAGCTTGAACATAAAATACTTGACAACTAATCCTAAAATCTTAAAAGTGGAAAGAGATAATATCTTGAACTTGAAAGCCTCGCATAGTTGATCAATGTTCTCACGAACAGGCTCGTATGAGCACCATGTACTTGAAAAGGATCTTGAAATGTCAGCTGAGGATCGAGTCTAGTTAGACCAACAGGGTCATTGATTCTTGCCTTGATTGGCTAAACGACGGAGAGTGTCAGCCCTTGTTCGCACAAACATTGGCATCTTGAATCTTGAATCTTGGACCATGGTTGATGTTCTGGTATCGACACCGTTGCATTAAAAGATACTAATAATCAAGCAATAAATTGCCATAAGAACAATCCACACATTATCACACTAACCAAAATTTATACTTAATCATCTCTAAAAGTCTTAAAGAAATATGTAAAATTCCACTTGTTAATGTTACATTTGTAAGTCTTTCTGAATAATGATGTAGAAGTAATTTTGTAGATTAATATCTCAATGCTTTAGAAGTAAATTCATTATTCCCTGCGTAGTTATAAATTGTTGTTCTTTAATGGATGTTTACTTCATGTTGATTAGAATATGTTTATGATATCTGCACTTCAAATTTATGTTAAATGTTATAGCTTAATCCTTCTTAGTTATACTTAGTTATACTACCACAACTACTGGAAACTCCACTTGCACTTACACTTATGGAATGTTTTGTAACACTTGCACTAGAAATCTATTACAATGCTAACTATGAATTTATTGAGCTTCATCACTTACGGTTGTTTCATGAACCAAAAATTTTAGAGGCCTGTCAGCAACCACCTAGCCAGGGTTGGAGGAGCTGGACAAGGAAAGACCTAGGAGCGACACCCGAGCTGAAAGTTTAAAGCTCATTTTGTCTATAGAGCTACCAACACCCGCACTTAGCTTTTGATAGGATCTTTCATTTTTTTTTTTTGTTTGATTTCTGTTTAAAGTTCATTACTTTTGAAACCGTTATTATAATTTGTAATTGGGCTTGTATAAACACCGACTTTTCTATAGTTTTACTTTTGTGGAGAAAGTCTTTTATGGATGTTTAAATTATACTTCTTACTCGTTGAAACCCATTACGATCAAGTTGTAAACTCGAACATGCCCAATCAGGTTAACGAAAGTGAGAGGTTAAACCGATAGTGTTTAGTTGATGTTTCCACAAAAATACTTTGATAAATGAAATTAACCGTTTCCGCATTTTAAGTATTTCCTGTGATATAAAAAAAAATATGTGGCAATTTACATAGAAAGGGAAATGACTTAAGAAGTTGAAATGCCTGAATATGAATATGAGACATGCCTATCGCGCGCCCGCGTCGCTGCTAGGAAGGGAAAAGGGAGGCGCGAGGGCGTTACACATGTGTTGGTTGGTATCAAACATAAAGATTATAAAACTTCTCACTTGATTTCTGAGACTGTTTTTCGAAGATTTGAGTTTAAAAAATTTCTACTGATTTACTTGAGTTTGTATAGAGTTCAAGGAATTTTGAAAATTGCACATGACACGGTAAGGACATCTTGTTAATTCTTAGGAGTTCTTGATCCTTGTCTGACTGGAACCTGATATGGCTAGAACTAGCTGATGGGTATTTCTCTGGATGGTTGGGTGAAGAACTACAGCTTGGACTAAATTAAATACGTAATAGCTTATGTGATTGATTATTGTATGCATAACTTATATAAAAAAGAAAAACTAAGACACTTCTCGTAGATTGTATTTCTTTCTTTAGGTAAGACTCCTATGTGTTCTACTTATCCCTTAGGGTGGTGAGCACTAGAAGAATCCGACAACCACCTTCTCCTAAACCATCAACTCAGGAGAGTAATCGCAATGTGGATGCTCCTGAACCTTCGGACGGTTTGTATCAGCACATGGAGCGAATGATGGCTACGATGGCTCCAAATCAAGACCATGGATGCTCAATGGTGGAACGATTTCAACAAATGAAGCCACGGGTATTTATGGGGACTTGTGAACCAATGGTTGCTGACAAGTGGCTAAAGAGAGTCGAATGATTTCTGACCGTTCTATTATGTCCTGAAACTTAATGGGTCAAACTAGCGACTATTCTTTTCGAAGGGGAAGCTAGAATCTGATGGTGACGATTGTGGAGGGAATCCCAGCAAATGAGTTCCCTATCCTGTGGCTGTGATTCGTGAGCTTGTTCCATCAAGCTTACTTCACCAAAGCACAACACCTGAAGGAGACTGAATTCCTCGAGCTAGAGCAAGGAGCTTTGGACATCAGGTAGTATGGTGTCAACTTTAACTCACTCGCTCGTTATGCGACTTGACTGGTCCACGACGAGGAATGGAAAGCGAGGAGATTTGACAGAGGATTGAAACCCAAAATTTGATGCTTTTTATCTCCTTACCAGTTAGAGACCTATGCGATAGTGCTTAAGAAGGCTCTCCGAGAAAGTTGAGTTCCTTGCAAGCCGTGAGATGAGGAATCAGAACAACAGAAATGTTCAAACTGGAAAAATCAACCTAACCCCTAGGCTAGAAAGAAAAAGAAACCCAAAGAGAAAAGGTCAAAAGTTGAGGAAGTAACCCTTGCATAAAAATTGAAACCAATAGCAGGACCCTGCCAACATTGTGGCAAAGCCAGCCATACCGAGATGACTTGTCGTATGGCATTAGGCACTTGCTTCAATTGTGGCAGAAGGGACACATAATGAGAGACTGGTTGACTCATCAAGTGAAGCAAGAGATAGCTAAAGGGAAGAAATTGATGACTAAAGGACGAGTCTATGCTCTAACCAAAGAAGAGGGGAAAGCATCCCCTGTCATAAATGCAGGTACAATGTTTATTTCCCAGCAATTAGCTCAAGTTTTGATAAACCCTGGATCATCTCATTCATTTATATCATCATCTTTTACTAGTAAAATAAAGATAGAACTTGTGAAACTTGCTGAAAAATGGTATGTGATTACCCCTACTTGTGCACAAGTTAAGATTCGAACTGTGTACCTCGTGTGCCCTAGATATTAAGGATCACTCCCTTGAAGCCGATTTCTTTTTGTTGAACATGAGATATTACGATGTTATCCTTGGAATGGATTGGCTTTCATTCCATCATGTTGATCGCTGGATTACTTATACATTTCTAATTAATTAAGTCTTAACCTATTGCAAGCGAACAATAAAAATTATAGTACTAACATAGGATCGTTCCCACGAGGATAGGTTTATCTTTATATATTAATTTTCTAAAAACTTATACTTATCTTTTAAGTTCCTAAACTACTCAAGAAATATGAAAAAAGAATGGTTTCTTAAACTAATTTTGTACAAAATAAATCCTAAATCCTCCTTCAGATTGTGACCATCAATCACAATCTTGAGCTATCAGATGTTTATAAATTTAAAATATCGTTACACTATATTTCAGTCTTCTAAAATTTGGGCGTCAATCAAAAACTAGCATCATTCAATAGAGATTTATACTAAACTTTAATCTACCAGAAATTTGGGCGTCAATCGAACTCCAGAAAATTAAAGATGGAAAATAAAAACCACTACACTAATCGGCAGAACTCAACCTGAGTCATCAATTTAATATAAAACTTGAAGATGTTTACAAAGTAGGAAATTACATAAAATAAATTAAAACTAGAAAGTAATAAAAGTATATCTTTCACCCCACAGCCGCAGTCATCAATTGCTTTTGAGAAACTATAGATATCTACTCAAATCTTCCAGCACTCAATCCCAGTAGTCAATTGTGATTGAGGAACCTTGGATATATAAACTAAACTACTCTAATGATCGGAAGATAACCCAACCTCAGGCGTTAATTCATGTTGAGAATTTTTTCGATGGTAAATTGGTATATTATGTGACTGATCACATCCCCAAACTTACACTTTGCTAGTCCCTGACAAACAAGGAAATATAATATATCCTAAACTAAAAATTTAAATGCCACTTTCGTAGGGAGCATGATTGCATTTAGCAGATGCAACAAACCTTTAAAACCCCTAGGTGATTCCTAGTAGAGGAGTTGTAGTCTCCTGAAGGTTTTCAATGAAGTTACTACAAACTTCAAATATTTTAAATTTTTTCAAAATACTATTCAAATTTTACAAGAAAACAAAAGGTTAAAACTCTAAACTAATTTTCGTATACTAAGTTAACTAAGTTGATCATCACATGGTTGTTATGATTCTCTAAAATTACCAATCTTTTATCCTTTCTTTCCATTATAACAATTATCCTTGATTAGAACTCCAACACTTTCAATTCATAGTAAGCAGGAGTGTATGCATCAGTAAACAATTTATTCTTCATAGATTTTTCTAAACTGCAGATTTAGAAAATATTTTTATTCAAAAACTCACTATTGACCTACTCTAAAAAAAATATATCGAAACTTTTGGGTTCTCACAGTATATTTAAAAGAATTCAGTCAAAGGATAATTGCAAAAATGAATGAATCTCATAGAAAAGATAATCTATTCTATTCATATGATTCCTTGTGTAATTCATAGTATCACTTATTCATATCTCTATTAGGCTTATGCTTTTGCAAATCATAAATCAAAATGGTCTTTCCTTCAGCTTGTAATGGGGCTTTGGGTTTTAGAAGGTGTCAAAAAAAGGTAGAAGAGGATCCAAAAAAAAATTTCTAAGAATTTAGCTCTTCTTTCTCCTATCTTTTTCTCTTTCTTTTTTTTTTCTACTTCAATATCAGTAAGTATCCATGAATTTGGATAACTTCTTCCCATTTACTTTATATATATATTTTGGTAAATCCCATTTCTTTTCTCAGTCTTATAAAATCGTGTTTCACGATTTCTCTTTCTTTTCTTTCAAAATCATATTTTTATGATTTTTAATTCTTTTCCCATGTTCCTCAATTGATTTCTTCAGCTGTACCCTCTTTTTTAGCATTCCCCATATCTATTTTTGCTTTTTTACTCCTTTCACTCTCTCTTCTTTGCTTCTTTTATATTCTAAACTCTCAGAAAATGTAAGGGTACAAAGGTTGAAAGCTTTGGGCAGTACATAGGGTTAAGGGTTTATGAGATTTTGGTACAATGAATTTGGGTTAGGCTTCTAATATGGGTTCAAGGGATAAGTTATTTTATGGAATTTTGGCTTTGGTTCTGATTTAATCAAAAGATGGCCTGTAATCATCTTTACAATTTACTAGCATAGATGCCTTATTATTTTGATATTTCTAATAGATAGTTCTAGACAAAAAATCAGGTTATCATAGTCATAGAATATTTTGATTCTAAGTTCAGCAATATGAAATTTCATAAAAGCATAGAAGTGAAGTTTAAAGAAATTTTGACTTGAATAGACGTAGTCTCTCTCTCAAAGAAAGGAAAAATTAGTCTCTAATGCTCACTGATTTATAATGTTGAAACTATAGTCTAAGTATTTGCAGTTCAAATTAGTCTATTGTTTCAAACATTCATTTTAATACGGTGTTCAATGTGTTAAACATGAATTGTAATTGTTCTACATTCTTGATTATTGAACTTCTACTATGATGGATCGTAAGTTTTCAAGATTCGTAATTTTTTCTATCATAATTCACATATAATGATTAACTATAAAACTAAAAAAATCAAAGAAAAAGAAAAAAATATGCAGAAATAAACTAAATGATATATTAATTAACTATTACTATACACAGAAGTTGTGTATCCCCTCAAGCTTAATTTCGGACAATGTCGTCATTGGGACAAAAGTAGGGGACACTTAAAATTTATTTACATTAAAATTACTGATATTACCGATTGTATACCAGATGTGAAAAAAAACTCTTTGAAGAATGTCCAGCAAACTTGAGGAAAACACATCCACTTTATTTTCAGAGATATCAATAACAAAAATTAAGGAAAAGAAAAATTAGTGACAATCACACAGTTAGTGAAAAGAAAAAAAATGGTTAGTCAAAAGAAAATATCATATATTATATGAATATTTACAATGATCAGGAAAAAAAATCTAAAGTATTAAAAGAAAGTAAGAACTAATTACATAAAAGTATAAATCTAAGAAAAATCTAGACACACACTATGTATGATACTGGCAGCAACGTCCGAGAGAAGTTGTCTTTGATAAGGATCGGTCCCTGGCTTCTAACCACCGTTAATTAGTGTCCCTCAATCCTTCCTACCAAATGAGTATCCACACCTTGGCATGGTCGGTCCTCTAAGAGCTATCGAAACACTTCTTACTACCCTTCAAAATCTCTCCCCCAAACAGAGCACATCACAGGTGTTCCTTAGAAGAAATGCAATGCCACAGTGGAGGTCCTATGAAGAGTGGGGAAGTGAACACAATTTCGGATCACCCTTCACCCTATACTTCTCTTCTGTGAAGATTTTACCTAGAGATTGAAACACAGGCAGGGGGAGAGGATAAGAAATGAAGTGGGGTGGCGAGGGACGGCTCAACCCGTCATCATCATATAGGAACTCACATTCGAGGTGGGTTGTGATGGTATAAAGGTTAGGAAGTGGGGGAAAATGGGTTCTTGATATATGGTTTCAAATTTGGGTTAGGCTTAGGATTAAGGGTAGTTTCGGTGGACGATTCAGCATCTGCTGTAGGTCGGTGGCGGTTCAGATCTTCTACTCTCTCTATTGCAGCCAAGAGCTCAACCTTATGTATCTCAAGGATTCTATCAAGTTTTTTTACTCAAATCACTTTGGTTAGGTTCTTTCTCCATTAAGGTTAGGGTATGAAAGGAAGACGAAGGAGATGAGTTTGTGGGAAGGTGAAGGTCTGGTTTTATAGGGAAGGGAAGGGTTCACGTGTCACGGTATAGGCTTATAGGCCTGGGTAGTTAGTAAGTGGCAAAATTGAATGCAATGCGTGTCTGCTTCCTCTATGAATTAAATGGGTTAGAATTCCAACATAATCGAGAAGACTGATCACTAGAATTGCCAGTTCCCTAGAATTGTTGTTTACAATTCTGTACAACTATAACAAGACTCGGTGATGCTTCAAATCCTACTCGGTATGATTTAACTCTATGAATCACAAGATATCTTAAATCCATACGTTCAAAGTGATTATGACATGACAAAGAGTATTTACGATTGACTGCACTTTCGTACACTATAGATCGTAGAATACTCTTTTGTATTCAATTATATACATATGCTACAGGCGTTTGCTACGAGTGAGTCGGTAGCTTGACAGGTTCTAGACGAATTCAATTTAAATTAGAGAGAGTTGATGTGCCTCCCATAAATATACGTCCTCTAGACGTACCAACTGCTTGGGAAAGAAATAAATTACCCTTTCTTTCAAAAAGGGTTAGCTGCTACCTTATAATAGATTATCGAAGGTTGTTGAGTAACTGTGTCTGGATACGGCCATGTTGCATCCAACTTTTAGCTATTTGTAACAAGGCTTCCTCTGTAGCAGTGCGGTTTTAGGCTTCTATGGGGTGAGGAGAAACAATTGGAAGTTCGGAAACTGTCTGAGTTAGGCCATGGCTAGGTCTACAAGCTTCTCCTTTTTGAGATGTTGGGTACGATTTTGTACCCACTAGAGATTGAACTTTTGTTTTCCACAATTTCAGCCTCGAAAGACTTTTCATCATTGACTTTAGTTTATATAATCGTCCTTGCTTAAGAAGTATATTTGTTAAAGTCTCCAAATCAATCTCACCCGATGCGTGGTGTTGCATTGTTTTCTCACCAAGGATCTCAAATAGCTCCCAAGCTTCTTCTACTACCAATTTATGAAACATACCATCACAAGCCACATCAATTTGGTGTCGGGTTGTTTCTTCAAGGCCTTCATAGAAAGTGAGTACAAGCTGTCAGCCTGTAAGCCCATGGTGAGGGCACTTGTGTAGAAGATCCTTAAGACAATTCCAACATTCCTCAAGAGATTCATCCAGGAATTGGTGAAATGTTATATAAGATTTCAGATTTTATTCAACCTGTAGATTGGAAAGAATTTTGTAAGAAACATACGTTCCAGTCCTTCCCAATTAGCAATTGAATTATGAGGCAAAGAGTTTATCCACTACTTTGCCTCATCTCTCAGAGAATATGCGAATAGCCTTAACCGAGTGGATGCTTCTGTCAAGTTCTTAATTCGAATGATAGTACACACTTATACGAACTTATTTAAATGCAAATAGGGGTCTTCGACCATTAGCCCATGAAAAGTCGAAAGTATTTGAAGCACATTGGGCATAATTTCAAAGTTCTATTATCGGCTGTAGGGTGTACTTGAATACATGGAGGAGGTGTAAGAGGTGTGAATGTATAGTATTCTCCCATTGTCTTAGCCACATATTGGTCTTTTCCTGCCATTGTGAATTGAGTTGGCACAGGATTGCTAAAATTGTTATTATAAATGTCTATTTTATTTTTAGTTTTATCTAATTTTCATTTTGGAAAGCAGGGAGAGAAAACAAATCTGAGCCTCCAGCTTCGCTTATCAGGGGAAGGTGAAACTCTGATTCGTTACTCCGAAAAAACCTGCAAAAGTTTTAAGTAGTGATCAAAGAAAATTAAAAATATAAAGAAATATTAAAAAAAGATAAATACTTGTTTTCTTAAACTAATATATAAACATAAAATGCTAATCCCCGACAGTAGCGCTAAAAACTTGATCGTTCGATTACTTATGTATATCTAATTAATTAAGTCTTAACCTATTGGAAGTGTACAATGAAAATTATAGTACTAGCATAGGATCATTCCCACGAGGATAAGTTTATCTTTATATATTAATTTTTTGAGAACTTATACTTATCTTTTAAGTTCCTAAACTACTTGAGAAATATGAATAAAGAATGGTTTCTTAAACTAATTTTGCATAAAATAAATCCTAAATCCTCCTTCTTCAGATTGTAGTCGTCAATCACAATCTTCAATTATCAAGGGTTTACAAATTTAAAATACCGTTACACTATATTTCCAATTTTTAGAATTTGGGTGGCAATCAAAAACTAGGATCATTCAATATAGATTTATACTAATCTCTAATCTACCAGAAATTTGGGCATCAATCAAACTGCAGAAAAATAAAGATGGAAAATAAAAACTTGTTAGGATATTTTTGATGCTTGCTACTGACTTTATTGGAGACAGTGATAAGAATGGGGTGAATGAAAATGAATGAAAGGTGGAGTGAAAAGCAGCAAGCCTAAAATATGCACAGTCCTGCAAGCTACAGAGCCTGTTGTAGCAAGTTTTGATAAGTAAGAGTTTGTCCCACAGGGAAGGTTGATCTAAAGCTCCAAGGGAGCTATCTTTAGTAGGCTCTCCAGATCTGACTGCAGATCTGGCAATCCTAAATGGAAGGGGATTTATGGTCACTATAATCTAAATCCTAAGGTAACTTAATGTCTAAACTACAGAAAGGATTAAGAAAGAGGGTGGAGTGTGAGAAAATAAATATAAAAGGGTGAGAAGTATGTTATTAGGTACAGATCTGATGGGTCTTATAACTCAAACTCAGATCTGCTGCTATAGAAGTCCTGTCCAATGGCTACATTATCACCAAAGAGGAGAAATGATCCAACTCACCCCTGTGCCATGATCCAATCCCTTATGGCTATAACATGTCTACTTAAATGGTCACAGACTATCCAATAGGGGAACCACAATCTAGAGATGGGTCAGAACAAGATTATCGTTGTAGGCACTACTTCATCTAGGCTACAAGCTCAAGAATCCATAGGAACCTCAACCTCTAAAGTTCTGTGTGTGGGGCTAGGCCTACAAAGTGCACGAGCCTGGACACACAGGTCCAGCAAGAGTTTGAGTACTAGCTTTTAAGCTTGGCTGTTCACTGTTTTAGAAAGACAGCAGTGATCTAGTCACAAGCCTACAATCTCTATAGCCAAATCAGATCTGCAATCTGATGGTGGGTCTATACAAATATAAGGGAGTCTGTCTCTGCACAATCTCACACAAGGCTACAAGCACAAGTGCAGAGAAGAAGAATCTGTCTTAGTTCTGTGAATTGGCCTCACCCTAGGGCTATAATCTGTCCTCTTGAATGGTCACAGACTATCCACAAAGGCTATCCTCCTCACAGAGGTCTAAGACAGAACAAGAACATTGCTGCCACCACCATGTTCACAAGGCTACCAGTGCAAGCTCCCATGGGAATTCAGATTTAGTAGATCCCGTGGTGGGGGAAGGCCTGCAATGTGCCTAACCTGGACACACAGGTCACTAGGATCTAAATAAAACCTTAAAAGCAATCCTCCATTGCTTACAAAACAACTTAGCAATGGAGGATCTCAAAGAAGCAGCCTTGTACAGCACAACTCACAACAAAAATACCATCCCATACATGCAACAGATCCTATTACAAAAACTCCACTAAAATCTATACCAAATAATCATACAAAAGGCATAGCCAGCAAGTGCTGGACTATGGAGAGAAGGAAAAAGGAAAAAGAAAACTCCTAAATCCTAACCTTAGCCTACTGTAATTTCTACAGTCGGTTTTAAGAAGAAGCACAGAAGTCAAGAACTAAACTAATATGATCCCAATTGATAGCCGCACAGGATCGACAGAATAGTTTTGCCGATAAGAAGAGGCGGACACTAGAATTTGAAGTTAGAGAGAAGGCTTTTATTAGAGTATCTCCAACGAAAGGTGTAATTTGGTTCGGTAAACAAGGTAAGCTAAAGCCCTGTTATATTAGATGCTATCCAATAGTCGAAAGGATTGGAATCGTAGCATATCGGCTACAACTCCTTGAAGAGATGGCACGAGTACATAACCTCTTTCATGTATCTACACTAAGATGATATATTTCAAATATGAGTCACTTGTTTCCAGAAGAAGTTGTCGAACATAGGGAAGACCTAACTTATAAGGATCGACCCGTGCAAATTCTGGAGCAGAAAGAACATCAGTTGCATTTTAAAACTATCCCCCTAGTAAAGGTAATTTGGAGAACCTAGGACGTTGAAAGTGCTACCTGGGAATTGGAATCTAAAATGCCAGCAAACAACCCTCATTTGTTTGAAGGTACCTGAACTACTTTCGAATCTTAAATGTGAAATTATGACTACTTGAATATGACTTTGAATGCTTGAATAGATAGCCTGAATATAGTTTGCTTGCTTGAATATATATCTTGACTTATGAATATGATCGTCTGAATATGTCTTTGATTTTTTTGATATGAATGCCCGAATGTGATTCCGCTCGCTTGTTTTTGACTCCGAATTTGTTTTGAATATGAATTTGGTTACATGATGTGAACTTGATTATATGATTTATTGATAGTAATAAACACCATCTTCTTGCTTGATAATGATTGGACTTTTGACACAGCACATGCTATATGATTTGGTCTAGATAGATTGATGTAGTCATGATCAATTCTTACGTCACTTCTCCTGATATAGCTCAATTTTCTAGACATGATATGATTGTGACATTGTCATTGCTTCTGTTATATTCATATTGTATATGCTTGGTAGGTGTGATTAGATTCTTTGATATCACTATAAATAGTGATATAGACTGATTAACATTGACCGCTTTGGATCGATTTGATGTAATAAATAAAAGTCACTCATCGACGATCTACTCAAGAGGTTTTAATTAATAAGATTTTCTCGATTAACTGATGGACAAAGCAATCGCCTGCCGACAAACAAACCTTACCCTAAGTAAAAATCATTCGGGTCAAGGTCGTAGGCGATAACTGTCAAGGTCAGTCAACCAACATTTCTCCTAGAAAACTTGGAAAGGAGACAGATCGCACCTATCGAAAATAAGATTGAAAACTTATCCTAATCCTAACATTTCACTCATTTGATGAAAACTTTTAGATAACTGTCACGGCCCTCACACTTGGCCACGAGATCCGTCGGCGAGCCTAATGCGAGGCGGCGTCGACGTGCACCGTTCACATTTCCTTTCATTACTATATTCGTATCCTTATCTTTTTCCATGAATTTTATCATTTTTTTTTCTTTTTGTAGAAATACATTTAATTGCAGAAATAATGGAATTATGACTATCAAAGTAGTTGTTAAATTTATCAAAGTATGATCGGAAACTTTGAGTTAAACACTATCGATTTAACCTCCCAATTTCGTTAACCTGACGGGCAGATTCAGGGTTATGACTTGATCGTAAATGAATTTTAATGAGTAAAACAATACAATAAAGGCAGCCCATAAAACCTTTTTTGTTAAAATAAAACCATAAAAGTTAGACTGTTCATACGAGCCCAATTATAAAATTATAACTAGAGTTTCAAAAGTAATGGACTTAAATAAAAGCCAAAACAAGAAGGAAAGATCCTTTCAAAATTAAGTGCAGGTGCTGGTAGCTCTACGTGACAAAAGGAGCTTTAAACTATCAGCTCGACTGTCGCTCATGGATCCTTCTGCATCCACCTGCTCTAATCCTGGCTGGGTAGCTGCTAACTGGCCTCTAAAATATTTGGGTCATAAAATGACTGTAAGCGATGAAGCTCAATAAAGTCTTAGTTAGAGTTGCGCTATGTTTTTAGTGCGAGTAGTATAGAAATATTTCAACTAGTGCAAATGCAAGTGAGGTTTCCAGTAATTATGATAATATAACTAGGTACAATTATAAAAGATTAGACTAACATTTATTTGCAATTCTAAGTACAACCATACTAAGCATAGTCCAATCAAATTTAAGTGAACATCCATGAAGAGTAGCAAGTCACAATTAGATGGGAATTAATAAAATTACTTCGAAAGCATGAAAATATTATCCTACAAGGTATTGCTACATTATCATTCAAAGAAACCTACAAAAGTAACTCTAACCATGGAGATTTTTAAATATTTCTACAAACAAAGAGATAATTAAGTATAATTTCTTATTATTATGATTAGATATGTGTTAATCTTGTTACAATTATCCGATCCCTTAAATATTAGTGCCGTTTAATTAATTGGTGTAGATACTAGGACACCACCTATGGGCCAAGATTCAAGATTCAAAATGCCAATGTTGATCAGACAAAGGCCAACACTCTCCGCCATTTAGTCAATCAAGACAAGGATCAATGACCTTGTTGGTCTAACTAGACCTGATCCTCAACTGACATTTCAAGATCCATTTCAAGTACAAGGTGTTCATACAAGCTTGGTCGTGAGAACAACGATCAGCTATGTGAGGCATTCTAGGTCAAGATAGTATCTCTTTTCACTTTCAAGATTTCAAGTTTCATTACCAAGTAATTAATATGCAAGGTTCATCATGTTAAGGATTTTCCATATTCAAGTTCAAGTATTGAAGTATTTGAAGATTCAAATTCAAGTACATTTTTTTACAAGTTCAACTTCAAGTAATCAGGTACTTCAAGATTCAAGTTCAGGTACTTCTTCCTAGAAGTTCAAGTTCAAGTATTCAAGTATTTCAAGATTCAAGTTCAAGTACTTCTTTCTAGAAGTTCAAGTTCATGTATTCAAGTATTCAAGATCCAAGTTCGAATACTTCTTTCTAGAAGTTCAAGTATTTCAAGACTCAAGTTCAAGTTCAAGATTAAGTTCTGATAGAAATTCAATTACAAGTCTATGTACAAATTCAAATACAAGTTCTAGTTCAAGTACGTGCAACCGTGGAAATCGAGATGATCCCGTCGTGACGATGCGCACTTGTGAAAATTTAAAGAGTCACCACCCAGAGATTTTAGTGTCCCGGAAAACAAATCAAATTTAAAGAGCACCGAAATGCCAAAAATTAACTCTGAATCCGGACTACGCCAAAGGCTCTTGGGTAGGGGCTTCGGTTATCGATTAGGAAGGTGTTAGGCACCCGCTTAATGCGGTCTCTACTTATGGCCAAAATACAAAATAAATAAAAGAAGCAAAGAGGTTTTCCTCTTACCCAAGGGGCATTAAAATCCTATTTATGCCCCTCCGTTTCTACCGAAAATTCGGTGGCGTAATGGTACAAATGAGAGGATGGAGGAAGAATCGAGAAGGTAGAGAAATAGAGGGGAGAGTTGGAGCTCTCGGGCTCTTGTTGCACTGCTGTAGAACCTTGCGTAGGCTTCCTTCGGTGAGGTTTTTATGGCTTCAATGGTTTAAAATAGGGTTCTAGCTCCTAGGGCTTGATGGCTAAGAGGTAGAGAGAGAAGGCTAGGGGGTAGCATACACCTAACCTAGACCTTTTAGATGAAAGGTTGGGTCTCAAAGGGAGTTTGAGGATTCTAGAATTTGTATGCAAAAGGAGCAATAGAGGAGAGGGAGAGGGGGTTCCTTAATCTCTTGTTTTTGCAAAATTTTCAAGCCTTTGTAAAGGGAGGAGTGCCTCTCTATTTATAGGAAAAAGAGAGATTAGGAGGGTTTTTAGAGGCTAAACTAGGTTAGGGATTGGGTAATCTAGCCATCTAAGGTTTCCTAGGTTTTTGGAGCCTTGAAATATGTGAAAAGCAACTCCAATGGTGGATGATAGGTTGAGGCTTTAAAGCACTTAAAGGGTTGCAAATAGATAGGGAATGGGTGAAACAGAATAAGCAAAGCACACCCCAAAGATCAAGATGGTCAACAAGTCAAACCCTAATCTCAAATTTTGAGGCAGAAACCCAGGGTCACTGTTCATAAGCCTAGCGCAACTAATAAATGCGCCTGGCAAATGTACAATAAAACAGTGCCACACAGTGGCCTGGGAAGATGGATGCCTGAGGTTGGGCCCACCTATACCTAGCATAAATATCAGTTGTGCCAAGCCATTTCTAGGGAGAAATGGCTTGGCGCAAGTAATACTGGTGCCAAAAACCCTAGGGGGATCCCCACCAAATCCCTATTTTGCCCCTACACTTCGGAATGCCATATCTTTTGATGCACAGCTCCCATTGGGGTGAACCTTGGCTTGTTGGAAAGCTGAGGACTTCTACTTTTCAATGGTATAATATTTGTTCATAGCAGAAGATCCCAGCTAGTCTCGGTGCTCCACTCATCATCCATTGCCCGAAAAAGTCAGGTTTAGGTCCGGAATGGGTTCTAAAGGTCAGGATTGGTTTCTAAGGTTTGGAAAGTTCTCTAAGGGATTTGGGATGTTTCCTAAAGGTTTGGGATGGCTTCTATGGTTTTGACAGGTTCCTAAGGGTTCCATTCATGCCATCGAAAGCTCAGAAATGCACCTCTCTCGAAATGTGTCTCGATCAGGCATTGGGCCAAATTTGGGTGTCTACAGATGCCCCTCTTTAGTATTCGATCACTAATGATCGAATGTCAAAGAAAAGAGATATCCTATGAGGCCCAAGGCATTACTGACGGGTCCGCTGCATTCAAAATAAACTTCTAAACATCATACGGGTAACATGGTGAGAAAATGAAAGCCCTATATATCGAGAAAAACATTCATTTCTGAAGGTAATCGGTCCCCAAGTGCTTAGCGACATTACTGGGCATAATCGATGTTAAATGAGTTGCAAAAGCCTAATAGCTAGGAGAAAAATTCGCTTCTCGAGTTGCAAAAGCCCGTTAGTCGGGAAAAACATCCACTTCTCGAGATTATTAGAAACTGATTAAAGTTTAAGATTCATTCTAAATACAACAGCTTCGCAAGTAAGGGGGGTGATCGACCCACACTTAAAGATAGGCACAAAGCGAAAATACGCAAGGTTCCACAGTTTGCATCCAATCATATGAGACATTGATTACCCCATTTGATTGGTCGCGGGTGCCCCTGCTTGAAGCAGGGTTCAAGGTCATTGGGCGAACCCATTGATCCCAAAGTTTATTTAGCAAGACTACCTGAGTGGAGTGAATAGATGTCGCAATGCTTTTTGGGAGCACCTGCCGTCTTTTCAAAACACATATTTTTTGTTATTTGACTTTTTATGTTTATCATTTTATGTGATTTTTTGTGGATTTTGAGTTATCATTTTATGATGATTTTTTTTTTATTTCTAGTTATCATTTTATTTGATTTTTTTTAGTTATCATTTTATGCGATGTTGATCATTTTATTTGATTTTTTGGTTTTTTAATGATGTGATTTTAAGCTATCACTTTATTCTATTTTATTCTATCACTTTATGTGACTTTATTCTATCATTTTATGTGAATTATTTTTAGGATTTTCTTTATCATTTTATGTGAAGCTATTCTATCATTTTATGTGAAACTATTCTGTCATTTTATGTGATTTTTTTTTGTTTTTCAAAGCTATCTTTTTTTATTTGATTTTTTGGTCTTCCAAAGCTATCATTTTATGTGTCTGATCAGGATTCTTTGAGCATGCTCATCGATCTCGATCCACTTACTCTATCATAGCTTTCCGCGCAAGCCGAATGAGGATCGAGATACCATTTGGGAACATGTGCACCTGCCGGGGATAACAAAACAAAGGCAAGGAGTATCAAGCTATGTATGTGACCCCCACAAGCCCAAAAGTCAGCCCAAAAGTGACCTGGCGCAACTATTAGTTGCACCAAGCAAACTGGGGGCTCAAAATAGCTTGGCGCATGTAATACATGCGCCAAGCATGGCTGGGGACCATTTTAAAGAACCCGAGTTCAGGCAAAAGAGTTGTGTTTTCAAAATTTTCTCTCCCCCCTCTCCAAACCGAAAATAAACCTCCTCCCAGGGTTCCTTTACATTGCCTCCAAGCGTGCTTCATTGCCAGCATTTGCTTGCGCCGATTAATCGTCTGCTCTGCGCTAGATCAAAGACCCACTTTTCTTCAAAGGTAACCATTTAAAACCCATTTTATTTTATTTTTCCTGATTTTTCTTGCAAATGTGATCATGATCCTGCATTTTTAGATGATAAATGATTTTATTCTTCTTGTAAGCATGCTTATTGATGATGAGTTGATGATAATTCATGAATGATGCCCTTTTGTTGTTTTATGGGTTTTATTAATACATATATCCATTTTTTTGTTGTTTTATTTGTGCACATAGAAAGGACTTCATTTTTGGTTGTCTGTTTTTATTTTTAAATCATACAGAAAGGATTTTCTAGGTCTTTATTTTTGAAAACTAAGGGAAAGGATTTTATTTTATTTTTGGATTCTATTAATTAAGGAAAAGGATTTTTATTTTTTTTTGTTTTTGGAAACTAATTAAGGAATTTATTTTATTTTTGTTGTTGGTTTTTTATTTTACAAAGAAAGGGATTTTCTCTCCTATTTTTTTTTGTGGCTTTGATTTTATAAACATAAAGGAAGGATTTTTTTTTTTTTTTGTGGCTTTCATTTTATAAACATAAAGGAAGGATTTTTTTTTTTTTTTTTTTTTTGATTATAAAAGCATAAAAAAAGGAATTTTTATTTTTAACTTGCTTTATTTTTTTTGAAGACATAATAGAAAATAGAAAATTCTGTTTTCTTTTTATAAAGAAAGGAATTGTTTTTATTTCTTTTTTGGGTTTTACTGACATAAAGAAACGGATTTTTTTATTCCTTTTCATTTTTTTTTTTAAATTTTATGAACATAAGAAAGGGATTTTTTATTGGTTCCTTTTTCAGTCTTTAATTCTATGAACATAAAGAAAGGAATTTTTAGGGTTTTTGTTTCTTTTTGTGAACATAAAGAAAAGCATTTTTTTTGTTTTTTGTTTTTGATTGATTTTTGTTTAGTTTGTTTTTGAAAGCAAAAGAAAGGGATGAGCATACTTACCTTCCCTTGATTTGTAGCGCAATGGTCCTTTTATCACAGATCATGTAATAACCCAAAAAAATTGTGTTAAACAGTGACCTCGAGATCCGTGCCCAACGGGTCATAGGTTTGACCAAGTAGGAGTCCACTAGTTGACTCGAGGAGTGATGAAATGATGTGATGTGAAATTAATGCAAGCGTGTGGAGTGTAAGATGAAATCTGAAACCACATACACCCATCTGGGGTGTATGTGCTCAACACATGGAAAATGAGTATAAAAGGGTTAAAGAACCCTAAATTACTCTTGTTTGGGTTGTTGAAGAGAGTTAAGAAGAGAGAGAGAGGGAGAGAAGTAACGAGGGGTTGTTGTGCAAGGAGTGAACGCAAGCCAAGAGGGGATTCGAGCATTTAAGGCCGGATTCGACGTGAGGGATCCGCTAGAGACAAAGCTGGAACCCTAGCCTTTCCAACCTCTTGATCAAATCAAATTGAGAATTGATTGAGGTAAATTTTGTTGAATTAAAGGCATAGATTGTAGAAGTGTAATGGTGGTCAAGAACATTTAAAATCATAGGATAAGGGCTTAGAAAAAGAAAGAAAATTGTTTGAGAAGGATTTGGAAGAACAGCCCGAAAAGGGGGCTGAGTCTGGCCAAATCAATTAATCGATTTGGGATTTTGATTAATCGATTTAGTCTGAGAAGTTGAAAAGTCATGAAGGCCTGATTTCGATTAATCGAAATCAATTTCGATTAATTGATTTGGATTTCAATTAGTCGATTTAGAAATCGACTAATCGACTGGGAAGCTCCAGCCACTGGAGAAATTAAACCTGGGGAAATCGACTAATCGAATTGGGATTTCGATTAATCGATTTGGGATCGATTAATCGATTTCGAGATCTCGATTACTCGATTTAAGAATCGACTACTTTATGTTAGAAATCTCGATTAATCGATTTGGGATCGATTAATCGAATTTGAATCTCGATTAATCGATTTTGGTTTCGATAAATCGATTTTGGGAATCGATTAATCGACTTTGACAGTTTTACATAACTTCTTAGTTTGACTTTGCGATTCAGGGAGGGTCTTGGACCTTCTTTGTTACATTTTTAGCGATGAGTTACATGTGTTATATTGTACCATAGGTGGTACGTATGATCATGAGCACAAGGAGCCGCGTGGGACCTTGATGCTAGGAATTTCAAAGACTTGAGATAAGGAACACCTTGAACATGTACTTTAACTTCAAGAGCATGTATGTAGTGATATAATTATTAAATTGAAGTTGTTTTAAATCATGAAAAGCTTTGTGAAAATGGATGTGTGTGTGACACCACGAACGTGATAAGGGCATCTGTGTGATGCAAGTCATTAAGAACCAGTATCTAATTAGATTGAGACATCCCCAGGGGATGAGAAAGTAATAAAGGCATCAGGTGTGATGCGGGTATGTATACATCCCAGGGATGTATACATGTGATTGAATAATTACTATTAAGGCCTAACTGATATAAGATAGCACACTTATACGGTGAACAACTATATGTAAAGCACATGTTATTTTTGTTATTTTAGGTTTGGAGGATACCCCACCGACGTGGCGGGATACCCACGACTGACGCAGCAGGATATCCGTGACCGGTACGGCGGCGAATCCGTACACCAGCACGGAGGTTTATCCATGACCGTAAGTACATCCCAGAGATGTTGTGTGATATTTAACTCTGCCGCCTAGTGAGAAAGGGGCTTGGGTCGTATTCCCAAGGAATACATTTTTTTTACAACTGTCTAATTAGATGACGATAAAGGGTATCTCATCGGGGCTGGATGCTATATTGCTCGGGGATTACTTAAGTTGATGATTTAAGTTTTACTTTAGGCCTGTTCAGTGTCATTCATGATTAAATCAACAGTAATGTAATACATGCAACTTACCAGTAAATTGAGTGTAAATCATCTGCTTTTAATTGGTTTTCTAGCAAATGCATAGATTCATCATGCTTTGAATATCATGGAATATATGTGAGTTTTAATTTATATGTTCACTGTGTTTGTTCCCTATTGAGCTAGGATGTAGCTCACCCTTTAGACTATACGTCGTAGGTCCTTTGATAGCAGCAGCTGAGGCTTCAAGGGGCGTAGATCCGGTTGATTCGGATTACACGCCGGGAGACGAGTTGGAGCCTCCACCCGAGGACTTCTTCTAGGTGACTCTGTTCTGCACTTTGATAGAGAGTCAGTTTTGTGAGCAGATTAGTGCGGCTTGGTATGTGAAGCCTTTATTTTTGAAACAATGTAATTAAACTAGATTATTCTTTTAGCGAACCATCTGGGGTGATCTGATTATCACCGATGGTTCGGGTCGGTTCTCTGTTCATGCAGTGGCATGAAAGTAGAACAGTCTTTTGAATATGCCAGTTAGGCATATTAACATTTTTCACTTTAATGAGATTAATTGCTTTATTTATTAAATTGTGCTTGTTATACCAATGTTCCGTGCTAAGCTTTGGGGCACGGTTTGGAGGATCGTGCTGATGGCACGAGTTTCGGAGTGCCAAAATCTGGGCTGTCACAGTTGGTATCAAAGTCATTTCTTTTAGAAACTTTGACAATCATTCTTTTGTCAGAGCATAGGGACTTCTGCTAATGAAAACATTGTTTTCACGTGCAGACCGTGATGTTACCTAGAGGAAGGGGCCAACCTAGGGGCAGCCATAATAGAAGTTTACGTAATGGAGATGGGTACATCTCTCCTATAAGTAGAGTACCTATAGGAGATGGAGGGGCTTCTGGCAGTGGTGGCCAAGGAAGCCAAGACCAGGAAGAGGGCCGTGATCGAGATCGTCAGGATCAAGATCAAAGAGAGCAAGAAAGAATAGGAGAGCGAAATAGGGATAGAGAAGAGCGTCAGAGGATGATGCACACCATGGAGACCATGGCGGCTGCCATGGCACAACAGGCAGCATCTTTGGCAGCTCACACCGCTCATGAGCAGCATCAGCCACCGACATCTCCAGTAGCTCCGCTGCTGCCAGCATCTTCAGCTTTTACTGAGTTTAGGAGGATGAGACCTCCTAGTTTTTCTGGACAGGGAGAGCCCATAGTGGCAGAACATTGGTTGAGTGAGATGGAGAAGGTGTTCAGTGTGCTCACTTGTACCGAGGATGAGAGCGTCTGTTGGGCAGCCTATATGTTGGACAGGGAGGCTGGGCCTTGGTGGAAGTTCGTTTCTAGGACTAGGTCTCAGGAGACCCCAGACATACCATGGACTTGGGATGAATTCGTTGAGGAATTCAATAAACAATATTTCCCGGAGGTAGTGAGGAACCAAATGGAAATTCAATTTCTACAGCTTACTCAAGGGAAGATGATAGTGAGAGACTATGGAGTGGAGTTTATGCAACTCGCTCGCTTTGCGCCCGACTATGTCATCACCGATATGATGAAAGCAAAGAGGTTTCAGCAAGGTTTGAAGCCTGACGTGAGGGGAGGAGTGGCACCATTCCAACTAAGGACCTATGGTGAGGTCGTGAGAAAAGAACTTGTAGCGGAGGAGAATAATAATAGATATTGCCAGAGAGAGCAACAGGGAAGGTGGAACACTGATCAGAGCAGAACGGGGAATTATGAACCTGTGAACAAAAAGCCGAGGTTCATATCGAACAATCAGAAACCACCGTTTCAAGGAGGCTATGGAAGCCCGACGCAGTAAAACAACCAGCAGAGATTTCCATTGCTTGCGTTGGGGAGACCGATATTCTACAAGAGCCCTGTAATTACTACAGGAGCTATAGTCACACAGGGGGCTTCTCGAGCAACTTCTTCCACGCCACATGAGACTTGTGCCAAGTGTGGCAAGTCTCACAAGACAGCGAACTGTAGGGTAGGCACTCGGGGTTGCTTTTGATGTGGCAAGGTGGGCCACTTAATCAGGGAATGCCCCGAGGTGAACAAAGGGAAGACGGCTTCAGTACCCATTCCGCAACCTGTACAAGCAAGGAAGCCGATCGTCGAAGGAAGAGCCTACGCAGTTACAGCTCAAGAGGCTCATAATACAAACGATGTCATTCAAGGTGAGCTTTCCTTTTTAAATAAAGAATTTCAATTCATGAAATTTTAGATAGAGAAGGTGCATCTATATTTAGAAAAATATAAGAGGAACTTGCATGTGATAAATTTAGTATATTCATAATAAACAATATATATATATATATATATGTGTATGCATAATTAGGTGGATTACACATCTATAAGAAGGGAAGCGACGTGTTATACGAAGCTCGAGTGTTGATAGACCCAGGGTCTACCCACTCATTCGTTACCCGTCGCTTCACGAAGAAGATGAAAATCGACCCAGAGGAGTTAGACTTCGTTTTAACTGTGACGGTTCCTACAGGGAAAGCGGTTGATACCGAGAAGGGTTGCAACTCCATGATCGTGAGGGTCATGGATGGAGGCGATTTTGAGTTACCCGCGAACTTAATTATGTTAGATATGTAAGGATTCGACGTGATCTTTGGCATGGATTGGCTATCGACTCACTGTGCGACGGTAGATTGCAAGAACAAAGTCATCACTTTTAGACCAAATACGAGGAGATCGTTCTGATTTAGAGGAGAAAGGATGATGCACCTACCACTTATCTCGGTAGTCAGGGCCGAGCAATTGATCAGAAAGGGGTGTAGTGGATACTTAGCATTTTTGAAGGAGCACAAAGAGGAGAAGAATGTGATCTCTGAAATAGCAGTCATGCGAGACTTCGCCGACGTATTTCCAGAGGAGGTACCTGGATTACCTCCAGAGAGAGAAATAGAATTCGCCATCGACTTAGCACCAGGAACGGAGCCTGTGTCTAAAGCACCATACAGAATGGCTCCTGCTGAGTTGAAGGAGTTGAAAGAGCAGTTACAAGAATTAATGGACAAGGGTTTTGTTAGACCGACCGTGTCTCCATGGGGAGCACCGGTCTTGTTCGTAAAGAAGAAAGTTGGGTTAATGCGTCTGTGCATTGATTATCGACAATTGAACAAACTCACTATTTAAAATAGATACCCTTTGCCTAGGATAGATGACTTATTCGATCAACTGTAAGGAGTGAAATATTTCTCTAAGATCGATCTGAGATCGGGATACCATCAGTTGAGAGTCAAGGCAGAGGATATTTAGAAGACTGCATTCAGGACTCGATACGGACACTATGAGTTCCTAGTGATGCCGTTTGGGTTGACAAATGCCCCGGTGCCATTCATGGATCTGATGAATAGGGTGTTTAAACCACACCTAGATACTTGTGTTGTAGTGTTTGTTGATGACATCCTGATCTATTCAAAATCAGAAGGAGAGCATGAGAAACACTTGAGAGTAGCCCTACAGACTCTACGTGAATAGCAATTGTACACCAAACTTAGCAAATGTGAGTTTTGGTTAGAAGAAGTTAGCTTTTTGGGACATTTCGTCTCAAAGCTTGGTGTCACTGTAGATCCAACAAAGATCGAAGCAGTAGTGAATTGGGAGCGACCAAAGACAGTGACCGGCGTCCGTAGTTTCCTAAGATTAGCAGGTTACTACCAGCATTTCGTTGAGGGTTTTTCAAAAATATCAGGACCACTCACGAGACTTACACGGAAAGATGAGAGGTTTGAATGGAGTTAGGCATGTGAGAAGAGTTTTCAAGAACTCAAGAAGAGACTCACTTCAGCTCCAGTACTAGCAATACCTTCAGGCAGTGGAGGGTTTGCAGTGTATAGCGATGCTTCGTATACTGGTTTGGGCTGTATGCTTAATCAACACAAATAGGTGATAGCATATGGGTCGAGACAGTTGAAAGAACATGAGAAGAATTATCCGACACATGACCTGGAATTAGCAGCGGTCATTTTCACGCTCAAGATCTGGAGACATTACTTGTACAGTGAGATGTTTGAGATCTTCACCGATCATAAGAGCCTCAGATATTTGTTTACACAAAAGGAACTAAACATGAGGTAGCGTAGATGGATGGAGTTTCTCAAGGACTATGACTGTTCCATACAGTACCATCCAGGCAAGGCGAATGTGGTAGCTGACGCCTTGAGTCGAAAGAGTTCAGCTCAATTGGCTAGTCTAAATTTGGGTATGCACAGATGGAAGTTGTTTGAAGATCTGGCCCTATGCGATGCAAACATTGAGTCTCAAGCGACAGGAGCCTTCTTAGCTAACATCTCAGTGAGACCGATGATATTTGAGCATATCCATGAGCTACAGATGAAAGACCCGGCACTAACAAATATTCGTCAAGATGTAACTGAAGGCATTACATTTGAGTTTTCGATCAAGGAGGATGGTTCCTTATTGTTCAAGGGTCGCCTCTGTATTCCGGATAACGCCGATCTACGACGAACAATTCTTGGTGAATCACACAAGTCAAGCTATGCTATCCACCCGGGAAGCACCAAGATGTATCAAGATTTGAAAAAGAGCTATTGGTGGAGAGGCTTGAAACAGGATGTGGCAGAGTACGTGTCGCGGTGTTTAACATGCCAACAAGTGAAGATCGATCATAGACATCCTGCAGGTCTATTGCAGCCTCTACCTATACCGGAATAGAAGTGGGAATCGATCTCTATGGACATCATTGTTGGACTTCTGCGTACAGCAAAGAGATACAATGCCATTTGGGTTGTGGTCGATCGATTGACCAAGTCAGCCCACTTCTTGCCTTTCAACACAATGTACACGGCGGGAAGACTGACAAAGCTTTATATGAAAGAGATTGTCCGTTTACATGGGATTTCGAGTAGCATTGTTTCGGACCGTGACCCATTGTATACATCAAAGTTTTGGAAGAAATTTCAAGAAGGAATGGGAACGTGACTAGATTTCAGTACGACATTCCATTCACAAACTGACGGACAGACTGAAAGGGTCAATCAGATCATTGAGGACATGCTTAGAGCATGTATGTTGGAGTTACAAGGATCATGGGATCAGCATCTGCCCTTGATTGAGTTTGCATATAACAACAGCTTTCAGACGAGCATTGGGATGGCACCATATGAAGCACTTTAAGGACGGCGATGAAGATCGCCCATCAATTAGGAAGAAACGGGTGACAAATTCATTTTGGGACTCGAAATACTTGAAGATAATGCCACCTATGTTTGTATGATAAGGGCAAAACTCAAAGCAGCTCAGAGCAGACAGAAAAGCTATGCCGATATCAAGCGGGCGAGTGTAGACTTGAAGGTGGGTGAACACGTGTTTGTGAAAGTGTCACCTATGAAGGGAGTCATGAGATTTGGAAAGAGAGGGAAGCTAAGTCCCCGCTATCTTGGACCATTTGAAGTTTTGGGTTGAGTAGGGGAAGTTGCTTACTGCATTGGATTGCCACCGTTATTCGATCCAGTACACAATATCTTCCATGTATTTATGCTCAGGAAGTACCTTAACGACCCTGACCACGTGTTGAGCGGTCAAGCTCTTGAGATGCATGAGGACATGACCATGATCGAAGAGCCGATGGAGATTTTGGATCGAAAGGAGCAAGTGTTGAGAACGAAAGTGATTCCACTAGTACTTGTCCGATGGAAGCATCATCCGGCCGAGGAAGCTACATGGGAACGAGAGGCCGATGTGAAAGAACAATATCCAGCCTTGTTTCCGATGGCTTGAGAGTCAAATTGTATCACCACAAGCATGTTTGTGGATTTAACGATATGTTGTAATTCAACGTCGGTCTTATGATCAATTTATAAAAAAGACAATGTTATCCACGACATGGCCGTGACGATGTGTTTTGTAGAACCTATGACCTACTGATCATAAATGACCATGAAAAATCAAGAAGACAGAATATTTTGAAATTTACAGAATCTGATCAAAATTGATTAATCGATTTTCAAATCAATTAATCGATTTGGAAATTTGATTAATCGATTTTGGTCAATTAGTCGACTGGCATGAGCCAGTGACTGGAAACTTAAATAAGGATTAGAAAAATGACAGAGTGAAATTTCGATTAATCGATTCTTGTTTCGATTAATCGATTTATGTTTTCGATTAATCAAATGGAGGTTTCGATTAATCGAATAATCTGAGAATTTTAGAAGAACTTAGAGGGATTTTATGTAATTTCGATTAATCGAGGAGGAATTCGATTAATCGATTTAGAATTTCAATTAATCGAACTGGAAGTTTGACTGATCGAGTTACTTAAGGATTTTTAAAGAATATTGAAGGACCACACGATTTCGATTAATCGAAGTGAATCTCGATTAATTGATTTTGTAATTTTGATTAACCGAAATGGATTTTGATAAATCAACTGGCTCACACCTGTGAGCTCTAAAACTTGAAATTTTGAACGGATACGATTTCGATTAATCGAAATGGTTTCGATTAATCAATTTTTACTTTCGACTAATCGATTTTGGAAATTGATTTCGCGCGGCTTAGCCAAATTTTGAAACTCGATTAATCGAATTTGAATTTCGATTAATCGAAGCCAGTCTATATATACATAAGTTGGGGTTTTGGTGCCCATTCGAAAACTTCAAGCTTTGGGCACCATTTCTTTTTCTTCTTCCTCTTCTCCAACTAACCAAGGTACCTAGGGTTTTGGGGCATCCTTCGTCTATTTCGGACCAAGATCGCCTACTTTCACAACGAAACCTACGGTAAACCCTAGTTTGACTCTTTTTCTTCAAAATTGAGCTATAAAAACCCTAGTTTTAGCTATTTTCACTAAAATGCCACCCAAAACACAGTTGTCTTTGAAGAAGGCGACCTCTAAGCTCCTAGTTCGGCGTAAGAATTCCGCACCGCCACCACCTACCCCATCACCGATGAGGACTCCATCACCGTCGGCATCGGAGACCACCTCCGGTTCGACGAGCGCATATTCGCACGAGTCTTCACGCGAGTCGACACCCATGCCGCCACCACCCACCAATGTAATTCAACCCAACGAGTGGTGGGCAGCCAAGACCTTTGAGGTCGAGTACATCATCAACCCAACCCTCTTCACAAACCCCGATAAACTGGGCGAGACCCAATGGGCTCGCAATTACCTCCAAAATGCCGGTCTCAGCAATATTTTGAAACCAATCCGGGGTTCCTACTTCCCTAGGTTGGTTAGATTATTTTACCAAGGGATAACAGACGGCCCTACTGACGATAATGTTTTGACCAAGATTAAGGGTCGGGAATACACGATTACCCGTCGCCACGTACACGAGGTACTCGAGTGTTACCTTGATTTCACACCAGAGACCACCCTCTTTCCACCCTTTGAGGAAGAGGCCAAATTTGAAGAGATCATAGCCCGTATGACCAACGGGAAGACGGGGTCGGGATCCTCCATTAGGAGGGTCGACCTTCCCCACTATATGTGGATGCTTGATTCAATAATCAAGTGCAACCTATACCCACTACGCCACTACACAGAGCGCATAGAAAAGGTGCAGCAGGCACTTTATGCGGCCTTCTATGGCCGATTGTTTGATGCGACCAAGGAGAAGATGCCGTATGCTTGGCTCATATTGAGCATGTTGGAGTGTTACTCCAACGCTCCCGAGTATGTAGTATCACCCCATGAGGTGAGGGCAACGGACCAAGTGAAGACATTTTCAAAGTATTCCTGGAGCCGTAGTTACAATTTATTAAATCGGACCCTACCGGCTCCAGGTCCCGTTCCAGTAGAAGCAGCAGCTCCAGTACCACCACATCCGGACCCACCCGTGGGTGGGGCCCACCCAGTTGAGCCACCAGCGGAGGGGGCACCCTCCCATACCACAGCTTCACCTACGCCGCCAGCACAGTCCGCGGCAGCTACACCTACTTCATCATACCGCCGTCGAGCACCTCACTCCGGTCCTACCATTGAGGACGTGTTGGCACGCATGGAGGCCAACAACGAACGGATGAACCGGAGGATGGACTTCCTTATGTTCCATACACTCTACTACATCTACCCATTGGACTACCAGCGGCGCCTAGCTTAGGAGGAGTGAACCACAGGACGGACCGCCTTCCATAGGGGTCCAGTCTTCCATCAGACCACAACGGCTACCGACGCATCGAGCTCGACACCATAGCCGCCGAAGTAGCCTATGGTGATGCCCCAGCCAGAGCAGCCAGCCCAGACTTCGCAGCCGCCGCTACCATAGACCAGACAGCCAACTCCAGCAGCCCAACCAACTCCCATACCTCTGCCAGCTCAGATGGAGCAGCCCGCTATAGCATCGGATCAGCCTGGCGAGGGGACGGCCTGAGTCTCGAGCCGACGTTTTTGTGGAGTTTTTTTTTTTGTTATGTGAATGTTTGTTTTTGTAGAACAAGCTATATAACCAATTGTAAATTTTGCGACCATCAATAGAACCAAATTTTATAAACTTTCCAGTACCATTACAGTTTTTACATTCTGTGCATATTGAATTATTCAACTATTATCCTAGGTTTCTATTGCCAAATGGGACTCCCTCACCTGGGTGTGTGGGGGGGGTTCCCCAAATCAAAGCACCTTTGGGTTATTTTCGAGGACGAAAATTCCCAAGGTGGGGAGGATGTAATAACTCAAACAAATTGCGTTAAACGGTGACCTCGGGATCTGTGCCCAACGGGTCATAGGTTTGATCAAGTAGGAGTCCACTAGTTGACTTGAGAAGTGATGAAATGATGTGATGTGAAATTAATGCAAGCGTGTGGAGTGTAAGGTGAAATCTGGAACCACATACACCCATCTGGGGTGTATGTGCTCAACACATGGAAAATGAGTATAAAAGGGTTAAAGAACCCTAAATTACTCTTGTTTGGATTGTTGAAGAGAGTTAAGAAGAGAGAGAGAGGGAGAGAAGTAAAGAGGGGTTGTTGTGTAAGGAGTGAACGCAAGCCAAGAGGGGATTCGAGCATTTAAGGCCGGATTCGATGTGAGGGATCCGCTAGAGACAAAGCTGGAACCCTAGCCTTTCCAACCTCTTGATCCAATCAAATTGAGAATTGATTGAGGTAAATTTTGTTGAATTAAAGGCATAGATTGTAGAAGCTTAATGGTGGTCAAGAATATTTAAAATCATAGGATAAAGGCTTAGAAAAAGAAAGAAGGCTCGATTAATCATAAAGGCCCGATTTCGATTAATCGATTTGGATTTCAATTAGTCGATTTAGAAATCGACTAATCGACTGGGAAGCTCCAGCCACTGGAGAAATGAAACCTGGGGAAATCGACTAATCGAATTGGGATTTCGATTAATCGATTTGGGATCGATTAATCGATTTTGAGATCTCGATTACTCGATTTAAGAATCGACTGCTTTATGTTAGAGATCTCGATTAATCGATTTGGGATCGATTAATCGAATTTGATTCTCGATTAATCGATTTTGGTTTCGATTAATCGATTTTAAGAATCGATTAATCGAATTTCATTTCGATTAATCGATTTTGGAAATCGATTAATCGATTTTGACAGTTTTACCTAACTTCTTAGTTTGACTTTGCGATTCAGGGAGGGTCTTGGACCTTCTTTGTTACATTTTTAGTGATGAGTTACATGTGTTATGTTGTACCATAGGTGGTACGTATGATCATGAGCACAAGGAGCCGCGTGGGACCTTGATGCTAGGAATTTCAAAGACTTAAGGTAGGGAATACCTTGAACATGTACTTTAATTTCAAGAGCATGTATGTAGTGATATAATTATTAAATTGAAGTTATTTTAAATCATGAAAAGCTTTGTGAAAATGGATGTGTGTGTGACACCACAAACGTGATAAGGGCATCTGTGTGATGCAAGTGATTAAGAACCAGTATCTAATTAGATTGAGACATCCCCAGGGGATGAGAAAGTAATAAAGGCATCAGGTGTGATGCGGGTATGTATACATCCCAGGAATGTATACATATGATTGAATAATTACTGTTGAGGCCTAACTGATATAAGATAGCACACTTACACGGTGAACAACTATATGTAAAGCACATGTTATTTTTGTTATTTGAGGTTTGGAGGATACCCCACCGACGTGGCGGGATACCCACGGCTGACGTGGCAGGATATCCGTGACCGGTACGGCGGCGAATCCGTACACCAGCACGGAGGTTTATCCGTGACCCTAAGTACATCCCAGGGATGTTGTGTGATATTTAACCCCACCACCTAGTGAGAAAGGGGCTTGGGTCATATTCCCAGCAAATACATGTTTTTTACAACTGTCTAATTAGATGATGATGAAGGGTATCTCATCGGGGCTCGATGCTATATTGCTCGAGGATTACTTAAGTTGAAGATTTAAGTTTTGCTTTAGGCCTGTTTAGTGTAATTCATGATTAAATCAACAGTAATGTAATACATGCAACTTACCTGTAAATTGAGTGTAAATCATCTGCTTTTAATTGGTTTTCTAGCAAATGCATAGATTCATCATGCTTTGAATATCATGGAATATATGTGAGTTTTAATTTATATGTTCATTGTGTTTGTTCCCTATTGAGCTAAGATGTATCTCACCCTTTAGACTATACGTCGCAGGTCCTTTGATAGCAGCAGCTGAGGCTTCGGGGGGCGTAGATCCAGGTGATTCGGATTACGCGCCAAGAGACGAGTTGGAGCCTCCACCCGAGGACATCTTCTAGGTGACTATGTTGTGCACTTTGATAGAGAGTCAATTTTGTGAGCAGATTAGTGCGGCTTGGTATGTCAAGCCTTTATTTTTGAAATAATGTAATTAAACTAGATTATTCTTTTGGCGAACCATCTGGGGTGATCTGATTATCACCGATGGTTTGGGTCCGTTCTCTGTTCATGCAGTGGCATGAAAGTAGAGCTGTCTTTTGAATATGCCAGTTGGGCATATTAACGTTTTCCGCTTTAATGAGATTAATTGCTTTATTTATTAAATTGTGCTTGTTATACCAATGTTCTGTGCTATGCTTTGGGGCACGGTCTGGAGGATCATGCTGATGGCATAGGTTTCAGAGTGCCGATATCCGGGCTGTCACAGATCAGCCCTAACATGATTTCTTGTATTTCCTCCAGAATGTCGGGTGACGAGGAATATGTGTCGAAGGAAGAGCAGGAAGAAGAGCCACTAGTGACCTTCGGTCCGAGGGGAGCACAGTTCATTTTAGTGGAATGCCCTGCCGGCATGTGGTATGAAATGTAGGGAGAGGCCGCCATGTAGGTCTCCTAAATCAGCTGTATGTGCATATTTCAAACTTCGGCATTACGGGAAAGGTAAAGAGATAAGTTCAACTTTTTTTCCTGTGCGGTTTTGCTCTATTTCCATGACCTGATGCATCTTTCTCTTTTGACACAGGACTTGCCCCACATTGTATTCCGAGGGGGCTGGTTAGATATTTAGGACTTTTATCGCTACATCCCACTCGTCGTGAAGTTCCTGCTCGATCAGGCTGGCTTTGGAGAGTTCTTGTCATGCCCCGCCATGAGGGCAGATGTAGCATATCTAAAAGCTCTAGTTAAGAGATTTTGCCCAGAGACTTGTCCTTCCACATAGCCTTCACCGAGATGACCCTGACGCCCATGGATTGGGCTATGATTATAGGTATCAGGGTAGGGGGTGTTTCGATAACTAACCTTGTAGTGCCCAATCAAGATGAGATTATCAGATTGATAGGGGATTACCCCCACCATGGGAATTTGCATGGTGTCGAGGTCAAGATGACCTGACAGTCCGTCCTTTTTGGGCTGCATGAGTTGGTAGATCTGGGGTAGCCAGATGTGGAAATTAATATTGAGCCCGAGCTTGCGATCGTATTGGCCCGCACCACGCTCCTTATAATGTTTGGCAAAACCCTCTTCTCAAATCCTAGCGGCGGACGGGTCAACCTGGCCCCGCTGAGCCTCATGGATAATTGGCTTGATGTCCATAGATACGACTAGGGAAAGGCTGGATATGCCATATTAATGTATAGCATAGCCCGAGCATCCACTGGGGAGGCAAAGTCTGTTGTTGGCTTATAGTCAGCTCTAGAGGTAATCTCTAACTCTTTTACTTTTATCAGTTTATTTTGATAGTCGTTGTATGCTACTGACTCCCCCTTTTTTGCATTGCTCTCTTCAGGCATGGGGGTATCTTGATTTTCAACCCGGACACCTGCTTCTTCAATCTGAGATATATACTTACCTCCTTTTAAGCATCTAGAATAAACACCGGCGCCGAGATATGGGTATGAAGCATCTGGAGGTGGGCCTGAGGTCCCAATTCAATCTGATGATCCTGAGCAGGTAAGGCCTTTTCTCCTCCGTTTATTTCAGTTTGGAAATTCTCCTTTCATTATTTTGCTACATTCTTGACTGATTGGCCACCTCTTGACTTGGGCAAGTCATATATGACCCATACATTGGCTCTCTTTTTTAGGACTGGGCCGCCATAAGTCCATCTAGCCTCTTCAACAACCGTCGCATCATTTTTTTCTATGGGGTATGGGCCAGAGCCTACTATCTGGGAGAGCGGGTAGTTCATCAGTACCAAGGCTATCATGCCATACCCTCAGATCCTCTTGCTGATGTCATGGATCCCGTGGGTAGTATCGAGGAGCTCACTGCGGCCTTCCTTCAAAATGGGATCCCCTTCAATGCCCTTCTTATGCCTGGAGATTATCGGATGTGGTATGAGTCTTTACCATATCGATTTATTCTTCCGCGCTTTGTCCCTGGAGTTAATTTCTTGGCTTTTGACGGCCCGCGCTCATAGGTAGTTCTCTTTTCTCATTTAGATCGGTCCCCCTTTGGCTTTAATTCAACTTTTGTTTCTACTGAGCGAATCTCTATCTTTTTCACAGTTTATCCAGGGAGGTGACTCAGAAGATGAAGGTGGACCGGTGGCGGATAATGCTGATGCTTCAGGGGCAGGTCCCTCAGATGCTGGTCCTTCTTATGTGGGTCCCTCAAGTGTCGGTTACTCAGGTGCTAGTCCTTCAGGTGTCGGTCCTTCCAGCTCTTCTCGCATTGGTGCCTTGGGTAGTGCACCTACTGTGGTTCATGGGACCTTTAGGCACCTTGACAATGGCTTTCTTTCAGATCTATGCGCTGATGTAGATATGCAGGCCCTCCTTTCAGCTGATGAGGTTCGGCTTTCTCCTTCTGAGGTGGTTCCGGGGGTAAGACTTTTCATGATCATTCTTCCTTTGATTTGGCTCCTTTGATAAATGCTTGTGTTCACTAATAACCCCTGTAACTGGCACTTTTCTCCCTCTGAATGTAGAACTTCGAATCGGCCATGGACCATATCGCGTACTATCACAACATTGCTGATCTCCAAGATGTGGAGGTGGTGAGTATTTTGCTGGCCTATTTTCCTCACTACTTTGCCATCTTTGCCTTTCCATTGACCCTGATTTGTGACCATGGCCATGAATTATAGTTAGCATGTGACAAGGAATCGTGCTCTCTACTTAGCTGGCTTTCATAGGCGTGGTCCCAAGTAGGAGATATGCAGACCTTTTAAAGCTCCTCGCGCCGACGAAAGAAATCGATGGGTGCCAGCAAGGACTAGGCCTAGTTTCTGCATTCAAACACTTTGGGATGATAATTTTGGGATTTGAACACTTTGTAATAGATGATTATGACACTTTGCCATTTGATTGGGATGATTTTCAGCTTTGAAATGTTTAATGCTCTTTCTTTGATCGCACGCTATGTTTCCCTTGCATTATATCTGATTGTTTGCAGGATGGTTTTGACGATTGCTTGTAAAAATCACCCTTGAGGTCGTATGCCTTGGTGTGGGTTTTTCCTGCCCAAAATTTAAATGATTTCAATGTTAGGTGCATTTTAAATTTTATCTTTGTGAATGTAGTCAAGGCATGAACATAGGGGAACAGGTAAACTGGCTAAGGGACCCAGCAAAGACCCACACTCCCCCTTAAAAACTCCATTTTTACATGAAAAAAAGGTCAGATTGGTCTAGCACGTGTATTACATGCGCCAGGCCAATCCTGGGGGGATTTACACTGGCACATGTATTACATGCGCCATGTTTAGCCTGAGGGCAGTGGGTCCTTTATATGCTAGAGAAAGGTCATTTTCTCTCTCTTCTCTCTTTGGCTTGGAATTTCTTGCTGTTTCTTTCTCTCCTTGCTTTCCCAAGGGTGGGTCCATCATCATACATTGAATTTTATATTCTTGAAAAATCTTTGCGCATTCCAACCCTCCCTTACATGGAGGGCCTGGAACCAATTTACTCCCTTTTTTGGGCTTGGGCCCAATTTTCTAAAAAGTTGGCTTGGGAGCCTGAATGAGAGCGAGTTTGTGGATTTAGAGGGGCTTGGACTATCCCGTCTTTCCTTCTTTCTTGAGATTCCTACACGGTGGGACCTACTTCATGTGGCGACCTCATTTTGGGATGCAAATGCCCATGTATTTTGCTTTGGGAAGCAAGAACTATCTCTTACTCTTGAAGAGTAGTCCAACCTATCAGGCTTGAAGCTCCACAAAGGCCTTGCAAGAGTTACGCCGAAACCGGGCTATGCTAAGGCCGTTCACCTCACCTTGGACTAGAAGAAATCTGAATATGAGAAAAGTCTCATCGAGGGGCCCACAAGGTGTTTGATCAAATTCCTCAAAGAACTTTTTGGTGATGAAAGTCTTCGAAAATTGCCGGTTAGGAACATCTTCAATGTGAAGGCCTTTTCTCTCAGTCTCATCTCGGAAGTCCTTTTCTTCACTGGGGGAGAGAGATTCTCTCTGGCTCTCTGTGACATTTTGACCAAGTTGGAAGAAGGTCGATCGGTGATGCACTTGGTCCTTGCTGAACTATATCGATGCCTTGACGCATTCGCTCTGGATAAGGTGGGGAGCCTAAGGGGATGTCCTTTGCTACTCCAGGTCTCGTTGGGTGAGCGTCTTGTTATCTTGGGACCCGTGCCCCACTTTTACATCATTCGAGGTGAGGTAGTCTGATGCTTTCTTGGTAGGTGTCACATGATCCCACAGGGAGATTTGTTAGAGTTGAAGCTTTGGCTGACTTATGCGGAGCTGGTATGGGGACTCCCTTGGTTGGATCGGACCTTTCCAGTAGTTTGCTCCCGAGATCACAAGGGCATCACCCTCCTAGGATTGACTGGCAGTACCTTCTACTTCCCATTCAGAGTGCTGCGTCAGTTCCGCTGCTCTCAATAGGTGCCTTGCTAGGTGAAACCCCCTTTGTGTAATTTGATCTTTTCTAGGGGGTCCTCCAGGATAATGGATCGGATTGCTACTCTTTGGGAGACACGTCAGTCGATGCTAATGTGTAGTTTGGAGCAGGGAAATTTAGTTCAGTCTTCCCTGGAGTACGAGGCTTGGCTAATGACTGAGCAGTCTGTTGTTGATCATCTGGATCAGGTAGAGTGTTGATATGGGAGGGCCCTGGCCGAAGAAAGAGATGGTGCTTCGAGTTTGCATTAAGCTGCTGACCGATGAGAAGAGGGTCCTGCAAGAGCTTTTGGCACAAGAGAAAGTTAAACCAGAGGTAGCAGAGACCAGAGTAGGCACAGTTGAGAGCGAGGTCCTTCGTCTGAAAGGGGCCTTGAATGTTGCTCTTGGGGCTACTGATGCTTCTCAGAAGAGGTATAAGAGCATCCATGGTTGGTGGCTGACTGAGCAAAATGTTTGGAAGGATGGTTTTCACGCAGAGATTCCCTCCTACACATATCTTTTTACACAGAATAGATTCATAGAAAAGGGGCATAAGAAACCCCTTTGTAGATACACATTTTTTGGTATACTTATTTTCTTTATGTTTTTGTTTTTTTTCTGCTTTTGTAAAAAAAGAAAGAAAGAAAGCTAGACATCACACTGATTATTTTTTTGAGATGTGGGGTAAGCAAAGATGTGAGTTTGTGAATGGAAAAGGAAAATCTATTATCTTACAAAAAGTATGGTTTCTTTTTCTTTTCTATTTATATATCTTACAAACATGGTGAGATTGCGGGCCCTCTTCTGAGTATGGTTGAACCCTTTTTAAGTGGTCGGGTCCGAGTGAGGTTCAGAAGTTTTGCCAAGGTCGGAACGTCAATCCCTTTTGATTAAATCAAACCTTTCCCCTTACCTCAAGTCATTCATTTGACAAAGCAGTTTCACAAAGACAATTCTGGTGAGAGCCCGATTTGACCTACATGAGCGGCCTAGTCAGAAAATGGGTAATAGGGAGATTAACCAAAAAGGGCTTCCTAAACATCAATCAGTTCAAACCTTTCTTTTTCAATTTTTTCTTTTTAATCTTTTTTACTCACAACTCCCAAGGTGGGTTCGTTGTGCCCGTTTTTGCCCTCTTTTTACCCGTGGTGCCCTTTCGAGTTTTCACCACGTCCATGGGTTTAGCTCTCTTACCTTACCCCAAGCGCCCTTTCGAGTTTTCACCTGATCCGCACAAGCTCGCTATTTTTCCCCGTAGCACCCCACCCTTTCGTATTTTCACCACGTCCAACTTGCTTTGAGCTTGTATATTTTGATTTTATTTTCTTCTCTTCTTTTTTTTTTAGCGAAAGGCACGACATAGACGTCGATTTCATCATAGCTAGCTAGATGGGGTTCTGGTGTCATCTCACAACATTGCTTGTATTGATTTAACAGATACTATGACTACTTGTGAACCTTTAAAGAGGGCTTTCTTCAGGGTGTAGATTGGCGATAGGTCAGGTTAGGATTTGAGGGTATGCAGGGTTAAAAAAGGTTTCCTTGATACGATTTCAGTTTTCCACAACACACTTCCCATGGGGGATTTTTACTGTATAAGCTCCCATGATTCTTCTATTTTTTTTCTTTTTCCTTTGTTTTATTTCAGGCAATCTCATTTTGATTTTTTGCTTTTCTGATTTTTTTTATTTTTGATAGTAATCCTATTTTCCCTTCTTCTTTTTTGTTTTTGGTATATGTACACACTTTTTCTCTTTCAGGGAAGGAGTTTATCGAAAGAAAGGCCAAGGCTCAGATGGGGTAGCAAAAGATATCATCATTTTTAGGGATACTTTTTGGCTACTGTGCTTGGAATGATGGCCTCTTTTGTGTGATTCTTAAGCAGCCATGTATCTGTTTCACCAATACTTACCTTGCCGCGATAGACTAAGAGTAGAACAGTCAGACATATCCAGCATTGATGGGATCAGGAAAGTAACCTCCGTCCATGGTGGCGATGCGGATGGCATATCCCAGTAGTACTTAAAACAATGGAAATGTAAAGAAATTTAAGACGGTGCGGAAGTAGGCCCGCCAATCGGCTAAGGCTCGTAAATGACATAAAAGTAGGGGTGAGAAAGCGACTTAATCGTAGGGGTGAGTAAAAAATAGTAAAAAAATAGCAAAAATGGGTTAAAAAAATAATAAAGGGCCAAGATTCAAGGGGAAGCTTTACTAGCTAATCCCCAGCAGAGTCGCCATCTGTGCAATTGTGGGAATCGAGACGATCCCGTCGCGACGATGCGCACTCGTGAAAATTTAAAGAGTCGCCACCAAGAGCTTTTGGTGCCCCGAGAAACCCAAATAAAATTTAAAGAGCACCGAAGTGCCAAAAATTGACTCTAAATCTGGACTACACCAAAGGCTCTTGGGTAGGGGCTTCGGTTATCGATTGGGAAGGTGTTAGGCACCCAATCAACCCGCTTAGTGCGGTCTCTACTTATGGCCAAAATGAAAAATTAATAAAAGAAGCAAAAAGGTCTTCCTCTTGCCCAAGGGGCATTAAAATCTTACTTGTGCCCCTCCATTCCTACTAAAAATTTGGCGATGTAACGGCATAAATGAGAGTATGGAGGAAGAACCGAGAAGGTAGAGGAATAGAGGGGAGAACCGGAGCTCTTAGGCCCTTGTTACACTGTTGTGGAACCTTGCGTAGGCTTGCTTCGGTGAGCTTTTGATGGCTTGAATGGTTTGAAATAGGGTTCTAGCTCCTAGGGCTTGATAGCTAGGAGGTAGAGAGAGAAGGCTAGGGGGTAGCATACACCTAACCTAGAGCTTTTAGATGAAAGGGTGGGTCTCAAAGGGAGTTTGAGAATTCTGAAATTTGTATGCAAAATGTGTACTAGAGGAGAGAGAGAGGGGTTTCCTTAATCTCTTGCTTTTGTAAATTTTTCAAGCCTTTGTCAAGGGTGGGGTGCCTCTCTATTTTTAGGAAAAAGAGAGGTTAGGAGGGTGTTTAGAGGTTAAACTAGCTTAGGAATTGGGTAATCTAGCCATCTATGGTTTCCTAGGGTTTTTAGAACCTTGAAATATGTGAAAAGCAACTACAATAGTGGATGATAGGTTGAGGCTTCAAACCACTTAAAGGGTTACAAATAGATAGGGAATGGGTGCAACAGAACAAGCAAAACACACCCCAAAGATCAAGATGGTCAATAAGTCAAACCTCAATCTCAAAATTTGAGGCAAAAACCCAGGGTCACTATTCATATGCCTGGCGTAACTAATAAATGCGCTAGGCAAATGTACAGTAAAACAGTGCCATATAGTGGCTTGGGAAGTTGGATGCCCGAGGTGGGGCCCACCTATATCTAACACAACTATTAGTTGTGCTAAGTCATTTCTGAGGAGAAATGGCTTGGTGAAAGTAATACTTGTGCCAAAACCCTAGGGGGATCCCCACCAAATGCCTATTTTGCCCCTATACTTCGAAATGCCATATATTTTGATGCACAACTCCGATTGGGGTGATCCTAGGCTTGTTGGAAATCTGAGGACTTCTACTTTTCAATGGTTTAAGATTCAATTATAGTAGAAGATCTCAGCTAGTCCCAGTGCTCCACTCATCATCCATTGCCCGAAAAAGTCAGGTTTAGGTTTGTAATGGGTTCTTAAGGTTGGGATTGGTATCTAAAGGTTTGGGAAGGTTTCTAAGGGATCTGGGATGTTTCCTAAAGGTTTAGGATGGTTCCTAAGGTTTTGGGAGGTTTCTAAGGGTTCCATTCATGCCATCAAAAGCTCGAAAATGCGCCTCTCTCAAAATGTGTCTCGATCGGGCCTTGGGCCAAATTTGGGTGTCTATAAAGTACAAACTCCATTGCAAACAAGTTCTAGTTCAAGTAAAAATTCAAGAATAAGTTTTAGTTCCAAATACAAGTTCAGGTACATGTCCCAAATCATGTTCTAAGGCAAGTTCTAATTCTAAGGATGTCGAGTTCAAGTTCATTACTATCCTTAGTAGCATTCCTTTCAAGTGTAACACTTATTTCTAGTACAAGTGTGTCATTATCTTATGCACTACCAAGATCAAGTATAGGGGCTTGATCCTAAGGGAGGATCTTATCGGCTTACATTTACCTCAAGTGTTACCCTAGTTGAAGTCCACTAGGGGAGTTATTTATCATTGTTGATAAAACTCGGTTGTCTCTAATAATAATTGAGGCATCAAGATGCCTATTTCACTAATTCTAGTTATTCGAGTTAAATCAACAAACTGGTATCCAAGTTCTTACATATGCTATTACCTCCCGTATGGGTCGTGGATTCAGAAAGGATCATGGGTCCAGAAAGGTCCAATTTTTGTTGGTCTGAAGGGTCAGAATGAATTATGAGCTCAAATGAATCAAATGGTTTATAGGTCCAAAAAGGGTCCAATGGGTTAAATTATGGAACTAATTGATTTTAGGTCTAACGGGTTTTGTACAATATGGGCCAGATGGAGTTTAGGTCCAACTGGTCCAACGGGTTTTATACAATATGGGCCAGATGGTGTTTAGGTCCAACGAGTTTTACACAATATGGGCCAGATGGAGTTTAGTTCCATCGGGTTCATTGGGTTCAATTATGGATCAAGTGGATTTTAGGTCGAACGGGTTCAACGGGTTAAATTCATTATGGATCCAATGGATTTTAGGTCCAACAAGTCCAACGGGTTTTATACAATATGGGCCAGATGGGGTTTAGGTCCAAAGGGTTTTATACAATATGGGCCAGATTGATTTTAGGCCCATCGGATTCAATTATGGATCCAATGGATTTTAGGTCAAACTGTTTTTATACAATGTGGGTCAAATGGAGTTCAGGTCCAATGTGTTTTTCCTTAGGTAATTCGGGCCTTTACTAGATTTAAAACTAAGGTTGTGGGCCTTTCCCAAGGTCTGAGCCGTACGCATCTTGTTCTCATGGGTCTTGATTCATACATCTTGGGCCTAACTCATATCTTAAGGAATGGTTTAGATATGTCGAGTCATGGGCCGGGTCCTTATTGGGCTCTTGGAAATCCTACAAATCATATTTACATAAAAGTTTAGGATTTTGAGTCTTATTGGGCCATCAAAATTTGACCTAATCCTTTGACTTAATTGACCAATTTTGCATGGGTTTGTCATATGTTAGGATAATGGAACCATGTGTTTGGATCTGCTGTTGGTTGATTTATAGTGTGCTGATTTTATTGTGTGGTGAGAACAAACTAAAAATTAAAGTAAAATAAAAGATGGAAACAATACAACTAAAATAATCCTAAGCCTGCAAGATATAGCGCTATTGTAGCAAGTTTTGATGAGTAAGAGTTTGTCCCACAGAGAAATTGATCTACACCTAAAATGGCCTATAATAGTAGGCCTTCAGAACTAGCTACAAATCTTACAATCCTAAAGAAAGGGAGTTGGGTGTCACAACTACACTAAATTACCTACTAAAAAAGAAAATAAATAAAGTACAGTCCTATCCTAAGAAAGGGTTATAAAGAAGGTGGTGATGGTGTGTTAAAATAAAGATAAAAGGATGAGAAGTAAGCAGTTTAGGCAAAAGTTCATTCAGTAATGTAACTCAGATTTAGGGCTCTCTTTGCAGCAAATCCTTACTGATGTGTTATCAATAACCTCAGCAACGTAGAAGAATCTAACTTAACCCATGCCATTTGGGATGCTCTTAAGGCTATAGTCTGTTCACTTAAATGGCCACAGTCTATCCAATTGAGTCTGTCAAATCCCATTGATTAAGCCAGAAATGCTAACCTAATCTAAAGGAGTGTTTTGATCAAACCCAATCCAATGAATCAAATCAGTTCATGAATACCATTGCAAACACTATTTGCCAGGGTACAAGCTCCCCAGATCTGCGTATAGATCTGGCTGACTTTCATAGGGGTATTAAACCTAGGAAGATCAAATGGCAATCAAAAGATCTAAAGGTTAAGTGAATGGGCAATTCCCAGATACACAAATCCAATCAAGAAAACTAATGGAACTAAAAGATCTATAGATTTAAATGGACTTTAAATCAATAATTTATTACTAAAAATAGCTTGCAATAAAATATCCTCATAGCTACAATCACTACAGAGAAGCCAGATCTAATATCTGATAGTGGTCAAGTGAAACAGAGGGGAGCCTGTTCCTGCACAATCTCTCACCAGGCTACAAACTCAAGTGAAGAGAAAAAGAATCCATCTCAAATCTGTGACCAAGATTGCCCTAGGGCTATAGTCTGTCCACTCTAATGGTCACAGGCTATCCACAGAGGCTCCCTTACCCTCAAATGATGAGGTAGAGCATGTAAACTATTGCTACCACCATGGTAGGGCTACAAGCTCAAGCTTCCATGGGCCTTTCAATAATCTCAAATCCTAAATGCATGCTATAGCCTGAACAGAACTACTGGCAAATAAGAAAATAACAGATTAAGTAAGCATTAAAAGATCTGATTTTACCAACAATGAAATCTCTCAAGGCAGCAGCCTTGTACACAACAGCTTAGTACAAAATCCCAATGTTTAAATGACCTATTACAAAACTTAAATGAAACTACACCTAAGTGCTTACCAAACATTTAGCCAAGAAGTGTTGGGCTAAGAGAGAAGAAAAAATGGAAAAAGAGGTGATCAAACCATAACCCTAACCCTAATCTGCTAGAGTTCTCAACCAACAGAGGTTGAAGGAAATCGTGATTGATGGTTTCTAAGTTACAAGCATAGCTTATATACTTTGTCCTAATGTTGTGGCTGAGAGAAGAGTAAACCCTCATTTTTCAAGCAGATGTGGCACTGTTACAACCCTTGGATGTCTTGGGATGCATGAATCAAAATCTGTGCCTCGGGATGTGTATCATAGACCACAAGAAATCCCCAAAATGTCCTTAAGTTAAGATTGAGAAGTGGAGAGCTCGAGCTTTGCGAGGCTGGCTTTTGCATATCACTTTTGTCACACAGCTGCAGAGTGTTCCCGGCGTAGAGTTTGGCTTTGAATATTACAATCCTGTAGGACTGTGGATGTTCGCACAACTGCTTCAACATTGAATGCACTCACGCAGTAGAGCTTCATAAGTTTTCTTTCATGAGGTACTCGCGCAGATGCCTTTGCATCTCACTCGGTTAAGGGTTAAGCTTCGAGGCTTGCGAGAGCTATGCGAGAGAACTTTTGGGCGTCTCTCTCTTCTAAAGCCACGTGGGAACTTCGGGAAGTCTTTGTTGTGGTTCGCACTAATTGGTTCGCGGGGTAGTGTGCGTGACTGCATTAAGGCTTGATCTTTGTGAAAACTTCACGAGTTGTATTTCTGAAGGCTTAGTGCGCGAGAGCTCCGCTAGTTTCTTCACATGTTGATTGCAGCTGAAGTGCGCGACTGCTGCGTGAGAGACTGCTGTGTGATAACCGCTTCATTGAGCTGTGTGACTTTTTCATGAGCTCTAATATGCTGCATGTCTTAGCTGTGCGAGGGAGCTTTGCCAGTGAATTGAACAATGCAAGGCAGCACCTCAGCTATGTGAGATAGGTCATTGGCTCCTCTGCTGTTAGGCACATGCTTCTGTTGTAGCTTTCTCCACTCTCACCTATACTTCTTTCATCTGCTGGACTTCCTTGGTCCATTATGACATGTAAAATAGTCACCATGGTGTGTACCACCATGGTGTTACGTCAATTTCTAGTTTAGCTATCATCTTTTGCTTGAATTCTCTCTTCTTGGCACCAAAAGCATAGACTTGGTGTTGAGCTGTACAAGTTATTCCTAACTACAAAACAATCTAAAAAGGATTTATTAGTCAGCTTCAAGGTCCAACAAAGGCTAGGTTAATAGGTGAAAAGTGATATTTTTCAAGTGAATAACATACCCCCAAACATAATCTTTGCTAGTCTCTGAGCAAAACAAAATTTAAACAGCTACTCTAAGAATGTAAAAGCCACTTTCGTAGGGAGCACAGATGCATTTAGCTTATGCATCAAGCCTTTTAAACCCCTAGGTGATCCCTAGTGGAGGAGTGACGTCTCCTGAGGGTTTTCAGTGAAGGTACCCACAAACTTCTCAATGAAACAATTAATAAAAGTGCACATAGTGGTTAATCAGTTTGAAATAAATACAGTTCATTTCACCCTTGCTCTGTCAAAATTAAAGGAGTTCTAAAGTACTATATGCAACCAATTTAACACCTCAATCATGCATGCATGCTCCTCACATCCAATCAGTTGACACCAAGAAAAACAATATGTGCAAAATAGTACTAAGCTTACAAGTACATCAAAATTCAGGTTCAAATAATGCCCCAATGATTTCAATCTCAGACCTAATGCTTGCCAGGCCAGTCTCTCATAAATGAATTTAAGGGTGTATTATTTCACATAAGCTCAAGAGTAGTTATATACCCCAAACGGGTTTGTAAGCATGAGCATAGGTAGTTCTTCTAATTTTTGACATCATAAAGTACTCTCACCATAGGTTAGACATTCCTTCATCTTCACATGACAGTTCATTTGACTTTGGATCAACAAGGGCTTTTCATGGATTGTAATGTGGATTATTGGTGAGGGTTGTAAAGAATAAAGGGGCAAAGAGGGGTTCAAAATTTAGAAATCAACATAGGTAGTAGATGATTCATGACTTTACCTTCTTCATTTCAGCACAACCCCATCTTCTTTTGAAATTTCAGAGCTAAAGTGGCCAACTTCTTCTCTTCTTTTCAACATTTGCAATGGAATTCTTCTTTTGACTTCTCATTCTCTCTTTTATATATATATATATATATATATATATATATATATATATATTATGATGGTTGCCACACATTTATAACTGTTACACTATTATTTATAGATCTCCTTCTCTTTTCTTCTCCTTTCACCAAATGTTAAACTTTGCTCACCTATCTTCAACATCCTCTCCTTTACCTTCTGAATTCTCAGAGTGAGGGTAGGGCTAAATCAGGTTAAGAGGTTCAGGTTTAAGTACTTTGGTGTTTGTTGAAGAAAAATGGGATTTTAAGGCTCAAAAAGTGTATGCACAAGGGTAGTTTCACAGGTTTGATCTTTTAGGCTCAAACTGTCCAAATGAAGGCCTTGATCCTTTCCTTAGTGTCATGATTACTGTCAAACAACTTCAACTTGGGGTGTCAAACTTCTACTGAAAAGGGCTTGACTCAGTCAGTCCTTAGAATAGAAAAAGTTGTCATAGACACTCCAAAAAATTTTGTAGGCTCAAAGCTCAATGTGTATGGTCTTCAATTGAACTCAAAGGGGTATGCTTTCACTTGTTTCTCTCATTATTTGTTCACTAACTACTGTTTATATAAAAAAACTTTCTTGATGTTTACCTCATAGAAGTATTGATTATCCAATGATTTTAGTATTAAAAAGGTTTACAGAGTATTTAAATTTCCTCACTTTCAACATTGCTTAGGTGAAGTTCAATATATTTATTCCTCACTTAGTTAAGACTGCTGCACTTATATTAACTAGATCATTGGCAATCCTTGCCACACCTTCAAACCTATGAGGAGCAGTGTCCTCACTAATTCAAAGATAACAGGGCATGTACAGCATGGAACATAGACAATATTGACACTAAGTAAAGCATATAAAAGCAAGAAACAAGTCACACACAAACAACTAACAGCAAATTAACAGCTATAAAGACAGAAAGTATATCACACAACATAAACAAAATAAAATTTCATTTAGATACATAAAGAGTCTAAACGTAGGATAAATCTAGACACAAACTAAGTTAGACATGACAGTGGCAGAAACTTGTTGCTTCATGGAAGAGGAACAGTAAGCCAGAACAGGGGGGATAATAGGGACTAAGGAGAAGGATGCGGAGCAGGTGGTGGATGGAGTGAAGAGGAAGGGTTAGAAGATGCTGATGGTTCTATCTTCTGTTTCTTTTTCTTTTCCTCCTTGGCCAAAATCTTTTGTACCTCCTCATACTCGTCCCACAGGAATTGTAATGGCTCAGGTTCTTTTGGTGGTGGTGGGTCCTCCCAAACTGGGTAGAATTTTATCGACAGATCAATGAGTTTGTCATCCGCCATAGTTGTTGGTAGGGACGAGCTGATGGGGTCAAAAGAGAACGAATGCGATGGAGGTAAACTAGCCTTGTATTTAAAATGCAAGGGTGGTGGAATATGCATTAGCGTATTAAATTTTCTCTTCCTTCCAAGGTTAATTGCTATAATGATATTAAAGAAGGTTAGTTATCAATAAATACATTGGCTGGGATAAATATAAAACGCCGTGAGATTTATTATGGGGAAAGATCCCGCAGAGTACATGTCGGTCTATTATTAGCAATGGGAGTTAAGGTGAAGGGATATGAGATGAAGAATTCGAAGAAAATTTGCTAGGGTTTATAGGGTAAACACGTGCCTCGTGCAGCTGTTAACAGGTGCTCGCAAGGTACATTTCTCACGCAGTGTACATTCAGTCCCGCGAGGAGTTCTGTCACATAGAAGAAAAAAAAAATGCTTCTCAACGTAGTTCACGGAGCTGAAACTAGGCCTTGGTGTGTGAGTTGAATGTTTCTTTTTCGCACAGCTGCGCTGTTTAACTTCGCGAGACTTCAAAATGTAGAGCATCAAGTGCCTCGTGAGGTTAAACACGTGGAGTCAGTTATTCGCGCAGTTCCAAATTTCTGCGAAGATCGAGCATCACGGGGCTCGAACTATCATCAAAGCTCTGTGAGAATGAACTTTATGCTTGTTAGCATCGCGAGAACCCATTTTTAACCATTTTCTCAGTGCAGCACATTGGCCAGTGCCTCTATAATGTCATGCACCTATCCATTTGCATCAGCATCAGCCCTTTCATATATACTCCATCTCATCATCACAATTATGTGCCAATTATCAACAACTGTTCATCACAATTGCAGAATTCTAAAGAGTTTTTTCGATAAAATTCATGCCATTTATCATGAGAGCACCTCAATCATACATCAACAGACTTGTACAACAAATTCAGATAACAGATAGGCACATGTATTCAAAATAAAAATAAACACAACAAAATCAAACACACAAGCAAATCGGCACCCTAAAAGCAGTAATGGAAAATTTTCTAAGCATAAAAAAAAAGAAACAAAGTAGTTAACTCATATGGTACGAATGCTACAAAGCTGTGAATCACTGAGCAGTGGGAGGTTCATGTATGTGAAGGGTATAAGTGGGCTCCACTAAATTTTTTACATAAATTTTTAGCCTTTGCCCATTCACTTTCATGATCTTCACAGACATACGATCCAAGATCTCCACAATACCAGATGGGGAGGCATGAATGACATTGTAAGGTCCATCCCATCTGAATTTCAACTTCCCTGAAAAAAATCCTACTCTAGAGTTGAAAAGTCAAACCTTAGTGCAAGCATTGAAGTCCCTTCTCATTAGCTTTTTGTCAAAGAATGCCTTTGATTTCTCCTTGTATAATCTGGCATTTGAATAGGCTTTTAGCCTCAGCTCATCAAGCTCTGCCAACTGCAATTTCCTATGAGAACCAGTAGAAGTTAGATCAAAATTCAGTGATTTGATAGCCCAATAGGCTTTGTGCTCTAACTCCACTGGTAGGCGGCAGGCCTTGCCATATACCTGCCTAAATGGGGACATGCCAATAGGGGTCTTATAGGTATTCCTATAAGCCCACAAAGCATCATGCAGCTTTTGTGCCCAATCCTTCCTATCAGTTCTCACAGTCTTCTCCAAGATATGCTTGATCTCCCTATTAGAAATTTCAACTTGCCCACTGGTTTGTGGGTGGTAGGGAGTTACAATTTTATGGGTAACAGAGTACTTTTTGAGGAGGTTCTCCAAAGGTCTGTTACAAAAATGACTCCCTTCATTACTAATGATATCTCTGGGGGTGCTAAATCTTGAGAAGATATTGTCCTTCAAAAAGTTAAGGACAACATTGTGGTCGTTAGTCCTTGTGCCAATGGCTTCCACCCATTTGGACACATAGTCCACTGCCAGAAGTATAAAGTTAATACCCATAGATGGAGGAAAGGGGCCCATAAAATCAATGCCCCAGATGTCAAAAAGTTCTACCACAAGGATGGGCTATAATGGCATAGAATTTTTCTTGGAAATGCCTCCCATCCTTTGACATCTCTCACAGGCCTTGCAATGTATAAATGCATCTCTGAACAAAGAAGGCCAATAGAAACCACATTACAACACTTTTCCTGCAGTCTTATTGCCACTGAAGTGATCTTTACAAGCTTGCTCATGGCACATTGAAAGAATGCTGTGGAACTCACTTTCAGGCATACACCTCCTAACAACCTGGTCTGCACAAGGCTCATATAGGTATGGATCCTCCCAAAGAAAATGTTTGACCTGAGAGAAAAATAGGTCTTTGTCCATCTTGGACCAGTGAGGGGGAATCCTACCAACAACAAGAAAATTGACAATGTGTGCAAACCAGTGCATACTAGACTGCACAACAAATAGCTGCTCATCAGGGAACAACTTATTAACATGTGCTGCTACACTTTCTTTTAAAATAATACTAGAGAGGTGGTCAGCCACCACATTCTCAACTCCCTTTTTATCCTTGATCCCAAGATGAAACTCCTGTAACTGGAGGATCCATCTAATCAACATTGGCTTGGCATCCTTCTTAGCCAATAGGTATGTTAGGGCTGAGTGATTAGTTAAAACAACAATTTTAGACCCAAGTAAGCAGGGTCTAAACTTGTCCACAGCAAATACAACAGCTAGCAACTCCTTCTTAGTAGTGGTGTAGTTCAGCTGAGCTTCAGCTAGTGATTTGCTGGCATAATAGATCATTGTAGGCAACTTATCTTTCTTCTGTCCTAAGACAACACCTATGGCCAAGTTTGATGCATCACACATCAGCTCAAAGGGGAGTGAGTAATCTAGGGCCTGGATTACTTGAGCAGTGGTAAGACACTTTTTCAAGACCTCAAAGGCCTCAAGGCACTCAGCAGAGAAGTCAAATGGCACATCCTGACAAAGCAGGTGGCACAATGGCTTTGAAATTTTACTGAAGTCCTTAATGAACCTCCTGTAGAATCTAGCATGTCTTAAAAATGATCTGATTTGTTTGACAGTCCTGGGTGAGGACAGGTGTGAAATCAAGTCCACTTTAGCTTTGTCACCTCTATTCTTTTGTGAGAGACCACATGGCCTAATACAATTCCTTGTGTCACTATAAAGTGACTCTTTTCTCAACTTAGAACCAAATTGGTCTTCTCATATCTTTGTAAATCCAACTCAAGGTGACTCAAGTACTGGCTAAAGCTGTCCCCAAATACTGAGAAATCATCCATGAAGATTTTCAGGAATTTGTCAATCATATCAGAAAAGATTGCATACATGGACCTCTGAAATGTGGTTGGGGCATTACACAGTCAAAAAGGCATCCTTCTGTAAGCAAAGGTGCCAAAGGGACATGTGAAAGTAGTTTTTTCCTAACCTTGAGGATACACAGGGATTTGGTTATACCCTGAGTATCCATCAAGAAAATAGTAAAATGCCTTCCCAACCAGCTTATCTAGGATTTGGTCAATGAAAGGGAGGGGGAAGTGCTCTTTTCTTGTCTTGGAGTTGAGTTTTCTATAATCAATGCAAACTCTCCAGCCAGTGATCTCTCTGGCAGGCATCAACTCCCCAAAATCAGTAGTGATAACTGTTATGCCTGACTTTTTAGGTACCACCTAGATAGGTGATAACCATTCTGAATCTGAAATGGGGTAAATTACCCGTACATCCAACAGTTTCACTATCTCCTTGAGGACCACCTCCTGCATGTGAGGATTAAGTTTCCTCTGCATCTCCCTTGAGGGTTTTGCACCCTCATCCAGGTGAATTTTGTGCATGTAGACTGAGACATCAACGCCTCCAAGATCAGCTATTGTCCACCCCATTTCCCTTTTATGCTTCTTGAGAACACTCAATAATGCCTCCTGCTCACTAGTGGAGAGGAGGAGATAATCACTGGAAGCTTGTTGTTCTACCCTAAGAAGGCATATTTTAATGTGGCTAGGAGCTGTTTCCATTTCATCTCAGGGGGACTTTCAATTGAAGGTAGCAAAGGTGCCTTAGTGGTTGGAGGAGGGGGCAGCAATGTATGTTTTCAGCTAGAATGCTGCACTAGGCCCACAGAAGACTCTATTTTTGTATTGTCTTCTGTCATGAAAACTTGGGCCTCCTTCTCAAACATACTACAAATATTTTCCAGGTCATCAACAATATTAACCCAATCCAGTAGATTGGACAATTCCTCTTCCACTAGGTCATCTAGTACATCTATTGCACAGTAGTCCTCAATGTCCATCTGAGGATGCCAAGCAGCATGGTACACATTTAATTGGGCCTTCATGTTTCCAAAGGTTTCCTCCATCAACTCTAACTTGCATTGTATGCAAGCATTTGCAGTGGCCAAGAATGGCCTTCCAAGGATGACAGGAATTGGGTCTTTACTTTTGCAAGGGTCCATGTCAAAAATAAGGAAATCAGCAGGATAGTAGAACTTGTCCGCCCCCACCAAAACATCCTCCACCGCACCTATAGGTCTCCTCTTAGACCTATCAGCCAGTTGGAGCACAACTGATGCTGATTGAAGCTCCCCCAAATCTAGTTCCTCATACACAGAATATGGGAGCAGGTTCACACTAGCCCCTAAGTCTAAGAGGGCTTTACCAATAGTATGGTTTTCAATTATGCAAGGGATAGTAGGTACCCCAGGATCTTATAGTTTCTTAGGTGTGGCAATGGAAAAAACTGACTCAACATGCTCAATTGTAAAAACCTTTTTGGACAACTGCACCCTTGCTTTTCTCTTCTGTGTGCAGAGGTCCTTCAGGAATTTAGCATAGGCAGGGACCTATTTTATGGCATCAATCAAGGGCAAATTGATCTTGACCTACTTGAAGGTCTCCATCATCTCGTCCATCTGAGCATTCCCCTTATCAGAAGGAGAAGGGCTAGCTAATGCATGAGGAAATGGTAGTTGTGGGACTGTTGGTGCCACAACTGCATGCTTAACCACATCAAGGTCAATTTTTTATTTATTTTTCTTTTTTCTTCACTTATTGGTTGCTGTTGGGGCTCAACATCAACCCCTTTTATTTTTCCCTTGCTGATCCACAGCAGGGGATGACTTCTTTGGCTCTTCACCACTCTCATCTCTTTCAATTTCACTTTCTATGACCTCCTTTGTTGCCCTGCCCACTAAATTATCAACCACTCTCTCACTCCTCAGGGTAGTGATTGCATTAGCCTCCTCTTTGATAGAGGATACTTCTCCAATCATATACTGCCCTTTAGGGTTGGCTAAGAGTTGACTAGGCAATTTGCCCTCTTCTCTCATGTTCAAAGCATTATAGATTTGGCCCAGCAGGTCCTCTATTTTTTTAATGTTTTGCCCATGAGAGTTTATAGTTTATACTAGGCTCCCCAAATTTTGCATGGATGCCAGCATTTGCTCTTTAAAAGAAGAGGATCTGGGCTATTGTGGGGGCAAGGCCAACTGGTTGGCTTGTGGGGCAGGCAACTGAAAATTCTGTCTAGGTGGGTATCCTTAGTTAAACTGGTGCTGAGGTCTATATGGAACTACCAACTATTACAGCTGGGGTTGAGGGTAATTATCTTATCTCCACCTCAAATTTGGGTGATTCCTCCATGAGTACCCAGCAGGTTGGTACCCAAATGCTTGGGCAGCATCGGCTTGCTCCATAACAAAATCAGGGACTTGGTTGGCTGATGGACAATCTTGTAGTGAATGTGTAGGAGATTGACATATCAAACATGCCTCCTCCACTTGTGCAACCATTCTAGGCTACATCACATTCATTAATTTGTCAAACTTCAAACTCAAGTTGTCCACCTTCCTCTCCAACTCACTTTGTACCTTCACTTCATATATTTCACCTCTAGGGGTGGACTCTTTCACCAACTTAGCATGGGTCTGGCTATCATTGTGAGACAGGGACTCCTGCTGCATGGAATTTTCCTCTATAATGTCAAACAGCTTCCAAATCTCATCAGCTATCTTGTGGAGGTAACTACCACCACAGGAGGCATCCACCATATCCCTACTCTTGGGATTAATTCCTTGGTAAAATACTTACACTAGTTGTCACATTGGAATTTGGTGGTGGGGGCATTGTTTTAACATCTCCTGAAATCTCTCCCATGCTTCATAAAAATCCTCAGTTGAGGACTGAGTAAATGATAAAATACTTATCCTTATCTGGCTGGCCTTGTTCATGGGAAAGAATTTAGCCAAAAATTGGCTTTGGATGTCACTCCATGTTTGAATGCTGTTGGCTAGGAGCTTAGAGAGTCAGGTGCTAGCTTTGTCCTTTAAGGAAAAAGAAAAAAGCCTTAGTTTTGTGGCTTCAGGTCACAAGCCAACAATATTGAAGGTGGTGAAGAGTGACAAAAATTGGTCAATGTGCTTGTAAGGATTCTCCTTACTGAGCCCATGGAAGGATGGCAACATATTGATGGTGGAGGACTTGATTTCATAGTTCCTTCCACTAAAGGGAATTATATGCAAAAGAGAGATGTATAAACCCCTGGTGCATTGTACTCCTTCAAGGTTCTTTGCCTCTCAGCCATGTTAGCTGGCTTAGTTTTAATAGTAGGGCCTTCTATGGTGTGTCTAGGTCTAAGGCCTCTTTCAACCTCAGGATTTGGAGGTTCCAACTCAGGGTTAAAAGACCTTCTTCCAAGCATACACACGCAGATTAAGCAAGGAAAATGCTCACAACACACAAAAAGTTTCTAAACTAAAATAACAACTAAACAAATTTACACTAAATTAATTACAGTGAATTCAACATCAAGGGACTAAGTTTCAGGGTAAAAGAAGTGCAAACTGAGATAGTTAGACTCCAGCTGTAGCTCAAGCTTTTTCCTTCAGCTATTGTCCAATTTTGCAAAATTTAAAAAAATCAGTAGCACTTTTATTCTACTATGACACAACTAAAAATAATTTTCTAAAATAAAATATAATACAGCTCAGGTCTACTAAAAAGATCAATATCCCCGGCAGAGGCGCCAAAAACTTGTTGGTTGATTTATAGTGTGTTGATTTTATTGTGTGGTGAGAACAAATTAAAAATCAAAGTAAAATAAAAGATGGAAACAGTACAACTAAAATAATCTTAAGCCTGGAAGATACAGGGCTATTGTAGCAAGTTTTGATAGGTAAGAGTTTATCCCATAGAGAAATTGATCTAAAATCCAAAATGGTCTATAATAGTAGGCCTCCAGATCTGGCTATAGATCTGACAATTCTAAAGAAAGGGAGTTGGGTGTCACAACTATACTAAATTACCTACTAAAAAATAAAAGAAATAAAGTACAATTCTATCCTAAGAAATGGTTATGAAGAAGGTGGTGATGGTGTGTTAAAATAAAGATAAAAGGATGAGAAGTAAATAGTTTAGGCAAAAGTTCATTTAGTTATGTAACTCAGATTTAGGGCTCTCTCTGCAGTAAATCCTTACTGAAGTACTATCAATATCCTCAGCAAGGTACAAGAATCCAACTTAACCCATGCCATTTATGGTTCTCTTAAGGCTATAATCTGACTACTCAAATGGCCACAGTCTATCCAATAGAGTCTATGAAATCCCATTGATTAAGCTAGAAAAGCCAACCCAATCCAAAGGAGTGGGTTGATCAAACCCAATCCAATGAATCAAATCAGTCTATGAATACCATTACAGACACTATGTTTGACAGGCTATAAGCTCCCCAGATCTGCATACAGATCTGGCTAACATTCATGGGGGTATTCAACGTAGGAAGATCAGATGGCAATCAAAAGATCTAAAGGTTAAGTGAATGGGCAATTCCTAAATATAAAAATTCGATCGAGAAAACTAATGGAATCAAAAGAACTATATATATAAATAGACTTTAAATCAACAATTTATTGCTTAAAAATAGCTTGTAATAAAATATCCTCATAGCTGTAATCACTACAGAGAAGCCAGATCTAGCATCTGATATTGGTCAAGTGAAACAGAGGGGAGCCTGTTCCTGCACAATCTCTCACCAGAGTATAAGCTCAAGTTCAGAGAAAAATAATCCATCTCAGATCTGTGACCAAGATTGCCCTAGGGATATAGTCTATCCACTCTAATGGTCACAGGCTATCCACAGAGGCTCCCTTACCCATAAATGATGAGGTAGAATATGTAAACTGCTACTGCCACTACGGTCTCAGGGCTACAAGCTCATGCTTCTATGGGCCTTTCAATAAGCTCAAATCCTAAATGCATGCTATAGCTTAAACAGAACTATGGGAAAATAGAAAAATAACAGATTAAGTAAGCATTAAAAGCATAAATTCCATTGATCTGATGTTACCAATAATGAAATCTCTCAAGGCAGCAGCCTTATGCACAACAGCTCAACACAAAATCTCAATGTTTAAATGACCTATTACCAAACTTAAATGAAACTACACCGAAGTGTTTACTAAAGATTTAGCTAGCAAGTGTTGGGCTAAGAGAGAAGAAAAAATAGAAAAAAGGTGATCAAACCCTAACCCTAACCCTAATCTGCTAGAGCTCTCAGCCGACAGAGGTTGAAGGAAAGAGTGATTGATGGTTTCTATGTTACAAGCATAACTTATATACTTAGTCCTAATGTCGTAGCTGAATACCCTAATTTTTCAAGCAAATGTGGTACTATTATAACCCTTGGATATCTTGGGATGTGTGGATCATAATCCTTGCCTCAGGATGTGTGCCCTAGACCTGGGGAAATCCCCAAAAGGTCCTTGAGTTAAGATTGAGAAGTGGAGAGCCCAAGCTTCGCGAGGCTAGCTTCTACATATCACTTTTGTCGCGCAGTTGCAAAGTGTTCGCTGGGTAGAGTTTGGCTTTAAATATTGTTGTCTCGTGCAGTAGGACTGTGGATGATCGTGTAGCTACTTCAGCATTGAATGCACTTGCGCAGTACTTTAGAAGTTTTCTTTTGTGAGGTACTCGCACAGATTCGTTTACATCTCGCTCAGTTCAGGGTTAAGCTTCTAGGGGCGCGAGAGCTGCGCGAGAGAACTTCTAGGCGTCTCTCTCTTCCAGAGCCATGCGAAAACTTTGCGAGGTCTTTGCTATGGTTCACACAAATTGGTCTCACGGGGTAGTGCGTGTGGCTGCATTAAGGCTTGATCCTTGCAAGAACTTCACGAGCTGTATTTTTGAAGGCTTAGTGCGCGAGAGCTCCGCGAGTTTCTTCACATGTTGATTGCGGCTAAAGTGCACGATTGTTGCGCGAGAGATTGCTGTGTGATAACTCCTTCAATGAGCTATGCAACTTCTTCACGAGCTCTAATATGCTACATGTCTTAGCTATGCGAGGGAGCTTTGTCAGTGAATTGAACAGCTTGAGGCAGCACCTCAGCTGTGCGAGATAGGTCATTGGCTCCTCTGCTACTAGGCACATGCTTCTGTTGCAGCTTTCTCCACTCTCACCTATACTTCTTTCATCTGCTAGACTTCCTTGGTCCATTATGACATGTAAAATATTCATCATGGTGTGTACCACCATAGTGTTCCATCACTTTCTGGTTCAGCTGTCATCTTTGGCTTGAATTCTCTCTCTTCTTGGCACCACAAGAATAGACTTTGCGTTAAGTTGCACAAGTTATTCCTAACTACAAAATAAGCTAAAAAGGAGTTATTAGTCAGCTTCAAGGTCCAACAAAGGCTAGGTTAAGAGGTGAAAAGTGGTACTTTTCAGTGAATATCATCTGCCCAACTAGTCACAGGTCTTGAATCAAATTCCGGATATTAAGCTTTCATCTTATAATTTCTTATTTTTACAAAGAAATGGCAGACAACCTACAGTTAATCGGCCGCCATTTTCGGCTCTGATCAAATTTTCACATGCTTTCAAAACAGATGGTAAGATTATTGATGAGATAATCTTTCTCAAGTGGTGGCATCTAAAAATTCGATCAGGTTTCATCCCAGGGGACATATTTCTGAGATCTATCTTGTTTTATTAGGGCTTCAGGCCAAAATTATTGGGCCTCGGTGTCTGGTCAGTAACATTCAATTCCGACACCAAATTTGGATGTTTAGTGGCTCTCAAAAAATATCTGAGAGTTGTTCAACTTAGTCTTTTACATTGTTCAGGCTAAAAGTCCATAGATCAGGATGCAATATTGTCCATCCGATCGAAGGTCGGGTCTAGTTTTCTGGTTAGGTACCATTTGCCTATATTTCGGCTGAAATTTATCGAATTTCTTGCTATTGATTATAATTGAATCGAGGGCTGAAATTTTTACAGGGTCATAAGGATATATGAATATTTATGTCTAATTAATTCTAAAAATTTTCTAAGTTTTTGGGCACGGAACCTAGAGATTATTACAGCCCTATTTTCAGTTCAGCGGGACAGATTCGTCCCATCTCGTTCTAGGTGCCATAACTTTCAAACTGTATGGGGTTTAGGTATGAAGTTTATACTAAGTATCAAGATCTCAGTCAAGTATTTTCTCATCTTTTTATGGATTTTTCCAGAATTTATTCATATTTATTCGGGTCACTGTTCCTGAACTGATTTCCTGTTGGCTGCACAGTTCACTGTTTTGGGCCTTAGATGGGCCCACCTAGCGGTCTGTCCCGGGCCATACATCATCGGATCTCGGTCTGGTACATCCTCAGCTAACCCCAGGTCCATTCGGATTAAGTTTTGGGTTAACGCATTCATTTAACTAACATTAATCGGTTACCGGTACTTTCCAAGTCATTGGCGTTAGTTTTTCTTAAAATTGTCGAGTTGGCTTTCAGAGCCATCTAATCGGACTTAGCGTATCGGGAATCTTTATAATTTAAAAAACCTATTTAATTTTTGTAAATCTTATACAAAAATCTCATTTAAAACTCTTCCTTGATTTGATTTTGGAAGATCCCATGTAGATCCTAATCACTCTCTATCCATTCATCTAACACCGTTGAAATGTTCATGATCAAATCAAGGGTCAAAATATAAGACTTTTCCAGAATTTAAACTTATTAAATTCACCACTTACTCATGATCCTACTAACAAATTCTAGGTATCTTTAGCAAGAAAACCTAGCCAATCGGGCAAATTTAACGATCAATCAATCGGGACCATCCTATTGACTACCATCATATCAATAATTAAACTATATTTTTCTGAGATGTGGCCATGGAAATGTGTCTATGTCCAGCCACTTTATTAGGCCAATCATCTAATTTAATACCATAAAAAAATAAAGCACTTCTTGATCTAGAACACATGTATCTCATTCACAAGCCTAAACGATCTAAGAACATATATTCCAAACATGATCAAGTCAATATAAGATGAATTCAAAACAGAGATCACATGAAATATTTCATCAAGCATCACATCAAAGCTTTCCATAAAATCTATGTAAAAATGACACCATAAAATCATCACTATTCTATACATATAGTGAAAATGCATCTTTTCGCCTAAAATGACCTCGAAATTTATGACCAGGTAATGGATCACAGTGATGGGAAATTTCTAAACTTAATCTACTGTGATTGTAGCATTCATCTCTATGGATCAATTACTCTGAAAGTCATGGCATAATCAAAGATTTCCAAGATTTACTAGTTTTTCTTGATTTTGACCTTCTAGGTAAATCTAAGCCATTAGATGGTCTTACATGTGTACTAATATCACATGTATGGTACCATTTGGCTCCAGTCCATGTACCATTACAGATTTTATGAAAATTAAATATAAAATTATTGTTTTATACTATTAAAAATATAAAATACTCAAGCTATGTCACAAGAATAGCCAAATTTGACGTTCTTGGTCATTTGGGACCATTGGCTGACCTTGCATGTGGGTAAAAAAAATCTCATGCATGGTCATCTTCATCTCAGGTCCATTCTCATTCCAGAATTTTTCTATGGTACTTAAATTAAAATCAAATCTAACATTGAAATATATGAGAAAATACACAAAATCTAGTAGTCTAGGCGTCACATGGCCATCATAGACCATTGGATGGCCTTGCTTGATCACATGGATCACTTGCATGGCCTCCAATACTCTCATCTCGTATAAAACATTGTCATTCCATAGTTTTATATATAAAAGAAAAATAATTTTTAAAGCATAAGATCTATTGTGACAGCCCAGATTTCCCAACCTGAAAAATCCGTGCTGTCGGACCACCGTTACTGATGATCCCTGAACGTAACACTTGATATGTCCACAAGGGGGCGGAACTCAAAGCCGATATCTCATTCAAAGCAGATAGAGTCATCATATATGAAAAAAGAAAACTCCAATTCTATATATAACAAGACAAAAATGACGGTTTTGTCCTTATGCAAACTACAAGTCTGACAGAACCGAAACGAACTACTGGTGATGGCCAACCATCACCAAAATAGTGGTTCACAATGTTAATTACATTTCATGAACCCATTGTTCTAAACTAAATATAATGGCTAGACGTACCAAGCCTTCATCACAAAACTTCAAAAAGAACACTCAAGGTCCCCTAGGGAAGTAATCCTCATGCAGAAGATAAGATTCCTACACACGCTTTTTCACACTAAATATATTATATCACACTAAAGTATATTATATCACACTAAATTGATTTCTGAAGCATATATTATATCAAACTAAGTTGAATCTTTAGAATGCATTATTCGCACAAAATATGATTTCTACACACGCTTTTTCACAGACACTTCATATTCTTAAACACAATTCATGTTTTACACTCATTCAGATTTTACACACTTTTGATGTCTCACAATGACTTTAAAATATAACTTAAAATCTACTCCCAAGCATGTATAGCATTGGAAACCACATAGATCTGATGAGAATCCCAACCATTATCGTTCAATGAACACTAGCCAAGATGCCAAGCCCCTGAACTATGTTGACGGGGTCACTTGTGCCGAAATGTCAATCCCCTGAGCTATGTTGACAGGGTCACTTGTGCAATTTGAAAATCAACATTGGCCGGTGCACATCGTATGGGTATCCCGCCATACCAGTCACAGTTTGGGATTCGTTCCACATGAACCTTAAATCATAGTGCAAAATTCTAACATATAATTTATCACTATATGGTTGATCAGTGTGATCTATTTATAACTAGATTTGGAGATCTTACACAGTTCGTATTCGGAGTTCACACACATAAACATGCTTATCGCATTTCTTATTCAGAGTTCACACACACACGCTTATCACAATCCCTATTCGGAGTTCACATACACACGTTTATCACATTACTTAAGTTATCTAAATCTTACTCACACATGCTTATTACACACACACATGCTTATCGAACTTATCACATCACACTATCTATACAAATCACATCATATGTAGGGTTATTGAATTTCCCTACCTCACGGTTCACGAAGCACCAAAATCATGCAAAACAGAGCAAATATCCTCCCGTACACATCTAATCCATACCTATATTCCAATATATTGAAAGGGCATTTATTAATGCTTGGACGAACAAATGGATAGGAGTTTCGAAGAATTCTCCAAAAAATATTCAAAATAGCTTAAATGCGTGAGTTCCAAGGTCACACGAGCGAGTCACATAGCACACCTCAGTCACGCGAGCTCGCTCAAGCGACTGTGATCTCTCTAAATTCCTCACTAAAGCTACCTGAGATAGTCGTGCACGCGAAGCTAAAGTGGTGCAGCGACATCGCCAGGCACTCCTATGCGTGTGAAGCTAAAGTCATGCAGCGACATCGACAGGCACTCCACAGTCGCACGACTACGCTCGAGTGATTGTGTTCTTCTTTGTTTCACAAAATCCAAATATTACTCAGTCGCGCGCGTGAGTTTCAAGTCGTGTGAGGGACTCACATGGCACATTCTCAGTCGCGCTAGTGACTGTTCAAGCCCCCATTTTTTTCCTATACTTAGGCCTAGCTCGCATGAGCTAATTAAAGTCGGGCGAGCGAGATTCAAGGTTGCGCGAGTGATTTTTGGGATTTTGGGGTTTCTTCTCAAAATCGATTTTTCTTTCTTATCCCCTTTTTACCTAACCCTTATTCACATTTATTATAACCTATTTATGGGATTAATTGCCTTCATTTATAACCATTCATTCATAATTAATGAACTAAAAACCACAAGATCTTACCTCATTGATTTTATGGAGTTCTTGTGTGATCTTTGTTAAGACCTGAAAAGTACCACTTTTCACTCCTTAACTTCATCTCTGTTAGACCCTTAATCATTTAATAAATATGTTTTAAGTCTATTCTGTAGATAATAAGGAACAGCTACAAATAAACCCCTAACCATGCCAAGAAGCATACTGCTAACCCAGAAGCCCCTCAGAAGTGTGAAGGTTAAACCCAGACAGAGAATTATTTTTAGCAGAGGCACAACAAAGCAGAAACAAATCAAAGAGAATGCCTCACGCAGATGTCGCAGGGATCAACAAATTAGAAAGAATACATCACGCAGTTGTCCCGGGCTTCTGAAGGGAGCACACCAACCGGTCGCACAGTCTTCGCGCCGTTTGCGCGCAGATGGATGTCAGCAGGGAGTAAAAAGTATACTTTGCGAGGTTCTCGCGAGGCTCAGTCTTAAGTGCTTGCAAAGCACTCGCGCAGTCTCACATAGCTCAAGAGATAAGATTTCAACCTTCAGCGCGATTAACTGATTAGAGAGAGCTCTAGGCATTCCAACGCAGACGGTCCAGCGCGATGGCATGAACACACTTTCAAGGCGCGCACGCGATCCGAAGCACTGCGATTCTCTTTGCAAGGATCACCGTGGGATTCACCAAGGAACGAACTGTGCACGCCATTCTCGTGCCATTCAAATGCAAAAACCAATCCCACGATGACCAAAGCATCCCCGCGACGATCAAAGTACCAACCCCGCGACTGCAAGAGCTTCAAGTCAAAGCAACCCCACGACGCCAAATCTACCACGTGGCAAGATACTGCAAATCTTTTCTACTCAGTGAGGATCGGGTTCTAAACTTTTCCCCACTACTGTAAGGGCAATCTGAGAATCTCCAGCAATTAGGGAACGCACTCTAATGCTCCAATCTCCATGCACACGGCTCGAGGCATCCAAGGGACAAGAATGGGCCGCAATTGCATTAATGAAATTAGGGTTTTCCTAACCCTAATTGAGAGTGAACCGACTGCCATATAAGCCTAAGCCTAGTTTAGGTTTAGGGGACTTTTTTTGTTCTCGACTTCTGTGCTTCTTCTTGAAACCAACTATAGAATTATAGTAGGTTAAGGTTAGGGTTTAGGAGTTTTCTTTTTCCTTTTTCCTTCTCTCCATAGTCCAGCACTTGCTGACTATGCCTTTTGTATGATTGTTTGGTATAGATTTTAATGGAGTTTTTTTAATAGGATCTGTTGCATGTATGGGATGGTGCTTTTGTTGTGAGTTGTGTTGTGCAAGGCTGCTTCCTTGAGATCCTCCATTGCTATGTTGTTTTGTAAGCAATGGAGGATTGCTTTTTAGATTTTATTTAGATCCAAGTGACCTGTGTGTCCAGGGTAGGCACATTGTAGGCCTTCCCCCACCACAGGATCCACTAAATCTGAATTCCCATGGGAGCTTGCGCTGGTAGCCTTGTGAACATGGTGGCGGCAGCAATATTCTTGTTCTGTCTTAGACCTCTGTGAGGAGGATAACCTCTGTGGATAGTCTGTGACCATTCAAGTGGACAGATTATAGCCCTAAGGTGAGGCCAATCCACAGAACTAAGACATATTCTTCTTCTTGGCACTTGTGCTTGTAGCCTTGTGAGAGATTTGTGCAGAGATAAACTCCCCTGTATTTGTATAGACCCACCATCAGATTGCAGATCCTATTTGGCTGTAGAGATTGCAGGCTTGTGACTGAATCACTGCTGTCTTTCTTAAGCAGTGAACAGCCAAGCTTGAAAGCTAGTACTGAAACTCTTGCTGGTCCTGTGTGTCCAGGCTCATGCACTTTGTAGGCCTAGCCCCACACACAGAACTTTAGAGGTTGAGGTTCTTATGGATTCTTGAGCTTGTAGCCTGGATGAAGTAGTGCCTACAATGATAATTTTGTTCTGACCCATCTCTGGGTTGTGGTTCCTCTATTGGATAGTTTGTGACCATTTAAGTGGACAGGTTATAGCCATAAGGGATTGGATCATGGCACAGGGGTGAGTTGGATCCTTTCTCCTCTTTGGTGATAATGTAGCCATTGGACAGGATTTCTATAGCAGCAGATCTGAATCTGAGTTATAAAACCCATCAGATCTGTACCTAATAACATACTTCTCACCCTTTTATATTTATTTTCTCACACTCCATCCTCTTTCTGAACCCTTTCTGTAGTTTAGACATTAAGTTACCTTAGGATTTAGATTATAGTGACCTTAAATCCCCTTCCATTTAGGATTGCCAGATCTGTAGCAGATCTAGAGAGCCTACTAAAGATAGCTCCCTTGGAGCTTTAGATCAACCTTCCCCGTGGGACAAACTCTTACTTATCAAAACTTGCTACAACAGGCCCTGTATCTTGCAGGACTGTATATTTTAGGATTGCTGCTCCGTAGTTTTCACTCCACCTTTCATTCATTTTCATTCACCCCATTCTTATCACTGTCTCCAATAAAGTCAGTAGCAAGCACTTAAAATATTCCAACAAGTTTTTGGCACCGCTGTCGGGGAATAACTTGATCTATTAGTAGACTCTAGATTTTTGTATTCTTTATTCTTTGATAGAAGTACTTGTGAATAATTGATACTGCTGATTTACATTTGGAATTTTTCTCGCAGATCTGAACCGTAACAGAGAAGGAGAGTAGAATTGCACTAGAGTCTAGCTACCTCTCTTTGCACTTCTCTAACCTTCAAAACCTCAGTTTATTTCTCCTTTGAAGATTCCATAGCAGTTGATTAGGATAGTTGTAAATTTGGTTAAGTGCAATGTGCCTGCGAATAGTCTTCCCTGTTGTTGGTGTGTGTGCATGTTAGGAAGGAGATCCCTCAGTCCTACATTAGAGCCTGCTAAGCCTGAGATAGAAAGGGGTAGAAGACCGAGAAGGCACAGACACACCACAGTCGAGCCCCCTATTGAAATTGAGGCAGCAGTTATGGGTGAGGAGCAACCTAGAACATTGAAGGAATTGAATGCTTCGGATGATTACAATTCTTCATCCAACATTCAATTCCCAGATGTTCAGGGAAACTATGAGATCCAAACTTCCATCATCCAAATGCTTCCCTCTTTCCATGGGCTAAGCAAGGAAGACCCTTACAAGCACATTGACTAGTTCTTGGCTCTGTGCACGATGTTCTCCATTGCTGGTTTGGGACCAGAAGCCACTAGGTTAAGGCTCTTTCCTTTCTCTCTAAAGGATAGGGCCATGACCTAGTTATCTACTCTCCCAAACAATAGCATCACTTCCTGGAAAGACCTCCAGACAAGATTTATGTCTAAATTTTTCCCAGAGACCAAAACCAGCCAGTTGAGGAAAGGCATACTTGCTTTTGCCCAGTCCCCAACTGAAGATTTTAATCAAGCCTGGGATAGATTTAAGGAGATGCTCAAACAATGTTCCCAGAGACCAAAACAGCTGATGAGGCATGGGACTTTTTCGAAGTCTTTAGCAAAAATTATTTTCAGAAGATGTCCTCATCTAGATCTATTCAAGAGCCTTCTCCTAAGTTGGGGTTAGCTAAAACTTCTAAAGGAAAGATGTATGAAGTTAGGGGAAATGATGACCTGAGAATGTAGATGGCCAATCTTACTGATAGATTTGATAAACTTTTAACTGTGGTGCAGCTCAGAATGGCTACACAGGTGATGGAGGCATGTCTGATATACCAATCCCCACAACACACAGTGGAAGAGTGCTCATCTGTAAGACAATACCCTGAGTATGTGATGGAACAGGCTGTTGCTGCCCAATCTTTTGGACAGCAAAAATCTGGTAGCTACAATAAATAACCACATGGATACCAACACCAAAATGCTGGTTACCAATGGAGAGACCACCCAAATTTGAGGTGGAGGCAAGACAATTATATGCAGCCACAACAGATGTTAGCCTTACCTCAAAGGCCACAACAGTAATTTAATCGAGGTTATGCCCCAAGGTCGAATTTCCAGCAGCAACAGCAACCCCAGCAACAAAATCAATTGGTAGTTCCCCCACCTCAGCCCCGAAGTGCTTCTTTCGAGGATCAGGTTTTGGCCCAATTGCAGAGCCTTGGACCCTTGAATCAGACTGTGACTTCTCATAGTCAAAGCATAAAGAAGATAGAAGAGCAATTAGGCCAAATAGCCAATTCCTTGGCTAAAAGAGAAGAGGGTAGGCTGCCCAGCCGGCCAGTAGCCAACCCTAAGGGCCAGTATTCGATTGGAGAAGGCTCCTCAAATTTTGAGGGGGTTAATGCCATCACAGCCCTAAGGTCTGGCAGGTTGATAGACAACCAGGTGAGAAAGGAATAAGGAGAGGTCATTCCCAAGGAACTGTCGAGTGAACGTGAAAGAGACTTTGTTAGAGCAAAGAGTCAAGAACTGCCTGCTACCCTTCAACAAGGGAAAAATAAATAGGTTGTAGTTGAGCCTCACCAGGAGATAAAAATAGAAAAAAGAAAAAAACAAAAGTTTAGTCATAGGCTTGCAGCTGAGGAACCAACAGTACCTCAACTACCATTTCGTTAAGCTTTGAGTTGCCCTGCCCCTTTTGATAAGAGGCAGGCACAGATCAAGGAAATGATGGAGACCTTTAAGCAGGTCAAGATAAATTTACCCCTGCTTGATACAATCCGACAGGTCCCAGCCTATGCAAAGTTTCTAAAAGACCTTTGTACTTAGAAAAGGAAGGCCAGAGGCCATTTGTCCAAAATGGTCTTTGCAACTGATACAGTTAATTCTGTATTAATCATGACAATGCCTAAGAAGTTGCAAGACCCAGGGATACCCACTATTCCCTGTATTATTGGAGACCACATGATTGGAAGGGCACTTTTAGACCTTCGAGCCAGTGTTAACCTGCTGCCATATAGTGTGTATCAGCAGGTAGGTTTAAGGGAGCTGAAGCCCACCCCCATTGTTCAATTGATGGCTGATAGGTCTGAGAGGAAACCCGTGGGAGTGGTTGAGGATGTCTTAGTGGGGGTAGACAAGTTCTTCTACCCTGCAGACTTCCTTATTTTGGACATGGGCTGCAATAAGAGTACATCCCCAATACCTGTTATTCTGGGCAGACCATTCTTGGCCACTGCCAATGCAAGCATTCAATGCAGGTCTAGGATTATGGAGGTCACTTTTGGTCATATGAAAATAGAGCTTAATATGTACAACAGTGCAAAGTACCCTCAGCTGGACAATGAGGACTGCTTTGCAGTGGATGTACTAGAAGAAGTTGTTGAAGAAGAACTGCCCACTTTGCTGGAGTGGGGAAACATTATCACTAATTTAACTGAAGTTTGGAACATGGTAGAGGAAGGAATCCTAGCCTTAATGCCAGGAGACATGTCCCCATTGAGGTCTTTTGTGGGCTTAGTGCATCATTCCAATTGGAAACCTACATTGCTGCCCCTTCCTCCAACCAACAATGCACCAATCCTGCCATCCATCCAACAAGCCCCTGATCTGGAGCTCAAGAAGCTTCCAGAGACATTGAAATGTGCTTTCCTCAAGAAAGATGAAAAACTTCTTGTAATTATCTCCTCTTCTCTTACCAATGAGCTAGAGGAGGAATTGCTAACAGTTTTGAGGAAGCACAAGAAAGCAATTGGCTAGACCATTAATGATCTAGGAGGGATTGATGCATCAATCTGTATGCATAGGATTTATCTAGAGGAGGGCTCAACACCCTCCAAGGAAATGTAGAGGAAATTGAATCCTCATATGCAGGAAGTGGTCCTGAAAGAAATCATTAAATTGTTGGATGCTGGGGTAATTTACCCCATTTCTGATTCTGAATGGGTGGCACCTATCTAAGTGGTGCCCAAGAAATCTGGCATAACAGTGCTCACAACCGAGTCTGGAGAGTTGAGACCAGCCAGAGAGACCACTGGCTGGAGAGTTTGCATCGATTATAGAAAACTCAACTCCAAGACCAGAAAAGACCACTTCCCTCTCCCCTTTATTAATCAAATTTTGGAAAAGTTGGCTGGGAAAGCTTTTTACTGTATTCTTGATGGGTACTCAGGGTACAACCAGATCCCTGTGCACCCTCTTGATCAAGAGAAAACTACTTTTACTTCTCCTTTTGGCACCTTTGCTTACAGAAGGATGCCTTTTGGACTGTGTAATGCCCCGGCCACCTTTCAGAGGTGTATGTATGCCATTTTTTCTGATATGATTGACAAATTTTTGAAAATTTTTATGGATGATTTTTAGGTTTATGGGGATAGCTTTGGCCAATGTCTGCAACACCTCCATCAGGTCTTATAAAGATGTGAGGAGACCAATCTGGTCTTAAGTTGGAAAAAGAGCCACTTCATGGTAACACAAGGAATTGTGTTGGGCCATGTAGTCTCTAAAGATGGAATTGAGGTAGACAAGGCCAAAGTTGACCTCATTACAAATTTTTCCCCTCCAAGAACGGTCAAGCAAATCAGATCTTTCCTTGGACATGCTGGATTCTACAAGAGGTTTATCAAAGACTTCAGCAAAATTGCTAAACCATTGTGCCACCTGCTCTGCCAGGATGTGCCCTTTGACTTTTTTGCTGAATGTCGGGAGGCTTTTGAAACTCTAAAAATCTGCCTCACCTTTGCCCCTGTACTCCAAACACCTTACTATACCCTGCCCTTTGAGTTGATGTGTGATGCATCTCACTTGGCAATAGGTGCTGTCTTGGGCCAGAGAAAAGATATGCTACCTATGGTCATTGCATATCTCAGCAAATCACTTGCCAAAGCTCAACTGAACTACACAACAACTGAGAAAGAGCTTCTGGCAGTGGTTTTTGTTGTGGACAAGTTTAGACCTTACCTACTTGGGTCTAAAACTGTCATCTTCACTAACCGCTCAGCATTAAAGTACCTACTGTCAAAGAAGGATTCAAAGCCTAGATTGATTAGATGGATACTCCTGTTGCAGGAGTTTGACATCAAAATCAAGGACAAAAAAGTGTAGAAAATGTGGTGGCTGACCACTTGTCCAGAATTATGTTGGAGAAAGGTGTTGATGACCTTGCTACAAATGATGTCTTCCCAGATGAGCAACTGTTTGCCATCCAATCTTTAGTTTCTTGGTATGTACATATTGTCAATTATCTAGTTATAGGTAAGATTCCTGCCCATTGGACGAAAATGGACAAAGACCTGCTTTTCTCACAGGTCAAATTCTTTTTCTGGGAGGAACCTTGCCTGTACAAGTATTGTGCCGATCAAATCATTTAGAAATGTGTTCCCGAAAATGATGTCCCCAGTATCCTAGCCATGTGCCATGAAAATGCCTGTGGGGGTCATTTTAGTGGGAGAAAAATAGCTGACAAAGTGTTGCAGTGTGGGTTCTATTGGCCTTCTCTTTTCAGAGATGCCAATACACACTGCAAGACATGTGAAAGATGTCAGAAATTAGGAGGGCTATCCAAACAAAACTCAATGCCTTTACAGCCCATCCTTGTTGTAGAACTGTTTGATGTATGGGGTATTGACTTTATGGGCCCCTTTCCTCCTTCAAATGAGTTTCATTTCATCTTAGTGGTAGTGGATTACGTTTCCAAATGGGTAGAAGCCATTGCCACAAGAACTAATGATAATCAGGTTGTCCTCAACTTTATAAAGCAAAATATCTTCTCGAGATTTGGCACCCCTAGAGCCATTATCAGTGATGGGGGTAGCCATTTCTGTAACAGAAATTTTGAGAGCTTGCTCAAGAAACACTCTGTCAGCCATAGGATTGCTACTCCCTACCACCCACAAACCAGTGGGCAAGTTCAAATTTCAAATAGGGAGATCAAGCACATCCTAGAGAAGACTGTGAGGACTGATAGGAAAGATTGGGCTGACAAGTTTAATGATGCACTATGGGCTTATAGGACTACCTATAAGACCCCCATTGGTATGTCCCCATTCAGACTGATTTATGGCAAGGCCTGTCATCTCCTAGTGGAGTTAGAACACAGGGCCTATTGGGCCATCAAATATTTAAATCTAGACCTAACTTCTGCTGGTCATCATAGGTTGCTGCAGCTATTCGAATTGGAAGACCTAAGGATGGATGCGTATGCTAATGCCAGGATCTATAAGGAAAGGTCCAAAGCTTTCTTTGACAAAGGGCTGTTGAGAAAGAGTTTCATAGCTGGTGATAAGGTTTGGTTGTTTAACTCCAAACTTAAATTCTTTCCTGGCTAATTGAAATCTAGATGGGAAGGTCCCTACATTGTCATGCATTTTTCCCTATCTGGTGTTGTGGAAATCAAGGATCTCAAGTCTGGGAGAACCTTAAAGGTGAATGGTCAGAGGCTTAAGCCTTGTTTTGAAAAACCTGCCGAACTCATGGACGCCATTCACTTTCAGGGAGAACCTTCTTCAAACTGATCCACAGGTGTGTCATTATTGTATCATATGTACTTTATTTTTGGTAGATTTATTTTACTTTCTTTTGTTTATATTCTCTAGGATTTGTTAGTGGTCCCATCTTAATTTGGACTTATCTGGTTTAAACTTTTGATGCTTGGTTTGATTCTTACTGCTCGTTAATTGATAGTTTTTGTTGAATGCATAATGTGGGAGGTTGATTTTTTTTGTCCTTGCTTGAATGCTTGAGTTTTCATGTGTCTAGAGGTATCCATGGTGAGAGTCATGCCTAGGATCCAACCACAGCACATATACAAAAGGGCAGAATAGAGAGCACATGCTCTTTGTTTTATACTTTCTTTGTCATGAGGGTCCAAAATGAAGCACTGGGAGACTCTACTTTTTATACATACTTCATCAACTGTCACGAGATTCTAAAGTCGTCGCGAGGTTAAAAAGAAAGTCTTGGAGAATTTCGCGCAGTTCACATGGAAACATTCAATAGCTGTCGCAAGATTCAAGTGTGCCTGCGAACCACTCGCGCGATCCACTTAGAGATATTCATTAGTTATCGTAAGATTCATAGGCGATGCGAGGTTCAGCAGGACACCTGGGAGACTCTTACGCAATTGAACAAAAAAATACTTCATTTGCTGTCGTGAGATTCTAAGGTTATCGCGAGATTTAAAGTGAACCTCAAAGCTTTTCGCACAATCCAAATGGAGACTTAGGAGCCGCTCGCGCAATTCACATGAATTTATCTCATACTGTCACGCGCTCCAAGGTCAACTTGAGAGATTGTCGCGCAATCCAAATTGAATAAACACCTTCGCTAGGTTCATTTCCAATCCCGCGACAAGATGTTCCAAAGCGCGCCGAGCTTCGCGATAAGTATTTTAAACCCGCGCTTGGCTCCTTTTCTGGTATTCTCTTTCTTCTTCCCTCTGCGAAACCCTAGCTTCTGGCGCTCTTCCCCCTCTCTCCTCCAGCATCAATCCTACAACTCATCATTCCCTTCGCAAGGTTTAGCATCACTCCCATCCATTGCCCCTTGATCAGAGGTCTCGCTGTGCCCTATGCGTCAAATCAAATCAAACCCTAGGTTTTTAGGGTAGGCACTTAGATCTCAGTCTCCTTTTCTCATATTAGAAGATAGAGTTTGAAATGGCTCCAAAGATTGCACAGAAGAGAAAGGGGAAGGATAAGGCCCCTGCTGAGACCACCCCTAAGAAAGCAAAGACTTCAAAGTCACCCAAAAAAGGGAAGGAAGTGGTTGAAGAGGCGGAGGAACCAAACCCTAAGTTTTCTACTCCTTCTGAGCTCATGGTTTCGATCCCATTGGAGCCTGAGATAGATTTTGACCTACCATTTTTTGAGAAGGAACCTATCTCTGCCCCTGCTGTGTAGTTTATGATCAAAGTGGGCCTGACACCCTTGATGAGAGGTATTCCAGCACTAGCCTACCCTAGGCTAGTGCAACTATTTTATCAACACATCAGGGTTAAGAAGGACAAGGATGGACAAGCTTACTTGCTGGTGCTGATTGACGACTTTGATATGTTAGTGAGCCCCAAGGTGATTGCTGAAGTTTTGGGCATCCCAGCCGCATTCAACCCTAGCTGTGGATATGCCCCCCCCTAGTGCATCAATTGATACAATTGCACGAGCCTTAACTAGAAGTTTAAAGGCCACAAGGGATTCAATCAGAAGGAGAGAATTAGCACCTGAACTCCTCTTCATAGACCAAGTCCTGCGAAAGAACATATACTGCTCAGGACATCAGAATGAGAGGAGAACTCCCATTACTGATGCTGTCTATTCGTTCTCTCTTGGCCATGGCTTCCATGCGGCCTGGCTCATATTCGAGGCAATGAAGGACATAGTGGAGAAGATAGGGCAAAAAAAAAAACCTCACACACTACCATATGCCAGAATCATTACCTTGCTGCTACTCAAGGGGGGATAAAAGATAGGAAAAACTGAGCAGACCACCACCCTTGCCCCTACTACCTTTGCCAAGAGGCAATGGGGAATTAGCCGGAGCCTGATGGAGGCCCAGAAAAAGAAGAAAGTTGAGGCTCAGGCCTTTTCCAAACAAGCAGAAGTAGCAGCTAGACCCAACTTCCCAGCCCTAACACACTGACCCTTATCCAAGACATCCAAGCCCAATTATCCACCACTACCCGAAAATAGGACCAGATGCAGACAGAACTCACATCCATCCAATCCACCCTCCTGACATTAAATAACCCACCCATCCCTCCACAACCCACTACAACCCCCCTGGTCCTTTACACTGACAAACATACCCAAACTGACACCATCCCTGACTCCCAACCCCATCCACCTCCCATAATCCCCATTACAAAACCCCCCCATTCCCCTTCATCCCTTTCACCATTCCCATTCCCCCTTCACCCCCCCCCTCTTTGAGCTTACATCATTTTTCTTTCCCCTATACCCTCCATCCCCCCTCTTATCCTACCCACTACCACATTCACTGACAAATCTACACAAACAGACCCAGAACTTATCCCCCTCCACCCACAAATAGACTTACCCACTGTTACCCCCTTTCCCCCAGGACCAATCACAGTTTGTTCCTTCCACTTCCTATTTGCCCATCGCACCCAAACATTTTTCTTACAACCCCCCTTCCTCACCATCCTCCATCACATGAGGGATAATGCTCACCTTAGGAAGGATGTCCTGAGGGGCATGGTCAAACTTTGCCAGTCCATTGAGACCCCCTACTGGAGCAGATCGATAAAATGAAGGAGGCCCACAAAAAGCAACTTCTGGGCATCTCCTTGCGGTGGACTAACATTTTGAAAGCCTACCAGAAGGCCAAGGTTTCAACTACTTATCATGAGTTGAATTGGGAGCTGGAGAAAGCAAATGTTGCTACAGAGAAGGCACGGGCCAGAATGTTTGAAAAGAGGCTCACAAATGCCCAAGAGATCTTCAGCATCCAAAAGGATATCCATGAGACTTACCTCCTAAAACACCAAATCCAGATTGCCTCATTGGAATCTGCATTGACTGCTGCCAGAAATGTTCCTCTGCAGCCCACCCCAATCTCTGTTCAAATGCCCGACCCAGAGCCTACAGCTGCCCAGTCTGAGGAGGCACAACTAAAGACCCATCAAGAGAAAGGGAAGGCCCCAGCTGCCCCTCCTCCATCACCTCCTACAGAGCAGCCTCCACTTACCAAGGCCTCTGCTGCACCTCCACAACAGCAAACTTATCCTAAGCAGAGGAAAGTCACTGCTAAGAGGTCTGCTCCCAAAGTTGCCCCTTTAAAAATTGGCAAAGAGCCAGCTGCCCAGTCTTAGGAGGTACAATCCCCTGGCCAGCCTGAGTCCCAAGCAAAAGGGAAATCCCCAGTGGTCCCCACTGAGGAAGCCAAAGGCAAAGGAAAAGGTAAATCCCCTGCAACCGCCCTGCAAAGCAGAAAGGAAATGCCCCTCAAGAACCCAAGGAAACAAAATTACCCAAGCAACCAAAAGTAAGGGTGAGGGCACCTAAAGCTCCTACTACGAAGAAAACACCAGCCGAAGCAAAAAAGGAAAGGGAGGCAAAGAAGAAACAGGATAAAGCTGCCCTTAGGGCACATGCTAAAAAGATGGGCTGGGATTTCTTTACCGATTAGGATTCAGATGATTCCTCTTAGAGTAGCTTAGATTGTAATTACCATTGTACATGTTTTCCAGTTAATATAATTTTTCTTTTTTGTATTCTTTTGATCTGTTCTGTGTGCTTTTCTATTTTTTAGTCTTCATTTTGTTCAAATTTTGTCAGGGGAGATATTGTTGTAACTCCACATGTGCCTTTTTTATGTGTATTTTGAGAACGAATTAATGAATAATAAGTTACATAATTTTAAATTATGAAAGAGATATCAGCACATTGAGGGCTAACAATAGCCTGCAAGATCAGGGCCAATTGTAGTAAGTTTTAAAAGTGAGTATATTAAAGATCGTCCACAGAGAATTTGTCTGAAATATGAGATAGACCTCCAGATCTGTGCTACCAGATCTGGCTCTATAATTATCTAGAAAGCAGATAAAAAGAGAGTGTTGGGTTTTTGTCACGTTTAACTAAAAGCAAATAAAGAAAAGAACTAACTAACTGATCCAGATTCAAGTTGGGGAAGTGATTAAAATAAATCAAATGGAGAAATAATAACTTTCTGTGATTTCGCCTTTGAATTTTAATGGAGAATCTGCAACTAAACAGAGTTGATTCAATCTTCATCGGCTACCACGGATGTAAGAGAAATAAATCTGAATTAAGGAAGGGTTTAGACTTATGGTTATGATCATCACTTAAATGGTCACAGATCATCCAATAGTTGTTGACCTATCCTTAATTGAACATGAACATCATCCGCAAGTCTTTGTCGAACTAGGTTACCAACGCTAATTAAATGCAGGGTAATGAATCAAGGAAATTGCATGCAAAGTAGTGAATCTAAAGGAGTCTAATGCACTAAGGTGATCAATAAGAACCCTTGACATGAATCCAATGGAGAAAACACATTCTGACAACCTTTAAAATTCAATCTTACAATTCTGAACTACGGCTTTAGAAAGCCCTCGGACTAGCGTCTTGAATCCGATCTCTTTGGAGTTACAAAAGCACTCTCGAACTCTCAAAAGCAAAAGCAGAGGAAGAAATTACAAAGTGCAGATAGACTATCTGGCCGGAAGGAGGAAGCAGAGATGAAAACTCAAAATCTGGATGCCACAATTGGGCAAATGTCTTCTCAATTTATAGCTTTCCTCTATCATCCTGCACAAGGCTGAATTGACCAATCGAAGTGCTCGGATCTGGATTGCCCAATGGTCGTTGAGCACGGGATCCGGATCTGTTACGCCAATGAAAATGCTCGATCCGTTCGCCAATCAGGTTAGAAGCATCAATTCTATGGGAATTCAAAAGTCTGTTTGAGCTTCTAGAAGTTGCCAAGTGATTTCATCTTTGGGTTTTCACGTGGGGGAATATGCCTTTGGTTTGTGCTTGGAATCTTAGGAATGTCTCTGCTTTTAATTACATTGGGGCACGTCGAGTTCTTGAAATGCCCTTCAAAGTGGTATAAATCCCGGATGCCATTTCGCGAGTTTAAGGGTCTTTTTCGCAAAGTAGTTTGGCTCGTAAGTTCTTTTCGCAAAGTGTTTTCTTCTTTCGCAAAGGTCATTCTTCTATTCGAGGAGTGTTTTCTTCTTTTCGCAAAGTTCAAGGTTCTTTGCGAATTGAAGATTCTTGCTAATTGAGCTTTATCTTCCATTCTTCTTTGCGAATGGATCCTTCTTCTTCTTCGTGTCTTTTCTTGCTCTTTAGGACCTTTTAGCCATTGCCGAGGCTATTTCTTCACTCCCTTTGAGTTTGACATGCGTTGTCGGCTTTTGATCATTTTAAGATGGTTTTGATTTGGACCGTCTTTTGGTTAGTGCAATATGAACACTAAAGCACTTATTTAGTCTTCTCAAGGGTCTTTCAAGGCTCATGTTTAGGGTGAAAATGGTATTTTTCACTACTTAACACAAACCTAAGCTTTGCTAGTCCCTCGAGCAAAGAAACGTAAAAGCAAAATAAAGAGCCACTTTTGTAGGAAGCACAGTGCATTTAGCATATGCAACAAGCCTTTTAAACCCCTAGGTGATCCCTAGAGGAGGAGTGAAGTCTCCGAGGGTTTTCAAAGTGAAGGTACCCACAAACTTCTCCATGAAACAGCTTAACATCAAGGCAATATTATCAAATGAGCAATCAAGGAGCAGGTTAGTTACTCTTGAATCAATGATGAAATGTAAAAATTTGATTATTGTTTGCACAGAATTTAAACATTTATAAACCTCATGAATGTTTCAATATTTCCAATCTGTGAACAAATCATAGAAAATCATACAAATGTGCCAAAGAAGAAGCTCATCCTATGGATAAAAATTAGGTTATAAGTCATACTTAAGGTGCTCAAGTTCCAACCCAAACACTCACCGTATACTCTCATCGTTGTTTTTGTTGAGGGGTTCATTTTCACTCAAGCTCAAGAGCGCTTACATCTCCCAAATGGATCTGTAAGCATGAGCATAGGCATGATTCTTAGGCAATGGCATCATTGACATCTCCTCACCATAGATTGGGTCACTTCTCATCTCCACATGACACTCACTCAACTTTGGATCACAAGGGCTTTTAATCTAGGTTTGTTTGTATGGCTTATGGAGTGAAGTTTCAAGGAAAGGCAATTTGAACAGAGGTTTGAATTTGAGAACTCGTGAAGTGCGTGAGATGGTTCATGACTCCACCTTTTGAGTTTAGCTTCTTCTTCTTCTTTTCGAGATTCTCACATTCACGGTGATCAGTTCTTTCTTTGATCTTGCATTTTTCAACATAAGGTCCCTTTTTGCCTTCTCTGCATAACTTTTCACATTGTTTGTCTTTTTCTTTTCTCACCACCATATTGCCTGCTTTTTGAGGTATTTTCTTCATTTTCTTGATGTTGCCCAGAAATGGTCCATCTTCGCTTCTTTCTCCTTTACCTCCACAATTCTCGAGTGAGGGAAGGCTGAATTGGTTCCATAGGTTCAAGTACTTTTGGGTATTTTTGATGAAGAATTGTAGGATTTACTCAAATGGGGTACAAACAGGGCAGATTTTTCTTGGTTGGTTCTCATAGGTTCAAGTCATTCCAAAGAAGGCCTTGATCTTTTCCTCGGTTTCATGAGTGTTACTTTGTTTTAATTTGGAGTTTCCTAACTTCTAGTGGATCTAATGCCTCACAATCCTTTGAAGCAGAAAAATTGCCTCACCACTCTTCAACAGAGATGGAAAATATATGGGCTCAATTCTCACCGGGTTATGGTTTTTCCTTGAGCTTTTAAGTATATCTTTACCTTTTTCTTCCTTTTGAACGATACCAAGAGATGTTTTTATGGTGTAATCATCATGGAAATGTAGAATATCGCAAGGTTTAGAATGTCTAAATTCTTGCAAAGAAAATTGTAAAATTTCCACATTGTCATGATTCTTAAGTAAAATAATTCATTTCCTGATTACTTTAGGTGATTCTCATTGTCCTTAGGTTAACTATTCCTAAGACATTCCACACCCCAAACCTATGAGGAGCAAAGGTCCTCACTGGTTCAAAGGTGGTGGCATAGTCACAGTTATTAGGGGAAAACAGCAGAAAAAATAATAGCATGGAGAATTACAGAAAGCAAATTGTATGAACCAGAAATTTTACAGAAAATAAAAGAAAAAGAGGGGGGAAAGGGAGTAAGGGTGAGGGGTTTATTTTTTGTTTGTTTCAAGTAGGGAGCACATATAATGTAAAAAATTGCAAAATAATGAAAAAATGTAACAATTAATGAGAAAAATGGAATAAGAAAGAAAACAAATGACAGAATTGCACCGAATGATACAAAAAACAAAAGATTTATACATTGTATTTGAGACACAGTAGATGCAGACTTTTAATAACTAGGATCAAAGTCAGTATCATAGATGGGTTCTATGGGCTCTGAACTAGAGTCACTGTCAGAATCCGAACTAGAATCAGTGTTGGAATCAGAACTGGATTTTGGTTTCTCAGGAATGGAGTTCTGGAGTTCAGTGTACTCTTCTGACTTGATCTTTCTGGTGAGGCCAAGGTGTTTGGTCAGGCTGGTGGTTTTCTTCTGTTCTTGAGCTAACTGAGCTTGGAGCATAGCCACCTTGTGCTGCTCAGCCTTGACCAATTGGAATGTTCGTCCCACCAGATCCCTCATCTTCTCTCTCTCAAATTGCATGAAATGCTCTAATTTTTTGATTTTGGCCTCATAAGGGGTTCGGATGTAGGCCTCCAAATCAGCCAGCCCCTTCTGCACATCCCTACGGATGTAGGGATTTTCTGTCATGGCCTGGGAGAGGGTGGCATATCTAGGGAGGGGGATGGAGTGGTAGGGGACTAAAGGGGGTCCAGCTGGGGGAGGGGGGGGGTCTGTTTGGGTAGCCTGGGTGGTAGTGGAGCGTCGCTCTGCAGAGAGTGTTTGCAAATACAAAGCTAACTTCAAAACGACTAAATATACTTGAAGCTAAAATCGCAAAGCACCTTTAAGTTTTCGAAAAGTTCCAAAAGAGCCCTTCTTATTACTTCGAATGGCAAAAGTGCCTTTCGACAAGTAGATAACCGGAAAGATTATTTCGCAAAGGACTTAGCTTCAGAACCGTCTATTCGAAAAGGAAATGTTATCATAATCAACTATTCGAAAAGAACATCTTTGTTTTCGAGCATTTCATTGCAGCTCCAGAATCTTCTCGAATAGACTTTGGACTTTGAAAAGTAATTTTTGCTTTATGATTTGAACTTTAAGTGTAATTAAACTATGCGAAAAGGAAAAGAAAGCAAACAGAGAAATTCAAGAAAACTATGTTGTACAAACATAATATACAATTTTCTACCATCGATTTTTGGAGATTCAGTGATGACAGATGGGCAAAGGCTCTGAATGTTGTCAATGCATGGCTTGGGCCTCGGACCATTTACCTTAACGACTCTTCCGTCATTGGGATCACGGATATCCACAACTCCCGAGGGGCAGGCCTTGATGACTGTATGGCCCTTCCCATCCTGGATCTCAATTTGCCAGAAAGAATTTAAGTTTAGAGTTGAATAACCATACCTTGGACCCCGTATGAACTCTTTTCTCATTAAACTCCTATCATGAAATGATTTGACTTTCTCCTTATACAACTGGAGCTTGTATAAGCATCCATCCATGACTCTTCCAATTCGGTGAGTTGAAGTTTCTGTGATTACCGCAGAAGTTAGATCCATATTAAATGTTTTAATAGCCCAAAAGCTTTGTATTCTAACTCTCTTGGCAAATGACATGCTTTGCCATAGACCAGTCTAAAGGAGACATTCCAATTGGAGTTTTGTAGGCGATTCTGTATGCCCACAAAGCATCATTAAGCTTAAAGGACCAAATCCTTTCTGCCCTTCTTCACGCTTTTTCCAAAATGTGTTTGATCTCTATTTGAAATCTCCACATCCTTTGGTTTGTGGATGATAGGGAGTGGCTACTCGTGAGTGATGAGTACTTTTTAATAGAGAGTCAAAGAAAAAGTGGCTCCCCATCAGATGATGGCTCTGGGAATCCAAATCTGGAAAAATGTGGTCTTTGAGGAATCTTAAAACCACTTTGTGAACATTGGATTTGGTAGCTATGGCCTCAATCCACTTGGAGACATAGTCCACTACCAAGATGAAATTATTTCCATTAGAAGGGGAAAGGGGCCCATAAAATCTATGCCCCAAACATCAAACAACTCAACTACTGTGATTGGTCAGTAGGGCATTGAGTTTCTTTTGGAAATCGCCAGCTTTTTGGCTTCTGCAAGATTTACAAAGGTAAGGCATCTTTAAAGATTGTGGGCCAATAGAAACCACATCGAGAATTTTTTGTTGTTTTATTGCACACGAAATGGCCTCCACAGTCTCATGACACATTGACAATATGCCGTAGAATTCATGGTCCGGGACACACTTTCCGATCACTTGGTCTGCACAATTCTTGAATAGATAAGGATCTTCCCAAATGAAATTTTAACTTGTGAGAAGAAAAGATCTTTATCCATTCCAATGTTGAGGAATCATTCAAGAGCCAAGAAGTTGACTATGTTTGCAAACCAAGGATCGGGTATTGATGGCAAAAGTTGCTCATCGTGAAATGATTCATTAATGGGTAAGCTATCATCCTCAAGATTGAGAATTCCGGATAAGTGATCGCCCACCACATTCTCCACTCCTTTCTTATCCTTAATCAGAGATCAAACTCCTGTAATAGGAGGATCCATCCGATTAATCTGGCTTGGTATCCTTCTTAGATGTAAGGTACTTTAGGCGAGTGGTCAAGAACACCACAATTTGTGAACCTAAAACATAAGACCCGAATTTTTCCAATGCAAACACAATGGCCAGCTCTTTCTCGCTTGTTGTGTAGTTGAGCTGGGCATCTATCATGGATCTCTGGCATAAGCTATGACATGGGGAAGCTTATCCTTTCTACGCCTAGGACAGCTCCTAGGGCATAGTCTGATGCATCACACATCACTCAAAGGGCACCGAATAGTCGGGGATCGCAAGATGGGAGCAAATCGACATTTCTTAAGGACCTCAAAGGTCATCATGCATTCATTAGTAAACACAAAAGGAACATCTTGACACAAGAAATGACAGAGTGGCTTGGAAATTTTATCAAATCTTTGATGAACCTCCTATAAAATCTGCATGCCCTAAGAAACTTGATTTGCTTAACAGCCTGGGAGGAGGCAAATGTGCAATTAGATCAATTTTTGCTTGGTCCACCTCTATGCCTTTATGGGAGACCACATGTCCTAGGACAATGCCTTGGTGACCATAAAATGACTCTTTCCAGCTTTTAGAACCAAATTGGTTTCTTCACATCTTTGCAACACCAACTTGAGGTGGTGTAAGCATTGGGAAAAGCTGTCTCCATAAATTGAAAAGTCATCCATGAAGATCTCCATGAATTGATCAATCATGTCGTAAAAGATGGGATACATGCATCTGTGAAAAGTAGCAGGGGCATTGGAAAGACCAAAGGGCATCCTCCTATAGGCAAAAGTGCAAGGCGGTGAAGGTGGTCTTTCTTGGTCCTTGGGTACACAGGATCCAGTTGTAACCAGTACCCATCAAGGAAGCGTAGTAAGCTTTGCCTGCAAGCTTATCAAGGATTTGGTCAATGAAGGAGGGGGAAATGGTCTTTCCTTGTCATGGTATTTAATTTTCTGTAGTCTATGCAGACCCTCCATCCAGCTTGTTTGTCTGGTGGACATAAGTTCACCAGATTCACCTACAACAGGATGCCAGATTTCTTAGGCACCACTGTGGGTGCTACCCAAGCAGAATCTGAAATGGGGTAAATGACCCCAAAGATTCATCTAGCCTTGACAACTTCCTTCATTACCACTTCTTGCATGTAAGGATTCAACCTTCTTTGCATTTCTCTAGAAGGCTTGGCATCCTCTTCCGTGTGGATCCTATGCATGCATACTGGGGTTTATTCCTCCTAAATCAGCAATGCTCCAGCCAATTGCTTTCTTGTGTTGTTTTAGAACTACCAGCAGCTCCTCTTCTTGCTCCTTAGTAACGGAGGAATAAATAATCACAAGTAGTGTTTGATGGTCTCCCAAAACACATATTTCAGATTTTGGGGAGCTGTTTGAGTTCCAATTGTGGGCCGAGAAAAGAGGGCAGCAAAGGTACCTTGGTAACTTGTGGAAGAGGGAGAGGAGCAGTCTCCAAGAGAGAGAACTTGATGATCAAGCAGAGTGCCTTGCACAAAGTGACTCCTTTGAATTTGATCTCCTTTTCCTTCTTTCTTAGTGGATTCCCAATCATTTTAAATTCGTGGTGGAGTCTTTACCTTGCGTAAATGTTTGTAAAGACTCCTCCACCACTCATCAATGATGTCAACATGGAAACATTCCTCACAGAGAATTGATGTTGAGAAACAGCATCATACACATTCAATTTAACTTTCATATTTCCAAAAGACACTTCCATGATGCCGACCGCATTGAATGCATGCATTAGTCAGCTGTGAATGGTCTTCCTGTAATGACAGGATGGCAAGTGGTACTTTTGGTTGGTTCCATGTCCAACACCAAAAAGTCACAGGTAGAAAAACTTGTCTACTCCTACCAAAACATCTTCAATCAACCCCATAGTTTCGATCTGTCTTCATTGTAACACCACTTGAGTGGGTTTCAATTCTCCCAAACCTAGCTTCTCATAGACGTAATAGGAAAAGTTGACACTAGCACCCAGATCTAGCAAGGCTTTCTCAATGGTGTGCTCCCCAATGATGCAGGGATTGTGGGGATTCTGGTCTTGCATCTTAGGTGGTGTTGCAATTGATAGCACTTGGTTGATTTTTCCACAAAGAAAGGCCTTCTTGGATAAATGTATCCTAGATTGCCTTTTGTGAGTGCATACCTCTTTGAGAAATTTTGCATAAGCAGGACTCGCTTGATTGCATCAAGAGGTAGATTAATTTTAACTTGCTTGAATGTCTCCATCATTTCCTCAATTTTTGTGTTTCCTTTGTCAAAAGGAGAAACCGACTTCATTGCATGGGGAAATGGGAGATGAGGAACAAATTTCTCCTTCTCATCTTTTCAACAATTTTGTTATTTTTACATTTTTCATTTTTTGAATTTTCGATGTAAATCAATGCCATATTGCTATCCAAATTTGTTGTTCCTGACTTGTTCTTCATCTTTTCCTCTTCACTACCCAATCGTGTTGTTTATTATTCTTCCACTTCTCAAAGTAGTCAGCCTTTGATTTCCTCATGGCCATTTGAGGATTCTCCAACCATGAACTGCCCCTTAGGATTGTTCACAGTTGGGGGTAGTTTACCCTCTTCTCTCTAGCCAATGAATTTGAGAGTTGGCCCATGCTTTCTTCAATTTTTTAATGCTCGACCGTGAAGGTTCACGAGAGATGTAGTTCCAAGATTTTGAAGTGAACTCAAGACCGCTCTTCAAAGGTCAGGATCTAGGAGGGCAGGGGCTGGTGCATCATGAGCATTGCTTGTTGTTGGTTAGGTCTGAAAATTTGATTTATTATAAAAATTTCACGATATGGCCGAAAGGTTTGAAAGGTAATTGATTTTTCGTCTTGCTAGGTAATTTCGATTCCACCTCGAGATTAGGATGAGATCTCCATGGGTAGTCATTCGATTGCATCATCCCATAAGACTGAGCCGCATGAGCTTGTTCCATCATGAGTTCGAAATTGTGATGCGTATGACATTGATCAATGGAATGAGTGGGGACTGCATATCGGACATGCCTCCTCTACTCTTGACCCATTTGGAGCTTTAAATGAGTCCATCACCTATCAAATTTTGTGGTCAAATTATCCACTTTCCTTTCCAGCTCATTGACTTCATAAACTTTCCCTCTTGTGAATTGGGGATTATTCATCCTGGATTCTCGGTGTCCCTTGGCAGAGATTCCTCCGGGTTGAATTTTCTCCAATCACCTCAAAGAGGTCCCAAACCTCTTCAACTGCTTTTCTGTAAGTAGGTACCTCCACAAGAGGCATCCACCATGTTCTTCTCGCCGCCTTCCTTGATAGAAGCTTTGAACCGGCTACCATTTAGGAATTTGATGGTGAGGGCATTGTCTTAGCTTCTTTAAACCTTTTCCATGCTTCATGGAAAGTTTCATTGAGTTTTGGGAAAAAGAGATGATGCTTTGTCTCGGTTGGTGGTTTTAGTCATTGGGAAATATTTTGACAAAATTGACATTGCAAATCATTCCATGATGTGATGTCGTTGGTGCTAACATAGATAACCATGCTCTAGCTTTGTCCTTTAATGAAAAGGAAAGAGCCTAAGCTTGGTTGCCTCTGGACCAAGTCCAAATCTATGTTAAATGTTGTGCATAAAGCCGTAAATTCATCAATGTGTTTGTAAGGGTCTTCCTTACTCAATCCATGGAATGAAGGCAACATTTGGATGGTGGAGGACTTAATTTCATAATTTCCCTCCACTGTGGGAAATTGAATGCAAAATGGGGAATTATAAGCACCAGGGGCAAAGTAGTCTCTTAACAATCTCTGGTCTTCGCCCATTTCAGCAGATGTCTGTGATGTATGTCGGTTTCTTAGGAGTCTTTCAACTTCTGAATTTAACGGGAGAATCTCAGGATTGTGGGTTCTCCTGCCAAACATACAACTCAGAGGGGAATTTGGTACAACAAGAAACTGTTGAATTATGTGCTTTCCTTTGTTTACGTACTAAATAACAATGTAATTAATAAATGATCGATAAATAAATGAAAATAAACATAGGTCTTATCTATTTTAGAACAAATTCAAGAACCGCCAAAAACTTGTTGTAACTCCACATGTGCCTTTTTTATGTGTATTTTGAGAACGAATTAATGAATAATAAGTTACATAATTTTAAATTATGAAAGAGATATCAGCACATTGAGGGCTAACAATAGCCTGCAAGATCAGGGCCAATTGTAGTAAGTTTTAAAAGTGAGTATATTAAAGATCGCCCACGAGAATTTGTCTCAAATATGAGATAGACCTCTGATCTGCTACCAGATCCGCTCTATAATTATCTAGAAAGCGATAAAAAGAGAGTGTTGGGTTTTTGTCACGCTTAACTAAAAGCAAATAAAGAAAAGAACTAACTAACTCGATCCAGATTCAAGTTGGGGAAGTGATTAAAATAAATCAAATGGAGAAATAATAACTTCGTGATTTAGCCTTTGAATTTTAATGGAGAATCGCAACTAAGCGAGTTGATTCAATCTTCATCGGCTACGCGACCTGATGTAAGAGAAATAAATCTGAATTAAGGAAGGGTTTAGACTTATGGTTATGATCATCCACTTAAATGGTCACAGATCATCCAATAGTTGTTGACCTATCCTTAATTCGTAACATGAACATCATCGCAAGTGCCGTAACTAGGTTACCAACTCTAATTCGTACAGGGGTAATGAATCAAGGGAAATTGCATGCAAAGTAATGAATCTAAAGGAGTCTAATGCACTAAGGTGATCAATAAGAACCCTTGACATGAATCCAATGGAGAAAACACATTTCTGACAACCTTTAAAATTCAATCTTACAATTACAGAGCACGGCTTTAGAAAGCCCTCGGACTAGCATCCTTGAATCCGATCTCTTTGGAGTTACAAAAGCACTCTCAAAGAACTCTCAAAAGCAAACAGAGGAAGAAATTACAAGGTACAGATAGACTATCGTAGGAAGGAGGGAAACAGAGATGAAAACTCAAAACTGGATGCCACAATTGGGCAAATGTCTTCTCAATTTATAGCTTCTATCCCTATTAAGGCTGAATTGACCAATCGAAGTGCTCGATCTGGATTGCCCAATGGCATTGAGCACGGGGATCCAGATCTGTTCGCCAATGAAAATGCTCGATCCGGTTCGCCAATCAGTTAGAAGCATCAATTACATTATGGGAATTCAAAAGTCTGCTTGAGCTTCTAGAAGTTCCCGCCAAGTGATTTCATCTTTGGGTTTTCACGTGGCGGAATATGCCTTTGGTTTGTGCTTGGAATCTTCCTAATGTCTCGTGCTTTTAATTACATTGGGGCACGTGCGAGTTCTTGAAATGCCCTTCAAAGTGGTGTAAATCCCAAAGATGCCATTTCAGAGTTTAAGGGTCTTTTAAGAAAGTAGTTTGGCTCGTAAGTTCTTTTCGCAAAGTGTTTTCTTCTTTTCGCAAAGGTCATTCTTCTATTCGAGGAGTGTTTTCTTCTTTTCGCAAAGTTCAAGGTTCTTTGCGAATTGAAGAGATTCTTTGCGAATTGAGCTTTATCTTCCATTCTTCTTTGCGAATGGATCCTTCTTCTTCTTCAGGTCTTTTCTTGCTCTTTTAGGACCTTTTTAGCCATTGCTGAGGCTATTTCTTCACTCCCTCTTTGAGTTTGACATGCGTTGTCGGCTTTTTGATCATTTTAAGATGGTTTTCGGATTTGGACCTGTCTTTTTGGTTAGCTGCAATATGAACACTAAAGCACTTATTTAGTCTTCTCAAGGGTCTTTCAAGGCTCATGTTTAGGGGTGAAAAATGGTATTTTTCACTACTTAACAGATATCTATAGGGTGGCTCTAATCATTTCAAATATGAATTCATGTGCATGGTCGATTCGATGTCAGTTGCTAGGGGATACCACAATTTGCACTATGCTGCTGCGCGATACACAGGATCCCCTTAAATACCATGCCTATCTTTAGACCCTCATTTATTGCGCACTCTTTTTTCCCATACTCGGTTGTGCGATTCTTCTTTCCCCAAACATTCCCAATTTATTGCCAGTCTTGGAATGGGACAAAACTTCCAATGTGCCGTTTCATTTTCCACCGCCCAAATCTTTTAAATTGGCCATTACTTCCTTTTCATCTCATCCTTCCTCTTCTAACCCTAGCTGTCCGGCCCTCCTCACAACCATGGCGGCTGACAAACCATTCGGTTTCCCCATTAAATTCTATCCCATCTGGGAGGATCCCCCACCACCTAAGGAGCCGGACCCATTACAATTTCTCTGGGATGAGTATGACGAGGTTCAGAGGATCATCGCCAAGGAGGAAAAGAAATAGAGGAAGGAGAAGAGAGAGAAGAAGAAGAGAAAAATGGATCCACCTGCATCTCCCCCACCATCTTCTTCACACCCTCCCCCCTCGACTCTCCCTTGATCAATTCCCCCCCCCCCCCATTTTGTCTTTTCTTTTTCCATCTTTTTCTAATCTTTTCTTTTTATTTTAATGAAAGTCTCTTTTAGTTCCATACTGTTCAATTAGCATTTTCTGTTTTTCAAACTTCTTTTCTGTTTATTTTTGTTTCTCTGACTGGAATCTACTGCATTTTCTCACCTTTGAACCAGTGAGGACACTACTCCTCAAGGTTTGGGGGTGTGGTAGGATAGGTCTGCCAATAGAATAGTTAATTTTGGTGCAGTGATGGTAGTATAACTGGGATGAATAAAGTCAACTCCCACTTAACTTATACAATGAGGAAACTTGTAAAAATTTCAAATATTTTTGCAGACTTTTAGAAACTGAATAAGTTAAAATCTTGACACCACCATGAAACTAATATCAGAAAAAAAAATTTAGTTAATACTCAGTCAACCTAAGAGGAGAGAAACAGATGAAAATACACCCCATGGGTTAAATTTGATGACCATACTTAATGAGATTTGGGCGCAGCATTTTCTTTGGAAGAGTATTTTTGGCATTATTTCTACTCTAAGGACTGATTGAATCAGGACTTTTTCACTAGAAGTTTTGCACCTCCAAATCAAAACTAATTGACAACACTCATGATACTAAGGAAATGATCCAAGGCCCTCATTTGGACAATTTGAGCCTGAAAATCCAACCTTTTAAAATCTGCTCTTTTGCATACACTAGTTGAGCCTTAAAATCATACTTTCTTTCACAAACACCAGAACATTTACACCTTAACCTCATGACCTGAGTCAACCTTACCCTCACTCTGAGAATTCAGAAGGTAAAGGTGGAGTTGAAGATACTGAGAATGGTCCAACATTCTGTGGAAGGTGAAGAAAAAGCAACTTGTGAACAGCTGTGTATCAATGGCAGTTGTGTGGCAGTTCATCAAAAGAATGAATAAAAACAAAAAGAGAAAAAGAAAGAGAAGTCTAGAGAACAACATCATCTGAAAATTGAAAAGAAGAGGAGAAGCTGGCCACTTTGAGTCTGAAATATAAAAAGAAAAATAAAGTTTTTGCTGAAATGAAGGTTGTGAAGTCATGAATCACTCCTTACCTTACTGATTTCTTAATTTGGATTCCCTTTTTATCCCTTTATTCTTTACATCCCTCAGCCATAAGCCACATTACAACCCATTCAAAAAGACTTTGTGGATCGAAAGTTAAATGAGCTGTCATGTGGAGATGAGGAGTTGTCCAACCTATGGTGAACTTCTTGAAGATATCAGAAATTAGAAGCTCAGCCTATGCTCATGCTTGCAGACCCATTTGGGTTCTGTAACTGCTCTTGAGCTGTTGTGAATGTGAACGCCCTCATATTGTTAATATTAAGAGATAGCCCTAGTGAGAATTGGGTCTAAATTTTAACTTCATTGGGATTGTATCCAACTTGTATTTTGAATTTAAGGCAAGCTGGGTACAGATTGAATTTCTAATATAAAATGAATGGTGCTGATGCAAACACATGTTAACTTTTAAGTTTTAATTGGCCTGCAACATTACTACAGTTTCCTCTAAGTATTAAAAGAAAATGGGTGTGGAATGAAGCTTTAAACATTTAACTCTGTGTTGTCATTAACTACACTATACTTAACTGCTCTAATGGTGAAGTTTGTGGGTGTCTTCACTAAAAACCCTCAGGAGACTTCACTCCTCCTCTAGGGATCACCTAGGGGTTTAAAAGGCTTGGTACATATGCTAAATGTACCCATGATCCCTACGAAAGTGGCATTTAATTATAGCTTTGCTAAGGGACTAGCAAAGATTAGGTTTGGGGGTGTGTTAAGACCTGAAAAGTACCACTTTTCACCTCTTAACTTCATCTCTGTTAGACCCTTAATCATTTAATAAATGTATTTTAAGTCTATTCTATAGGTAATAAGCAGCAGCTGCAAATAAACCCCTAACCATGCCAAGAAGCCTACTGTTGACCCAGAAGCCCCTCAGAAGTGCGAAGGTTAAACCCAGACAGAGAATTGTTTTTAGCAGAGGCACAGCAAAGCATAAACAAATCAAAGAGAATGCCTCGCGCAGATGTCGCAGGGCTCAACAAATCAGAAAGAATACATCGTACAGTTGTCGTGGGCTTCTGAAGGAAGCACACCAACCGGTCGCGCAGTCTTCACGCCGTTCACACGCAGATGGATGTTAGTAGGGAGTAAAAAGTATACTTCGCAAGGTTCTTGCGAGGCTTAGTCTTAAGTGCTCGCGAAGCACTAGCACAGTCTCGCACAACTCAAGAGATGAGTTTTCAACCTTTGCGTGATTCACTGAATAGAGAGAGCTCCAGGCATTCCAGCGCACGGCTGTCATGTAGTGGCCGCGGGATACACACTTTCAAGAAAAGGCTCGCACGATCTAGAAGCCTATGTACTTTGTTCTCTTCGCAGGGATCGCCGCGGGATTCACCAAGGAACAAACTGCTCACACCATTCTCGTGCCATTCAAATGCAAAGACCAATCCCGCGACTACCAAAGCATCCCCGTGACGATCAAAGTACCAACCCCGCGACGCCAATTCTACCATGCGGCAAGATACTGCAAATCTTCTCTACTCAGTGAGGATCGCATTCTAAACTTCTCCCCACTTCTGTAAGGGCAATCTGGGAATCTCCAGCAATTAGGGCATGCACTCCAATGATCCAATCTTCGTGCACACGCCTCAAGGCATCCAAGGGTTAAGAATGGGTCACAATTGCATTAATGAAATTAGGGTTTTCCTAACCCTAATTGGGAGAGAACCGACTGCTATATAATCTTAAGCCTAGTTTAGGTTTAGGGGACTTTTTTTGTTCTCGACTTCTGTGCTTCTTCTTGAAACCAACTGTAAAATTACAGTAGGCTAAGGTTAAGGTTTAGGAGTTTTCTTTTTCCTTTTTCCTTCTCTCCATAGTCCAACACTTGCTGGCTATGCCTTTTGTATGATTATTTGGTATAGATTTTAATGGAGTTTTTTTAATAGGATCTGTTGCATGTATGGGTTGGTGTTTTTATTATGAGTTGTGTTGTACAAGGCTGCTGCCTCGAGATCCGCCTTTGCTAAGTAATTTTATAAGCAATGGAGGATTGCTTTATAGGTTTTATTTAGATCCAAGTGACCTGTGTGTCCAGGGTAGGCACATTGCAGGCCTTCCCCCACCACAGGATCTAGTAAATTTAAATTCCCATGGGAGCTTGCGCTGGTAGCCTTGTGAACATGGTGGCGGCAGCAATATTCTTGTTCTGTCTTAGACCTCTGTGAGGAGGATAGCCTCAGTGGATAGTCTGTGACCATTCAAGTCGACAGATTATAGCCCTAGGGTGAGGCCAATTCGCAGAACTAAGATAGATTCTTCTTCTCGACACTTGTGCTTGTAGCCTTGTGAGAGATTGTGCAGAGACAGACTCCCCTACATTTGTATAGACCCACCATCAGATTGTAGATCTGATTTGGCTGTATAGATTGTAGGCTTGTGACTGGATTACTACTGTCTTTCTTAAGCAGTGAACAGCCAAGCTTGAAAGCTAGTACTCAAACTCTTGCTGGTCCTATGTGTCCAGGCTCGTGCACTTTGTAGGCCTAACCCCACACACAGAATTTTAGAGGTTGAGGATCCTATGAATTCTTGAGCTTCTAACCTGGATGAAGTAGTGCCTACAATGATAATTTTGTTCTGACCCATCTCTGGGTTGTGGTTCCCCTATTGGATAGTCTGTGACCATTTAACTGGACAGGTTATAGCCATAAGGGATTGGATCGTGGCACAGGGGAGAGTTGGATCCTTTCTATGCTTTGGTGATAATGTAGCCATTGGACAGGATTTCTATAGCAACATATTTGAATCTGAGTTATAAGACCCATCAGATCTGTACGTAATAACATACTTCTCACCCTTTTATATTTATTTTCTCACACTCCATCTTCTTTCTGAACCCTTTCTGTAGTTTAGACATTAAGTTACCTTAGGATTTAGATTATAGTGACCTTAAATCCCCTTCCATTTAGGATTGCCAAATCTGTAGCCAGATTTGGAGAGCCTACTAAAGATAGCTCCCTTAGAGATTTAGATCAACCTTCCTTGTGGGACAAACTCTTACTTATCCAAACTTGCTACAACAGGCCCTGTATCTTGCAGGACTGTATATTTTAGGCTTTCTGCTCCGTAGTTTTCACTCCACCTTTCATTCATTTTCATTCACCCCATTCTTATCACTGCCTCCAATAAAGTCAGTAGCAAGCACTTAAAATATTCCAACAATCTTTTAATCTAAAAATCAAGATCCATGGCTCTCTTATCCCTTGCATCGTAGGGCTTGAAGACCCGACCTCTCGCATTTGTATCATGATGGATGTTAATCAGTGAAAAATACCATTTTCACCCTTTAACCTGACCTTTGATAGACCTGTGAATAGACTAATAAGTGCTTGTTGAGCATGTTTTGTAGATAGTAGTAATAAGCAGTCATAGTGCATTAATCCACCCTAAAAGTGCTCCACAAGAAGGTCCATCTCTCACCACAGCTCTAACCCAACTATGGCACACTGAAGGGCCCCACACCAATGACCACTTGTGGTAGGCAGCAACAGCAAAGCAGCATTGAAAAGAGGAAAGATAGGCTGAAAACAACCTGCCGATAGGTTATTGCAACCAATCATAGGATCTGAAGGCTGAAAAAGGAAAAATCGTGAAGATGGGGAGAATTCGACAGGATCCATAACCTATCGTGCAGTCAGAAAAAACATGGGAGCATCCTATCGAATGGTTGCCTAAGCTTGAACAGAACCTATCAAAATCAATTGCGCAAGAGCTCAACCTGTCGAAAGGATCCTTCAACCTATCGAAAGCATCAAATGAAGGCTGCAGATGCTGAAGCTCTAATTGTAGGATTCAACCTATCGAAACCTTTCAATAGGATCTTGAATCCTAGCGTAAGGACCAAAGTACTTGATTTCAACCTATCAAAATTGATCTAAACACTTCTCAGAAAAGCTGCTGTGCACATGCTACGAGTTGGTGATCAGTTGCACGTAAACTGAGGCACCTTGGTGACCGAAATGAGGCTTCATAAGTGCCCTGGGAAACCCTAACCGACCCATGTGCTGTCCCCCAACGCGAATGAACTAAAAGAGCCTTCTAGAAGGGGAATAAAAGAGGGAATAACATAATCATTCTAGAAGCTGGGATTGGTGGGAAAAACTAGATCTGAGGCTGAAGGAGAAAGCTATAAGAAGGGAGGAAGTCATCAAAAAAAGGGGATCAATTCTGGAAACCAAAGCTTGCAGCAAAATTCTCTAATTCTTTCCTTTAGCCTAACTATGGTTGGCTAATTTCTTGAGAGCAACAAAGGGTGAGGTCGAATCTATAATTAGGGAGAGCTGAGAGTGTTATTGAGGGTTAGATGATGCACAAACTGCAAATCTGAGGACATTTCATTGTATGGTCAGTTTAATTCAATGTAATATTGGTTTAATTGTTGTAATTAGATCTATAGTTCCTTTGGTTTCATTTGGTGCTCGATCGGCTTTGTGTAGATGAGAATAGCTCACCCACTTAACTGGTAGACCTCTTGGATGTCATTTGATCTCCCTAGATCTGATGCTCCTTTAATTTCCTGTGTCTGTGGCCTAGTAATTGCAGCATTTGTAGTGGTTGTAATGCTTTAATTGAAACCTTTGATTTAAAATAAATTTCTAGGATGATCTGTGACCATTAAAATAGACAAATCATAGCCTTAAGATCAATTCAAACCTTTGGTCTAAATTAGATTCTTCTGCTTTAATCCTTTGATTAAATTTGGAGGAAGTCTATAGGATGATCTATGACCATTAAAGTGGACAGATCATACCCTTAAGATCATTTCAAGCCTTTGGTTTAGAGTAGATTCTTCTACCCTGCAGCTGTGCCTATGGCCAGATGAGGGATTGGTGTACTCTAAACTCTCTGTAACCCTAGCAGCTCAACCTAATTGCAGCAAGACCAAACTCCAAGCTGCTTCTCCCCATTTTCTGTGTTTAATTCTCCCTCACTGCAAGATCTATACTCTGGATTTAATCCTAACATCCAATTCTGCAATCTTACTTATTTTTGTAGTGTAATTTAGAAGTGACAACCCCTTAAACCTCTCATCTTTCTTTTACTGTTTTAGCATTAGGAAGGGTGCCAAATCTACCACAGATCTGGAGATTTGCCTAATTTTCAGCCACATTTCCCTGTGGACATACCCTTACTTTTTTTCAAAACTTACTACAGCAGGCCCTGAATACTTGCAGGACTGTGTGTGAGCCTGCCTTGGTGTGTGCTATCTATAAACTCTTTAATTGTCAGATTTTAAACCCCTTTTTAGACACAAGGCAAGATCCCAATAAGTTTTTGGCGCCGTTGCCGGGGATCTCTGTGCTTAAAATTGGTAGATCTAAGTTTGTTTTAATATAGATTGTAGATCTCTAATAGACTGTTTAAATTTTCACTAACTACTTTTGAAAGTTTTGTTTTTTTGTAGTAGTTTTTGTTATTTCTTCATATCAGAAGTTGTTGCTAACGAGAAGCATTGTGCTAGAGGTTGTGTTAAAGTTTGCATTCCTCTACTCCCTTTGTTTTTCTTGATTTGTGAATTAATTCTGTTGATTCACAATTAATTGTGTTGATTCTTGATTGTTGATTGTTGTGTTAAATTGGCTCTGCCTTGTTTGTGCATTAAGAGTGTGAGTGGTGTATGTTTGGAAGGAGAATTCTCAATCCTCAGATTGTTCCATTAAATCCAGAGGTTGAAAGACTCCTTAGGACTAAAAATATCTCACCCACATCTGCTGCATCTAGATTTGCTGAAATGGGTGAGCAACAGCAACCTAGAACCTTGAAGGAATTCAATGCACCAGGGGTTTACAATTGTCCCTTCTGCATTCAATTCCCTGTTGTTATATGTCAGTCCCCCACTCACTCCCTTAAGGAATGCCCCTCAGCTGTTCAATTTCCAGACTTCGTGATGGAGCATGTGGCTGCCACCCAGTCTTTTGGGCAACAACCTACTGTTGGTTACCAATGGAGAAACCACCCCAACTTGAGGTGGAGACAAGATAGTTTTCAAAACCAGCAACAACAGCCACAGTAGCCTATGCCTTACAAAAATGCTCAGCCATACCACCAGAATTACTTTCCAAGGCCTCAATACCAACAGCCTATTCCTCAGCCTATGTAGCAATCTGCACCCCCACTAGCTGCTAGATCATCTTCTTTTGCGAAACAAGTTCTGACCTCATTGCAGAATGTAGGATCCTTGTCTCAGACTGTGCATTCTCATAGTCAAAGCATTAAAAGATAGAAGACCATCTTGGTCAGCTATCTAATGCTTTAGCCAAGAGAGAGGAAGGGAGGCTGCCTAGCCAACCCATGGACAACCCAGGAAGACAATATGTGGTAGGTGAGGTTTCCTCTTCCCATGAGGAGGCCAAATCTACCACCACATTAAGAAGTGGAAGGTTGGTGGACACTCAAGTAGGTTGTGGGCCTTTGAAAATTTCAGAAAAAGAAAAAGAAGTGGTCATGGAGAAGGAACAACAGGAGCAACCCATGTTCAATAAGATGGATAATGATGATCCTCAAGAAAATAAAAAATTTAAAAAGAAAGATAAGACTGCAAATGGGAGAGCATTCCCACATTTGCCATTTCCTAGGGAAATGCAAGCACCTTCCCCTTTTGATAAAGGGTAGGCCAAAATAGAGGAAATGATGAAAACCTTTAAGCAAGTGAAGATCAATCTGCCTCTGCTAGATGCAATCAAGCAGGTCCCAGCTTATGCCAAGCTTTTAAAAGACCTTTGCACCCACTAAAGACAATCAAGGATACATCTATCCAAGAAGGTCTTTTCAGCAGAAAAAGGGTAACAAATACTGACTATTGCAACCCTAATAAAACTCCAAGATCCTGGAGTCCCCACTGTCCCCTGCATCATTGGGGATCATACCATTGAAAAGGCTTTGTTAGATCTGGGAGCTACTATGAATTTGCTTCCATATTCAGTATATGAAAAGTTGGGCTTAGGAGAGTTGAAGCCCACACATGTTGTCTTACAACTAGCTGATAGATCTGAAAGGAAGTTTGTAGGGATCATTGAAGATGTCTTGGTTGGGGTTGATAAATTCTTTTATCTGGTTGATTTTCTGGTGCTAGATATGGAGTCTAGCAAGTGTGATACTTCCATACCTGTGATCTTAGGTAGACCCTTTTTGGCCACTACTAATGCTTGTATACAATGTAGATCAGGGGACATGAAAGTATCTTTTGGTAATATGAAAGTCAAGCTTAATGTCTACAATGCAGCTCATCAACCCCACTTATTGAATGAGGACTGCTTTTCCATTAATGTGCTAGATGAGTTTGTGCAAGAAAATCTGCTTCAGAAGTTGAGGATGGAAGCATATTCACATGTAAGGATGTACAAAGACAAAACCAAGTCCCATCATGACAAGCACCAACTGCAGAAAGAATTCAAACCAGGTGCCAAGGTATGATTATTCAATTCTAGATTGAAACTCTTTTCAGGAAAATTATAGTCCAGATGGGATGGGCCTTACGCAGTCTTACATGTTTCCCCATTTTGAGCTGTAGAAATCAAGGATCCTAGATATGGTAGGGTTATGAAAGTCAATGGACAAAGGTTAAAAATTTGTGTTGAAAAAATCTATGAACCTGAGGAGACCATTGATTTTCAGAACCCTCCAAAGTATACATGATTTTAGTGTGTATCATATGTACTATAGTTTGATTTTGCTTTGTTCATTTACAATAAAAGTGCCTTGCTAGAATTAGGACATCATACCAATCCCAATCTAGCCAGCAATTCAGGGACCAGGGGAGGCCCCCAAGTAGTCCACCAAGAAGTCCCAACCAAACAGAAAAGCTCCTTTATCAAGGGACGATTTGCAAATTTTGTAAGATTTATATGATTGGCCTGATGATGCTTATAAATAAATGTAGTTTAGGCTTCTTTCTTTTACTTTTTTGTCCCTTGTACATATTTTTGCTGATTAAATAGTAATTTCTTTTTTTGTTAGACCATTCTTTATGCTTATTTTCCCTTCTGTTTTACATATTTTTGATATTTTTTCCTTGCTACCATGCTCTCTCAACAGTGAGGACACTGTTTAGTTTAGGTTTGGGGGTATGGCAGGTGTGCGAATGAAATGAGTTAATGCTAGTGCAGCTATGTTGAAAAAGTTTTTGAAAATAAAGTGATTTCCCACCTGATTTTTGGAAAAAGAGGAAATTAAAAACTTTTTAAAATTGAAATGAGTTGTAGTTTTAACATTTTTCATGAAGCAAATGTCAAGAATTTTTTTAAAAAAATTGATGTTTAGTGAAGCTGAAATGAGAGAAAACTGTAAGGATACACCCAGAAAATTTGATGGAAGGCCATACCCAGTGAGATTTGAGCCTAGAAAAAAAAAATTCTTTGAAGTGTGTCTTGGCAATTTTTTATGCTCTAAGGACTGATGGGATCTAATTTTAATCACTAGAAGTTAGGCAAATCCAAGTTGAAACAGCTGACAGCATTCATGACATTAAGGACATGAAGTAAGGCAATCCCTTGGACAGTTTGAGCCTAAAATTTTCCCACCTTTGAACTGCCCTTGACACACCCCATTTGAGCCTTTAAAATCTCAGCTTTTCTTTGATAAAAAAAAAAATTAGAAAATTTGAACCCAAAACCCCTTGACCTGTTTCAGTTCACCCTCAATTTCAGAAACCAGGAAATAGAAGGAGAAGTGAGGTTAGGGGAGCAAGGTTTAAAATTTGGTGGAGTAAGAGGAAAGCACATTTGGTGGTGTTGTGGCATTCCAGCCTGTAAAAATAAAAATAAAAATAAAAATAGAAAGAAAAAGAAGAAAATGAAAAATGGAGAAAAAAATACAAAAAAAAAAAAAGGAAAAAAAAAACAAAAGAAAAGAGAAGTCACTTCATTTGAAAATCTACAAGAAGAAAAGAAGCTGATGAAGCTGATCACTTCAAGTCTGCAAATTCAAAAAGAAAATGAAGATTTGTTGAAATGAAGAAGGTGTACATGTCACCTCCTTACCTTGTTGATTTCTCAATTTTGAATCCCATTCCACCCTTTTATTCTTTATAAACCTCACCCATAAGCCACATTAAAACCCAATAAGAAGACCTTACTGATCTGAAATAGATTGAGCTGTCATGTGGAGATGAGAATTTGTTTAATCTATGGTGAAAAGAGTTACAAAATTTCAGAAGTTAGAGCAATGCCTATGCTCATGCTTACAGTCCTATTTGAGGGCTGTAACTGCTCTTGAGCTGTGTGAAATGATGCACCCTTCTATTCTTGTTGTGAGTAAACAGTCCTGGTAAGATTTGGGTCTGAAATCAAAGTTGTTTAGGGCATTATCAAAATAGAATTCTCAAATTAAAAGTGAGCTCTGCATCAATTTTCTGACACAATGCCTTGACATGAACTGACTGATAATGAAGGAACTATAGCAGAATTTCATGTTTTGAACTAGTGTTTTTTCTGCTGAAAGCCCCTAAAATTGAATGGAAATGGTGTAGAATTTATTTTATTTACTTAAGCTCTTTTTTAGCATGCTGCATGAGTATTAACTACTTTTATTGGAGAAGTTTGTAGGTACCTTCACTGAAAACCCTCAGGAGACTTCACTCCTCCACTGGGGATCACATAGGAGTTTAAAAGGCTTGATGCATATGCTAAATGCATCTGTGCTCCCTACAAAAGTGCCATTTTAGTTTTCTTACCTTTCCTTTACTCAGGGACTAGCAAAGCTTAGGTTTGGGGGTGTGTTAATCAGTGAAAAATATCATTTTTCACCCTTTAACTTGACCTTTGATAGACCTGTGAATAGACTGATAAGTGATTGTTGAGCATGTTTTGTAGATAGCAGTAATAAGCAGTCATAGTGCAGAAATCCACCCTAAAAGTGCTCCACAAGAAGGTCCATCTCTCACCATAGCTCTGACCCAACTATGGCACACAGAAGGGCCCCACACCAATGCCCACTTGGGGCAGGCAGCAACAACAAAGCAGCGTTGAAAAAAGGAAAGGCAGGTTGAAAGCAACCTGTCGATAGGTTATTGCAACGTATTGATAGGATCTGAAGGCTGAAAAAGGGAGAAATCGTTAAGATGGGGAGAATTCGACAGGATCCAGAACCTATCGTGTAGTTGGAAACAACAAGGAAGCATCCTATCGAATGGTTGCCTGAGCTTGAACAAAACCTATCAAAAAGTTTGAGAACCTATCGAAATCAATTGTGCAAGAGCTCAACCTGTCGAAAGGATCCTTCAACCTATCGAAAGCATCAAATGAAGGTTGCGGATGCTGAAGGCTCTAATTGTAGGATTCAACCTATCGGAACCTTTCAATAGGATCCTAAATCCTAGTGAAAGGACCAAAGTACTCGATTTCAACCTATCAAAATCCTCTTCAACCTATCGAAATGGATCTAAACACTTCCCAGAAAAGTTGTTGTGCACATGCTACGAGTTGATGACCTACTGCATGCAAACCGAGGCACCTTGGTGACTGACATGAGACTTCTAGAAGTGCCCTGGGAAACCCTAACCGACCCACATGCTCTCCCCTAATGGGAATAAACTAAAAGAGCCTTCTAGAAGGGGAATAACATAATCATTCTAGAAGTTGGGATTGGTGGGAAAAAATAGATCTGATGCTAAAGGAGAAACCTATAAGAAGGGAGGAAGCCGCCAGAAAAAGGGGATCAATTCTTAAAACCAGAGCTTGCAGCAAAATTCTCGAATTCTTTCCTTAGCCCAACTATGGTTGGCTAATTTCTTGAGAGCAGCAAAGGGTGAGATCGAATCTGTAATTAGGGAGAGCTGAGAGTGTTATTGAGGGTTAGATGATGAACAAACTATAAATCTGAGGACATTTCATTATATGGTCAGTTTAATTCAATGTAATGTTGGTTTAATTATTGTAATTAGATCTATAGTTCCTTTGGTTTCATTTGGTGCTCGATCGGCTTTGTGTAGATGAGAATAGCTCACCCACTTAACTGGTAGACCTCTTGGATGCCATTTGATCTCCCTAGATCTGATGCTCCTGCAATTTTTTATGTCTGTGTCCTGGTAATTGCAACATTTGTAGTTGTTATAATGCTCTAATTGAAACCTTTGATCTGAAGGAAATCCCTAGGATGATCTGTGACCATTAAAGTGGACAGATCATAGCCTTAAGATCAATTCAAACCCTTGGTCTAAATTGGATTCTTCTACTTTAATCCTTTGATTTGGAGGAAGTCTATAGAATGATCTATGACCATCAAAGTGGATAGATCATACCCTTAAGATCAGTTCAAGCCTTTGGTTTAGAGTAGATTCTTCTACCCTGCAGCTGTGCCTATTGCCAGATGAGGGATTGGTGTCCTTTAAACTCTCTGTAACCCTAGCAGCTCAACCTAATTGCAGCAAGACCAAACTCCAAGCTGCTTCTCCCCATTTTCTGTGTTTAATTCCCCCTCACTACAAGATCTGTACTCTGGATTTAATCCTAACATCCATTTATGCAATCTTACTTGTTTTTGTATTTTAATTTAGAAGTGACAACCCCTTAAACCTCTCCTCTTTCTTTTACTGTTTTAGCATTAGGAAGGGTGCCAGATCTACCACAGATCTAGAGATTTGCCTAATTTTCAGCCACATTTCCCTGTGGACATACCCTTCCTTACTTTTTTTCAAAACTTGCTACAACAGGCCCTGAATACTTACAGGACTGTGTGTGAGCCTGCCTTGGTGTGTGCTATCTATAGACTCTTTAATTGTTTGATTTTAAACCCCTTTTTAGACACAAGGCAGGATCCCAACAATGCACACGAAGCTTTTATCCTCCCCGGTGTGCACGATCAACTCCTTAAAATCCTTGTCAATCACACTAGGTTACTCCTTACCAAGAGGGATTCTTATTTAGCTTTCCCACACACTACCAACTCAACAAATCGACGCTTCCAACATGCTTTCACAATGCATGGGAGATTGGGTGTGAACTCGCGTCCTTGGCGACAATGGTTCACACGAGCACAAGGTGGTCTTCTTCTCTTCCTCTCTTATTTTCTAATTTCAAAGGACAAGGGAATGGCTTCTCTCACAAGCCATTGCCATTTTATACATATTGTTAGCTTTGATGTGAATCACACATACACATATCAAGGTGCTTGTCAATCTGGGTTGGTTCACTTGTGAGCCTCGCATACCTAACTTAGGTGTTCGTTCATTCACACTTATTCAAATGATCCTCACACAAACCAAGTGATCTCACCAAATCCGGAACGGTACAGTGTGCTATATCAACAAGTATGCCTAGTTAACTTAGACGGTTTCCAAAATTTGTGGATATTACATCTATGACCAAAATTTTTAAGCAAATGACAAAAACTAGACAATGCTCCAGACAAAGACATTACATTGGGTCAAGCTTCTTCCCTTTGCTAGTTTGCTACAAATTTGGTGATGTCAAGGGGCTGGAAACAAGCCCAGGTCAAGGTATGTGAGGCTAGGGAGTATGGAGAGTCGAATGGTGGTTTCAGTTGTGAGATTTGATGGTTGGGTTGGGGAGGACAAGATTTCCTACAAGGTAAGCTCCAAGGAGCTCTAATGGAGTCTAGAGAGAGGAAGAAGAAGAAAGAAGATCTGGAATACAAAGTTCTCCTTAATTTTTTGAATTTACAAGGAGTGAAGAGGAGACAAGGGTTGAAAATTTTGGCCACATGTCATCCCCACACTATCCCAAGTCTAAATCCTCCTAGTCCCTAAGTATTCCTATTTATCTAACTCTCTCTCTCTCTCTCTCTCTCTCTCTTTCCTCCAAGGTATAACGCGCCCCACATTTTTGACCTCCTTGAACTTCTAATAAATCTTGTGGTGCGTCCATCCAAGTGCATCTTACTCCTTAGATTTCCCCAGTGAAAAATCTATGGTATAAAATGGGTCACACTTTAATCCAACTATTCAATGGCTATGATTTACTAGATATTTAAAATTTCTAATTTCTAATTTATAAAAATAGGTTATTTAATGTACCAATGCCCTTGGGTTTTAAGCCTAATTTAAAGATTTGCCACTCTTCTATGTAAACGACAAAGACCTAGCTCTAAGTGTTAGCACATCTCAAAGCTTCTAGTTTATGGGTCAATGTTTGACTCGACATATCTATAAACCTCATGATGAATTAAAAAAATCCTATCCGTTGGCAATGATCCCCACATTACCTCCAAGGCTCAGGCCCAATTCTGGTCAAACCATAGATCAAACCTATATTCATGCAATAATTCGGGCAAATTTAGGTATGAGATGTGGTGTGCATTTCACCATTTTTCTTACACACCCAATTAATTTAGTGGGGTGCCCAATAGGTGCCATTACAAGTAATTAAATTTTCTTATTGTCTTAGGGTGGGTGCCACACCAATAGTCAAATTCTTATTGGCTTGAAATGGGTAATCAAATTCTTATCTATTTAAGATGGGTGTCAATATTAGTGGGCAAATTCTTATTGGCTTGATATGGGTGGCACTAGTAATAGTTGAATTCTTATTTATTTATGGTGGGTGCTCAAAGAATTTTGGTGGACCTAGCTAGGCAGTCGCCTGGCATAGTCAAGTCACACCAGTGTCCAGTAAACCTTTGACCAACACAGATATTTAGGGGCAGGGGTTACATCCTCCTTCCTTAAAAAGGATTCCGTCATGATATCTAAACCATTAGGAGTGTTTTAGAAATACCTGCAATTTTCATCAAGCTTTTAGTCGTAGCCATAACTACATTGAGCCTATCGATGTCCTCTCTAACAGATGCCAGAATTCCCTCAATCTGGATGCCAGAATTCTAACGGATGCCAGAATTCCCTCAATCTGGCCAAGTTTGGCAGTTTCCTTCGCTAGGTGCAACTTGCAATTTCAAAGTCTTCATTTTACATCGTCTATTTGTCAAATAGTCTCGTGTTTTTCAGGCAAATTTTCTTTGAGTAGAGAAACACGGATTTCCAAGATATGTTTCTCACCAACTTAATTCCAGCAAAGTGGAGATCAACATGGTCTTCCATACAAGGCTTCATATGGTGTCATTTTTATGCTGCTCTGATAGTTATTGTTGTAGATAAACTCACAAAGGCAAGTACAGGTCCCAACTTCCTTGAAAGTCAAGAACACTGGCTCTCAGCATATCTTCTAAGATTTGAATCGTCCGTTCTGACTACCCTTCAATCTAAGGATGGTAGGTTGTACTCATCTTAATCTTGGTTCCCAGGGATTTATGAAATTATTGATAGAATTCTTATGTAAAATGGGAATCGCGATCCGATACAATGGACAAAGGAACACCATGGAGTTGCATGATTTCAGAAATGTACAGTCTGGCCAATTGCTCAATCGGAGCAATATGCCTTGTGGCCAAGAAATGTTTCTATTTTGTCAGGCGATCCACGATTACCCAGATTTTGTCGTAACCTTTACTAGTTGTAGGGAGTCCTGACACAAAGTCCATAGTGATATGCTCCCATTTGCACTGAGGAATACCTAATGGTTGTAAAGGTTCTGCAGGTCTCTGATGGTCTCCCTTCATTCGCTGACACACTAAGAATCTACGAATGAATTCAACGTCTTTCTTCATTCCGGACCACAACTAGTTTCATCTCAGATCATGATACATTTTCGTATCTCCGAGGTGAATTGCCCACTTCAAATGACGTGCTTCCATCAAGATCTCTTTCTTCAATTTTACATCGTTCGGAGAACACAATCGGAGTCCTTCAGGGTTTCTATCCAATGTCTCTATCGCAAATTCAGCTCCTTCTAAATGAAGCGGTACTTCAAACTCCTATGGCCGATATAGATGACAAAATTTTCACCATACAGGTGTCGCCATATCTTCAAGGCAAACACACCTGCAAACAGCTCCAAATCATACGTCAGATAGTTTCTTTCATGGTCCTTCAGTTGTTGTGATGCATAAGCAATCACCTTACCCTTCTACATCAACATGCAACCCAATCCCAAATGGGATGCATCACAGTAGACTACATACTCTACACTCCCTGAAGGAAGGGTCAAGATCAGTGTGGTGGTCAATCACTTCTTCAGCTCTTGAAAACTACATTCACAAGCAGGGGTCCATTCAAACTTGGTCTTCTTCTTAGTCAGCCCTATGAATGGTTTCGCCAACTTAGAGAACTCTTCCAACTCATGACGGCCCCAATCTTAGTGGGATCAACAAAGACTCCATCTCCGGACACCACATGTCCTAAGAAGGCAACTTTCGTCAACCTGAACTCACATTTCATGAATTTCGCATATAACTGGTGCTCTCGAAGAGTAGTAAGGGTAATCCTCAGGTGTCTCTCATATTCTTCCAAGTTCCGCGAGTATATCAAAATATTGTCGATGAAGACCACTACAAACTTATCAAGTTAAGGTTTGAAAATCTGATTCATCAGGTCCATAAATGTTGTTGGGACATTTGTCAAACCAAAAGGCATAACGGTGAACTCATAGTGACCGTATCAGTTTCTGAAGGCAGTCTTCAGAATGTTTTCTTCACGAATTCATAACTTATGGTAGCCGGTATGCAAGTTAATCTTAGAAAAGACTCGAGCGGCTTGCAGTTGAGCAAACAAATCATCAATTCTGGGGAAAGGGTACTTGATCTTAATCGTTACTTGGTTTAGTTTACGATAATCATTGCATAATCATAAGGTATCCTCTTTCTTCTTAACAAATAAGACTAGAGATCCTCAGGGTGAGGAACTCTGTCTAATGTACCATTTATCTTCAAGTTCTTACAACTGCTTTTTTTAACTCATCCATCTCCTTCGGTGTCATTCGATAAGGTGGTTGTGATATAGGATTTGTTTTGGGTATCAAGTCGATTTGAAACATGACTTCTCGAGACGATGGTAAACCAGACAACTCTCTAATGACAGGGACTTTATCTGGGGTGAGTACGGATTCTTGTTGTACTAGGTTAGAAGCCAAGACAAATATATGTTGTAAAGATGAAGGTTCTTGAATTAATGATAAGAACGTCTCAAGTCGGCTAGGAATTTTCAAGGTTAACGTCTTATCATGACAATTTAGACAAGCATGATGGAATGAAAGCCAATCCATCTAAAGGATAATGTCTGAGTCTCTCATGTTCAAGAGAAAGAGATCGGCTTCAAGGGCGTAATCCTTAATATCTAGAGTACATGACAGGTACACTGTCCTAATCTTGACTTGTTCACCAGTAGAGGTAATCACATACCATTTTTTAGCAAGTTCAATAGGTTCTATTTTTATCTTACTAACAAAAAATGGCGATATAAAAGAATTAGACAATCCAGGGTCTATCAAAAATCGAGCTAATTGTTGGCAAACAAACATCATACCTGTAATGATGATAGGGGATTCTTTCTTCCCTTCAGCTATTTCCTGCTTTACTTGATGAGTCGGGCAGTCTCTCGTCATGTATCTTTTCTATCCACAACTGAAGCAAGCGCCTAAAGCCATACGACAAGTCATCGCAGTATGGCCGGCTTTCCCACAATGCTGGCAGGATCCTGCCACGGGTTTTGGCTTTTTTGCAGGGGTTACTACCTCGACATTCAGCCTCTTCTCTTGGAGTTCCTTTTCCATTCAAGCATGGGATTTAGGTCGCAGTTTTCCAGTTTGATTCCTTCAGTATTCTGACTTCTTATCTCACGAATTGCGAGGAACTCCACATTCTTGGCTTCTATTAGAAGGGTCTTTTAAAGTATTGCCGCATAGGTTTCCAACTGGTATGGGGACACAATGTGATGGATGCTAGGTTTCAGTTCTCTTTCGAACCTTCTTTCCTTCCATTCCTCGTCTTGGAGTAGTCGGGTCACATATCGAGTAAGAGAATTGAACATGGTGTTGTACTGCCTGACGTCCAAAGCTCCTTGCACTAGCTCCAGGAATTTAGATTCCTTTTTCTGTCGTTGTGCAATGGTGAAGTAAGCTTGATGGAGCAAGCTTACAGATCGCGACCACAAAATAGGGAGTTCATATGACGAGATTCCCTCTACAACCATTGCCCACCAGTTTCTGGCTTCCCCTTCAAAAAGGAAGGTCGCTAGTTCGACCCATTCAGATTCGGGGCATCGTAAAACCGTTAGCAATCTTTCAACTCTCTTCAGCCGAATATCAACTGCCATAGGTTCACAAGTCCCCATAAATGCTGGTGGTTTCATCTACTGAAATCGTTCTACCATCGATCGTCTGTGGTCTTGATTTGCAGCCATCGCAGTCATCATCCACTCCATGTGTCAATACAAATAGGCCCATGGTTCAAGAGCATCCTCATCGTGACTACACTCCTGAGTTAAAGGTTTAGGAGAAGTAGGGTGCTGGCTTCTTCTACAAGAAGTATCTTAGTTTTTCTTTCTATTAGGTTATTCATGCAGTAATCCATCACATAAGTTATTACGCATCTTAATTTGGTTAAAGTTGAAATGTTTCATCAAACTTTCTCTGGAAGGTTCCAGTCAGAGGTATCCTTCAGCCAGTTCCGACCACAACAGGTTCCAGTCAGAGGTATTGGTTAGACTAAGGTCAAAGAGTTCTAAGAATTAACAAATATCCTTACTGTGCCATGTGCAGTTTTCAAAATCCTTTAGACACTATTCAAACTCGAGTAAGTCAGTAAAACCCTTGAAAACTCAAATCTTCGAAAAACGACTTTGGAAGTTAGTGAAATTTCTAAATCTCTATGCTCTGATACCAACTCCGACGTGTCACACCCCTCGCACCCGGCTCCGCGATCCATTGACGAGCCCAATGTGAGGCGGCATCGACGCACTCCGTTCACATTTTCATTCATAATTATATTCATGTCCTTATCTTTTTCCAAGAATTTTTCCATATATATTTTTATTTTTGTAGAAATACAATTAATTGCGGAAATGATTGAATTACGATTATCAAAGTAGTTGTTAAATTTATCAAAGTATGCGCGAAAACTTTGAGTTAAACACTATCGATTTCACCTCCCAATATCGTTAACCTGACGTGCAGATTCAGGGTGGTTACGACTTGATCGTAAAACCTTTTTCATTAAAATAAAACTATAAAAGTTAGATTGTTCATACGAGCCCAATTATAAAATTATAACTAGAGTTTCAAAAGTAATGGACTTAAACAAAAGCCAAAACAAGAAGGAAAGATCCTTTCAAAATTAAGTGCAGGTTCTGGTAGCTCTACTAGACAAAAGGAGCTTTAAACTATCAATTCAATTGTCGTTCCTGGATCCTTCCGCATCCACCTTCTCTAATCCTAGCTTGGTGGCTACTGGCTGGCTTCAGGAATTTTTGGGTCATAAAACGATCGTAAGCGATGAAACTCAATAAAGTCTTAGTTAGAGTTGCGCTATGTTTTTAGCGTAAGTAGTATAAAAATATTTCCACAGGTGCAAATGCAAGTGAGGTTTTCAGTAATTGTGACAACATAACTAGGTAAATTATGAAAGATTAGACTAACATTTATTTATAATTCTAAGTACAACCATACTATGCATATTCCAATCAAATTTCAATGAACATCCATGAAGAGTAGCAAGTCACAACTAGACGAGAATTAAGAAAATTACTCGAAGCATGGAAATATTATCCTACAATGTATTGCTACATATCATTTAGAGAGACCTACAAAGGAAACTTTAACCAGTGAAATTTCTACATATTTCTAGAAATGAAGAGATAATTATGTATAATTTTTTATCATTATGATTAGATATGTGATATTCTTATTACAATTATCCCTTAAATATTACTGTCTTTTAATTAATTGATGTTAATACCAGGACATCACCCATGGGCCAAGATTTAAGATTCCAATGTTGATCACATAAAGACTGGCACTCTCCGTCATTTAGTCAATTAAGACAATGATCAATGACCCTATTGGTCTAACAAGAACCGATCCTCAGCTGACATTTCGAGATCCCTTTTAAGTATAAGGTGCTCATACAAGCCTGTTCATGAGAACATTGATAAGCTATGTGAGGCTTTCAAGTTCAAGATAGCACCCCTTTTCACTTCGATGATTTCAAGTTTCGTTACCAAGTAATTAATATGCAAGGTTCATCATGTTTAGGGTTTTCCATGTTCAAGTATTCAAGTATTTCAAGAATCAAGCTCAATTACTTCTTTCTAGAAGTTCAAGTATTCAAGTATTCAAGATCTATGTTCGAGTACTTCTTTCTAGAAGTTCAAGTTCAAGTGTTCAAGTATTTCAAAATTCAAGTTCAAATGCTTCATTCTAGAAGTTCAAGTTCAAATATTCAAGTATTTCAAGAATCAAGTTCACGTACTTCTTTCTAGAAGTTCAAGTTCAAGTATTCAAGTATTTCAAGATTCAAGTTCAAGTACTTCTTTCTAAAAGTTCAAGTTCAAGTACTCAAGTAATCAAGATCCAAGTTCGAGTACTTCTTCATAGAAGTTCAAGTGTTCAAGTATTTCAAGATTCAAGTTCATGTTTGAATTCAAGTTCCAAGATTCAGTTCCAGTACCAATTCAATTTCAAGTCTATGTAAAAATTCAAGTACAAGTTCTAGTTCAAGTACAAATTTAATTGCAAACAAGTTCTAGTTCGAGTGCAAGTTCTAGTTTAAGTGCAAAGTCAATTGCAAACAAGTTCTAGTTTAAGTACAAATTCAAGTACAAGTACAGGTACATGTCCCAAATCATGTTCTAAGGCAAGTTCTAATTCTAATGATGTCGAGTTCAAGTACATTACTATCCTTACTAGCATCCCTTTCAAGCATAACACTTATTTCTAGTACACGTGTGACTTTATCTTAAGTACTGTTGAGTTCAAGTTTTGAGACGGGATCCTAAGGGAAGTTCTCTTCGACTCACACATACCTCAAGTGTTACCCTAGTTAAAGTCTACTAGGGGACTTATATTTATCATTGTTGATAAAACTCGATTGTCTCTAAACATAATTGAGGCATCGAGATGCCTATTTTACTAATTCTTATTATTCGAGTTGAATCTACGAAATGGTATCCAAGTTCTTACATATCCTATTACCTCCAGTATGGGTCGTGGATTCAAAAAGGGTCATGGGTCTAGAAAGATCAAATTTTTGTTGGTTTGAAGGGTCAGAATGAATTAGGGACTCAAATGAATCAAATGGTTTATACGCCCAAAAAGGGTCCAATGGGTTCAATTATGGATCTAATGGATATTATGTCCACCGGGTCCAATGGGTTTTATACAATATGGGTCAGATGGAGTTTAGGTCCAACGGGTTATATACAATATGAGTCAGATAGAGTTTAGGTCCAACGGGTGCAACAGGTTTTATACAATATGGGCCAAATGGAGTTTAGGTCCATCGAGTCCAATGGGTTCAATTTTGGATCCAATGATTTTAGGTCCAACGGGTTCAATTCAATATGGATTCAATGGATTTTAGGTCAAACGAATTTTATACAATTTGGGCCAGATGGAGTTTAGGACCAACAGGTTATATACAATATGGGCCAGATGGAGTTTACGTCCATCGGGTCCAATTTGTTCAATTATGGATCCAATGGAATTTTAGGTTCAACGGGTTTTATACAATATGGGCCATATGGGTTCAATTATGGATCCAATGGATTTTAGGTCAAACAGGTTCAACGGGTTTAATACAATATGGGCCAGATGGAGTTTAGGTCCAACGGGTCCAACAGGTTTTATACAATAAGGGCCAGATGGAGTTTAGGTCCATCGGGTCCAATGGGTTCAATTATGGATCCAATGGATTTTAGGTCCAGCGGGTTTTGTACAATATGGGCCAGATGGAGTTTAGGTTCAATGGGTGATACAATATGGGACAGATGGAGTTTAGGTCCAATGGGTTCAATTATGGATCCAATGGATTTTAGGTCCAATAGGTCCAACGGCTTTTATACAATATGGGCCAGATGGAGTTTAGATCTATCCGGTCCACTGGGTTATTCCCTAGGTAATTTGGGCCTTTACTAAATTTAAAACTAAGGTTGAGGCCTTTTCCCAGGGTCCGAGCCATAGGCATTTTGGTCTCATGGGTCTTGATTCATATATTTTTGGCCTGACTCATATCTTAAGGAATGGTTTAGATATGTCGAGTCATCGGCCGGGTCCTTACTGGGCTCTTGGCAATCCTAGAAATCCTATTTACTTAAAAGTTTAGGATTTTGAGTCTTATTGTGCCATCTAGAATTTGACTGGATCCTTTGACTTAATTTACCAATTTCATATGGGTTGGTCATATTATGCATAATGGAACCATGTGTTTGGGTTTGCCCAACTAGTCATGAGTCTTAGATCAAGGTTTGGATATTAAGCTTTCATCCTATAATTTCTAATTTTTTCGAAGAAATGGCGGACAACCTACGGTAATTGGCCGCCATTTTCGGCTCCGATCGAATTTTCACATGCTTCCAAAATTGAGGGCAAGATGACTGATGAGAGAACCTTTCCCAAGTGATGGCATCTAAAAATTTGATAAGGTTTGATCATAGGGGACAAATCTCCAATATATGTCTTGTTTTATCAAGGCTTCAGGCCAGAATTATCGGGCCTCGGTGTTGGGTCTATAACTTTAAATTCCGACACCAAAATCAGATGGTAAGTGGCTCTATAGAAAGATACGATAGTCACCCAACTTAGTCTTTTACATTTTTTAGGTTAAAATTTCATATATCATGATGTAATAGGGTCGATCTGATCGAAGGTTGGGTCTAGTCTTCTTGTTAGGTATCATTTGCCCAGATTTCGGCTGAAATTTACCGAATTTCTTGCCATTGATTCTAATCGAGGCCTGAAATTTTTATAGGGTCTTAAGGATATATGAATATTTATGTCTAATTAATTCTAGAATTTTCCTATTAGTTTTTGGGCACGGATCCTAGAGCTTATTATAGCCCTATTTTTGGCAGCAACAGGAATGATTCGTCACATCTAGTTTCGGGGTGCCGTAACTTTCCAACCGTACGGGGTTCGGGTTACTGAGTATCGGGATTTCAGTCAAGTATTTTCCTAAATTTTTAGGGATTTTTCCAGAATTTAATCATATTTATTAGGGTCACTGTTCCGGGACTGATTTGCAATGGGCTGCAGAGTTCACAATTTAGGGCCCTAGATGGGCTAACCTAACATTCTGTCTCGGGCCATACATCATCGGATCTTGGTCCGGAACATCCCCAGCTAACCCCAGGTCTATTGGAATTAAGTTTTGGGTTGTCACATTCATTTAACTAACATTAATCGGTTACCGGTACTTTCCTAATCACCGGTGTCGGTTTTTCTTAAAATTGTCGGGTCGGCTTTAGGAGCCATCCGATCGGACTTAGCGTATCTAGAATCTTTATACTTTTAAAAACCCATTTTTATTTTTAAAATTCTTCTTCAAAAATCCCAGTTTAAACTCTTTATTCATTTGATTTTTTAAGATCCCATGTAGATCCTAATCATTCACCTAATCCTATCCATTCATCTAACACCGTTGAAATGTCCATGATCAAATCAAGGGTCAAAACATAATACCTTTCCATAATTTGAAACTTATTAAATTCATCACTTACTCATGATCCTACTAACAAATTTAAGGTATCTTAAGCAAGAAAACCTACCCAATCGGGAAAATTTACCGAGCAATTAAGCGGAACCATCCGATTGACTAACCATCATCATCAATAATTAAAAAAAAAAAATTCTGAGATTTGGCCATGGAAATGTGTCCATGTCCAGCCACTTTATTAGGCCAATCATCTAATTTAATACCATAGAAAAATAAAGCACTTCTTAATCTGGAACACATGTATCTCATTCACAAGCCTGATCTAGGACCACATATTCCAAACATGTTCATGTCAATATAAGATGGATTCAATACAGAGATCCCATGCAATATTTCATCAAGCATAACATCAAATCTTTCGATAAAATCTATGAAAAAATCATCACTATTCTGTACGTAGAGTGAAAATGCATCTTTTTGCCTAACATTGACCTTGAAATCCGCAAACCAAGTGACGGATCATGGTGATGGAAAATTTCTAAACTTAATCTACTTTGATTTTAGCATGCATCTCCATGTATCAATTACTCTAAAAGTCATGGCATAATCAAAGATTTCAAAGATTTACTAGTTTTTCTAGATTTTGACCTTCTAGGTCAATCTAAGCCATTAGATGGCCTTACATGTGTACTAAGATCACATGTATGGTACCATTTTGCTCCAGTCCATGAACCATACAGATTTTATGAAAATTTCATATTAAAATTCTGTTTTATACTCTTAAAAATAAAAAATACTCAAGCTATGTCACAAGAATAGCCTAATTTAACCTTCTTGGTCATTTGTGACCTTTGGATGACCTTGCATGTGTGTAAACAAATTAACATGCATGGTCATCTCCATCTCAGGTCCATTCTCACTCCAAAATTTCTCTATGGTACTTAAATGAAAATCAAATTGAACATGGAAATCTAGGAGAAAATTCACAAAATACACAGAATCTAGTAGTATAGGTGTCACTTGGCCATCATAGACCATTGGATGACCTTGGTTGATCACATGGATCACTTGCATGGCTTTCAATTCTCTGGTATCATGTAAAACATGGTCATTCCAGAGTTCTATATATAAAAGGAAAATAATTTTTAGAGCATAAGATCTATGGCAAAAGTGTTAACACATCTCAAGGCTTCTAATTTATGGGTCAATGTTTGACTCGACATATCGATAACCCTCGAGATGAATTAAAAAAATCCAATCCATTCGCAATGATCCTCACATCACCTCCAAGGCTCAGGCCCAATTCGGGTTAAACCGCGGATCAAACCTATATTCATGCAATAATTCGGGCAAATTTAAGGTACGAGATGTGGTGTGCATTTCACCATTTTTCTTACGCACCCAATTAATTTAGTGGTGCCCAATGGATGCCATTTCCAGTAATTGAATTTTTTAATGTTTCAGGGTGGGTGTCACTACCAATAGTCAAATTATTATTGGCTTGAATGGGTGCTACATGTAAAAATTAAATTCTTATCTATGTAAGATGGGTGTCAATATTAGTTGGGGAGCAACCGTGGTTCTCATCGATCCGTCGCAGCGATGCACACTCGTTAAAATGGATGGAATCACCACCCGGAGCTTTTGGTGACTCGGGATACCTCAAAATCAATATTAAAAGCACCAAAGTACAAAAACATGACTCCTATTTACCGGTCAATGCCAAAGGCTCTTGGGTAGGGGCTTTGGTTATCGATCGGGAAGGTGTGAGGAACACGATCAATCCACACATAAGCGGTCTCCACTATGGCCAAATAAAAAATAAAATATAAAACAACACTTCCTCTTGCCGGAAGGCACTCTGTTAATCATTGAAAAGTACCACTTTTCACCTATTAACCTAGCCTTTGCGAGACCTTGAAGCTCACTAATAACTAATTTTTAGCTTGTTTTGAAGTTAGGAATAAAGTGTTCAGCTTAACACAAAGTCTGTGTTGTTGGTTCTAATAAGAGAGAGATTTCAAGCAAAAGATGATAGCTGAACCAGAAAATGATGGACCACCATGGTGGTACACACCATGGTGACTAATGTGCATGTCATACTAGAACCAAAAAGTCCAGCAGACATTAAAAGAATAGGTCAGAATGGAGGGAGCCACAATAAAAGCATGTGCATAGTAGGAGAGGAGCCAGGGACCTATTTCGCGCACCTGAGGTGCAACCTCGCGCTGATTAAGTCACTAGTAGAGCTCCCTATCGTAGCTAAGATATGCAGCGTAATAGAGATCGCGAAGAAGTGGCGCAATTCAAATGGCGGGAGTTACTACAAAGAAGCTCTCGCCCAGCTAAGACATGCAATGTAATAGAGATCACAAAGAAGTCGCGCAGTTCAAATGGCGGGAGTTACTACAAAGAAGCTCTCGCGCAGCAGTCGCGCACCTCAGCTGCAAGAATTATATGGAGAAACTCGTGGAGCTTTCACATAATAAGTATACCTCACCCAGTTCTTGCGTGACTCTAGAGGAGAGAGATGCCCAGAAAACCTCTCGCTTAGCTCTCGCATAGCTCACGCGCACCTAAATGTCTAAGTCTATACCAAACGAGATGCGAAAGGCATCTGCGTGAATACCCCGTGAGTGAAGTTTTTGAAGCTCTTCTGTGTGAGCAATCAATGCACTAAAAGTTCTTCTACGTGATTGTATTCATAGTCAAGTAATCATGGATCATCCAAAGTTCTTACTGCAGATAGATAGCGATTCCCGCCAAGCTCTACCACTCGCAAACACTCTCGCATCGCACGTAAGTGAAATACAAAAGCCAGCCTCGCAAAGCTCAGGTTCTCCACTAATCAACCCTAACTTAAGGACCTTTTAAGGATTTCCCCAAGTCTAACGCACACACCTCGAGGCACAGATTCCGACACATGCATTCCAAAGCATCTAAGGGTTGTAACAGTGCCACGTCTGCTTTAAGAAAATTAGGGTTTACTCTTCTCTTAGCCACAGCATTGGGACTAAGTATATAAGCAGCGCTTGTAACTTAGCAAATCATCATTTGCCTTCTCCTTCAACCTTTGTCGGCTGAGAGCTCAAGCAGGCTAGGATTAGGGTTAGGGTTTGATCACCTCTTTTTCCATTTTTTTTCTTCTCTCTTAGATCAACACTTGCTGGCTCACTCTTCAGTAAACATTTATGTATAGTTTTATGTAAGTTTTATAATAGATTAGTAAACATTAGGATTAGGTGTTGAGTTGTTGTGTACAAGGCTGCTGCCTTGAGGGATTTCATTGTTAATGACACCAGATTAATGGAATCTTGGTTTGAATGCTTACTCAATCTGTTATTTTCGTATTTGTCTGTAGTTGTATTCAAGCTATAGCATATATTTAGGATTTGAGCTTATTGAAAGGCCCATGGAAGCTTGAGCTTGATGCCCTGGGACCATGGTGGCAGAAACAGTTTTTATGCTCTGTCTTTGTATTTGTGGGTAAGGGATCCTCTGTGGATAGCCTGTGATCATTTGAGTGGACAAACTACAAGCCTAGGGCAAACTTGGTCACAGATCTTATATGGATTCTTCTTCTCTACGCTGAGATTTGTAGTTTAGTGAGATATTGTGTAGAAACAGACCCTTCTATTTTACTTGATCGCTATCAAATGTTAATTAGCTTCTTTGTAGTGATTGTAGCTGTGAGGACATTTGTATTACAAGCTGTTTCTAAGCAATAACTTATTGATTAAAAGTATAATTAAATCTAAAGATCTTATGATTTCCTTAGATGTCTATAGGATCCATGCTTTGGGGAATAACCCATTCAGTTTCTAGTAGATCTACTGTTTATCATCTAATTTACCTTGGTTCAATACCCCTATGAATGTCAAAGATCGTGCAGATCTGAGAGCTCAGAGTAACCGGCAAACATAGTCGCAAGATTCATGGCGACGATTCCCTAGATGAGATTTGATCAGCTTACTCCTCTGGATTAGATCAACAACTTCTTGCTTGATCAATGGAATTTGACAGACTCTATAGGATAGTCTGTGACCATTTGAGTGGACGACTATAGCCTTAGGAGCACCCCAAATGGCATCGGTTAAGTTGGATACTTCCACCTTGTTGAGGTTAGTAATAGCACTTCGGCAAGTACTTGCTGCAGAGAGAGCCCTAAATCTGAGTTGCATAACTAAATAAATCTGTAACTTAAGTTGCTTACTTCTCACCCTTTTTATTATTATTTTAGCACACCACCATCCTCTTCTTTATAACCCTTTCTTAGGATATGACTGCACTTTGTTTCTTTCTTTAGGAAATTTAGTGTAGGCGTGACACCCAACTCCATTTCTTTAGGATTGTCAAATCTGTAGTAAGATCTGGAGGACTACTATTATAGCACATTTTGGGTTCTAGATTAACTTCTCTGTGAGACAATCTCTTACTCATCAAAACTTGCTACAATAGCCTTGGATCTTGCAGGCTTAGGATTTCTTTAGTTGTGTTGTTGCCATCATCTTTAATTTACCTTACATTATTTCTTTTATTATTTATTATCGCCACACAATAAGCAAGCACACTGGTAATAAAATAAAGGAATCACGAATTAATAGACAACAAGTTTTTGGCGCCGCTGTCGGGGATGTTGATCATTTATGTAGACCTGAGTTGTATTATATTGTATTATATTATACTTTAGAGAATTCTTTGTAGCTGTGCCATAGTAGGATAAAAGTGCTACTGATTCTTTATGAATTTTGCAGAATTGGACACCAGTAGAAGGGAAAAGCTAGAGCTGCAATGGGAGTCTAGCAAGCTCTGTTTGCACTTCTTTTACCTTGAACTTAGTCCCTTGTTGTTGAATTCCTTGTAGTTCATGTAGTGTAATTTGTTTAGTAGTTATTATAGCTTGGTTATTATTTTAGTTTAGAAATTCTTTAAGTGTTGTAAGCATTTTCCATACTTGCTGAGTTGGTGGTGTATGCTTGGAAGGAGATCCCTAAACCCTGATTTGGAACCTCCAAATGCTAAAGTGGAAAGGATCCTCAGACCAAGAAACACCACACAGGGCCCTACTATTAAAATTGAGCTAGCTACCATGGCTGAGAGGCAGACAACCTTGAAAGAGTACAATGCACCTGGGGAGTATACTTCCCCCTTTCGCATCAATTCTCTTCAGTGGAAGGAAACTATGAAATCAAAGCCTCCACCATCAATATGATGCTATCCTTTCATGGGCTTAGTAAGGAAGATCCTTACAAGTATATTGATCAATTTTTGGCACTTTGTACCACTTTCAATATTGTTAGCTTGGGACCTGAAACCACTAAACTGAGGCTTTTCATTTTTCATTAAAAGACAAAGCCAGCACATGGCTCTCTAAGCTCCCAGCCAATAGCATACAAACATAGAGTGACCTCTAAAGCCAATTCCTGGCTAAATTCTTTCCTATGAACAAGACCAGCCAGATGAGGACAAGTATTCTGCTATTTACTCAGTCCTCAACTGAGGATTTTTATGAAGCTTGGGAAAGATTCTAGGAGATGTTAAAATAATGCCCCCACCACCAAATTCTAATGTGGCAATTAGTGCAAGTGTTTTATTAGGTAATTAATCCCAAGAGCAGGATATGGTGGATGCCTCATGTGATGGTAGCTACCTCCACAAGACCGCTGATGAGGCTTGGGAGTTGTTTAACATTATAAGGGAAAACTCTATGCAGCAGTAGTCACTGTCTCGTAATGATAGTCAAACCTCTGCTAAGTTGGTGAAAGAGACCACTCTTAGAGGTGGAATATATGAAGTGAAGGTGCAAAGTGAATTGGAGAAGAAGGTCGACTATTTGAGCTTGAAATTTGATAAAGTGGTGAGTGTGATGCTGCCTAGAATGGTTACACAAGTGGAGGAGGCATGCCTGATATGCCAATCTCCATCACATTCACAACAGGATTGTCCATACAAACCCCAACACCAGTTTAACCAGGGAATTAGCCAACCAATTCGCTGATTTTATTATGGAGCAAGCCAATGCTGCCAAGACATTTGGGCAGCAACTTGCTGGGTACTCTTGGAGGAACCACTCGAATTTGAGGTGGTGACAAGAAAATTATCCTCAATCCCAGCAACAGCAGTTGGTAGCTCCATACAAACCCCAACACCAGTTTAACCAGGGATACCCACCTAGACAAAATTTTTAGTTGCCTGCCCAACAGCCCAACCAGTTGGCCTTGCCCCCACAACAGTCCAGATCCTCTTCATTCGAAGAGCAAATGCTAGCATCCATACAAAATTTGGGGGGCTTGGTCCAAACTATAAACTTTCATGGGCAAAGCATTAAGAAAATTGAAGGCCAATTGGGTCAAATCTACAATGCTTTGAACAAAAGAGAGGAAGGTAGACTGTCTAGCCAACCATTAATCAATCCAAAGGAGCAGTATATGATTGCAGATGCATCCTCTCCCTATGAGGATGAGGGTTCAGCAGGCCAAGGCAACTGAGGTGGTCACTGGAGTAACAAGGAATGAGGGTGAGTGCTAAAGAACCAAAATGTGTGTACCATATGTATTGACTGTGTTTTGTTTTGTGTTGTTTAGAACTTGTTCAAGTACTAATTTTAAGATAATAATGCTTTGTTTGTGTGTTTGATTTGATGTCGTTTGATTTTGTTTTGAGTGCAAGTGCACAATTGTCATTTGAATGTTGATGTTCATAATTTTTGCTGCTAGTTGAGATACTCTCATATCAGATTGCATGAATTTGATTTCGATGCCTATCTTTAGAATTCTGAATTTGTGATGTTGCAATATTGATAAAGGGTAACTTGACTGTCGTGATAGAATTGAATACACCTCATGGAGTGGAGCTGATGCACACTGAATTGGTGCATGGTATTGCACATGCACAACCCAGGGCACCAGCCCAGAGAAAAGCTTAAGTGTTGCCCTCTCGCGTAGCTCAAAGGCCCATATTTCAAGGTTGCAAGCCACATGATGCTTTCTTGCAAAGTTCCAACTCTGCGAGCACAAAGACTTCTGCTGCAGCCTAATAGCGAGCCCTGCGAGGTGCTTAAGACTCCCATTTTACCACTCGCATGACTCGCTACTCCAGCTGCGAGAAAGAGGAACAACCACATCGCGCACTTGTGCCTAAGTGTATTTTTCGTCGCAATTGAAGTACTCGCGGAGTTAATTATGTACTGTGCGAGGAAAGCACTCCGCGAGAGCGTATCAACAGTTGCACGAAGCATGGGATTAGGCCTATAAATTCTATTAACTGCTCCATTTTCTTCATTCTATCTTTTTGCCCTAATTTTCTCTGCACATTTGTGACTTTCTCCCTTTTCTTCTTTCTTCCCTAATACCATTGCCACTCAACCTCAGCTACTTTGCTCTTACATTTTTGTTCCCCATCAACTCCTGATCATTTTGAACTAGGTTTGGGGGAGTTTGGATCGTTGAGCGACCTTTTAAGAGGAACCCTAGCTTCACATGGTAAGAACTCCATCTCTCTCTCTGTTGATTTCATTGGATGATAATTTAGAGTTAAGAGCAGAGATATTTTAGTGCTGCTGTTGTACCAAGTGTGCATTGCATAATCTGAGAGTTTCAAACCCTAGTTTGGACAAATTGAGCACCCATTGCTGAGGGTTCAAAATTCACAGATACCTTAACTACTATGTTGAATCCTTCTGCCAGTGATAGCCCTATGGCCACTAGAAAATCTATAAGGATTGTTGAGCCTTCCACATTGGAGACCCCTGAGGTGTCCCCACTTGCAGGTGTGCCCTCTACTGCCCACCATTCCAAAATGAAATCTGCCCCGAAAAAGAGGGCCAGAGAGCACCCTCCATCTAAAAGTCATGAGAAGTCAAAGAAGAAACAGAAAATAGGCAAGGAAGTAGCCCCTGAGGTCCCTGAGGATGAAGAGGAAGAAGACAATGAATACCTCAGGGTGCCATCTGATTTTGTTGCAGCGATTAAATTGGAGGTTGAGACAATATTTAATAAAGTTTATTTTGAGGAGCTGCTTGAAACCTCTGCCACATTGAATACCTAACCAAGGCAAAGCTCCTGCCCTTGTTGAGGCCCCCAATGCAGCTAGTCTTCCCATGAATAGTGTAATTATTTTACCAAAACATCAGGCTCAAAATTGGGGATGATGCGAGCCCAGCACTGCTGGTGCTAATTGATAATTTTTGAAATGTTGTTCAATGAGACTACCATTGCAGAATTAGTGGGGATACCAGCCAGGTATAGCCCTGAATGGGGCTTGGGTTCCCCTTTGACAGCCACCATCACAGAGATTGCAAAAGAGTTAACTGGAGGAGTCACAGCCTGAGGAGACTCAATCAGGAAGAGGGACTTGCCCCCCAACCTCTGATTCATGGATTGAGTATTGATAAAAAATGTTTACTGCTCTGGTCATGAGTAGGAGAGGAGGTTCCCCATAGCTGATGCCCTTTTCTCATTTCACAAGGGCCATTACTTGGATGCTGCCAAGAATTAAAGGACCTTTGTGAGAAGATAAAAATCAATAAGAAACCCCACTCACTCCCTTACTGTAGGCTTATTACAGCCTTGCTACAGCTTGGAGGTTACCACTTTCAGAGAAATGAGGAGACTGTCACTCTGAATCCAAAGAAGAGTGAAAAGAGGCAATGGGGTATTAGTGGCACCATGATTGCCAAGCAGAAGAAGAGCAAGGAGGAGTTACTGAGAGAAGCAACCCCCACCATTCAAGAAGTAGCTGTTGTTGCTACTACTATGGCTGATGCTGCTGCATCCTCCACTTCACATGTGCCAGCCAGCATAACCATCACTCCCCCATCCATTATCCTACCCCCCATGTCCATGCCCATACCACTCCCTACCTCAACCTAGACTTTACAGCCCCACACAAGTCCAATACCCTTATCCCGACCTCTCTCACCAAGCACCACAGCCACCTCAATCTCACCACAAACCATCATAACCACTCACACCTTACCCATATCTATACCTTTACCTATCTTTCTTGCACACCCAAGCCCACCTGTAAAAACCCCATACCATAAGAAAAGAACAAATGCCAAAACCACCACTAAGCACCAACCCACCTATATTTCCCAAACCATTCCACTCGCTGATACCATAACTATACCAAACCCAATACCAACAACTTCTGAACCCGCCCATACCTTTACAACCCCTACCTGAGCCTTACCTTAATGTCCCCCACCCTTTACCCTCCACCCCACCCATGCTTTCTTCCATTCACTCTCCATTACTGGCTGGCCCTTCCTTTAGTGATGCCCAACCCATACTATAAGCCTCTTTCAACCCTAGACCTCCTTACTACACCCTCCTTCGCACTATGAAAAATAATGCTTACATAAAGAGGGATGTGGTCAAAGGAATGGCTAACCTAAGACACTCCGTGCAGCAACCACTCCTGGAGAAAATTAGACTTCTAGTTCTCTCTCATAAATTAGAAAAGAAGAAAATCAAGCATGGCCGGCAAAAGATCATGATAGAATACAATGAAGAAAAGACTAGGGCTAAGGGAATGGAGGATATCATTAAAGAACTACAAGCACAATTACGAGTGGCTGAGGAAAAAGTGTATGACTATGGTGTTACCATTGCTGCCTTGCAGAAGAATTTAGCTGAGTAAACTGATAGGGAGTTAGCAAAGGCTATTTCAAAGTAGTTATATCCTAATGTACCTCTTATGGAAACAACCCTGAAGGCCAAAGATCCTACCGCAGTAAAACCTGGACTTAAAATCAAGGAACCTCCTAAAAAGCCTGAGCCCACTCGCAAAAGAAAGAGCTCCTCCAAGCCGAGATGCACTACTTCCAAAAAGTCCAAGTATGCTGCTACTTTGAGACAAGAAAGGGGCAAAGGAATTCAAGACCCACCTGCTGTAGCTGAAGATTCAGGTGATTAGTGTGCACCTGTACTTAGTTAGGATTTACTGTGTATACACATGTTTCTTTGCTGCAACAGTGAAATTCTTTTTTTATCTATTTGCTTTCCATTTCTGTTTCTTAACTAGTTTGTGTCTTTTAGTTTATTCATGTGTGCCTTGTGTCTTGTTTTACTTTGTTTTCTTTTATGCTATTTTTCTTTGTTCCCTATTGTACATACCCTCTTTTCTCAGAACCAGTGAGGACACTGCTCCTCATAGGTTTGGGGGTGTGGCAAGGTTTGCCCAATGATGCAGTTAACCTAAGTGCAGCAGAAAAAATTGAGTAAGATAGAAATGGAGCTATGTTCACCTAAGAGACATTGAAATATGAGAAATTTAAAAATATTTTGCAGACCTTTAGGCATTATAAACTTTTAAACTCTAGCATTTCCATGTGGTGAACACCAAAGAAAACTCACTTATTTCAGTACTTGGTGAACCATTAAGGAGAGAAAAATGTAAGGACATGCCTAAGAATTCAATGAAGATAATAACTAGTGAGATTCGGGCGTACAAAATTTTTTTTTCCTTTCTTTGAGGAGTGACTAAGGTAGCTCTTTCTGCTCCAAGGACTGGCTGAGTCAATGCCCTCACTAGAGGTTAGGCATATCCAAGTTGAAACAACCTACAACACTCATCAAATTTAGGAAAGGATCAAGGCCTTCTCTTGGATAGTTTGAGCTTAAACAGACCAACCCCTAATCAACTGCCCTTGTGCATACACCCCTTGAGCCTTAATTTTTAATTTTCTTTGAAATACACCTGAGTACTTGTTCCTAAACCTATGGACCTGATTCAAACCTACCCTCACTTTGAGAAGTCAGAAGGTAAAGGAGAAGGAGTTGAAGATGGACAAGCTAGGATCAACATTGGGAGGATGGAGAAGAAACACCAGAAAGAGGATATCAGTGTAGCAACTGAGGAAAGAGGTGGCAATTCAGAAAAATAAAACTAAAAACAAAAAATAAAAATGTATCAAAAAGAAAGAATATAATAATGAAAAGGAATAGAGAGGAGTCAAGAGGAAATTTCATTGGAAAAATAAAAAATAAGAGAAGCTGGCCACTTCAAGTCTGAAAAGATCTCAAAGAAGATGAAAGATGCTGAACTAAATGAGGTGAAGTCATGAATCACTTCCTTCACCTCCTGATTTCTCAATTTTGCATCCCTTTTCACCCTTCCATTCTTAATGACCTACACCCATAAGCCACATTATAACCCAGTCAAAGACCTTGTGATCCTAAGCTGAAGGAGCTGTTATGTGGAGATAAGGAGTTGTCCAATCTATGGTGAGGATTAGCTAATGATGCAAGAATTTAGTAGCTTTGCATATGCTCATGCTTATAGTCCCATTAGGGGGTCTGTAACTGCTCTTAAGCTTGTGAAAAAAAAGGAAAACCCTCAAAGTTTTGTATGATAGATGGTGAGCCTTGGGTCTGATATTGAATGTATTGAGGATGGCCTAGAACCTAATTTTTGAATTAATGGTGAGCTCAGTACTGACATACAGGTGTTGTTTTTTTTTTTTTCCCTTGTTGTGAACTAATTAGAAATGATGTGCATTTATGTAAAAGTTGTGATGATTAAATGTCTATGCATATCATGTGTCCAAATTTCTCACACTCTAGATCAAAGGTGGACTAATGCTCGATTTATTGACAGCTGACTTGACTATTTGCACTTTTGTTAACTGTTTTATTGAGAAGTTTGTGGGTACCTTCATTGAAAACCCTCAGGAGACTTCACTCCTCCATTAGGGATCACCTAGTGGTTTAAAAGGTTTGATGCATAAGCTAAATGCATCCGTGCTCCCTACGAAAGTGGCATTTACATTCTTAAAGTAGTTGTTTATGTTTTGCTTTGCTGAAGGACTAGCAAAGATAAGGTTTGGGGGTGTGTTAATCACTGAAAAGTACCACTTTTCATCTCTTAACCTAGCCTTTGCTGGACCTTGAAGCTCACTAATAACTCCTTTTTAGCCTATTTTGTAGTTAGGAATAAAGTGTGCAGCTTAACACAAAGTCTGTGTTGTGGGTGCTAAGAAGAGAAATATTTCAAGCAAAAGATGACAGCTGAACCAGAAAATGATGGACCACCATGGTGGTACACACCATGGTGACTAATGTGCATGTCATATTGCAACCAGAAAGTCCAGTAGATATTAAAAGAATAGGTGAGAATGGAGGGAGCTGCAACAAAAGCATGTGCATAGCAGCAGAGGAGCCAGGGACCTATTTCGCGCACCTGAGGTGCAACGTCGCACTGATTAAGTCACTAGCAGAGCTCCCTGCCGTTGCTAAGACATGCAGCATAATAGAGATCGCGAAGAAGTCGCACAGTTTAAATGGCAGGAGTTACTACAAAGAAGCGCACTTCAGCTGTAAGCATTATATGGAGAAACTCGTGGAGCTTTCGCACACTAAGTATACCTCGAGCAGTTCTTGCGTGACTCTGGAGGAGAGAAACGCCCAGAAAACCTCTCGCGTGCCTAAAAGTCTATGTCTCTATCGAGCGAGATGCGAAAGGCATCCGCACGAATACCCCGTGAGTGAAGTTTCTGAAGCTCTTCTGTGCGAGCAATCAATGCACTAAAAGTTATTTTGTGTGAGTGCATTCACAGCTGAAGCAACTGCACGATCATCCAAAGTTCTTCTGTGCATGACTGCAGTTTTCCACTCCAAGCTCTACCCCACGAACACTCTGCATACTGCGCGACAAAAGTGAAATGTAAAAGTCAATCCCGCAAAGCTCAAGCTCTCCACTTCTCAACCCTAACTCAAGGAACTTTTAGAGATTTCCCCAAATCTAGGGCACGCACCTCGAGGCACGAATTACGATGCGTGCATTCCAACGCATTCAAGGGTTGTAACAGTGCCATGTCTGCTTTAAGAAAATTAGGGTTTACTCTTCTCTTAGCCACAGCATTGGGACTAGGTATCTAAGTAGCACTTGTAACTTAGCAAATCATCATTCGCCTTCTCCTTCAAGCTTTGTTGGCTGAGAGCTCAAGCAGGCTAGGGTTAGGGTTAGGGTTTGATCACCACTTTTTCCTTTTTCTTTTCTTCTCTCTTAGTTCAGCAAACCCTTTGGTAAGTATTTATGTATAGTTTTATGTAAGTTTTGTAATAGATCAGTAAACATTGGGACTAGGTGTTGAGCTGTTGTGAACAAGGTTGCTACCTTGAGGGATTTCATTATTAATGACACCAGATCAATGGAAGCATGAGAATAGAGTGAATCTATTGGATTATCTGTGACCATTGAAGTAGACAGATCATAGCCTTAAGATCAAGCAAAATCTCTAGCCTAGATCAGATTCTTCTACCTTGCAGCTGTGCCTATGGCCAGATGAAGGATTAATGCACTCTAAACCCTCTGTAACCCTGGCAGCTCAACCCAATTACAGTAAGACCAAACTTCAAGCTGCTTCTTCCCATTTTCTGTTTTAAATTTCCCTTCACTGCAAGAGTTGTACTCTGGATCCATTTTTGCAATTTTAATTGGTTTTTGTAGTTTAGTTTTAAAAAGTCACAAGCCCTTAGACCTCTCCTCTTTCATTTGCTGTTTTAGCATTAGGGAGGGTGCCAGATCTGCTTTAGATCTAGAAATTTGCCTAATTTTCAGCCACATTTTCCTATGCACATACCCTTACTTTCTTTTAAAACATGCTACAATGGACCCTGAATACTTACAGGTCTCGCAACAAGTTTTTGATCACCCCCAAACCTAAGCTTTGCTAGTCCCTGAGCAAAGAAAAAATAAAGAAAACTAAAATGTTACTTTTGTAGGGAGCATAGATGCATTTAGCATTTGCATTAAGCCTTTTAAACCCCTAGGCGATCCCTAGTGGAGGAGTGAAGTCTCTTGAGGGTTTTCAGTGAAGGTACCCACAAACTTCTCCAATAAAATCAGTTAGTCCTAGTGCAACATGCTAAAATAGAGTTTAAGTTCAAATAAAATAAATTCCACACCATGTGCATTTAAGTCTAGTGGATTTTCAGAAAAAAATCATCAGTCTAAAACATGAAATTCTACTGTAATTCCTTCATTATCAATCAGTTCATGTCAAGGCATTGTGTTTGAAAATTAATGTAGAGTTCACCTTTAATTTAAGAATTCTGTTTTGACAATGCCCTAATCAATTTTTTTATTTCAGTTAACAGGGCTGTTCACTCTCAGTAAAAATAGAAGGGTGCATCATTTCACACGGCTCAAGAGCAGTTACAGCCCTCAAATAGGACTGCAAGCATAAGCATAGGCATTGCTCCAACTTCTAAAATTTTCTAACTCTTTTCACCATAGATTAAACACATCCTCATCTCCATATGACAGCTCAATCCATTTCAGATCAGTAAGGTCTTTTTATTGGGTTGTAACGTGGCTTATGGGTAAAATTTATAAAAGAATAAAGGGGTAAAGGGGATTCAAATTGAGAAATCAGGAAGGTAAGGAGGTGATGCAACACCTTTTTCAGTTCAGCACAATTTCATCTACTTCTTGAATTTCCATATTTGAAATGGCTAGTTTCTAATCATCTTTTCAATCTTTCGATGAGAGAACTTCTTTTTCTCATTCTTTTACTTTGCTTTTCTATTTTTCTTTTCTCTTTGTATGCTTTTGCTTTTTCTTTTTTTCTTTTTATGGATTGGAATACCACAACACTACCAAATGTGCTTTCCTCTTACTTAACTAAATTTTAAACCTTGCTCCTCTAACCTCACTTCTCCTCCTTTTTCCTGATTTCTCAGATCGAGAGTGAACTGAAATAGGTAAAGGGGTTTTGGGTTCAATTTTTTTGGTTTTTATCAAAGAAAAACTGGGATTTTTGAGGCTCAAATGGTGTGTATCAAGGGCAGTTAAAAGGTGGGAAAATTTTAGGCTCAAACTGTCCAAGGGATGGCCTTACTTCATGTCCTCAATGTCATGAATGCTGTCAAGCTGTTTCAACTTGGATTTGCCTAACTTCTAGTGGGCAAAATTAGATCCAATCAGTCTAGAGACCAGAAAAAATTGCCAAGACACTCTTCAAAGAAAAAATTTTCAAGCCCAAATCTCATTGGGTATGGCTTTCCATCAAATTTTCTGGGGTGTATCCTTAAAGTTTTCTCTCATTTCAGCTTCACTAAACATCAATTTTTGAAAATTCTTGACATTTGCTTCATGAAAAATGTTAAAACTATAACTCATTTCAGTTTTAAAAAGTTTTTAATTTCCTCTTTTTCCAAAAATCAGGTGATAAATCACTTTATTTTCAAAAAAATTTTCAACATAGCTGTACTAGCATTAACTCATTTCATTGGCACACCTGCCAATCCCCCAAACCTAAACTAGACAGTGTCCTCACTATTGTAAAGTACATCGGGTGTGCAACAGGGAATAAATAAAAAGAGAGAAACAGAAACTGAAAACACACAATACATAGAAATAGGAAATAAAAAAGAGAATGCCAAAAAGACATTCCATGAAAAGGGTAATTCGACGACAGATTTGAGCATAAGGTCTACATATTAACAAAATACTTGGTCAAAAGCAAAATTCTTCTTCCCCCTGGCACAACGATATCCTCACCCAGCTTCAGGTGGAAGCGAAAATGCAAGCTAGGGGGTGGGTGGGAAAATGAAAGATCAGTGAGATGGAAGCTGAGCAGGTGATGGAAGGGGTTGAAGAGGATGTGGGTGGAGATGCAGATGGTTCGATCTTCTACTTCTTCTTTTTTTTTTTTTTCTTTTTCTTCTCCTCCTTACCCAGGATTCTATATACCTCTTCGTATTCATCCCAGAAGAAATTAGAGAGGATCTGGCTCTTTAGGTGGTAGCGGTTCTGACCACATGGGGAAGAATTTGATTGGTAAGTTGGTAGGTTTGTCATCCGCCATGGTTATAAGTCGGGAAGGACTGCTGAAGTTTAGGGGAGGGTGAATGAAATGAAGACGAGCAATTCTTGCATTTAAAGTGGATGGATGCTAGAATCTGAATCGGCATATTAAATTTTTGCCTCCTTCCAAGGTTAGGAATAAATGATAATTCTCATGGGGCATGGTTAAGTACACCATTCATTATGGGGAACGAGATAGCACAATAAATGGCAGTCTAATTATAGCGTCGGGAGTTGGGTGGCGAAAAGTCCTTAGAGGATTTAGCGGAAAATGAGGGTAGCGAGAAATGAGGAAGAGAGAGCTAGGGTTTGCAGCATGTGTCGAATGACCTAACGATAGGTTTATAAAGAGGGAAAATCAATTTCGGTAAGATGAATTGAATGAATTTGATAGGTCAAAGTGTCCTGTCGAACGCTATAAAAGTACAGCGTGTAGATGAAATGCTTCGATACCCTTCTTATCGATAGGTTGTAGCACATGATTTATCCTTTCGATAGATTCTTGATAAGTATCCAAAATCTATCGAAAACTTCTTTCTGTCCTTTTGAACCTATCGAAGAGTTGTTTTCACCTATCGACAAGTCTCAAATGACCTATCGAAATCCTCAAGTGACCTATCGAAAGGTCTCATATGCTTTTCGAAACTGCATTTTCGTGCAGTGCTCAGCCTCAGCACTCAGCAAACTATTTTGATGTGCTTCCATTCAAATTTTTTCATTATGTACACACCCCCATGGTCCCTGGATTGCTGGCATGATTGACATGATGAATAAAACAGAACAAAATAGAACAAGTTCAAACTATAGTACATATGATACACATTGAAATCATGTATACTTTGGAGGGTTCTGAAGATCAATGGTCTCCTTAGGTTCACAGATTTTTTCAACACAAATTTTTAACCTTTGTCCATTGACTTTCATAACCCTACCATCCTTAGGGTCCCTGATTTCTACAGCTCCAGATGGGGAAACATGTAAAACTATGTAAGGCCCATCCCATCTAGACTGTAATTTGCCTGGAAAGAGTTTCAATCTTGAATTGAATAACCATACCATGACACCTGTTTTGAATTCTTTCCACAACAGATGCTTGTCATGAAAGGCCTTGGTTTTGCCTTTTTAAATCCTGGCATTTGAATAAGCTTCCATCCTTAACTCATCAAGCTCAGATATTTGTAATTTCCTATTCACACCAGTAGAGGTTAAGTCAAATTTAATGCTTTAATGGCCCAATATACTCTATGTTCCAACTCAACAGGCAAGTGACATGCTCTGCCATATACTAACCTGAATGGGGACATCCCTATGGGGGTCTTATAGGTAATCCTATAAGCCCACAAGGCATCTGACAGTTTTATGGACCAATCCCTCCTATCAGCTTGCACAGTCTTTTCTAGGATGTGTTTGATTTCCTTGTTGGAAATCTCTACTTGCCCACTGGTTTGTGGGTGGTAGGGAGTAGCAACTCTATGGGTCACAGAGTATTTTTCCAATAGTTTTTCAAAAGGTTTGTTGCAGAAGTGGCTGCCTCCATCAGTAATAATTGCTTTGGGGGTGCCAAACCTAGAGAAGATGTTTTCTTTTAGGAACTTAATGACAACCATGTGGTCATTTGTTCTTGTAGGTATGGCCTCTACCCATTTAGAGACATAGTCCATAGCTACAAGGATGAAATTATATCCATAGGAGGGGCGAAAAGGTCCCATAAAATCAATTCCCCATATGTCAAATAATTCAACAACAAGCACAGGTTGCAAGGACATGAAATTTCTTTTTGTAATACTTCCCATTTGCTGGCATCTAGGACAAGCTTTGCAATGCTGTATGGCATCTCTGAATAGAGTGGGCCAGTAGAAAGAGCTTTGGAGCATCTTTGCAGCAGGCTTGTTGCCACTGAAATGGCCCCCACAAGCCTGGTCTGCACAATACTTGAAGAGGTCAAGAGCTTCCCACATGTAATATCGAATTTGTGAGAAGAATAAATCCCTATCATACTTACTCCAATGTGGGGGTATATTAAGACCTGAAAAGTATCACTTTTCATCCCTTAACTTAACCTTTGATTACCCTTAGCCACCTAATAAGTTCTTGCTAAGTGTTTTGTGTAGGTAATAATCAGCAGTGAAATAACGCCAGGAATCCTGTTAAGGAGCCTGCTATGGCACCAAAAATCTCTCAGAAGAATGAACTCTGAATCCAGACTTGAAATGAGCCTCGCGCAGCTGACTCAAGCTTTAAAGGATTCAGGAGAAATATGCCTCACACGGTTCAACTGAGCTTCCCAAGACTTTACAGCAACCTCTCGCGTAGATGAGTGACTGAAGAGCTTCAGAAACTCAAACTCGCGCAGCTCTCGCAAAGCTCAAGAGTAGAATACATTGCACAGTGTCGCGTAGTTCTCGTGCCATTCAAGAAGAAAACATCCTGGCGAAGGCAAAGCCATCCTCGTAAAGATCAATTAAGACATGGAACCTCGCGTAGTTCAGAACTCATTAAAAGCCTCGTGAGGTAACTCGCAAAGTCCAGTAAAGAGAAGTGCTCGCGAAGTTCCCCCGCTGTTCAAATTCACTCTCGCGAAGATCAGCCTAGCGAAGACCGAGCAACCTCGTGACTGCTTGAACTTCAACCCCACGACATCTGAGACTGTGTTTTCTACTCAACCTCGCGAAGCCCAATCCAGCGAGAGTGCAATTCTCTACCGCGTGACTGCCTGAAGAGCAAACCAAGGCAACCTCGAGACGGCTGAAGCTGCAATATCAAATCATCCTAGCAAAGAGCAAAGAGCTACCATGCGACAAGTATGGGAAACTACAGCTACCTAGCGAAGCTCTGAACCTAAACTTCCATCTCTTCAGTAGAGGACCTTCTGGGAATTTCCAGTGATTAGGGCATGCACTCCCACGCTCAAATCTCTATGCATGCGCCCCGAGGCATCCAAGGATCACTGTTAGGCCACGTGGCATCATTAAAATTAGGGTTTCCTAACCCTAATGCGCCGCCACTCCACTGCTATATAAACCCATACCTAGCTTAGGTTTAGGTATCTGGGAACACATCGCAGATCATTTTTATTTTCTCTGTCTTTTCATCTGTAAGTAGTTTTCTTTTTCTCTTTCCTTCTCTCCATAGTCCAGCAGTTGCTGGCTATGCCTTTGTATGTGTTTTTGAATTAGATCAATGGAAATTCTGTAATAGGATCTGTATTTTATGAGATTTATGTTTGAATGTGAGATGCTCTCTGCAAGGCTGCTGCCTTGTGATCCACCATTGCTTTGGTTGTGTTTCAAAGCAATGGAGGACTGATTCTAAGGGCCACTCAGATCCAAGTGACCTATGTGTCTAGGCTATCATGGTCCTACAGCCTTAGCCCCACCACAGGACCCACTAAATCTGAAATTCCCATGGGAGCGTGAGCTGGTAGCCTTGTGTCCATGGTGGTAGCAGCGACATTCTTGTTTTGTCTTGGGCTCCGTGAGGAGGATAACCTCTGGGATAGTCTGTGACCATTTAAGTGGACAGATTATAGCCTTAGGGTGATTCTAATCCACCGATCCAAGATGGATCCTTCTTCTTTGTACCTGAGCTTGTAGAAGCATGGTGAGAGATTGTACAGAGGCAGACTCCCCTATATTGGTATAGATCCGCCATAAGATGTTGGATCTGATCTGGTTATAGAGATTGTAGGTTGGTGACTGGACCATTGTAGCCTCACTCAAGCAATGGACAGCTAGATAGAAGGTTGTACTCAATCTCTTGTTGGTTCTGTGTCTGGGCTATCATGGTCCTATACAGCCTTAGCCCCACATATAGAGCTTTAGAGATTGAGGTCCCCTATGGATTCTTGAGCTGGTAGCCCTGATGAAATAGTGCCTGCAATGATTTACTTTTTGTGTTTTGACCCATCACTAGATAGTGGCTCCCCTATGGGATAATTTGTGACCATTTGAGTGGACAGGTTATAGCCTTAAGGGTGGAATCATGGCAGAGTGATGGGTTGGATCCTTTCTCCTCAGTGGTGATAATGTAGCCTCTGGACAGGACTTCTATAACATCAAATTTGAATCTGAGTTACACAACTCCTCTGATCTGGGCTCAATAACATACTTCTCACCCTTTTATATTTATTTTCCACACTCCATCTATCCTTTCAACCCTTTCTGTAGTTTAGACATTAGAACACTTAGAATAAGTGACCTTAAACTCCTCTCCTTTTAGGACTGCCAGATGGCTCCTTTGGAGCTGTAGATCACCTCTCCCTGTGGGGCAAACTCTTACTTATCAAAACTTTCTAGAAAGGACCCTATATCTTGCAGGTCTAGGACTTCTGAGTTGTGCTGAATTCACCCCCTGTTTTACTCTTCCTTTGATTTTCAATGACTTTCACCACCAACCAATAATGTAAGCACACCAGAAATCCCTAGTATTCTGGCCATGTGCCATGAAAATGCCCGTGGAGGTAACTTCAGTGGGAGAAAAACTGCTGACAAGGTCCTGCAGTGTGGTTTTTACTGGCCATCCTTATTCAAGGATGCATACACACTGCAAGGCATGCGAGAGATGTCAGAAATTAGGAGGGCTGTCCAAAAGAAATTCAATGCCTTTACAGCCCATCCTTGTTGTAGAACTGTTTGATGTATGGGGAATAGACTTCATGGGCCCCTTTCCCCCCTCGAATGGTTACCACTTAATCTTAGTGGCAGTGGACTATGTTTCCAAATGGGTAGAAGCCATTGCCACAAGAACCAATGATAACCAGGTGGTCCTCAAATTCGTAAAGCACAACATTTTCTCAAGATTTGGAACCCCTGGAGCTATTATTAGTGATGGGGGTAGCCATTTCTGCAACAGGAATTTCGAGAGCTTGCTCAAGAAATATTCTGTGACCCATAGGATTGCTACTCCCTACCACCCTCAAACAAGTGGGCAAGTTGAAATTTCCAATAGGGAGATCAAGCACATCCTTGAGAAAACAGTTAGGACTGACAGGAAAGATTGGGCTGAGAAACTGGATGATGCACTGTGGGCTTATAGGACTACCTATAAGACTCCCATTGGAATGCCCCCATTTAGACTGGTCTATGGCAAGGCCTGCCATCTCCCAATAGAGTTAGAACACAGGGCCTATTGGGCCATTAAGAATTTGAACATGGACCTAACTTCTGCTGGTCAACACAGGTCATTACAACAATCGGAATTGGATGAGCTGAGGATGGATGCTTACACCAATGCCAAGATCTACACGGAACGGGCTAAAGCTTTCTTCGGCAAGGGCTTGCTGAGAAAAAGCCTCGAACTGGGTGGTAAGGTTTGGTTATTCAACTCCAAACTAAAATTCTTTCCTGGCAAATTAAAATCCAGATGGGATGGTCCCTATGTTGTCGTGAATGTTTCCCCATCTGGTGCTGCAGAAGTCAAGGATCCCAAATCTGGGAGGACCTTCAAAGTGAATGGTCAGAGGCTTAAGCCTTGCATTGAATGACCTGCAGATCCTATGTGCACTATTCATTTTCATGAGACCCCTACATCTACCTGAGCCGCAGTTGTGTCCATGTTGTACTATACTACTTTTGTTTCTACCTTAAGTTTTAGAAAATTTTAGGGGTTTTGTGGAGTTTGATATTGTTGAGCTTGATAGAGTTTATGTGGGATCGATATGATTTATTCTTCTTCTTCTGTGAATTGCTGATTTGGCCCTCGCGCATTCCAAATTGTGATTTGGGAAGACTCGCGCAATTCGCATAGACCATTTCTTTCGCTGTTGCGAGTTTCAATGCTACAGAATCTCTCGCACACTTCCAGCTCTAACTCCCATAATCGTGCGATTCTGATATCTCGTGATTCCCTTACCCAGCTGCACGAGTCTAATGCATTTGTCATTTCCCATGATGACTGCTGGGACTTGACATTTCCCAACTCACTCTCAATTAATTGCGACGACATGGATGTTATTCAACCGTTTCATCTTCCACCATCCTCGCCTTTAAATACGTAGGGAGGCCCTGTTCATCTTCATCGCATCCTATCTCCTCTCACCCTAGCGGTCCTTCCCTAATCCTAATCATGGAAGATGACAAGCCAAATGAGTTGCCTAACAAGTTTTACTCGATGTGGTTGGACCCGCCGCCACTTAAAGAATCGGATCTCCTCCAACCCCTCTGGGATGAATATGAGGAGGTTCTGCAAATCCTTGCCAAGGAGGAGGAGGAAAAGCTTCAACCGCTGAAAAAGAAGCTAAAGACAGAGCCATCCCCTGCCCCCTCAACTCCACCCCCTCCCCCGCCTTCTCCACCCCCTCCCCCACCTTCTCAACCCCCTCACCCCTGATCTCTCTCCCTTTCCCTCCTTCATTTTTGTAATTTTCTTTTAATCTTAATGATATTTTCCTTTTCTGATATGCTATACAGTTTTCTGTTGTTGGTTACTTTATTTCTTGTTCTTGTCTTTTATGCTGTAATAACTCTGCTGCACCAACACCTTTGAACCAGTGATGACACTGCTCCTCATAGGTTTTGGGGTATGGCAGGCAGACCCTGCCAATGGAATAGTTAACATAAGTGCAGCAGACTCATCTGAGTAATATGGAATTAGACCTCTGTTCGCTTAAGAATCATGAAATTAAGAAGTTTAAAATTTATGCAAACCTTGGACATTATAAACCTCTAATACTCCACATTTCCATGATAATATCACCAAGGAAACTCACTTGTATCAGCACTCAGTGAATCATTAGAGAGAGAAAAAGGTGAGGACATACTTGAAAGTTCAAAGGATGACCATAACCAGTGAGAATTGGGCCTACAAAATTTTTCTATTCTTTGAGGAGTAACTAAGGCATTTCTTTTAGTTCTAAGGACTGGCTGAGTCACTGTGCTTACTAGAAGTTAGGTAACTCCAAGTTCAAACAACTGACAGTACTCATGAAACTGAGGAAAGGATCAAGGCCTTCTCTTGGACAATTTGAGCCTAAAAAGACCAATCCAAAAGCAACTGCCCTTGTCCATACCCCCTTTGAGCTTTAAATCCTAAATTTCTTCAAAATACACCTGAGTACTTGAACCTGAACCCATGAACCTGATTCAACCTACCCTCACTCTAAGAATTCAGAAGGTAAAGGAGAAAGAGTTGAAGATGGACTAGCTATGGTCAACATTAGGTGAATGGAGAAGAAGGATGTCAAAAATCTGGCAATATGGTAACTGAGAACATGGTGGCAATTCTGAAAAGCAAAAACAAAATAAAAAGAAGGAAACTCCAGTAAAAAGAAACAAAAATAATAATGAAGAGGAATAAGAGAGAAGTCAAGAGGAATTTTCATTGGAAAATCAAAATCAATAAGAGAAACTGATCACTTCAAATCTGAAAATCTCAAAGAAGATGCAAGGAGCTAAACACAAGAAGGTGAAGTCATGAATCACCTCTGTCACCTTCTGATTTCTCAATTTTGAACCACTTCTCAACCCTCCATTCTTTCAACCCCACTCCATAAGCCACATTACAGCCCAGTTAAAAGCCCTTCTGATCCAAAGTTGAGTGAGCTGTCATGTGAAGATAAAGAGTTATCCAAACTATGGTGAGGAACTGCCAATGATGTTAGCACTTAAGAACTCTGCCTATGCTCATGCTTACAAACCCATTTGGGGGATGTAACTGCTCTTGAGCCTGTGAGAGAATGAACCCCTCAACAAAACCCTTATGAGAGTATGCCCTGCAAAGTTTTTGGGTCTGAACTTGAATGCATTATATATGACCTTAACCTAATTTTTGACCTAAGGATAAGCTCAGTGCTGGCACACACTTGTGTAGTTTTCTGTGATTGTAAACTATTTGGAAATGTTGTGCAATCATGAAGAGTTTATGCTGTTTAAGTTACTGTGCAACCAATGAATTAAATTTCTTTTATGTGTACTGATTCAAGAGTAGACTAAATCTGATTCCTTGATTGCTCATTGGATGATATTGCACTTTTGTTAACTGTTTCATTGGAGAGGTTTGTGGGTGTCTTCACTGAAAACCCTCAGGAGACTTCACTCCTCCACTAGGGATCACCTAGGGGTTTAAAAGGCTTCGTACATATTCTAAATGTATCCGTGCTCCCTATGAAAGTGGCATTTAATTTTTAGAGTAGATTTAATGTAGCTTTGCTAAGGGACTAGCAAAGATTAGGTTTGGGGTGTGTTAAGACATGAAAAGTACCACTTTTCACCCCTTAACTTAACCTTTGATTAGAACCTTAGCCACTTAATAAGTTCTTGTTAAGTGTTTTATGTAGGTAATAATCAGCAGTGAAATAAGGCCAGGAATCCTATTAAGGAGCCTGCTTTGGCACCAGAAATCCCTCAGAAGAATGAACTCTGAATCCAGACTTGAAATGAGCCTCGCGCAGCTGACTCAAGCTTTAGAGGATTCAGGAGAAATATGCCTCACACAGTTCAACTGAGCTTCCCAAGACTTTACAGCAACCTCTCACATAGATGAGTGACTGAAGAGTTTCAAAAACTCAAACTTGCACAGCTCTCTCGAAACTCAAGAGTAGAACACATCGCGCAGTGTCGCACAGTTCTCGCGCCATTCAAGAAGAAAACATCCTGGCGAAGGCAAAGCCATCCTCACGAAGATCAATTAAGACATGGAACCTGGCGCAGTTCAAAACTCATTAAAAGCCTCGTGAGGTAACTCGCGAAGTCCAATAAAGAGAAGTACTCGTGAAGTTCCCGCACTGTTCAAATTCACTCTCACGAAGATCAGCCCAGCGAAGACCGAGCAACCTCGTGATTGCTTGAACTTCAACCCTGCGACATCTAAGATTGTGTTTTCTACTCAACCTCGCGAAGCCCAATCCAGCGAGAGTGCAATTCTCTACCGCGCGACTGCCTGAAGAGCAAACCAACGCAACCTCGCGACGGCTGAAGCCGTAATGTCAAATCATCCTAGCGAAGAGCTACCACGCGACAAGTCTGGGAAACTATAGCTACCTAGCGAAGCTCTGAACCTAAACTTTCATCTCTTCAGTAGAGGACCTTCTAGGAATTTCCAACGATTAGGGCACGCACTCCCATGCTTAAATCTTCATGCACGCGCCCCGAGGTATCCAAGGATCACTGTTAGGCCACGTAGCATCGTTAAAATTAGGGTTTCCACCCTAATGTGCCGCCACCCCACTGCTATATAAACCCATACCTAGCTTAGGTTTAGGTATCTGGGAACACATCTCAGATCATTTTTCTTTTCTCTATCTTTTCATCTATAAGTAGTTTTCTTTTTCTCTTTCCTTCTCTCCATAGTCCAACACTTGCTGACTATGCCTTTGTATGTGTTTTTGAATTAGATCAATGGAAATTCTGTAATAGGATCTGTATTTTATGGGATTTTTGTTTGAATGTGAGATGCTCTGTGAAAGGCTGCTGCCTTGTGATCCGCCATTGCTTTGGCTGTGTTTCAAAGCAATGGAGGACTGATTCTAAGGGCCACTCAGATCCAAGTGACCTGTGAGTCTGGGCTATCATGGTCCTACAGCCTTAGCCCCACCATAGGACCCACTAAATCTGAAATTCCCATGGGAGCTTGAGCTGGTAGCCTTGTGACCATGGTGGTAGCAGCGATATTCTTGTTTTGTCTTGGGCTCCGTAAGGAGGATAACCTCTGGGATAGTCTATGACCATTTAAGTGGACAGATTATAGCCTTAGGGTGATTCTAATCCACCGATCCAAGATGGATCCTTCTTCTTTACACCTGAGCTTGTAGAAGCTTGGTGAGAGATTATACAGAGGCAGACTCCCCTATATTGGTATAGATCCGCCATCAGATGTTGGATCTGATCTGGTTATAGAGATTGTAGGCTGGTGACTGGACCATTGTAGCCTCACTCAAGCAATGGACAGCTAGATAGAAGGTTGTACTCAATCTCTTGTTGGTTCTATGTGTCTGGGCTATCATGGTCCTATATAGCCTTAGCCCCACATATAGAGCTTTAGAGATTGAGGTCCCCTATGGATTCTTGAGCTGGTAGCCTTGATGAAATAGTGCCTGCAATGATTTACTTATTGTGTTTTAACCCATCCCTGGATAGTGGCTCCCCTATGGGATAATCTGTGACCATTTGAGTGGACAGGTTATAGCCTTAAGGGTGGAATCATGGCAGAATGATGGGTTGGATCCTTTCTCCTCAGTGGTGATAATGTAGCCTCTGGACAGGACTTCTATAACATCAGATCTGAATCTGAGTTACACAACTCCTCTGATCTGGGCTCAATAACATACTTCTCACCCTTTTATATTTATTTTCCACACTCCATCTATCCTTTCAACCCTTTCTGTAGTTTAGACATTAGAATACTTAGAATAAGTGATCTTAAACTCCCCTTCTTTTAGGACTGCCAGATCTGTAGTCAGATCTGGAGGGACTACTAGAGATGGCTCCTCTGGAGCTGTAGATCACCTCTCCCTGTGGGACAAACTCTTACTTATCAAAACTTGCTACAAAGGACCCTGTATCTTGCAGGTCTAGAACTTCTGAGTTGTGCTGAATTCACCCCCTGTTTTACTCTTCCTTTGATTTTCAATGACTTTCACCACCAACCAATAATGTAAGCACACCAGAAATCCGCCAACAGGGTACCTTTCCCACAGCCAGATAGTTCACTATGTTGGCAAACCAGGGCATACTTATCTCCATAGCAAAAAGTTGCTCATCTGGGAAAAAATCATTGATGGGCAAGCTCTCTATGTCAGCATCTGGAATCCTTGACAAGTGGTCAGCAACCACATTTTCAACCTCCTTCTTGTCTTTGATTTCCAAGTTGAATTCTTGCAAAAGAAGAATTCATAATTAGTCTGGCTTTAGCCTCCTTCTTAGACAAGAGGTATTTTAGGGCTAAATGGTCAGTAAACACAATGATCTTGGATCCCAACACATATGATCTGAACTTCTCCAAAGCAAATACAATGGCTAGTAGCTCCTTTTCAGTTATAGTGTAATTCAATTAAGCATCAACCATTAATTTACTAGCATATGCCACCACACATGGTGCTTTGTCTTTCCTTTATCCCAGGATTGCACCAATGGCAAAATATGATGCATCACACATCAGCTCAAATGGCAAAGAAAAATCAGGAGCTTGCAATATAAGAACAGTGATCAAACAAGTCTTCAGAAGTTCAAAAGCAGCTAGGCATTCATCATTGAACACAAATGGAACCTCTTGGCACAGCAAGTGACAAAGAAGCTTGGAAATTTTGCTAAAGTCTTTGATGAACCTCCTGTAGAAGCCAGCATGGCCCAAGAATGACCTGACTTGTTTGACACTTTTGGGAGGGGGAAAATGTGCTATTAAATCAATTTTAGCTTGATCAACCTCTATTCCTCGTTGGGAAATAACATGTCCTAGGACAATACCTTGAGTCACCATGAGATAACTCTTTTCCCAACTCAAAACTAGGTTGGTCTCCTCACACCTTTGCAGCACAAGGCTGAGATGGTGCAGGCATTGGCTAAAATCATCTCCATAAATAGAGAAATCATCCATAAAAATCTTTAAAACCTTGTCAATCATATCAGAAAAGATAGCATACATGCATCTTTGAAAAGTGGTAGGTGCATTACATAGCCCAAATGGCATCCTTCTGTATGCAAAGGTTCTAAATGGGCAGGTGAATGTAGTTTTTTTTTTAATCTTGTGGGTAAATAAGAATCTGGTTGTATCCTAAATAACCATCAAGAAAATAGTAAAAAGCCTTACCTGCCAACTTATCTAAGATCTGATCTATAAAAGGCAATGGGAAGTGATCCTTGCTAGTTTTCTCATTGAGCTTGCAATAGTCTATGCATACTTTCCAACCAATGGTCTGTCTGGTAGGAATTAGCTCACCTGAGTCTGCTTGAACTACTATGACCCCAGATTTCTTGGGCACCACCTAGGTGGGTGCCACCCATTGAGAATCTGAGATAGGGTAAATGACTCCAGCATCAAGAAGTTTGACTACTTCCTTCATAACAACTTCCTGCATGTGTGGATTGAGCTCTCTTTGCATCTCTCTAGAAGGTTTAGAACCTTCTTCAAGATGAATTTTGTGCATGCACACAGCTAAATTTATCCCCCCCAAATCTGCAATAGTCCACCCTACTGCTTTCTTATGCCTTTTTAGCACACAAAGCAATTCTTCTTCCTACTCAAGAGTGAGGAAAGAAGAGATTATTACTGGCAATTTGTGATTAGCTCCTAAAAAGGTATATTTTAAAGATTTTGGGAGTTGCTTTAACTCCACCTCTGGGGGACTGATGAGTGAAGGCAATAGGGGTGCCTTAGAAGGTGGTGGAAGAGGTAGTAAAGCAGGAGTCCATGGGTGATGCTTTGCTGGCCCTACTTCAGAATTTACCATTTGCACTTGCTCAAGCTCAGATGTGGAAGCTTTCTCTGTCACTGTTTCATTCCATACTTCTTCAAAAACATTAAAAAAATCATTACCATGCAGCAACTGAGGCAGAGTTTCTTGCACAAACTCATCCAGCACATCAATGGAAAAACAGTCCTCATTTTCTAAGTGGGGCTGGTGAGCTGCATTGTACACATTCAGCTTGACTTTCATATTACCAAAAGATACTTTCATGACCCCTGATCTATATTGTATACAAGCATTTGCAGTGGTCAAAAAGGGCCTGCCTGAGATCACAGGGATAGAAGTAGCACACTTGCTTGGCTCCATATCCAGCACCAGAAAATCAGCAGGATAAAAGAATTTGTCAACTCCAACTAAAACATCTTCAATGAACCCCACAGGCTTCCTTTTAGATCTGTCAGCTAGTTGTAAGACCACATGTATGGGCTTCAACTCTCTTAAGCCCAGCTTCTCATATACTAAATATGGAAGAAAATTCACACTAGCTCCTAGATCTAACAAGGCTTTTTCAATGGTATGATCTCCAATGATGTAGGGGATAGTGGGGACTCCAAGGTCTTAGAGTTTTATTGGGGTTGCAATAGTCAATATTTGTTGCATTTTTTCTGATGAAAAGACTTTCTTGGATAGATATATCCTTGATTGTCTTTTGTGGTTGCAAAGGTCTTTTAAAAACATGGCATACGTTGGAACCTGCTTGATTGCATCAAGTAGAGGCAGGTTGATCTTCAGTTGCTTAAAAATTTTCATCATTTCCTCTATTTTAGCATGCCCTTTATCAAAAGGGGAAGGTGCTTGCATTGTCCTAGGAAATGGAAAATGTGGGACTGCTCCCCCATTTACAGCCTTAGCTAACTCATCATCTCTCTTTTTTATTTTTTTATTTTCTTGAGGATCATCATTATCCTTCTTATTCAACATGGGTTGCTCCTGTTGTTCCTTCTCCATGACCAGTTCTTTTTCTTTTTCTAAAATTTTCAAAGGCCCACTGTCTACTTGATTGTCTACCAACCTTCCACTTCTTAATGTGGTGACAGATTTGGCCTCTTCATGGGAAGAGGAAACCTCACCTATCACATATTGTCTCCTTGGGTTGTCCATGGGTTGGCTAGGCAGCCTCCCTTCCTCTCTCTTGACTAAAGCATTAGATAGCTGACCAAAATGGTCTTCTATCTTTTTTATGCTTTGGCTATGAGAGTGCACAGTTTGGGACAATGGTCCTAAGTTCTATAATGAAGCTAGAACTTATTCCTCAAAAGAAAGTGATCTAGCAGCTGGAGAGGGTGCAACTTGCTGCACAGGCTGAGCCATAGGTTGAGTCATGGGTTGTTGGCAGTGGGGCCTTGGAATATAATTCTGGTGGTAGGGCTGAGCATTTTTGTAAGGCATGGGTTGTTGTGGCTGCTGCTACTGGTTTGGAAAGGAATCTTGTCTCCACCTCAAGTTGGGATGGTTTCTTCATTGGTTGTTGCCCAAAAGACTGAGTGGCAGTCTTTTGGGTCAAACTGAGTGGCAGCCACATGCTCCATCACAAAGTCTAGAAATTTTATAGTTGAGGGGCATTCCTCAAGGGAGTGAGTGGGAGACTGGCATATAACAGATGCCTCCTCCACTTTAGCAGCCATGGGTGACTGTATTGTTCCCATGAGCTTATCAAACTTCTGGGTCAAACTGTCCACTTTCCTTTCCAAATCATTGTGCCCACTCACCTCATACATCTTTCCTCTTGTGATATTTTCTTTCACCATTCTAGGAACGTCCAAGTCTCTGAACAATGTCTCTCTCTACATGGAGTTCTCACTAATAATGTCAAACAACTCTCAAGCCTTCTCTACAGTTTTGTGGAGGTAAGTACCCCCACAAGAGGCATCTACCATATCTCAGCTTTTAAAATCAATTCCATGATAGAAACTTTGAATAAGTTGCCATTCAGGGATTTGATGATGAGGACACTTTTTTAGGAGTTCTTTGAATCTCTCCCAAGCTTGTTGAAAGTCCTCAGTTGAATCTTGAGCAAATGAGATAATGCTCTTCCTCAGCTGGCTTGTCTTGGACATGGGGAAAAACTTGGCCAAAAAACTGACATTGAAGATCACTCCAGGACTGTATACTGTTGGGTGAAAGCATTGATAACCAGGTCCTGGCTCTATCCTTTAATGAAAAAGGAAAGAGTCTCATCCTGGTTGCTTCCTCCACCAAATCTGTAATATTTAATGTAGTGCACAGTCCTAAAAATTCATCAATGTGTTTATATGGGTCTTCTTTGGTCAGGCCATGGAATGAGGATAGCATTTGGATTATGGAATACTTGATCTCATAGTTCCCTTGAACAGCAGGGAATTGAATGCAGAAGGGAGAATTGTAAATCCCTGGTGCATTGAATTCCTTCAAGGTTCTAGGTTGGTGTTGCTCACCCATTTCAGCAAATCTAGATGCAGCAGATGTGGGTGAGATTTGTTTAGTCCTAAAGAGTCTTTCAACCTCTAGAATTAATGGAACAATCTGAGGATTGAGAGTTCTTTTTCCAAACATACACCACTCACACTCTTAATGCACACACAATGTTGAGCCAATTTAACCCAACAATCAGGAACAACACAATTAACTAATAAATCTACAAATGCACATATCAGAAAAATAAAAGGAGTAGAGGGATTAAAACTTTAGCACAACCTCTAGCAAAATGCTTCTCGTTAGCAACAACTTCTGATTTGAAGAAATAACAAAAACTACTACAAAACAGAAAAAACTTCCAAAAGCAGTTAGTGAAAATTTAAACAGGTTATTACAGATCTACAATCTATTCTAAAATAAACTTAGATCTACCAATTTTAAGCTCACAGATACCTGGAAGCGGCACTAAAAACTTGTTGCGAGACCTGCAAGTATTCAGGGTCCGTTGTAGCAAGTTTTAAAAGAAAGTAAAGGTATGTCCATAGGGAAATGTGGCTGAAAATTAGGCAATTCTCCATATCTAAAGCAGATCTGGCACCCTTCCTAATGCTAAAATAGCAAAGGAAAGAGGAGAGGTCTAAGGGGTTTGTCACTTTTTTAAACTGAACTACAAAAAACAATTAAAATTGCATAAATGGATCCAGAGTACAACTCTTGCAGTGAAGGGAAATTTAAAACAGAAAATGGGAAGAAGCAGCTTGGAGTTTGGTCTTACTGCAATTGGGTTAAGTTGTCAGGGTTACAGAGGGTTTAAAGTGCATTAATCCTTCATCTGGCCATAGGCACAGCTGTAGGGTAGAAGAATCTGATCTAGGCTAGAGATTTAGCTTCATCTTAAGGCTATGATCTGTCCACTTCAATGGTCATAGATCATCCAATGGATTCACTCCATTCTGATGCTTCCATCAGAACATTATAACTACTAGAAATGCTGCAATTGTCAGGCCACAGACACAGGCAATTACAGGAATATCAAATCTAGGGAGATCAAATGGCATCCAAGAGGTCTACCAGTTAAGTTGGTGAGCTATTCCCATCTACACAAAGCCGATTGAGGACCAAATGAAACCAGAAGAACTATAGATCTAATTACCGCAGTTAAACCAACATTACATTAAATTAAACTAACCATACAATGAAATGCCCTAAGATTTGCAGTCTATGCAACATCCAACCCTCAATAACACTCTTAGCTTTCCCCAATTACAGACTAAACCTCCCTCTTTTGCTGCTCCAAAGAAATTAGCCAACCATGGTTGGGCTAGAAGAAGGGATTAGGGATTTCCCTCCAGGCTCTCGTCCCCCCGGTTCCTCTGATTCCTCCCCCTTTTATAGCCCTCCTCAGATCTGCTTTTTCTCGCCAATCCCAGCTCAGCTAGGTTGCCTCTATTTTTACCTTTTTATCCTCCTTCTAAAAGGTCCTATGAGTTAGTTAGAGTTGGGGGAGAGCATCTAGGTCGGTTAGGGTTTCCTAGGGCACCTCTAGAATCATCGTGTCGGTCACCAAGGTGCCTTGGATTGTGTGCAGCAGGTCACCAACTAGCAGCGTGTGCACAACAGTTCTTCTGGGAAGTGTTTAGATCGATTTTGATAGTTCTTGAGGCTTTCGATAGGTTCTAAACAAGCATTGTGTTCTTCTCGCTAGGATCAGGATCCTATCGAAAGGTTCCAATAGGTTTGGCTTCTGCTTACTTCATTTCGACAGGTTGATCTATGCGCAATGAGTTTCGATAGGTTTGCTTGTAATTCCTGTCGATAAGTTCCATCAGCTTTTGATAGGTTCACCAACTGAGCTACAACACCATTCCATAAGTGGCATTTGTGTGATAGGTGCTAGGATCCTTTCAATAGGATGCTTTCTGCTTACTTTCAACTACCCGATAGGTTCCAAATGCTATCGAATACTCTGATCTCCATGACTTCTTCCTTTTCAGCCTTCAGATCCTATCGATAGGTTGCAATAACCTATCGATAGGTTGTTTTCAGCCTGTTTTTCCTTCTTCAGTGTTGCTTTGCTGTTGCTGCATGTCCCAAGTGGGCATTGGTGTGGAGCCCTTTTTGTGTGCCATAGTTGGGCTAGAGCTGTAGTGAGAAATGGACCTTCTTATGGAGCACTTTTGGGTGAATTTTTACACTATGACTATTTTTCATTGCTATCTGTAAAACATGCTCAACATGCACTTATTAGCCTACTCATAGGTCTATCAAAGCTCATGTTAAGGGGTGAAAAGTGGTACTTTTCACTGATTAACACCCGTCAATCGGCTAAGGTGTGTAAATGACAGAATCGTAAATGCTCAAGTAGGCCCGCCAAACGGCTAAGGCGTGTAAATGACCGAATCATAGGGATAAGTATAAAAAATGACAAAAATGTAGGGGTAAGTATAAAAAAAAAAATGAAAAGTTACTAAACGGGAAGAAACAAGCAAAGGAGCCAACTTCATGTAGAAGCTCTAAAAAAAATCCCCAGTGGAGTTGCCATCTGTGCAACTATGAATCTCATCGATCCGTCGCAACGATGCACACTCGCTAAAATGGATGGAGTCGCCACCCGGAATTTTTGGTGACCTGAGATACCACAAAATCAATATTAAAAGCACTTAAGTGCAAAAATATGACTCCAATTTACCGGTCTATGCCAAAGGCTCTTGGGTAGTGGCTTCGGTTATCGAACGAGATGGTGTTAGGCACCCGATCAACCCGTTTATAGGCAGTCTCTACTATGGTCAAATAAAAAGAAAAATAAAATATAAAACAACACTTCCTTTTGCCGAAAGGCATTCCCATCCTATTTAAGCCCCCTGCTATCACCGAAATTTCGGCGACGTAATGGCTCAAATTCTAGGATGGAGGAAAAGCAAAGAAGGTAGAGGAAAAGAGGGGAGAGCTGGAGCTCTCAGGCCCTTGTAGCACAGCCGTAGACCTTCACGTAGCTACGTTCCGATGAGCTTCCGATGGCACTTGATTAGAGAAATGGGTTTTGATATCTAAGGTTAGGGGGCTAGGAGGTAGGAGAGGGAGGCTAGGGCCTTGTTCTCACCCAAGCTAAGAGATTGATGGTGGAAAATGGAGTGTAAAAGGCAAACTAAGGTGCTAGAATTTTTGAGGTATTAGTGCTGGAAAATGGAGGGGGAGCTCACTAGAACTTTCTCTCTTTTGGAAAAAATTTCAAGCCTTTAATCAAAGGGGGGGGGGGGGGGGGGTCTCTATTTATAAAAGAGGAGAGGATTAGTGAAGGGTTAAAGGGCTAATTGGTTTACCAATTAGGTAATAGAGATCCATGGCTTTCTAGGTTTTCTAGGGCTTAGATAGGTGGGATTTGGGTTTCAATGGTAGATGATAGGGTGGGGTTTTAAGTGGCAAAAGGGTGAGGGCTAGTAGGGGTGCAACAGTCCTACCAAAACCAACCCCAATGGATGGGGTGGTCAACAGGTCAAACTAAAAATTTGAAATCTGACCAAATCCCAAAAATATTGTTCTTAAGCTTAGCGTGTGTATTAGACACGCTAGGTATGGGAACAGTGCTCTCTGAGAATCCTGGAGGTTCAAAACTCGCCATGGGGTCCACAAAAGCAATTTTTTCCTAGCGTGTCTATTAGACACGCTAGGCCAAAATCTGGCAAAATTGGCCCAACATGTCTATTAGACACGCTAGGCTAATTTCCTACAATTCGGCCTAATTTTCAAACCATCATATCTTTCGGTATACAACACGAATTGAGGTGATTCTTGGCTCACCCTCTTTCTGATGGGATAGGTCTCAGCTCCAGCATAGGTCTGTGGAAACTATGGCACTTCTCTTTACAATCACTACTCGGGAGGGTTTAAAACGGGTTCGAGAGGGGTTCTTATAGGTTAGGGTTGATTCCTAAGGGTAAGGGTCAAGGATATGCTTCTGAGGGTTTGGGTTAAGTGTTAAGGGTTCGGGAAGTTCTCTCGGAAGCTCAGAGGGTATGCCTTTCTCGAAGTGTAAGTTAATCCGGCCTTGGGCCAAATTTGGGTGTCTGTAGTGGGCAAATTCTTATTGGCTTGATATGGGTGCCACCAGTAATAGTTGAATTTTTATTTATTTATGGTGGGTGCTCCGAGATTTTTGGTGGACCTAGCCAGGCAGTCACCTAGCACAGTTAGGTCACACTAGTGTCCAATCAACCTTTGACCAATACAGATATCTAAGGGCAGGTGTTACAATAACCATGTCGGATGAACAAAAAGAGAAACATGCGGCCCTGAAGGCTGAGATGATGGAATTAGGATCTAAACTTCTTGATAGAAAGCTTACCTTAGATAGAGAAATTGAAATTGAAGCCTTTCTCACCAATGTCCTGCAAAATGACCATGATATGAAAAAGGAAGACCAGTAAATATCTTCTTGATGTTCAGAGATTACATCCGAGACATTGGAGCAACTAAAACCCGAATCATGCAAACTAAGTGTAAGATAAGGGTGATTTATGGAGAACTACTAAGGATTGAAAGCCATTTGAAAAGAATGAATAGTGGAAAATGATTTTGGGAAAAATAAAGCTTTTGTTTTTGGGGATTTGATAGTACTTCGTGATATGCCTTGCCATCTATTTTGCGACAAAAGCAATTATTTTGGAAAAGCTGAAACATTTTGGACAGTATTATAATTTGGGTTTTGTTTAAAAATTTGAGCACCTTGCCTAGCTGCTTTGAAAGGCAATTGCAAAATGGTAAATAAATATTTTGGGTATTTTGGAAAAGTTATCAATGAATATTTTAGGCTTTTTGAGTAAAATATCTTTTGAAATTTGGTCATCCTAATTTTTGTTTTCATGTGTTTGAGCATAGCATCTCATTTTTTGGTATTTATCATCCACATGCTTGAAAACCTTGATTATGACAAAAATTGAAAAACTTGAAAAGTTAGTATACATTTTCTTTTTACTCGAATTCTTACTAGAGAAACTTGACCTTCTTTCAGATGAGCCCAGCATATGGATCCCTTTACACCATGGAAGAGAGTAGGGAAACATTACTAGAACAATTTACTTCCCTAAAGAGCTCACTTGAACATAATCGAGAAATCCTACGTGAAAATTTACTCGAAGACCACTAGATGTGGACTACTACTCAAGAGTTGTTGAGTGTGCTTCGAGCAGATATGGAGAGGAGAGCTCGATAGCAGGCAGAGTTGAAACGCATAGAAGTAAACTTTAAAGAAGATTGAAACATTTGAAAACCCTCGAAAAGAGCCTTAAGAAGCTGATAGCAGACATAGAAAGGTTGCAAACTAAGACTTATTCCCCTGGACCATAGAAATAGATTTTTGAATTTCCCGATATGATCGTTTTGTCTTGATGTATGCTCATGTGAGCATAAAAACTTCGAAAACTTTAATGTTCACTTTTGAATGAAATTGTAATGGAATATTATGAAAATTTTGAAATAATGATCAAAATTTTTATTACACATGACTATCTTGTAGTTGGAAGCTATCTTACAATAAGTCAAAAGGAAGCCCCATCATCACTAAACATAAATCTCTTACAAATGGACGCATACACTCGAATCCTCGAGACGCTATATGAAATCCAACAAGGGAGAAAGATGCTACGTACGTATGAACAATTGTACTTACGGCAAATGAAAGATCACGAAAACATGTTGACATGTATTCAGAAGAAAAAGGATAAGATAATGAAGGAAAGATACACTACAGAGCATTTTTACTACGACACCTTATGCTTGCACTGAAGAAAATTGTGCCGAAGTAAGTAACATCTTAATTAATCAAGAAACCCGCCAGGTATGAGAAAATTACTTCTAGTCTATGGAAGAAAATGCCTGTGAACGAACTCGATCTCACTTACATAGAACACAATAGTTAATCCGCTTATAAGAACAAACCCTACGTGAAAAGAAGGGAGGTAAGATCTGTAGTAGTATTGCATTGAAATAGAATGATCACTAGATCTTGATTACTTGTAATCTGTAGGAACACTCAAAATTCTACTATTTTACATGAAAAGTCACCATTGTTGGTACCTGACTGAAACAAATGTTTCTCTAAAACAGCTTTGATGTTTGCACAGATAGGAAGTACCATGACTCCTTTAGAAATAATGAAGGAATTAACACATAAAAGGAAGAAACTGGAACAGGAAGGGCTTCTCTTCTTCCACCAATGTGCTTTGCACAGATCATCGATCTAATACCTCAAACCCGAATTGACCACCTGACTAGCGAAAGGGATATCTTGGCAATCCGCATTCCTCTTCTCATGAGAAACCCACCCGATAAAAATGAAACTATCCGACACATGAATGACGTGAAACAAAGACTCCAAAACTATAAGTGTCACCTCACCAAAGAAGATGTTGAACTTCGCCAGAGTGAGGGAATTCTGACCACAGTTCTAGATGAAATCGATAGGCTCAACGCCGTTATCGTTGAAACTGAGACCTTGATGGAAATCGCAGGTATTTCCAAAACATTCTTGATAGTTTTGATTTCGAGGATTGAATCCACTTTAAAGAGGGAGAGATGTAACACCTGTCTCTAGATCTCTGTGTTGGTTAAACTATTGACTTAGCACTGATGAGACCTGACTGTGTCAGGTGACTGCCTGAGGCCAGGTCTACCAAAATTCTTGAGGCACCACCTTAAAATAATGGAAAAGTCGTTATTTCTAGTGGCACCCATAGGGCACCTCATTTAATGGAATGGGTGTGTTAGAAAACTAGTAAAACAGACAACACATCTTATGCCCTAAAATTACCACGGATTATTGCATTGACAAATTTCGACCCGAGATCTGACCCAAATTTGGCATGAACCTTTGTGGTAATGAGAAGATCATCACCAGCGGATTGGATTCTAGAATTTATCACAAGATTTATAGATGTATCGAGTCAAAGAATGACCCATAAAATAAAAGATTTGAGATGTGATAACACCTAGAGTTAAGTGTTAGTGTTTTCCACGAAGGAGTGGCATTTCTTGTAATTCCAATAAAAGCCCAAGGGCAAATGTAATTAATATTCCTAATTTTTGTAATTAGAAATTTGGATATTTCAAATCTCCAGTTAATCCCTTCCCTTAATTTATTTGATTTAAATTTGACCCGTCTTACACCACCCATTTTACATTGGAGAAATCTAGGGTGTAAGATGCACTAAGTTGCATGCATCACAAGATCTAGACGAAATTGGACATTCACAAGTTTTGAGGTCCTAGAAGACCAGAAAAGGCAAGTCAAATTGGGAGTGTGTGGAGTCAAATGGGTCAATGCCTTGGGCGCATGGAGAAAAAGAGGAGAGAGTGTGTGTTTTGGAATTTGGAGAATACCATGGGAAGGAAGGGTGTGCCACATGGCACCATTTTTCAGCCCTTGTCTCCCACCTCCATCCTCAAAAATTTAGAATTTTACAAAGGCCTCTCCATTCTCCATCCTTCTTCATCTTTTTCCTCTCGTCAACCTCCACTAGAGCCTAGCTTTCTAGAAAATTTACCCCATAAATCCCACCAACAAATCTAACATCCAACACCACCACTCTACTCCCCACACCTCCTACTCTTACATATATAATTTCAGACTTCATTCCAGCCCTTTCAACCACAAGAACAGTGGCAAACCAGCAAGGGAAGAAGAAGCCTAGCTAAGGTAAAGTTTTAGTCTAGTATTGTGTAAATTTCTAGTCTTGTTTTATAAAACTTTTGCCATAGTTTATATGTTTTGTTGGGATTGAATGGCTGGAATTCTGGGATGAACATGTTCCCACATGAAACCAGCATATGAGGGCCCATGGTCGTGATCTATAGGATCACCTAAAGCCATCCAATGGTCCATGATGGCCATATAGGCCTAGACTACTAGATTTTTGTATCTTGTGGTTTTTCTTGTATATTGTCATGATTGATTTTGATGCTATCCTAGTATTATGGGGAAATTAAGGAATCGAGTATATACCTGAGAAAGGAGTAGCTATGCATGTGATCTTTCTGTCCATGCAAGGCCATCCAATGGTCTAGATTGACCTAAAGGGTCAAACCAAGCTATTTTGCCTTTTTCTTGGATTTTCTTGTATTTTGAAGGGAAAAATGTAGAATTTTATATAAGATATTTTCAGATTTATGAAATGGGATATGGACCTAAGAATGGGAAAGTCATGCATGTGATCATGGGGTCCATACAAGGCAATCAAATCGTCCAAATTGACCCAAGAGATCAAAATATGCTATTTTGTAACTTAGCTTGAAATTCTTGTATTTATAGTAAAATAAAACAGGATTTAGAAATAAGACTTTTAAAAATTCTGGATTGAGGTTTGGATTTGAGAAAGAAGATGCCATGCATGTGATCTTTGGATGCATGCAAGGCCATCTAATGGTCTAGATTGACCAAAAAGGGTCAATTCTTGGAAAATTGGTATTTTCCTAGGATTTCTTAGTGTTTCAATAAAATAAATAGTTTATCAATTTTAAAATCCCAAATATTTTGGTCAAAAAATGAACCAGTGACCTTCGATGCTAAGCTTGTGATCTGGGTGATCACACAAGGCCATCCCCTGGTCATGATGTGGCCAACTTTGACTACTATACACCAAAGTGTAGAAAATTTGGTATCTTTGGATTTCCTTGATGATACTATGCATTTTCAGAAAAATGATTTGTATGATTGGATAATATAGGCATTGTAGGTCATGATCATGAGTTTGTGATCTCTGTGATTCATCTTGATATTCACGGAATTCTAGGTCAAATGATGGAAATAGATGTATAATTACTCCATTTTATAATATAGTACGATATAGTTGCTTATTTTACATGAAAATTTCTGTAGAGAAGTAGGCTGAAATCTCATTATGTTCTTGATAAATGATTCATGATAAACCCTAGAAATTTATTGCTTTTAATCTAGTTAAATCACGATTTTTATGTATGGTTCTAGATCGCTTAATTCTAGAATGGTTATATGTGTATAGTATGGGATTATTGCCTTGTTTTGTGAAATTCGAATAAATTATTTTTAACATGATTAAGTGGCTGGAATATAGTGAGATTACATGGTCACATCTCAGAAAATGTTAATTCATTTATTGATCTTGAAGAATGCACAATCAAGTGGTCTCAATTAGTTGTTTTGAAACTTGTTTAATTTGCAAGGATTTCTTGAATAAAATACCTAGAGCTTGCTTGTTTTGATCGTAGGATCACTACGTCAAAATGAGGAATAAACCACTTTAGCTTTATAAAATAAACTATTGTTTAAAATAGTCGTATAATATTCCACTCACTAAAAGAGTCGTTTTACCCTCAAAAGCAATAATTTTTTAATTTTAAAACACGTCACAGCTACTGTCAAAAGAAATTGTTAGTTAATTGACTCTAAGGGACAGTGGCTTATTAAACCATGGCCACGAGAGCTTATATTTAATCGCGAGATCTTTTCGCTACAAACTAATCGCGAGATCTTTTCTCTCGCTCCAACACCACTCTCATCGAGAAAACCCCTCTCTGCGTTTCTCGAATTTCTGTCTCTCCATTTGCTCCAATCAGATTTGGGTGATCTCCCTCCTTCCCAAACCCTAACTCTGTGTTTTGATTCGATTTTGGCCTCAAAATTCGCGGAATCAGAGGCAGAAAATGGAGGAGTTGAGTTGGCGGCGGAGATCTGAGATCATGTTCATCGGTTTTGAGTGCTAGAGGTCGAGATCTGAGATCATGTTCATCGGTTTCGATTTTAAGTGCTAGAGGTCGAGTCTGAGATCATGTTCATCAGTTTCGAAATTGGCGGTGGGAGATGAGGTAAATGTAAGTTTGAACATATGATTGTAGTTTCAAATTTTGTGAATGCTACAGAATTAGGGTTTCTGTGGTTTAATTTGCTGTTTGCGTCTAAGATCTGGAAGATCAGTACTACTTTGATTTCGTGAATGTTGCAGATTTAGGGTTTCTGTGGTTTGATTTTCTGTTTGGGTTTAAGATCTGGAAGATCACTTTGATTTGGATTAGAGATTTGAAGGCTTTATTCAACAGGTAGGGTGATTTCTTATCTGTTTATCTTAGATTTTTTATCTGTTTATCTTAGATCGCTGTCGGATCTACTCGCTCTAAGCTTCTCGTAGATCTGGTTGGAGATCCTCTCGATTTCGGTATGAGATTAATTTTTGCATATATTTATCTTCTATATATTGTTCATCCGTTATTAATTTTCTTGTATATTTGTGAAAATAGAAAGATAAGATGGTTTTATCTTCTATGATATAACTTCAATTTCATCCATATTTAGTAAATAAATATATTTTTAACTTTTTATTCAAAACTATTTTTGCATATATTTTATCTGTGCTTCTTAGATATTGAAGATTTCATTCGGAAATAGCTAAAAGAGGACTTCCAATAGTAGAAACCAAAACAACCTCATATGGATACAAAATAAAACCCGAGCCATATTTGTGTACAAGGATCATATCTAGTTAACCAGAGCATATGGTTAAAAGAACATACAGAGTTTATAACCCCCTGATTTGTCAGTAATGAGCAGATTTTTAATTTATTTCAATACAATATAATCTGCCTAGAATTTGATATTTATAAATTTTATTAATAGTGGAAATTCTGCTTAATACTAATATAATTCCCTATGCTTTGTAGGGATATTCAGAAAGGCACAGTAATTTTACAACTCTTCTAGGACAGGGATCTTTTGGTCCAGTCTATAAAGCTATAATGCTTACAGGTGAAGTGGTTGCTGTAAAGGTTCTCGCTTCTAATTCAAAGCAAGGAGAGAAAGAGTTTCAAACAGAGGTACCGTGCTGAATTCCGTTCCATGTTCCTAAGATAAAAGTAGACTTTTTTGTCCAAAACGGCTTTCTTGAAATAAAGTTCTCGTTAGAAATCTCTTCCGAAGCCCCTTATCTTTTATTAAGCATATTTCGTTCTGTATTTGTTCGACAAGGTTACGTTTCATACTTGCTTGAAATATACTTACATGGTGGACAAGGAAAAGGTGGTTCCATCTATTATAGGATCTAGTCTTTTCTTTGTTTGTATCTCCGAGACACCCAAAGGGCCAAACAATGTACCTCGGGAGACCCGGAAAATTCTTAATTCTTATTTTAAAACTAAGCTTCATGATTAAATAAAGAAGGTTTTTGCTATACTTCACGAAGATCTTAGTAATAAGAAATACCATTTACTATTTTCTCGGTATATCTTAAGGGTTGAAGGCATTTGCTATAATTTATGAAGGTCATTGTAAGAAGAAACACAATTTAGCACGTAGGTAGGTACATCTTAAAAGGGGTCAAAAGTTATTTTAAATCGCATGCTTCATCCATCTATCTTATGTAGCTCCAATAAATCAGATCCAAGTGGTTTCAATTTCAACTTTCAAATATCCCATCTTAACATATGGCATTTACTGACAAGTGGATTGTAATATATGACTTAATAGAAAAATTCCAGAGTTTGCAACCTGATAATATCATTTTCCAAAAATGCATGAATTTTCATGTCTATATATTTTGAAACTAGGTAAAAAAAAACATTTTATCAAAAGGGTTGTTAATTATAGTGATAATGATTATATTTCAAGTTTGTAAAATTGGCATACAAACGTTACAGTGCAAGTTAATATATTGCCCATGTACATTACAGTAAAAATTTAAAGTCAATGTATTGAGGCATTTTACATAGGCATGCCTGAGCTTACGGAAAAGTTATCTTTCTATATAACAAAGAATCTCTGCTTTGACATTGTGTTTCATCTTTGAAAGTTCCCAGAGAAAAATAGCCTTAGGACCATTTCTCACTTATCTACGCTACCATTTCTTCCAATAATTGTCATTAGGCTACTCCAATTTGTCGCTGCTATTTAGGCTGGTCATGTTTCTTGGGCAATTTTCTTTGTGATCTTACACTTTTCTATCTATAAATGATATTCAATGATCCATTTCCTAGATTCAGATTTATCGAGTCATGCAATCAAGGTATTTTAGTCATTTGAATTTGAATTTCTTGTACTAATTACTAAGTTTCTTTTCATTAATGTCTTGATCTTTACATATGTTAGGATCTGTCTAACTGTGACACTACAACATCTTCTCCTCAACAGAAATTCTATATTTCATGGTGGATTACAGCCACACAATTACTGCCTTTCGGTACTGAAAAGAGAGATTCATCATACGTTCCAATGATCCTTTTGCACAATAGTAAGCGGATTGGAGAGGTCTATTTACATGCTTTTGTTGTAACATAATCGCGTCCTCCATTGATTTAGGACTCGTGAAATTTCTCGTGTTTCAAATGATTGTTTTTCTTAGCTGTAAGAAACCTGATTTTTGCTTGGCATCTTGTAGTTGCTGTTGTTCCTTATTATTGAAGCATAAATGGCCATAAAAGAAGGAATAATAATTTTTGGAAGGACTAGGATGTATCTTTTGGAAATTGAGAACTCGACTAGGGTTCTGTGTTCCTAATAGAGATTATGGGATGGGACTTAAGTGACCATAAGTGATCACGTGATATCACCTATGGGAGGGGGATCCTTTGTTCTATTCTACATAATGTATTTTACATTTTTTTTATCGGCATATATATTTTACATATTCAAGCAATATATAAATCTAGGACCTAAAGGTGCTCTTTTCATGCTAAGAGATTATAAATTATCATGTAGTCTATGGATGTTCCAATTGCCTCTAAACTAGTAATGAGTAAGTACTTGTTCCTAACACATTCAACATATCTCCTAAACTATTCCTAAACTATTCCTAAACTTGATACATGTTCCTAAACAAGGATTGGTCCATTTCCTAGAAAGTATTTAACTCGGATCGAAACCAAAATAAAAAATAAAATTTACAAGTATAATCTAACCTTCTTAGTCTCTAACCTTAGTTCTTGCGGTCTTTCTCTACATCAGCCTATCCCAATTTATAGCAGCTTCATCACACATGTGATGGCTAGAGGCCAGCCAATGACTTATACAAAGGAGTCCACAACTGCAATTTTTGTGCTAGTGATGAGTCTCTTCATTTAGGCCAGCCAATGAGACCTATACAAAGGAGTGCCTTTGGGTAATAGATATTTTACGTGCCAATAAAGTCTCTTCATTTAGGCCAGCCAGCAGACCTATGCAAAGGAGTCCACAGGTAATAGACTGCTGCATTTTACGTGGTCAAGAAAGAGTCTCTTTAACTAGTAAAGTTTGAAAAGTTCCCAACCCTTCAATTGGGCTATAATGGGGAATTAAAAATAGAATTTGAAAAGTGCTCAACCCTTCAATTGGGCTGCAATGGGGACATAAAAATAGAAAAAGTAACTTTAAAATCGTCAATTTGGTTGATATATTGGAATAAAGCTTTAATCATTATATGATATATATATATATATATATATATATATATATATATATATATATATATATATATATATATGTATATATATATATATATATATGTATAAATGTCGAAGAGCCTTGGTGGGTATAAGTCGCTATTAGTTGCTATCGATAAGTCGCATCGATTTTGTTCTACCTGCTATAATTAGTATAAGTTGCTATCAGTATTTTGTTCTTGGAAATCAGATCACTTCTTGGGATCTGTGCCACATGGAACATCATGTGTTTTGGTATATGGTCAAAATGGGGGAAAAACCACTATAGCATCATAAAATAAACCACTGTTTAAAATAGTGGTGTAATATTCCACTCACTAGAATAGTGGTTTTACTCCCTAAAAGAGTTTTGTAAATTTAAAACACTGTCACGTGCAAATCTCGTGCAAATGTATCGGGCCAACCCAGACGAAGCCCTAATTCAAAAACTACCTCTCTTTTCTCTCTTTATATATCTCTCTAACAAAACCGCTCCCTCTTCGTCTCCACTTCTTCGATCTTTGAAACCCAACCCTCTCTCACCTCTTCCCCTCTCTCTCGCTCTCTCTCCCTCTTTGAAACCCTAGGCTCCATCTCCCTCTTCGAAACCCTAGCCTCCATCTTCCTCTCTTCTCTCTAATGAAATCCCTAGCTTCTCCCATCATTGCAGCCATAAAGATTCTTGCAATCCTCCTTAGATCTACAAAATTTCATTTCCATTTCCAAGACCTAGAAATCCCCCAATCGGATCTATGAAATCGGTGTCGTTTGGGCTCTAATTGTTATGAGTTGATCGAAAAAAACGAAAAAGCTGCAGTGTCTATCGGATCTATAGTGGTTTTGTATTGATAGGTAAATACAAAACATCATTAGATATATAATCAAGATTATGAAGAACATCATCAGTCCTTTCAAAAGCTGACTTCTTCAAATGTTAGAGCTCCTTAAAATCCATGGAACTCATCTTATCACCGGAGGTGGTGGCTAAAAGGCTATTTATAAGCTGGATCATTTTATGATACCCCGTAGTGAGAGTCAATTCCCCCTTCCAATAATAATAATGATAATAATAATAATAATACTAATTAGCATATCTACTAAAGGAAGGGTGGCTTGCCTTTACTCTATCACAAACTTCCCTGAATCGGTAAAATTCTCCATGTGGACCACTAGCCTTAAATTGTCCTACCCGATTCAACAAATTTCTGTATTAATGAGTGATTAGCCTTTTATTTTGGAGATTGCTGATTCAGTTGGTTGAATTTTAAAAGGCGCTTCCGAATTATATTTTTTTTCATTCTTAAAGGTAAGGCGCGTCTTGTTCTTTGTTATTATATTAATGAGTGATTATGATTTTGAGATTATGATTTTGGATTTGATTATGAAAAGGTATATACCTTTCATTTCCTCTAATAGCATTGTTTCTAGTAAATTTAGTAATTTCTGCTTTTTTCAGGAGATTGACCACACAAGTTATATTCGCCAAGGCTTTGATGCTCAACCATTAAGCTATTTTCTTAAGATTCTTGACAGCAACTTGTTGAGGAACTCAGATGTAAGATATGTTCTCTTTTAGACTCTGTTTTCTCTGTGATTGTGTGTACACTCATTATCCATAGTATCAGTTTGCAGACTTGTTGCGTAAGACATCTGCGGCTTATTCTGCATTTTTACAGTTTTATCTACGTGAAGTGTAAAAGGATTTGGGGTTATATATATTAGCAAAGTTTTATGACCTTCAATTCCTGAATATCCTTAATTTGGTGCCTTTTGAGTTTCTTATATTGCCTAGACAATGAAACATCTTACGTGAGTCTCAAACAAATAAGTTTCTCATTATCAAAGCTCTGGGTATCATAGATTAAAATAAGTAATTTGAAAGAACTTTGGTAATTTGATTGAACTTTTCAAAGAAGTAATTTGAAAGATTTATTGGTAATGGATTTTTCTATGGACCAGGTTTTTGCAAAGCTATCAGGTTTCAATTCTCAAGAAACCAAGATCAGCATCATAAAAGGTGTCAGTGGCATCATTAGGCCCTCTAGGTAACATATATATTAGTGTTATCAAGGCAGACAATTAGAAACCAATTCTTTATATAATTTAATGGCCAGTTCAAATTGGAGTCAAAATCCAAATTTTATAATTTAATGGCCAGTTCTATTCTTAGCTAACAGTCCTACTTTTTGTAGTGTGCTTGGTGCTAAGGTAAAAATCTTAGGCTGTTCAGCATGTAAGTTCGAGTTCGGAGAGAAGCCACTTTGTGGGTAAGAAGTCAGAGGTCTCTATCTTGTCCACCCCTCGAACACCCCCCATCCATACGGGAACGTCACTGTTTCTTAATTCCCTCCTTTCAACCATTCATTTACTTGGACTTGCTATATTATACTTGATCTGTCTCTGGTTCGTGTTATCCTCTGTTTTGTATCTCTATATAAGGCTTACCTGTTTAGTCGGTGTGCTTTTTAAATTTTGTTTGCATCTGAAAGATGAAAAGTAACGAGATAAGTTGATAAACTTATTGGCTATTGCCTTATTGGCTTCTCTGGGCCAATAAGTTGATAAACTTATTGGCTTCTCTGGGCCAATAAGTTGATAAACTTATTGGCTTCTCTGGGCCAAAGCTCTGCTTCGAACTTTAATGGTGGATCCAAAGCTTCACACCGCTGTTTGTTTGAGAGATCTAGATCTATGAGTTCTGGTTTTTGTAAGTATTGCTTTGTTTTTGGATTTTTTGTTAGATAATATTTTTAAGTTTCAGAAATAATTATTTTTGTGAAGAAAACTTAAAAAAAAAAAAATTAATATTGAGGCTTTTGCTTCTTCAAATAAACTAGGATTTGAGATCTTTTGTGTCTTCATCAAAAGCATTGTACTTAATATTTCAACTTTAATTTGTTTTTTATGTGTTAGAGAGGTTAGGGTTTGAAGTCGCTGTTTTTCTCTCCACGGGATGGTTCCTTGTTATATTTCTGCTTTAATTTGTTTTTTATCATTTGATTTAATTAAAAATAATTAATATTGAGGCTTTTGCTTTTTTAATGGCTAATATTGTTGATACTTGTCTTTTCCCTCAATTCTCCTACTTGAGTTTTTTTTTTTTTTTTTTTGTAGAAGATGCCTCCAGCAATCCCAAACAAAAAATGGATGACAATAGTAGAACGTCTGTCTTCTGAATATCTCGATGGCGTTGCATCATTTATTTTGTTTGCAAAACAAAATGTTGAGGATGTTAATTGGTGTTGTTGTCCGTGTGTTAAATGTCGAAATTTTCAAAAGCATAACCTTGAAACCATTATGGAGCATTTAATTTGTGATGGCATGGATAGTTCGTACACGACATGGACATATCATGGGGAGTCGTCTTCTACAAATTGTGTTGATGTTGGGGTTTCTAGTAGTTCAACTAGTAACCAAAATAATGATATGTTTCCAAGAATGGAAGAAATGTTGAACAACACATTTGGACATGTTCATCTTGAAGACTTACCTGAGGATGAAGATGATGATCAGGATGAAGGTGATGATCAGGATCCACATGATTTACCTGAGGATATGGAGTACAGTAATTTGAAGAAACATGCATTAGAACCACTATATCCGTCATGTAAGGGTGAGCATACGAAATTGTCAACTTCTGATTGAGTTGTTGAGTATGAAGGCTAGACATCGATGGTCTAATAAAAGTTTCACGAGTTGTTAAAAATGCTAAAAGAAATTTTGCCCGTGTCAAATACTTTACACGATAGCACCTACGATGCAAAGAAGTTAGTTAAGTCTTTGCATGAAACATGAGATTATTCATGCTTGTCGCAATGATTGTATATTATATTGGAGATCATGCGAGATAAAAATGAGTGTCCTACATGTGGTGAGAGCAGATAGAGACCCGTGGAAGCTTCAAAGCAAAATTTTAAACAATTACCGTGGAAGAAGTTAAGATACTTTCCACTAACCCAAAGACTTCAAAGATTATACAGTGTACCATGGATTGCAGAGACGATGACATGGCATGCAAATGTAATTGAAAATGAAAGTTACATGGGTCATCCAGTGGATTCTTCAAGTTGGAAATCAATCAATGCTCGTTGGAGTAACTTTTCTCTTGAGACACGTAATGCTCGTTTAGGATTTGCAACAGACAGATTTAATCCTTTCGGAAACAAGAGTAATTCTTATAGTTGCTAGCTGTTATGATTGTTCCATTTAATCTTCCTCCATATATGTGTATGCGAAAAGAGTTTACAATGTTAACTCTATTAATTCCAGGCCCAAAAGGTCCAGGGCACAACATTGATGTCTACTTACAGCCACTGATTGCAGAGTTAAATGAATTATGGTCCGCTGGTGCTACAACATATGACTCTTATAAAAAATCTATGTTCAACATGAAAGCAATTCGATTATGGGCTATACATGATTTTCCAGCATATGGCCATCTTTCGGGATGTAGGACAGCGGGAAAGTATGGTTGTCCTGTTTGTAGTGAAGAGGTTGATTCGGCATGGTTATCACATGGAAAGAAATATGCGTACATGGGCTATAGAAAATTTCTTACTGATATGAGTCATCCTTTCAGAACTCAAAAGTCACAGTTTAATGGGAAGGAAGAACATAGAAAGCATCCCCGCCGGTTGAGTGGTTCTGAAGTACTATGCAAAATGAGATGTATCAATCACAGGTTGATATGCTTAGACATGAGCTTGATGAGGAGCGTAGAGCACGCAAGATCCTTGAGGAAAAAGTGAATTTACTATCACCTCTAGCTCCTTCTAAAGGGACATCTATATCGACATCGGTTGACCAATTCGATTCTTATCAGGTATAAATTCAATGTTATGAAATAATAATCATTAGAGTTGTCATTGTCATATCTTATTGAAAGCACTTTTGCATTGTTGTTTTAGTCTCTCTTAAACTCTACAGTTTAAAGGCTATAATTTTTTTAGGAAACTCGACCGTCATCGGTTCAGCCTGAGATACTTGTGAACCAACCATCCATGCGCTGCCTATTGAAAAACTTAAAGAATAAAGCCATTGGACTAGGGCGAATGCATAGAGAGGCGACAACGTCAAGAGTTTCATACGCCATCATAATTGATAATATTTTCGAGGTCAATACAGAATTATATGCGAGCGAAGGAACATTTGGCGATGTTACAATTGGTGATATTATTACTTGGCCCAAGGGACTTGTAGATTTTATTTGATCTTGTTTAGGGGTAAATTTGATTCTATTTTACTAAGTGATTTTATTTTCATAAATATGTTTATATTTCCATCTAGCCTACTCACATTTTCAATTATAAAATAAAGCAAAAGTTGAAGTTCTCACTTTTCTTGTTGTAGCCCAAGACCCAAAAGGCAAAGGAAGAACAATAAAGATCAAATGAAGAACTGCGATCAAATGAGATGATTTAAGAACATCTGCGAATGGTCGGCTTTTAACATGCCATAGCTTTTCAGAGGATTTTTTTTTTTTTTTGTATTTGGAGAAAATTGAGATGATTCATCTCCTACTTTAGGGCTGAAAAAAAAGCAATACATGAAATGAACTAGTCATCAATCTTTTTTTTTAAATATCTTATTCATCTCCTACTTTAGGGCTGAAAAATTGGCCGCTGAAAAGGTATGCATGGCTTTATTCCCTGATCCAATATTGACTTTTCTTGTATTGAGTCAGAGGTAATTCTATCTATTTGAACACTATTCTGCCAATAGGTAGTAGTACCACCAATCACTTGAAATGAACTAGCACCTTTTATCCCTGGCGAGACCTCCAATCACAACCCCCTTAAAACAGGGCTGCATTCTGCCAATAGGTAGTAGTACCACCAGCATAACCTTTAATTACTCGGAGTGTGTTAAGGAATTTACTGTTTCCCTAACTTAGTGACTATGTTAGGGAATTTACTGCACCCTGACTTGGTGACTATGAGTGTGTTAAGGAATTTACTGTTTCCCTAACTTAGCTGATGTGTGTTGTTGCAAAGATCTAATGTCATGAATTAGATGAAAAATCGAAGAAGCCAGTTGTCCAACAAAAAGGATGTTTCAAAGTGACATCAGAAAATGTTGAGTCAGAAAAGGTGAAGTGGCTATCATTGTTCTGGTATGATATTCCATTTCCAACTTATTTAAAACAAATTATTACAAATTATAGTGGAGTGTCTAGATTAGTAGTGCCTATGTAAGCTGTTTGGACGATGCAGGGTTCCATAAAAGCTTCTATCGAGCATGACGATTGAGCTGAGTCCCTTTCTGATGAAGACCTAGCACTTTCTCCGACCTTAGGACCGTCTACATTAAACTTTTGCAGCATTTCCTATTTTTATTATCCATAGTCGTAGCTTTTGTTAATGATAGATTAACATCCATCAGTTTGCTACAGAAATCCCAAATTACATCATTATTTGGAGCCGAGGTTCTTTGGGATAAAGGATATACTGGTGCAAAGGTGAAAATGGCAATATTTGATACTGGAATTCGAGCTGATCACCCACATTTCCGAAATATAAAGGTACATACCTTTTGCACAAAAAATAGAAGGCATTAAATTTTTTATGGTCCCAGCCTTTCACTACTTGATTAGCTGTGATTTGTGATTTGCGATTTGCAAGAACTTTAAGTGATTTGTGTTCAGCTAGTCTTGTGCATGATTGTTGTTAGTCTTGTTAGTCTTGTTAGTCTTGTGCATGATTGTTGACTTCATACTGTCTTGCACAAAAGGAATGCTGCTATGGCTGTCCCTGCTATTTTAAAATAGGGTAGTTTTGTTAACACCCACAGAAACTTGGAGGGCACCTACCCCAAAAATCATCGATTTCTTTGAATCGGATGATGGAGATTGTTTTTCGCCCTTGCCAAACAAGGGATCTTGAGACCATGTGAGTACTATCAGACGGATAGTTTTTATTCCACATGGCATAGATTTCAAAAAATGGCCCTAAAATCACATGGCGCACATCATGCTCAAAGGTTATTTTAGGGCCCTTTTTTGGTGATTTTTTCCATGTGGAATCGAAATCTGACTGTATGATGGTACGCCCATGATCTTAAGATCCCTTTTGTGGAAGATTGGGGTGAAAAAAAATCTCCATCTTCTGAGTCAAAGCATTCAATGGTTTTTGGCATAGGTGACTTCCAAGATTCCATGGATGTTAATACAGCTACCCTATAAAATATATCAATCTTCTCACCAATCGTCGATCATCAAGCTTAAGGACAGCCTTTTAGCTACCAAATTATGACAAAACTTAATTATATTTTGAGCTTCCCAAGTTCGAAATGGACTTGCAAATTTCTTGTTTATTGTTGACTTCATATCATATTTCTAAAAGCAATCTTTGGTGCTATGTGACACTTGACTCTCTCGAGATCCTAAGGTTATGAATAGCCTTTATATAGCCTCCAAATTTGTTTCAATTGATGAATTTCTGATTTATATGGGCCCTGACGTTTGTAGAAATCCGATTTGGACAGGTTTAATGCGGTAAAAGGGATTTCACAGATCTCGAGAGTGGACAATTCATTCTTTTATTTTTTTAAATTGAAATATGTGGAAGCCAAATGTTCATGGAGCTCTGCATCTAAGATACACTCCCTTTTTATAAAGGGCTCTTAACAACCCACGTTACAAAATTCTCTAGATTAATCAAAATTTTGGAAAAGTTCTCCGAATTGGTAGTCCGTTGAACCTTTTGCCAAATATTCGCTTGATTTGTCGATTCCCTAAATTTTTCTCGATTTTCCAAATTTTCATCATGGTGATACATGCTTTAATCATGCATCAGATTTTTTTTTTTTTAATTATAAATTGTTAATACATATGGACTATATAGTATTTTATAATCTCTGAGTACCTTTCGAATTTTTCCCTGAATCTTTCCCGCATTTCTCCTAATTAAACTGATTCATGTGCATGTTCTTTACTTACTCTATTTTACCTTATCTAATTACACAGGGCCTCTTAATGATTTGTATTTTGGTTCACCATGTACAAATCACAAGAAAATAGTTTGAGTCTGTGTAGCTCAATAATGGGTTTGCTTATCAATATGGAATTATGGATGCTTATCAATATGGAATTATGGAATTATGGAATTATGGATGATTTTTATTATTATTATTATTTTGCGTATCTGAGAATGTGAGTAGGGGAATGAAGAAAAAAAAGTGCTTTGAAAGCCTATTATGTAACGGATTTTGTTAGCGTTTCTCTTTAATATCAATGTATATATTCTCTGTTTTTTTATTGAAGTGCTGTATTTTGGTTATTTTTTACTTGTCATTCTTAGGTTTATTTATTTTTATTATTCTAATTTTCTTAATTACGTAATATATATATATATATATATATATATATATTGTTTGGAGAAGAGTACCAGGTTTGATTTGAGTTTGTGGTAATAAAGGTCCACAAATGTGTTATGCTTAATCGATTTGATTAACCTGTTGGGTTGTATCTGACTTTTCTTTTTTCTTCTTTTAAATAGTTAGTTTATGGGTTATCTATTGGTAGCCCTGTTGTTGGGTAAAGTTACAGATTTCTTGGTTTGATTTATAATAGCCTTTATTTAGTTCTCTTGATATGCTTAATGGGGATGTTCAATACATCAATCATGCATATGGTTCTTAGTAGCTTATTATAATCATATTTTATGAACTTGAAGTTTTTTTAGCTTGAATTAATGTTTTACAATTTTATGTACATATATTCAACGATGTGGACAATGTGCCTGACAGGTGCCCGATTAAAATGGGGACACTCTTTGATTCAACTTGGTACACAATGTGGATGAATATGTGAGGACATGTGTAGTGTCGCAAGAAAATACCAATAGTATTATTAGAACTGTCTCCGTGCTCGGTAAACTTGGGAAATTTTGTTGATGTTATCTGTTAAAACTCAACGATACACATAAATATGTGTTAGTAAATATTATGCTAACACGATACACATAAATATTGCGATAGTTACGAGTGATGAGTCAATCTCTAGACACATGCGACACCAATACTCCTATTTAGCTAACACTTGACCACTAAGTAAGTGAATTTATTTCATGTTATTTACATGAAATGGCATTTTATTTTATTTGATGGGTAACTTTGAGCTCGAAGATGCAATTTTGGGGATGCATCGTCAACCTTAATTGTCAACATTTTGGTGATCGATGGATATTTACATTATTTATCCTTAATTGTTCACATTTTGAGACAAAATGAGGATTCTATTTTACGATTACGCATGATGTCCTTCATTTGCAGCAATCAAAGGTTCCTCTGTTGTCTTCCACATGGATGCTTGGGACCCCTTATGCGAGATTTTTATCAGCAATACAAGTTCACTGTACAAGGTAAAGCACTTTTTTTATGCACAAGACTAATCTTATTGAATTTTGGACTGCTTGCTGTTAGAAGTTACAGCCCATTAAATTAGTCATGGATGAGAACTCCATTGACTTTTGGTCTCCTCACTATTAGAAACATTTAGATCAAGTCATTGATGATGAATCCATCTTCAGGTACGAAAAATGTAATCCATGCTTGCCAAGAATGCAAAATGAGTGATCACGAATGTACTCTGAGAATGGTTTCTAGGGTCCCTTTTAGGGGTATATTTCATGTAAAATCAACATCTGACCGATTGATTAGGTGAAGCATGATATGAAGATCAGTTTTGTGGAAGGCTGCCTAAAACAATATCCATCATCTGATTCAAGGCATGCAACAGTTTTCACGTCTGAAAACCTTGGTTTCAGATATTAAATCTTCACTTGTAGATACCGGTACCCTACTATTAATTCTTGCCACGTGATGTCAATTTTATGGCGGGATGTCAATTTTAAAACAAATCCTCACTTGCAAAATCGCCCATTTCACATACTATTTTAAATCTCGATTAGAGTTATGTCTCACCAAACCCGAGACCGACACCTCCAGGTCAATACAATCCCATATGGGTTGAGACTGTGACTACAAGTCTATTATATAGGCTTGAATCATCCAAATATATGCCCGACCCAATTTGTTACATCAATGCCGAAAACAGAAAACACAAGTGAAATGTCTCTAATGTACATTTAGACAAATTTTCAAACACATAGTTTTGTCAATAAATTAGGTTCCATCAGCTATCAACCCAATGGAATACCAACTTATCCTACATCTACTAACATACTCAGGAAAAAAGGAATTGCCTGTTAATAAAAAGGTATTGCCTGTTAATTGAATATAGGTACGCATCCTGTTTTAAAAAATATATAGATCTGCAGTTACAATAAGCACAAAACAGCAATTAGGAACCGAATACCTACCTCTGTATACATGAATTTACGAAATAAACTAAGATACAAAATGAGCCATCTAGTTTGGAAAATTAACTACAGATCACAACCAAACCAAACTACAGGTTGACGTCTATATTCATTACATTCTAAGGTGCTTGTATTTTCAGTCCTTATAGGCAAGGTTGTCAGTATGAGAAAATTTTTTAAACTTTGATTTGAATTGTAGATTCGTTAGTCCTTATAGCCATGAATGCCAATTGAAAGGAGAGAAGAATGCTATTTCTCGTCCTATCATTTAAATTGGATATGTCTCCGGAATTACGCTTCGAGATGAGTTTGTGTCATAGAGACCCACGAGATGATGTGGGTGTTCTTATAATCTGAGTTGGTTGGCGTTGTGTTTGTTTGAATGTGGGTGTTCTTTGAATGGTCTATGAATGTTTATTCCTTATCTAAAAGTTTTGCAAAAGAAGCAATCTAATTTCTGGAATACTTTTGGGACGTTTTGATCCTTCATCTGGAATGGGTACTGCAATTTAAACATCTGATCAGCTGGCTTAATTTTGTGATTGGTCAATAAGAAACCTCTGATAGGTTTCTTGTGCATGGTAATTAATTCTAGTCATAAATTTGATATGCTATCAGATGAACAACTGAAGCCTATTTAGGCAAGATAAAACTTGCCTATTGTTTTACTCCAATTGCATAAAATGCCTTCATATAATTTAGTTATATCAGACAATTTAATTACAATAATAACCATGTGAGCAGGTTCGAGTGCTCCTGGATCGAGCTCACGCTGTAATTGTTTGTGGGGATTTCAATTGTATCGCAAAAGTAAGACTGATTCTATGGCTCTTTTGTCCTTATGTGAAGTATGTGTTTGAAATTTATTATGTGCTTGGAGTATTATCAGTTTAATTGCTTAATATCATCAATATCTCAATTTAATTGCTTAATATCATAAATATTTAATTACGTTCTCCTTTTGATTTCAGGCGAAGCTTTTCGATTTAAAGCTCACCTCAAATGGATCACTAAGGGACGGGGATATTTGGCAGGAGAGGCGAAGCATATATATATATATATATATATTTATTTTTTATTTTTTTAATTATGAAATTAGGTCATGGGGTCCTTAGATTGTTAACTCTTTTTTTTTTTTTTGGAATAAAAGGATTGAGCATGTAAAGTATAAAATATTTGGTTGATTTGAAAGGTTGGATCATAGGTTGAAATGCAATATTTTGTTTGAATAAAAGAATTTGGCATCTATTTTATTTATGGATGTGCTTGAATATGAGATTAATAGCTTTTTTTCTTTATATAATTTTTTTTAAAGCATTAAAAATTACATTAAAAAAAAGTATTACAAAAAGCATAAAAAATATTGCATTAAAAAAAAGCATAAAAAAAATATTATTTTAAAAAAATTTGCATAAAAAATTGTCGACCTAATTTTTTTTAAAAAAAATTTTGCATAAAAAAGCCACTGCCCTAAACAGTTGTAAAAAAAGGAGTGGTTTTTTTTTACCACTATACAAGACAGTGGTTTATGAACTTCATAAACCACTGTCTGGTATAGTGGTAAAAAAAAAACCACTCCTTTTTTTACAATTGTTTAGCGATGAATTTGAAAAAAACCACCAAAGACAAGAGTTTTTGAAAAACCACCGCTTTAAGGCAAAGCGTGGTTTTTGGGCTTTTTCACGTAGTGGATCTTGATTACTTGATGAGTTTAGATAAGTTATAAACTCTGAAAATTTCATGTTTGATCTTTGACTTTGATCATGGGAATTTCGATGGTATTAGATGCATGTATAGGATTTGATGCATGGTTAGGCTATACTTGCGATACATGGAAATAAAATTTAAAAACTTAGCAAATAAGGAATTTTAAAGAGATTTTTATATAAGGGATTTCCAAAAATTAAATAAATTTTGAATATGCAAACCTACTCGATAGGTTAGGCTTGATCAGATGACTCTTAAAGCCCAATCCTATATTTTCAAGTAAATTGACACCGGTGACTAGGATAGTACCGGCATCCAATTAGTGATTATTAAATAGATGAAGTGAACCCCAAACTTGATCCTGATGGACCTGGGATTAATTTTGGAATGTCCCAGACTGAAACTCAAGAAAGTGTGGCAATGGATGGACCACTAGATGGACCCCATCGAAGGCCCAAGTATGTGGACTTTGCAGCGACAACAATATATCCCAGAACAGCGAACAGATTAATTAAAAATAAATTCCAGAAAACTCTCAAATAATTCTGGAAAATACCTTGAAGCGTTTTCGAGACCCGATTAAATTTTCAGATGTGAGCCCTATATGGTTTGAATGTTACGACACCCGCAACACAATGCAACAAAGCTGCCTTGTTGCACCTGAAAACAGAGCTGCCAGAAGCTATGGTTTTCGTGCCTAAACACTTATAAAAAAAATATGGGATTAATTTGACATAGAATTTGACTCACCCTTAAGGTCTGAGAAAAATTTCACGCCTCGGTTAGATCGGAATTGACAGCGAGAAAATCGGCAAAAAATCAGCACAAAATTTTGGCAAATGGCACTTAGCCAGAAAAACCCTTGATCGAGAATGGACCTATTTACATCCTGATCCCTTAATTTGTAACCTTTAAAATATAAATGAAAAAGTTGGTTAACTCGCAGATCTTTCCAAAGAGCCACTAAGTGCTTGATTCCACTCTCGGCACTATGAGTTACAGACTCGACACTGAGGCCCAATAAATCTTGACCAAAACCCTGATAAAACAAAATAGATCTCGGTGATCTATCGACTACGATCAGCCCTGATAATATTTTATAATGCTACCACCTGGGATAGATGCTACTATCAGTACTCTTACTCTTAGTTTTGGTAGCACTCAAAAATTCGATCAGAATAAAAAATAGAGGACGATTTATAGTATGCTGTCCGCCACACTTTCGAAAATTTTGAGCATACACATAATAAAGGCCTAGTACTTTGATTGTGATCTGAGACCTGTGGCTATTTGAAGTAGGCCCAATCACATGGTCATCATGTATCCAACTCTGTGATAAGACCCATGTGAAACTGGTCAACCAAGTCCAAGACCCGACTTTGATGACACAATAAGACTCAATTCTTAGACCTTTAGTGAATAGGATTGGTAAAGAAAATAAGAGCTTAGTTTAAAGGCCTGGCCCATGACTCGACAATATCTAAACTAGTTCCTCGAGATATGAGACCAGCCCATGAAATGTTGATAAAGGCTCATAATGACTGGACACACATGGCCCGAACTTTAGAAAGGCCCGTATGCCTAGTTTTAGATTTAGTGAAGACTCGAATCACCTAGGAAATTGTCCATTGGACCCTTTGAACCTATAATTCATTAGACCCTTTGAACCTATAACCGATAGGAACTGGACCAAAAATTCATTGGACTTGGACCTATAATTTACCCTTTGGACCTATGACCCATGGCCCCTTTGACCATTAATTCATTGGACCCTTTTGACTGATAAAACCACTAGATCTTTTTGGACCCATGACCCTTCTTAACCTACGACTCATACTTGAAGTAATAGGATAAGTAAGAACTTGACTAGCTAGTTAGTACACACAACTCAATTAACTAGGATTTGTAGAAATAGGCACTTTGATGCCTCGATTATCGTTAGAGACTACCAAGTTTTTTATCGACAATCTTAAACATAAGTCCCCCATTTGACATTAACTTAAGGCAATACTTGATATAAGCGTAAGCTGACGAGATCTTCCCTTAGTGTCGAGTAATAGAATTTGATGCTCGGTATGCATGTACTTGGAATAGCTAGAATAGCAACATTCTTGTACTTGGAATACTAAGAATAGTGACATGTTCTTGGAATAAAATGAGGAGTAACTAGCATAGTGGCTTGCATGTATTTGGAATAGCTAGAATAGTGACATACTTGTACTTGGAATAAAATGAGGAATAGCTAGAATAGTGACATGCTTGTACTAGGAATAAAATGAGGAATCGATAGAATAGTTACATGTTTGTCCTTGGAATAAAATAAGGAATAGCTAGAGTAGTTACATGCTTGTACTTGAAATAAAGAGAAATGCTTGAAAATAATAATAGTTAAGATAGTGATGGGCTTGAACTTGACATCTTTAGAACTAAAACTTGAACTTGAATTTGAACTGGAACTTGAACTTGAATTTGAACTTAATCTTGAAATGGTATTTGAACTGGAACTTGAACTTGATTTTGAAGTGGAACTTGAACTTGAATTTGAACTTGATCATGAAATAGTATTTGAACCTGAACTTGAACTCAAGTTTGAATTGGAACTTGAACTCGATCTTGAACTTGTACTAGAACTTGTACTTGAACGAGAACTCATGCTCGATCTAGAACTGGTGTTTGACTTGAGCTCATGCTTGAACTAGAACTTGTGCTTGCTTGACTTGAACTCATGCTAGAACTTGAGCTTGTGCTTGAACTTGAATGTGTGCTTGAACTAGAACTTTAACTTAACCTTGAATACATGCTTAAATTAGAACTTGAGCATGAAACCATGCTTGAACTGGAACAAGAACTCAGTCTTGAACTTGTATCTAAAATTAGAACTTGAAATTAACATAAAGACGTACTTGAATTTGAACTCGAACTTGAATACTTGAAATACTTGAATACCTGAATACTTGAACACTTGAATCTTGAACCCAAAATGGGTACATGAATACTTGAATCTTGAACCCGAAATGGGTACTTGAATACTTGATTCTTGAACCTGGAATGGGAACTTGAACATTGAACTTGAACTTCTAAAAAGAAGTTTACTCGAACCCAAATATTGAAATCCGGAAGTTAACAAAGCTTGAACATTAAAAGCTTGACAACGAATCCCATAATCTTGAAAGTGGAAAGAGATATTATCTGAAACTTGAAAGCCTTACATAGCTGATCATTGTTCTCACGAATAGGCTCGTATGAGCATCCTTTGCTTGAAAAGGATCTTGAAATGTCATTTGAGGATCGGGTCTAGTTAAACCAACAGGGTCATCGATCCTTGCCTTGATTGGATAAACGGCAGAGAGTATTTGCCTTTGTTCACACAAACATTGGCATCTTGAATCTTGAATCTTGGACCATTGTTAGTATTCTAGTATCAACACCACTTAATTAAAAGATACTAATAATCAAGGGATAAATTGCCATAAGAAGAATCCACACATAATCACACTAACCAAAATTTATACTTTATCATCTCTGAAAGTCTTAAAGAAATATGTTAAATTTCACTTGATAATGTTACATTTGTAAGTCTTTCTGAATAATAGTGTAGCAGTAATTTTGTAGACTAATATCTCCATGCTTTAGAAGTAAATTCATTATTTCCCGCTTAGTTATAAATTGTTATTCGTTAATGGATGTTTACTTCTTATTGATTAGAATACGTTTACGATAGCTACACGTAGAATTTCTGTTAAATGTTAGTTTAATCCTTCTTAGCTATACTTAGTTAGACTACCACAACTACTCGAAACCCCACTTACACTTACACCTATGGAATGTTTTGTAACACTTGCACTAGAAATCTATTACAACACTAACTAAGATTTTATTGAACTTCATCGCTTACGGTCGTTTTATGACTAAAAAATTTCAGAGGCCAGTTAGCAACCACCTAGCCAGGGTTAGAGGAGTTGGACAAAGAAGGACCTAGGTGTGAAACTCAAGTTGAATGTTTAAAGCTCATTTTCTCTATAGAGCTACTAGCACCCGCACTTGACTATTCATAGGATCTTTCCTCTATTTTGGTTTTGTTTGGTTTATGTTTAAAGTTCATTACTTTTGAAACAGTTGTTATAATTTTGTAATTGGGCTTGTATGAACATTGACTTTTCTAAATTTTTACTTTTGTGGAGAAAGTCTTTTGAAGTTAAACTTCTTACTCGTTGAAACTTGTTACGATCAAGTCGTCAACTCAAACATGCGCGATCAGGTTAATGAAAATGGAAGGTTAAAACGATAGTGTTTAGCTGATGTTTCCACAAAACTACTTTGATAAATGAAATTAGCCATTTTCACATTTTAAAAATTTCTCGTGATATAAAAAAAAAATATTTGACCATTTGCATAAAAAGGGAAATTACTTAAGAACATGAAATGCCTAAATACGAATATGAGGCATGCCCGTCGCGCACCCGCCTTGTTGCTCGGAAGGGAAAAGGGAGACACGGGGGCGTGATATAAATCCCATTATATTGTGACTATTAAGTCTAAAAAATAAGGTTTAATAGTCACTAATTACCTGTAATCAAGATGGTCGACCTTAGTTGACCGAGTCAAAGATTGACTCTTAGAAGGGCCAAAGCCTAATATGGTTGGAAAATGACCCAGTTTAAAGCTATCATATCATGGGACAAGGTGACCCCAAGAATTCTATAAAATTTGGAAAAAATAAACTTATAAAAATATTGAATTCATCAAGAGATTAAACCTCAGACTCAATCAGTTTGGACGAATAGAAAACTCAGAAAATAAGGGTACAAGACTAAGTCAAGTTGCACATATACAATGACAACTGTTGGATATCTAATTAGATGGCCATGATTCCATCATGATCCCAACATTTCTTTTATTAGAAATATACTAAGATTTCGTAGATAACTTGAAGAGATTTCCAGCAAGCTCTAATTCACCTTATTTCGTTATCGTAAATGAAAGTCGCGACTGGATTATTGAAGACCTGGAAATCTGGCCTGATTTACCAATTGGTCAAAAACCTGTTTGGTAAATCAATAGCCACGATCTCATCTGATCGTATTTTTGAGTGTCATTACTTCGGAAAGATGAAGCTCCCAATTCTCTTTCATTGAGTTTTTGAATCATCGAAAAACGCAATCGGAGTTAAAAATGGTGACCTATTACCGACCAACGGTCCAAAAAACTTAGTGAAAGAGTCAAAATCTGAACTTTCCCATGAGTCCCATGGTACAAAGATCACCTATGCTCATTGTTTTGGTCCCAGTAACCACTGACAACCCTTGATTAAAGTATCAGATGGTGGACCACACTACAAAAAAAAAGACTTTTGGAGACTAGTATTGGAGATTGCTTTTCGAAGCCGTCTCCAATAACCATTTATTAGAGACGATCATTTCAAAGGCCATCTCGAATCCTTTTATTAGGGACGGCTGTAGTCGTCTCCTTAGATAAAATAATATATAGAGTTGTTCTATCTAAGGTTTGCTTCATAAATAAGCAGGTGAAACCTTAAGAGACTATTTGAAAAACGATCTCGAAAAGCCCGAGAGCCGGCTCCAAACGATCTTTAGATTAGTCTTTGGTTAATTCCTTTTAATTTAAGTCGTTATACGTTTTGAGGCTGCAAATAAGTTAACTCAACCTCTTATAAATAGGCAACGCTTAACCATTCGCTCATTTCATTTTCTGCAGCTCGTCGCGAGGTGAATCGCTCTGATCTCCGAAACCCTTTCTCTCCTTCGTTCTCCCAAATTTTCTCTCCAATCTCTTTGAAATGGTGAATCTCTAATCGATCTCTCAATTTTTTCTGTCTGTTCTCTTTCTCCAATCTCCCTCTCTCTTAAATCTGCAATCAGATTCATCATCTCAGCCTATAAATCTGCAATCTCCCTCTCTCTTCGTTTTCGATCTGTCAATACCTTGTAGCCTTCGTTTGAGCTCCGACGTAGAGTTCTCTTTATAGTTTGAAGCTGAGATCTGTAGATAGAGGCCACTGCAGTTTGAAGCAGAGATCTGTAGATAGCGGCCATTGCAGGCGGCCCTATAAATTTTCGGTTTGAGATGAATCCAGGTCTGTAGATCTAACTTCCTTCCCCTATAATCCAAACTCGACGTTTGATTTTTATCGTGACTGATGATCTAACTTCCTTCTCTGAAATATGTTTGATACTGATGATCTAACTTCCTTCTCCTCTGAAATATGTTTGATTTTTATCGTGACGTTTGACGCAGAGAACTAAGGTTTTACTAGTGTACTAGATGTAATCAATATCGTCAATCTAATTAGATCGTTTGTCTGATTTGGTAGGGATCTCAAGCCAACAGTTTGAATCGGATTTGATAGGGATCGTTCATTTAATTGCTTAAATCTGAGTAGACAAAGTTCAGATCTAAGGTGTGAGTCAGACAAAGTTCAGATCTAAGGTGTGGTTCAATTTCGATTTTCATTCAAGCTGCATTTCGAATTTACTGATCTGTTTTGAATTTCGATTTTGAATTTGTTTGCAATTTTTTTGGAATTAGTAGAACTTTTTTACATGGCAAAATACTCACTGATCTGATTTTTTCGTGTAAAGATTATTGATCTGTTTTGGTTTTATTTACATTTTTTTTTTTTCATTTCTAGGCATTTGTAAATGCAAAAATCAGAGCATCATATGTGGATGCTCTGATTATATAGCAGATTATATCAACAAGAATGATCAGGCGTATAGCATTGCAGTAATTTGTTAATATGCTATTTATTTTGACCCATCAATTCTCTATGAATCTGTTGGTCAGGTATGGGCTCACTTAAGCAGGTTGATCATGATCCAAATTAGGCTATCTTATACTATTCATCATAAGCAACTTGACCCAAATCATGATCACATTCAACTTTCAAGTAGTGCCTTTGATGATTTTAACTTAGAGGCATCATTAATCTAATATAATTATATTTCTGTCCAAGCAAATGCGACTTTTCGTTAAGTATTACTATAACTGTTTTTGTTTAGACAAATCAAAAGTAACCTTAAATCATGATTTGAGATAAATTCTTCACTTCAAATAAAAATAGATAGTTGAATTTTTTGGACACTTTAAGCTTTGTTGCGTAATTATAAGGTAATCTAAAGCAATTATGCTTCCAATAGCTTTTTGTCTAAAATTTATTTGTATTGATTACATCCGCAAAATCAATGACTTGCAATTTAGTTTTATTTTTCCTAAATTGTCGCATATTCTTATTCTAGCATGTCAATAGATAAGTGTAAAAGTGCGCTTGCACAAATATTCATTCAATATGGGCATGCGCTTGCACAAATATTCATTCAATATGGAATTTAAATCAAATCACACTCACAACCATTCAATATGGGCTTTTGCTATCATGCTATAACAAGTAAGAAAAACATAGTCTATATGGCAAAAAATCATTATTTCTAACACATGCATCTAATATCATCGATTTATATAATCAAAACAGTGATCAATATTTACAATTTCTAGGATTCTAAATCAAGAAATTAGTAAATCACTGCCATTCAATATCATGCATGTGTCCTAATTACTTCAAATCAAATAATCATTTGTTTTCAAAAGCTTGATTCTTGAAAATTGACAAGGCAAATCAATACGATCCAAGGCCATCCAATTTCGAACATGATTAAAACTAAAAAAGAAACTTTTTTTAGCCTTTAATAATGTGGTTAAATTAATATTATGGGACGCTCGACATAACTGGTGCATTAAATTTGTTCCAGCACTGATCAGGTTTTGAACAGTGGATAAGATTTATTTCAATTTTTTGTTGTGGTGATAGACCTCCATCTTGTGCATGTTGTATTGACCCCTAATCTTTCAATTAGGTACCACTTGTCACTCAAATGATACTAGGACAGGGTTCAAATGTAAGCCGCTAACCCAGGATCTCTCGAGCCATATAGGGTTAAGGTTTTAAGATCATCTTGTCATATTGAAATGGGTCAGATGCACCTCTTTCCTTAGGATAAGAATAATGAAAGTAGCATTATTAGATTTACGAATATGATCATCGTCCCAAAATTTGTCAACAAGCATAATAACATCAGATTTGATCATCTACCATTCTCTCAGTCGGTCACCGTCTCTGTCAAATTGATCCATGTACTCCATTGCTGTACAAACCGCTGTCCACACCTCCACTCCAAAGGACAGCTCTTTGAAGGCAAAGGGCAGCTCTCTACTCTAGCACATTTCTAATTTTCTTTATTACATAGATGAAACTAGATTTATTATATAGTTGTGGTAAATGTCATGTTAATATTACTATGCTTTCACTAGCTCGATTTCTTAGAAAACCACGCTTTTTCACATCTCATTTATCTTTGAGCTTCTATTTAATTATTCAGCTGATTAATCTATAACTTTTGTTATAGATTAATGGTCAATATATAGTTGAATACATATGAATATCATCATACAAAATAAGTGCCCGTCTGAAAAGTTATATGTCGAATTATGACATATAACCTTTCGGATTATCTATCTGAAGATAGATAGTTTGGGAATATCATGTACATTACTTGTTCACTAATATGATTTTTAGAGTTTTCTCAAATGATTTCGACAATTTCTCCTTTGTTCTTCGGATACGTACTTTCATATATTATTTTGTATTTTTCATTGTCCATTGTGGATAATGAAAAGTATAAAATAGTATGAAAAGTCTGCGTATTTGAAGAACTACGTGGAGATGCTGTCGAAATTTTTAGAGAAACTCTGAACTCATATTATGTGAACAATTAAATGACTTGATATTCTCGAATGGGCAAAACTAATGAATATGGTATAAGAAATATAAACCTTTATCATTTAAAAAAATATTAAACTGTACATTTCTTATACTTTTAGGGTTTGAAACTTTTATATGATGGAAAAGAGTTGGGTAAAAAGTGAGATATTCTAGAGAGTATGACAAAGGGTTAAATTTGCATTTGTCGATCACGGTTTAGCCCATGGAATTACTTGCAATGGGAGGCTCAAGTGTCCTTGTACAAGATGCTGTAATTACGTTTACTTAGAACCCGACTTATTGAAGGAGCATTTGGTAATAAACGGGATGATGAAAAGTTATGTTGTATGGACTTATCACGGAGAGAAGAGAGGGCCACTGCCTAGACATGAAATTGTGGTAGATATTAGAGCCGATGACAACGAGAACGTTTTGGTTGATGACATCAAGGGGATGGTGCAAGATGCTTTTGGATTTCCGGACCCAAATGAAGACGCAGATGGTTTGGAGCAGGAATAAAGTGATGTACCCAATGCTAGTGCTTCTGAATTCTACAAATATGCGCATAATTTGGGGAATCCCTTGTATCCTGGATGTAACACACATACGACGTTGTCTTTCGTTGTGAAACTTTGGCATATCAAGGCCCTTGGTGGATGGAGCAACAACTCTTTTACGTTGTTGCTTGACTTACTAAGGGAGGTTTTGCCTAAAGAGTCGACGTTGCCGGAAAACTTCTCACAAAGCAAAAAGATTATTTCAGGCTTGGGACTAAATTACAATAAAATCGACGCATGCCCTTACGATTGTATGTTGTACTGGAAGGAGTCTGAGAAAAAAGAAAAATGTGACATCTGTGGGACATCGCGATGGAAAAATCATGAGATTGAGGATGACAAGAAGACGCCTGCAAAGATTCTTCGTCACTTCCCTTTAAAACAACGATTGCAACGTTTGTATTTGTCATCAAAAACTGCAGCTGACATGAGATGGCACGATGAGAAACGCACTAAAGATGGGGTGTTAAGACATCCTGCAGATTCTCCAGCATGGAAACACTTTGACAAGATCAATCCGCATTTGAGAGGAAAATCGCAATATAAGATTGGGTTTAGCAAGTTGTTTCAACCCATTCGGACAATGAGTATTGCATGACACATGGCCTGTTGTACTTATCCCATATAATCTGCCCCCTTGGTTGTGATTGAAGAAGCCGAACATGATCCTCTCATTGCTTATACCGGGTCCGACAAGTCCTGGAAATGACATCGATGTATACCTGAGGCCTCTAATAGATGAGCTAAAGGAATTATGGGAAGAAGGGTTGGAAACATACGATTCATCAAAGAGGGAGGTTTTCAAATTGCGAGCGGGCTTGCTTTGGACAATTAGCGACTTTCCAGGATATGCTATGCTTTCGGGTTGGAGCACTAAGGGATATAAAGCGTGTCCTTATTGCCATGAGAATACATGCAGTGAACGGTTGCCAAATTGTGGGAAGCTTTGTTATATGGGTCATCACGATTTTTACCTTTAGAACATAGATTACGAAAGAATAAGCGGTGGTTCAATGGAAATATTGAAGAAAGGGAAGCTCCAACCCCACTAACCGGGAAGCAAATTTTGGAGAATTTAAGAAATTATCAACATACCTTTGGCAAGATCCCCAAAACTGACTATTCTGTGAAGAAACCAAAAAAGAAGAAAAAAATAACAAAAAATGCACCTCCTATGCCAACAATGCCAAATAAGCTGGAAGAAGTTGAGTATATTCTTGAGCTACCATATTGGTCGAAAAATTTACTAAAACACAATTTGGATGTTATGCATATCGAGAAAAATATATGCGACAATGTGGTTGGTACACCATCGGACCTCGGAAGGAAAGTCAAAGGATGGTTTGAAAGCACGTCTTGACTTGATGACAATGAACATAAGACATGAGCTCCACCAAAAGAGCATGCGATAACGAAGAATTGTATCTACCATGCATGTTACTCTATGGATAAAAGTGAGAAGGAGATGTTACGCCTAATCACGAAGAGCATGAAGATTCTCGATGGTTATGCCTCTAACATTTCAAGGTGCGTTAACGTCAAAGATCGAAAAATATCCGGGCTCAAAAGTCACGACTCACACGTTATTATGCAACAATTTCTACCTCTTGCTGTTCGGAAGACCGTGCCAAAAAATGTCAGTTCTGCTCTAATTGAACTAAGCACGTTCTTTCGTGAGTTATGCTCTAAAACATGTCGAGTTGAGGACTTCAAATGTCTACATGAGCGCATACCATTGATTTTGTGCAACCTAGAGCGGATTTTTCCACCTTCATTTTTTGATATTATGGTCCATTTACCCATACACTTAGCATCAGAGGCAATGCTTGGTGGACCTGTCCATTACCGCTGGATGTATCCCATTGAAAGGTATGATCCATACAATCTCTGCAATTATCTTTACTTTTATAAATTATGTTTGATTTCCCTTAATGGAAGTACATTCATTTCTATGTATGCAGATACTTGTATACACTTAAGTCATATGTACGCAATAAAGCCTATCCCGAAGGTTCCATTGCAGAAGGATACCTCGCTGATGAGTGTCTCACATTTTGCTCAAGGTACTTACATAATATTGAAACACGATTGAATAGACCCGTCAGGTATGCTGAGGACACTGCAATTGGAGGTGCCGAACAATTCATTCTCACCAATATCGAACGTAAACAAATGCATAACTATGTATTGTTCAATGATGATAGCGTCGCTCGATATGTGAAGTAATAACTCCCAACCTCTTTATATTGTCGGACCATTTGAATTCAATCCATTATACTCACCTCACATCCATTTAATGCAGGCAACATAAATCATACATTAACTTGAAGTATCGTAAGCGTAAAACTGATTACGAGAAACAAAATATACACAAAGAGCAGTTTAGCGATTGGTTTAAATCACATGTAAGTGTGAGGAGATAATTATTTTTATACACTTAAAAGAGGCACTAACTTTGTTATCTGCATCTAATAGATTAAATCAATGATCGAGGCCAATAATCGTTCTTGGGTGAGACTCGATTTACTCGCTGATTTTCCATACACTCATGCAAGAAGATTCACTGGATACACTATCAATGGTTATAAATTTCGAACAACTAATAAGGAGAGGAAGGCTACAACACAAAATAGTGGTGTGATGGTCATTGCAAGCACTCCAAGCTATTCAAGTGCAAAGGACAAAAATCCAGTTTCAGGGGAGATCACATATTACGGACGTCTCGTGGACATAATTGAGTTGACTTATCGCCAAGGGTTGAAATTAGTGCTATTCAAGTGTGACTGGGTTGATGTTGGACAACGCAGGTATTAAAAGGACCAATGTGGTTCACGCTTGTGAATTTTACACATTTATCTGCATCTCAGAAAGACGAACCCTATGTGTTGGCATCTCAAGTAAAGCAAGTTTTCTACGTCGAAGATCCAACCGAACCAGGCTGGCATGTTGTCATCAAGAACAAGCCCAGGGACACTTTCGATATGAGTGGAGGCGACAATATACTACTAGACAGTGAGCCATATGGTAGCCAAGTTCAAATTGGTACCCAAGAAGATGATAGTACTTTCAATATCGTGAGGGAGGTGGTTGGAGCAATTGTAGATGCACCTTTCCAAGCCCCTTGTACCCGAAAACGTCCTTCCGATGGATTCATTAATGACGAAGAAGATGAAAATTGATATTAGATTGATATGTAATGATTTCAATTCTATATAGATGGAGCTTTCAATCCTTTCGCCTATTTGATTCTAGTTTGTATTTCAATGAGTTTTGATGTGAATGTGAGTAAATTAGGTAAACCTTGACTTCATACTACTTGATACCTTTGTTGTTGCTTTATTCTTAGTGAGCAGCAGCTGCTTGTAGGTGGTACTGTCTATTGAGTAGCAGTTTCCTCCATTGGAGCTTTTTCTATATAGTCAACAATGGGCAACAGAGTGTAGTTTATGTTGAAAAAGTAGACCCTCTTTTTTTGGTTGTGGTTTCTAAGAGTGCTTTTCTTTGCTACATGTGAGTATACAACTTACGAGCTGTTGTTGCTACGTGAAATGATTAATTTACTTGCTCTCAAAATATATGTTGTCACTCTTAGATTCAAATGCTCAATTCTTATATTTTTTGGTTCTTTTGAGATGCTCAACATTTTATTGTTACCTATATATATATATATATATATATATATATATATATATATATATATATATACCTAATGCCCAGGGTACATGTATTTTGAACATGTTGAGATTTAATGAGATTATTTGATATTTGTGTCGGATGAGTGTAGATCCACCCCTACCCCCACCCCCACCCCCTAACGTTAAGAAAGGGCGAGGGAAAGCAGTACTTGGTTTTAAAAATAAAATGAAAGGAGGAGAGAAAATTCTTGTGCTATTGTATAAGGGGCATGTCGTAGGGGATGATCAAAGTAAGATGTCCTCGATGATTGGGCAAATAGCGAAGGATTGCATTAGATTTTCTGTAAATGTTCCAAACTTTACAGATATTCCTAAGGAGAGCTTCAAAAGTGCTTATGAGGAGTTGATGGTAACAAATGACATAGTTATATTAAATAATTAAATTCTTTATTTTCTATTTCATATTCACATTGATTGATAATCAATTTTGTTGATTAAATGTAGGAAGTTTTTGACATGCCTTCCTATGATGACATTTATCGATGCACTATACCTTGCTTCAGAGATGGAAGGCTAATCGATATCATATAAAAAAAAGGCACTTCGACCCCTACACAACTACGGGAGAACGATTTGCCCATTGCCCCGATAATGTGGATAACGACCAGTGGAAGTCGATTGTCCGTTACTGGGAGTGTGAGGAGTTTAAGGTAAATTTCTAACTCATTGTTTATTTAAAAAAATTCTTTTTATTAATATAACATATTATAATTTTGTATGATATAGGTAATTAGTGAGCGTAATAAAAGAAATCGCGCAAAGCTAGCCGTACCGAGTACAACCGGAAACATTACTCACATAAATAAATTTTACAAGGTATTAACATGCAAATATAAATTATAATTTGTCAATAAACTTCTACTTTTTATAGTTTACACATTAAACTCGTTATTTTTTATAGTTAAAGCAGGTAGAGGGGAAATCACCCTCAAGGATGCGGAACTGGAAGTTGAATCACACAAAAAAAGATGGTAAACCGGTGAACGACGCAGCAGCAGAGATAATGGTAAGATGATTTGTTAATTTATAAGATTTTTTTAAAATAATAATTAAATATTTAATTTATATGAAAAAATTTCAGCAAAAGATAGATGAACGACTTGCGGAGGGCTCACAAGAGTCCACTGGACGAGATGATGTATTATCTCAGGTATTGGGATCAGACACACGTGATTGTCGTGGGGGGCTTTGAAGCGATGACCCCAGCAAGCATTTTCGGACCGTCGTCGTCTAGGGGAGGGGGGCAGGAGGTCTGCCAATTGAAAGAAGAAGTGAGCACCTTGAGAGAAGAGCTTGAAGCAATGAAGTGGTTGATAACTCGATTGATCGGAACAATGGTAAACATTACTTTAAAACTTCTATACAAATTTTTCTCTTGTAGTTTTCTATAATTTGTCATGCTAACAAACATTCATTTTCTTTCTGTAGCCCCCTCCACCGCCGCCGCCTCAACAATAGGCTCTCCTCCACAACACTTTGAATGGGTACACATTTTGGATGGGTATGTTATTTATTGATGAAGTTATTGATTTTTTAATCTTTAAAAGACTAATTTTTGGGGAGCTTCAGAAGATAATTTTTGTTCATAACCTCTGAAATTATCTTGCTTCATATGTTTAGATTGTTCCTGCTGTTATCTTCTCCATATTCTAAGTTAATAATGTTGTGCTTTTTTTGCATATTGTTCACTGATTTGTTATTCTATTGGGTGATGGGGTGAACGACTATTGATTTGAGTAATTCATTTAGCTGTTTTAGGTTCTAAAAATGACCAAGTTGAAGAGGAGATTGGAGTCAAGAGACCAAGGTGAAAAGCGGTGAGGATGATCGTGCTGATGTTCATGAAATGGTGATAACGTGGAAGAGTGAGGATGGTAATGGCAGTGTTGGTGATTGTGGTGATCGTTGGTGGATTGTTAGTGATTGTGGTGGTTTGTTATTCTAATACATTGGTTTGACAATCTTATTTTTTATTTTTTAGCGCATTAGAGCTGTCATCAGATTTTAGCAAACTAAATACCTTGCATTAGAGCTGCCATCAGATTTTAGCAAACTAAATACCTTGCATTAGAGCTGCCATCAGTTTTTAGCGAACTAAATACCTCTGAAGTAACTGAGGATTTGACTTTGAAAGTGCGCGAGGATCTTTATTTCCAAAACTACATGAAGTAAGTTTTATTTAATTATTCACTAATTTTATTTAATTATTCACTAATTTGATGCCAATGAGACATTTGTGTTTTTTAGACTTGTCCTTCACTAATTACTACTGTTTCTGGATGGTTGCGTGTTGCTAGTAGGGAAGCTCCTACCTTTGAAGTTCCAGGGAGGCCATGGAAGGGTGATGTTGGAAATGCCATAGGTTCAATTGAAGAAAAATGCATTATGGCTGCTATTAAGGTAAAGCTTATTCCATGATGCTTTGGTGGCAAGCTCCTAAGCCTTCTTGGTAGCTAATGTGGTTTTGGCGAAAAATGTGATTTTTCTGTCCATATTATGTTTGTAAGTAATTAGGTATTCATTGAAGCTTTCCCATTTATTTTTACTCATATAAAGATCGGAATATGTTTTATTGAATTTTCTGTCGTTGTTGCTTGTCAAACAAGCGACAAATAGCAATCATAAAAATGTTGTTTACATGTTATGAATAGTTTCTATATGTTTTACATGGCAAATAGATGTTTCTTTTGATTCTGGCTTCTGCTAGAAGAAAGTTACCTAGTTATAAAAAGCAGAACATGTTCTGTATTTTATTTTCCTTGATATACTGATAAATGGTTTTATAAACCATATTTTTTTGTCCATTAGAAACATGATGTAGATAAAGAAAAAGGGGAAATTCAAAATTTCAAACATCATTTTAAATTTCATTTTTCTGCATGAATTTTTTTTTCCCCTTCTACAAAACAACAATAACTCTGTTTTTTAGCTACCCAGTGGAAAGCTCAAATAAATATTATTAACTATCATTGCTTTTTATTTTATTTTGAGTTATTGGCATAGGCGTGACTGTGCTTGATATAGAAGTGTGCACATTGCTATAAACATTCCAAGGATATGTACTTGTAAAAACGGTTGACTACTTTAAATCAGACAATGAAGATCATTTTTCATTGTCTAGTTCAACTGGGTCTCAAAATTGTCCAACCGTCGGGGGTAACATGTACGCCAACGGTGGTCTCCTTGCTTATAAAAAGGCACCCGGTTAGTGTGGAGAGATATGTGGCTAGTTCTGAATCATCAGCTACAGTAGTTAGTGTGGAGGATTTTGGAGCTAAAGGAGATGGAAAAGATGATACTGAGGTACCCTTTTATGAATAAATAAAATAGATTTACAAAAACACGAAAATTGATCATATTTCTTCCTTGTAGAATTGTGATTCAATTCTCATTTGCTCTTTGTGTTTGGATTTTGGGTATTGAAAATATTTAGTTGAGGAGTTGTATTTGTTGGTGTAAATGTAGTTTAACTAAACTCTTTATTGTGTTGTTAGGCATTTATGAAGGCTTGGGAAGAAGCTTGTTCATCTGCTCCATCTGTTCTTGTGGTGCCTAAGAACAAAAACTATCTTATTAAACCAATAACATTTTCAAGTCCTTGCAGATCAGATATTACAGTGATGGTGAGATGATCAAATTATGGAAATTGAATGGGCTTTCTTCATTTTTTTTCAATGATTCAATTTAATTACTTATTGAATGTACTTATATATTTTTTCCAACTAAGCTTCTTTTGAAAGAATTGTTTTTGTTTTATGACAGATATATGGAACAATCCAAGCACCGTCCGATCAATCAGCCTGGAGTAAAAGTGTAACATCCCGACTTTGCATAGCCTTGATCCGTATACTTCGGTACTTGTGCCGATGGGTCATGAGCCGAGGATGCCTCCTTACAATGATGTAATGTCTATAGATCAAATTCAATGAACTTGATCGATGATAACTAGACCCGGTGTAAGAGCTTGATGCTCATGTACACTGGACTGTGGTGTAGCTGTTTCACACCCAGTCAAGAGAGAAAGTAGTATAAATAGAAACCTAGGGCATTTATTTCTATTTACTGCTAAAGGGAAGTGAGTTAAGAAGAGAGAGAGACAAACCTAGGGTTATTCAATGCTACGAGTGAGCTGCCGAGATCGATCCATCATTGTCAAGGGAAGAACGACTAATCGAGCAAGGATCCACCAAGCTGCAACAACTCCATGGAACCCTAGGTTCTTGAGCTAGGGAGGAGATCTCACAAACCTAGGTAAGGAACTTCAATACTGTATAGATGGCTTTTAACAAGCTAAAAGTAGTAGAATCTTGAAATGCGAGAAGAAGTTGAGTTTTCAAGTGGGTTGAACCGGTGAGAAACCCTCATTCGAAGAAAGCAAAATTCGGTCGAAAATCATTTCGACCGATCAAATAGCCACAAAAGGGCTTCTCGGACTTAAGTGAAATTGACGGTGAATTTTTAGTTTCGACCGATCGAACTCTATATAAGCAGAAGGTGATTTTTGGACTTTGAGAAATTCAAATTGAATTTTAATTCGACCGATCGAATTTAAAATGCAAAATTGCCTTGTAGAATTGAATAGGTCGAAATTTATTTCGACGATCGAATTCATTTTTCGGCCGTTCAAACGAGACCTTAGTATTGAATTGGATTGACCGATCGAAAATCCATTTTCGGTTTGATTCATTTTTGACCGTGAAACCTATGGGGACTTTCCACGATGGGTTGTACATCATTCTAATGAATGAGTGTGCCTTGTTTAGGTGAGGTTACGTGTGTGGAACGAACCAACCTTCGTGAAGGATGAGCATGCAAGGAATTACTTTGTGAAGTAGGGAAAACCATCTATCATGTGCATTGTTTTGACGATATATGTTTGTGTCATGATATGTCTCTTGTTCGATATGACTTCCGTATATGCTTCGACATATGTTTTACGGTTATGCTTCGACCGTGCTTTCATTATATTTTGGTATTTGTATTCCGCATAAGTCTTGACATGTGAGTCCGTATATGCTTCGAGTATGTGACCTCCGTTATGATATGTTCGATATGACGTCATGTGCAAGATATGAGATTTCGAGAGCGTTGTGATATGAACATGTGTGAGTCTTGGTTTCAAAGTAGTTTTCATCTAATGTATAGTTATCACAAACACACGGCGGTAAGCTATATGTACGCACTTACGATTTGAGGTTATGTGAATACCCGACCGCCAAGCGGTATAACCGTGATCGACGGCGGCGGGATATCCGTGACGATGCACGGCCAATCCGTACACCCTTTGTGTGATACGTCCGTATGTATGTGTGATACGTTCGTATGCTTCGTGTGATATGTGATCCCTACCGTTTAACGGTACTTCGTCCGGCAAGTGTCCAACTCTATGGGACCTTGAATATGTGTGAATATGACTCATGTGAGTGACGATGGTGGGTATTCCATCGGGGGCTTGAGGCTATAGTTCCTCATTCTATTACTTTAAGTAAAGCACCTTAAGTTTTACTTTTCATCAGATGATATGTGTGCATGAACATGAATCCATATGTATGTGTGTGCAAAACTATGAGATCACTTTGGATATATTTCGTTTTGTTTCGTTTCGTTTTATCATGCCATGATATACGTATTTGATGTTCGATAAGCATGCTATAAGTTTTACCCTGCTGAGCTTGGATGAAGCTCATTCCTTCACTAATATTTCAGGTTCAGGAGAAGAAGAAGTTGGGGCTGAGTTACCCGGGGGCGAGGATCCTGACTTTGACCCAAGCGAGGAACTAGAGGAGCGAATCAGGAGAATTGCTTCCTTAGTAGGTCCGGCCTTAGACCTTAGATCCATGTTTTGAGAGCTTTTAAGTTGTAAAAGTATACTCTGTAATTACATTTTTTGGATATTCTTTTGGAGGAACCATGTTTGAAGGATGGGTCTTACGGTGGTTCCAAACGGTTCTTTTCCATCTCTAGGTGTTTAGAACCGTCTTTTGGGTTATAAATGATAGAAATATGTCTTTTGATGTAAGTTTCGTCAGTGTGGTTCCGCTTAGCATTCCGCTGTGCAACTTTGTGAGACGCAATGTGATACAATTACGGCTCGCCTTAGCGCTTGATCCACCGAGCACGGGTTTCGGCAAAATTTGGGTATCACTGATTGGTATCGAGCATGGCTTTAGAAGCGTTGACAAGTCTTGACCTTTTAGTTTGAGAAGTTGTCGGGTGTAAGGGACCTTTTGTTAATGAGACTCTTGTTTCATTGTAATTAAATGGAACACCGTGGAAGAATCGACCAAGAGGTAGGCATACGGCGAAATCTTGTAATGAAGATATCCCATCGAGGATCCGGGAGGGATCTAGATCACTTCGATCCTGAAGAAGAGAAGTAGAGAAGAGCCTTGAGATAAACTCACTAAGGTGATGCGCCTAGAGCGTGAGGCAGGCGTTGCTTCTTGCGCAAATAACAATGAAGATCATACCACCACCACCACCACCTGCACTACTACCTTCATCATTTGTGGATTTTAGGAGATTGAGACCTCCTGTTTTCCACGGGCAGACGGATCCGCTTGAGGCCGTGAAGTGGATCAAACAATTAGAGAATTTACTTGTATGGTTGCAGAGCCCAGCACGTGAGAAGGGGGGGCGGACATCTTTTCAGTTGGAAGGAGATGCTGATGCATGGTGGAGGTCGATTTGAGAAAAGAGAGGTCGAGGTCCACACACACCATGGACACAGAATCGGTTTGAGTCGGCGTTTAACAAGGAGTACTTTCCAAAGCAAGTCGAAATCAGTTGAAGAAGGACTTTGCTAACCTAGTCAAGGAAGTATGACCGCGTGTGAGTACGGTAATGAGTTTGTAAGGTTGTCAAGGTTTGCACCTGAGTTAGCGACGGAAGAAATGAAGGCCGGAAGGTTTGAAGAAGGCCTACGACCCAATATTCAAGAAAGGGTATCTATCTTTGAGCTTGAGACTTACGCAGAGGTGATGGGGAAGGCGATAGTGGCAGAAAGGGATATAAATAAAAGAAAAGATTGGAAAGGGAAGCCAACGTCGGGAGGAGCAAGCGAGTATGACTACTCGGGGAATAAAAAGCCGAGGATGTCTGCGCCTGCTCAAGTGTCTAGGCCAGCATATTCAAATTTCCGAAGGTCTAACACATCTGCCCCGATGAGACCATTTAGAAGAGAGGGCCCTGCTCAGACTCAAATGTCTGGGGCATCAGTTACTCAAGGACCTTCTCGAGCCGCACCTTCCAGCTTACAGATGAAGTGTGCTCGATGCGGAAAGTCACACAAGACCTCGGAGTGCAGAAGAGATACCGGTGGATGCTTCAAATGTGGAAAGGTTGGCCACATGATTCGAGAAAAAGAGGGCTCCGTTTCCACTACGTCAGACCGGTAGCGATCGTAGCGACTGTTGTCGAGGCCGTGCTTTTGCTATCTCTGCTGAGGACGCTCGCGTGAGCACAGACGTGATCCAAGGTACGATTGCACTTCATTATGATTAAATTCAATTATTATTTTCTTAAAGAAGAAAGTGCATTGTAGAAAGATATAGGTGCATACTAGCATATGAGTGTACATAGCATGCGGGTATGTCTGAATGTAGTCATGTATATACCGTATAGATGCACGCAAGTTTATCGCGAGAACGACGGTGATCGTTGTGATGCACGAGTTCTAATAGACCTGTGGTCTACTCACTCGCACGTAACTCCCCGAATTCGCAAGGAAGTTAAAGATCATACCGGAGGATTTGGAGTTCACACTTGACGTGACCATTCTACGGGTAGCGCCGGATCGGAACACGTGTTCGAGCGGTCCTTTGTGCAAGTGGAGGACCGAGACACGGTCACCGACCTCATTTTACTGCAGATGCGAGGACTTGATGTGCTTTTGGGCATGAATTGGCTATCCGCTTATCACGCAAGCGTCGATTGCCTACGGAAGGTGGTCACTTTCCGTCCTCCAAAGCAGAAGTCATTTCGTTTTGTCGGAGAAAAGGGAAAAGTAGCACCGATCATCTCCCCGGTACGAGCCGAAAGAATGATGAAGAATGGATGCGATGGATATCTCGCATTTCTGCAAGAGAAGAAGGAGATGAAAAATGTTGTGAATGAGATCCCTATTGCTCGCGAGTTCGAAGACGTATTTCCCGACGAGTTACCAGGATTGCCACCTGACCGGGAGATCGACTTCGCGATTGACTTGGCTCCAGGGACTGAACCAGTGTCCAAGGCTCCGTACAGAATGGCTCCAGCTGAATTGAAAGAGTTGAAGGGTTGAAGAAGCTGTTGGATAAGGGTTTTATCCGAAGTGTGTCTCCTTAGGGAGCACCGATTACATTTGTTAAAAAGAAGGACGGTCGATGAGACTTTGCATCGACTATCGTCAGTTGAACAAGCTCACGATCAAGAACAAGTATCCGTTGCCGAGGATCGACGATCTATTTGATCAGTTGCAAGGGGCAAAATATTTTTCAAAGATCGACTTGAGATCCGGATACCATCAGTTGAGGGTGAAGGCCGAAGACGTACAAAAGACGGCATTCAGAACGAGATATGGACATTACGAGTTCTTAGTGATGCCTTTTGGCTTGACAAATGCGCCAAAGATCATTTATGGACCTTATGAATCGAGTGTTCAAACAATATCTCGACACGATGTAGTGGTGTTTGTAGATGATATCCTCATTTATTCAAAGACTAAAGAAGAACACGAACATCATCTGCGCATTGCCTTGCAAACCCCACAAGTTGTATGCCAAACTCAAGAAATGTGAGTTTTGGTTGGAACAGTGAGTTTCCTTGGTCACATAGTATCGGCTGGTGTGACCGTTGACCCGACTAAAGTTGAAGCGGTGTTGGATTGGGAGCCCAAGACCGTGGATCGAAATCCGTAGTTTTCTTGGCTTAGCGGATACTCTGAGACGCTTTGTGGAAGGGTTCTCCAAGATTTGGGACCACTTACACGATTGACAAGAAAGAATACCAAATTTGAGTGGACTAACGAATGTGAGGAGAGCTTCCAAGGACTTAAGGCGGCTTACTTCCGCTCCGGTGTTGACTATTCCGTCGGGTAGTGGAGGTTTTTTGTATATAGTGATGCATCTTATGGAGGTTTGGGTTGCGTGTTGAACCAACACAAGAAGGTTGTTGCCTCTGGCTCAAGGCAGTTGAAAGAGCATGAAAGAAACTATCCGACACATGACTTAGAGTTAGCAGCGGTTGTGTTTGCGCTCAAAATTTGGCACTACTGTATGGTGAAGTCTTTGAGATCTTTACCGACCATAAAAGCCTCAAGTATTTGTTCACACAGAAAGATTTGAACATGAGGCAACGACGGTGGATTGAATTTCTTAAAGACTACGATTGCACAATCCAATATCATCCGGGTAAAGCTAACGTCGTGGCAGACGCATTGAGCCGAAAGCATACATCTCAGTTAGCTAGCCTCATTTCGGGACTTCACAGATGGAAGTTGTTTGAGGACCTTTCGCTCTATGATAATAATATTGCGGTTAAGGATACCGGTGTGCTATTGGCAAGTCTTACGATCAGGCCGACTATTCTTGACCACATATGTGAACTTCAGACGAAAGATGAAGAACTCGTGAAGCTTCGACAAAAGGCAGCTGAAAACGGAGATTTCACTATTAAAGAAGATGGGTCATTGCTATTTCGCGGAAGGTTGTGTATACCGTCCGATGATGAGCTGAGACGGACCATACTGGATGAGGCACATAAGTCTAAATATGCCATTCATCCGGGTGGTACAAAAATGTACCATGATTTGAAGAAGTGTTATTGGTGGAGGGGATTGAAGAAGGATATTGCAGAATATGTTTCAAAGTGCCTGGTGTGTCAACAAGTGAAAGTAGATCATCGACACCCAGCGGGTCTTCTACAACCTCTACCGATACCGGAATGGAAGTGGGAGTCCATTTCGATGGATTTCATTGTGGGATTGCCGAGGACGTTGAGACGCCATAATGCCATATGGGTAATCTGCACACTTTTTGCCCTATAACACTACGTACACTGCAAGCAAATTGGCTGAGTTGTATATGAAAGAGATTGTCCGACTACACGGCATTCCTACGAGCATTGTGTCAGACCGTGATCCCTTGTACACTTCTATATTCTGGCAAAGATTCCAAGAAGGTATGGGCACGAGATCGGACTGCATTTCATCCACGGTGTGATTAGAACGAGAGGTCAACCAAATTATAGAAGACATGTTGCGAGCATGCATGATCGATTTCCAAGGATCATGGGATCAACATCGCCCATGATTGAATTCGCTTAACAACAGGTTTCAACGAGCATTGGGATGGCTCGTATGAAGCCTTATATGGACGGAGATGCGGTCTCCGATCAAGCTGGGAGGAAACCGGTGATAAGTTTGTTTTGGGACGGAGCGATTAAGAGAAATGCTGAAATTATGCAGATCATCCGAGAAAGAATCGAATCGCACGAGCCGTGTCGGAAGAGTTCTGGCCGACATCAAGCGTCTGACGTAGAATTCAAGTAGGAGACCATGTGTTCATCAAGATATCTCCAATGAAAGGAGTGATGCGCTTTGGAAAGCGAGGAAGTTGAGTCCTCGCTTCGTTGGACCGTTTGAAATATTGGGGAGAGTTGGCGAAGTTGCATATCGGTGCGATTACCCCGCAACTTGATCGCGTGCACGACGTATTCCATGTATCTATGTTGAGGAAGTACGTGCGAGATCCGACCCATATCCTCGATGCACCGCCAGTTGAGGTCTATAGAGACTTAACGGTTATTGAAGAACCTACGACGATTTTGGACCGAACTGAGCAAGTGTTGCGTTCGAGACAAATTCCTCTAGTGTTAGTACAATGGAAGAATCACTCAAGGGAAGAGGCGACGTGGGAACGTGAAGCCGAAATTCGAGCTCAATATCCCGCGTTATTTACGGATTGAAAGCTGAAAGGAGGGGTTGAGAGCTGAGAAAGTGGTTCTAATTGTAAAGTGTCAAATTCATGTATATGAACTGGAAGATTTTGGTTATAAAGACTGAATTTGAAGGTAAGAGGGTGAGAATTTTGATCTGTATGAGAAAACAGAGGAAACAGAAGTTTTACGTAAATTGATTGGTCGAATTCATTTTCGACCGATCGAATTTATTTTCGACCGGTCGAATTATACAATTCGACCGATCGAATTATATGAGCAGTGGAAGGCAGAAAGGATGTTTTAGCCTAGGTGAATTCGACCGGTCGAAAATTTTTTTCGACCGATCGAATTTACAGGACAAACGAAATTCATTTTGAATTTCGACCGGTCGAAATTTTTTCGACCGATCGAAATCGTTTCAGTTACCTTTTAAGTGAATTTCGACCGGTCGAAATATTTCGACCGATCGAATTCGGCTAGGTATATAAATACCAGGGCAACCGTTTTCTTGCCCATTCGAATTCTTTTCGCCCGGGGACGGTTCCTTGTCGGTTTTTCAACCACTTTTGAGGTTCCAAGGCCTATAAAACACCGAATCGTGTTGGGAATCGCGATCTAGCCATCACAAATCGGTAAGCTTGTGATTTTTGAAGTTCAAATTGTGTTTTCGCCCTAAGAAATTCCCTAAAATCCCTAGAACCCCAGGTTTTCTTCAAAAAAACCCTAGATTTTGGGAAATGGCTCCTAAGAGGAAGGAACACAGATCCAAAACTCCAACGTCGAAGCGGCCCAAAGTCGCTACGGGCCCTTCGCCTACGTCAATTCCACCGCGAACGACACCGCAACCACCACCGACCCAAATCCCTCCAACCATTCCACCTAAGGGGCAATCCAGTGCACCGCAAACGTCCCTAAAAGACACGCCCAACGAGTGGTGGAGCGGAAAGGATTTCGCGTATGAATTTACCATCGATCCCGCTCTGTATGCGACGTGTGAGGAACCGGGCATCAATGCTTGGACGATCGACTATTTGAACAAGTGCGGGCTCGATAACCTCTTGAAACCCATTCACCAATACTATTATCCGCGCCTTGTGCGCTTGTTTTACCAGAACATGATTGTCAACTCCGACGCTAACACCATTTCTACCAAGGTCGATGGAAAAACCTACACTTTCACCCATGCCATGGGCTGTGCGGCGTTGGAATGCTTTGATGCGTATGGGGATGGCGTAGACTTGCTACCACCTAACCCGCCTAACCTCACCCATACGTTCATAGCCGAGAGGATGACCAATGGACGAACCGCAAAGGGGCGAGCCATCAACCGTTCCGATCTGCCCAATCATATGTGGTTCCTAGATACAATTTTCAAGTGTAATTTATACCCAATCCGCCATAAGACCCAAAGGTTAGGCATTTTGATGAATGCACTTTTTGCCGCTTCGAGGCAAATGGTTCTGATGGCGGTAGTCTTTGAGGGAATCAAACATGGAAGAAAGAAACTGCTACCGAGTGTTGAGGCGGCTGAGGAGCATATCCCCTATGCCTCCTTCATCTCAGCCATGTTTGATGAATTTTCTGCAACCTCGGTCCACAAAGTATCTCCCAAGGAACCAAAGTCTTCCAACAACGTCCTTCTATACACATTCAAACATTGGAAGAGGACGTACAACAGTCTCAAGCCACACCTCCCACAGCGCCTCAAGTACCACCAGTGCCTCCACAACCTCAAGATGTACTTTCACGAGGCACACTTTTTGTTCATGACGAGCCGATCGATGAGGCTCCTATCCCCGAGCACCCTGAGTTTATTCCACCTGCTCAGGAGGTGCCTATGCCGAAGATCCCTATCCCTATGCCAGCGCCTCATGCTCACCAAGCCGCGCCAGTACGCCTTGAGGACTTGGCTGCTCTCATTCAAGATAATCCTTGAGTCAACCAGTTGATTTCTTGAGCTACTCCTCGGAGATGGCTGCAGACCATGTATCCCATGGATTATATGCAGAGAGGATCGCGTGACGTCTTGCGCCTGAGTCTCTGGGCTCCGATCTACGAGGAGGGCGAGGGAGTGCCACTAGGAGAGGAGGCGATGCCCGGAGGAGCAGGAGACGCGATGTGCGTGAGGAGGCGAAGCCGAGCCCGAGGATGCGCCCGTGGATGCAGCTGTTGGAGATGACCCTCCACAGGCTTAGAGGCTGGGAGATGTGAATTTCCTTGCTTGGGAATTAAGTGTATGAATCTTTTAAACTATTGTGGCATGGCTGCCACTTTTGGATTTCTGTTGATGATTAGACTATTGTGGCATGACTTGCCACCTTTGTTATGTGGACCAATTTCCTTTTTATGCTTATGAATAGGGTGTTTTGTTTATGTTTAATGTTTTTCTTCACACGTCTAAACTATTGGCTGTGTGGAGACTGTCTTTCTTTTCAATGCATGAGCTTACTGGTAACGATAGGAATTGTTTAGCCATGCATGGTGCCAAACGAAGCTACTCTTCGGGCACTGTGCTGCTCGTTGGGAACATTTTCGAGGACGAAAATTCCTAACGAGGGGAGGATGTAACATCCCGACTTTGCATAGCCTTGATCCGTATACTTCGGTACTTGTGCCGATGGGTCATGAGCCGAGGATGCCTCCTTACAATGATGTAATGTCTATAGATCAAATTCAATGAACTTGATCGATGATAACTAGACCCGGTGTAAGAGCTTGATGCTCATGTACACTGGACTGTGGTGTAGCTGTTTCACACCCAGTCAAGAGAGAAAGTAGTATAAATAGAAACCTAGGGCATTTATTTCTATTTACTGCTAAAGGGAAGTGAGTTAAGAAGAGAGAGAGACAAACCTAGGGTTATTCAATGCTACGAGTGAAATTTAGAGATCGATCCATTTGTCAAGGGGAAGAACGACTAATCGAGCAAGGATCCACCAAGTCGAAAGAACTCCATGGAACCCTAGCTGTTCTTGAGCTAGGGGAGGAGATCTCGCTCAAACCTAGGTAAGGAACTTCAATACCTGTTATAGATGGCTTTTAACAAGCTAAAAGTAGTAGAATCTGGGTTGAAATGACGAGAAGAAGTTGAGTTTTCGAAGTGGGTTGAACCCAGAGTGAGAAACCCTCATTACGAAGAAAGCAGGCAAATTAATGGCCGAAAATCATTTCGACCGATCAAATAACCACAAAAAGGGCTTCTCGGACTTAAGTGAAATTGACCGGTCGAATTTAGTTTGACCGATCGAACTCTATATAAGCGAAAGGTGATTTTGGACTTTGAGAAATTGAGGTTCGAATTTGAATTCGACCGATCGAATTTAAAATGCAAAATTGCCTTGTAGAATTCGACCGGGCGAAATTTATTTCGACCAGTCGAATTCATTTTTAAACCGTTAAAGCACCTTAAATTGTTCAATTCGGATTGACCGATCGAAAATCCTGTTTTGGTTTGATTCTGTTTTGTGGAAACCTATGGGGACGGGACTTTCCACGCGGTTACATCATTCTAATGAATGAGTGTGCCTTGTTTAGGTGAGGTTACGTGTGTGGAACGAACCAACCTTCGTGAAGGATGAGCATGCAAGGAATTACTTTGTGAAGTAGGGAAAACCATCTATCATGTGCATTGTTTTGACGATATGTATGCTGTGTCATGATATGTCTCTTGTTCGATATGACTTCCGTATTTGCTTCGACATATGATTTTCGGATATGCTTTGACCGTGCTTTCGTTATATTTTGATATATGAATTCCGCATAAGTCTTGACATATGTTTCCGTATATGCTTCGAGTATGTGACCTCCGTTATGATATGTTCGATATGACGTCATGTGCAAGATATGAGATTTCGAGAGCGTTGTGATATGAACATGTGTGAGTCTTGGTTTCAAAGTAGTTTTCATCTAATGTATAGTTATCACAAACACACGGCGGTAAGCTATATGTACGCACTTACGATTGGAGGTTTTGTGAATACCCGACCGACGCGGCGGTATAACCGTGACTGACGCGGCAGGATATCCGTGACCGGTACGGCGGCCAATCCGTACACCCTTTGTGTGATACGTCCGTATGTATGTGTGATACGTTCGTATGCTTCGTGTGATATGTGATCCCTACCGTTTAACGGTACTTCGTCCGGCAAGTGTCCAACTCTATGGGACCTTGAATATGTGTGAATATGACTCATGTGAGTGACGATGGTGGGTATTCCATCGGGGGCTTGAGGCTATAGTTCCTCATTCTATTACTTTAAGTAAAGCACCTTAAGTTTTACTTTTCATCAGATGATATGTGTGCATGAACATGAATCCATATGTATGTGTGTGCAAAACTATGAGATCACTTTGGATATATTTCGTTTTGTTTCGTTTCGTTTTATCATGCCATGATATACGTATTTGATGTTCGATAAGCATGCTATAAGTTTTACCCTGCTGAGCTTGGATGAAGCTCATTCCTTCACTAATATTTCAGGTTCAGGAGAAGAAGAAGTTGGGGCTGAGTTACCCGGGGGCGAGGATCCTGACTTTGACCCAAGCGAGGATCTAGAGGAGCCGAATCCGGAGAATTGCTTCCTTTGTGCCCAACCGGAGTAGGTCCGGCCTTAGACCTTAGATCCATGTTTTGAGAGCTTTTTAAGTTGTAAAAGTATACTCTGTAATTACATTTTTTTTTGGATATTCTTTTGGAGGAACCATGTTTCGGTAAGGATGGGTCCTTACCGGTGGTTCCAAACGGTTCTTTTCCATCTCTAGGGGATTAGAACCGTCTTTTGGGTTATAAATGATAGAAATATGTCTTTTGATGTAAGTTTCGTCAGTGTGGTTCCGCTTAGCATTCCGCTGTGCAACTTTGTGAGACGCAATGTGATACAATTACGGGCTCGGCCTTAGCGCCAGTCCACCGACGGCACGGGTTTCGGGGCGCCGAAATTTGGGCTGTCACAAAAAGTAATCAGAGAATTTGGATTAGGTTCAACCAAATTCAAAATCTTAGAGTTGAAGGTGGTGGAACCATCAATGGCAATGGAGCAGCATGGTGGAAAAACTCTTGTAAAATAAATAAGGCCCTTGTAAGTGGTTTAGTTTTTGAGTTAAAATTCCCTAAATTCAATTCAATGAACTCCTTCTCTCTTCAATTAATAACTCTTTTGTGTGTGTGGATTTGCAGCCTTGCAAAGACGCGCCAACGGTATGTTCTTGGACACCTTGCATGATTATGTATAAATTAGCCCTATATTTTTCATGGATAAATGTTTGTGAATCAGGATGGAGGACTCTTTATGTAGGAAGGGCTCAGAGTAAGTCTGAACGCGAGCAGATGTTAAGGCGCAAATTGGGGCAGGGGTATGACCACCAACATGTAGTCAGGATTCAGGTGATTTATCATCTAAAAAGCATCTGATCATGAGCTGGTCTTAGGCATCCCAACCAATTACCAGTGGTGGCACTCGAGTCAATCTCATGTTATAACTGACCCATGTACTTAAAATTCACTTTTGACTTTTTTGCGATTGACTCAAGTGCTGCTGCTGCCACTCGGGTCGGGTACCTTATTCCGTCGGGGGTAACATGTACGCCAACGGTGGTCTCCTTGCTTATAAAAAGGCACCCGGTTTTGCTTACCGCTCTCGTCTCTCTCTCTCTCTCTCTCCTCGGCCAAGACCAAGAAACCAAGAAAATGGCTGCTCCATCTACATCCTACGTGGGTGATCTGGACCCATATATCTCAGAAAAAGATCTGTTCCAAGAGTTCTCCATGGCAGGGCCCATCTCCTCAGTGCGCCTCTGCAGAGACATGTTCTCAGGTGCCTCCCTCTGCTACGCCTATGTCAACTTCTTCTCACACACCGATGGTATGCACAATCTCTCTTTCTTCTTCTTTTATCAAATCTTATACATTCTGTTAAATGGTTAATGGGTATTTACAATCTCTCTTTATTGTTCTTATTTCATTAAACATAATCTATTCTGTTTAATGATTAATGGGTAAGCAATCTTTCTTTCTTGTTTTTCTTTCGTTATATCTAATCTGTCCTGTTAAATGGTTAATGGTTAATGTTTCTCTTTGTTGTTCTTATTTCATTAAATATAATCTGTTCTTTTAAGTGATTAATGGATATTTGCCTTGTTTCTTATTTTACCTTTTTTTTTTTTTTTTTTTTTTTTTAAAGAATCTTGATCTATCAGTAAACAGCGCGAAACTGCACCAGATTTTTGGCAAGTACGGGGATATCAGTTCATGCAAGGTGGTCATGCACAATGGAGTGAATAAGGGATTTGGATTCGTTCAGTTTGATTCAGAGGATGCGGCACAGTTTGCTATCGAGGCCCTTCATGGAACTATTGTTGAAGGAAAGAAACTGTAAGGGAGCAAGAGAACCCTCTATGTCTTTAGTTTTTTAATTTCTAAATGTCTTTATTTTATTCTTTTGTATGATATAGGGTTTCATGATCTTTATTGTATTCTTCTCGAGGGGGAGTGGGGGAGTTTCCTTTTTTGTTTCTTTTGGATTGTTCGAATTCGGCTTGTGGGTTTCTATTCATTTACTTATATTAATATTGAAAATGGCTATTTGTCTATATGTTCATTTAAATGGAGTTGATTCCCTCTAAAGGGAGTGATCTATTTCTTTTTATGATATTTTAATATGATAATTTGGATATTTTGTAAACTCTTGAATTTTGATTTTTTTTGTGGTTAGATATGTATCCGAATTTGTCAAGAAGAATGAAAGGCAATGAGAACAATTTGAAGAAAAGGAATTCACTAATATATCGTGAAGAATCTCGATCGTGAGCTAACCGAGGATTCCTTCAAGAAAAATTCTCCATATTTAGAAAGATCAACAATGTTGTTGTTATGAAGGACACACATGGAAAATCAAAGGCCATTGGGTGCGTCTGCTTTGATTCTCCAGAAGATGCTAAAAACATTGGCGCCATGAGCAGCGCAATGATGTCTGGGTTTTCTTTTGACCATTTTTTGGATTTGATATTAATTCAATGAAACCATAGACTCCTTGTTGTTTGTGAATCGGGATGGAGGACTCTTTATGTAGGAAGGGCTCGAGTAAGTCCGAACGCGAGCGGATGTTAAGCGCAAATTAGGTGGGTATGACCACCAACATGTAGTCGAGGATTCGGTGATTTATCATCTAAAAAGCATCGATCATGAGCTGGTCTTAGGCATCCCAACCAATTACGATGGTGGCACTCGAGTCAATCTCATGTTATAAGCGACCCATGTACTTAAAATTCACTTTTGACTTTTTGCGATTGACTCAAGTCTTTGCCGCCGCCACTCGAATTGGTACCTTATTCGATCTTCTAATCATGGTCTAATTTGCGGTAGAATGTTTGATCGAATAATTTGCATTTTCCCGAGTTCAAATTTGTATGTGAAGAACCTTGTTGACTCGTTGATGAAGGAAAACTACGAGAAATTTTAATAATTATGGAGAATTAACGGTGAAAGTGATGCGGGATGATAAAGGGCTGCGTGAGGGATTGACTTTGTATCCTTTTACAGTCCAAACAAAGCAAAGAAAGCTGTCACCTCACTCCACGGTAAGCAAAGGCATGTCTTAATTCCATTTTTCACGCTTAATTGGAGTTGAAAATATTACTTAATTGAGTTATTTGAGGGGAACACCTACATGTTTATACAGGAACCATGTGCCATGGCAAGCCTCTCTATGTGGATTTCGCCCGTCACAAGGAAGTTCGATCTGATGTGTTGCAGCAGCATCGTAGGGTGGCATCATTCTCCTTCGATGACAGTGGCTTTGTACCGGGCAAATTTTATTCATCACATGACTATTCTTCTGCTCCTAAAGTCGTCTCACATATGAATCCACAGTATCAAACCACATGTCGACATTCTGAAGTGCTTCCAAGGGTATCAAATATCCCAAGAAATCATTTTTACGATGCCAACATTCCTCTCCAAGGGGTAAGGAAAATGACTTAGGATGATTTTAATTACAGTTTTTTTCATTCAGAAATATTTATCCCTTGATGGAGTCACTTGATGGGTGTGATTTTTTTCATCATTTCCATTTAGATGAATATCTGGAGCTGATTTTTTTCATCGTACAATTTTGTAAGCTCTTGAAATAACTTCCTTTTTTTTCTTAAATCTAGAGGAAAAGAAAAACTGGATATCTGGATACCTCTTTTTTGTTTATGAGAACTACATATAAGTAGTTGTCCATGGCCATTGAGCTCCATTAAGATAGTTCTGCATAGTCCTCTTAGGGTCCAATTTGGTTGCTGGGAACCAGAAATTAATCCGTAGTATCTTCTTATGTAATATCCTGAGCTTACATGTAATTTTTGCCACTTATATGTCGCGTTTGTAGCTGGTCACATATTTAATCTTTCCAAAAGATTTTCCTCCTATATACAAGAATGTTAATTGTTTACTATTTTATGTATGACTTGCTAGTTTATACCACACAGTTTTTATGCACTGGTCCTGTATAATAATAACAGAGTAACCACAGTTTTATTCTTGTCTTTGGCTTAGCGCTCACATGTTTTGGAGATCACGGTGAAAAGAAAAGCAGAGAAACCGTTACCATCGAGTTCTCTGTGGAAAACTTGCTAGTTGATCTTCTTGGCGTAGATAAATACCCTTATACAACTTCTCTTATTTCATCATTCCCTACCGATTATGTTTTTTTATTTCCACTAAGGAATACGAAATAATATCATAACTCCTTAACTTCCATTGATCATGTAATAACTCATTTTCAAAGGAGAGGGCTTCTGAAACAAAGAGTGGAGGTCACAAGCTTAGAGATGGAGCCAATATTAATCGGTCACTTCTTGCTTTGGCAAACTGTATCAATGCTCTTGGAAAACAACAGAAGAAGGGTCTTGCATATGTTCCTTATCGCAATAGGTATCCAGTTGAGTATTGTAGCGTAAAATCTGTTGGGATGGGATAGCTAATGCCAAGTTTTTTTTTTGACAAGTGACACGAATCCTTAAAGATGGTGGTAATTCTCAAACAATCATGGTTGCAACAATCTCACTTGCGACAAGGTGAATAAGTCACATTTTAATCGCAACTTTTCAAAAGTCGTCACTTTGGTGATTATGATCACATGGATGATACATATATGCTAAAGTAAAAATACAGTATATAACTATATATATGTAAAGATTAACATACACAAATTCTCATATAAAACAGCTCATCAATGATTTAATGTACAACTAAATACAATGATGTTTGGACAGATTCCTATTGTTGTCTGAACGGGAAGAGCACTCTCCTAATATTCTTCTTGAAGGTTTACACTGTCCGGTGTCGGATCATTAGTTTACTGTGCCCAAATCCTCCATTGAACAATGATATTGAACTCTCTATTTTTTAATCTATTTTTTTCTGAGGTAGATTGAATTTTGTTCCATCTGCATCAACATGTATAAAACTAAAGATTTGGGGGTCCCCAAATGGCTCCATTGTAACATTATGATCATGCTTCATTGCTTGTTTTTTGGGGTGTCAAAATGCATTTTTAACTTTTTCTGTGCACGTTCAGTGATTATCTGCTCAGTTTGTACTAGAAATGAAAACACTGCTCTTATAGTCAGTTTTTGTCTGACATCAGATCATAACATAACCTTAGTGGGGATTTCATTTTAAACATCTTTTAGTGACAGATGAAGCCTTGTGTAGGTAGGGATTACCGGATAGTTTCCTTTGTAGTGAACCCTAGGATAATCAGTGCAAAAATTGGGTGTTTCCAAATAGCTAGCATTCTCTCATAAATTTAGTTAGTTTATCCTGATATCAATTGCCTTGGGTCTTTGATGAATTATTGATTTTTTTTTTTCTTAACACACTTAATTGTTATTCTGTTTAATATTTTTTATATTTATTTTTATGTGAATGTATTTAGTTATTTCTTATGACTGAACCTCTGTTTTTGAGCCTAATTTGAATGAATATGGAATGGTAATAGATTTAACTCCAAGTTCCAGTTCTTCGCTGACCACTGAGTACAAGAAGCGGGGCTCTTCGACAAAGCAGCTCGTGCCTTTGGTAGTGGAGCCTCACAGTGATGACCTGGAATATCTTGTTAGATTGATGACGGAAAGGAAGCTTAAGACAGTAGTGGACTCTAAGTATCCACTGAGCAGCGCAGAAGATGGTTGGGCTAAAAGCTTTGAGGGCCATGCTACTGGGAAGATAATTGTAGAGCCATAGATAAAAAGTTTAGGGACGGCTTTAGCACTTGTTGGATGTTAAGAAGGCAACTGTGTAAGCTATCTCATAAATAAATGGTTGTGCTTTATATATGGATTATGCTGTTAAGTTTTCTAATTCTTCAAAAAAGTATATGTGAAGGTTATGATGATATGGTGATTACGATTCAACAAAGTGCATTAAAATTGTTGACGTAAATTTAAAAAAAAAAAAAAATATATATATATATATATATATATATATATTTTAAAATTTTCATAAAAAAATCACTGCCAAAATTTTTTTATAAAAATACCACTGCCAAATATATTTTTTTAAAAAATATATTTAAAGAAAAAAAAAAAGTTGGAGACGGCTAAAAGCTGTCTCCAATAATAGGAGGTCACTTATTGGAGACGGCTTAAAGCCGTCTCCAATAAGTATTGGAAATGGCTAGATGACTTATTAGAGACGTCTCTAACATATCTTTGGAGACGGCCATATGCCGTCTCCAATAACCTTGACTATTATGGACGGCTTTCATTTGGTCTCCAAAGACAATGGAGACGGGACTATTTGAGACTACATGGAAGCCGTCTCCAATACTATTGGAGACGACTTAGACACCTTTGGAGACGGCCAAAAGTCGTCTCCAATAAACACATTTTTTGTAGTGCCATGAGTTTGACCAATCGAGATGGGACCCGTAGAGTCCCAAAACCCGAATTCTTGAGATTAGACCAATTAGGGTTTAGATACTCGATATAGCCCGACCCATGGGCCTAAGCAAATAAGTCAAGATAACTTATAGGACCTGGTGTCCATATTTATAAATTGAATGAGCCATTGCTATTGGCACCCCTCAAAATTTGAGAGCACCTACACTTAAAATATGAATTTTTCTAGGAAATCGGATCCCTTTCGATGTAGGACCGGAGTGACCCGCTATAAGAGGTCTAAGGCAATTAATGAAATTGTTGTGGCCCAATGTCCCTATTTGAAAGCCTTCTGGGCCATTACTAATTGAACCCACTAAAAACTAAAAGCACCTATCAAATATGGGGAGACATCTTAAAGACCCAAACTGATTGTCAATAAGATCTTATTTGGTCCAACTTATGAGACCCAAATGGAAGATGATGAATCCAATGAGTGTAAAATATCCTCTTTAATTAGGTGGTTCATTTGTTATGGACACCTGTGAAAATATAGGAGAGTTCTACACTATACTCTCTCAAAATCTTAGTATTAATTGGACTTAAGATCTGAAATTGACCCGACCAGTGGGCAGAACAAGAGGTACGGCATAAGTAATGAGTTATTGGAACTTAGTGCGCTTAATTTATAAACTGGTGTGCCTGGACTAATAACACCCAGTCAAAATTGAAATTGGCACCCGCCTAAATTTGTACCTTAATTTAAAAATTAAGGGAAAGTACTAGACATGAGAAAAGAAAATGACTTTTGTCATATTAAAATCTCGGTCAAAGCTTGACCAATTCTAAGATAGATGACCCTAGATTGACCACCAATAACCCCTATTGGTGGAAGACATAGTTACACACTATCTATGAGCAACTAGTAACTGACATTGAGGCAGTCTTAATGATTTTGTTTCAAATAATTTGAGAGATAGACCTTTTCCATAACTCTACTGAATTATTTATGAAATATATGTCCCTGATGGTCTTTGAATTATGGCAACAATAAGTATAGTGTAAACTGATTTAGGAAATCAGTACGCATAGTGATCCCATTATGTGTATATATGGGATTAAAACATTTTTAGTAATTAATGTGATAGATCTGAGGATTCAGATTGATTGAATTGGACCTGAAACTTAACGGAATTGCTGAATTGTAGTATTTGAATCCAAACCCAGAATTTGATTTGAATCCGATATTTGATGATGCTCGTATTTGCATTTGAACTCAATATTGATTGAAACTTGCATTTAATTTGAATCCGATATTTGATTTGAAACTAATATTTGATGAAACTCATATTTGAATCCGATATTTGATTTGAAATCGATATTCGATAAAATTCATATTTCAATCCGAACCTGATATTGATTGAAACTCGTATTTAATTGAATCTGATATTTGATTTGAAACTAATATTTGATGAAACTCATATTTGAATCCAAGCCTGGTATTTGATTTGAATCCATTATTTAAATTGAAACCAATATTTGATGAAACTTGTATTTGAATCCAAACCCGATATTGATTGAAACTCGTATTTGATTTGAAACCGACATCTAATGGAACTCGAACTTGAACCCCAAACATCAATTGAATTATTGATTTTTGATATAGATTGAGATCGAATCTGAAGATTGAATGAATTATTAAATGTTGATGTATTTTGAATATCGAATATTGGACATTGTATAGTGAATATTGGTATGATTATCAAACATTGAACTATCATAAATTCCCTTTGCGTGCATACTATGCACGCATGTGTAAATTCCTACACTTTTCAGCATTTTTGAAATTGACATAACTTTTGATGTACAACTCAGAATTAGGTGACTTTTAGCTCGCTGGAAAGCTAGGAACCTCTACTTTCCAATAATATATGCCTTAGCTCTTGTAGATATCTATGTAAACTTTGACACTCTTTGTAACACCCTAAAAATTTTGACTATAAATAGTGTACCTCGGTGTGCGTGCCCAACTGGTCACGTGCCCGATTTTTGTGAAATCACTTACATGAGTTAAATTGGGTTTGGTCTTAAGTGGAAAATGACCGATTTGGACTAGGTGTTAAATGTTAGATGATTTCATAAACACTATGTGTTGGTGCTTTGGCTCAACACCAAATTCAATGGGTAGATGTTTTGGGTGTGTAGGCCCCATACAGAATCAAAGATCATTTTTATGATGTAACACCCAAGTTAGGTATACCAATTTTACATGGGAATTAGTCCTTGGGATGAGAGCTAATATACCTAAAGTGGTGCGTATGTGTTTTGTATGGGAACTAGTACCATTGAATTAAAGAAAAGCAAATAGCTTCCTTTGGAAGCTAACACCCGATTTGCACTATTTTGGGAGTTTTGGGTTTTAGAGAGAGAAAAAGGGAAGAGAGAAAGAGGAAGGAGGAAAGCTTGTGGATTTGTGTACTCCGAGCATTTTATTTACATGAAGAAGGTTTGTGAGATCGTGTAAGGGGAAGATCGTCGTCGATTTTGACGTTTGGTTATGTTTTTGTGAGATTTGGAGCCATTTGAGGTTTTGAAACCCTCTTCTTGCGAAGAGATCGTGGGTTTTGATCCGTAAATCGTAGCGTGAGTTTGGGTGAAGTGTGTGTGGAAGAATTGCCATTGATTTCGTGGGCTTGGTTGTGATCGTGGAGGACGGAGATGATCGAGGTGGGTTTGGAAACCCTTTTTGTTTAACGAAAAAGAAGATCCGATCTACGAGTAGATCGCTGATTTAAAGAGGTAAATAACACAATTCTTTCATGTATTTAATTAAATATAGGTTGCTTAGATGTGTGCAAAATGATTGAATTTTGATGTAAAAAAGATGGGTTTCAAGGTTCGAACCCGAGAAGTGCTCAGAAACTGCTAAAATCGATTAATCGATTTTTGACAAAAGAGAAATTCAAGAGTGACTTTAGGAAATCGATTAATCGAAGAAAATTTCAATTAATCGATTTTGAAATTCGATTGATCGATTTTGAAAATTGATTAATCGATTTTGCCTGGGCTTACTGACATTACTAGAGTATTTTGGCCATAACGTTTTGTGCCGAACTCTGATTGATGTGATTCTTATTGTGTTGGAAAGAGGACAGCAAGCCCTACAACTTTCATGAATTGAGCAACTTGTGAATCAATCATTTTAAATGTCAAACGTTAGTAAAAATCTGGGTCAAATGCAGATTTTTGAGAAACGAAACCGATTAATCGAATTAAATTCGATTGATCAATTTTTGAATTTCGATTAATCGAATGGGTATTTTTAGTGGCTAAAAAAAATGTACAATTTGGGAAAATTGATTAATCGATTTTAAAATCGATTGATCGATTTTGGAATTTCGATTAATCACTATAGGGATCAATTAATCGATTTTGACTGTGCTCGCCAGTATGGCTTTGGTATTTTAGCCATAACTTTCTGCTCTGACCTCCGATTAATGCAATTCTTAAGGCGTTAAAAAGATAACAAAGAGATCTACAACTTTTGTGTTTTGACCAATTTATGAATCTAAATTTTTAAAGGTCCAAATTCAGGGAGAATGTTACATTAAATTCTAAGTTGGCACAAACTTGCCCGTTCCGACTCGGTTTTGAGAAAATACTTAAATAGGTATAAGTTATTAGTGATTGGAGTTAGTCCTTGATGTATCATTGTGTGCTTGTGATATAGATTAAGGGTGGAAGGCCATCGATAGGACCTTGCTTGCTTCGAGGTTAAGGTAGGGGAACTTCAACACAAACTTGCATGTTTAACTTTGATTCATAGTTTCTTTGAGGTATTTATGTGAAAAAAATGATAAGTTTCTTTGATGTGTTTAGATGAAAAATGATAAGTTTTCTTGATGTATTTTGATGTAAGTTTGATAGTAATTTGAACTATAACTTGAACTCTTTGCAAAATAGAAATTTGAAATCCTTGAGTCAAAAATGGTGAATTCTGAACTGTGAACTTAACCTAGAATTTCTACTATGGTATTCGATTTTAAACTTGATTTTTAAATGAGTTTTAAAACCTTTGAACTAGGAATGTGAGCTTTGGATCTTGATTTAGAAATCTAAACTAGAATGTGAACTCGGAATCATTGAATCTTGGAGATTTGTGAGAAGGTACACCCTTGGACCGCTGTGGCGGGATTTATGTACGCCCTTGGACGGTTTTTACGGGATTTTACGTACACCCTTGGATTTTTTGTGCTCATGTACGCCCTTAGACCATTTTTACGGGATTATTCGTACACCCTTGGACTTGTTGTGCTTATGTACGCCCTTGGACCATTTTTACGGGATTTTACGTACACCCTCGGATTTGTTGTGCTCATGTACGCCCTTGGACCGTTTTTACGGGATTTTCCGTACACCCTTGAACTTGTTGTGCTCATGTACGCCCTTGAATCACTTTCGTGGGATTTAACATATTCCTTTGGACACTGCTTTGAGTCATGTACGCCCTTGGATCGTCTTTACGGGATTTACGTACACCCTTGGATTTCGATGTAGTCATGTACGCCCTTGGACCGCTTTTGTGACATTTTACGTACTCTTCGGATTATACTTTGTGAATCAAACCATAAGTCGTGAGATTAAAGTGGACCGCTATGAGCAGATATTGTGTATGTGGACCGCTATGGGCGGATTATATGTATGGGGGCCGCTGTGGGCGGATTATGCTTGTCGTGGACTGCTATGGGCGGAGTACAAGTATCATGTGGGCTGCCGAGACGGATTTAAAATCAGTTTTGAAAGATAAATAAATGTTTTGAAATTACTTTTGTGTGTAAAAAGGAAATCAATTTTGTATGATAAGGATATCAGCTTTTAAATCAGTTTTATGTGAAAAAGGAAATCAGTTTTGAAATCAGTCGTGTGATAAGGAAACAGTATTTGAAATCAGTCTTTGTTGATAAGAAAAAGTACCTTTGAAATGAGTTTCTGTTTTAAATAAGAAAAGGTTTGATTATGACCTTAAATCTATGTTTTCTTATGATAAGATGTGAATGAGTATTGAATTTCTGCAGAAAATTATGGGTTTATTTTTTGAAAGAAAAATAGCTGCTTTTACTATTTTTAAAATTTTCAAAGCACATATTGAATTGAAAAATTATTATAAATTCAAAACACTGAGATCTGGCAGAGGTGGTGAGTACTCCTCAAATGAATTTCGAAACTTTTCCAAAGAGCAAGGCATTAAATATCAATTTACTATAGCATATACGTCATAGAAAAACGGCATCGTAGAAAGAAAGAACCATACCATTTTTCACATGACAAGAACCATGTTAAAAGAAAAAGGTCTGCCAAATAATCTTTGGGCTGATGCAGTAGCATGCACGTCCTATCTGCTCAACCGATGTCCTACAAAAAGTGTGAAGTCTATGACACCATAAGAGGCATGGAGTGGCTACGAACCAAGTGTAGCACACCTAAGAATCTTTGGGTATATAGCATATGCCCAAGTTCCAGAGGCAAAAAGAAAGAAGCTTGATGATAATGACAAAACCCGGACCCATTATTTATAAGTTCATGATGTCACTAAAGTCGGAGACAAATCCGATAAAAGAAAGCATAAAGTCAATAATAATAATGTTAAAAGAACTCAGTACCGAGTCTACAACAGTCAGTAATCGACACTAAGATCAGAATCAGCACCAAGGTCCTCCTGGTACACAGCAGCGTCGTCCTCCTTAGACTCCTGATACTCAGCGTCCACGGGGTCAACAAAGTCAACGTCAATGAGATCTTAATAGCCGGCATCCAACACCAGTAATCTACCAAATTCTACTCAAGTGTATTGTGGGTGCATCAAGTGAGTGATAAACATAATATACCAATGAAATTAGAAAGAGCATGAAAAATCAAGTGCATATCGTAAACTCATATAATAATCATGAATGCAGGACCACGATCTAGACACTCAAATCCTAACATATCTTACCATACCTTATATCATATTGTATTTTATTATTCTCGGGCATATGTTTATACATCGTATGGATGTAACTAATATACTCATAAATCCAAAAGACTTGTGCTAGAGTCGCGACTTGAGCTATCATATGAGCGTCACCATAGTATCATACCATCATATCATAATGCCCCCGTATCATACTCATACTCTTCCATCCAGCTCAATGGGGAGATATAAATGGTCACACATACACCCAATCTACTCATACTCCTACTCTCGGTCATACTTATACTGTCTCCTAGAAACCCGACTTGACTGTAAGACATTGTTGCCCTTACGATGGCTACGCAAAGAACGACACATATAGAGACTTAAGTTCTTAATCTTTTGCTGACCTATACATTGGTATCTTAATATCGTACTCATAACATATCTGATCTCGTACTCATACTCATATCATACTCTTACAACTTAATTCTAAGACGAGCTATTATGGGATAACCTCACCACAGCTAAGGCCTAAGACCCGAATCACATATTATAACTCATATGATATCCACTCATATTAAAACTCGGGGTGATAGGGTCACCTCATATGCCATCGTATATAAGGTTACACAGAATTCGCACTCACTCGACTCATCATGATGTTGCATATCACTATAAATTGTAAGACATATGAATACGATGTATTCCTCGCTTTGATACCATCTCGATGAATTACCATGCCCAAGTGTAGGCATGATCTTATATACCAGCGTACATATAACCTAACATGTCCATAACTCATATAACATGATCAAGATGGAAGCACAAAATTATCATACACACAATATAAATTTACATTTAGATTTAATTATTTTTATACATATATTTATTTACATTCAAATCAATACAAATATAGAATAAGGTAGTTATTTGTGTGATTTCGAAAATGTGAAGGTTAGAGTTTGATTTTCACGAGGTATCGAATTCCTAATACTTCGGGTTACTGAAATGGTCGCGTTGAAGCGATAAAAGTTATATTTATATTGATTACTATAATTGAATAATTAAATTAAAGTGTATTTACAATTACTAAATTTAGATTTATCAGGACCAGTGATCGAAAGACCTTAAGTAAGATATAATATGCATATAAATTTTGGTCATGAAAATTAAAATATAACACTAAATTCGTATAGCCTTGGGTCATTCAAAATTGAACCTGACTTGTTACTCTATTTTGACCTCTAAAATGTCATATTTATAAAAAAATTATGCAAAGTTGTAAAGCTTGCTGTCTTCTTTCCAATGCCACAAGAATTGCGTCAATCCGGGATTAGAGTAAAAAGTTATGGCCAAAATACTGGGACCAGTATATCGATGGTCGCGAGCTCGGATTCGTGGTCGCGAGTTCGAACCCAAAACTTCAAGATGGTGCAATTTATTATTCTTTTAAATAAAATAAGAATACAATTTAATTTTGGGCTTAATTAGTTTTAAATAAATAATAATATAGACTTTGAACAATAATATGTCATTATAGCTTTTAGTAAAAGGGTAAATTTCTAATTATATAGATTTAGAAATAAATAATATCAATATTGTACAATTCTAATCAAATCAATCTATCAGATTTACAAATATTAGAGATTAATTAATTTACAGATTTAAAAGAATGTAAAATATTAAATATAAAAACTTAATAGAAAAGTACAATATTAAATAGCCAAACAATGGGATTATTTGAAAAGAGAAATAAAATATAAACCCGACCTATAAATCATGCAACTTTAATAGAAAAATAAAATACTAAATATACAGATTTATCATATTTAAAGATATCCATGTTTAATTAGTATGTAGATTTAAGAGAAAGAAAATATATTAAATATGCAGACCTAATAGAAGGTAAAATATTAATAGTCAAACAAAAGGATTGTCTGAAAAGAAAAGAGAAACAAAATATAAACCCGACTTATAAAATATACAACTTTCAAAGGAAAGCATAATATTAAACATATAGGTCTATTAATTTATGAGATATTTTGGTTTAAAAAATATTTTTAAATCCGTCGATGCGTGATCGAACGCATCCTACGCAACGGGATCTGAGAAGAACAAGATGGATTGATGGGTACCCACCTCTTAAAGCGTGAAAGGTAGATCTACGGCGGTTTGGGTTGAAAAGGTCAATGCCCAAGTGGTCAGTTCGTCTAAGACTTGAGAGAAAATAATTTTTTATTATAGAGAGTAAAGAGCTTTTAAAATTTTATTTATAATGGTAGAAAGTTGTAGGTTAATTCTAATTAAGACTTTTCGTAAGGGATTTAATAAAATAGGAGTTTTTACACGAAAGAAGAATTTATACGTGACTCAAATAGCTTAAAAAAGGTTTTGTTCCAGCACTTTGTGTAAGTACCGAAGCAATTGATGTTTCTCTCCTGAAATTACAATTATACCCTTTAACTTGTTTCATCACTTAAAATGGGCATAACATTTTATATTCTTATCAAAAATCGACAAACTATATAGTGTTGGAATCATATCGACGAGAACTTCACAGTGAGTCTAATAATGATATAGAAAAATTTGAACTTTCCTAAAAGATGATGGGTTTCGGTGTGGGGCATTAGCATCGTACACGGTGTGGTACCTCATCTAACGCAGTTAAAAAGAGTCAAAAAAATTCAGGTTGTTACATTCTCTCTCCCTTATAATATTTTCGTTCTCAAAAATTATGTACATGAGGCGATGAGCTCGGGGTACTTCTTCATAATCCCCGCTTCTCATTGAAAGTCAACGATTCAATATTAACAAAAATTAGGGTCATTACATTCGCCCCTCCTTAAAAAATTTCGTCCTCGAAAATTAGGCATTGATTAAAAACAAGTATCATTATCATCTCTGTTAATCTCGAATCACCTGGAAAACTTTTATATTTGTGACACCTAATATTTGATATCATCAAGGTAGAATCCCCCTCTCTTTATAATGGTGGTCGATTCTAATTCATCAATTTATAAAATAATCTGATTTGACATCACAAATTTCTCCAAACGTGTGGTATGTCAAACTTTAGTCGGATATCCATTAGATCCAATTATTACAGTCATTTCTAATATAACCTAGTATCAGTTATTCCTATAGTTGGCATCTCAAATCATCAAGAATCTTAAACAATCAAATCTTCATGGATTTATTTATCTAATTGCCCCTCAATTCTAGAAAAGTTTCACCTATTATTTTTCAGTCCTTATAGATCATTTCTAATGTTTCTCATAAGTTCCTAACTATATAAGTTATTCTTAAATAAATCTTTAAATACAAAATTTAACCTTAGGGTCTTTTATCATCACTGATCGAACATTCTTGAAACCAATAAGTCCTCAAAAGATCTAAAGTCTCGGGCCCATCAGAATCATGATAACCTCAATCATCATATTGTATTTACAAAACCCATACAGTCATCGAGGAAGTAGAGCTTGAGCTTGGATACCACTCTGTCATGACCCAAAATTTTATCCCATCCCGAGGGCCTAGAATTTTGAGTTATGACCCGCACATATCCCGGATATGCTAAGTGGACATGCACCTACTCAAAGTTCTTCCGCAATCTAATTCCGTGAAATCCGTGAAAGCCAACATATAAAGGTAGAATATAAGGTAGTCATAAATACTGAATAGGTGCGATAAAATCTAAGTGAACCACCAATAAAAGAGAAATAAAAGTCGGAGACAAATCTGATAAAAGAAAGCGTAAAGTCAATAATAATAATAATATCAAAAGAACTCAATACCGAGTCTACAATAGTCAGTAATTGGTGTAAGGATCAAAATCAACACCAAGGTCCTCCTAGTACACAGCGGTGTCGCCCATCAAAGGCTCCTGATACTCAGTGTCCATGGGGTCAACGAAGTCAACATCAATGAGATCTAAATAGCCAGCGTCTAACACCAGCAATCCACCCCATTCTACTCAAGTGTATTGTGGGTACATCAAGTGAGTGATAAACATAATATAACAATGAAACTAGAAAATGCATGATAAATCAAGTGCATATCATAAACTCATATAATAATCATGAATGCAGGATTATGATCTAGGCACTCATATCCTAACGTACCTTACCATGCCTTATATCATATCATATCATATTATATTTTATTATTTTTGTACATATGTCTATACATCACATGGGCGAAACTAACATACTAATAAATCTTAAACAATCTATACCAGAGTCATGGCTCGAGCTACCATGTGACAGTCACCATAGTATCATACCATAATATCATAACACACCCGTATCATACTCATACTCCTCCATCCAGCCTAATAGAGAAACATAAATGATCACACATACTCACAACCTACTCATACTCCTACTCTCGGTCATCCTCATACTATCTCCCAGAGACCCATCTTGGTTGTCAGACATTGTTGCCTTTATAGTGGCTACGCAAGGAACGACACGTACAGACGCTTAAGTTCTTAATCTTTTGTTGGTCTAAATAGTGGTATCTTATTATCGTACTCATAACATACTTTATCTCGTACTCGTACTCATACTTATATCATGATCTTATACCTTAATTCTAAGACGAGCCATAGTGGGATAACCTCACCACAGCTAAGTCCTAAGGCCCGAATCTCATATCATAACTCATTTCTTATCTTCTCATATTAAAACTCGAGGTGATAGGGTTACCGCCTATGCCCCCGTATATAAGATTACACTGAATACTTACTCATTTGACTCGTCATGGTGTCCCATACTGCCATAAGTTGTAAGGCATATGAATACGATGTATTCCTCGCTTCAATACCATCTCGGTGAATCACCACGCCCAAGCACAGGCATGATCTCATATACTCGCGTATATATAATCTAACATATTCATAACTCGTATAACATGATCAAGATGGAAAAATAAAATTATCATACACACAATATAGATTTATATTTAGATTTAGTTATGTTTATACATATATTTATTTACATTCACATTAATATAAATATAGAATATGTGACAACCCAGATTTCGGCACCCCAAAACCCGTGCCATCAGTAAGGCCCTCTAGGCTGTGACCCCAAAGTTTATACGGAACAGTGGTATACTCAAGCAATCCTTACTAAAAATGAAACATGTAAACTGAACAACATGAGATAAAGCATGTTAATCTAGCAAAAGCACAAAAGGCAGTTCTTCTTCCATACCAAACCATGAACAGAAAAACTGACCTGATCCATCGGTGACAAACAGATCACCCCAGATGGTTTGCCAAAAGGAATATATCATTTAATTACATTGTTTCAAAAATATAGGCCTAACATACCAAGCTGTATAGAGAAGCTCTCAAAAATAACTCTCAAGTATGCAAGGGTCCTCTAAAAGAAGTCCTCAGGAGGAGGCTCCAACTCTTCCTCGGGCACGTAATCTGAATCCTCCGGATCTATGTCTCTAGAAGCCTGGGCGGCCGCAAGCAATGGACCTGCGACGTATAGTCTAAAGGGGTGAGCTACATCCTAGCTCAATAGGGAACAACAAGTGAACATATATTCCAAAATAGTTTAAAAGCATGGTTTATCTGATGGAATTGCATGAGAAAACATTTTAAACTGAAATGAAGTACTAGATGCAATTGTTACTTTACATGGTTTTGTTCATTCTCAACTTACTAGTATTAGTTACTAATTCGGCCTAATCACTTAAATCTTAACTTAAATAATCTCTGAGCAATATCGCATCGAGCCCCGATAGAATACCCACCATCGTCGTCTAAATAGACACTTGTCATATCTATTTCTTACTTGAATACTATCCAGGTCCCTTTCTCATAGGCGACGGGGTTTTTAAACTTATACTCACATCCCTGGGATGTCAAACTGGCGTACGGATTGGCCGCCATACCGGTCACGGATATCCTGCCGAGTAAGTCATGGGTATCCCGCCACATCCGTGTGGTATTCTATTTAAACCTTAAATAACAAAAATATCATGTGCACTAGATATAGTTATTCACCGTGTGATCGTGCTAATTCTAGTATATTAGGCCTTATCAACTTTTCTTTTACTTCATCCATAGATTTCATCTGCATCTCTGAGATGCCACTGGCTCAACGCATTACTTAGATGCACATTATCATATTTTCACGTCCCCTGGGGACCTTATGAGTTCATTTAGCATTCACACACACACACTCTCTTAGAAATCACATTCTTGATGCATAAATATTCATTTGAATAACTCTACATACATGATTTTAAAAATTAAAGTACATGTTAAAGGTGTTCCCTACCTCACGTGTTGGAATCACTATGCGTCAAAGTCCACGCGACTCCACATTCTCACTCTTTGCTCGTATCACCTATGGTACATCATAACACAAGAAAGGCATCAATAAGGATGCATTAAAGAAGGTACAAGGCCTTCCAAGGATCCTCAAGGCCCAATACGAAAGTCAACATAAACTATGAAAATCGATTAATCGATTAATCAAAATTTCTAAATCGATTAATCGATCCCAAATCGATTATTCAATTTTTCCCAAGTTTGATTTTCCAGCCATTAGAGGTGCTCAGACGATTAATCAAATTTAAATCAATTAATCGATTTTGAGCCTCTTTGGCTAGATCACTTTCAGACCAAAATCGATTAATCGATTTTCCATATCAATTAATCAATTTGGTCAGAAACTCAGCCATTTTAAGACATTTCTTCCAAATCTTTTCCTTATTATTTTCTATTCTTTTCTACCTCTATAATTCATCATTTATCACCAATTGAATGTACATACCCATGTTTAAATAGATTCAATATCATTCACCTTAAATCAACCACTTGATTTATTTAGTGGTTGGGTTAATGACTAGGGCTCCAAGCTTTGGCTTCAACGGATCCCAATACGTCGAATCCGATATTAAATGCTTGAATCCTTCTTAAATCTGGAACCCACATTAACTTCCTATGCAATTACTCCACTTCTTACTCTCTCTTTCTCTGCTCTTAACTCCTCTTACCAACCCAAAATATGAGAAATAACTTCTCTTTAGGTTATTAAGTCCTTATAACTCCTCTTGCTTCGGTATTAGGCATATACACCCAAGATAGGCGTATATTGTCACTCACTAAGCTATAACCACTCACACTTGCACGCTCACTTATGACATCAACATCAGTCGTAATCACAGTCATCGAGTTGACTTTCATCCGGTCAATCTATGACCAATCGAGCACGTATCTCGAGGACACTGTTCAACACTCAGATTTTGGGGATGTTACATTCTCCCCACCTTGGAAATTTTCGTCCTCAAAAATGAACCTGAAGGTGTGTCGATGGGGTTCCCCCCACACACAGACACACGTAGTCACAAGTTATACTAACGTACCCATTACAAGTTATAAAAGCTAAAAAAAGCACAATTGAAACTAAAAGTTAACGACTTGGAACTTTGATTCACATAATGGCATCCATGCCAAGATAGTTGCATACATGAAATTTTCTGCCACAAAATTTACAATTTGAAGACAAAAATTTACAATTCACACAATAATTACAGCAAAACTTCTAAGATGTAATCTCCCCCAAAAAGAAATGTCATGATCGAGAGGTCACGCGATCCCCTCTCCAAGCTGGTCTACTACGTCAGGCAGCTGCGATCCTTCGCCTAGCTGCTGTGGTCCCAGAGAAAATGTACCCGCGCCCGAAGTACCCTCGGCAGGAGCGTCAGGTGTCAACGTCGGCTCCTCCGCTAGGCATCGCTGGAAGTCTGTGGGATATATGTACCGCATAGTGTGGTACATCAGAAAGTTCAAGCACGGGTTCATTTGTTGGTTGTTGGCTTCCATCCGGGCCAGCACGTCATCAATAGTGGGGGTGGGGTGAGTCGCTCGTTGGCAATAGGATGATGTAGGCATGGTTGCTACTGACTGTGAAGGTGGATGAGGTGGCACCAAAGGCTGCTGCTCGGGTGGAACTGAGCCATGAGATGGTGCTCCCCCAGCTAGTGGGTCATGCTGTGGTGGTGGGGGTGGTGGTCGTGCTGGTCCCTTTACTGGTAGGGCCCTCTTTAATAACCTATGACTACGGCCCCACGAAACCATGGAGTAATGCTTCACGTGGTTCGTAGCCTTCCTCTCGATCGGTGAAATGGCACTCTTGTACGTCAGAGTAGCATTCCAACATGCTCAATATTAGTCGAGCGTACGACATCTTTTCCTTGGGCCTCAAAGGCCCTTTCATCATCTTTCCCTTTATGTATATCATCCCCTCAATGACGAGCTTCGTCACGTCGAACCAACGGCCGCGGTATGCTGAGTATAAGGCCTACTGGACCAACTGGACCCGCTCTGTATCGTGTTGCAGAGGGTATTGATTACACTTTATTATGGAATCAAGCATCCACATGTGAGGAGGTAGGTCCACCCTCCTTATCGACAATCCGGATCCTTCGAGCCCTTTGGTCATCTCGGTCCGAATCTCCTCAATCGAGATTTCTTTATCAAATGGGGGAAAAAAGGTGGGTCTTTGGTACATGATCGAGGTAGCATTCTAGGGATTGGTGGACGTGTAATTGGGTAAAATGATATTGACGAGCGTCGATCTCGGTCTTGACGGTGTCATCGATGTGGCCCTTTTTTAGATTTTGGTAAAACAGTCGAACGAGTCTAGCGTAGTAGTACTCGTGTAGCGGCTTTAAGAGGATACCAAGGCCCGCACCCATAAGGTAGTTCCGAGCCCATTTGGTCTCGCCCTCGATGTCGGGATCGGTAAACAAGGCATCGTCGATAATATACTCATCTTCAAAATTCTTTGCCGCCCACCACTCATTTGGTTGGGGCAAAGTTTCGGGTGGTGGTTGGGGTACATCAATGTGTGGTGATTGGGGTGTCGGTGATGACTCGCGTGAAGACGCGCTTGTCGAATCAGATCCTAGATCTGATGAAGAAGATGGTCATGATGGAGGTGATGGTGATAGTGGTGGCGGTGCGGCGTTCTTATGCCGAACCGGTAGCTTGGAAGCCGCTTTCTTCGTGGTCAAACGGGTTCTAGGAGGCATTTTGATCAAAAACTAAAGAAAACTAGGGCTGTAATCGTCCAAACTAAAAGAAAAATTGAATCTAGGGTTTACCTGAAGTGTTAGGTCCAAATGGTGTGGGACTCTGATCCGACATGGATGCCAAAACACAAAAACCCTAGCTGGTTAGGTAGCTCGAGGAGGAAGAAGAAATGGCGCCTAAATAAAAAACCAAAACTGATTTTCGAATGGGGGCCAAAAACCCCAAATCTGATATATATAGGCCAAAATTGATTGATCGATTTTAAAAATTGATTAATCGATTTTCATAACTTACACTCAGCCGCGCGAAATCGATTGATCGACTTTAAAAAATCAATTAATCGAATTCAACTCGATTAATCAAAATTTGCTATTATTTAATTCCCAGGTTTGTCATCTCACTGGCGTATGCCAGTCGTTTAATTGACCAAAAATCGATTGATTGATTTCCAAAATCGATTAATCAATTTGGAAATCGATGAATCTTAACCATGCATTCGTCATTGCATCATGGCACAGTTTGGGTTCACATTCTCTCCATTGAATAGGTTGGCCAAATGGTCAACGTTTGATTACATGATCAATTTAGATTTACAATATGCTTGTGATGACATGTTTACTCTCTCAACTTGCCGCAAACAAGTTCGGGTATTGCTCTCTCACATCGTCTTCTCTTTCCCACATAGCTTCTTCGGCCGAGTGATTTTTCCATCGAACAAGTACTAAAGGGATGACCTTAGTGTGCAATACTTGTTCCTTTCGATCTAATATTTCCGCCGGTTCATTTATCATGCTCATGTCCTCATGCATCTCTAATGTTTGATCGCTCAACACGTGATCAACGCCATTAATATACTTTCTAAGCATAGATACGTGAAACATATTATGCACCTGATCAAATAATGGTGGTAATCCAATGCGGTAAGCAACTTCCCCTACTCGACCCAAAACCTCGAATGATCCAAGATAGCGGGGACTTAACTTTCCCCTCTTTCTGAATCTCATCACACCCTTCATAGGCGACACCTTTGCAAACACGTGTTCACCCACCTTATAGTCTACACTGGTCTGCTTGATATCGGCGTAATTTTTCTGTCTACTTTGAGCCGCTTTCAGTTTTGCCCTAATCATGCGAACATAGGTGGCATTATCTTCAAGTATCTCAGGTCCCAAAACAAATTTCTCCCCGATTTCTTCCCAATTGATGGGCAATCTACATCACCTCCCATAAAGAGCTTCATACAGTGCCATGCCAATACTTGCTTGGAAACTGTTGTTATATGCAAACTCAATCAATGGTAGGTACTGATCCTATGTTCCTTGAAACTCTAACATACATGCCCTAAGCATGTCCTCGATGATCTAATTTAACCGCTCTGTTTGCCCATCAGTTTGCGGATGGAATGTTGAACTGAAATCCAATTGCGTTCCCATTCCCTCTTAAAATTTCTTCCAAAACTTCGACGTGTACAATGGATCACGGTCAGAAACGATACTGCTTGGAATCCCGTGTAGGTGCACGATCTCTTTCATATATAACTTTGCAAGTCTTCCCGCCGTGTACATCATGTTGTAAGACAAGAAGTGTGCTGACTTGATCAATCGGTCTACGACTACCCAAATGGCATTGTATCTCTTTACAGTACATGGTAGTCCAACGATAAAGTCCATAGAGATCGATTCTCACTTCCGCTCTGGCATAGGCAGAGGTTGCAATAATCCTGCAGGATGTCTATGATCGACCTTCACCTACTGACATGTCAAACACCGTGACACGTACTTAGCCACGTCTTGCTTCAAACCTCTCCACTAGTAATTCTTTTTCAAATCTTGATACATTTTAGTGCTACCAGGGTGGATCGCATAGTTTGACTTGTGAGCTTCATCGAGTATTGTTCGTTGCAGATCAGCATTGTTGGGAATGCAATGACGGCCCTTGAACAATAAGGAACCATATTCTTTCACTGAGAACTCCGGTTTGATGCCTTCAATCACATCTTGATGAATCTTGGTTAGCACCGGGTCTTTCTTCTGTAGCTCATGGATATGCTCAAATATCACTGGTCTCACTGATATGTTAGCCAAAAAGGCTATTGTAGCTCGCGACTCGATATTTGCATCATACAGTGCTAGATCTACAAATAACTTCCGTCGGTGCATACCCAAAATCAAACTAGCTAACTGAGCTGAACCCTTCCGACTCAAGGCATATGCTACTACATTAGCCTTGCCTGGATGGTATTGTATGAAACAGTCATAGTCCTTGAGGAACTCCATCCACCCGCGCTGCCACATATTTAGTTATTTCTGTGTAAACAGGTATCTAAGGCTTTTGTGGTCGGTAAAAATCTCAACGGTCTCACCGTACTAGTAATGTTGCCAAATCTTCAATGCAAATATGATCGCTGCTAGTTCCAAGTCATGTGTTGAGTAGTTCTTTTCATGCTCTTTCAACTGTCTCGACTCGTAAGCTATCACCTTTTTGTGTTAGTTGAGTACACAACCCAAACTACTATATGAAGCATCACTATATACTGCGGACCCTCCACTGCCTGAAGGAATCGCTAGTACTGGAGCTGAAGTGAGTCTCTTCTTGAGTTCTTGAAAACTCTCCTCGCACGCTTCACTCCACTCGAATCTTGAATCCTTCCGTGTAAGCCTCGTAAGAGGTCCTGATATTTTTGAAAACCCCTCAACGAAATATCGATAATAGCTAGATAATCCAAGGAAACTACGGATGTCGGCCATGGTCTTTGGCTGCTCCCAGTTTACTTCAGCTTCAATCTTAGCTGGATCTACTGTGACGCCATGCTTTGAGACGATATGTCCCAAAAAGTTAACTTCCTCTAACCAAAACTCGTACTTACTGAGCTTGGAATATAATTGGTGTTCACATAAGGTTTGTAGAGCAACCCTTAAGTGTTCTTCATGTTTCGCTTTTGACTTGGAGTATATTAGGATATCATCGACGAACACCACGACGCAAGAATCCAGGTGTGGTTTAAACACCCGATTCATCAAATCCATAAATGACGTCGATGTGTTCGTCAACCCAAACCGCATTACTAAGAACTCATAGAGTCCATACCGTATCCTAAATGTCCTCTGCCTTGGCTCTCAACTGATGGTATCCAGATCTTAGATCGATCTTGGAAAAATACTTCGCTCCTTGCAGCTAATCGAACAAGTCATCTATCCTAGGCAAAGGATATCGATTCTTTATGGTGAGTTTGTTCCACTGGCGATAGTCAATGCATAGTCGCATCGACCCATCCTTCTTCTTTACAAACAAGACCGGTGCTCCCCATGGAGACACGCTCGGTCTTACAAACCCTTTGTCCATGAGTTCTTGTAACTGCACTTTCAACTCCTTCAACTCAGCAGGAGCCATTCTATATGGTGCTTTCGAAATAGGCTCCGTTCTCGGTGCTAAGTCGATGGCGAACTCCACTTCTCTCTCTAGAGGTAATCCTGGTAATTCCTCTGGAAAGACATCTTCAAACTCTCGCACCACAGCTATCTCTGAGATAATGTTCTTCTTTTCCTTATCCTCCTTCAAAAATACCAAATAACCATTGCACCATTTTCTGATCAAGCGCTTGGCCCTGACTGCAGAAATAAGTAGCATATGCGTCGATCTCTCTCCTCAAAATCGAAACGTTCTCCTGGTGTTAGGTCTGAAGATGATAATTTTATTCTTACAATCCACGATTGCACAATGTTGTGATAACCAATCCATGCCAAGGATCACATCGAATCCTTGCATGTCTAATAATATTAACTGTGCGTCCAGTTCATAGACGTCCCCATCTCTAATACTCACTACTACCGACTTGCAAATCAACTCTGTGTCGACTAATTCTCCAGTCGGGATAGACACTGATAGAATAAAGTTCAACGTCTCCGAAACAATCTTCATTCTTTTAACAAATTTTGGAGTGACAAAGGAGTGGATAGACCCTGGGTCTATCAACACTCTTGCTTCACATGCTACATAGTGTCCTTTTTCGTAAACTTGTAATGTAACTATAACTTACATATTTACATATACGGTACATACTCTATTTAGAGAATTTAACGTACAAATGGGTTTACAAGCTTTTCTAATTAATGCACCTTCTTTATCTAAAATTTTATTGAATTGAAATTCTTTATTTAAAAGGAAGCTCACCTTGGATGACTTCATGTACGTTCCTTGCTTCTTGGGCGGTGACTACATAGGCTCTTCCTTGTACGACCGGTTTTCTCGCTTGTATTGGTCATGGAATAGAAGCAGAAGCCATCTTGTCCTTGATCATCTTAGGACAATCTTTAATCATGTGGCCCACCTTGCCACATTTAAAGCATCCTAGCGTTCCTTGCCTGCAATCCGCCGTCTTGTGGGACTTGCCACACTTGGCACAAGTCTCCCTAGGTGTGGAAGAAGCAGCTCGTGAAAAACCTTGTGTAACTATAGCCCCAGTGGAAATAGCAAGGCTCTCATACTTCATCGGCCTCCCCGACGCAAGCAATGGAAATCTCTGATGGGTAGTCTGCTGCGTCGGCCTCCCATACCCGGCTTGGAATGGTTGCCTCTGATTAGGTGCTACGAATCTCGACTTTTTGTTCACCGGCTCATAATTCCCAGTTCTGCCTTGATCTACATTCCCTCTTCCTTGCTGCTTTCTTTGGCGGTATCGATTATCATTTTCTTCTTCAAAAACCAATGCTTTACTCATGATCTCTCCATAGGTCTTCAGCTGAAACGGTGCCACTCCACCTCTAACTTTCGGCCTCAAACCTTGTTGAAACCTCTTTGCTCTCATCACATCCGTAATCACGTAATCGGGAGCGAAGCGAGCTTGCCTCATAAACTCCACTCTGTACTCCCTTACTGTCATCCGTCCTTGCAAGAGTTGTAAAAATCGTATCTCCATCTGATTTCTCACCACTTCGGGGAAATATTGTTTATTGAACTCTTTCACAAACTCATCCCATGTCCAGGGCAATCCTGGGGTCTCCTGAGCCCTAGTCCTAGAAACAGGCTTCCACCAAGGGCCAGCTTCCCCATGAAATATGTACGCTGTCCAATGGATGCTTTCATCTTCTGTGCATGTCAGCACGCTAAAAACCTTTACCATCTCACTTAGCCAATTTTCGGCGGCCACTGGCTCCGCTTGTCCTGAAAAGCTAGGAGGTCTCATCCTCCTAAACTCAGTAAGTGCAGAGGCCACTGGTGGTGTTGGAGCTACTGGAGGTGTAGGTGGCTGTTGTTGATCATTGGCATTATGAGTTGCCAAGGATGCTGCTTGTTGAGCCATGGTGGTCATCATAGTTTCCATAGTATGCATCATCCTCTGACGCTCTTCTCTGTCTTCATTTCTCTCTCTGATTCCCTCCTGTTCCCTCTGATCTCGATCCTGACGATCTCGATCCTGATTCTCTGCCTGATCTTGGCTCTCTCGGCCACCACTACCTGAAGCCCCTCTATCTCCCAAAGGCACTTGACTGGTATCCGAGATAAAGTCAACTCGACTATGCAAATTCCTATTACGACTGCCCCTAGGTCGGCCTCTTCCCCTAGAAGACATCACAGTCTGCACGTGAAATCAAAGATTCATTAGCAGAAGTCGCTATGCTCTGACAAAAGAATAATTGTCAGAATTTCTAAAAGAAACGGCTCTGATACTAACTGTGACAGCTCGAATTTCGGCACCCCGAAACTCGTGCCATCAGGATGGCCCTCTAGGCTGTGGCCCCAAAGTCCATACAAAATATTGGTATACTCAAGCAATCCTTACTAAAAATGAAACTTGTAAACTAAAAAACATGAGATAAAGTATGCTAATCAAGTAAAAGCTCAAAAGACAGTTCTTCTTCCATACCAACGCATGAATAGAAGAATCGACCCGAACCATCGGTGATAAATAGATCACCCCAGATGGTTCGGCAAAAGGAATATATCATTTAATTACATTGTTTCAAAAATATAGGCCTGACATACCAAGCCGTAAAGAGAAGCTCTCAAAAATAACTCTCAAGTATTCAGGGGTCCTCTAGAAGAAGTCCTCAGGAGGAGGCTCCAACTCTTCCCCGAGCATGTAATTCGAATGCTCTGGATCTACGTCTCCAGAAGCCTCGGCGGCCGCAAGCAATGGACCTGTGACGTATAGTCTAAAGGGGTGAGCTACATCCTAGCTCAATAGGGAACAACAAGTGAACATATAAGTTAAGTTCTCACATATATTCCAAAATAGTTTAAAAGCATGGTTTATCTGATGAAATTGCATGGGAAAATATTTTAAACAACTGAAATGAAGTACTAGATGCAATTGTTACTTTACATGGTTTTGTTCATTCTCAAGTTACTGGTATTAGTTACTGATTTGGCCTAATCACTTAAATCTTAACTTAAATAATCCTCGAGCAATATAGCATCGAGCCCTGATAGAATACCCACCATCGTCGTCTAAATAGACACTTGTCATATCTATTTCTTGATTGAATACTACCCAGGTCCCTTTCTCATAGGCGACGGAGTTTCTAGACTCATACTCACATCCCTGGGATGTCAAACTGGTGTAAAGATTGGCCGCTGTACCTGTCACGGATATCCTGTCGAGTCAGTCGTGGGTATCCTGCCACGTCGGTGGAGTATTCTATTTAAACCTTAAATAATAAAAATATCATGTGCGCTACATATAGTTATTCACCGTGTGATCGTGCTAATTCTAGTATATTAGGCCTTATCAACTTTTCTTTTACTTCATCGATGGATTTCATCTGCATCCCTGGGATGCCACTGGCTCAACGGATCACTTAGATACACATTATCACATTTTCACGTCCCCTGGGGACCTTATGAGTTCATTTGGCATTCACACATACACACTCTTAGAAATCACATTTTTGATGCATAAATATTCATTTGAATCACTCTACATACATGCTTTTAAAAATTAAAGTACATGTTCAAGGTACTCCCTACCTCACGCATTGGAATCACTATGCGTCAAAGTCCACGGGACTCCACATTCTCACTCTTTGGTCGTACCACCTATGGTACATCATAACACAAGAAAGACATCAATAAAGATGCATTAAAGAAGGTACAAGGCCTTCCAAGGACCCTCAAGGCCCAATGCAAAAGTCAACATAAACTGTCAAAATCGATTAATCGATTCCCAAAATCAATTAATCGAAATTCCTAAATCGATTAATTGATCCCAAATCGATTAATCCAAAATCCAAAATCGAGTAATTGATCCCAACTCGATTAGTCGATGTTCCAAAATCTATTAATCCATTTCTCAAATTGATTAATCAATTTTTCTCAAGTCTGATTTTCCAGCCACTGGAGGTGCTCCGACGATTAATCAAATTTAAATCGATTAATCAAAATAAAAAATTGATTAATTGATTTCGAGCCTCTTTGCCCAGATCACTTCCTGACCAAAATCGATTAATCGATTTTCCAAATCGATTAATCAATTTGGTCAGAAACTCAGCCCTTTTCGGGCATTTCTTCCAAATCTTTTCCTTATTATTTTCCATTTTTTTCTACCTTTATAATTCATCATTTTTCAACAATTGAATGTACAAACCGATGTTTAAAGAGATTCAATATCATTCACCTTAAATCAACCACTTGATTGATTTAGTGGTTGGGTTAATGACTAGGGCTCCAAGCTTTGGATTCAATGGTTCCCAATACGTCGAATCCAATATTAAATGCTTGAATCCTTCTTAAATCTGGAACCCACATTAACTTCCCATGCAATTACTCCACTTCTTACTCTTTCTTTCTCTCCTCTTAACTCCTCTTACCAACCCAAAATAAGAGAAATAACTTTTCTTTAAGTTATTAAGTCCTTATCACTCCTCTGGCTTTGGTGTTAGGCATTTATACCCAAGATAGGCGTATATTGTCACTCACTAAGCTATAACCACACACACTTGCATGCTCACTTATGACATCAACATAAGTCGTAATCATAGTCATCGAGTTGACTTTCATCCGATCAACCTATGACCAATCGGCCACTTATCCCGAGGACACTGTTCAACACTCAGATTTTGGGAATATTACAGAATAAGGTAGCTATTAGTGTGATTTGAAAAATATGAAGGTCATAGTTTGATTTTCACGAGGTATTGAATTTCTAACACTTCGAGTTACTAAAGTGGTCGCGTTGAAACGATAAAAGTGATATATATATATATATATATATAGATTACCTTAATTAGATAATTAAATTAAAAAATATTTTTAATTAGTAAATTTTGATTTATCATGACCATCGATCGAAAGACTTTAAATAAGTTATAATATACATAGGAATTTTGGTCATGAAAATTAGAAAATAATACTAAATTCGTGTAGCCTTAGGTCATTCAAAATTGAACCCGACTTATTAATCTATTTTGACCTCTAAAATGTTAGATTCGTGAAATGGCTATTTAACATAAAGTTGTAAAACTCGCTATCTTCTTTCTAATTTCGTAAGAATCGCGTCAATCCGGGGTCGGAGTCAAAAGTAATAGCCAAAATATCGAGACCAGTATATCGATGGTCACGAGTTCGGGTTTGCGGTCGCGAGTTCGGACCCAAAACTTTATTATGGTGCAATCTAATATTCTTTTAAATAAAATAAGAATATAGTTTAAGTTTGAGCTTAATTAGTTTTAAATAAATAATAATATAAACTTGCAACAATAATATGTCATTATAGTTGTTAGAAAAAGGGTAAATTACTAATTATATTGATTTAGAAATAAATAATATCAATATTGTATTATTCCAATTAAGTCAATCTATCATATTTATCAATATTAGAGTCTAATTAATATACATATTTAAAAGATGGTAAAATATTAAATATGAAGATCTAATAGAAAAGTACAATATTAAATAGCCAAACAAATGGATTATTTGAAAAGTTAAATAAGATATAAACCTGACTTACATATCATGCAACTTTAATAGAAAAATAGAATACTAAATATACAAATTAATCATACTTAAAGGCATTCATATTTAATTAGTATGTAGATTTAAGAGAAAGAAAATATATTAAATATGTAGCCTTAAGAAAAGGTAAAATATTAATAGCTAAATAAAAGGATTGTTTGAAAAGAAAAGAGAAACAAAATATAAATCTGAACTATAAAAAATACAACTTTCAAGGAAAAACATAATATTAAACATATTGGTCTATTAATTTATGACATATTTTGATTTAAATAAGATTTTTAAACCCGTCGATGCTCGATCGAACGCTTCCTCCACGACGGGATATGAGAAGAACAAGATGGATTGATGAGTACTTACCTCTTGAAATGTGAATGGTGGATCAACGGCAGTTCGGGTTGAAAAGGTCGATGCTCAAGTCGTCTGTTCGTCTAAGTCTTGAGAAAGAATAATTTTTTATTATAGAGTGCAGAGAGCTTTTAAAGTTTTATTGATAATAGTAGAAAGTTTTAGGTTAATTCTAATTAAGACTTTTCGTAAGGGATTTAATAAAATAGAAGTTTTTGCATTGAAAGAAGAATTCATACGTGATTTGAATATCTTGAGAAAAGGTTTTATTCCGGCGCTTTGTGTAAGCACCGAAGCAATTGATGTTTTTCTCTCAAAATTACAGTCATACCCTTTAACTTGTTTCATCACTTAAAATGGGCGTAACTTTTTATATTCTTGTCAAAAGTTGACAAATTATATATTGTTGGAATTGTATCGATGAGCACTTCGTAATGAGTATAATATTAATTTAGAAAAATCAAAACTTTCCTAAAAGATGGGGGGTTCTGGTGTGGAGCATTAGCACCGTATACGGTGTGGTATATCATATAACATAGTTAAAAAGAGTAAAAAACTTCGGGTTGCTATATTCTCTCCTCTTATAACATTTCATCCTCGAAAATTACGTATATGAGGCGATGAACTCGGGGTACTTCTTTATAATCTCAGCTTCTCATTAAAAGTCAACGATTTAACATTAACAAAAATCAGTGTCATTACATTCTCCCCTCCTTAAAACTTTTCATCCTCGAAAATTAGGCAATGATTAAAAACTAGTATCATTATCATCTCTGTTAATCTTGAATCACCTACAAAACTCCTATATTTGTGACACCTAATATTTGATATCATCAAGGTAGGTGCCCCCTCTCTTTATAATGGTGGTCGATTCTAATTCATCAATTTATAAAATAATCTGATTTGATATCACATATTTCTCCGAACGTGTGGTACGTTAAACTTTATTCGGATATTCACTTGATCCAATTATTGCTGTCATTTCTAATATAATTCAGTATCAATTATTCCTATAGTTGGCATCTCAGATCACCTAGAATCTTAAACAGTCAAATCTGCATAGATTTATTTATCTAATTGCCCCTCAATTCCATAAAAGTTTCATCCATTATTTTTCAATCCTTATAGATCATTTCTAATATTTCTCACAAGTGCCTAACTATATAAGTTATTCTTAAATAAATCTTTAAATACGAAATTTAACCTTAGGGTCTTCTATCATTAATGATCGAGCATCCTCGAAATCAATAAGTCCTTAAAAGATCTAAAGTCTCAGGTCTATCAAAATCATGATAACCTTAATCATCATATTGCATTTACATAACCCATACAGTCCTCGAGGAAGTTGAGCCTGAGCTCTCATACCACACTGTCACGACCCGAAATTCTACCCCATCCCGACGGCCAAGAATTTTAGGTTATGATTCGCACATATCCTGGATATGCTAAGTGAGCATACACCTAATCAGAGTTCTTACGGAATCTGATTCCACGAAATCCGTAAAAGCAAACACATAAAGGTAGAATATAAAGTAGTCATAAATACTTAATAGGTGCGAGAAAATCCAAGTAAACCACTAATAAAAGAGAAATAAAAGTTGGAGATAAATCCGATAAAAGAAAGCATAGAGTCAATAATAATAATGTCAAAAGAAATTAGTACCGAGTTTACAACAATCAGTATCTGGCAGTAGGATTAAAATCAACACCAAGGTCCTCCTGGTACACTGTGACGTCGCCCTCCCAAGGCTCTTGATACTCAACATCCACGGGGTCAACAAAGTCAACGCCAATGAGATCTGAATAGTCAGCGTCTAATACCAATAATCCACCCTATTCTAATCAGGTGCATTGTGGGTGCATCAAGTGAGTGATAAACATAATATAACAATAAAATTAGAAAGAGCATGAGAAATCAAATGCATATCATAAACTCATAATAATCATGAATGCAAGACAATGATCTAGACACTCATATCCTAACATATCTTATCATATTTGATATCATATTATATTATATTATATTTTATTATTCTCGCATATATTTCTGTACATCGCATGGGCGTAACTAACATACTCATAATTTTAAAACGACCTGTGCCAGAGTCGCGTCCTGAGCTACCATGTGAGGGTCACCATAGTATCATACCACTATATGATAACGCCCCCATATTATACTTATACTCCTCCATCCAGCCTAATGGGGAGACTTAAATGGTCACACATACTCACAACTTACTCATACTCCTGCTCTTGGTCATACTCGTACTGTCTCTCAGAGACCCATCCTGGCTGTAAGACGTTATTTCCCTTACGGTGGTTACGCAAGGAATGACACATATAGAGATTTAAGTTCTTAATCTTTTACCAGCCTATACAGTGGTATCTTATTATCGTACTTATAATATATCTTATCTCGTACTCATACTTATATCATAGTCTTATAACTTAATTCTAAGACGAGATATAGTGGGATAACCTCACCACAGCTAAGCCTAAGGCCCAAATCTTATTTTATAACTCATATCTTATCCTCCCATATTAAAACTCAAGGTGATAGGGTCACCATATATGCCACCGTATATAAGGTTACACTGAATTTACACTCACCCACTCGTCATGATGTTCCATACTACCATGAGTTGTAACGCATATGAATATGATGTATTCTTCGTTTCGATACCATCTCGACGAATCACCACGCTCAAGAGTATGCATGATATCATATACTCGCATACATATAATCGAACATGTCCATAACTTATATAGCATTACCAAGATAGAAATACAAAATTATCATACACACAATATAGATTGTCATATTTATTTATTTATATTTATACATATATTTCTTTACATTCATATCAATTCAAATATAAAATAAGATAGTTATTAGTGTGATTTCGAAAATATAAAGGTCAGAGTTTAATTTTTACAAGGTATCGAATTTCTAACACTTCGAGTTACTAAAGTGGTCGTGTTGAAGCGATAAAAGTGATATATATATATATATATATATATATTACTATAATTGGATAATTAAATTAAAGTATATTTACAATTACTAAATTTTGATTTATCATGACTATCGATCGAAAGACCTTAAGTTAGATATAATATACATAGGAATTTTGGTCATAAAAATTAGAAAATAATACTAAATTCATGTAGCCATTGAGTCATTCAAAATTGAACCCAACTTGTTGCTTTATTTTGACCTCTAAAATATCTGATTCATGAAATGACTATTTCACCTAAAGTTGTAAAGCTCGTTGTCTTCTTTCTTATATGATAAGAATCGTGTCAATCCGGAGTCGAAGTAAAAAGTTATGATCAAATTACCGAGACCAATATATCGATGATAATGAGCTCAGGTTTGTGGTTGCGAGTTCGAACCCGAAACTTTAAGATGGTACAATCTATTATTCTTTTAAATAAAAAAAGAATATAGTTTAATTTTAGACTTAATTAGTTTTAAGTAAATAATAATATAGACTTGCAATAATAATATGTCATTATAGATTTTAGTAAAAGGGTAAATTACTAATTATATAGATTTAGAAATAAACAATATCAATATGGTATTATTGTAATTAAGTCAATCTATCAGATTTACAAATATTAGAGTTTAATTAATTTATAGATTTAAAAAAAAGTAAAACATTAAATATGAAGACCTAATAAAAAAGTATAATATTAAATAGCCAAACAAAGGGATTATTTGAAAAGAGAAGCAAAATATAAACTCGACTTACAAATCATGCAACTTTAATAGAAAAATAAAATATTAAATTTATAAATTTATCATACTTAAAGATATTGATGTTTAATTAGTATATAAGTTTAAGTGGAAGAAAATAAATTAAATATACAGACCTAATAGAAGGTAAAATATTAATAGTCAAACAAAAAGATTGTTTGAAAAGAAAAGAGAAAAAAAATATAAATCCGACCTATAAAATATACAACTTTTAAGGGAAAATATAATATTAAATATATAGGTCTATTAATTTATGAGATATTTGAGTTTAAATAAGATTTTTAAATCGGTCGATGTGCGATCGAACATATTCTACGCGACGGGATCTGAGAAGAACAAGATGGATTGATGGATAGCAACCTCTTGAAGCATGAATGGTAGATCTACGGCGGTTCGGGTTCAAAAGATCGATGCCCAAGTCGTCGGTTCGTATAAGTCTTGAGAGAATATAATTTTTTATAATAGAGAGTAGAGAGCTTTTAAAGTTTTATTTATAATGGTAGAAAGTTTTCGGTTAATTCAAATTAAAACTTTTTGTAAGGGATTTAATAAAATAAGAGTTTTTGCACAGAAGAAGAATTCATACGTCAGTTGAATAGCTTGAGAAAAAGTTTTGTTCCAGCGCTTTGTGTAAGCACCGAAGCAATTGATGTTTCTCTCTCGAAATTATAGTTATGCCCTTTAACTTATTTCGTCACTTAAAATGGGCGTAACTTTTTATATTCTTATCAAAAATTGATAAATTATATATTGATGGAATCATATCAACGATCATTTCGCAATGAGTCTAATATTAATATAGAAAAATCAGAACTTTTCTAAAAGATGGTGGGTTCCGGAATAGAGCATTAGCACCGTACACGGTGTGGTACATCATCTAACACAGTTAAAAAGAGTCACAAAATTCGAGGTGTTACATAAACTTACCAAAAATCCAGTGCAGCATGGAAGAAGCAAAAACATTAAAATCAATTATCATTTCTTAAGAGATCCTGTGAAAGGGAAAACTATTAAGATGAAAGGAAAAGCACCACAGGTTATGTATCGTTGCTTAGATCGACGACTTTCACGTGGGTATCCAAGAAGTAAAGTATTGTTTCACTATTATCATATGAAACTGAGTATGTGGCAACATTTGCCACAACTTGAGAAGCAATTTAGTTGAAGAATCTGTTAGAATTATAAGCTAGACCGACCCATTTTGTCTTTTGAGTCATTGGACCATTTGCAATTATATTGGTCAATCTTGGAACTCTTTTTTGTCATAGGAAATTAGTGTATTTAATGTAGTGTCTTGAGAATATGGAATATACTTTGAGAATGTAATTTTCTATCTTTTTCCTAGGCTAGGTAGTTGCTTTGGAAGTGTATGTTTATTTATTTCCGATTTTGTATTGTGGGTTATTTTTATCACTCATGTATTTTTATTTTACAAGTCATATGAATGAAATTTGAAAAGGTTCTAAATAGTATATCACTTTAGTCTTCATTTTTTGTATTTTTCTACACAAGAGAACAACTTTTTTCTCTTTAAAGTGTCATCTTCTTTCAATCCTAGTTGGTGTAATCCAACATAGTGGTATCAGAGCTTGAGATTCATGGCTTCCAATATGTTGCAACCTCAACTTCCTCACTTTATCGTTAAGAACTACAATCAATGGAGTATTCAAATGAAGGTTTTATATGGGTCTCAAGATTTGTGGGATATTGTTGAAATTGGATATGTAGAACCGGAGGATCAAGCGGCTCTCACACAAGCTCAACTCAATGAGTTGAAAGAAAATCATAAGAAAGACAAGAAGGCTTTGTTCTTCATCTATCAAGCTGTGGATGAAGTTATTTTTGAAAGAATTTCATCGGTGTCATCGGCAAAGCAAGCATGGGATACTCTCAATACTTCATACAAAGGCGAAGATAAAGTCAAATTGGTGCGCCTCCAAACTCTTCGAAGTAAGTTTGATTCTATAAGAATGAAGGATTTGGAAGCGGTTGAAGATTTTTTCAATCGAGTAATTTCTCTCGTTAATCAATTAAGGATTAATGGTGAAAATCTTCAAGATCAAAGAATTATAGAAAAAATTCTTAGAAGTTTGACTCTTAAGTTTGAATATATTGTTGTTGCAATTGAAGAATCTAAGGATTTATCTACTTTATCTTTGGAAAGTTTATTGGGATCGTTTCAATCCCATGAACTTCGTATGAAGCAATTTGATTCTTCTCCTCTAGAGCAAGCTTTTCAAACTCAAATTTCTTTTAAGAAAAGTTTTAAAGGTGGAAGAGGAAGGCATTCTAATCACGGACGAGGAAGGCATAATGGAGGAAGATATCAAGCAAAAGAAAGAGATGAAGATGAGTCATCTTCGTCATCAAGAGGAAGGGGAAGAGGAAGAGGCCGATCTCCTTTTTCTAATGTTCACTATTATCATTATAAAAAATATGGTCAAACCATAAAATTTTATAGCAAAAGATTGGCGAAAGAAAAAAAAAAGGAATCAAATTTTGTTTAAGAGAACAATCAAAGTAAGGAAGATGATACTCTCTTTCTTGCTTGCAATGTTCAAGAAGTTGCATTAAATGAAGATTGGTATCCACATGACGGGAAACAAAAGCGTATTTGTCACTTTGGATAAATATATTCAAAGTGAAGTAAGGACTGGTGATGATAAACGACTTTCCGTAAATGAAAGTGGTGATATTCTTGTTCAATCAAAGAAAGGCATCAAACGCATCTCAAATGTTCTCTATGTACCCGGCCTCAAGCACAATCTTTTAAGTGTTGGACAACTCTTTTTGAAAGGACACAATGTTTATTTCAAAGGAGATGTATGTGAAATCAAGGATATGAACAATGCTCTCATTGCCAAAGTAAAGATGACTCCAAACAAGATGTTTTCACTTAAGTTTCAAGATGAAGTTCTTCCTTGCTTCAATTATATCATCCAAGACAAATCATGGCTATGGCATCTTCAGTATGGCCACTTAAGTTTTAGCTCGCTAACTCTCATGTACAAAAATCACATGGTGAGAGACATGACAAATATAGATCGTAAAGATCAAGTTTGTGAATGATGCACACTCGGAAAGCATCAAAGAAATTCTTTTCCGGTTGGGAAAGCTTGGAGGGCATCAAATCCTCTTGAGCTTGTTCATTCGGACTTATTCGGGCCGATAAACACCACTTCTATTAGCGGTAATCATTATCTCCTCACTTTTATTGACGATTATAGTCGTATATATTGGGTTTATTTTCTCAAAGAAAAATCAAAGGTATTTGACTACTTCAAAATATTTAAGGCCTTGGTTGAAAAGCAAAGTGGTTTTATGTTGAAAACTTTGCGTACCGATCAGGTGGTGAATATGTTTCTCATGATTTTAAAATTTTCTTAAAAGATAATGGCATTCGGCATCAATTAAGCACTCGATACACACCTCAACAAAATGGTATTGCCGAAAGAAAAAATAAAACACTTATGGAATTGGCTAGAAGCATGTTAAAAGCCAAAGGGATGCCAAATATATTTTGGGCCGAAGCCATTTCATGTGCCAACTCTCTTTTGAATCGTGCCTTATCCAAAAGTGTTGAAGGCATGGCACCTCAAGAAGCATGGAATGGACACAAACCATGTATTGCGCATTTAAGGATATGTGGTAGTATTGTATATTCTCATGTGCCGGATGAAAGAAGAAAAAAACTGGATGATAAATCTAAAAAATATATTCTTATTGGTTATAGTGAAACTTCAAAGGCATACAAATTGTTTAAACCCATCACCAAGAAAACTATTATAAGTAGAGATGTAAAATTTAATGAAGAAGAAGCTTGGGATTGGGATTTCTAAGAAAAGACACAAAAGTCTATTTGTGTCAATGAAGAAGAATTGAAAGATGCTCAAAATTGTGAGCATGAAGAGGATAGAACTTCCTCTCCATCTTCATCTTCACCATCTTTATTATCATCGTCATCATCAAGTTCTAATTCTCATCCAAAGAAGACCAAAAGCATCAATAAAATTTATGAAGCATCAAGAAGAATTTTTGATGAAGATGAGATTAAATTTGCACTACATGCCGATGCCGATCCAATTTCTTTTGAAGAAGCATCTCAAGAAGAAAAGTGGAATCATGCAATGAATAAAGAAATTGACTCCATCAAAAGAAATAAGACTTGGGAGTTAACGGAACTTCCAAATGAGTACAAATCCATTGGTGTGAAATGAATATATAAAACCAAGTTAAATGCAAAAGGTGAAGTTGAAAGGCACAAAGCTCGGTTAGTGGTGAAAGGCTACAAGCAAAGACATGGCATAGACTTCAATGAAATTTTTGCTCTCGTTGCTCGGCTTGAGACTATTAGATTGGTCTTAGCATTGGCGGCTCAAAGAAATTAGAAGGTTTATCAAATAGATATCAAATCAGCATTCTTAAATGGCATTCTTGAAGAAGAAGTTTATGTTGATCAACCTCCTGGGTATGTGAAAAAAGGTGAAGAGCACAAAGTTTGTAGATTGAAGAAAGCACTTTACGATTTAAAGCAAGCACCAAGGGCATGGTATAGTTGTATTGATGGGTACTTTATGAAGAATGGATTCAAAAGGTGTCTTTTTGAACACTCTCTCTACATCAAAGAAAATACTCAAGGTGAGTTCTTAGTTGTTTGTTTTTATGTTGATGATTTAATCTTTACTGGCAATAGTTCAAGCATATGTGATGAATTAAAAAAATTCATGATGCTTGAATTTGTGATGACCGATATGGGTCTCCTACATTTTTTTCTTAGCATTGAAGTAAAACAAAATGAAGATGAAATTTTTATATCTCAAAAGAAGTATGCAAAAGATTTATTGAAAAAGTTTAGAATGAAAGATGTAAATCCTATTTCCACCCCAATGGAGGTTGATTTGAAACTTAGCAAAAATGATAATGAAAAAAAAGTTAATGAAACTCTTTATCGGAGTCTTGTTGGTAGCCTCATGTACTTGACCGCTACAAGACCGGATATTATGTTTGCGATTAGCATGATTAGCCGTTTCATGGAATCACCTAGAAGAAGTCATTGGAATGCCGGAAAGAAAATTTTGCGATATGTATGTGGTACCATTAATGATGGTATACATTACCGAAGGGTTCAAAATTCATGTTTGGTTGGAGATTGTGATAGTGATTGGGGTGGAAGTGTAGATGATGGCAAAAGCACTTCCGGTTACAATTTTAATATTGGTTTGGGTTCGATTTCATGGACTTCAAAGAAACAACAAGTTGTTGTTCTCTATACAACCGAAGCGGAGTACATTTTATTACCATTGGCCGATTGTCAAGCACTTTGGTTAAGATGGGTTTTAGAAGAACTTAAACATCCATTAATTGAAGCTACAACTTTATTTTGTGATAATCGTTCAGCCATTGCACTAACTAAGAATCCCGTTTTTCATTACAAAAGTAAGCACATTCGAATTAAATATCATTTCATCTGTGACTTGATCAATGATTGTGAAATTGACGTGAAACCTTGCAAATCACAAGATCAAATAGTGGATATTTTTACAAAGGCATTAAAGAAAGAAACGTTTATCAAGATCAAAGAAAAGCTCGGCATTTGATCTGTCTAGCTCTAGGGGGGGCTATTAGAATTATAAGCTAGACAGACCGATTTGGCCCATTTTGTCTTTTGGGTCATTGGCCCATTTGCAATTATATTGATCAATCTTGGAACTCTTTTTTGTCATAAGATATTAGTGTATTTAATGTAGTGTCTTGAAAATATGGAATATAGTTTGAGAATGTAATTTTCTATCTTTTTCCTAGGCTAAGTAGTTGCTTTGGAAGTGTATGTTTATTTATTCCCGATTTTGTATTGTAGGCTATTTTTATCACTCATGTATTTTCATTTTACAAGTCATATGAATGAAATTTGAAAGGTTCTAAGTAATATATCACTTTAGTCTTCATTTTTGGTGTTTTTCTATACAAGAGAATAACTGTCTTCTCTTTAGAGTGCCATCTTTTTCTAATCTTAGTTGGTATAATCCAACAGAATCTACTTCAAGAGCTCAATCATTCTCAAGTTGAAGCCACATCTATCTATGTTGATAATTATAAGTTTGTTATTAAACTTGCCAAAAATCCAGTGCAGCATGGAAGAAGCAAAAATATTAAAATCAAGTATCATTTCTTAAGAAATCCTATAAAGGAGAAGACTATTAAGCTCCAGTATCATTTCTTAAGAGTAGCGTTTAACATTGAAAAGGTTTTATATCTCTTGGGTTTTTTTAGAGTAGCGTTAAATGTTGTAATCAGTTAAAGTTGTATAATTGTCTTCCCTATATAAGTAGGACCTTGCTTATCCCAACTGTACAAAGTGAAATGAAATATAAAAAAAAAGTGTTATTAAAAATTTGTTTTAACAAATTTGTCTTTATTGTGAAATCCTTCATGGCTTATCAAAACCGACATCATGATTGCTTTGATCGATTCAACGAATAGATCTTTTGGGAAATATGATTAAATCACGATTGTAAGTTGTTTGCCAATTTAATCGCCAATTTTTTCAACAAATGCGCCTCTTTGGAAAAATCACCAAAGTCTCAATTAATTAACTTTTAATCAAAGGCTTTTTCAAAATCACGACTTTTCAATATTCTTCACTCCTTGTTATCACTTTTTTTCAACCTTTTCCCAAGATTTTGTTAAACATTTTTATATTTTTCAGGAATTTTTTTCGAAGTTTCATCTTGCCTACGTATTCCTAAACCCGGACTTGGGTAAATGGTGACTCTACTCTCAAAGACTTTGCTAAAGAAGAAAAAATAACATCATTAATTCCAAAGGAAGAAAGTAAAAAATAATAACCCTTTTATTTCCTTTCATCACATAATGAAACATTAACAAATTGAAATTTACAAGCAAAATCAAATGACAAATGCGTCCTTCTGGTTTCCTGTACAGCTAGACTTCCCTTATATCCTGTAGATACACTTGGACGATAAAAGCCATCAGATAATATCGAATGGCCATATTTTCCATCAATTGCTCGACAACATAAAAAAATCCTTAAAGCAGCACCCAGGCATATGCACTTTTTTAAAAAAATTGCCTAAATAAATAAAAATTTAAATAATTTAATTATCAACAACCCCTTGAACACCAGCACCTAACATAATCTACAACTGATCACACTTAGATGGTGCAAATGACAACATATTTTTCGCGAGATCATAAACAACATGCATGTTTTGCTGTTGAATGTTGCCAAATATGGACAACCCATTCGATTCCATAATCGCGAGACACAACAACCGTGAATCTAGTATCATGAAATTTTCGGGTGGCAATTCCAAATCTGCACCTTCAAAATGAAATATGAGCCTCGGCACAGCTACATCTGCGTCCCATGGTGACGATGAATTCTTGGAATGCATAGAGAAGCAAAGGTCAAGGCCAATTGGGCTACCATCTGCCACTGGTAGTTTCATTTGGGAGGCAAAGGCCTTTCTCACTAATCTGTACCCACTCTCTTCTAAGTAAGTTATGGTGGTGCCTGAATCAATTATAACCCCACCAGTTCCATCATCATTCAAAGAAAATGTGGAGTTTGGTATAGAGAGAAAGCTGTTTCCAACTGTAATACCTTTTAAAGTAATATAAAAGAATGAGGGTTGGCTAGGGTTTTTGACTAATGGAGTTGATTTGACTCCACTGTTAGAATTCAAATTGGCTGATGATGAACCAAACATAAGAAGGCTGGTTTTGTTTTCATCCATGGAGGTTAGGCAATAAGAGAACTTGTCTGAACCTAGTTGCGAAACAAGGGACAACGGGCCACGCCCAAGTCCCACTAAGCCCGCGCCTTGTGTGAATCCGTCCCCTTCATTGGCCTCTCCACAACCGAACGCGAGCTTGGGGATCGAAATATTATTGCGTGAAGAACCGAACCCAAATGTTTCGCTCGCTAGAATGCCTTGTGTCGTCGAATAGTCTCCATATGCGTAGAGGTATTCGCAACTTGATTTTTGGCATTGAGACTGGGGAAGGGCTGCACAAAGGTCGCCAGTGCAAGGGAGCTCAGAAAAAGTGGATGATTTTGAAGGATCAAATATGGGTGTGGGTTGCTTGTAACACAGCGTACAAGGCTTGCATTGGGTCCATACGAGATCGCTCCCAGTGTCGAGAATCGCCCAATAGCTATTGGGAGGAGTGCCTATGGAAAGTTCCATGAGGAACTCTCCACTGCCAGGTCGAACGTAGGCATGGATCGGATGGTTCGTGTTATCGTCTGCAAGAGATGCGCTTGGATTCAACCTAGCTAGCCTGTGTAGACCTCGCTGCACTCCCCGTCGGATAATCTCACGCTTAGAGAAGTTATGGCCGGCATCGATGTGCACCAGGTCGATTCGGATCCTCATCGGAACTCTGCGCACCATGCCCCTCGAGGTTGAACAAGTCGGAGGGACGAGAAATATGGACACCAACAGTACTGAAATTAGCAACAGTGAAGGTAGTGATGCCATGATCAAATAAGGTTGAAGAAAAAACTATAATGTAAAGAAGAATCAATGTAGAAACACCCAAAATGGGTACCTTAATTCAATTTATGTTGAGAGATGGGGATGGAGAATTAAATAATAAAAGAAAGTAGCTGGGAAACCGGAAAAATAATAGGCCAAGAGAAAAGGCTTCAAGCATTCGTGTGAAGTGCCCCTTGCCCTTTTGCTCTCTTCTTGTTTTTCTGTTGGACAGAGGCCGGGTATTCCAATATTAAAGGAGGAATAAGAGGGACAAGACTTATTTAAGAGATATTTGGAGGGATACTGGTATTTGCAATTGAAGATTCGGTCTCCACAGCCTAGGATTTCCACTGTTACAAAGTTGACTGCCTTGAATCACACAATTTAGATCTTTTTTTCCTTCAGTCTTTCACATAGGAGATCTTGAGATCATTTCCCACCTATCAGACAGTCACATGGTAGGGTACTCTTGTATTACCCAAAAGTGATACAAGAGTCCTTCTCTGATCACAATCACATTTGTAGGTCTTTGCCACTGGGAATCCACACCTGACCGTCTGATATGTAAGTCATCGTGTGAAGATCTATTGTGTGGATGAAAATGATCTCCATCATTTGTTATTTGTATTCTTTTGGAGTCAACCGTTGTATTCTTTTGCATTCAACCGTTTTAACGGCGAAAACCCCAGGCTGAGGAGATGGAATCTTCAGTTGCAAATACGAGTACCCTATTTAGAGTAGTAATTCAGATAAAACAAGGCGACGAATTTCGCGTTAGTTGCTTACAAACGTCACGCTAGGAGAGAAGGTTGAACAAGAAAATGGTGAATAAAGAAGGCAAAGATGTATGATTAGCGAAGCGGTTGGTCGGCTACTCCTTTACTTAATCTTCTCATACCCCACCTTTGTTGCCGTTGACGGCTTGTTATCTTCCTTAGGTGTCGTGCGTAGACTTTGTTACTGATTATTCATAAATTCCGCAGCTCTCTCTACCAACATGTATGCAAATTCGGGTACCGGAACATACACCCAAATTTTCGATTTTCGGTTCGGTTCTGCCAGAACCGAGACCGATACAGACTGGGGACTGGTTTCGGTTCAGTTTTTCTTTGTTTTTTGAAACTAAAACCTGAAACTTTCAGTTTTTCCACTTCCATTTTTTATTTTTTTATTATCATTATGCTATTTTTTCCAAAATATAATGATAATAATATTTTCCAATTTTTTCAGTTTTCGCATCCTACCTAATCTGTTTTAAATCTTTTCCACCCAAAACTGAAACCGAATCGAACTAGAATCAGTTCGGTTTAGTCCGAATCGGTTTTTGGGTCGATTAGCTAGGACCAGTTCCATTCGAGGTTCAAGGTTCGGGTAAAAAATTGCACCACTACTAACCTCTAAAGACCAAAAATATTGTTTAAATGATCTTACACCATTCATATCAACATCCTAGATACCAAAATATTATTTCCTCACTACAAAAAATAAGACTATTAGCGGCAGTTTTTTTTAATAAAAAACTGCTGCTATTAGTCCTGTCGCTACAAATAGCGGCAGTTTTTTGTAGTGTAGTGGCAATTTTTTATAGCGACAGTACTAATAGCGGCAGTTTTTTATTAAAAAAAACTGTCGCTAATAGTCTTATTTTTTGTAGTGCCTTCTCTCTCTCTCTCTTAAGGTTCTTTCTCTCTCTCGTTTTATTTCCTCTCTCTCGCTTGCACTTCTCTGTGAGAATCTCTGTGGAAAAGCTAGGCACTATCAAAATTTCTCTCTCTGAAGCTCTGGCTAGATAGAAGCGCTCTCTGTGGAAAAGCCTGATCCCTGATACAACTTTCTCTTTTTATCTAGAACTCTGATTGGATAGAAGCATAGAAGAGTGATAGTTTAGGTAAGTTTCAAGCTTCGCAGCTTGTTTCTGTATATTATTTATAGGTTAAAGATCATAAAATTATGAACATTCAGATATATATGTTATACTCGAGGCAGACGCTTTTTCTACGAAGAGTTAGTGTTGGTCATAGATGCGTCGTCACTTCGGCGCCCTGGCGACAACGCTTCGGATGGTCTGCATCATCGCTTTGTATGTGAAGCATTATCCTCATTGGCTCATAATTGATGGATCTTTTCACTTATTTAAATGGTGGAAATCATAAAATTATAAGCATTCGAAATAAATAAATTATAATTGATATAGAAGTAGACGCTTCTTAAGTGAAGCGATAAGAAGTGACGGCGCGACGAATTAAGAGCTCCATCGCTTCTTACTTGAAGTGATGACGCTCAACATGGCCGCGTCATCGCTTCGATGTAAATCGGTTTCCTTGTTAGCCCGTTGTTGATTTATTTTTCATCTAATGCAAAGGCTGTAATGGACTCGATATGAGGATTCAATGTAGGTGGTGTTGATTTAAACCTCACCCCTGAGATAGTTTCTTTAAAAGGAGTTTCACTTGGTTGTGATAGGGAAATCGAAATGGTGGATTCTTGTTGAGGGTCCGAAAATATCAGTGATGAATGGAGGCCACGTATCGGCTTGAAATTCCAATATGAAGACAGGACATATAACTTCTATAATTTATACGTGAAGAAAGCTGGTTTCAATTTTAAGAAAAGTAATACTTACAAAGCTGCAAAGGAGAGATTATAAAGAGAAATTATGTATATTCGTCAAGAGGATTCAAGTAGCCTGACAAGTCAAATTACACGTCGATATAAAGTATTCAAGAGATAACAGATGTAGATGTGAGGCAAGGTTGAAGATTAGGATCGATGACTATATGTTGTGGGAGGTAATGGAATTTAAAGAGCCATATAATCTTTAGTTGTGTACACCTACGAAGGTGAAGGAACTACGATCACATAATAAGACGAGTGGGATAAGTAAATCGTTGATAGAAGCATTGGATGGCATAATTCCTCCTTTTAAGCTTTCTACTATTTTATCGAGTTTGAATGTAGAGATTGGCGTGACGGTAAACTCTCAACAAACTCGAGATTACCTAAAGAAGAAAAGAAATGAGAGTAACATTCTTTCGATGTGCATGACCTTCATCAAGACCTTCATTGATAGGAAGAATAAAGAAGATGGTTTCATCTTTAAAGCTGAACTAGATAAAGAATATTGTATGCGTAGTATATTTTGGGCTTGTAGACACCCAAATTTGGCTAAAGCCTCGATCGACCCTTAGGAGTCATTCCAAAATTCTTAAGAATCATCCTAAACCCTTAGGAATCAACCTCAACCTTCTCAGACCCCTTAGAACCTGTCACGAACCAATTTTTGAGCCCTCCTCAGCAGTGGATGAAAATAGGAGTACCAAATTTTGTACAGACATCTACTGAAGTTGAGTTATATATCATCGGAAAGAGGACTTCCCTAGATTTCCAACGAGCCAATAATTATCTCAATCGAAGTTATATATCAAAAGTTATGACAATTTGATAATCGGATTATTTGATTGGATGTTGCCTGGAGTGTATAATACATACGCCAGGCCATTTCTTCCTAGAAAAGGCTTGGCGTGTATAATATATACGCCAGGCCATTTCTTCCTAGAAATGGCTTGGCTTGTATAATACACACGCCAAGCAAAAACAGGTCTTCTTCCCCTGAACAGAGCCTTTTGACAGGCTCTGAACTTCTCGAGTTACTGTAGACATGCTTGGCGTGTATAATACACATGCCATGCTTAGCTACAGTAACTTTTGGATTTTGCTCGAATTTTACTTTTAGGGTTTGACTTGTTGACCACCCCAATATTTAGGGTGGGTTTCATTAGGACTATGGCACCCTCAATTTCCCTATTTGCACCCTTGTGCCATTTGAAACCTCACCCTATCATCTACCATTGACACCCATTGCCCACATTTTCAAGCTCTCAAAATATAAAGAAACCTTATATTAGAAGATTACCTAATTGCTAACCTAATTAGGGCTTTAACCCCTCACTAATCCTCCCTTTCTCTATAAATAGAGAGCCCCCCCTTTGGATTAAGGGGTTAAAAATCTTCAAAGAGAAAATTATAGTGAGGTCCCCTCCCATTTGCCTCCACTAAACCCATATAATTTCAGCACCCTAGTTCATCCTTGACACCTCATTATTGATCATATATTAGTGAGTTTGAGCTAGATCTAGCCCCTAGCCTTCTTCTCCTACCTCTTAGCTCCCTAGCCTTAGAGGTCAAAACTCGTCTCCTAACCTGTTTACTATCAAAAGCTCACCGGTGACATTCTCGCGCAAAGGACCACAACTATGCTACAAGGGCTCGAGAGCTCCGGCTCTCCTTTCTATTCCTCTACCTTTGCGTTTCCTCTATCCAAGAATTCAAGCCATTATGCCGCCGAAATTTCGGTGTTGGCGGAGAGCTTGATAAGATCGTAGGCCTTCGGGCAAGAGGAAGTGCTGCCCATTTCTTCTTTCTTTATGTATGTATATATATATATATATATATATTATACACATCCAACCAACCATAGTAGAGACCGCTTACGAGCGGGTTGGTCGGGTGCCTAACACCTTCCCGATCGATAACAGAAGCCCCTACCCAAGAGCCTTTGGCGTAAACTAGAATCAGAGTTATATTTTTGCACTTCAGTGCTTTCAATATTGATTTAGGTTTCTCGGGACACCAAATGCTCCGGGTGGCGACTCTATATTTTTCATACGAGTGCATTGTCGCGACGAATCGTTAAAAATCCACGGTTGCACAGATGGCGACTCTACTGGGGATTACCTAGTAGAGCTTTCCCTTGAAATTTAGCCTTTTTCTTTATTTTTACTAGCATTTAGCTATTTTTTGTTTTTGTTATTTGACTCACCCCTACGATTCAGTCTTGCTTTTACTTACCCCTACTTTTCTATCATTTACATGCCTTAATTAATTGGCGGGCCTACTTGAGCATCGTCCTTACATTTCCTTTACTTTTCCTTCATTTACATGCCTTAGCTGAATTGGCGGGCTTGCTTACGCTTTTTTACACGCCTTAGCCGTTTGGTAGGCCTACGTCAGTATTTACTTTATCGCAATCATATCGTACCCATGGACACCGACCCGTAAAGGCGACACGGGACCATAAGCACCCGTTTTTGAACTTTAAGAAAACTCTCTTAAAATCTGAAATTAAAATTGAACCAAGAGAGAAACTTAATTGAATTTTTACGGGGGTAGATTTTCACTACGTCAAAATAAGAGAAAAACAACTCTTAGGAATGTGAAAAGAATCACAGCCCAACAGTGGTAAATGGATCTACGGTCGTTTATTACGTTGTCTAGATAATAAATTCTCTTGTGCAAACCCTTTTATAAATCGAGCCAACCCAAAACCAAACCTTTTATAAATCGGGCCAACACAAAACCCATCGTCTCTCTCATAGCAAGCCCTGGGAACCCACCGTCTCCAGTTGAAACCCATCGTCTCCCTACAAACCCTAGAAACCAATTGCTCTCAAAACTCCATTAAAACTCTCGATTCCTTCACAAAACCATGCCACCCGCTTCTCTTCAATCCCTCTCTCTCTTCAAATCTCTTCCTCCAACCCTATAAAAGACTCCAATCTCGAGATCGGTATCTTTAGAGGGTTGGAGGAAGAGATTTGAGGACATTCATGGCATGTGAATCGATCTCGTTGAAATCTCCTTGAGTAATGGATTCTGCATTGGTCGCCGTACCTTACAAGCATTTGAAACTGACAGAACTCGAATTGGTTGGTTTAAACCAAGTTTCCGAAGAAATTGTAGTTGAAATCACCAAATCTTCATCAAGTAACTGGTACGTTTTATTTTTTTATTTCTTACAATCTTATTTATCTTTTGTTTTTGTTTTTCCGATCCAAAACCCTAAATCGGAGTCAGATTTAGGGCTAGGGTTTTTGTGTTTTTTTTTTTCTTTATCCAATATTAAAGCATTTCATTCAGCATAGGGTATTCCACCTCCAAAGATTTATTTTTCCATGAATTATTAAATATAATTTTTAGATGAACTACTTTTCTTGTTTCAAATAGAGGTACCCTTACGGTATTTGTTTATGATTCAATTTTTTTGGTAATGAAAACTGCTATTTGAACCTTAAATCTATCATCATGAAAGCAATAGGAAAATGAATAATGTTAGGTCAACACAATTATTTGTCAGATTCTCGCCAATTATAGAGAAATCTGTACTGAGCTTCATTATAAAGTTCAATAGTGCTGCATATTTTTTATGTTAACGTACACATTGCCAACAAATTATTAACAGTTTCTACACATTGAATATAATTATGGAACAAACAAGAACTACTTGCTTTTAATCATTTTTCAATAAAATGTTTATCAACTAAACAATAGGCAAAAATCAACCCACTTAGATGTGGTCAAATTGCCATGTCAAAATTTTTATCTTTGATCAAAATGTCAAATATTAATAGCCTAGTCACTCTATTTGGCTGGGTTAAGAGAACCCTGTAAAACTCTGTTTATTATGAAATTGACTAGTTTTTGGTGTGGACTACTAAAAATTGATATAACAAAGTACAGGTTCAAGTATTTTGAATGTTAATATATATCATTATTTTTTCCGTTTTCACACAAGAATACGTGTGATTTATTTTTCTCCAATTGGTATCTTATACATGATGTTTGGCAGTCCAATATGGCATCAATCTTGTCTATCCATCAGTAACAAATTGGAAAGCCACTATCATATTCCTGCAGCAATCTCTTTTCATGGATGTCAACTAAATTATGTGGTAAAGCGCCTAATGTTTCCCAGAAAAACTTTCCATCCCAGTTCTATTGATGCCTACATGCTTGGTAGAAATCTTGGCATTCAAATTTAACAGTTGGACAAAATGACCTATAAGAGCTATGGCGGTATAACTGCTCCTAATTAAAGCTAAAGATCCTTTGCTTCTTTCAAATTCGTCAAATACTATGTAATGTATTGTGTTAATGTTCTCTTGAGGCAGGTGGAAGACATCAAACCAATGCTCTAGTTGGGAAATTCAGCTCCTTTTGAACACCCAAAGTGTTTCTCTATCATGTTTCCCTTATATGTCCTCTCTCGATCTTTGAGGCGATCAAGTCTAGTCAGAGTCACTTTTACTTTAGGTAAGATCTTAGTGACAAAGTAGCATAACATACCATTCTCTATAGCAATCTCCATGGGTGAAGGCATTGATTAATTATGTGGCATCAAATTGGAGATGCATTGTCCATACTCCCTATCACTAAAATTGCTCATATATATATATATATATATATATATATATATATATATATATATTCTTAAGTTATCGATAATATTTTTATGATATTGACTCTCTCCTCACCATCTGGTCGAGATAGCAGTCTAACTATCCCACTTTTAAGCCATGTGGTGCCATATGGTGCACATTTCTAACCAATCCAAGTTGTCGAAATGATAGGGCATCATTTGAACTAAACACATCCTAACAATAACACCAACAAAGCATTCTTATCATGCGATCGTAGCACTTTAATATAGCCCCTTATGGTAGATATAAACAACGGTCCACATTAAGGTACAACGATCAGATGGTTTGAATCCTATAATAATTATACTTTTTGGCTGAGTTTAATTCAAATGGCGATCTGCCATTTGGAAAACATGGATTGGTAAAAAAATTTGTGCCCCTGGCCTAAAAAATGTTATGAGTGTTATCTCAACCAGACAGCATGCTCCCATTAATTCGATCATTAGTACCCATGAATGGTCATCATTCTCACTATCAAACTTCATCTTATTTTATTTTATTCTTTTAGGCAGGTGGACAAGATCAAATGAATGTTTCAGTTGGGGAATTCTGTTCCTTTTCAATACCAAGGTGTTTCAGTTGGGGAACTCTTTAAAGATGATCGGATATGTATGGTTCAACTGTTTTGTTTTAGGTATTGCAACATGGAAGCTGAGATCACTTCCTAGCTATTGAAAAGTTGCTCATTAAATTACTTTAGCAGACTGATTGTGGCTTCAACAGAAATAGAACAGAGGTCTGCCAATTCTCAAGTTGTGTTCTCTGCTATATTTTTGGGGTTGATGGAAATGGTTGTCTTATTTCCCACTTAATAAGTCCTTGCTAGTGTTAGTTTCCGATGAGTAATTATTAGGCATGTTTCTTTACTTGTTATGATTGTATAATGCATAAAAACTCATTGTTGGGTCTAGAATCTTGGCTAAGTACTCAACTTAGAAGTGTCCAACTACCACTTTCAAACATTTGTGAGGGACTGAACCCATTTGTGAACTAGTTCTTGCATCTTACTTAAACGAATCAGTTTATCGAGCAATTCGGTACTCTTGCTCAGAACTAATACTAATGTGCTTCCAGAGTATGTCTAATCAGGGGCAGAGCCACATATAGCAGAGTGGGGGTTGAAGCCCCCATTTAGTTTTTAAACATGTATAGAATAAGCTTCTTCTACACCTTGTTTCTATGTATAAGTCGCCATTTAGTTTTATGTGTAGTTGATGTTTGAGGTGGGTGACCTTGGGTTCTTGCTATATACACTCTTCGATTGCAGGGAAGTTTATGCATTGTCAATTGTTGGACCTTTTCCTACTGTTGTAACCAACCTGATGGATCTCACCAGGCTGTAAGAATTATTGAGCTTGTTCTCTTGATGATATTATATATAGTTTTTAGGCCTCATAATGTTGTATAAAATAGTTCATGCATATATAAAGTAGACTTTCAAAGTTTTTTTTTAAATATTTATGTAAAATAAGGAGGGTTCTATAATAATATTAAATTTTTTTTTTACAAAAGTTTAAAAGAATTGATCCCAAAATTGAGTAGGTATAGGCACTACGTCAAAAAGCCAAAAAAACAACTTTTGCAATATAAAAGAGAACCACTGCCCAAATAGTAGTATAATTATCCACTGTCAAAACCAATTGTTTATTATATTAAGACAATGATTTAAATCCTTAACCATCATCACGTCCAACTCTTTCCTCAAGTCATGAGCAAATCTATCGGCAACCCTACTTCTAAACTTTTCTCTCTTTATATTTCTATCACAAACTGCTGTTTCCCTTAGAAACTTATTTTCTTTCTCTCTGAAGCCCAACCTCTCTCTCTCTCCTCTTCCTCTCCCTCTCTCTCTACAAACTCTAGATTTTGCAAGAGTCTCTCTCAAAATCATCCATCCTTTCCGTTCAGCTCATTAGTGCAATCCATTTCAAAGTTGTTATATGGTGGATCGAGATGGATCGGAGGATTTGAGATGGATCGGGAGCCGGTGAATGCTGATCTAGGTATGTTATATGATTTTGATCTTGTGGAGCAGAGGATTTTAGATGTTGGTGAATGCAGATTTAGGTTTGTTATACTGTTTTTGTTAATTTTGGTTGATTTTGAGTGGGATTTGAGATGGATTGGTTGATTCGTTGATTTTCCAATTTCCCAATTTTCTCTATCATATCCTCGAATAAAAATTTAGGTTTTTGTTTCCAATTTTCCCCTTTTTTGGATTTTATATGATATTTTAACTTCCTTTAATTCCCATTTGAACCATCCAATATAGCTTAATTGGCCGATACTGATTCGGATCGCTATTTCGGACCAGTTTTGGTTGAAACGATTCAATCACCAGTTCTGAATTAGTCAAATTCTTGCTAACTAGTTAACGATTCTCCGATGCAACTTAGTTTAATTGGCGGCTGATCTCCACGATGCTCGTAATCAATTAGCTTCTCAAGAAGAATCTTTTGCCTGTGAAAGCCTAATCGGATAGGCACAAATTCTTTTAATTTACTTACAATTTATCATAGATTTTTGACATATTTTTGGGGATTAGAGTTAATTGGTGTAATGACATATTGCAAGTAGCAGAGATGAGAGCATGGATGAGAAGATTAGAGTTAATTTTATTTTTTTTGCTGATATGCTGTGTTTTTTCTTTTGGTTTTTCGTAGATCTGTGGGATTTTTTACTTCTTATTGATTTCCACATTATGTTTGCTATTTATTTTTTTTCGTTTGTCGATCTGTGGATCTCGATATATATTTAGAGTTTTTAGGCTTAAATATTTATTTTTTACTCGAATGGTCTTACTTTTTTCGTTTTTAACAGATGAATGGTTTGATTGTGGTTGGATTCCATGTGATTTTTCATGTTGTAGGGTATGTTTCATCCTTTTATTTAGTATATGTCAAATGTCGTTTGATATTTGAATGTTTGAAAGAACTCTATTAAGAATGAACTGGTCCCAATGGATTTAATTGGGCAGAGTTTAGACCAGGCTTAGACGGGCTGATGTTTAATTGGGACCCTTATATAGAGGGCTGGGGATATGCGTCCAGGCGTAGAGCCTTATATAGAGGGCTGATGTTTAATTTGACACTGATAAGTAATAACTTCAAAGTGGACAAGAAAAGATCAAGATCCGAGATCATAGAGAAAGGATAGCCTTAGAACAAGAGAAGTTATGTAAAGTTTAAGCTTCTTTAGTTTTCATTTTTAGATTGTAGGAAATAGTCTTCCATCTCCTCTTTTACAATGAAATACCAGTTTTGACTAGTAAGAGTTCATTTGAGGCCTGAAGAAGGAAAATTCAGGCCCAACTCTTCGAAAGGTGACAAGGTAAGCCACTTCAACTTCCTTGTTCTAGCCATACTTTCTCTTAGTATTCTAGGTAAGATGTCCAAATGGTATAGTTTATAAAATTCTGTAATAAAACGGGTTAAATTATCTTTTAGGATTTCTTCAAGGAATGAACTTCATCTTTAATTCCTAAGAGAAAAGGAAAAGGTTCAAGATTCTAAGGTAGATAACCATAGTTCTTTAAAAATCTAGCATATTCGTGTATAATTTTATGGGTTGAACTCAAATGATCAATTTAATTAGTATGCCTTAGAAATTTTGTACATATCATATAAATTGTGAATGCTGATGCTGTGGTTGGTTTTTTTAGGCTCCCATTAACTGTACAGGGGTCATGCAATGTGTAATTTGGCTTGTCACATGGTTTAGATTAAGATCTAATAAGATTAAGACATTGATCATGATTCTCTAAGAGCTTATATATAAGTAACTTATAATTTCATGTGCACACTTGCTTCCAAACAGGGCCTGATTTCATACCCGAGTTGAGAGGAGGAAATGAGCATGTTAAAATAAGATCTAAAGTTTACCAAAAGTCTCAGAGATGGATCTTGTAGTGAATTAAACCCCATCAAAATTTGAAGGCTTTTACTGACCTGTGGACCCAAAAATAAATTGAGGGACCAATGTACTGTCAATCTATTCCTTTTGACAGAATGACACTGATGCTTTGGCCATGGAAATGGAAATATCTCTCTACCTAATGAGTTTCAGCCAATCATAAAAATAAAAGTTAGAGGGCTTCAGTGCTTTCCAACCATATATATATTGAGGGACATAGAGCCTGAAAATTGGGAATTATGAATGTGACGACCCGACTTTTCCAATCCCTAAGGTATAGGAAAGGCCGGTTCATCAACTTATTGATTTCTCAATAAGCCGTAACAAACAGAAGCCGACAGTATAAACAAAGGTCTAAAGACAGAGGCAACATTATTAATCCAAAACAAAAGCTTCATATAACAAAATTAAATATATCACTGTGAGGAACCAAGAAGAACCACCGGTGATGGCCAATCTGATCACCTAAAATAGTGGTTCACAATAATGGTTCCTTGAGTGATACCAAAAGAACCAAAATAAAGGCCTAAGGCCCAATATTCCAAAATAATATCCAGACAAAATACCAAAAGAAAACACAGGATCTAAGATCACGGAAAGAACTCCTCAGCTGGTATGTCCAAATCCTCCTCGGGAATATAATCGGAGTCCTCCGGATCCTCTGACCCAAGGTATCTCAAAGACTGTGTATATAGTCGAGGGTGAGCTAACAGCCAAGCTCAATAGAGGAAACAAATCTATTTGCATTCCTTTATAAGTAAAGGTTTTCAAAAGACGGAATCGGATCAAATATGGTTTTTCAATGATGCTTTTCAAATTAAATCTCCAGTTCTAATCCTGAGTCAAAACTGATAATATCATCTAAAGTGTTCAAAGTGTTCTGATTTAGCATGCTTCTTGTCTTAAATTTATAACTTAATTTTATCTCCCAAATTTCCTATAGCATGAGAGCGGATTACGTGACCGATGGGAAAACCCTACTGACCATCGTCGTTCATGAACCCATTTCAAAAATGCAACAAGCCCCTACGCTATGAGGGAAACTTGCGCCAAAGTATTACCGTCAACACGGTTGGTAGAATCTAGGGCATCGTACGTATGAACCCTAAATCAAATGCAAATGCTAATACATATCAAGGCTTATTATTCATAACATATACTGATTTTTCAAGGTTCTGATTCGAAGTTCTGATTCAAAAATTAACTGAGGTTCTGAGGTTCGAATTTCAAAGATTCTTAGTTATAACAAGGTTTACAAATTTTCAGATTGTGTCATATATTCAGAGTTTTATTTATACTGTGTGCAACAGAATTTCCAAAATTTACCCTTCTTAATTGAAATAGTCAACAATCTATACTTATAATTTGATGTAAATTAAATACAAGGTTCCCCTACCTTAACAAGGAAGTTCCAAAAACATGTACAAGCAGTCCTCTCCAAGGACTCCCAATAGTCAAAACCTACATATATTAACACTCTCAGTGTTAATATAGAACTCAAAAATCAAACCAAAAGCTTACAGAATAAAATCCAACAAAACTTTCAAAAGCCTGAAACAGGACAAAATTTGACCATCGAATTCAAATTCGTTGGTCGAATTTGAAATTCGATGGTCGATTTCAAATTCGACCATCGAATTTCAAAAATCTGTCTCAGGCCAAAAAAGTCATTTCGACTGTCGATTTCCAAATCGACAGTCGAATTCCAAATTCGATAGTTGATTTTCAAATCGACAGTCTAATTCCTCAGGTTCTGTGGCTGTCAACTTTTCCAAGTCCGGATTCTTTTCTTTATTTTCAAAACAGCTATCAGATCTCCTCTAACATACTCCATATTATTCTAAGCAAAACCAAAAAATTTAAAGGACACAAGAAGGTTTTAACAGCTTACCTTTTGTAGCTTAATTCGTTGATTCCGTTGCACCGATTCACGTATCGGAACAATTTCCAAACCTAAAGGTTTAGATCTTCAAATCAGTCCTTAAAAAGGGGGTGGCTACAGCCTCATCAATTATCAAGATCACACAGATTTTCTCACTCTCCACATCACTCTTCTCTTTCTATAATTCAAACTGATCAAAATTCAAACACTAATCTAATCAATGGTTAAGATGGAAAGAGGAGTCTCATTCTTCCAAGATCTGGGATCAAATTGGACTTCAAATGGGGCAAGTCCTTAGAGGCTTAGTTCCAACGAGAGAGAAGGAAAACTTCTCTTGCACTCTCTCTTATAACCCAAAAGCAATAATAAAATATCTAGATTTTATTATGTTACAACTTATCCACTTGAATTGAAAACCTATCCGGTGCTAAACACAAACACTACTTTATTGTGTAAGTCATTGCTTACATGACTTACACATATCTTTCGATGATTTCCTTTTTGCCATTATTCTTGTCATAACCTTAGCTCACCCAAAATCTAAAAATATTCCATAATATTTCCTGACACGCTCACCGAGGTAAATGAAAAATACGTCAAAATATCAGGGATATTACAATGAATTTTGTAAAATCAGACAAGCATGTTGTAGGAAATCTGGAAAGAAATCCAATATACGAGTCAGCTAAGGTAGCCACCACCTGGAATGAAATTAAACATGGATCTAGTTTCCTATCCCTTTGGAAACAGTAAAGTTGGTGTTTCCATTGACTTTCTATGATTTTTTCTTGATGACTACTCAAGACAGGTTTTGTTGTTCCTGCTTGGTGCATATTGTAAATTTATTACTGTTAATGATATGATGCACAAAATGAACCCTTCTGAAAAATATTTGTGATGCTGAGTTATATCTGGACCTGGGAGTCCAGATTTCTATTTTATTAGCTTGAGATTTTGGGACATGTCTATAGCTGCTCCATATAGTCACCTTCAATTTACCCTTTTATTGTTAGTTCTCTAACTCTTGTCATTTGTTCCATCTGTTCCATCTGAACTTGTCTTGATTCTTATTAATGGGGTTTTGAAATGAGTACAAAACACTAAATAAATTGGGACATATCCTAGTTCGATGGGGAGAGATTTAGAACTTGAATCAGACCATGGAGATCATCTTTTGATCTAATCTTTTGATCTAATCTTTTGACCATAGATGAAAAAAATTAATTTTGAATGAGTTTTTTCAATCAAATTGAATGATTAATCATTGTACATTACAATATATGGGATTGATATGAAGATGGTTACTGAAGAGATTGAAAGGTGAATGTGAAGAAAATGTTAGTTTTTCTTTTTAATTATTAATAGTATTATCAATATTCATATATTGATAATGCTAATAGAAAAAGTATTATCAAGATTGATCATATGGCTGTGAAATTTACCTTGGATAAGGGGAACCCTTGATGGGTTTTTGGCCATACTTTCTCCATGCCCAAAGATCAGATGGAACAACTTCTCCACCAGGTCTGCTGTTTGCAGCTGTTGTTGCAGATGTTTAATTTGTCCTTTATGTTTATGATTACTCATTGATCTCTCTTTTTCTATGTGGGCATTGATGAGTACTGAAATATGATGATATTTCACCCCTAAATACTTATATTTAGCTGTCCGATGAAGGCTATTTGATGAGAATTATTAGATTTAAAGTGTTTCAGGTAAATACAAGCCAAGTATGGAAAACAGCCCAAGAATTCTGAAAATAATGTCAAAACACTGTAACTTTGGGTCATCGAAAACTTGGTGCAACTTGTGACTAACGTTAGACCTTCAAGACAGCCGAATTATGAAATTGGCAAAACACAAAAGTTGTAGATCTTTTCGTCAGCTTTCCAACGGAGTAGGAATCACCTCAATCCAAGTTCAGGACAGAAAGCTATGGCTAAAATACTGAAGCAGTGTCTGATACAAAAAGTGTGCTGAAATTTACGGATTTCTGGGGGTCGATTAATCGAGGAGAAGGAGAGTCTGACACGGAATTGACTACTTTAAAGCTGATTTTGACCCTATTGGGTCGATTAATCGATCCTAATTTGTCGAGTTGGGAGACTTCTGCGACCGGGGAATCTATTTAAAGCGACTCAAACACTTCGAGGGAGAAGGAGAAATTAGGGAGATAGGAGATTAGAGTTTTAGTTTTTTGCTTTTCTTTTTCATAGTTAGACATAGAAATAGGGAGCTTTTATTTATTCCTTTTTGAGAGCTTTGTTCCTTTAATTTCCAGTACTCATTCTTCTATTTTATTATATTTTTGCTCAAGTTTATTCCTGCATTATTCTCGTTTTTGAAGACCATCGTACTTTTGGATCAAAGTAATTTCTTTTGAAGTTGAGGTATTTTTAATTCATTAAATTAATGTTAGTTTCTCTTCCTTATTTATTTATGTCATTTAATTGCAATATGTGTAGCTAAATTCATAAGGATGGGGATCTAATGATTCCCATCCGAGAGATGTACTTTTAATAATATAAATTTAGGATTAAAATATGAGATCTTAATTTATGGTTGTTGTGCTATCAAGAACGGATGAAATCCCCGCCACTAACCCGGATCGCGTGTGCCGAGCCATGCTCGGGATCTCAGATCTGTGACGGTAATTTTATCCTATTATTGTTATGGTATTTTTGCTTTCATTGTATGGATCTAATTACGATTATGATCCGGGATCGAGTGTGCCGAGCCATGCCCTAGATCTTGGATCTGTAATGATAATTTTATCTTAATTACTCCCTAATCTGAAATCGAGTGTGCCGAGCCATGCCCTTGATTTCAGATCTATGGTGGTATTATTGTTAGAATTTTCACCCACTTTGGGGATAATTATTATTTGAACCTGAGATCAAGTGTGCCGAGCCATGCCCTTGATCCCAGATCTATATATAAAAATCATCTAAGTCCTGATTGCAGGGATGCAACGTGGAACTTATTGGGGTGTTGACCATTTATCTTCAATAAAAGATATTTTTCTTCAATGGTATATCTCATAGTTTAATTCGTAGATTTATATTACGGGAAGAACGGACCAAAGATGAGAGGATTTAGTATCTTCATCTTTACCTTTATTTTTGAAATATCAACTGAATTTTAGTTTGTAGTCAGTAATTGTCATCTCACAAGATTAAATCATAAGACTGGTAGAATACTGTTAGATCTTAGTGGATTTCTTGAATTATTATCTTGTCTTTTTAGATCTTTCAAAATTAGTCCTCGTGGGAACGATCTCGTACTCCGCACCCATTATATATAATCTGATTCGTGCACTTGCGAGTAAAATATCACAATTAAAATATCACATCAAGTTTTTGGCGCCGCTGTCGGGGATTAAATTAAGAAAAGCTGAATTTTTGGTAGACAGTAAATTTTAGGAATTTTTGGAGATTAAAATAGTATTTCTGCTTAAAAAAAAAAAAAAAAAAAAAAAAAGAAAAAAAAATCAATCAATTTTTAGATTTTTGCTTTGCAAAATCTTCTTTCTCTTATTTTTCTCTCTTAGGTAAGTATTTTTTTTTAGGAGTCTTTTAGGAAGTTGAGATTTTTATGCTTTTTAATTTAGATTTTGTAGGAGTCTTTTAGGAAGTTGAAATTTTTAGGCTTCTTATTTTAGATTTTGTAGGAGTCTTTTTAGGAAGTATAGATTTTTAGGATACCTTCCTTAGGAAATTTAGGAATCTTTTATTCTTTCCCTTATTTTTCTCTTTTAGATAAGATTTTGTAGGATTGCAATTAGGTTTAAAATTTGAATTTTTAATTTGAATTTTTGAAATTCGGATTTAAAAAAATATATATATATATATAATTTAATTTAAATTCGAATTTTAATTTTAATTAAAAAAAAAAAAAAAAAATCAAATTTTGGATTTTTGCTTTGCAAAATCTTCTTTCCCTTATTTTCCTCTCTTAGGTAAGTATATTTTTTTTAGGAGTCTTTTAGGAAGTTGAGATTTTTAGGCTTTTTATTTTAGATTTTGTAGGAGTCTTTTAAGAAGTTGAAATTTTTAGGCTTCTTATTTTAGATTTTGTAGGAGTCTTTTTAGGAAGTATAGATTTTTAGGATACCTTCTTTAGGAAATTTAGGAATCTTTTATTCTTTCCCTCATTTTTCTCTTTTAGATAAGATTTTGTAGGATTGTCATTAGGTTTAAAATTTTAATTTTTTAAAATTGGGATTTAAAAAATAAAAAAATAAAAATAAAAATTTAAAATTTAATTTAAATTCAAATTTTAATTTTAATTAAAAAAAAAAAAAATCGAAATTTTTTCCCTTATTTTTCTCTCTTAGATAAGTTTTTATGGAGTTCTTTTAGGAAGTTTAGATTTTTAGGATTTCTTATTTTAAATTTTTTAGGAGTTTATTTTCCTTATTTTCCTCTTTTAGATATTTTGTAGGATTTTCTAAAATCTAGTTATTAATTTTTATGGGACTACTTGCTTTAGGCTTTGAAGGAATCTTTCTATTCTCTCCCTTCTTTTTCTCTTTTAGGTAAGATTTTATAGGATTTTGTAGGATTGTCTTTAGGTTTTAAAATTTAAATTTTATATTTTAATTTTTGAATTTAATTTTTATTTTTGAAATTCGAATTAAAAAAATAAAAAATAAATAAATAAAATTTAATTTTGAAAAAAAAAATATATATATACTTTTAATTTTCTTGAGGTTTTCCTGCCCGAAACCTCCGCTCTGTGTGTCATTTGCATGCACACTAGGTCTTCTAAAGAAAGAACTTTAGAGCCTTTAAATTCAGAGATCGAACGTACTGCCGGTCAAATCGTAAGGACGCTAGATCAAGGCAGAAATTTTCAAGGGAATCATCCACTAAAGTCAGTATGACTGACAACATGAATGGGCAACTTGAACAAGAGGAAGAACCAATATTGAGAGAACTGTTCTCTCCGATCACTACAAATACCCCATCATGCATTGTATATCCCGCCACACCTGGTGGCCGGTTTGAAATTCGTACAAATGTCATTCAAATCCTTCCAATCTTTCATGGCATGGAGAGAGAAGATCCATACCAGCACGTCAAAGACTTTGTGGAAGTCTGCTCATCTGTTTACCAAAACTTGTTGAAGAATCATAGCTACGCTTGTTTCCTTTCTCTATAAAGGATAAAGCAAAAGCCCGATTAAACTCTCTACCATCAGGATCCATAACCACCTGGGATCAGATGGTCAAAAAGTTTCTGTCAAAGTTCTTCCCTATGGCGAAGACTAATGTCCTTAGACGTGAAATCACGGATTTCACGCAAGAGGAAGATGAGAGATTATATGAAGCTTGGGATAGATTCATGGATCTCTTACTCAAATGTCCACACCATGGATACTCAAAGTGGAGATTGGTTCAGTGTTTCTACAATAGACTGAGTCAACCAAATAGACATCTGGTGGAGTCAATGAATGGCGGAGGATTCCTGAGTCTTAAGGAAACTGAATCTTATGCTTTCCAAGAAAAGCTTGCTGAGGATTGTCTGCACTGGGATTTCACAAAGACTCGGGAACAACCCGTCAAAGCCCGTGATCAAGCTGAGAGTTCAACCAAGTGGAGGAATTGAAATTAAAGAAGAATGTGCATATGGTAAATACACAACCTGAGCCATGTTCAATTTGTGCAAGTCCAATGCATATGGCAGATGATTGTCCTTCAATGCAGAACTATCATGAAGACACATCTGAACAGCTAAATGTTGTGAATAATTATGGGCGGAATCAAGGAAACGTTTTCAATGAGAATAACCCAAATAGCTGGAGAAACCACCCAAATTTCTCATGGAAACAAGAGAATCAAAGAATACAGCCCAGGAAGCAGAGGACGAACTTTTATCCCCAACAAAATTTCAACCAAGGACCGCAGCAGAACTACGGTCAAGGGCAATTTCAGCAGCAAGGGTTCAATAACCCGAATCAATTTCAATAAAATCAGAATCAGGTTGGGCAGCTAAGGCAAATGAACCAGAATTTTCAATTTGCACAACCAATGGGAGGTTATCAAAACCAACCACAGCAAAATTTTGTGCCAATATTTCCACCACTTGGATTTAACATTCCACAGGGAAGTACTGCCCAACGTCCTCATACACAAACTCCTTCTACTGAGGACCTGATGAAACTCATTCATTCTCACACATCCTCAATCTCTAAAATAGAGACCCAAATTGGGCAATTGGCCACTTTTCTCTATGAAAGAGAAAAATGATCGTTTTCGAGCCAACCAGTTCCTAACCCAAGGGGCCAAATGGTTGTTGAACAAACATCAACTTCAACACAAGAGGATGATCAACAAAAAATTCAGGCGATCACAACATTGAGATCTAGAAAGCAGGTCGATAACAAAGTAGTGTTGCCAGAGGAGGAGGAAAAGTCTGATGGAGAGAAGAAATCTGAGGAGAAAGAAGAAATTGATGATAAAGTACAAACAAAAGAAACATCAAAAGAAAAGAGTGAACACAAGAGAAGTTTTGTTCCTAAAGCACCGTACCCGCAAAGATTGATGGCACCACTGAAAAATCGCGATGAGGAAGGAATAAATGAGATTTTCAAGCAATTAAAAATTAATATTCCTTTCCTAGATGCCATCCGCCAAGTGCCGACTTATGCTAAATTTTTGAAGGAATTGGTCACAATTAAAAGAAAGACAAATATTCTGAAAAAAGCTTTCTTAGCTGAGCAAGTTAGTTCAGTGCTACAAGCAAGGCTCCCAATCAAATACAAGGACCCAGGTTGTCCTACAATCTCGATCATCATCGACGATAACCGTATTGATCAGGCCCTTTTGGATTTAGGAGCAAGTGTCAACTTATTGCCTTATTCTGTGTACAAGGAGCTCGAGTTGGGAGAACTTAAGGCCACTGCGATGACCTTTCAGTTAGCTGATCGGTCCGTAAAGATCCCTCAAATTTGAAGAATAACATCCCAGTGATTCTAGGAAGACCATTCCTAGCTACCTCCAATGCGCTGATCAATTGTCGAAATGGGATCATGAATCTGTCGTTCGAGAATATGACAGTGGAACTCAACATTTTTAATATTGCCAAGCAGCCCATGGAGGATGATGAACATGCACAGTCGATGAAATCATAGAAGAAATATTTCATGCATCTGAGACTGAAGATCCTTTAGGAGCTTGTCTTGCGCATTTTGGAGAGAATTTTGATGTGGATCAACTGATCTAAGAAGTGAATCACATGTTGGACTCCACACCGCGTCTGGGAGAAGAGAAGGATATAGAGTGTGGAACTCAAATTGAATTAATTTAGGAAAAGCCGAAAGAGGAGGAGAAAGCGTCCTTAGAACTTAAACCTCTTCCGAAAAATCTCAAGTATGTCTACCTGGGGAAGAATCAAACTCAACCCGTTATAATTTCATCAACATTGGATGCGGATCAGGAAGGCCAACTCATGAATGTACTCAAAGAGCACAAAAGTGCCATCGGTTGGTCGATAAAAGATATCAAAGGCATTAGTCCCACGGTGGGTATGCATCGAATCCATTTGGAAGACATTGCTAAGCCTTCTAGGGAACCACAGAGGAGACTGAGCCCTATAATGCAAGACGTGGTCTGAAATGAGGTAATCAAACTTCTAGATGCTGGAATTATATACCCCATCTCTGACAGTAAATGGGTCAGCCCCACACAAGTGGTCCCTAAGAAATCGGGAGTCACACTGGTGAAGAATGAGGAAAACATACTAGTCCCTACAAAAATTCAAACAGGGTGGAGAGTGTGCATTGATTATCGAAAGTTAAATTTGATGATGAGGAAAGATCACTTTCCTCTTCCGTTTATCGATCAGATGTTGGAAAGATTGGCCGAGCATGAGTACAATTGCTTCCTCAATGGCTATTCCGGGTATAACCAAATAGTCATTGCACCTGAGGATCAGGAGAAGACCACTTTCACATGTCCTTTTGGTACTTTCTCCTACCGACGAATGTCGTTTGGGCTTTGTAATGTACCAGCTACATTCCAAAGATGTATGCTGAGTATTTTTTCGGATATGGTCGAGCGATTCCTTGAGGTCTTCATGGATGACTTCTCGATCCATGGAAACAGTTTTGCTGACTGTTTGAATCATTTGTCACTAGTGCTTGAACGATGCCAAGAGAAGAACCTTGTTCTTAACTGGGAAAAATGTCACTTCATGGTTAAAGATGGCATTGTTTTGGGACATATCATATCGTCCCAGGGTATCGAGGTCGACAAGGCCAAAGTTGACTTAATTGCCAATCTACCACCACCTAGGACAATGAAAGATATCAGATCTTTTCTCGGATACGCCAGTTTTTATTGGCGTTTTATTAAAGATTTCAGCAAGATAGCGCGACCGCTATGCAGTTTACTTTCCAAGGATGCCCCGTTCGTTTTTGATGATGAATGTTTGCGAGCCTTTGAAACCATTAAGGCCGAATTGATAAAAGCTCCAATAATTCAATCTCCAAACTGGGACTTCCCGTTCGAAATAATGTGCGACGCCTCTGATTATGCAATTGGAGCTGTTCTGGGGCAACGAATAGAAAAATTACCGCATGTAATCTACTATGCGAGTCGTACTCTCAATGATGCCCAGTTGAACTACTCGACCACTGAAAAGGAACTTTTGGAAGTAGTTTTCACGTTAGATAAATTTTGATCCTATTTATTAGGATCTAAAGTCATGCTATTCACAGATCACGCTGCTCTGCGTTATCTGTTCGCTAAGAAAGACGCTAAGGAACGTTTAATTAGATGAATTTTATTGTTGCAAGAGTTCGATTTGGAGATCAAGGACAAGAATGGCTCAGAAAATGTGGTGACAGATCACTTGTCACGAATAATTATTGAGAGATCTGACGGGCCTGTTCCGATCTTGGTGCACTTCCTTGATGAACAGTTGTTCAGGATTGATTGTCCACCTTGGTATGCGGATCTTGTCAATTATCTAGTCACCGAGAAATTACCTCACCATTGGTCGAAGAATGAGAAATCCATTTTCTTAGCTCGGGTGAAACACTATTTTTCGAAGATCCGTACTTATTCAAATACTGTCCTGATCAAATCATATGAAGATGTATTCCTGAATCTGAGCAACCACGAATCATCTCATTCTGTCATGAGTTAGCTTGTGGAGGTCACTTTAGTTCCAAAAAGACTGCAGCAAAGATCTTCCAAAGTGGTTTTTATTGGCCGACGATCTTTAAGGATTGTCATCAGTACTGTAAATCTTGTCACAATTTGCCAAATCTTTGGGCGAATCTCAAAGCGCAACATGATGTCGCTCAATCCAATTTTAGAAGTTGAATTATTTGATGTTTGGGGGATCGATTTTATGGGTCCTTTCCCGAATTCGTTTGGAAATCGTTCATTCTTGTTTGTTGATTATGTCTCGAAATGGGTAGAGGTCATGGCGTAAATCAATGAATGATCACAGAGTAGTGATCAAATTTCTCAAGGATCAAGTGTTTTCTCGTTTTGGCATTCCAAAGGCGATAATCAGCGATGGTGGAAAGCACTTTTGTAATAAAGTGTTCACCCAATTAATGAAGAAATATGGTGTCATGCACAAAGTCGCTACGCCATACCATCCTCAGACAAGTGGCCAAGTTGAAGTCTCTAATCGGGAACTTAAGCGGATTTTAGCAAAGACAATCCATCCGAATCGTAAAGACTGGTCGCTAAAGTTGAATGACGCTCTATGGGCATAACGAACGGCGTTTAAAACTCCGATTGGCATGTCGCCGTATCGGTTGGTCTTTGGTAAAGGATGTCACCTCCCGGTTGAGCTGGAACATCGAGCATTTTGGGCCATTAAGTCATTAAATTTTGATCTCTTGCAATCTGGTGCCCAAAGGGGTTTCCAAATAAATGAATTAGAAGAAATCCGTGTTGATGCCTATGACTGTGCTAAATCGTACAAGGACCGTATGAAACGGGTTCATGATCACTCTATTCTACGAAAATCTTTCGTTGTTGGTCAACAGGTTCTACTTTACAATTCCCGACTTCATCTATTTCTGGGGAAACTAAAAACCCATTGGAGTGGCCCTTTCAAAATCTCTCGCGTACTCCCCAATGGGGCAGTTGATATTATCAACCCGAAACACGGGAATGTTTTTCGAGTTAACGGTCAACGATTGAAACCGTTCCTTGAGAATGCAATTTCATTCTCTGACACTCTTCCTTTAAGTGATCCAATTGCTCACCCTGATTGAGCAATTCAGAAGGTCGAGCTATCGACTTTAAACTAGCGCTCATTGGAAGACAACCCAATTTTGTGTAATTTCTTTTCGAAAAAAAAAAAAAAAAAAATTTAATTTCTTTTTAGGATTTAGGATTTATTAGTTTTTAGTTTAGTTAGGTTGTTTCTATTTCCCTAAATAGTGTAGCCATATTACCTTTAATAAATTTTTAGTTTCGTTGGTTGGTCATGTTTCAACTTAATGCACCTCTTCTCTGCACCTGATCTTTGTGTTGAGGTACTTTTCAACAGGTTTGGGGGTGCGCTACTTCTTTCAGTCAATGCGGACATTGTCATCTTTAGGTTTGGGGGTATGATTATCTATTTTGCGTCACTTATTTTTCTATTAAAAAAAAAAAAAAAAAGAATTTTTTTATCTTTAAAGTCATCATGCACATTATTTTACGATTGTTTTCAAACTTTAGTTGATGATGCATGTGAATTTAATTTTGAGAATACTGATGTCATATTCTGATTACTTGTATCTTAGATGATGAAGCTTAATGTGATATTTTGTGGATAATTTTGAAATTCATGCTTAGAATTTTTACACTTATACCAAGCTAAGACTTAGAAATCGATGAACTATTTTGAATGCTGAATCTTAGGTTCTTAGTGGAGACTAAACCCAGTGAGCTTTAGAGCTAATTTCTCGTCATTGATGAGTGAATGCATAAACTCGGAGTTTTCTTTGAATACGAATTACTTTGTATAATCTCATACATTTATTTTGGCTTGTGACTTTGCATGAAATCAAATTCATATCATTATGTTAGAATGTACTGTATATCTACTCAAGACAAATAGGCAAGGTTACCATCTTTTAAGGATATGATTGAAGGCCATCTTTGGCTCGTTTGTGCTTAAAATATCTCACCTTATATAAATTTATCCTTCTAGTACCCCTTTGAGCCTATTAAAAAATTTACCTTTATACATTTTTTGATAAGCCACGTTAACCTTTAACCCTTCACCATTTCTGAAAATTTAAGCTTTACCCTTCTTATTTATGAGAAATTAGGAACGAGGGATGAGAGTGAACGAAAAGAGAGTAAGTGGAGAGTTACTGAGTTGTGGTGTTTACTGAGAGTGTATGACAAAAATATAAAAGAAAAAGGGGGGAGAAAAAGAAAAAGAAAATTGTGAAAAATAATAAAAAATATGAGGTGCTTCAAGAAAAGGAAATTCAAAAGAAAAAGAAAGTTGAGAAAAATAGAAGAATATTGAGAAAAATAGTGAGAGATTAGAAAGAAAAAAGAAGAGAAATAGAAAAAATCAAAAAGGTGTTTCCTTTCCGATTTCTCAGAAATTTTGAATCCCAACTTCCCTTCCTTTCTTACCCTTTCCTGAGCCCCATTACAACCCCACAAAAAGACCTTCATGATCTGATCTTGCATTGGTAACTGTCTTGTGGAGAGTGAATATGTGATACTTATGACACTTGATATGACATGCTTAGGATATACAAGTATCTTCTTATGAGATTTATTTTTGTTCATTGATTGCATCGTGTTTCATTTATCATGTGAGACCTTTTTATTTGCTTTGTATTGATCTCTCACATGTGTGCGAAAACTTACCCATCATCGGAGTGATTTTATTTCAAGAGTATACCTAAAGTGAGGATTGAGTCAAAACAACAGATCCGACGGTTTCCCATTTGGACTAGTTCTGAGATGATTGAATTTTGGTTTGGGTATGCACACACTTCACGTTTAAGCATGAATGGATGAGTTATCTAATGATTTGAGCATTAGACTAATTTGAATGGATGCTAGTATGATTAGTATAACATTGTTATTTAAAATTGAGGATTCGCATATTGAATTGATTAATGATTTTGAGTTTTGAATGGTATATATGTTATCAAAATCATATTTTGAAAACTCAATTTTATCAATGATTTAAAAAATGTATTGAAGTTTGTGGGTAACTTCACTGTAAACCGTCAGGAGACACAACTCCTCCACTAGGGATCACCTAGGGGTTTAAAGGCTTGTTGCACATGCTAAGTGCAATCGTGTTCCCTACGAAAGTGGCATTTATTTTCTTTAGTTTGCTTTGCTCGAGGACTAGCAAAGTGATGGTTTGGGGGTATGATAAGTACTGAAATATGATGATATTTCACCCCTAAATACCTATATTTAGCAGTCCGATGAAGGCTATCTAATGAGAAATATTAGATTTGAAGTGTTTCAGGTAAATACAAGCCAAGTGTGGAAAACAGCCCAAGAATTTTGAAAATAATGTCAAAACACTGTAACTTTGGGTCATCGAGAACTTGGTGCCACTTGTGACTAACTTTGGACCTTCCAGACGGCCGAATTATGAAATTGTCAAAACATAAAAGTTGTAGATCTTTTTGTCAGCTTTCCAAAGGAGCAAGAATCACCTCAATCCGAGTTCGGGACAGAAAGCTATGGCTGAAATACCAAAGCCATGTCTGATACAAAAAGTGTGCTGAAATTCACGGATTTCTGGGGGTCGATTAATCGAGGAGAAGGAGAGTCTGACACGGAATTGACTACTTTAAAGCTGATTTTGACCCTATTGGGTCGATTAATCGACCCTAAATTGTCAAGTTGGGAGACTTCTGCGACCAGGGAATCTACTTAAAGTGACTCAAACACTTCGAGGGAGAAGGAGAAATTAGGGAGATAGGAGATTAGAGTTTTAGTTTTTTACTTTTCTTTTTTATAGTTAGACATAGAAATAGGGAGTTTTTATTTATTCCTTTTTGAGAGCTTTGTTCCTTTAATTTCCAGTACTCCTTCCTCCAGTTTATTATATTTTTGCTCAAGTTTATTCCTGCATTATTCTCGTTTCTGAAGACCATCGTACTTTTGGATCAAAGTAATTTCTTTTGAAGTTGAGGTATTTTTAATTCATTAAATTAAAATTATTTTCTCTTCCTTATTTATTTATGTCATTTAATTACATTATGTGTGGCTAAATTCATAAGGATGGGGATCTAATGATTCCCATCCGAGAGATATACTTTTAATAATATAAATTTAGGATTAAAATATGAGATCTTATTTTATGGTTATTGTGCTATCAAGAACGGATGAAATCCCCGCCACTAACCGGGATCGCGTGTGCCGAGCCATGCCTGGGATCTCAGATCTGTGACGGTAATTTTATCCTATTATTGTTATGGTCTTTTTGCTTTCATTGTGTGGATCTGATTACGATTATGATCCGGGATCGAGTGTGCCGAGCCATGCCCTGGATCTTGGATCTGTAATGGTAATTTTATCTTAATTACTCCCTAATCTGAAATCGAGTGTGCCGAGCCATGCCCTTGATTTCAGATCTATGGTGGTATTATTGTTGGAATTTTCACCCACTTTGGGGATGATTTTTATTTGAACCTGAGATCAAGTGTGTCGAGCCATGCCCTTGATCTCAGATCTATATATGAAAATCATCTAAGTCCTGATTGCAGGGATGCAACGTGGAACCTATTGGGGTGTTGACCATTTATCTTCCATAAAAGATATTTTTCTTCAATGGTATATCTCATAGTTTAATCCGTAGATTTATATTACGGGAAGAACGGACCAAAGATGGGTGGATTTAGTATCTTCATCTTTACCTTTATTTTTGAAATATCAACTGAATTTTAGTTTGTAGTCAGTAATTGTCATCTCACAAGATTAAATCATAAGACTGGTAGAATACTGTTAGATCTTAGTGGATTTCTTGAATTATTGTCTTGTCTTTTTAGATCTTTCAAAATTAGTCCTCGTGGGAATGATCTCGTACTCCGCACCCATTATATACAATCCGATTCGTGCACTTGCGAGTAAAATATCACCTCAGGCTTAGTGATAGAATACATAAGGTTCTTGACTTTGTAAGCACAGTGCATGATCTCCATATACTTCAAGCCCATCGCGCTGAGTTTCACAAGTGGAAAGAAAGCTCAGCTGGAAATATCACTTGAAGCTTATCTGATCATTTCAGTAAGTAACCCTCAACCATTAGTGAAAAGAGATACACTCTTATAGCCGCTTTACATAAATAGTATTATGAAAAGCACCCATTTAGGCCACATGGCACACATTATTGATCATTTTTAGTGTTTCATACGGATGGTTATCACTTATACCAGGTGCCCAAAGATCACCAATGTTAGAATGCTTTATTATTGACCGTTTCAAAATTGTGTGCTAATGTCTATATAACAATAAATAGATCAGAGGGTTCATATATTCGAGTGTGATTTTTGGGCACATAATAGCACTCCGAAATGACCTACGATTTTGCTGACTAGGATTGCTCACTTCTAAACAGCATCTAATGAATCTTTTCTGCTTGTTAGGTACGTAAAAATATTTGCTTGGGGCTACTGAATGTTACAAGACGGCAAGATCTCAACATTATTGGAGGTAATATTCTCAAATGCCAGACCAAAATTTTATGTTAATACCTTTTACTTGCAATTAGGCCTATCAATGGGTTGAGTCGAGTCGACCCATTATCCAACTCGCCCGATTTTTGAGCCGGGTCAGTCACATAATTTTTTTTTTCAATTTTCTAAGATCTGTATGTTGATGTTTATTCAATAGATCTCTTCTTTGTTAGGATATTTCTCAATCTGAGGGAAAAACTAGGATTACATTTTCACGACTTGCTCTTAAATTTTGAAGTTGATATGTACATTATCCCTTTGGTCAATGTGCCACCAAATTAGGATTTTGGGGACACTTTTTGTAGAGAGTTTGGAGTAGGGAAAAGGAGCTCCATTTGAGTGTCTTCCCTGTTTTTCATACATTTAGGATTAGGCCATGCTCTTGGCCTGTAAGTTCAGGTTAACTGCACCAATCAGCCATCATAGAGTTGGACCCAACCCCTTGCCCATTGACAAGCCTATATGGAAGACCATCTTATTGATTAGGCTCACATCAATGGTTGGCTCAGCCAAACAATTCTAGCGATCAATTACAACATAAAGGGTACATTGATCGAATCTGGTTTGTGGTGGCCTCTGCAAGACGCAGATGAGTAATGCGAATCCATGCGGGGATGTGTGCCATCATGAGGTCAATACTAAAGAATGTCTCCAAGTTAATCTAAAGGGTACCATTATTTTGCACCCTTTGAACTAGACGATGGAGATTGTTTTCCATTCCAATCTCCCACATAATAGATTTTGAGATTGACATGAGAGTAGGGGTATAGACAGTTTGGGGTCGGGATAGGTTTAGAGTCTACTTGGACCTGACCTGTTAACCACTTCCCTTGGTTTGAACCGGACCTATCTGTTAACTACTTCTGTTGACCTGAACCCCACCCTACCTGTTAACCACTTCATATTCTAGTTCCTACCAAAAGAAGATGGTGATGAGAATTGGGACATCCTAGCCCCATTCTCACTACTATCAGATAGTAGATGAGACAAGGGCAATGGCCAGGTCCAACTAGTTGAACTAGACTTTGGGTTCAACTAGATTTGTAACCCTTGAATAGAGGAGAATATTGACTTCCATTTTTATAGGACGACATGCAGTTAAGATTCTCCTATATCTAAGGGCTGCAAATATGGATGAACACAAATCCGGTTCAACCAGTTGGACCTAACCATTACCCAATGAGACAATTAGAATCAAATATCTGATTCAGGTATTGAATGTTTGTAATAAACTTCAATATCTCATATGCAAGATCTTATTTCCCAGAGGCAGAGTTTTACAAGTTGGGATTGGATTTTTTTAGGATCTGGATTGTATCACTGGTTTTGGACACGTGGCACTACTTTTCAATGTGTGCCATGTGATGTTCAACACTTAATGTGGAGATATAGTGGGCCAAAGCTTGCTTCAACATACAGTTGGTTCTAAATTACATAGGTAATCATGTATCCTCACTGTTCTGATTTTATTTAAGATAGCAGAAATAATTTTTTCCCCCCTTTTAATACTGGGATTGAATCTGCGAGACTGCAACCTCAAGGTTGCAATATTGTCAACCTTCCATTGAGCTACGGACCCAACCCCAAGATGACGGAAACACTTTGTACCATTATTTCTTGCCTTCAATGTATTCATTTCTTTCCACTTTCTTCTTTTTGCTCTTTTTTAGCCACTTTTGTTTGGTGTAAATCTTTTTTGATTTCAGGAAAATGTGCTCTTCTTTCACATATTTTAAGCTGATCTGTTGTAGATCTGGTCAGAAACTTGAGCCATCCTAAAAAACTCACTTGAGGCAAGTGAGTTTTTCTTGTTTTCTCATATTTTTTTGCGTTTTTCGTTGATTATTTCACCGACTTCTGTGTATGTAATTGATTACCTTTTTTTTGAAATCGTTAATGGAAATAAGATCATCAGATAATAAAGGAAGACGATTGTGTAAAAGTGGTTGCTTGCCCAATTGGTTTATTATTTTATTCCTAACAAGAAACTTTTGGTTTATATGTTGATCAATGTGAACTATATGAAGTGTATGCCTATATGCTCTTTTCTATTGTGTCTCTTATGTTTTTAACTTTGTTCTTTGTTTTTCTCTTGTTTTATGGTGTATGTTAATTCCATGTACCAGATGATTTGTCTCTATTGGGTATGCATTAATTTTTAGATTCAAGTTTTACAGCAATTTTTTCCTTTGTTTAAAGGAGTATGGTATGGGTAGGTTTGTGATGCAATGTTCTAATTGTGGTATGGGGCTAGGGAGCACAAACTATATAAACATACTTTAACGAATGTCTTCCCCACCCGTAATATGGGTAAGAATCAGCAACATCATGGAATGAAACCTGCACCTGTGGCTCACAATCAGAAAGCATGGGTTTATCATCTCCACACTATCGATGGAACGAAGATTGATAGTAAATTTTCCAAAAAAATCTCACTGCTTTTGATAGCTAAGCCAGAAGCCTAGAACAATCCACAAATGGACAATGCTTGAAGAAGTTGTGTCACGGTGTCACCACAATGACGCAATAATATTAACTGTTAGCATATGCCAAATGATCTCATTAAATATAGATACCAGAGCCGAGCACGAGAACTAGAACCAATGTGAAAAGCAGCTAGGGAGATGAAAAGTGAGAGAATTATATTGGAGTTAGTATTAGATATTTGGTCCAGCCCGAGCGCCAGCTGTGTTGCTTGGGTTAAAACTTCCTTCTGTCCAAATGGTCCCACCAGTACTACAACTATTTATGCTTATGGAGCTCAATGAAAGCTCCCTTTTTTCATTGGACTGATTTTGCACTAAAAAATATCAGTGTCTTTTCCAAGTACGGCAGGTTGAAAGACGGAACCACTGTTATTGGTGGTCAGGTTGGGCACCATAAAGTAACTTACTATATTAATGAGGGATGGATAATGTGCATGCATGTCACGTGTTTATATATATTGTGACAGCCCGGATTTCCACACTCGGAAATCTGTGCCATCCGGATCATACTTTGGATGATCCCTGGGACAAATCTTATAGTGTTTGCTCGTATAGCGGGAACCGAGCAGACACGGTACAACAGTGGTAGGTCGAGCCATCTCATAAGACATTTAATATAAAGAACACAATAAATAAAACATGTAATTCTATTTACTAAAAGAATATACATTCCTAAAATGGAACCAAGAAGAACCATTGGTGATGGATATTCATCACCCAAACAATGGTTCCCAATAGTGGTTCCAATAGAATGTATAAAATCACAAAAATACAATTTCTATAGTAATATATACATACAGACAGTGGCCACTAGGCACACAATAATTCAGAATATCAAAATACAAAAAGTCGGACTCAAATACCCAGGCTACGGATAGAACTCGTCCGCCTGGATGTCTGTCTGCTCGTCCTCGGCCTCAGCCTCCGGGTCAGGCTGGTAATCTGGGTCGCTCTCAGTGTCGGGAGCTACAACCTCAGAACCTATAAATGGTTTAGAACAGGGTGAGCTACATCATAGCGCAATAGAAGAATTCCAACTAAAATGAATTGAATATGCAGATCATGCTATCTCGAAACAGAAATCAAATCAGAACGTACAATCATGACAAATCAAATCAAATACTGAGCTTTTAAAACAGGAAATCAGATGTTATGCAAGTATATGATCAGAGAACTTAAATTGTGTATGTTTAACTTAAGAAACTCCCGTGACTATATAGCACGGAGTAAACAGGAATATTCCGATAGAAAACCCCAACCAATCGTCGTTCACATGAACAATTTTAAATAGCAACAATGCCTCATCTATGGAGTGCAATTGTGCCGAGGGATTACAAGCAGATGCACAAGTGTGCCAGGCATAGGATATACTGCCGGGTCGGTGGGGATCATCTGGTTAGATCATCAAATCACATACACATAGATCTCACAGATCAGATACCAGAATTCAGGAGCAGGTTTCAGAATACAAGAATCAGATATGCGAGCATGCTTGTTAAAACAGAAATCAGGGTGCAGATATGAAATAAACATGAAATCATACTCAAAACAATTTAGGTTAGTTTTCCCCTACCTCAGGTCACACTTCTTTCTAAGCAATCCAAAGCCTTTCAAAAAGTCATGGTCCGATCCAAAGCTCTAAACACAGTATTTTAAGTGTTAGGAATGTCAGAATATAAGCTGACATATTCACTCACAAAAATAATACATGCAGAAAACAGGGGTGATCGATCGATCACCACTCTTATTGATCGATCAATCCCTCTTGTTGATCGATCAATAACCCCATTGATCGATCAATACCCTTCTTAACTCTCAACCAGGAACAGAATTAATTGATCGATCAATAGCCCCTATTGATCGATCACTACTCATCATTGATCGATCAATACTCTTGTTGATCGATCAATAACCTCTTCTCTCTTCACTTCTAACATAGTTAAAATTGATCGATCACTACTTTGGTTGATCGATCAATGCCCTCATTGATCGATCAATAACTTAAATTCAAAATTTCCCACCTTCTGTTCACATTTAATATTTATACAGATTGATCGATCACCACCAGTCATTGATCGATCACTCTCTTGTTGATCGATCAATACACAGGGTTGATCGATCAATTCACAAATTGATCGATCAATACCCTTCGTGCACTGAACTTCCAGAATTTCAGGGCTTCTGTTCACTTTTCTATCCAATATAGATTGATCGATCAATGCCCTTCATTGATCGATCACCACCAGTCATTGATCGATCAATCTTGTCATTGATCGATCAATAATGACAGAACTTCTGTCATTAATGGAGGTCTTCATCTTTGCCTATTTTGTCCCCGCATCATTAATGGTCTCTCGTAACCATTAATATACACCCATACTCACATATAAGGCCTCCCCTTTATACTTATTTAAAAGCATGGGCTCACCTTTGCTTGGGCCCTTTCGGGGTTTCGGCAAATCGATCCGAACGAGGGTTTCGGATCCAGAGCTTGGGCTTTGTAACCCCCCCCTTACTCGGAACCAGTAATCTGTGGCTCCGCTTCCACACGTAGCGAAGGTACGCCTTCTTGACCAATCAGTGACAACATATCGACGTTGATTCTTTACACTCAAGGGTTATGTAATTGCTAACCTAGGTGTTCTCGGCTCGTGTTTCTTCAAGGACCAACAAAACCCTCACCTAATCTAGGGTCTACAGAAGTAGGGAGAAGAAGATGAAGGTGAATGAACTCCCAGATCCTCTTTCCTTCTCTTATAAGCTAATAAACAGATATTTCTGTTTTCCTTAGCTTATACTCCGGTGTGGAGCACGAACACGGTCGATGTGGCGTAGCAAGCCGTCTCAACGTCTTACACCACACGGATTCAAGTGAGAATTTATACGTGAATTTACCTAATTACAGGCTAATATTATTTCTAATAATAAAATTTCAAAGTTCTAAATCTGTCTCGATTTCCGTGTCGGGCACGCATATCGAAACCGTCTGGTTTCTTGTTAGAATTTTCAGGGCTATTACATACATACATATATATATATATATATATATATATATATACTTTCTTACAAAAGCCAGATTGAAGCTACTTCTTTATGCAATTTTACCTTTTGGACAAAAACTACCCCTGCTACTTACTCAAATGGCTATTAGCTCTAAAGATCATTGTGTTGGAAAAAAAATGGTCGTGTTTGAACAATTAGTGCAATGCTTCGAAGTACCAGTGAGTGTAGTATTTGAACGCAGTGAAGAGTTTGAGTACAGTCGTCCATTTCAGTTACCTAGTCGAAGTAAAGTGCCACACGGTGAGAAGACACTTTCGAGGTTGTGATCGAAAAGCGATAGGCGAGTACGGTTGAGCGACCTTGAGCGATTCTGAGATACATGTTCGACAGTTAGTCAGTCGCTCCTACAAAGGTTTCTTTTTGTCAATTTCCTTTATGTAACATAGGCCTTCTTAGCTATCCCTAACAAACACTACAAAAATTAAGACTATTAGCGGCAGTTTTTTTTAATAAAAAACTGCCGCTATTAGTTCTGTCGCTACAAATAGCGGCAGTTTTTTGTAGTGTAGCGGCAGTTTTTTATAGCGACAGTACCAATAGCGGCAGTTTTTTATTAAAAAAAACTGCCGCTAATAGTCTCATTTTTTGTAGTGAAAGGAGTATGGTATATATATAAACATATTATTTACTCTCAAGTTTTTGAGGAAATGGGGCTATGGAGCACAAACTACAACACTCGTTTCTGTTGTTTACTCGATTAATTGCCTTTTTCGGTCAATAAACAAAAATTGGTTTCTTAAGATGATACTACACCGAGGCATGAAGCCCGTCTTTTAATGTTTCTCCTCAATGAAGCTCCATCGCACCTTCTAGTTTATCCAATGCACTATTTATTGCCTTGTCCTCTATTGTGCCTAGCTCAAGTTCTTCTTTGTCTTCTGAAAGGCCTCATAAAGGAAAAAAAGACTTGTTCCTTTCAACTGGTGATATTATTACTTGTCCCAAGGGACATGTAGATTTTATTTGATCGTGTTTGGGGGTAAATTGTTGCAACAAGTCTTCGTACAAATTGAATTACAATTTCATCTAGACCGTAAGTCCAATGATACTCCTTTATCATTAATAATGAGCAAACGAGATGAAACAATAGAGTATTTTCGAAAGTGGGGAAGCCCTATAAGATGGTTGCGACTGCTAGGAATATATGGCGGAAAGGAGGGAGAGAGAGAGAGAGAGAGAGAGAGAGAGAGAGAGAGATGGGTTACCAATGAGTGGTATAACCTTACGTGAGCCTTCTTTCCTTCCCTAGGGGCTGCTAACTAGCTTTGCTTTTGGTCTGCTAGTTGGGTGGGTTTTGTTTCTTTGGCGAGTCTTTTGCTTTCTTTTCTCTTGGCCTTTATGTAGCTCCTCCATTCCTCTGTGTACTGTTTTTTTTTTCTTTAATCAATTTCTTTGTTACCGAGAATAATAATAATAAAAATCAACTGGCTTCTAATATCAAAGTGAAAAAACAAAAAAGTAGAATAGTAAGCCAAGCTGAATGGGTTAAAAATTAAAATAACTGCAATCAGAAATGGTTCTAAGTTTTTAGAATTTATTGTTGGACTTAGTCTCAAATCACAAGCCATGATTTATAGTTTGCAGTCTAAATATGTGCATTGAAATTTTACACCGTTGATCTAAATTTCAAAAGTAGAAAACTACACTTTCTATATTTATTTTTATTTTTCTTTACATGAAATATGATAGACCTTGTGCATGTTGTTGGAGCACTCTAATTTCCGTACCACTAGATCCTCTAATAGGGTGCCATGGAAACATGCCCACGGCAATCATCTTCCTTTGCAATTCTAACCATTTCACTGATTTCTATTTGGGAAACTCTCATACTCTGAAATCCTTCAGGGGACTTTTCACTCTGTGCTGATATCATTGCAATCTTGGCGCCGACTCGGCAGTTGCAAGTCTTTGATATAAATTTTTGAAGGTTACCTTTATTTACAATCCAATAAATTTTCCTTTCTACTTTGGGTTTACATGTAAAAACCATTGATTGCTTTGAATTAGAACATTGTTTTTTATACAGAAATTCCACACAACAGATCTTGGGATCATGGCATACCATCATAGGGTGGTCAGATGTTGATTCCCCATGACACACATCCGAAAAAGCAAACATGATCACGATGCAACATCAAAGGTAATTTACGTTCACTTTTTAGGATGTGTGCCATGTGGCATTGATACATAAACTCAGCCCAAAACTGCCTGAAAATGTCACCTCCAAAACTTGGATGATATGTCACGATCTCAAGATCTTTTGCTTGGGAGATTGGGACGAAAAAATGACAGGGTTTTGTGAAAGCCGGGCTGAGAAGACAGAATCTCCAATTACAAATAAAAGTACCCATTTTAAAATTATGCCAAATTGCCAACTGAAGATAACATTTAGCCAGACTTGTTAAATTCTTTTTTATAAATAAAGTGCTTAGTGTACCTTTATTTGCAAACACCAAATCTTCACCAATATAAAATCTTTATATTGGTAACTTTATTATACAACTATTGCTTATGCTTATAAAGGGAGTGTTAATGCTCGTTAAGATGAAACCCTTGGTGAATTGGGTTTGCTTGAGAGTAGTGAACCATGAACTGTGAACCTGAATTTGAACTGAGTGAACCTGCAAACCTGCTGACATTGATTTGAAACAAGCATGTCTTTTTTGTGCATGTTTTTGTCTATTTATGGGTTTACTTTGAGATTTGATTGAGAAACTCTTTCTTTGAGAATTTTGTGCTTGCAAAAAGTGAACCTGAATATGAAGAGTGAAACTGCAAACCTGGTGACATTGGTTTGAAACAAGCAATCATTTTGTATATTTTTTTGAAGCTGTATATACTTCTTATACGAGGTTTGATCGAGGAACTGTTCCTTTGAGAATTTTGTTCTTGAAAACTCTTAATTATGCCAGTTATGCATAAATACAATGATTTTTCTTTTTTTAATGTCTATACGCTTCACTAATATGTAGTAGTATTGACCTAGTTTTGAAACTATACGGACTGATATGGTTAGAGGCACATGAAACTCATGAATAATTAATATTAATCTATGATTTTCCTCAACTTATATGTTTTATATTTTATTTGTTTGTGGGTGATTTAGGCAAATGACTCTAGATTAGCCTCTTATGTTCAAAGCCATGAGTGAGATGGGAAAATAGCTTGCGCCCGCTACTTGAGACCGTTGTAAAGACAATTTCAGCTTCATTAGCAAAACTTGATTCTTGATTCGCACAAGCATTCTCCAAATTAAAGCTGCTACCAGGACAAAATCTGCTCTCTAAAATAAGAAGGCGAGACATCTCCACCAAAACTTTATCCCTACCCTCTACATTTGCTGCAAGATTTTGCAGAAAATTATCTCAATTGTGGTCTCGAGCTACAAGAATATTAGGATTGATGCCAACTGATCCCTGAGAATGGCCGGCTGCAGCTACAACATTAAGCTCTCTTTGAAGACATATTATCTGCTGTGCATATTGGGCTTCACGGGCTTTCAACTGGTGCATCCAACCGATAACTTCCACACGGCTCTGAACTAAAAGTTGTTCAGTTCTTCGCTCCACAGAAACAGCTTGAGCTGCACGATTTTGTGAATCCACACCAACACGAGCCACATCAGGGCGATAGACTTTCATCTCACCATCAATGAACCCATGATCAAGTACTCGTGCTAGTAACTCATCTGTTGTTGCATTAGATGGGGCACATACAAGCATTCGAGGTTTCGAACAAAGTTTTGAGAGAGTGCGGAAAAGATTTTGATCCATACTTTGCAAAACCTCGTCGATGGATCCCGTGCTGACAATCTCCGAGTTACTTTCAGGAGCAGTGTAGTATTTAGAATTGGGCATCTATTTTTTTTATTAATGACATTGAATGATTTGCATTTGAGTTGAATGGATGTATTGAAATATAAAATTAATAGCTTTTTTTTCTTTATATATATATATATATATATTTTTAAAGTATTAAAAAATTACATTAAGAAAAGCATTAAAAAAATTGCATTTAAAAAAAAAGCATAAAAAAATTTGCATAAAAAATTATCGACGTAATTTTAAAAAAAAAAAATTTGCATAAAAAAACCACTGCCAAAAGCAGTGATTTTTTCTATGACTGTAAAGAGCAGTCGTTGTTGAAGTTCATAAATCACTGTTTTGTGTAGTGGTAAAAAAAAAATACTCCTTTTTTTACAACTGTTTAAGGCAGTGGTTTTTTTTTTAAAAAAACCACTGTCAAAGACAGTGGTTTTTGAAAAAAACTACTATTTAAGGCAGTGGTTTTTTTCACTTTTTCACGTAGTGTTTCATGGGTTGGGAATTTTAGGTAAAAATATAAACGTCCCGATTCTCGGTACGGCGGTAGCCCTAGTGGTGATGATCCGAAAAAGAACCATCCACCTAGTATCTGAGAAGGCGCTTGTGCCAGAGGTATATCGGGTAGGTAACCTATCCAATTATGAAGCCTAAAACCCTTGGGGGAGAGGTTAGTAGTCCCGAATCAGCCTTATATCCTTAGTTTCGGTGAGAAGAGACCCGTTGCAACTAAGAAATTAGTCCCCGGAAGCATCACTTCCTGAAAATAAAAAAAATAGACAGAATTCGAGCTTGCTGGTCAACTATCAAGATTATTTGACCCCACCGTTTGTGCCTGACGCATATAAAACATGTGCCAAGCCACTTTTTCCCAGGTTTGCATTGCTGCATATATTACACGTGCCAAGCTTAAAAAACCCAGGTTTGCTTTGGCGCATGTAATACACGCACCAAGCTTTAATTGACCAAATGTGGCCTGGCCCATGTAATACACACACCAAACCGAAACTGAGCAGTGTAGTCTAAAATCTGAGGCCTTTTTCACATCCCCGAGTTCCCCCCTTAGTGGTTTAGCACTTCTGATTAGGTCTCACACTATCCAACACCCAATAGGCCCTCGCCGGTCAAAAGAGGGTAACTTCTTATTTACTCGCTTCGGGGGATCGGGTTGTTTGCGTTGATTTCTGTGCCTTCAATAGATCAAAGGGTTCCCCTTTGATTCTTTCGAAGTGCGTCGGGGTCTTGTTGGTGTGTTTGCCTTTCCTCTAAAGAGGGTCTAAAATCACTAATAAAACTAGGCAAAATACACTCACATAGACCTGCAAGTAATCAGGGTCCGTTGTAGCAAGTTTTGAAAAGATGGTAAGTAAGGGAATGTCCACAGGGAGGTTAGTTTAAAAATATGATAAATTTCCAGATCTATAGGAGATTTGGCACCCTAACTAACGTTAAATTAGCTAAAAGACAGGGGAGAGGTTTAAAATGGATTGTCACTTAAGCTAAGCTAAAATTAAACATAGACTAACTTGGATCGAGTTTGGGAACTTAGATCTTGCAGGGGAAAAGAGTAAAAAGCAGAAAATGGAGAAGAGTAGCTTGGAAATTGGTCTTCACTGAAATCAGATTCGATTAATCATGCTACAGAGGCTCAGAGGACATAATTCCCTCAACTGGCTATAAGCACAGCTGCAGGGTAGAAGGCTCCACTCCAACTCGTAGGATCCACCTGGTCTTAAGGCTATGATCTGTCCACTTGAATGGTCACAGACCAGCCTATAGACTTTATCTGATCCATGGATTTGCAGCATACGAATCCAATTGGATCCTGAGCTTGGACTAATCTTAAGGTTATGATCTGTCCACTTTAATGGTCACAGACCATCCTAGGGATCTCCTCTAAGGCTAAAGCATCAATTAGAACAATTAAAAGCACTACAGATGCTGCAATTCCAAGGTCACAGACTCAAGGACTTACAGGTGTATCAGATCCAGGGAGATCGAATGGTATCCAAGAGGCCTACCAGTTAAGTGGGTGAGCTAATCTACAGACTCCTCTACACAAATCCGATCGATCACCAAATGAAACCAAAGGAACTTTAGATCTAATTAAAGCATTAAAAATAACATTTACATTGCAATCAAAATCACTCTACAATGGAAATACTCTCAGATCTGGAGTCTATGCAGCTGGGAACCTACAATAGCACTCTTAACCTTACCCAATTACAGATCTAACCTCTCTCCTCACTACTCTAAGGGAATTAGCCAACCATTATTAGGCTAAAGGAGGGAAAATAAAATTTCTCTACAAGCTCTAATCTCTAGAATTTGACTCAGATCTCGATCTCCCCCCAATTGCAATTGGGGGTCTCTAGATATAGCTTTCTCGTCTATTTTTATCGCCAAAAATCCCTTCTAGAAGGTCCTCAGAGTTTGTTAGGGTTCTGTTAGAGCACGTGGGTCAGTTAGGGCATCTTCTAGAACCATCGTGCCGGTCACTAAGTGCCTCGGGTTGCGTACAACAGGTCACCAAGTCACAGCGTGTGCATAGCTAAATTTCTGAGAAGTTCTGCACACGATTTCGACAGGTTCATGAAGCTTTCGATAGGTTCAAATGGAGCTTTTTGGTCCTTTCGCTAGGTTCTCAGATCTCTTCAATAGGTTTCGATAGGATGTGCCTTCTCTTAGAGCTTCAGCATTCTCAGCCCTTAGCCTGGAGCATTCGACAGGTTGGAGAAGCTTTTTGACAAGTTGGAGAACCATTTCGATAGGTTCAGGAAACCATTCGATAGGTTATCTTTACAACTCAGGCAGGTTTTCGATAGGATGGTTTCTTCCTTTCTTTTAGCTACTCGATAGGTTCTTGGATCCTATCAAACTCCTCAATCCACATAAATTCATCCTTCTTCTGCCTTCGGATCCTATCGAAACCTTTTTAACTACACAAATTCCTCATTTCTTTGCTTTCAGCTCCTATCGAAGTCTTCAGGTGACCTCTCGATAGGATGGTTTCAGCCTGTTTTCACTTCCTTCGCCTTGCCCTGCTGTAGCCACGCACTCCAAGGGTCCAGTGATGTGCTATCCTTTGGTGTGTTGTTGCTGGGTTTGTCCTGTGCTAAGAGATGGCCCCTTTCTGGGCATTCTTGAGTGGTTTTCTGCATTAGTGTCATCTTTTATTACTGTCTACAAAATGCACTTGACAGAGGATTATTAGTGTGCTCACAGGTCTATTAATGGTCAGGATAAAGGGTGAAAAGTGACATTTTTCACCACTTAACACACCCTCAAACCTAAGCTTTACTAGTCCTTGAGCAAAGGAGAATTAAAAGGAATTAAAAATGTCACTTTCGTAGGGAGAACAGATGCATTTAGCATATGCACCAAGCCATTTAAACCCCTAGGTGATCCCTAGTGGAGGAGTGAAGTCTCCTGAGGGTTTTCAGTGAAAGTACCCACAAACTTCTCCAATAAGGTTAGTTAATAGTAGTGCATCCTGCTAAACAGAGTTTCAGTAAATAGAGTAAATTCACACCATGTCTTTTCAATTCATTAGAAGAATTTCAATCAGAAAAAAAATCAGTTCCAAACTTGAAAGTCTGCTACAATCCTTCACCATCACTCAACTAATGTCAAGGCAGTGCTCTTAAAAATGAATGCATGGCTCACCTTTCACTTGAGAATTCTGTTTTGATACTACCCCCATCAAATTGGATTCAGACCCAAGTCTTACATGTTTCCTCTATGAGAAAAAATGTAGGGTGTAGAATTTCACCTGACTCAAGAAGCGATTCTGACCCTCAAATAGGACTGCAAGCATGAGCATAGGCATTGATCTAATTTATGAAATTTTCTAGTTCTTTTCACCATAGATTAAACAAATCTTTATCTCCACATGATAGCTCAATTCATTTTAGATCAGTAAGGTCTTTTTATTGGGTTGTAATGTGGCTTAGGGATGAGGTTTGTAAAAGAAATGAAAGGGTAAAAAGGTGTTCAAAATGAGAAATCAGTAAAGGTAAGGAGGTGGTCTGCAGCTCAACCTTCTTCATTTTAGCACCTCTTCAATTTCTTTATGGAATTTCAGACTTGAAGTGATTAGCTTCATCAGCTTCTTATCTTCTTGTAGATTTTCAAATGAAGTGACTTCTTTCTCTCGTCCTTTTGCTCTGTTTAAGTATATATATATATATATATTTTAAATTAAGAATGCCACAACTATGCATCACACTAGCCTTCAAATATACTTTCTTCTTCTTTTTGCCAGACATCGAACCTTGCACCTCTAACCTCACTTCTCCTCTTATTTTCTGAGTTCTCAGGTTGAGGGTGAACTGAAACAGGTCAAAAGGTTTTGGGTTCAAAATTTCTGATTTCCATCAAAGAAAAATTATGATTTTAAAATCTCAACTGGTGTGTATCAAGGGCTGTTCAAAGGTGGGACATTTTACGCTCAAACTGTCCAAGGAATGGCCTTACTCCATGTCCTCAATGTCATGAGTGCTGTCAAGCTGTTTCAATTCGGGTTTGCCCAACTTCTGGTGATCAGAATTAGGTCCAGTCAGTCCTCAGAGCAGAAAAAATTGCCAAGACACTCTTCAAAGAAAATTTTTCAGGCCCAAATCTCACTGGGTATGGCCTTCCATCAAATTTTCAGGGGTGTATCTTCACAATCTTCTCTCATTTCAGGTTTACTACACATCAAATTATTTTTCACAAATTATTGACATTTGCCTCATGATGTCTGTTGCACTACAACTTATTTCAGTTTCAAACAGTTTTTTAATTTCCTCTCTTCCAAAAAAAATCAAGTGAGAATTTACTCTAATTAATTACAAACACTCCTTTTTACACCTGGCTGCACTGAAATTAACTAATTTATTGGCATACATGCCATACCCCCAAACCTAAACGAAACAGTGTCCTCACTGTTTATATCATAGTGGGTGTAGCTGTGCGGTCATCCAGGGACAAAAACAAAACAAGTAGACAACTAAAAAAAAGGAAGAAGTATTTTAGTAAAAAGAGACTAGACAGAGCATTTTATTATAGTCAGTACAATGGTCAAGCACAAGGATGGGAAAAGTATGAAATTCATGTGGACAAAATATCCTTAGCAAACGAAAAGCCTTCCCCTGGCTCAGGGACATCCTCAGGCTACAACAGGTGGAAGAAGAACTGCAAGGCAAGGGGGGAGGAAGAAAAGGAAAAAGAGCAAGTTCAGGGGGCAGGGGGAGGGGTGGTGGAGGAGGATGGGGGCGGAGAAGCTGGTGGCTTAGATCCGCTGTACCTCCTCATATTCGTCCTAGAGGAATTGCAACGGGTCCAGTTCCTTGGGCGGTAGTGGCTCCAGCCAGAAGAGGTAGAGTTAAGCAGGAGTGAAGGTGGGCTTATCATCTACCATAGTTATGAGGCGTGCAAAGGGTAGAAGGAGAGGAATGGGATGAAGTCGAGCCATCTGCATCTATTTAAGGTGGATGCATGATGGAATATGAAGCGGCGCTTTCAATATCGCCGCTGCGACGAGAAAGAATGAATGGTTAATTCCACCAATCCGCATGGGGAGCGAAATCATGCATTAATTGGCAGCCTATATTTAGCGTTGGGAGTTACAGCATGGTGCAGAACCTAAGGGGGGTGCAGAGTTTAAGGCCCGTGCTGTGCGTAGTTGTACATGGTACACGTGGGGTAAAATTTTTACACAGCGTAGGTGCACAACAAGTATGGAAGGAGTGGGGGCGATTTCGATAGGATGAGTGTAAAATGTCGACAGGTTAAGGCTTCCTATTAAAGTCACACAAGTATAGGGCTGGCAGTTGAATGCTTTCGATAGGTTCAACCCTTCCTATCGAAAAGAATAAACCATTGCATTCGATAGGCTGGGATGGCTACTTTCGATAAGTCAGTGTCCTGTCAAACGCAGGGTAGATAAAACATTCAATTCGTTAGGATGCCGAGGGTGGAAAACAACTTTTCGATAGGTTGGGTAGTACATTTGTCAATCCTGTCGATAGGTTCCAGGTAAGAGTCCAGAACCTATCGCAAGGTTGTTCTCACCTATCGAGAAGTTTCAGCACCTATCGAAATCCTCACCAATCCTATTGTTGTTAGCAGCTGACCTAGAGAAAGGTCCCAATGACCTATCGAGAGGTCCTATGAGTTCACTAACATGGCATGTGTGTGCAGGGCTTTAGCCTAAGCACCCAGCAACTCATTTGCTGTGCTACCAGTTAGTTTAATGAAATGAAGCTGGATCTTGACATGGTCATTTTATTGCAGAAAAATTATCATGGGAAAGAATCAAGGTATAAATCAAATATAATACATATGATACAGATTGAAGGCAAGTATTACCCTGGAGGATCTTGAAGATCAATGGTCTATTCAGGGTCGCAAATGTTGTTGATGCAAAATTTCAGCCTTTGACCATTGACCTTAAGGATTCTGCCATCTGTAGGATGCATGACTTCGACAGCTCCCAATGGAGAAACGTGGACCACTGTTAAAGGTCCATCCCATCTGGACTGCAACTTTCCTGGAAAGAATTTCATTCTGGAGTTGAACATCCATACCTTGTCATTGGGCTTGAACTCTTTTCGTAGAAAATGTCTATCATGGAAGGCTTTGGTCCTCTCCTTGTAACTCCGAGCATTTGTATAAGCTTCTAGTCACAATTCATCCACCTCGGATAACTAGAGTTTCTTGTGAATATCAGTTGAGTGTAAGTCAGAATTTACTTCTCTAATTGCCCAATATGCTCTGTGTTGCAATTCATATGGCAAGTGACATGCCTTGCCATATACTAGTCTGAATGGGGACATGCCTATGGGGGTTTTATAGGCTGTTCCATAAGCCCATAAGGCATCCATCAATTTGCTGAACCAATCCCTTCTGTCAATTCTCACAGTCTTCTCGAGAATATGCTTGATTTCCCTGTTGGAAATCTCTACTTGCCCACTGGTTTGTGGGTGGTAGAGAGTGGCTACTCTGTGGGTAACAGAGTATCTTTCCATCAATTTGTCAAAAGGTTTATTACAGAAGTGGCTTCCCCCATCACTAATAATAGCTTTAGGAAAGCCAAATCTTGAGAAGATATTGTCTTTCAGGAATTGCATGACGACTTTGTGATCATTTGTCCTTGTAGCTATTGCCTCAACCCATTTGGATACGTAATCCATAGCTACAAGGATGAAATTGTATCCAGCAGAAGGGGGAAAAGGTCCTATGAAATCAATTCCCTAAATATCAAACAGTTCGACAACAAGTATAGGTTGCAAGGGCATACAGTTTCTCCTTGCAATACTGCCCATTTGCTGGCATCGATGACAAGCTTGACAGTGTTGCCGGGCATCTTTGAATAGGGTAGACCAGTAGAAACCGCTTTGAAGAACCTTGGCCGCAGTCTTGTTACCACTAAAGTGGCCCCCACAAGCCTGCTCATGGCACATGGTTAGGATATTTTGAAACTCAGTTTCAGGTACACAACGTCTGATCACCTGATCTGCACAATGCTTAAAGAGGTAAGGATCCTTGTTGTTGCTATTTTTAAGTGCTTGCTACTGGCTTTATTGGAGACAGTGATAAGAATGGGGTAAATAAAAAATGAGTGAAAGGTAGAGTGATGATTACGGAGCAGCAAGCCTAAAATATGCACAGTCCTGCAAGATACAGGGCCTGTTGTAGCAAGTTTTGATAAGTAAGAGTTTATCCCACAGGGAAAGTTGATCTAAAGCTCCGAGGGAGCCATCATTAGTAGGCTCTCTAGATCTGACTACAGATCTTGCAATCCTAAATGGAAGGGGATTTAAGGTCACTAAATTCTAAATCCGAAGGTAACTTAATGTCTAAACCATAGAAAGGGTTGAGAAAACTGATGGAGTGGGAAAATAAATATAAAAGGGGTGAGAAGTATGCTATTAAGTTCAAATCTGATGGGTTTCATGACTCAAATTCAGATCTGCTGCTATAGAAGTCCTGTCCAATGGCTACATTATCACCACTGAGGAGAAAGAATCCAACTCATCTCTGTGTCATGATCCAATCCCTTTATGGCTATAACTTGTCCACTTAAATGGTCATAGACTATCAAATTGGAGAACCACAGTCTAGAGATGGGTCAGAACAAGTCTATCATTGTAAGCACTACTTCATCCAGGGTACAAGCACAAGAATCTATAGGGAACCTCAACCTCTAAAGTGCTATGTGTGGGGCTAGGCCTGTATGGGAGCATGTTAGCCCAGACACATAGAACCAGTAAGAGTTTGAGTACAGCCTTAGGTCTAGCTGTCCACTGCTATAGAAAGACTGCAGTGATCCAGTCAGAAGCCTACAATCTCTATAACCAAACTAGATCTGCCATCTGATGGCGGGTCTATACAAATACAGGAGAGTTTGTCACTGCATAATTTCTCATAGGGCTACAAGCACAAGTGCAGAGAAGAAGAATCTGTCTTGGATCTGTGGATTAGCCTCACCCTAAGGCTATAACCTGTCCACTTAAATGGTCACAGACTATCCCAGAGGCTATCCTCCTCACAGAGGACCAAAACAGAACAAGAATACTGCTGTCACCACCATGTTCACAAGGCTACAAGCTCAGGCTCCCATGGGGATTTTAGATCTAGTGGATCCTGTGGTGAGGTTAGGATTGTATAGGAGAATGTAAGCCCAGACACACAGGTCACTTGGATCTAAATAGGTCTTTAAAAATAGTTCTCCATTGCTCATAATACAACCTATCAATGGAGGATCTCAAGGCAGCAGCCTTGTACAGAACAACTCAATCTCAAACTTCAATCCCATACATGTAAAATACCCAATCAGAAAATCCCATTAAATCTAAACCAAATAAGCATACAGAGGCATAGCCAGGAAGTGTTGGGCTATGGAGAGAAGAAAAAGTAAAAAGAAATCTACCTAAACCTTACTAGAGATCTACAGCTACTGCAAGAAGAAGATAGACAAAATTCTATTCTAAGAGGGGTTCGCTAAACCTAAACCAGGCTTAGGTTTATATAGCAGTCAGTTTGGCGACGCATTAGGGTTAGGAAACCCTAATTTTAACGATGCCACATGGCCTAATACTGTTCCTTAGATGCCTTGAGGTGCGTGTAAGGAAATTAGAGTGTTGGAGTGCGTGCCCTAATTACTGGAAGTTCCCAGAATGCCCTCTGCAGAAGTGAGGGAGAGTTTGAGTCCAAAGCCTTCCAGGTAGCACTGGTTTCCAAGACTGTCGCATGGTAGCACGGTCTTCGCGAGATTGGATTAACTTGAAATTCTAGGTATGTGAGGTTGTCTTAGTTTGCGACTTAGCGATGAGCGATAGAAATTGAATCCTCATTTGGATTGCCACGGTCTTGGCAGATTGCACTTTCCTTAGAATGGTGCGGGAATCTGACGATTTGTTTCTCAATGGATCTTTGTGAGGCGTGATGTGCATTGATCTACAGGCTGCGAGAGGTTTTACGAAGTTTTGCATCTGTGATTGCCTTGAAATACCTGGAGCTCTCTCTCTCTCCTCAGCATATTTGAGTGAACTGCACGCAGTTTTGAGTGCTGCTTTCTTGAGCTGCATGAAACTGCGTGAGCATTTAAGTGCTTGAGCTTCGAGAGCTGCGCGAGTGATGATTCTGAAGCCCTTCTGTCACTAAACTGCGTGAGAACAGTGCAGACAATTGGTATGAAGTCTTGGGAAACTCGCGAGGACTGCGCGAGGCCTACTTTCTGAATCCTTTAAACCCTGTGACAACTGCGCGAGGCTCATTTCTTGCTCTGTTGCTGCTGTGCTTTTCCTTCATGCAGTCAAGTTCTTGTCTGGATCCAGCTTCCCTTCTTCTGAGAGACTTTTGAGGTAAAAGTGGGCTCCTTAGTAGGATTAAGGCCTTATTGCAGCTACTGTTCATTACCTACAAAATAGGCTTAAAACACTTTTATTAAATGATTAAGGGTCCAACAGAGATTAAGTTAAGGGGTGAAAAGTGGTACTTTTCAGGTCTTAACAATCCTCCCACATGTAATATCGAATCTATGCAAAGAACATACTTTTATCATCCTTGTTCCAATGTGGAGGGATCCTACCTACAACAAGGTAATTGACAATATTGGCAAACCAGGGCATACTTATCTGAACAGTAAAAAGTTGCTCATCTGGGAAGGAGTCATTAATGGGCAAGCTTTCTGATTCAGCTGCTGGGATCCTTGACAAATGGTCAGCCACCACGTTCTCAACTCCCTTTTTGTCTTTAATCTCTAAATTGAATTCCTGCAAGAGATGAATCCATCTGATTAGCCTTGCTTTGACTTCCTTTTTGGACAAGAGGAATTTCAGAGCTGAGTGGTCAGTGAACACAATAATTTTTAATCCCAGCACATAAGACCTGAATTTTTCTAAAGCAAAGATAATAGCTAATAGCTCTTTCTCAGTTGTAGTATAATTCAATTGAGCATCAACCATTGATTTACTGGCATATGCTATCACAGAAGGTGCCTTGTCTTTTTTTTGACCCAAAACTGCCCCAATGGCAATGTCTGATGCATCACACATCAGCTCAAATGGCAGAGAGAAATCAGGGACTTGTAAGATGGGAGCTGTGGTCAAACAAGTCTTTAACAGTTCAAAAGCCACTCGACATTCATCATTAAAGTCAAAAAGAACATCCTGGCACAACAGGTGACAAAGGGGTTTGGAGATTTTGTTGAAGTCCTTGATGAACCTCCTATAAAACCCAGCATGGCCCATAAATGACCTAACTTGTTTGACAGTTTTTGGGGGGAGCAAATGAGCAATTAAATCGATCTTAGCTTGATCAACCTCAATTCCTCTGTGAGAGACAACATGTCCTAGAACAGTGCCTTGAGTCACCATGAAGCGACTCTTCTCTCAACTCAGAACTAGGTTGGTCTCCTCGCACCTTTGCATCACAGAGCTAAGATGGTGTAGGCATTGGCTAAAATTATTTCCATAAATGGAGAAATCATCTATAAAGATCTCAAAAAACTTATCAATCATGTCAGAGAAGATGGCATACATGCATCTTTGGAAGGCGGCAGGTGCGTTCCACAACCCAAATGGCATCCTCCTATATGTAAAAGTTCCAAATGGGCAAGTGAATGTGGTTTTTTCTTGGTCTTGGGGGTATACAGGGATCTGATTGTATGCTGAATATCCATCAAGAAAATAGTAATAGGCCTTGCCTGTCAGTTTGTCCAAGATTTGGTCTATGAAGGGCAGTGGGAAGTGATCCTTGCTGGTTTTTTCATTGAGTTTTCGGTAATCTATGCATACCCTCCAACCAGTGGTCTGTCTGGTTGAAATCAGCTCACTTGAATCTACTGCAACAACTGTAATTCTGGATTTCTTGGGTACTACCTGGGTAGGTGCTACCCATTGTGAATCCGAGATGGGGTAAATTATCCCAGCATCTAGGAGTTTGACTACCTCCTTCATCACAACTTCCTGCATGTGTGGGTTGAGTTTTTGTTGCATCTCTCTGGAAGGTTTGGAGCCTTCCTCAAGATGAATTTTATGCATGCACACAGCAGGGTTGATTCCCCCAAGGTCTGCAATGGTCCATCCTATTGCCTTCTTATGCCTTTTTAGTACACAAAGTAGTTCTCTTTCCTGCTCAAGGGTGAGGGAAGAAGAGATTATCACAGGCAATTTGGTGTTGTCTCCTAAAAAGGCATATTTCAAAGAATTTGGGACTTGCTTTAACTCCACCTCTAGGGAACTGATGAGGGAGGGCAATAGGGGTGCCTTAGAGGGGGGTGGGAGAGGTAACAAAGTAGGCCTCCATGGATGGTGCTGTGCTGGTGCTGTTCCAGAAGAGACAAGTTTCACATGCTTGATCTCAGAGGTGGGAACCTTCTCTACCTCTGTTTCCTTCCATACTTCAGCTAAGTCATTAAACCATTCCTTACCATGCAGCAGCATATTCACATTTTTCTGGACAACCCCATCTATCACATCAAGAAAAGGGCAGTCCTCATCGGGATGAGGTTGACTTATTGTGTTGTACACATTCAATTTGACCTTCATATTTCCAAATGACACTTCCATGATTCACGACCTGCATTGATTACAAGCATTAGCTGTGGCCAAAAAGGGCCTACCTAAAATCATAGGTATGGAAGTGACACTCCTACCTGGTTCCATATCCAACACCAAAAAGTCTACAGGGTAGAAGAATTTGTCAACTCCCACCAAAACATCTTCGATTATCCCCACAGGTTTCCTTTCAGATCTGTCAGCCAGCTGGAGGACCACATGTGTGGGCTTTAATTTGCCTAAGCCCAGCTTCTCATATATTGAATATGGAAGCAAATTTACACTGGCTCCCAGATCTAATAAGGCTTTGTGAATGGTATAATCCCCAATGATATAGGGGATAGTGGGGAGGCCAGGGTCTTGGAATTTGGGGGGAGTTGCAATAGACAGGACTTGCTTAACTTTTTCTGCTGCAAAGACCTTCTTGGATAGGTGTATCCTAGACTGTCTTTTATGGGTGCATAGGTCTTTTAAAAACTTGGCATAGGCTGGGATTTGTTTAATGGCATCAAGTAAGGGCAAATTGATCTTTACTTGCTTGAAAGTCTCTATCATTTCCTCAATTTTTTCTTGCCCTTTATCAAAAGGGGAAGGTGCTTGTAGTGCCTTAGGAAATGGCAAATGTGGGATTGCTCCCTCACTTGCAGCCTTAGCCAATGGGGCCTCTTTTTTTTTAGATTTTTTTCTTTTATTGAGGATCCATATTATCCTCTTTATTCACAGTTGGTTGCTCCTTGAAGTCCACTACTGGTGGCCTTTGTTGTGTTCTCATAGGAATCTTTTCATTTTCTCTCTCCAAGTTCCTCATAGGCTCACAGTCCACTTGGTTGTCCACTAGCCTACCACTTCTCAATGTTGTAACAGATTTGGCTTCCTCATAGGTGGAGGAAACTTCACCCACTACATACTATCTCCTTGGGTTATCCAGTGGTTGGCTAGGCAGCTTCCCTTCCTCTCTCTTAGTCAATGTATTAGACAACTGACTAAGATGGTCTTCTATCTTTTTTATGCTTTGGCTGTGAGAGTGCACAATTTGAGTTAAGGGACCCAAATTCTGTAGTGAGGCTAGAACTTGTTCCTCGAAAGAAGGTGCTCTTATAGCTGTAGGAGGTGCAGATTGCTGCACAGGAGGAGCTATAGGTTGGGCCATGGGTTGCTGATACTGAGGCCTTGGGACATAACCTTCTCGATAGGGCTGAGCATTTCTGTAGGGCATATTAGCTGCTGCTGGCTGGGGTATGCATCTTATCTCCACCTCAGATTGGGGTGGTTCTTCCATTGATACCAAGTAGTAGGTTGCTGCCCGTAAGACTGAGCTGCAGCCACATGCTTTGTTATAAAATCAGGAAACTGGTCAGCAGATGGGCATTCTTCAAGGGGGTGAGCAGGAGACTGACATATGGCACATGCCTCCTCCACCCTAGCAGCCACAGGTGACTGCATTGCTCCCATCAGCCTATCAAATTTCAGGGCTAAGCTGTCCACTTTCCTTTCTAAGTCACTTGGCACACTCACTTCATATATCTTCCCCCTGGAGGTATTCTCCTTCACCAACCTAGGAGGCTTTAAATCTCTTGCCAAGGTTTCCCTTTGCATAGAGTTCTCACTAATAATATCAAAGAGCTCCCATGCCTCCTCAGCAGTTTTATGGAGGTAGGTGCCACCACAGGAAGCATCTATCATGTCTCTGCTTTTAAAATTAATTCCCTGATAAAAGCTTTGAACCAATTGCCATTCAGGGATTTGATGGTGGGGGAATTTCTTTAGGAGTTCCTTAAATCTCTCCCAGGATTGATGAAAATCTTCAGTTGGATCTTGAGTAAAAGAGATGATACCCTTCCTCAACTGATTGGTTTTGACATAGGGAAGAACTTGGCCAGAAATTGACATTGGAGATCACTCCAGGACTGAATGTTGTTTGGTGGAAGCAAAGACAACCAGGTCCTGGCTCTGTCCTTTAATGAAAAAGAAAAGAGTCTCATCCTGGTGGCCTCCTCTCCCAAATCTGTGATGTTGAATGTAGTGTACAGTCCCAAGAACTCATCAATGTGCTTGTAGGGGTCTTCTTTAGTCAGACCATGAAATGAGGGCAGCATTTGAATTATGGATGATTTTATCTCATAGTTTCCTTGAGCGGCTGGGAATTGAATGCAGAAGGGGAAATTGTAAACCCCTGGAGCATTAAATTCCTTGAGAGTTCTAGGCTACTGTTGCTCACCCATTTCTACAGAGTCAATTGCAACAGATGTGGGTGTAGTTGGTCTGGATCTGAGAAGTCTTTCAACCTCTAAATTTAGTGGAATAATCTAAGGTTGGAGAGTTCTCCTACCAAACATACAACACTCAAATTCTGAATGCAGAATAAATCCTCAACACAACAAGTAGAATAAGCCAAACTTTCTAACTACTCTAAAAAAAATATCAACATATCTGAAAGATAAAAGGGGAGTAGAGGGATGCAAACTACAGAGCAGCCTCCAACACAATTCTCCTCTCACTGGCAACCTTAGATCTGATGAAATGCACACAAAATACTGAAAAACAATAAAACTCACATATGCAGTTAGTAAAATTAAACAAATAACTACAAAACTTAGATCTACCAATTTCTAAACACACCTCCCCAGCAGCGGCGCCAAAAACTTGTTGGTGTGTTCGCCTTCCCTCCAAAGAGGGTCTAAAATCACTAATAAAACTAGGCAGAACACACTCACACAGACCTGCAAGTAATCAGGGTCCGTTGTAGCAAGTTTTGAAAAGATGGTTAGTAAGGGAATGTCCACATGGAGGTTGGTTTAAAAATATGATAAATCCCCAGATCTGTAGGTGATCTGGCACCCTAACTAACGCTAAGTAAGCTAAAGATAGGGGAGAGGTTTAAAATAGATTGTCACTTAAGCTAAGCTAAAATTAAACATAGACTAACTTGGATCGAATTTGGGAACTTAGATCTTGCAGGGGAAAAGAGTAAAAAGCAGAAAATGGAGAAGAGTAGTATGGAAATTGGTCTTCACTTAAATCAGATTCGATTAATCATGCTACAGAGGTCCAGAGCACACAATTCCCTCAACTGGCTTTAAGCACAACTACCTACAGGGCAGAAGGCTCCACTCCAAATCACAGGATCCACCTGGTCTTAAGGCTATGATCTGTCCACTTGAATGGTCACAGACCAGCCTATAGACTTTATCTGATCAATGGATTTGCAGCAGACGAATCCAGTTGGAGCCTCAACTTGGACTAATCTTAAGGTTATGATCTATTCACTTTAATGGTCACAGACCATCCTAGGGATCTCCTGCAAGGCTAAAGCATCAATTAAAACAATTAAAACCACTACAGATGCTGCAATTCTAAGGTCACAGACTCAGGGAATTGCATGAGTATCAGATTCTGGGAGATCGAATGGTATCCAAGAGGCCTACCAGTTAAGTGGGTGAGCTAATCTACAAACTCCTCTACACAAATTTGACCGATCACCAAATGAAACCAAAGGAACTTTAGATCTAATTAAAGAATTAAAAATAGCATTTACATTGCAATCAAAATCACTCTACAATGAAAATACTCTCAGATCTGTAGTCTGTGCAGCTGGGAACCTACAATAGCACTCTTAACCTTACCCAATTACATATCTGACCTCTCTCCTCGCTACTCCAAGGGAATTAGCCAACCATTGTTCGGCTAAAGGAGGGAAAATAGAATTTCTTTGCAAGCTCTAATCTCCAGAATTTGGCTCAGATCTCGATCTCCCCCCAATTGCAATTGGGGGTCTCTATACATAGCTTTCTCCTCTATTTTTCTCGCCAAAAATCCCTTTTAGAAGGTCGTCAGAGTTTGTTAGGATTTTGTTAGAGCACGTGGGTCGGTTAGGGCATCTTCTAGAACCATAGTGCCGGTCACTAAGTGCCTCGAGTTGCGTGCAGTAGGTCACCAAGTCACAGCGTGTGCATAGCTGAATTTCTGAAAAGTTCTGCATACGATTTCGATAGGTTCAGGAAGCTTTTGACAGGTTCAAATGGAGCTTTTTTGTCCTTTCTCTAGGTTCTCAGATTTTCATGATAGGTTCCGATAGGATGAGCCTTCTCTTAGAGCTTCAGCATTCTCAGCCCTTGGCCTGGGGCATTCGACAGGTTGGAGAAGCTTTTCGACAGGTTGGAGAACCATTTTGATAGGTTCAGGAAACCATTCGATAGGTTCCCTTTACACCTCAAGCAGGTTTTCGATAGGATGGTTTCTTCCTTTCTTTCAGCTACTCGATAGGTTCTTGGATCCTATTGAACTCCTCAATCCACACGAATTCATCCTTCTTCTGCCTTCAGATCTTATAGAAACCTTTTCAACTGCACGAATTCCTCCTTTCTTTACTTTCAGCTCCTATCAAAGTCTTCAGGTGACCTCTCGATAAGATGTTTTCAGCCTGTTTTCACTTCCTTCGCCTTGCCCTGCTGTAGCCACGCGCTCCAAGGATCCAGTGATGTGCTACCCTCTAGTGTGCTATTGCTGGGTTTGTCCTGTGATGAGAGATGGCCCATTTCTGGGCATTCTTGAGTAGTTTTCTGCATTAGTGTCATCTTTTATTGTTGTCTACAAAATGTACTCGACAGAGGCTTATTAGTGTGCTCACAGGTCTATTAATGGTCAGGTTAAAGGATGAAAAGTGACATTTTTCACCACTTAACAGGTCTCGCCGTGAGATTTATTTAGGGTACAAATGCCACCCGAAATGAGAATTAAAGGGCCCCGAAATCCTTCATCATAAAAATCCACTTACAAAAAATCTTCAAAAAAAAAAATATATATATATATATATATGAACAAAAAAAAAACGAAAAAGGAAAAAATTATTGTGGTGCCGGCACAATGGCATCTCCTCCTTACCCTCCATTGTCCCGTAGGGGAAGAAGGAGAAAGTTTTACGAGTCTCATCTGAGGCACCCGTACCCCACCCGCCACCAAGCCATGTCGTGGGCAATGGATCCGGCATACGCCGATCCCAATTCATCCCTGCCGCATTCCCCAACTCATTCCCACATGGACGAAGTGTTCATATCCATCCCCCTCACCCAACCCCCATTTTCAGTCACTGGACCAATCGGTGCACCCATATTCCCATCTACACCCATCTAAAATTTGCCCATCTTTTCATCCACCCAAAATCCATCCACATCCACCCCATTTCCCCTCAAATCCAAACAACCCTAATTTTCCCCCCTCCATTATCAGTCAAAATCCACCCCATTTTTCTTCCACCACCACCCAAAATTTATTCCATTCCCCTTCCACATCTAATTTTCGTACATTTTCCTAAAGCCCTATACCCCATTCCCCCTCATTTATCCGAGCCATGCATCATTTTTCCTCCACTTCAAATCCAACCATACCCCATTTCCCTCCCATATCCACTACTCATACAGCCCAATTTCCCTCTACATCCAATCCAAATTTTGCCCTCCACATTAGCCCAAAATACACCCATTATTCCCACATACACCGAGGCAATGCCCAATTTATCCCAATCCCCTCATAATACACCCAATTTCCCCTCATTCACCCAAAATCCACCTACCCGGGTCATGCCCAATTTTCCCTCCACCCAAAGCATGCCTATTTTTTCTTCCACTCCAAATGCACCACAATCTCCCCCCACAAATCCCAATACACCCTTCTTTCCTTCCACATCCAACATACCTGATTTTCCCCCATCCTCACAAACCATGCACAATTTCCCCACCTCTATCCAAGTCATGCCCATTTTTCCCCAATCTACCCAAACAATGCCCAACATTCCCTCATCAACCATGCACAATTTTCCTACCTCTACCCAGATCATGCTCATTTTCTCTAATACATCCTCCTCATCAATTGAACCATCCGCCTTCGCTCCCATACCTGATTCCATGGCCATCATGTAAGAAATGATGAACACCTTAATGGCATGGAGGGCGTCCCAAAACCACCCTAATCCATCCCAAATTCCCAACCCTCAACATACCCTCCAAACTCTCCATACTTCCTTCCCCCAAAACCCTAATCAACCCCCCATCATCCATACTATTCAAGGCTCCCATCCCCCTTGGGACCATTTGAGCAGGCCTCAAGGACTAATGACCCAGATCCAAGCTCACCAAGGCCCAAACCCACTAAGGCCCAATGGCCCAAGCCCACCAAGGTCTATGGGCCAGACCCATCAAGGTCCAATGGCCCAAGCCCACCAAGGCCCATTGGGCTAGACCAACTAAGGCCCCAATGGGACAGACCCACCAAGGCCCAATGGGTCAAACCCATCAAAGACCCATGGTCCCATCCCATCCTGGTACTATGGTCCAAGCCCATCCAAGCTCCTTATCCTATACCCATGCCTAGCAGGGCCCAAACCTTAGAACCTCATACCCACACCCTTCATCATTCCCCCCAAATCCCATATTTACCTACACCCAACATGCCCCCATTCCCCCTCAAATAATATACCCCTCTCATCCGATCCTTCAATTTGGCTTGGGCCCTGTTATCCACATTCTTCACACCTAACTCAATATGGGAATCTATCCCATACCATCAATAATCCTCAATTTACCCATCCACTCACTCCCCAACTAAATCCCCATAATATCCAAAATGTACAATGGCCTCTTCAGGCACCTGCCCAAAATCCACCATTCACTCATCCAGTCATCCCACAAGCTACTCATCAAAGTTTCCCCCAACCCTAATGGCCTCATCAAGCACCTGCCCAACCCATTCAGAATTAGTAGGATAACCTCACCCTTCCTCCACCGTATGTTGATCAACAATACAAGGAAGACGAGGTCAAAAATAGTGGGGCCTATGCGAGGGCATTCGTCAATCTTAATCCCCCACCACCCACACATACCAATCCCCAGGTCATCCAAAATGAAGGGAGGCAGCCTCTTAAGGGAACAGCCCCAGCCCCACCATCTAGAGAATCCGAGCAGCTGAAAGAACAAATGAATAAAATCCAGAAGCAGCTAATGAAGTTAGGGGGAATCGAGATTCATGCCAAAGATTTTTCAGATCTGTATTTATTTGCAAAGGTGCCTTTGCCACCTAAATTCAAAGTGTCATCGTTGACAAATATAACGACACCGACAACCCCATCGCACACCTCAAGTCCTAATGCGGGACATGTGTCAATATGGCAGAGATGAATGACTCCTCATCAAAGTGTTCCAAAAAAGTCTTACCGGCTCCGCGCTAAGGTGGTTCACCTCCCTTGAACCATTCATGATTAAAACATAGAAAGATTTGACCCACCTATTTCAAGAACAGTATGTCTACAACATAGACATTGAATCCCGCAAGTCAGATCTAGCCCGACTGAAGTAGAAGCATGACGAAGCATTCAGTGACTACCTTGGGCGGTGGAGCGCATTGGCAACTCAAGTAAGAAACATAATACAAGATGATGAGCAAATCGAGATGATCTTGAAAAATACTCTGCTAATCATCTCAGATTTTCTGGTATACCAGCAGCAATCTAACTTTGCTGACTTAGTAAGAAATGCAAATCGTTGTGAGGACGCAATTAGAGAGGGACGTTTGAGTAAGAATGTGCTCAGTGGTGCCAGTGGAGTCTAAAAATTCACCGAGCAGAGAAATGAGAGAAGATCAGAGCCAGAGGTACAAGCTATAATGAACACACCGCCCAATACCAGCATGGTACCCTTTTGCTTCACGGCAGCACATTCGGCACCAGCACCAACAAATCCAGCTCAGCGGCAGAACAATATCCCCTAGGGGAAAATGACTCCTGAGCAGAGAGGGGACCGATATAACCGAATGTTCACTCCCTTAGGGCAATCTCTGAATGTCCTTTTGCCTCTGCTAATTGAAAAAGGTTTAGTCGCTCAGCTTCAACCGCGTCCTCCACAGAATCCAATTCCAAAAAATTATGATCCCAGCACACACTGTAATTTCCATCAAGAGTCGGGACATCCAACTGATCGGTATTTTTTTTTTAAACACATGATAGAGGATTTGATAGAGGAAGGGAAACTCATGCCCTCAGCACCCCCCAAGCAAACCTGCACACCAATATCATGCAGGCACCGTTACCACAGCACCCGCAGGGAGGAATGGACCCAAGTGCCACCATTAATATGTTGGAGGAAGGGATGAAAGAATTGTATCCTTGAGAATCCATTACTGAAAAAGGGAGTTTCATGCCACCCGGGCAATAGGGTCATAAGAATAAGATCATATGGGTGATCGAGCCAATAAATTTGGCTGATTATTTTCCAAACCCTACACTGCAAGTAGCAACCCTAGATTTGAGGATGTATTTCCCTACACTAGCTCTTGTCAACCATGTGGAGCCCAATTTTTACTCACCCCAGATATATCAACCATTCCCAACACCAATAACTGATCACTATGTATCACCCAATCCATCGCTATCACCAATCCAATGCAGCTGGCCCAATTTTGCTGCACCCCCTATCAATGAACCTATAGTACCACTCAATTACAATGTGCCTAATTTTTCTGTACCTCCACCAGTTTATCCATCTCCGGCACTAGTCAATGAGATCTGGCCTAGTTCTACCATGACGTCAATCCAGGCATCTCCGATACCCTCACCCACCCAATTTCAGATCCCAGGGCCTACCTACAACCCCTAACAAGTTCCGCTCAGTTATGTACAGACAGACATCAATGCAGGCAGCGACAGAGAAGAAGCAGCTGATTTCGTTACCCAATTAGAAAGAATCTCTAAACAACCTGAAGTATTGGTACTAGCCTAAACAGAAGAGAAGAAGGAACCAGCCATAGTGAACCCCTTCAAAAAAATGAGCGGAGAGCACATACTAGAAACTCAGCTAAACAGAATGCCAGCCCACATCATAGTCTGGGACCTGTTAATGACATCTCCGCTCCATTTTCAGGCTCTAATGGGAGCACTAAAAGATGCACATGTGTCCATCCAAGTAACCCCTAATGAGGTGGGACAAATAATTAGGTAGGTTTTAGCCCCCAACGCAATCTCATTTTTAGATGACGACCTTCCAAGTGATGGAAACAACCATTCTAAACCCCTCAACATCATGGTGGAATCAAAGGACTTAATAATCCCTTTGGCACTGATAGACAATGGTTTAACATTGAATTTCTCCCTCCTCATAACTGGAGCTCACAATTGGGCCAATGACCTTCTCAATCCCATTCCAAGTCCTGGACATCAAGTCCTTCTCCAACCTGCTACTAGGACATCCGTGGCTGCATGAAATCGAGGCGGTGCCCTCCACTCTACACCAACAACTCAAATTCAAATCAGAGCAGAAGGTCATAACAATCATGGGAGAAGGGCGAGAAGAGAGAGAAAAAATATCCCACAATATCGAAAATCTCAAGGTGCTGGTGTACCCCATACAAATGAAGAAACAAATCATCAAAGCTTCCAGTATGATGTGTCAACATTGGGGCCAAAACCTATCAGAGGGGTCACCACAAAAATCAGAGGTGGGAAAACTACAGTAGTAGTCATGCTCTAAAAGTGGGGCTATCAGGAAGAAAAAGGTTTGGGTCCCTCTTTGCAAGGCAGGAGAGATCCTGTCAGAGCGAAATGCGGCCAACATGTCAGATTTGGGTTAGGTTATAAGCCCACTAAGAAAGAGGTTCAGGAAGACAAGGAGAAGGCCCGAATCATAGCCGCTACCAAAGCCTGGCAGATAGGCCTGGAAGACAAACCCCCTTCGAGACCTCACATCCGTAATATATTCATGAGTACGGGGGTTGTCAAAAAATTGATCAGAATGGGGAAACACAACTGACCCCACACAAGCCAATGGCCGCTATCCACCCCACTAATCCCCAAATCATTCCCCCCCGATGTGGAAATAGACTTGGCATCCTTATCACTTTTTGAGGAGGAACTCTTACCAATACAGCCGCCTATCTTGAACCATCCAAAACCCATATTGAAATTTGAGGACTGAGTCTTAGACGAGCCCATGATAAGCATGATGGAGGTTGAATCCCATAGGCTACCTCAATCAGCCTCCTCTATCAGAGCAGGAAAAGGTGTGGCACCTCAGGTAAGGAATTGAGCATCTGTGCTCCTAACCCTAGAAGCATCAAATGGTCGCAAATACGACACCAACTTTCCAAAAAGAAACAACCTTTAAAAAGTGAGGTTAGCCTTTGACATACAATACCATGTGTATATAAAGACCTGCTTTACCAAGGGTCCATCTTTGAAGAAAAAGAAAAATTAAAAAAATTAAAGAAATACAAAATAACCAAAAAAATAAATTGCCTTTTAAAATTCCCGATAAAATCAAGAAAAAAGATTCCTTAATTGAAAAACCCGTCCCACATGAAATTGACCCCTTTCTTGTAGAAATACAAGAAGAGGTAGGAGTAACGAGTCTGGATGAGGAAATTCCTACTGAGGAGCTTCCCAATGATCTCCTTGAACAATACACCAATTTTGAGCATGACCCTACCCTGATTGTTGATGAAATGACGACGTCAATCTAGGGCCCGAAGAGGTTCCTTGAATCACTAAGATCAGAACGTCGTTGTCACCCAAGGAAAGAAAAAACATGATTGATTTCCTTCGGTCATACCAAGACGTCTTCGCATGGTTATATGAGGACATGCCTGATTTGGATATCAATTTGGTTGAGCATGAGCTGCCACTATATCCAGATGTTAAGCCGGTCAAGTAGAAGTTGAGACGTCTCTGGCCAAAATGGATGCTGAAAATGAAGGATGAGGTCATCAAATAGTATGACGCAGGATTTCTCATAGTCTCCAAATACCCGCAATGGTTAGCTAACATTGTCTCAATGCTGAAGAAAGGTTGAAAGGTTCACATATGCATTAACTTCATAAACCTGAACAAGGTGAGCCCAGAGGATGACTTTTCAGTGCTACACATCAACATCTTGGTCGATAACACTGCTAGGCATGGGATGTTATCATTTATGGATGAATTTTCTGGATATAATCAGATAAAGATGGCCAAAGTAGACCGAGAGAAGACAACATTCATTATTCCCTGATAAACTTTCTATTACCAAGTCGTGCCATTTGGGTTGAAGAATGCTAGGGCGACATACCAAAGGGCGATGACAGCACACTGATTCGAGAGGAAAATTCAGGCCTAACTAGGAAGGACCTTATGCCATCCGAGCGGTGCTCTCGGGATACACTATCCGCCTCGCCACTATGGACGAAGATCACTTTCCTAATCCCATCAATGTTGGATACGCCCGATGATTCTATTCCTAGGTCTCCCACAACAAGGTAAGTATTGATAATACGGATACGTGATTTCTTAAGGACTCCATAAAAGAGGCCATCATTTCAAAGCCAAGTAGCTAAAGAGTATCCTTGAACACTTATATCCTTTGCTACCCCATCTTGTGCCAATGGCCTTTTCTTTCATTATCCTCTCCCCAAAAAAAGGGAAAGTGTATATACTAAACAAAAAAAGAGAAAAAGAGCTACCATCAAAATCCAAAAAAATCAGAAAAGCAAAATCCCAAAATAGGATAAGCAAAAAGAATATAAAATAGAAAACAAAAAGTGAGGCATGTACAGTCAAAATTCCCCAAGGAAGAAGTATATTACGGCAACTGGAACCCTATCAAGAAAATCTTCTTAAACCTAAGAATACCTTCAAAGAATTCCTAACCTATCCCATGGCCAAGATACATCCCTAAAGAAAGCCCTCTTCAAGGTCTACAAGCAGTCACAGTATCCGTTGAATCAGCATGAGCCAAGCTGGCAGACAACATAAAGAACTCCATTCAGCTGGCTATGACGAAATCGACGTTCATGTCATGGTCCTTGAAAGAAAAAAAACAAAAAGAAGAAAAGAAAATGAAAATGAAAATATACAAGCTCCAAGCAAAATAGACGTAGTGAAAACCCATAAGGGCGCTGTAGGTAAAAAGAGCGAGTTTGTGCCAACCAGCTAAAAACTTGAAAAGGCACCTGGGGTAAAAATGCATACCCATGGACATAGTGAAAACCTTAAAGGGCGCTACAGGTAAAAAAGAGGGTAACAACGAGCATGGCAATAACCCGTCTTGGGCATTGTGAGTTAAAATGTTGTAAAAGAAAAAAGAAAAGGCGAAAAACTTTAGTTACTCCCTTGGTTACAGTTCCAAGCTCTGATCTTCACTTGGGCCACTCATGTTAACTCAAATCAGATCTCGATCAGGTATATCTTTATGCTGCATCATCAAACGTATGACCTAAGATAAGGATAAAGGGTTAAATCGATCCAAAGGGATAGATGCTCCAACCTTGATAAAAAATGTTGAACCTCACTCAGGTCCAACGGCATGAATGGATTCGGCTATGCTCAACATGGGACCCGTTACTTCTCCTCATTGTTGAGGCATCAAACAAAAAAAAGAGAAGAAAAGAACGAAAAAATAATTAAAACAAAAAAATCTAAAAAAATCTAAAAAAAAAAAAACTCCTTTTTATGCCCATGTACATATTTATGACATCGTACTTCAATATCAAAATAAAGAAAAAGAATAAAAAATTCTAAAAATAAAAATATATAAATCTTGAAAAATAAAAAAGTGTAGGTAAAAGTTTGTTTCTCCTTCTGTTATTTAGGATTCATATGTGTTACCTCTATAAACAAAAGAGGGATTGGTGTGTTCTTGAGAAATGTGCAGGAACATCAAAATGGTCCAAAGCCTCGAAGCCGACAACTTCACGGCAATGGACATATCAAATGAACCATCTCTCCATAGACGTCGGTCTATTCAAAAAAATAGAAAAAATAATCATTTGAAAAAGAAAAAAAAGAAATTTATAGTTTTACGCATAGCTACGCACATGCGTGCTTCGATGCTGTAAAATGTCAATATTTTATCGGCAATGTAGCTATGCTACATCAATGTCCTGAGTCTAAGGTTTGCCTTGTATCTTTGGATCCTACTTAAAAGTAGGAGCAACGGTGTCAATCCCGATCAAACGGTCAATGTTTCGATCAGGTCGATTCCACTACTAAATCCTTACGCCAAGCGTTCCATTTTTGGATTCATGTGAACTTAAGTGTCTGAAGCTTCTGATTCCTCATAAAAAGGTCAATTGTTGGTTAAAACCAACCTGTCAAAAAGGAAATTACCTATCGAATGACTAGGTTCAAATATGCATTCCGAAGGGCTCATTTTAGGGTGCAGGCTTAAAACCTGCATTTGTACGGTATCCCTATAAAGTGTATGCCTTACGTTTGGGTATCCGTTGGGTGGTCATTTGTTCTCATAAATTATATCCGAACAGGTTCTGGGTCGGGACTTCCATTCCCCTTTGTTTTTATCTACCCCTGATGAGTGCATGTTTTTGCATAATTGTTCAATAAATAAGATCATCGTTGACAGAGACCAAGATTGAGTACCTCCTTTGGTAGGCACCCAATTTTGGCTAAATTTATCTAGTATTATTTGAAGTTGACTACTCTAGGTCATATTGATTTAGGACACACTATCAAAAATGGCACACACTCCCAAAAAATGTTGCGACATCAATGTTCGCTCCACTCGAGTAGTTGTGCTAAATTAATTTTAGGATCGATGGGTTCGCCCAAAGATCTCGAACCCTACCTCGTATAAGGGCACCCGTGGCCGGTCAAATGGGGCAATCAATGCCTCACATGAATGGACACAAGCTGTAGACCTTCGCGCATTTGTCTCACGACTATCTTTAAGTATGGGTTGATCACCCTCTCACTCACAGAGCTGTTTTATTCAGAATGAAACTTGAGCATCAAACAACTTCAATCATCTCGAGAAGCGGATATTTTCCCCAACATATTAGGCTTTCGCAACTTGCTCCATCTCAGTTATGTCCAATAATGTTGCTAAGCGCTTGGGGACCGATAGCCCTGACGAACGAACGTTTTTCTCGACATACAGGGCTTCCGTTTACTCACCATGTTATTGACCTAATGTTTGAGGTTTGTTTTGAATACAACGAACCCATCAGTGTTGCCTTGGGCCTCTTCGGATGTCTCTTAAGTTTGGCATTCGATCATTAGTGATCGGATACTAAAGAGGGCCATCTGTAAGCACCCAAATTTGGCCCAAGGCCTGATCGACACATACTTTGAGGAGGGCGCACCCTCGAGCTTTCGAAAGTATTTCCCAAACCCTTAGGAGTCATACCAAAACCCTTAGGAATCATCCTAAACCCTTAGGAATCAACCCCAACCTTCCCGAGCCCCTTAGAACCCGTCTCGAACCAATTTCTGAACCCTCCTCAGTAGTAGATGGAAAGAGGAGTGCTAAATTTTACACTGATATCTACTAGAACTGAGTTATATATCATTAGAAACAGGACTTCCATAGCTTTCCAACGAGCTAAGAATCACCTTAATCAGAGTTATATATCGAACGTCATGGTAATTTACAAATCGGGTTATTTGGCTAGATGTTGCTTGGCGTGTATAATACATATGCCAGGCCATTTTTTCCCAGAAAAGGTTTGGCGTGTATAATACATATGCCAGCCCATTTCTTCCCAGAAATGGCTTGGCGTGTGTAATACACACGCCAAGCAAAAACTGGTCTTCTTCCCCTTGAACAGAGCCTCTCGACTGGCTTTGAACTTCTCAAGTTACTGTAGACATGCTTGGTGTGTGTAATACACACGCCAGACTTAGCTACAGTAACTTTTCGATTTTGCCCAAATTTTAGTTTTAGGATTTGACCTGTTGACTACCCCAATATTTAGGGTGGATTTCATTAGGACTGTTCCACCCTCAATTACCCTATTTGCAACCATTGTGCCATTTGAAACCTCACCCTATCATCTACCATTGAAACCAATTGCCACATTTTCAAGCTCTCAAAATCTAAGTAAACCTTAGATTAGAAGATTACCTAATTGCTAACCCAATTAGAGCATTAACCCCTCGCTAATCTTCCCTTTCTCTATAAATAGAGAGCCCCCCTTTGGATTAAGGGGTTGAAAAGTTCCAAAGAGAAAATTATAGTGAGCTCCCCTCCCATTTGCTTCCACTAAACCCATATAATTCTAGTACCCTAGTTCATCCTTGACACCCCATTATCCATCATAAATCAGTGAGTTTGAGCTAGATCTAGCCCCTAGCTTTCTTCTCTTACCTCTTAGCTCTCTATCCTTAGACGTCAAAACCTGTCTCCTAACCCATTTGCTATCAGAAGCTCACCAGTGGCGTTCTCGCGCGATGGACCATAGGTATGCTACAAGGGCTCGAGAGCTCCAGCTCTCCTCTCTATTCCTCTACCTTTGCTTTTCCTCTATCCAAGAAGTCAAGCCATTACACCGCCTAAATTTCGGTGTTGGCGAAGAGCTTGGTAGGATCGTGGGCCTTCGAGCAAGAGAAAGTGTTGCCCATTTTTCTTTCTTTATATATATAATTATATATATATATATATATATTATACACATCCAAACAGCCATAGTAGAGATCACTTATGAGAGGGATGGTTAGGTGCCGAACACCTTCGCGATCGATAATCGAAGCCCCTACCCAAGAGCCTTTGGCGTCAATCGGAATCAGAGTCATATTTTCGTTCTTCAGTGCTTTCAATATTGATTTATATTTTTCGAGACACCAAAAGCTCCGGGTGGAAATTTTATATTTTCCATACGAGCGTATCGTCGTGACGGATCGTTAAAAATCTATGGTTGCACAGGGCCGATCACAGGTCACGGATGGTGCATCAACATTTCGGTAATGTGGTGGTATTCGACACCACTTATAAAATAAACAAATTGTTATTACCTTCCGCCCCATTCACGTGGGTCAACTATCATTGGCAGACAATATTTTTTGGTTGTACATTGCTTGCGGATGAGACAGAGGAGACATTTATTTGGTTGTTTAACCCATGGCTAAATTGAATGAGTGATAAGAAACTTAATGCAATCATCACCGATCAATGCAATGAGATGAGCAAGGCCATCTCCAAAGTTCTTTCGGGGACTACGCATCGCCTCTGCATATGGCACATAGGGAGGAATGAATTAAACCATCTTGGATAACTGAAGCTAAGGTTTGAGAAGTTTAGGAAAAAGTACAATCAGTGCAAGGTCAATCAAACGGTTGATGATTTCGAAAGGAGATGGGTAGAACTCATCGAGGAGTTTCAATTACAAGACAACGATTCGAAATAAATGTATGATCTTGGAAGGAAATGGATTCCATGTTACTTGAGCGATACCTTTTGGATCAGCATGAAAATAGAAATTCTTTCTTCGATATTTATGTCAATGCCAAGACGAGTTTGATGAAATTTATCAAGCAAAATGATCTTGCCATACAATCTCGTTGCGATAAAGAAAATAGGGAGGATCTCGTCAAAATTCTATAACACTAGAGCTCTACATCGAAAATTCAATTTAGAGGCATGTGACTACTATGTATATGAGAACCATGTTCGTTAGATTCCACTCTGAGTTTTGAAAGTTTACCTGTTTTAAGTCCTAAAAGGTGGTCGAAGAGGAAGCCGGGGAGATTATTGTGACAGCCCAGATTTCAACACCTCAAAACTCGTGCCATCAACACGGCCTTCTAGGCCATGACCCCTAAGTCCATACGGAACATTGGTATACACAAGCAATCCTTACTAAAAATGAAACATATAAATTGAACAACATGAGATAAAGTATGCTAATCTAGCAAAAGCTCAAAAGACAGTTCTTCTTCCATGCCAACGCATGAACAGAAGAACCGACCCGAACCATCGGTGATAAACAGATCACCCCAGATGGTTCGCCAAAAGGAATATATCATTTAATTATATTGTTTCAAAAATATAGGCCTGACATACCAAGCCGTGCAGAAAAGCTCTCAAAAAATAATTCTCAAGTACGCAGGGGTCCTCTAGAAGAAGTCCTCAGGAGGAGGCTCTAACTCTTCCCCGGGCACGTAATCCGACTCCTCCGAATCTACGTCACTAGAAGCCTTGGCGGCCGCTAGCAATGGACCTACGACATATAGTCTAAAGGGGTGAGCTACATCCTAGCTCAATAGGGAAACAACAAGTGAACATATAAGTTAAGCTCTCACATATATTCTAAAATATTTTAAAAGCATGGTTTATCTGATGGAATTGCATGGGAAAATATTTTAAACAACTGAAATGAAGTACCAGATGCAACTGTTACTTTACATGGTTTTATTCATTCTCAACTTACTGGTATTAGTTACTGATTTGGCCTAATCACTTAAATCTTAACTTAAATAATCCTCGAGCAATATAGCATCGAGCTCCGATGGAATACCCACCATCGTCGTCTAAATAGACACTTGTCATATCTGTTTCTTACTTGGAATACTACCCAGGTCCCTTTCTCATAGGCGACGGGGTTCTGATCTCATACTCACATCCCTGAGATGTCAAACTGGTGTACAAATTGGCCGCCGTACCGGTCACGGATATTCTGCCGAGTCAATCATGGGTATCCCGCCATGTCGGTGGGGTATTCTATTCAAACCTCAAATAACAAAAATATCAGGTGCGCTACATATAGTTATTCACCGTGTGATCATGCTAATTTTAGTATATTAGGCCTTATCAACTTTTCTTTTACTTCACCGATAGATTTCATCTGCATCCCTGGGATGCCACTGGCTCAACGCATCACTTAGATACATATTATCACATTTTCACGTCCCCTGGGGACCTTATGAGTTCATTTAGCATTCACACACACACACCCTCTTAGAAATCACATTTTTTATGCATAAAAAGTACATATTCAAGGTGTTCCCTACGTCACGCATTGGAATCACTATGCGTCAAAGTCCACGCGACTCCACATTCTCACTTTTTTGCTCATACCACCTATGGTACATCATAACACAAGCAAGGCATCAATAAGGATGCATTAAAGAAGGTACAAGGCCTTCCAAGGACCCTCAAGGCCCAATACAAAAGTCCCATAAACTATCAAAATCGATTAATCGATTCCCAAAATTGATTAATCAAAATTTCTAAATTGATTAATCGATCCCAAATCGATTAATCGAAAATCCAAAATCGAGTAATCGATCCCAACTCGATTAGTCAAAGTTTTAAAATCGATTAGTCGATTTCTCAAATCGATTAATGGATTTTTCCCAAGTCTGATTTTCCAGCCGCTGGAGGTGCTCAGACGATTAATCGATTTTAAATCGAGTAATCAAATTTCTAGAATTGATTGATCGATTTGAAATCGATCAATCGGTTTTGGGCAACTCTGCCCAGCTAACTTCTGAACCAAAATCGATTAATCGATTTTTCAAATCGATTAATCGATTTAGTTAAAAACTCAGCCCTTTCTTAGGCATTCTTCTAACCTTCATTCTCCTTCTATTTCCATTTGTTTTTACCTATTTAATCCCTCATTTTAACTACCCTTGAATGCACAAACAAACTTTAAGGAGATTAAACAAAACATACCTCAATCAGCTTCTTGATTGAATCAATGTCTAGGTTTAATTACTAGGGCTCCAACTCCGGCTTCGAAGCGTCGAATCCGACATTAATGTTCAAGCCCTCTCTTAAATTTGAAACCTAATCACTAACTTTAGCATTTACTCTTCCTTCACTCTCTCTCTCTCTCTTCTTAACTTCTCAACAACCTAAGCCAAGGAGTAATAACTCCTCCTAGCATTTAATCCCTTTCTAGCTCTTTCTTGTCTCGGCGTTAGGCACATACACTAGGGATAGGTGTACGTGACTCTTAACTAATATCTAATCCCCTACTTGGGATATGTTCACACTATATTTAATAGTTTCTTTCTAAGTCTACTATTTGACCATCACTTGGTCAAACCTACAACCAGTCGGGCATGCATCCCGAGGTCACTATTCATTGTTCAAATTCGGGGACGTTACATTCTCCCCACCTTAGGGATTTTCGTCCTTGAAAATGAACCCGAAAGTGTGTCGATGGGGTCGCCCCCCACACACATAGACACACATAGTCACAATTTCCACTAACGGATAATGAAAAAAAAAAACATTTACAATATGGAAGTTGGATTCATATAATGGCATCCTTGCCGAGACAGTTTCAAAATAATTACAACCCACAATGATTAACAACAAAAACTCCCAAAATGGTAAGTGATGGGATATGGGATGGATTGAAGGAATGGGGGCATTGGCAAAGGGGGATGGGTTGGGAAAAACCCATCCCCCTTTGGGCATTGGCAAAGGGGGATGGGATGGATTGAAGGAATGGGGTGGGGCATTGGCAAAGGGGGATGGGTTGGCAAAGGGGGATGGGTTGGGAAAAACCAGAGCCAAATCCGATCTACATTTTCCCTCTAAAAATTCCCTCTCTCTCTTCCTTCTTCCCCATTCTTCTCTTAGCCAATTATCGTTGGCTAAACTTATTTAGTGGCTAGGGTGAGGTTGAGAGCTGTAAGTTGAGAGGTTAAGAGCTTTGTAGGAGGATTAGGTATTGCACAGATTGCAGATCTAAGCACAATTGACTGTAAGTTGTATTGATTCAGTAATTGTAGAATATAAAGTTAATTTAGATTTATAAATCTCTTGATTGCCATTTGATTTCCCTAGATCTAATATCCCTGTGGATGCCTGAGCTTGTAGCCTTGCATCTACAACATCTATAATGGTTTAATTGTTCCAATTAAGATCCCAGAATTGGAACAATCTCTGGGATGATTTGTGACCATTCGAGTGGACAGATCATAGCCTTAGGATTGCTTCAAGTCTGTGGTTGAGAGTGGATTCTTATACCTTGAGGTTGCCAAATCTGTTACAGATCTAGGGAGCTTGTAGCAAGGTGAAGGATTACTACAAACCAATTCCCTACACTACCTTTGAACCAAATAATTTTCAGTAAAAGACCAAAATCCCTAGCTGCTATTCTCCATCTCTTGATTTTAACCTTTCCTCCATTTTCCTTGAACTCTGTGTTTAATCAAATTTGAATCATTTGCATTTGATGTTTTGTAATTTTTAGTGACAAATCCTATAAACCTCTCCTCTTTCCAGTTTTGATTTAGTCTAAATTAGGATAGAGTGCCAGATCTGCTATAGATCAGGAGATTTACCATAAGTTTAATCACATTTTCCTATGAACATACCCTTACTTACCTATTAAGACTTGCTGCAACAGCCCTGGTTCTTGTAGGACTAACTGCTTACCTTGATCCCTCATTGCTATAATTTGTGCCTTTTAATTGGCTATTTTCACTATTTAATAATTATAAGGTGGGCAGCACAACAATAACCCTATTCCAATTTAAGGCAGCACAGCCAGCTCCAGTCAGAAGCGAGCTGATACAAAGAATTGGAAATCGAAAAAGGGCCCAAATGACCCCAGAACAGAGAAGGGACCATTCTGATTGAGTCTTCACACCTTTAGGGCAGTCTTTGAACATCTTATTTCCATTGCTAATTGAGAAGGGCTTGGTTACTACACTCCAACTGCGACCTCCATCGAATCCTATTCGAAGGAATTATGACCCAAGTATCCATTGTAATTTCCATCAAGGACCAGGCCACCCAACCGATCGCTGCTTCCCCTTAAAGCATGCGATACAAGACTTAATAGAGGGCAACAAAACCATCCCTCTCGCACTTCCTCAGGCCAACCAGCATGCCAACATATATCAAGTACCATTACCGCCACATCCATCTGGTGAAGCGGGCCCAAGACTGACCGTCACTATGATAGAGGTGGATGACGAGGAGTTTGACCCGTCAGATTACATTTGCACCCAGGAAAAGTTTGTGATGCCAAGGCAGAGAGATCGAGAGGATAGAGGCATCGGAGTGATTGAGCCACTGAATCTGGTTGATTACCTCCCTAATCCTACACCACCAACAGAACTCTTAGATCTAAGGGTATATTTTCCATCACCAGTTCCCGTCAGTTATGTCCAAAGCAACCAGTATCAACCAGGTATAGCAGCAGTCTCCACCAATTACGAGATGGCTGATTTTGCCCTATACCTCTCTCTAGCACTGATCAACTATCAATGGTCTACCCCCATCACACCATCCCCAGTACAACCATTCACGATCCTTGCTAACCCCATATAGCCCACTTTTGCCATACCCCCGACTTATCCTACCGAGGTTAACCAAGTGCTATCCACCCACCCCAATCCATCAATTCAAGCTCCTTTAGGGCCCCTAACCACCCCATTTCAAATTTTGGGGCTAACCTACAATCACCATCAAGTTCCCCTCAGCTACGAACAGACGGATTTTAACACTGATGGCAAAGGAGAAGGGACAATGGATTTCATCACTGTTAATCTCTAAAAAGTACCACTTTTCATCCCTTAACTTGGCCCTTGATGAACCTCTGAGCATGCTAATAATGAGTTTTAAGTGTATTTATGTAGATAGCAGGAAAATAAGAGCATAGTGCTACTATCCATCCTTTTAGAGCCAAGAAGAATGAATTCAAAGCTAAATCTTGGAGCTGATTGAAGAACAGTGAGTGTACCATTGTGGTTCACAACATTGGGACCATTTGGCTTGCCTAAAGGGGATATAGAAATCCAATATAGGGAAGGTGGATGCACCCAAGCAGAGAAGACTGTTGTAGTAAACTGTGCACAGCAGCAGGGAACCAGAGATGAACATTCGTGCAGTTATTGTGAGGTTAATATAACTCACAAAGTGCCTCGTGTTGTTCTCGAGAGGATAAAGCCTACAACATTTACACAACTCGCGCAGATCTTGCACAGCTCACTGAAGGAAAGGCTCCTGAAAGTAAGCTCACGTAGTTCTCGCGAGGTTCAAACATTCAATGTATTATCTGCTCGCATAGTTCTCGCATAGATACAACTTCAGAAAACTAGCTCACGTAGTACTCACACACTTCAAAGACTCTGCAATTCATCTGCGTGAGCTACAATTCAGCATAGTGAGATCTTCATGAGCCATTCATTTGAACCTAGTGAGCAGCTTAAAGCTGCAATTCATCCTCGCGAGCTCCTTAAAAGCCTGCATTTTGAACCAAGCGAGATCCTCGCGAGGTGAAATTCTGAAACTCTATCCTCGCGAGGCACGGGTTCTAGTAGCCACGCTTCAACATAGAAGGACTTTTTGGGTATTTCACACCTTCTAGGGCACACATATCAAGGTGTTGAGTTGTTTCCCACTTCCCAAGGCATCCAAGGGCTGCAAATAGGCCACAAAGCCAACTCCAAGATCTCTTATTTCTGATTGGTTGAAGCATAAAATGTTGTTTTGGATTGCATAAATAGAGTTGTAATCTTTCTTGTAAAATATCCATAATAGTTGGATCAAAATAGATTTTTAGGGTTAGGGTTAGGGTTTAGTTTCCCTTCTTGTTTCCTTTTCTTTTTGCCTTAGCACACCAACAACTTTGGGCGAAGTTCTGTGTAGCAACTAGTTTATTTCAGTTTTGTAATGGATTTTGTATAAGCATAGAGTGAGCAGTTTTGGGTTTTTGCTAGGGCTGCTGCCTTGAGGGCACTCATTGTAAGTCCATTCTAATAAATGAAATGCCAGGTTTTTAATGCTCATTAAATCTTTATTTTCTTGTATTTTTTTTCACATAGATTTTGATAGATTTAATGCTCCCATGGCTGCTTGAGCTTGTAACCCTGCAACCATGGTGGCAGCAATAGTTTTACAATTTTATCCTCAATCTCTATGACTGGATTAACCCTTGGGATAGCCTGTGGCCATTCAAGTGGGCAGGGTATAGCCCTAAGGCTGGTCCAGACCACAGAGCTGAGATGGATTCTTTTTCCTTGCCTTTGTGGTTTTAGCCAAAGGAGGGGCAGCTGCAGATCTAGCTTCTCCTCTATTTTGTAACATCATTTCAGTGAATAGATGTAGGATATTATAGAGATTGCAGACTTAATAGCTTGGTCATTGCAGGTCTTTTTGTAGCAATGACCAGCTAAATCTAAGTCCCCATTCAATCTATGATTTCTTGTGGTTCTCACTTGATGTTCATGGGCTGTTTACCCCTATGGATGCATGAGCTTGTAGCCTTGCAAACATAATGTCTGCAATGGTTTTCTTATTCTGATTTAAGTTATTTCTTAGATGAAGTCCCTAGGATAATCTGTGACCCTTCAAGTGGACAGATTATAACCCTAAGATTAGTTCATGCCTTTGGGTTAGAGTTTGATTATTCTACCTTGTAGATGTGCTTATAGCCATCTAAAGGACTGCTGCAGATCTAGTTCTTGATCTGAGTTGCAATGCTAATTTACCCATAGCTATCTACTTCTCCATCTTTTTACTTTATTTCACCACTCCATCTACATTCTCTTCTTTCCCCTTTCTTTAGGTATTTTTATTTTAATTTTTAGTTTAATTTTGTGACACCTAAACACCTTCTCTTTACCTTACTTTCTAGTGTAGGTTTAGAGTTGCCAGGTTTGTAGCCATATTTGGAATTTACTATACAACCCTTGAGGTTTTAGATCATTACTCTCCGTGGGACAAACTCTTACTGTCAAAACTTGCTACAACAGGCCCTGGATTCTTACAGGCCTGTTTGGTTTTGTGCAGTGTTCAATCAATTTTGTTTTGTTCTAGCTTTTATTTATTTTTCCCATATTATTTCTCTCATATTTTTATAATAAAACGAAATAGCAAAAAACTTCCAACAAGTTTTTGACGCCGCTGTCGGTGAGTTTTGATCTAAGTACAGTAATTTGAGTTTAGTTTTATTCTTTGTAGTTATAGTGTTTGAATAAAGTATAGCTGTAATCTCTTTTGTTTACATTTATTTTTCTATTATTGCATGTGTAGTGTTCGAATAAATTCTTGCTATAATCTTTTCCTTTATTTTACAGTTTTTCCTCATTTTTTGTAGTAGATTTATTCCCTATTTTGTGTTTAAATAAATTTTTGCTAAAGTTTTTTATTTTTACAGCTCTGGAGCAGTAACATAAGGGATAGATCAGTTGCTGCTAGAGCAATTTTGCATCAGTTTGCATCTCTCTCCCCTGCTAGAATCTTTAAATCCTGAGATTGAGAGAGTCTTAAGCCCTAGGCCAGCAACACACACCCCTGCTGAAATTTTAGTAACGACAATGATGGGTGAGCAACCAAAACCCCTTAAAGAGTATTATGCACCAGGGGCATACTCATCCCCCTCTTTCATTCAACTCCCTAATTCTGTGGGTACCTATAAGATCAAGGCTTCAACCATCCCAATGTTGTCAAGCTTTCATGGGCTAACCAGGGAGGACCCATACCATCATATAGAACTATTTCTTTCTCTATGTACTACTTTTAATATTGCTGGTCTAGGAGAGGAAGCCACCAAACTGAGGCTTTTTCCTTTTTCCTCAAAAGATAAAGCCAGAACATGGCTCTCTATGCTCCCAGCCAACAACATACAATCTTGGAATGATCTTCAATGCCAATTCTTGGCTAAATTTTTCCCAATTAGTAAAACTAGTCAGTTTAGGAAGAGCATAATCTCCTTTGCTCAACTCCCAATAGAGACAGTTCATGATGCTTGGGAGAGATTTAAGGAGTTGATGAGGCAATGCCCACATCACCAAATCCCTAGGTGGCAACTTGTACAAAGCTTCTACCAGGGGATTGATGCCAAAAGTAGAGCAATGATTGATCCATCTAATGGTGGCTCTTACCTTAGCAAGACTGATGTAGAAGCATGAGACCTATTTGATGTGATAAGTGAAAACTTCATGCAGCAGGAGCCTTTGTCAAGCAATGACATTGTGCTAGCTGCTAGGGGTACAAATGAACCCATTTCCAAGGGAAAAGTGTATGAGTTAACTTCACACAGTAACCTAGAGAGGAAGGTGGAAGCTTCTCCTTAAAATTTGATAATTTGCTAAGTGTGGTGCAGCCCCACATGGCTGCACAGATAGGGGAGGTATGTCTGATTTGCCAGTCCCCTACACACTCACATCTTAACTGTCCCTCTGCTGGTCCATTTCCAGCCTTAGCAAATGAGCATGCCAATGTTGTCCAATCATTTGGACAGCAACCTGCTGGGTACACTTGGAGGAACCACCCAAATTTGAGGTTGAGACAAGTTGAATTGCCTTAAACCCAGCAGCAGGCACTGCCCTACAATTCCAACCAGCAGTCCCCTCATGGTTATGCACCAAGATAGCATTTCCCACATCAGTACCCCCAACCAGGTCTATTAGTTTTAGCACCACCCCAACCAAGAGTCCCCTCATTTGAGGAGTAGGTTTTATCATCACTGTAAAACCTGAGCTCCATCTCGCAGATTGTGGATTCCCATAGTCAAACATCAAAATAATATAAGACCAGCTAGGTCACATTTCAAATGCTCTAACTAAAAGGGATGAGGGCAGGCTCCCAAGTCAAACTATGAACAATCCAAGAGGCCTACATTTGATTGGTGAAGGATCTTCAATTTATGAAGAAACTAGGGCCATCAATGCCTCGAGGAATGGGAGGGAGGTGGAAAACCAAGATGTGGTTGATGCCAAGAGGTTGTGCTTTAGGAGAGGAACTGAATAACAGGGGCTATTGTTGAGCCCCAACTGAAAAAAAAAATGAAAAAACATAAAAATAAAATAAAATAAAAATAAAAATAAAGGCTTTGATGGAGGAAATGAGGATTGTTAAACAGTTGCTATTTTGTTGAGATGGGGGAAAATTCCTCACCCAAACTGCTGATCTTGGGCTAAGGAATTTAATGATTTTATTGTAATATGGACTGAGGAGGCCCCCACCCATGTGCTAAAGTACTTATTTTGGGCTTCTCAGTGGGGTTAGTGCACCATTCCACTTGGACACCTGCCCTGCTGCCCTTCCCAAAACCATCTAAGGCACCTCTGCTGCCTTGTAAGCGACTATCCACCTGATGTGGAGCTGGAGCTGCTCCCTGCATCTCTCATGCAGCAGCAAATTATTGAGCTAGAGGATCATAGGTTTTGTGCAAATGCAATGGTATGACCTTTTATTTTTATATTACAATCTTTCCAATTCAGCTAAGGTCCAGTTGGGTGATTAATTCATTGTCATTCATGCATACCCATCCGAACTGTTGTGTAATATTGTGTTTGTGTATCTGATTTTGTATGAATCCTACTTTAAAATGTGTGCCATTAATGTAGAAAAGTCTTTGCCATCAATTTGACTCATACTCAGATCATGTTTAGGAAGTTGTGTCTAGGATTTTACTTTTTTAGGTGTATAGTCTAGTGATTGTTTTGTATATACCTGCTATATTTAATATAGTTTCTGTTGTTTATGGTTGTTGTTTTTAGGATTTAGTGTAGTTGTTTTGTTTTCCTATTAGTAATCTTGTGCATATTTTCTTTTTCTCCTTCGTTTAATTTTATGCAACCTTTTAGCTTAGTTTTCTTTGTGTTTCCTACTGTAGTTAGTGTGTTTTTCTGTTTTAAACCCTGCTTCCCCTAAACATGTTGAATGAAACAGTGAGGACACTATTTAATTTAGGTTTAGAGGTATGGCAGGGTAGGTAGGCCAGTAGAATAGTTAATTCTAGTGCAGCAGTGTGAGGAAAATTGAGATAAATAAAGTCAATTCTCACCTAATCATGAAGAGAGGAAATTTAAAAATTTTGCAGACTTTTTAAACTGAAAATCTTTGAACAATTAGCACTACCATAAAGCTAACATCAGAAAAAAATTTCAGTTAGTACTTAGTGAACCTAAGAAGAGAGGAAAAGGTGAAAATACACCCCATGGATTAAATGGAAGACCATACCCAATGAGATTTGGGCCTATCAATTCCCTTTTGAAGAGTGTTTGTGGCAATTTTTCTACTCCAAGGACTGATTGATGCAACCCCTTTTCACTAGAAGTTAAGCATCCCTAGGTTGAAACTGATTGGCAGCACTCATGACACTAAGGAAATGACGTAAGGCCTTCATTTGGACAGTTTGAACTTGAAATTCTAACCTATTAAAACTGCCCTTTTGCATACACTCTTTGAGCCTTAAAATCAAATTTTTCTTCAACAAACATGAGAGTACTTGTACCTAAACCTTATAGACCTGATTCAACCTTACCCTCACTCTAAGATTTTAGAAGGTAAAGGAGAAGATGTTGAAGATAGTTGAGAGGAGTTCAACATTTGGTGAAAGGAGAAGAGAAGCAACATGCAAACAGCAGTGTAGTAGTGGTTATGTGTAGCATTTCATAAAAAAATAAAAAAAAAATATATATATATATATAAAAACAAAAAAATATATATATAGAAAGAGAAGTCAAGAGAAAAACTTCATTTGAAAATTGAAAAGAAGAGAAGGAGCTGGCCACTTTGACTCTGAAAAACACAAAAGAAGATGAAGTTGTGCTGAAATGAAGATAGGTGAAATCATGAATCACCTTCTAATTTTGCTGATTTCTCAGTTTTGAATCCTTTTTACCCCTTCTATTCTTTATAAACCTCAACCATAAGCCACATTTCAACCCATCAAAAAGACTTTGTTGATCCTTAGTGAAGTGAGTTGTCATATGGAGACAAGGGAGTGTCCAATCTATGATAGAAGTACTTGAGGAGGTCAGAACTTAGATGCAATGCCCATGCTCATGCTTGTAGGAACATTTGAGGTCTGTGACTAATCTTGAGCTGATGAGAATGTGAACACCCTTGGATTTTCATTGTTGAGAGATAGCCCTGGTGAGGATTGGGTCTGAATTTTAATTTCATTAAGGTTGTATGTACACCTGATTTTTGAATTGAAGGCAAGCTTAGAACTAATTTTTACACATTGAATTCCTGATGTAAACTGATTGGTGGTGATGCACATACATGTTGATTTTCAATTTTAAATGACTTGCATAACTCCTATAATTTCCTCTGATTTTTAAAGAAAAGGTGTGGAATGATGCTTTATTTATTAAAATCTATTTTATCATTGACTGCGCTATACTTAACTGTTTTAATGGTAAAGTTTGTGGGTATCTCCACTGAAAGCCCTCAGGTGACTTCACTCCTTCACTAGGGATCACCTAGGGGTTTAAAAGGCTTGATGCATATACTAAATGCATCCGTGCTCCCTACGAAAGTGGTAATTACTATTTTTAATAATTATTTTAATTTTTCCTTTGCTCGAGGACTAGCAAAGATTAGGTTTGGGAGTGTGTTAATCTCTGAAAAGTACCACTTTTCACCCCTTAACCTGGCCCTTGATGGACCTCTGAGCATGCTAATAATGAGTTTTAAGTGGATTTTTATAGATAGCAGGAAAATAAGAGCTTAGTGCTACAATCCATCCTTTTAGAGCCAAGAAGAATGAATTCAAAGCTAAATCTTGGAGCTGATTGAAGAACAGTGAGTGTGCCATGGGGGTCCACACCATTGGGACCATTTGGCTTTCCTAAAGGGGCTCTAGAAGTCCAATAGAGAGGAGGAGGATGGACCCAAGCAGAGAAGACTGCTGTAGTAGACTATGCACAGCAGCAGGGAACCAAAGATGGACCTTCACACAGTTCTCGCAAGGTTAATATAACTTAGAAAGTGCCTCGTGTGGTTCTCGCGAGGATAAGGCCTCCAACATTTACACAGCTCGTGCAGATCTCTTGCATCTCAATGAAGGAAAGGCTCTTGAAAGTAAGCTCGCACAGTTCTCGTGAGGTTTAAATATTCCATGTATTATCTACTCGCGTAGTTCTCACGCAGATACAACTTCAGAAAACCATCTCGCGTAGTTCTCACGCACTTCAAAGACTCTACAATTCATCGGCATGAGCTGCAATTCAGCATAGCAAGATCCTCACGAGCCCTTCATTTGAACCTAGTGAGTAGCTTAACGCTACAATTCATCCTCGCAAGCTCCTTAAAAGCTTGCATTTTGAACCAAGCGAGATCCTCGCGAGGTGAAATTTTGAATCTCTATCCTTGCGAGGCACGGGTTCCAGTAGCCACACTTCAGTACAGAAGGACTTTTTGAGTATTTCACACCTTTTAGGGCACACACCCCGAGGTACTGAGCTATTTCCCACTTCTCAAGGCATCCAAGAGCTGCAAATAGGCCACGAAGTCAACTCCAAGCTCTCTTATTTCTGATTGGTTGAAGCATAAAATGTTGTTTTAGATTATATAAATAGAGCTGTAATCTTTCTTGTAAAATATCTAGAATAGCTAGATCAAGATAGATTTTTTGGGTTAGGGTTTAGTTTCCCTTTCTTTTTCCTTTTCTTTTTGCCTTAGCACAGCAACAATGTTGGGCTAAGTTTTGTGTAGTAGCTAGTTTATGTCAGTTTTGTAATGGGTTTCGTATCAACATAGAGTGAGCAGTTTTGGGTTTTTGCTAGGGTTGCTACATTGAGGGCACTCATTGTAAGTCCTTTCTAATCAATGAAATGCCATGTTTTTAATGCTCATTAAATATGTATTTTCTTATTTTTTTTTCACATAGATTTTGATAGATTTAATGCTCCCATGGTTGCTTGAGCTTGTAGCCCTGTAACCATGGTGGCAACAGTAGTTTTACTATTCTATCATCAATCTCTGTGACTGGATTAACCCCTGGGATAGCCTGTGACCATTCAAGTGGGTAAGGTATAACCCTAAGGCTGGTCCATACTACAGAGCTGAGATGGATTCTTTTTCCTTGCCTTTGTGCCTGTAGCCAAAGGAGGGACAACTGCAGATCCAGCTTCTCCTCTGTTTTATAAGATCATTTCAGTGAATAGATCTAGGATCTTACAGAGATTGCAGACTTAAGAGCTTGGTCATTGGGGGTTTTTTTGTAGCAATGACCAATTGAATCTAAGTCTCCATTTAATCTGTGATTTCTTATGGTTCTCACTTAATTTTTATGGACTGTTTGCCCCTATGGATGCATGAGCTTGTAGCCTGGCAAACATAGTATTTGTAATGGTTTTCTTGTTCTAATTTAAGGTATTACTTGGATGAAGTCCCTAGGATAATCTATGACCATTCAAGTGGACAGATTATAACCCTAAGATTAGTTAATGCCTTTGGGTTAGAGTTGAAGTATTCTACCATGGAGATGTGCTTGTAGCCTTCTAAAGGACTGCTACAAATCTAGTTACTGATCTGAGTTGCAATGTTGATTTACCCATAACTGTCTAGTTCTCCATCTTTTTACTTTATTTCACCACTCCATCTACATTCTCTTCTTTCCTCTTTCTTTAGGTATTTTTATTTCTATTTTTAGTTTAATTTTGTGACACCTAAACACCTTCTCTTTACCTTGCTTTCTAGTGTAGGTTTAGAGTTGTCAAGTTTGTATCTAGATATGGAGTTTACTATACAACCGTTGAGGTTTCAGATCATCACTCTCCATGGGATAAACTTTTACTTTTAAAACTTGCTACAATAGGCCCTAGATTCTTGCAGGACTGTCTTTAGTTTTGTGTTGTGTTTAATCCATTTTATTTTGTTCTTACTTTTCTTTATTTTTCCCATATTATTTCTCTCATATTTTTATAATAATAAGAAACAACAAAAAACTTTCAACAATCACTAGGTCAGAAAAATCTCCAAACAACCAAAAACACCAGCACTAGTCCAGCCGGAAGGGAAGAAGGAAGCTACCGCGATAAACCCACTCGAGAAAATGAGCCGAGAAGACATATTGGAAACTCAGCTGAAGAGAATGCCAGCCCATATCACAGTATGGGATCTATTGATGACATCCCCTCTTCATTTTCAAGTGTTAATGGGGGCATTAAAAAATGCACATGTGTCTATCCAAGTAAGCCCGGATGAGGTGGGACAGATAATTGGGCAAGTATTGGCTCCCAATGCCATTTCTTTTTCAGATGCCGACCTGCCAGAAGAAGGAAATAGTCATTCCAAACCCCTCAACATCACTGTAGAAATCAGAAATTTGGTGATCCCTTTGGTATTGATCGACAATGGATATGCCTTAAATATATGCCCTTTGAGAACTGCTACCAAAATAAGGGTGGACCCTTTCATGTTAAGGCCCGCATGGACAAGCGCCAGAGGATTTGATAACATGAGAAGAGAAATAATCAAAGAAGTCGATCTTAAGCTCACAATTGGGCCAATGACCTTTTCCATACCATTCCAGGTAATGGACATCAAATCCACATTTAATCTGCTTTTAGGGCGCCCATGGCTACATGAGGTCGAGGCAATACCATCCACTTTGCACCAAAAACTTTGATTTGTGTCATAACAGAAAATCGTCACCATTATGGGCGAGGGGCAGGATGAAAGAGAGAAAGGTACCCACAGCATTGAGAAACCCAAAATGTTGAATGTACCACACACGATCGAAGACACAGATCTCCATAACTTCAAGTAGGATGTGTTAGTGGTGATCTCGGAGCCTCTTGAAAGGATTACTATGAAGATCGGTGGCAGAATGGTCACAATCGTGGCCATGCTCCAGAAATGGTGCTATCAGAAAGGAAAGGGTTTGGGACCATAGTTGCAAGGACGAAAGGACCCAGTCAAAGCCAAAGGCAGACAGCAGGTTAGATTCGGCCTAGGCTATAGGCCTATCGAGAAAGAGGTTCAGAAGGTCAAGGAAAAAGCCTGAATCATTGTTGCCGCAAAAGCCAGGGGGATAGACCTGGAAGAAGAACTCCGCCCTAGACCTCACATCCAGGATACCTTTGTAAGTGCAGGAGTTATAAAGATCGACCAAAATGGGGCAACACAGTTAACCCTGCACAAGCCGGCAACCCCGATCCACCCTACCAATCCCCAAATCATCCCTCCCAATTTTGAAGTAGGCATGGCCTCCCTATCCCTTTTTGAGGAGTTTCCCATACCTGCATAGTCCCCCCTGTGGTGAATCACCACTGAACGATGCTATTGTTTGAGGACGAGCCCCCGTACGAACCCAGAATAAGCATGATGGAGGCTGGCTCCCAAAAGCCATCTCAATCAACCTCCTCCATCCGAATAGGTAAAGGGACGACATCACAGGTAAGGAATTGGGCATCAATGCCCTTAACTCTTGAAGCATTAAATGGTCGCAAGTATGGCACCAGCTTCCCAAAAAAAATGACCTATAAAAAGTGAGATTAGCCCTTAGCAGGCAATACCATGTATATATAAAGACCTGTTAATCACTGAAAAGTACCACTTTTCACCTCTTAACCTAGCCTTTGCTGGACCTTGAAGCTCACTAATAATTCTTTTTTAGATTGTTTTGTAGTTAGGAATAAATTATGCAGCTTAACACAGAGTCTATACTTTTAATGCTAAGAAGAGAGAGATTTCAAGAAAAAGATGACAGCTAAACCAGAAGTGATGGAACACCATGGCGACTATTTGTGCATGTCATACTAGACCCAAAAAGTCTAGCAGATGAGAGAAGTTTAGGTGAGAGTGGGGGAAGCTGCAACAGAAGCATGTGCATGGCAGCTTAGGAACCAGGGACCGATCTCACATAGCTGAGGTGCAGCCTCGTGCTGTTTAAGTCCCTAGTAGAGCTCCCTCGCGCAGCTAAAACATGCAACACGACAGAGCTCACAAAGAAGTCGCATAGTTCAAATGGAGAGCTATCGCAAAGTAGCGCTCATGCAACAGTCGCGCACTTCAGTGGAAAACATCATATGAAGAAACTCACGGTGCTTTCGCGCACTAAGCCTTCAAAAATATAGCTCGCATAGTTCTCACAAGGATCAAGCCTTAGCGTAGTAGAGCACACTACCTCGCAAGGCTAATTGGTGCCAAAAAATAGCAAAAACCTCATGCAGCTCTCACGTGGCTCTGCAGAGAGAGACACCTCGAAATCCTCTCGCGCAGCTCTCGTGCGCCTAAAAGTTGAAGTTTATACCGAGCGAGATGTGAAGGCATCTGTGCAAGTACCTTGCGAATGAAGTTTTTGAAGCTCTTTTGTGCGAGCAATCAAGGCGCTGAAAGCTCTTCTACAAGAGTACATTCAAAGATGAGGCAATCACGCGATCATCTGGAGCTCTACTGTGCAAGACAACAATATTTCATGCCAAAAATCTACCCTGCAAACACTCAGCATACTGCGTGACTGAAGTAAAATGTAGAAGCCTGCCTCGTGAAGCTCGAGCTCTCCACTTCTCAACCCTAACTCAAGGACCTTTTGGGGATTTCCCTAGGTCTAGGGCATGTACCCCGAGGCAGAGATTATGATGCACATATCCAAGGGTTGAAACAATGCCACATCTGTTTGAAAAATGAAGGTTTACTCTCCTCTCAAACACAGCATTGAGACTAAGTATATAAGTTGTGCTTGTAACTTAGAAAATCATCATTCACTTTCTCCTTCAACCTTTGTCGGCTGAGAGCTCAAGCAGGCTAGGGTTAGGGTTAGGTTTTGATCACCTCTTTTTCCATTTTTTCTTTTATCTTAGCTCAGCACTTCCTGGCTAAACCTTTGGTAAGCATTTATGTATAGTTTTATTTAAGTTTTGTAATAGTTCAGTAGACATTGGGATTTGGTGTTGAGCTGTTGTGCACAAGGCTGCTGCCTTGAGGGATTTCATTGTTAATAACACCAAATCAATGGAATCTTTGTTTGAATGCTTACTCAATATGTTATTTTCCTATTTGTCCGTAGTTCTGTTTAGGCTATATTTAGGTTTTGAGCTTATTGAAAAGCTCATGGAAGCTTGAGCGTGATGCCCTGGGACCATGGTGGCAGACAACAGTTCCTATGCTCTCTTTTAGTATTTATGGGTAAGGGAGCTTCTGTGGGTAGCCTGCGACCATTTGAGTGGACAGACTATAGCCCTAGGGTATACTCGGTTATAAATCTGAGATGGATTCTTCTTCTCTGTACTTGGACTTGTGGCTTGGTGAGAGATTGTGCAGGAATAGACTCTCCCCTCTTTTACTTGACCGCCATTAGATGTTAGATTTGGCTTCCCTATAGTGATTGTGGACTAGGAGGCTAAGTCATTGTAGGCCTTTTGTAGCAATGATCAACTATGCTTTAATCCTTATTCAACCTGTTGTTGGTCCTTTGTGTGGGCATCAATGTTCTGCTGGCCTTGATAATACACATAGGGCTTTATGGGTTGAAACTCCTATGAATGTCAGCCAGAACTGGGGAGCTTATAGCCTGGCAAACATAGTGCCTGCAATGGTATTCATGATCCAATTTGATTCCTTGGATGAGGTTTGATCAGCTTACTCCTTTGGATTAGATTAGCAACTTCTGGCTTGATCAATGGGATATGATAGACTCTATAGGATAGACTGTGGCCATTTGAGTGAACATACTATAGCCTTAAGAGCACCCCAAATGGCATAGGTTAAGTTGGGTATTTCCACCTTGTTGAGGTTAGTAATGGCACTTCAGCAAGGACTTGCTGCAGAGAGAGAGCCCTAAATCTTTGTTGCATAACTAAATGAACATTTTACTTAAACTGCTTACTTCTCACCCTTTTATCCTTATTTTAATACACCATCATCCCCTTCTTTCTAACCCTTTCTTAGGATAGGACTGAACTTTATTTCTTTCTTTAGATAATTTAGTGTAGGCGTGACACCCAACTCCCTTTCTTTAGGATTGTCAGATCTGTAGCCAGATCTGGAGGCCTACTATTATAGCCCATTTTGGATTCTAGATCAACTTCTCTGTGGGACAAACTTTTACTTATCAAAACTTGCTGCATTAGCCCTGGATCTTGCGGGCTTAGGATTATTTTAGTTGTGTTGTTTCCATCTTTTATTTTACTTTGTATTTTTTTTTTCACCACACAATAAACAAGCACACAGTAAAATAACAACAACAAGTTTTTGGAGCTGCTGCCAGGGATGTTGATCTTTTTAGTAGACCTGAGTTATATTACATTATATTATATTGTACTTTAGGAAATTCTTTATAGTTGTGCCATAGTAGGATAAAAGCACTACTGATTCTTTGTGAATTTTACAGAATTGGACAATAGCAAAAGGGAAAAAGCTAGAGCTACAATCGGAGTCTAGCTAGCTCTGTTTGCACTTCTTTTACCCTAAACTTAGTCCCTTGATATTGAACTCCTTGTAATTCATTTATTGTAAATTTGTTTAGTTGTATTTTAGTTTAGAAATTCTTTAAGTGCTGTAGCATTCTCCTTACTTGCTGAGTTTGTTGGTGTATTCTTGGAAGAAGGTCCCTAAACCCCAAGTTGGAACCTCCAAACCCCGAGGTTGAAAGGATCCTCAGACCAAGAAACACTACACAAAGACCCTACTTTTGAGACTGAGCAAGCAAACATGGCTGAGAGGCAAAGAACCTTAAAGGCATACAATGCACCAGGGGAGTACACCTCTCCCTTCTGCATACAATTCCCTTCAGTGGAAGGAAACTATGAAATCAAAGCTTCCACCATCAATATGCTGCCATCCTTTCATGGGCTTAGTAAGGAAGATCCTTACATGCATATTGACCAATTTTTGGCACTTTGCACTACTTTCAATATTGCTGGCTTGGGTCCTGAGGCCACTAAACTGAGGCTTTTTCCTTTTTCCTTAAAGGACAAAGCCAACACATGGCTCTCTAAGCTCCCAGCCAACAACATACAAATATGGAGTGACCTCCAAAGCTAATCTCAGGCTAAATTCTTTTTCATGATCAATACCAGCCAGATGAGGACAAGAATTTTATCATTTACTCAGTCCTCAACTGAGGATTTTTATGAAGCTTGAGAGAGATTCCAGGAGATGTTAAAACAATGCCCCCACCCCCAAATTCTAATGTGGCAATTAGTGCAAGTATTTTACTAAGGAATTAATCCCAACAGCAGGGATATGGTGGATACCTCACGTGGTGGTAGCTACCTCCACAAGACAGCTGATGAGGCTTGGGAGCTGTTTGACATTATAGGGGAAAACTCCATATAGTAGGAGTCACTGTCCCGCAATGATAGTCAGACCCCTGCTAAGTTGGTGAAAGAGACCCCCCCTGTTGGTGTAATATACGAAGTGAAGGTGCAGAGTGAGTTGGAGAAGAAGGTGGAAAAAAAAAGCTTGAAATTCGATAAATTGATGAGTGTGATGCAGCCTAGACTGGTTGCACAAGTGGAGGAGGCATGTCTAATATGCCAATCTCCATCACATTCACTACAGGATTGTCCATCAGCCAACCAACTCCTTGATTTTGTTATAGAGCAAGCCAATGTTGCCCAAACATTGGGGCAGCAACCTGCTGGGTACTCTTGGAGGAACCACCCGAATTTGAGGTGGAGAAAAGATAATTATCCTCAACCCCAGCAGCAGCAGTTGGTAGCTCCATATAAACCTCAACACCAGTTCAATCAGGGTTACCCACCTCAGCAAAATTTTTAGTTACCTACTCCACAGCCCAACCAGTTGGCCTTGCTCCCACAACACCCCAGATCCTCTTCTTTTGAAGAGAAAATGATGGCATCCATGCAGAATTTAAGGAGCCTAGTCCAGACTGTGAACTCTCATGGGCAAAGTATTAAGAAAATGAAGGACCGGTTCGATCAAATCTGTAATGCTTTGAACAGGAGAGAGAAGGGTAAATTGTCTAGTCAGCCCTTGACCAATCCTAAAGGGCAGTATATGATTGAAGAAGACCCTCTACCAATGAGGATGCTAATGCAATCACTACCCTCAGGAGTGGGAGAGTGGTTGATAATCTTGTGGGCAAGGCAACTGAGGAGGTCATGCAGGATTGAAAGGAAAGAAATGAGAGTGGCGAAGACCCAAAGGAGTCAACCCCTGCTGCTGATCAGTAAGGGAAAAATAAAGGGGCTAATGTTGAGCCCCAACAGCAACCAATAAGTGAAGATAAAAGAAAAAAAAAAAAAAAACTTGACCATGACTTGGGTAGGCATGCAGCTGTGGCACCAGTAGTCTCACAGCTGCCATTTCCTCAAGCATTAGTTGGCCCATCTCCTCTTGATAAGGGGAATTCTCAAATAGAGGAAATGATGGAGACCTTCAAGCAGGTTAAGATCAATTTGCCTCTGTTTGATGCCATAAAATAGGTCCCTGCTTATGCCAAGTTCTTGAAGGACCTCTGTTGAGCATGTTGAGTCAGTTATGTCCATTGCCACACTTGAGAAACTATAAGACCCTGGCGTACCTACTATCCCCTACATAATTGGAAATCATACCATTGATAAAGCCCTCTTGGACTTAGGGGCCATTGTGAACCTGCTTCCATATTCTGTGTATGAGGAACTAGGTTTGGGGGAGCTTAAATCCACATCAGTTGTGTTCCAAGTGGCTGATAAGTCTGAGAGGAGACCTGTTGGTGTGGTAGAGGATGTTCTGGTAAGGGTACTCAAGTTCTACTATCCTGTTGATTTTCTTATTTTGGACATGGACCCTTGCAAGAGTAAAGCCCCAATTCCTGTCATCCTTGGAAGGCCATTCTTGGCTATTGCAAATGCTTACATACAATACAGGTCAGGGGTGATGGAGGTGACCTTTAGGGACATAAAGGCCCAGCTAATTGTGTACCAAGTTGCTGGGCATCCTCAGATGGACATTGAGAATTGCTTTATAATAGATGTACTAGATGGCCTAGTAGAAGAAGAATTATCCAATCTGCTGGATTGGGATAATATTGTTGATAACTTGGAAAATATCTGGAGTTTGTTTGAGAAGGAGGCCCAAGTGTTCATGACAGAAGACAACACCAAAATAGAGTCTTCTGTGGGTCTAGTGCAGCATTCCAACTGGAAATATACATTGCCGCCCCTTTCTCAAACCACTAAGGCACCTTTGTTGCCTTCAATTGAAAGTCCCCCTGAGCTAGAGCTGAAACAACTCCCAACCACATTAAAATATGTCTTCTTGGGGCAGAACAACAAGCTTCCAGTGATTATCTCCTCCTCTCTCGCTAGTAAGCAGGAGGAGGCATTATTGAGTGTTCTCAAGAAGCATAAAAAAGTAATAGGGTGGACGATAGCTAATCTAGGAGGCATTGATGCCTCGGTCTGTATGCACAGGATTCACCTGGATGAGGGTGTAAAACCCTCAAGGGAAATGCAGAGAAAACTTAATCCTCACATGCAGGAGGTGGTCCTCAAAGAGATAGTGAAACTGTTAGATGCAGGGGTAATTTACCTCATTTCAGATTCATAATGGGTGTCACCTATCTAGGTGGTACCTAAAAAGTCAGGCATAACAGTTATCACTACTGATTTTGAGGAGTTGATGCCAGCTAGAGAGACCACTGGCTGGAGGGTTTGCATTGACTATAGAAAACTCAACTCCAAGACCAGAAAGGAACATTTCCCCCTCACTTTTATTGATCAAATTCTAGTTAAGCTGGCTGGGAAGGCATTTTGCTATTTTCTTGATAGATACTCAGGGTATAACCAAATCCCCATGGATCCTCAAGATCAGGAGAAAACTACTTTCACATCTCCCTTTCGTACCTTTGCTTACTGAAGGATGCCTTCAGAGGTGCATGTATGCAATCTTTTCTGATATGATTGACAAGTTCCTGGAAATCTTTATGGGTGATTTTTCAGTATATGGGGACAGCTTTAGCCAATGCTTGAATAACCTTGAGCTAGTTTTACAAAGATATGAGGAGACCAATTTGGTCCTGAGTTAAGAAAAGAGTCAGTTTATGGTTACACAAGGAATTGTACTAGGCCATGTGGTCTCTCACAAAGGAATAGAGGTTGACAAGGCTAAAGTGGACTTGATTTCACACCTGCTCCCACCCAAGACTGTCAAACATATCAGATCATTTTTCGGATATGCTGGATTTTATAGGAGGTTCATCAAGGACTTCAGTAAAATTTTAAAGCCATTGTGCCACTTGCTTTATCAGGATGTGTCATTTCACTTCTCTGCGGAGTACCTTGAGGCCTTTGAGGTCTTGAAAAAGTGACTCACCATTGCTCCTGTAATCCAGGCCCCAGATTACTCACTCCCCTTTGAACTGATGTGTGATGCATCAAATTTGGCCATAGGTTCTCTCTTAGGACAGAGGAAAGACAAGTTGTCTGCAGTGATTTATTATGCTCGCAAATCACTAGCTGAAGCTCAGATGAACTACACCACTACTGAGAAGGAGCTACTAATTGTTGTATTTGATGTGGATAAATTTACACCCTATCTGCTTGGGTTTAAAATTATTATTTTCACTGATCACTCAGCCCTGAAATACCTATTGGCTAAGAAAGATGTCAAGCCAAGGTTGATCATATGGATCCTCCTATTATAGGAGTTTGATCTTGAGATCAAGGATAAAAAGGGAGTTGAGAATGTAGTGGCTGACCACCTCTCTAGGATTATTTTGGAAGAATGTGCAGCAGCACCTGTTAAAGAGTTGTTCCCTAATGAACAACTATTTACTGTGCAGTCTAGTGTGCCATGGTTTGCACACATTGTCAATTATTTAGCTGCTGGTAGGATTTCCCCTCACTGGTCCAAAATGGACAAAGACTTATTTTTTTCTCAGGTTAGGCATTTTCTGTGGGAGGATCCATACCTATTTAAACATTGGGCAGACCAGGTTGTTAAGAGATGTGTGCCTGAAAGTGAGTTCCACAACATTCTTCCAATGTGCCATGAGCAAGCCTATGGAGGTCACTTGAATGGCAATAAGACTACAACAAAGGTGCTACAATGTGGTTTTTATTGGCCTTCTTTCTTCAGAGATGCATTTATACATTGCAAAGCCTGTGAGAGATGTCAAAGGATGGGAGGCATTTCCAAGAAAAATTCTATGCCACTACAGCCCATCCTTGTGGTAGAACTTTTTGACATTTGGGGCATTGATTTTATGGGCCCCTTTCCTCCATCTAAGGGTTTTAACTTCATACTTGTGAAAGTGAACTATGTGTCCAAATGGGTGGAAGCCATTGCCACAAGGACCAATGACTACACAGTAGTCCTTAAAATTTTAGGGCTCTCTCTTCCCAGCTAGTCCTTGCTGAAGTGCCATTACTAACCTCAACAAGGTGGAAATATTCAACTTAACCCATGCCATTTGGGGTGCTCTTAAGGCTATAGTCTGTCCACTCAAATGGCCACAGTCTATCCTATAGAGTCTGTCAAATCCCATTGATCAAGCCAGAAGTTGCTAATCTAATCCAAAAGAGTAAGCTGATCAAACCTCATCCAATGAATCAAATCGGACGATGAATACCATTACAAATGCTATGTTTGCTAGGCTACAAGCTCCCTAATTCTATGTACAGATCTAGCTGACATTCATAGGAGTTCCAACCCATAAAGCCCTATATGTATTATCAGGGCCAGCGACACACTGATGCCCACACAAAAGACCAGAAATAGGTTAAATAAGGATTAAAGCACAGTTGATCATTGCTACAAAAGGCCTGCAATGACCAGGCCACAAGTCCAAGTGCAGAGAAGAAGAATTCATCTCAGATCTGTGACCAAGTTTGCCCTAGGGCTATAGTATGTCTACTCAAATGGTCACAGGCTATCCACAGAGGCTCCCTTACCCACAAATACTAAAATAGAGCATAAGAACTATTATCTGCCACTATGGTCCTAGGGCGTCACGCTCAAAATTCCATGAGCCTTTCAATAAGCTCAAAACCTAAATGTATGTTATAGACTGAACAGAACTACGGACAAATAGGAAAATAACAGATTGAGTAAGCATTCAAAAAAAGATTCCATTGATCTCGTGTTATTAATAATGAAATCCCTCAAGGTAGCAGCCTTGTGCACAATAGCTCAACACCAAATCCCAATGTCTACTGAACTATTACAAAACTTAAATAAAACTATACATAAATGCTTACCAAAGGTTTAGTCAGCAAGTGCTGAGCTAAGATAGAAGAAAAAATAGAAAAAGAGGTGGTCAAACCCTAACCCTAACCCTAGCCTGCTTGAGTTCTCAGCCGACATAGGTTGAAGGAGAAAGTGAATGATGATTTTCTAAGTTACAAGCGCAGCTTATATACTTAGTCTCAATGTTGTGGCTGAGAGGAGAGTAAACCCTAATTTTTCAAGTAGAGCGTCGTAATTCGTGCCTTAGGGTGCATGCCTTAGACCTAGGAAAATCCCTAAAAGGTCCTTGAGTTAGGGTTTAGAAGTGGAGAGCCTGAGCTTTGCAAGGCTGGCTTCTGCATTTTACTTCAATCACGCAATATGCAGAGTGTTCGCAAGGTAAATTTTAGGGTGGAATATTGCTGTCTCGTGCAGTAGAGCTCCAGATGATCGCACGGTTGCCTCCACTTTAAATGTACTCGTGCAGAAGAGCTTTCAGTGCCTTGATTGCTCGTCCAGAAGAGCTTTAGAAACTTCATTCATGAGGTACTCTCGTAGATGCCTTCGCATCTCGCTCGGTATAGACTTGAACTCTGTGCAAGAGGATTTCTGAGCGTCTCTCTTCTGGAGCCACACTAGAGCTATGCAAGGTTTATGTTATTTTTTCATGCCAATTAACCTCGCAAGGTAGTGTGCTCTGCTATGCTAAGGCTCGATCCTCGCGAGAACTATGCGAGCTGTATTTCTAAAGGCTTAGTGCGCGAAATCTCTCTGAGTTTCTTCATATGATGCTTTGCACTGAAGTGTGCAACTATTGCATGAGAGCTACTTTGCGATAACTCTCCATTTAAACTGCGTGACTTCTTCACGAGCTTTGTCGTGTTGCATGTCTTAGCTGCACGAGGGAGCTTTGTCAGTGACTTAAACTGCGCAAGGCTACACCTCACCTGTGTGAGATAGGTCCTTGGTTCCTCTGCTGCTATGCACATGCTTCTATTGCAGCTTCCCCCAGTCTCACCTAAACTTCTCTCATCTGCTATACTTTCTAGGTCCAGTATGACATGCACAAATAGTCACCATGGTGTGTACCACCGTGGTGTTCCATCACTTCTAGTTCAGCTGTCATCTTTTGCTTGAAATCTCTCTTCTTAGCACTAAAAGCACAGACTCTGTGTTAAGCTGCACAATTTATTCCTAACTACAAAAAAAGCTAAAAAGGAATTATTAGTGAGCTTCCAGGTCCAGCAAAGGCTAGGTTAAAAGGTAAAAAGTGATACTTTTCAGTGATTAACACACCCCCAAACCTAATCTTTGCTAGTCCCTGAGCAAAGCAAAATATAAACAGCTACTCTAAGAATGTAAATGTCACTTTCGTAGGGAGCACGGATGCATTTAGCTTATGCTTCAAGCCTTTTAAACCCCTAGGTGATCCCTTGTGGAGGAGTGAAGTCTCCTGAGGGTTTTCAGTGAAGGTACCCACAAATTTCTTAATGAAAAAGTTAACAAAAGTGCACATAGTGGTCAGCTCAGTTTAAAATTAATACAGTTCATTTCACCCTTGCTCTGTCATAATTAGAGTTCCAAACAATTATATGCAAAAAATTTAGCACTTTAGTTATGCATGTAGGCTCATTACATCCAATCAGCTGACACCAAGAAAAATAGTATGTGCAAAACAGTACTAAGCTTACCAATACATCAAAGTTTAGGTTTAAGCAATGCCCCAATGATTTAAATTTCAGGCCCAATGCTTACCAGGGCTGTCTCTCATAACTGAATTTAAGGGTGTATCATTTCACACAAGCTCAAGAGCAGTTACATACCCCAGTGGGTTTGCAAGCATGAGCATAGGCAGCTGTTCGAATTTTTGACATCACAAAGTACTTCTCACCATAGATTAAACATTCCCTTATCTTTACATGACAGATCATTTGACTTTGGATCAACAAGGGCTTTTCATGGGTTGTAATGTGGCTTATTGGTAATGATTGTAAAGAATAAAAGGGGTAAAAAGGTGTGCGACCATGGATCCTCACGAACCCGTCGCAGCGATGCGCTCGCCTTTTAATGAAAATGTAGAGTTGTCACCCGGAGCTTTTGGTGACCTGGGAAATCGATATTTTGAGCACCTAAGTGCTAAATATGACTCTGATTTACCGGTCTTTGCCAAAGGCTCTAGGGTAGGGGCTTCGGTTATCGATCGGGAAGGGTTTAGGCACCCGATCAACCTGCACGTAGCGGTCTCTATCTATGGCCAAAAATAAAAATAAAACGGGCGGAGTTTCCCCTTGCCCGAAGGCAATACAGTCCTATCAAGCTTTGAGCCAAACCGAAATTTCGACGGCGTAACGGCTTGAATCCTTGGACGGAGGAGTCACCAAGAAGGTAGAGGAAGAGAGGGGTGAGCCGGAGCTCATGGGCCCTTGTTGCACCATGGAAGATCTTCGCTTTAGCGTGCTTCCGATGGCTCAAATGGTGTGAAAATGGGTTCTAATGCTAGGATTCAATAAAGTAGGGAGTGTAGAGTGAAGCTAGAGGCTAGGTTTTAGCTAAAAGGAGTGATCTAATGGTGGAAATGAACTGAAATAGGTGAGGTATGCATGCTGGAATTTTGAGAAAATATTGGCATTTTCTCTCACTAGGGTTCTCTCTTAAGCACTCTCTAATCCTTCAACAAAACTTCAACCCTTTGGGAAGAGGAGGGCCTCTCCATTTATAGAGAAGGGATGGGTTAGGGGCTTACTTAAGAGTTAATTGGTTTAGCAATTAGGTAATCCCCCATCTAAGGTTTTTTGGGTTTTCAAGGTCCTAGGGTTTTGGGAAACTGGTTTCAATGGCGGATGATGGGGTGAGACCATGGGTGACTTAAGGGTTGCCAATAAGCTCAAAGGGGGTGCAACCAATCTCAAGACACCCACCTCAACCAAGGGGATGGTCAAAGGGTCAAACTAGATGGAGGAAATTTGAACTACTGATGATAGTTATTGTAGCTAAATATATTATATCTGATTTAAAACGATAAATTCACCAAAATCAGGGGAGTTTTGAGAAGATGAAGCCCGTGGTGGGTCCCACCTATACTGGGCGTATATATTATATACGCCCGACCAAATTTTCCCCAAAATAGCCAGGCGTATATAATATACGCCTGACTAATCTGGGGTAAAAATGGCTGGGCGTATGTAATATCTACGCCTGAGTAGAAGTCCTATGATTTTATGTGAAAATTAAAACGGCCATAACTTTTGAACCGTAGCTCCAAATTGGGTGATCTTTAGCTTGTTGGAAAGCTAGAGAAGTCCTCTTTCCAAAGATATATAGCTCATCCTTGGTACTGGTCTGTGTGAAAGTTTGTAGCTCTCCTCCCATCAATCGCCAGAAGGGTTTAAGTTAGGTCTGGGAAGGGATTCCAGGGTGTAGGGGTGACTTCTAAGGATTGGGGGAATGGCTCTAAAGGTCTTAGGATGATTCCTACTGGTCTAGGTAGGTTCCTAAGGGTTCAGGGGGGTGCCATCGGGCCTTGGGCCGAATTTGGGTGTCTACAGATGCCCCTCTTTGGTATTCGATCAATAATGATTAAATGCCAAAGACAAGAGACATCCGAAGAGGTCCAAGGCACGTTTGATGGGTCTGCCTGGTTCAACTCAATTCTCAAACATTCATGGTGATGGTGAGTGTACGTAAGCCCTCTCATTTCGGGATATCGTCCGTACCTCAAGGCTAACAGTCCCCAAGTGCATTGCGACATTACTTGGCATAACTGCGATGGTCACAAAAAGTGTAAGCCCGCTAGCCAGGATATCGTCCACTTCCTGAGGGAAATTATAAATTTGTGATGTTGAGTGTTAATTTGAATCAGACAGCTCCATGAAATAGGATGATCGATCTATGCTTCAGAATTGAAGCGAAGCATACAAAGCGAAGGCCTTCAAACTGTGTCCAATCCTATGGAATATCGACAGCTCCATTGGATTGGGCACGGGTGCCCTTACCTAACTAAGGCTCAAAGTTTCTAGGTGAACCCATCAACCTTGAGGTTGCTTTAGCATAATTGACCCGAGTGGAGCGAATATTGATGTCGCAACACCTCTTGGGAATGCATGCTCATTTTCCGAGTAATTTTTTGTGTCATTTTCTGGATTTCCTTTTGTTTCGAGGCCTCTAAGCAGAGCTCGATGACCTCTGACAACTTTATTTTTGCACAACTCTTTAAGTGGATCAAATGCCAATTGATACGCTTTAAGAATGTGTGCGCTCTGTCAGGGATAGGTGCACCTGGGGGATGTGCTCGTTCCAGTGGTGAGGTGCCCCTGATTCACATGAACCGGAATGCCTTAACTCGAGACAAAGCTGAAAAGATCGGGCTAGAACCAAACATCCCTTGAAAGAGATGGCTAATTTCTAGCCTCCGTCCCTAATGAAATCACATCCTACTAACTATGCACAGACAGACACTCATCAGGGGCGATAAGCAGCAAATAGGCGCGAATAGAAGCCTCAACCCTAAGGTACAATTTACGAGGACAAACGACCATCCTGCGGATACCCAGACGCAAATGCGTACATTCAACAGGGACACCATGCCTATACAGGTTTTAAGCCTGTGTAAAAGGAAATAAAAAGGGAAAAGGGCCCTTTGGTCTGTATGTTTGCACATAGTTTGGTTGGTTGTAATTTCATTTTTGACGGGTCAGTTTCGACTAACAATGGACTTTTCTAATGGTCTGAAGTCGGGGGCACTCCTGGTCAACAGAGATCCGAAGGTGGATGACCAGAGTGAATGCCGGAAGGTGGGGTCAACCTACTCAAGGTTTTCACTAAGCAGCAACAAGTTGTTATTTCTTCTCCTTTTCTTTCTTCTTTTTTTCTTTTCTTTTTCTCTTTTCTCTTTCTTTTTTCTTTCATGTCAGATGGAGACCCTGGGCATGCTCAAACTGCCTTTATTTTTGCACGTATCATTAGGCGAATCAACTTGCCATGTTGATATACCTTAGGGACATGTGCATTCCGGTGATGAGTTCTTGGTTCGCCTGTCGGATCAGGCCTTGACTCTTACTGGGGGACTCTGTAGGGAACCGTGACCGGAGATGGGAAAAATTACCTGCCTGCCGGGTCAGGTACAAAATGTCTCTGCCTGAAACGGGGTTTGAGAGCTTTCGGGTGAACCCGATCATTCCGAATTGATTTAACACGGCTCTCGGAGTGGGGCAAACAAGCGTTGCGACGCTCGTTTGAGAACCAACATTGTATATATTACATTATTTTTTTCTTTTCATTATTTTTTGCTCTCTTTTTTTGATTTTGTGGGTGCATTAGGTGGGCGCCTACGGACCTAGATCAGCTTGTTGTAGCACGGGCCCATTGGGCCAATCGAAGGAAACTCGAAGGGTCATTTGGGGATGCATGCACCATGGCCGACGACACGTGGGCCTCGAAGGGGGGTCCGGATCGAGGTCTATAGCATACAAGGGGGGCCGTTGGGCCTTAGAATTGAAAAAGGGAGGTCGAGCAGTTTAAAAACTGCCATTTTTGGTCGGGCGTATATAATATGTACGCCTGACCAAAATCTGGCGAAAATTGGTCGGGCGTATATATTATATACGCTCGTCTAAAATCTAGCAGTTACGAAACTGCCCGAGCCCGAGCGCAAAAGGAGCCCCCCTTTTCAAATTCTCTCTTCCTCCCTCCTTTCTTCTTGAGTCCGGGACATCCCCTTAGGGTTTTTTCATTTGATTTGGCTTGAGTTCTATTACCGGCGGTCGCGGGTGTGGATCGAAAGGCGCTTCTCCTCCGCCGTTATTCATTTTTTCTCCCCCATTGAAGGTAACCATTACCTTCCCTTACTTTCCCTTTGCATTTTGATAATATTATTGTTTGATGCTTTTCTTTTTCTCTCTCTTTATTTTTTTGTGGTGAAATGTTTTTTTTTTTTCATTTTCATTTATACATATGTGATGCCTATGTTCCTTTTCTCTTGGTTTTGTTTTTGTTGTTTTCCTTAAGCCTATTTTTTTCATCTATCATTTATTCATCTCATCCTATTTTCTCTTTCTTTTTTGTTTTCGATGGATTAGTGCATCTTATTTGATGGATTGGTGCCTACACACACATGGGTTTTTTTTTTTTTTTTGTCCTTGTTTTTAGTACACACACACATCTCTTTTTTTTTTTTTGGATCGATATATATACATGGGGTTTTTTGTTTGGTTTTTTAGTACGTACACACACCTTTTTTGGTTCGGATCAGTATATACACATGGGTTTCTTTTTGTTTTTAGCACACACACACACCTTTGTTTTTTGGTTCGGATCAGTATATACACATGGTTGTTTTTTTTTTTGTTATTAGCACACACACACACACCTTTTTTTTTTTGGTTCGGATTAGTATATACACATGGTTGTTTTTTTTTGTTATTTCTTTTGGGATTAGTGTATATATACATTTTTTCTTTCTTCCCTTTTTTGTTGGCAACCTTCTCATATGCCGATGCGTCTAATATTTTCAGGATGTCTGGTGACGAAGGGCATGATCGGCAAGAAGGGCCGGAGATGGCCTATGGCCCCCGTGGGGAACAGTTCAATGTGTCTTAGCTCTCTTCCTAGCCTTGGTATGAGATGCAAGGCGAGGCCGCCCACACTGGCCTCCTCTATTGCCAGCACACCCATATGTCCAACTTCAGGATCGTTGGTCAGGTAAACAGATGGGCCCCCTCCTCCTTTCCGCTTTTGTTTTCCTTTGATGCCCTCATTATATCTCCCTGCCCCTATCTGATTGATGCCTTCTGCTTGCAGCCCCTGCCGCACATTATGTTCCAAGGCGGTTGGTTTGACCTCCAGTGTCTTGTGCTTTACCTTCCCCCAGTGGTGAAGGACCTACTCACTGCTGCCGGTTTTGAGGACTTCATTTCGTGCCCCGCTGTAAGAGCTGATACGGCCTATTTAAAGGCACTAATAGAGTGTTTTCGCCCCGAGACGATGACATTCCACATGGCCGTGGTAGAGATGGCCTTCACACCGGTGGACTGGTCTATGATCACTGGGTCCGTATCGGAGGGGTGCCCGTGGTACCTACCCGCACACCGGGTAGGGAGGAGGTGATTCAACTGCTAGGGGCTTACCCGTCCTCAGGGAACGTTCGGGGCTCAGAGGTCAAGCTATCCTGGTTGGTTGATCAGTTTGGGCCTAATGAGTTGGTGGACCAGGGGCAGCCTGACATGGACATTTACATCGAGCCTACGTGCGCACTTATGCTGGCCCGCTTCTCCTTACTGTTCCTCCTGGGCAAGACTCTCCTCTCCAACACCAGTGGAGGGCGAGTCTCTTTGTCCCTGCTCAGCCTAATGGTGAACTGGGAGACCGTGCGTCGATTCGATTGGGGCGACGCTGGCTATGCCGTACTCATGTCCAGCCTAAAGCGGGCCATTCTTGGGGAGTCTAGCTCCATTGTGGGTTTCTGGCCTGCCATTGAGGTATTTTATCTTTTGGTTTTAGTTTATTCAATTTTCTTTTATAGCATACCTGTCCTCATCTACCTGCTTTCTCAGGTCTGGGGGTACCTTCACTTTCAACCGGGTCGCCCTCTGCTTCAGTCTGACATTGCTACATTCCCCCTCATGAGTAACTGGCACGTGGGTCGTCGTCGGGACGTAGGTATGAAGCAGTTAGAGTTAGGATTGCGCTCTCAGTTTGACCTGTTGATCCCAGAGCAGGTAAAGCGATTCCCTGTTTGTAAATTTGACAGCTCAGCTTCTGTGTGCTAGGGGTTCTGATCAAATGTGTGCATCCCCTTCCGATTTTCTCTTCTTTTGTAGGTCATCCTCGACCCTTACATAGGATCTCCCTTCTGGAATTTGGCCTCGGGGTCCTTCGCTTTTGTCGGACCGTCAGATCATCTTTCTACGGGTCCCGGACTAGGGCCTACTATTTAGGGAGAGAGGTTCATCAAGATCGCCTCTCTTTGCCGTGCCCCAAGCTCCTCCCCGCCGATGTGTTGGCCCCAGAGGGCTCCATTGATGAGCTCACGCTCACTTTCTTCATCATGGGGTTCCTATCGATGACCTTTCTCCCGCCTCGGGGTATCACCTTGGTACGACTCGCCTCTATCATTTCTCGCTCCGCTCGTCTCGGTGCTAACTTTTTAGCTTTTGGCGGGCCGCGATCTCAGGTAATGCCCATTTTCTTCTTCCATTCAGCAGCTTTCATGTGGTTACTTTGATTGACCTGTCGCCCTTAATGATAAAATGTTTCTCACTACAGTTTGAGCAGGGCGGCTACTCAGAAGAGGGGGAAGAGGAGGCCGTTCCCTATGATGCAACAGGTGTTGGACCTTTCGATCCTTCCGGGGCTGGTGCTTCTGGCGTGGCTTCAGGTGCTGGACGCTCTGACCCTTCTGGTGCCGGTGCTTTTGGTAGCTCGCCCGTCGAGGTCTAGGGGACCTTCAAGCGCCTGGATGATGCCTTTTTGTCACGCATGTGTGACGTGGCTGAAAAGGCACGAATTTCTGCTGAAGCTATCCAGGTCCCACCTCTCGAGTTGATTCCTGGGGTAATTTCTATCTTGTTGCTATGTTCTTGTTCCTTTCTCCCGAATTATGCTGATGGCCTATGTGACTAACACCTCCTTTTCCTTATCGGCCAGGATTATGAGTCGGCAGTGAGTCAGGCCGAATACTACCGTAATCTTGTTGGGCTTAGGGAGACCGAAGTGGTGAGTGAATGCTGGCCCAACCTAGTCATTTTCCTTGTTTACTTTCCACCTGTTTCTCTATCTGATGGCTTTTGGTGTGCCTCTGCAGCGTGCACATGAGAAGGAGTCACGCGCCTTGCTTAGCCGTATCTCTCAGGCGTGGACTCGAGTGGGGGAGACCTGCACATTTCAAAGTGAGAGCCGGCGCCGGAAGAAATCGAAGGGAGCTGCCCAGGAGTAGTTTTTTTTCTGAAAAAGTGGACACAATGAGACAATTTAGACTTTTGATTTACATGGGATATATAATAACTTTAGACAACAACAGTCTCTTTTTTTTTATGGCTTTATAATTTTCATGGTTCATGCGACTGTTTTATTTGGTTATCTCTTTGCTTTGGTGGTTTCCTTTCTCTTTTTCTTGCTTGGAATGGACTGGCACCTCTCCAATGATGAGGTTGATCATGCAGGTGACTCTCCGTATGTGACCTACGGGCGGCGCCACCCGGGTGTTTCTCATGGGTGTGTGGCATGGCAGCCCATGTGCGCTCTTGCGACGAAAAGGTGGGCCAAAATAAACTACGTTCCTCCTTGGGAAAAGAAATAAAACAATGTGAGGGGGGGGCCTTACCAGCCCCGGCTTAAACTGGGCGTATATAATATATACGCCAGGCCAACATTCAGCAATCAATAGCTGGGCGTATATATTATATACGCCTGACCAATCCTCAGTAAAAATGGTCGGGCATATATATTATATACGCCAGGCAAAAATGATTCACAATTTGCCTTGGCGTATATAATATATATGCCTGCTATAGATTGAGCTCAACGGGCTCCTTATAACCCGCGCCTGGTCCCCCCCTTGTCTCCTCTTCTACTTTGGTTTGGCTGTTTTGCCCCTCCTTTTATTTTCTTTCTTTCCCCTCTTTTTCTAGCGGGCCCATCGTCATATATTGACCAATTTCACAAAGAACATCTTTGTACGCCGATGGACCTGCCTTCAAAAGGGGGCCCAAGCTTTTATATGGGGCCCGGTATACTTCCCTGTTTGAACCCGGGGCCCAGCTTTTTACAAAAATGGCATGATAGTTTGGCTGAGAGCGAGCTTGCTATTTTGAATGGCGTCGGGTTGTCCCGCCTTTCCTCTCTTCTCGCTGTTCCCCTGTTGCCCAACCTACTACAGGTAGCTTTGGCATCATTGGACCATAGGGCCCATGTCTTTGAATTTGGGTCTAGGGAGATGACCCCAACTTTGGAAGAGCTAGCCTCCATCACTGGCTTGAAGATGCATCGAGGCCTTTCCAAAGTAGTGCCCAAACCGAGGTATGCAAAGGCGGTCCATGCAGTCCTTGACTTAAAAAAGGGTGGATACGAGAAATGTTTCACCGGAGGGCCCACCAGGTGTTCGGTGAAATTCCTGAGAGAACTTTTCGGTGACTCGAGCCTTCGAAGGTTGCCTATTCGAGATCCCTTCAATGTGAAGGCCTTTGCCCTTTATTTGCTGTCGGAAGTTCTCTTCTTCACTGGGGGTGAGAGCTTTTCCCTTTGACTATGTGATGTTTTGACCGAATTGGAGGGAGGTCGCTCATTGGTACACCTGGTCCTGGCGGAGATGTATCAAGGCTTCGATGTTGCGGCCTCGAGCCGGGTTGGGATTCTCAGTGGGAGCCAGCTCCTTGTTCAGATCTGGTTAGGAGAGCATTTGGCTATCATGAGGCCTGTGCCGAGATTCTGCTTGATTAGAGGGGATGTGGCTCGGGGTTTTCTGATCCGGAGTTCGAGACTGCCTGGTGGGAGCATCGAGGAACTGGCTGTCATCTGCGTAGCTGACCTGGCGATTTCCCTGGATGGACGGCACCTTTCCGATTGTCCACTCTCGGGATTGTGAGGGCATCACACTTTTGGGGTTGACTGGCAGCACCTACTACTTCCCATCTCGGGTGCTCCGTCAGTTCGGGTATACTCAGCATGTGCCGTGTGCCACGAGGCCACCCTTGTGCTCTCTAATATTCTCTCGAGGTTCTCTTAGTGATCTTGATCGCATAACGGCCCTCTGGGAAACCCACCAATCGGTGCATATGTGTAGCTTAGTCCAGGGGCGTCTCCCAAGATTCTGAGGTTGGTGGTATCGAGGATTACCTACTCCTAGCCCAGCTTCGGTAGATGTGGTAGAGACAGGACCCTGGCCATGTAAGGAAGCAATGCATCGGACTCGGATCGAATCCCTTTTCGTAGAGAGGCTGGCTTTGATCGAGGCTTTGGAGAAAGAAAGGGTCTGATATTGCGGAGGTGAGAGCTGCTACAGCCGAGAGCGAGGTTCTTCAGTTATCGGTCTTTGATCGAGTCTCATGATCAAAGGCTTCAGAGGCGAAGAGTCTTCTGGTAGGTGGATGTCGATCGAAATGCCCGCGAGGACTCCACCTGCGAGATTAGCGCTTTGAAGCGTGCCCCCCGCCCTTGACCTGTTCCTGCACATATCATAGATCATATACACGGGGGGGAAAGCCCCCTAACAGAGATCTCTTTTTGGGTTATCTTTTTCTATTCTTTTTTTTTTTTTTTTTTTCATGTATATACAGCTATATACATTTTGGGTTTTGTTTTTTGTTATAAAGAAAGCAGCAAAATAGAAAGTGTGTCATGTCGTTATCTTTTTGGGACGTGATACTTAGCAGGCAACACTTGTAAAGAAAGGGAATGAACTCTATACATCCGCTCTTGTTTTTCCTTTTGTAATTCTGCAATGTAAGACTTTTTATGGAGATTTTCTCTTTCACCTAGTGGGGGGTTTTTTTTTGGAAAAGGGAAATCTATTTTCTTCTTTTTTTTGTTTTTGGAATTTTCTCCTCCACAGTGTGAGGCTTTTTATGGGAAAGGGAAATCTATTATCTTTTTTGGAATTTTCTCCTCCACAGTGTGAGGCTTTTTATGGGAAAGGGAAATCTATTATCTTTTTTTGGAATTTTCTCCTCCACAGTGTGAGGCTTTTTATGGAAAAGAAAAATCTATTATCTTTTTTAGAATTTTCTCCTCCACAGTGTGAGGCTTTTTATGGGAAAGGGAAATCTATATCTTTTTTGGAATTTTCTCCTCCACAGTGTGAGGCTTTTTTATGGAAAAGGGAAATCTATTATCTTTTTTGGAATTTTCTCCTCCACAGTGTGAGGCTTTTTTATGGAAAAGGGAAATCTATTTTCTTTTTTGGAATTTTCTCCTCCACAGTGTGAGGTTTTTTATGGGAAAGGGAAATCTATCATCTTTTTTAGAATTTTCTCCTCCACAGTGTGAGGCTTTTTTATGGAAAAGGGAAATCTATTTTCTTTTTTAGAATTTTCTCCTCCACAGTGTGAGGTTTTTTATGGGAAAGGGAAATCTATTATCTTTTTTGAAATTTTCTTCTCCACAGTGTAAGACTTTTTATGAAAAAGGGAAATCTATTTTCTTTTTTAGAATTTTCTCCTCCACAGTGTGAGGTTTTTTTATGGAAAAGGGAAATCTATTATCTTTTTTGGAATTTTCTCCTCCACAGTGTGAGGTTTTTTATGGGAAAGGGAAATCTATTATCTTTTTTGGAATTTTCTCCTCCACAGTGTGAGGCTTTTTTATGGAAAAGGGAAATCTATTTTCTTTTTTGAAATTTTCTCCTCCACAGTGTGAGGTTTTTTATGGTAAAGGGAAATCTATTATCTTTTTTGAAATTTTCTTCTCCACAGTGTGAGGCTTTTTTATGGAAAAGGGAAATCTATTTTCTTTTTTGGAATTTTCTCCTCCACAGTGTGAGGTTTTTTATGGGAAAGGGAAATCTATTATCTTTTTTGGAATTTTCTTTTCTTTTGTGATGCCGATAACCACAAGGCCAAACCAGCGGGTCCTATTTTGAGCATGGTCGAACCCTGTTGGTGAGGCACAGGTTTTTTTCCTTTAAACATGGGAAAGGTCAGCTGCCCTGGGATTGGTTCAGTCCTCTGTCTTTCCCTTTGGTCATGCGTCCGACACTGCGGTAGAGATGACATACTTGATTGGGATCCGATCCAATTTCCAACATGAGTGGCCCATCAAAGGGGAGAAGAGGCTCAAGGGTTCCAAACAAAAGCAGGCAGGCTAGGACTGATCTTCTCCTAATCTCTCTTTTCTTGACATTTTTGCTCATAGCGCCCAAGACAGGTTTTCGCCATGCCTGTCATCCCTGTTTTTACCCGTAGTGCCCTTTCGGGTTTTCACCGCATCCATGGGTTCGCTCTCTGACCCCAGGTGCCCTTTCAGGTTTTCACCTGGTCCGCGTGAGTTCGTTGTTTTTACCCGTGGCGCCCTTTCGGGTTTTCACCACGTCCGTCTTACTTTGAACTCAAATTAATTTTCTTCTCTTTTTTTTCTTCTTTTCTTTTTCTTTTTTTTTTTTCAAGAACTAGAAAGCCACGACATGGGCGTCGATTCCGTCATAGCCGGCTGATTGAAGTTCTGTGTGGTTTGTTAACTCGGCTTGTTCTGATGCAGTAGATGTTATAACCGCTTGTGGACCTTAAAGAGGGCTTTCTTCCGGGTTGTAATGTGGTTGGGGTTCAAACAGGTTGGGTTTTTATGGGGATTTGGATCTAAGTTTGGAGTGATTTCTAGATTCGGGGACTCCTTTTCCAAAGGCTTTTTATGCCCCAGTCATCATTCATTTATTTTATTTTATTTTTTATTTTTTTTGGGTACCCCTCCTTTTCTTTGTTGTTTGGATTTTTCCTCCCTCCTTTCTTCTTTTTTTTGGAATTTTGGGTGGGGTATATGAAAGAAATGGTTGTTGGCCCGAGGTGTGTAGCAAAAAGGGGTGAAGGTTTTTAGGGAATATTCTTTTGGGCCACTTGACTTTGAAATGATGGCCTCTTTTATGGAGCCCTTAAGTGGTCACGCATCTACTTTTATCAAAACTTACCTTGTCCCAAGACCTATGAGTAGAACTTACGGAGGTATCCAGCATTGATGGGCTCAGGAAAGTGGTCTCCGTCCATGGTGGCGAGGTGAACAGCGTATCCCGACAGAACCTCTCGGGCGACGTAGGGTCCTTCCCAATTTGGCCTAAACTTCCCTCTCGGATCAGCGTGGAGAAACGAAAAAATTTTCTTCAGTACAGTGTCTCCTACCTTCAGATCTCGGCCGTGGACGCGCTTATTGTAAGCACGTGCAATTCTCCTCTGATAGACCTGAGTATGGCATCAGGCTAGGAGTCTTTTCTCGTCAATCAAGTTAGCTATTCAAAACGGGCTCTTTCCCTCTCAGCTTCAGGTAGATGGTATTATAAAAAGATATGGAGTGACGGTACCTCGACCTCAATGGGTAGCACGACCTCGGTCCCATACATAAGGGAGAATGGTGTTGCCCCTGTTGCGGTGCGGATAGACGTTCTATAGGCCCAATCTCGGTAAGTAACTACCATCTTCTCCAGGATGCGGATCAGAGTTTTGATGGCTGCCTCCACAGCTCCATTCGTCTGAGGCCTGTACGAGGATGAACGATGATGCTTGATCTTGAACCTCTCACACAAGGCCCGGATGCGCCTATTAGCGAAATTAGTGCCATTATCAGTGATGATATCTTTGGGTACGTCGAATCTGCAAATGATGTTGTTCTTGATGAACTTCTCAACATGGCTAGCCTTAATGCTCGTATAGGAGGCCGCCTCTACCCATTTTATAAAGTATTCCACAGCGACGAGGATGAATTGATGTCCATTGGAAGCCTTAGGATTGATCTTGTCGATGACGTCGAGACCCCAGGTGGCGAACGGCTGAGGGGTGGCCATCTTTGTGTCAATGGTGGGCGTGTATTATTTGGAGTGCTCTTGGCATTTGTAGCACCTCTGTACGTGCTTGCAGCAATCAGTCTCCAAAGTAGTCCAAAAGTAACCTTGCCTTAGAATTTTCTTAGCGAGCATGTGACCACTGACGTGGGCTCCGCAGACCCCTTCATGATCTCAATCGCTTGTTTCTGGGTTAAGCATTGGAGCAGAATATTGTCTTGAGACCGTCTATACAGGAGATCGCCGCAGATGACATAGTTTGTTGCCAATCACTGGATGGTGCGTTTGTCTACCTTTGATGTTCCTTCTAGGACAGTTCGGGTCTCGAGGAAATTCTTGATGTCTGAGAACCAGGGTGGTTCATCTTCTATCTCCGTAGGTCCTTCGATCAGGTGACAGAAAGCCAGTTCACTCCTCTGCTCTATCATGATCGGCTTCATCACCACTCCATATGGAATCTCAACCATAGAGGCCAGGGTAGCCAGGGCGTCAGCAAACCGATTTCTTGCTCGTGGCACATAAGAGAAGGTGACTTCCTCAAAGCAAGTTATCAAATCCTCCAGATGTTAATGGTATGGGATCAGTTTCTCATCCTTGGTCTTCCAATCCCCATTGGTTTGGCATATAATTAACTGTGAATCTCCAAAGACCCTAAGGTGAGTTATATTTAGATCAAGAGCACTTTGTAAACTAGTATGTCTGGGCCTCATACTCGGCCATATTGTTGGTGCATGGGAAGTTCAATTTGATTGAGATGGGTATATGGGATCCTTTCGGCGAGATAAGAATGGCGCCAACTCCTTGGCCCTCAACATGCGATGCCCCATCGAAGTGCATTACCCAGGGCTCCTCTATTTCCTCTGTATCTTCGTCGGTCATGAACAAAATGTCTTCATTGGGGAATTCGGTCCTTAGAGGCTCATAGTTCAGCAGAGGGTTCTCAGCAAGATGATCGGCGAGTGCTTGCCCCTTAATCGACTTCTGGGTGACATAAGTAATGTCAAACTCGGATAGGAGTAGTTGCCATCGTGCGGTTCGGCCAGTGAGAGCAGGTTTCTCGAATAGGTACTTCAACGGATCCATCCGTGCTAGAAGTAGAACGGCCTGGAATAACAGGTAGTGTCGAAGTCTCTGAGCAGCCCAAACGAGCCCCAGGCATGCTTTCTCCAGATGAGAATAGCGCGTCTCGTAATCAATGAATTTCTTGCTTAGGTAATAGATGGCCTGCTCTCTTCTTCCCGTCTCATCATGCTGTCCTAACACACAGCCCATGGAAAACTTCGATCGTGGACAAGTACATTATCGTGGGTCTATGTGTAAAGTGGTACCAATACGGAGGTTTTAGGAGATAACCTTAATCTTGTCGAATGCACCGGCAAATATCATTCCATTCAACCGGTGAGTCCTTTACTTTGAAGATTGGTGCGCATATCAGAGTTAACTGTGCGATGAATCGGCTGATGTACTGGATCCTGCCTAAAAAGCCTCTGACTTCCTTCTCTATAGATGGTGGTGGCATTTCAGTGATAGCCTTGATCTTAGTCGGATCGACCTCGATCCCTCTCCTACTGACAATAAAGCCCAATAGCTTTTCGGACATAGCGCCAAACACGCATTTCTGGGGATTCAATCGCAATCTGTATTTTCTCAACCTCTCGAATAGCTTCTGAAGGTTTAGCAAATGGTCCTCCCTTTCTGGTGATTTGGAAATCATGTCATCGACGTATACTTCGATCTCTCGGTGCATCATGTCATGGAACAGGGCCGTCATTGCTCTTTGATAGGTTGCCCCAGCATTCTTCAGCCCGAATGGCATCACTTTATAGCAGAAGGTTCCCCAGGGGGTAATGAACGCTGTCTTCTCGCGATCAACCTCTGCCATCCTTATCTAATTGTATCCTGAGAATCTATCCATAAATGAGAGCATTCCATGCTTTGCGGTGTTATCGACCAAGATATCGATGTGTGGTAGTGGGAAATCGTCCTTAGGGCTCGCCTTATTGAGATTTCGGAAGTCGATACACATTCAAACCTTTCCATCCTTCTTTGGTACGGGGATGATATTGGCCAGCCACTGTGGGTACTTGGATACCATGAGGAAACCTGCATCATACTGTTTAATGACCTCATCCTTCACCTTTAACATACATTCGGGTCAGAGTCGTCTCAGCTTCTGTTTCACCGGCTTAACATTGGGGTAGAGTGGCAACTCATGCTCAACCAGATCGGTATCCAAACCAGGCATGTCCTCATACGACCATGTGAAGACATCTTGGTATGACCGAAGGAAGTCTATCATACCTTCCCTCTCCGCAGGGGACAGCGACATTCCGATTTTAGTGATTCTGGGGGCCTCTGTGGTGCCCAAATTGACGTCCTCTGTCTCTTCGACGATCGGGGTAGGGCCATGCTCAAAATCGACAAATTGTTTGAGGAGCTCATTGGGGAGCTCGTCGGTTTGGCCTTCCTCGTCCAGACTCGTGACTCCTACCTCTTCTTGTATTTCTACAGGGGAGGGGTTGGCTTCACATGGGACGGGTATCATGACATTGATTTTAATTTTATTGGGAATTTTAAAGGACAATATTTTTGGAATTGGTATTTTTTCTATTTTTATGATCTTTTGTATTTTTTCGGAGGTCAGCCCCTGGCGAGGTGGATCTCTATATATACAAGGTAGAGTGGTCCAAAGGCTAACCTCACTTTTTACAGGTTTTTTTTTTTAGAGTCGATGTCGTTTTCACAGCATTCGGCAGCTCTCAAGAGTTGGGGCAAGGATGCCCAGTTACTCACCTGCGAGGCTTGGCCTTTACCTCTCTGATCGGGAGCGACATCGGTAGGCTTTTGTATTTCTTCCCTCAAAATATTTACAGAGGGATCCTCCGGGACCTTGTCTTCTACGATTAGGAGGGGCCCAGAGTGGTTAGTGCTGGAGTGAGGGGTGGATCGGGGAACTTCTTCCGCAAACAAGGAAAGGGCAGCTAAGTCCATTTCGAAGTCTGGGGGGATGATGTAGGGATTGGTGGGGTGGATTGAAGTAGGCTTATGTGGGGTTACCCTCGTCTCCCTATTCAGATCAATTTTTACTACCCCGGCTCTCACAAAGGTTTCACGGATGTGGGGGCGAGCGTGAGGTTCCTCTTCTAAGATGATTCCTCTAGCCTTGGCGGCTGTTGTGGCTCTCATCTTTTCCTTGGCTTCTCTGACTTCCTCTTCTCTGGGCCTATAGCCTAAGCCGAATTTAGTTTGTTGCCCCTTGGCCTTGACGGGGTCTCTTCTTCCTTGAAGGCGTGGGCCCAGTCCTTTCCCTTTGATATTTGTCATGGAGCATGAACACAGCTGCGTCCATTCCTCCTTCATTTTTATCCGGGGTCTTTTCAGTTGATTCGAGGGTAACATTTGAGAAGTCATACTCAAACCGATGGAGATCGGTGTCCTCAGTTGTGTGCGGTATGTTCAGCACTTTCGGATTCTCAATGTGCAGAGCGCTCTTCCCCATGTCCTCTCTGCTCTCACCTATGATGGTGACAATTTTTCCTTCTGAGATGAATCGGAGCTTTTGGGGCAGGGTAGATGGTATTGCTCCGAGCTTATGTATCCGGCCCAGCAATGATTGAAGGTAGACTTGATGTCCATTACTTGAAAGGGGGTGGTGAAGGTTTGCGGTTCGAGGATCAGGTCAAGGTCTACTTCTCCTATGATTTCCCTTCTAGTGTTGTCGAATCCCCGTGCGCTTGATATGGATGGCCGGAAGGTGTCGGGGTTCGACCCAATTTTGATTGCCGTCCTTAGAGGGCATACGTTCAACGCCGACCCGTTGTCGATCAGGACCAATGGTACCACCAAGTTCCCTACTTCCACTATTATATTCAGGGGTTTAGAATGGTCATTCCCCTTGATCGGTATGTCTGCATCGGTGAAAGAGATGGCGTTTGGGGCCAACACTTGCCCTATTATTTCCCCTACTTCATTCGGAGTTACATGGGTGGAGACATGCGCGTCCTTGAGCGCTCCCATTAGGACTTGAAAGTGGAGTGGAGACGTGATTAACAAATCCCACACAGTAATATGCGCGGGTGTTCTCTTGAGCTGTGTCTCCAGTATATGCTCCCTGGCCATTTTTTCAAAGGGCTTTCCTGTGGCCTGTTCTTTCTTCTTTTCTTCTCCTCTGACTGCTCCTGATGCTTCTGGTTGGGCAGAAATCCGGCCCGATCGGGTAACGAATTCAACAGCCTCTTCTTGGTTACACCCGGCATTCATGTTCGTTTGTTCATAGCTCAATGGTACCTGATGCGGGTCATAAGCAGGTTTTGGGATGAGAAATGGAGTGCGTGAGGATTCTAGGGAGGATTGGGCCGGATATACTGGTTTCTCGGGTCCGACCAGGTTAACTCCAATGGGGGGTGGAATGGTAGTGGGGGGACTTGACAGAATTGGAGTTATGGGCACGGAGGGGGCTTGTACTGGTGTTACCTGGGCATGGTAGGACCAGTGGTGATTGGGTGATGAGGGGATTGGGTGAGGGGTTGCTTGTCCGGGTGGCGGTGGAGTTGGGTTAGGGCCAAAATAGCGAAGGGATGGCGGGAGTGTGACTGGGCTGGAGGGATGGGGAGACGTTTGAGGTGTGGTGGGTGCGGGGTGATAGGGATATGAAGGGTTTGTATATGGGGAGGTCTGATGGGATGGTGATGGGTTTGTGGATGAAGTGGGGTAAATTGAGGACGATGGAGTTGTGCATCGAGTGGGATGGTTTGGATATGGCGGGGTAGTGGGTGGAATGGGGGGGTATAAAGGGTTTGTGGCACGGTGGGATGATGAGTGTTTAGTAGATGAAATGGGATAGATTGGGGATGATGGAGTTGTGCATGGAGTGGGTTAATTCGAGGGCGATGGAGGGGTGTATGGGGTAAATTGGGTGGTGGGATTTGAAGGTGCGTATGGAATGGGGTATCTTGGGGATGGCGGAGTAATGTATTGGGTGGAGGGACTTGAGGGTGTGTATGGGGTAGGATAATATGGGGATGGCGAAATTGCGTAAGGAACATGATGATTTATGTGTGACGGAGGGGTGTATGGGGTAAATTGGGTGTGGGGTGGATATGCGTATGATTGCGGCGGGGCTATGCCTGTTTGGATTTGATAGGCGGGAGCGGGGGTGGAAAAATACTGCCCTAAATCTAAGGGCTCCTCTTGGCAAGCTGGTGTGGGAAAATAATCTGCAAGATACAGTGGCTCGATCACCCCAATAAATAGTTCATCTTCGTTCGGCCTGGGGAGTGAAATTTCCTCCTGATTGCTAATATAATCTGAAGGGTCAAACTCTTCTTCTTCTTCCTCTATCCAATGTATGTTAGGCCTGGGGCCTCCTAGGTGCGGTGGTAGAGGGGCTTGATGGATATTCTGGTTCTGCCCTTGGGGAAGTGGCGGGGGTATGATCTTTCCCACCTCTATCAGATCTTGGACCGTGTGCTTTAACAGGAAGCACCGGTTTGTAGGGTGACCCGGTCCCTGGTGGAAATTGCAATGCAGATTCAGATCATAATTCCTTGGTATTGGGTCGGGTGGCGAGCGAGGTTGGATTAAATTGACCAGGCTTTTCTGTAGTAACACCGGCAGTAAGACACTCAAGGATTGCTCCAACGGGGTGAATACTCGTTCAAAATGTGCTTTCATCTGTTCCGGGGTAAACGGGGCTCTTGGTCGTTGCTTGGCCTTGGTAATGGTTTAAAACGGGTCAGGGGTGTTTGTGTAACCTGGAGTTGTATCGGGGGGGCGTTGGTATTGGCCTAGGGGTAAACAATGTTTTGTACCTCTGTCCCTGGTCTTCTTTCAATTCTTGGTTCGACGGCTTTTCGAACCCCGGTGGCCCCATTGGCCACATTCCTTCCTAACCTGCCCTCTCTAATGGTGTCTTCACAACGATTGGCATTTCGGACTAGATTAGCAAAACTTGATTGCTGCTGATATACTAAAAAATCTGTGATGACTGAGAGGGCTCCCTTGGTTATCAATTCAATCTGCTCATCATTAAGAATCCGATGAGTTACCTGAGCGGCTAAGGCCCTCCACCTCCCTAAGTAAGCACTGAATGTTTCATCATGTCTTTGCTTTAATCGGGCCAAGTCCGACTTCCTTGGTTCTATGTCCATGTTATAGGCATATTGTTCTTGAAATAAGCGTGTCAGTTCTTTCCAATTTTTTATCATGGATGGTTCCAGGGATGTGAACCATCTCAGTGTTGGGCCTGTCAAACTCTTCTAGAATACTTTGATGAGGAGTCGTTCATCTCCGCCATACTGGCACATATCCCCGCAGTAAGGTTTCAAGTGGGCGATGGGATTGCCAGTGCCATTATACTTATCAAATGATGGCATCTTGAATTTCTGTGGCAGGGGGACGTCAGAGAACAGACATAAGTCTGAAAAGTCTGTCGAGTGTAGTTCCATTCCTCCCATCTTCATCAACTGCTTCTGTATTCTGTCTATCTGTTCTTTCAGCTGCTCTGGTTCCTTTGAGACTGTGGTGGGGACCGCTTCCCCCTAATTTGGTTCGACCCTAGGTGTGATGATGGTGGGCCCGGGAGGGTTAAAACTGGCAGTTCCTCCACTGTTGCGAATCTCATCCTCCTCGTACTGTTGGTCGTGGTATTGGTGAGGGGCGAGCTATGCTATTTGGACTTGGGGGTGATGGGTTGGATGACTTGGTGGGGCCATATGGTTTGTAGGGGATGAGAAGGGATAAATGGGGAAGCGTTTTGTGGGCAAGTGATGTAGTGAGTTGGGTGCATGTTCTGGGGGTGATGGGGGTGTGATTGAGATGGTGGGATGTTGTGGCTTTGAGGAATGGGATGGATTGGATTTCCCGTTGGAGGTGGGATGGGGGCGTAAGGGGTATAGGTGAATGAAGGGTTTTGGTGGGGGGGTATGGGGTTAGTGAATGAGCGTTTTTGGGTTTGATGGTTTTGGAAGGCTCGAGTCGACAGGCCCTGGGCTTGGGTGTGGGGATTAATATGACTTTGGGCCAATGGGCCTTGTTGAGTTTGGGCTACTGGGCCATGAGGGGGCTGGGTTTGGGTCCATGGGCCCTGGGTTTGAGTTTGGTAGGTATGGGTCCATGGGCCCTGGGGGGCTTGGACTTGGGTCTGGGTCTGGTGGGCTTGGGCTTGGGTCCATGGGTTTTGAGGCTCTTGGGTCTGGGCCTGGATTTGGTGGGCTTGGGCTTGGGCCCATGGGTTTGGAGGGTGTTGGGTCTGGGCCTGGGTTTGGTGGGTTTGGGCTTGAGCCCGTGGGTTTGGAGGTGTTTGGGCTGGGGCCTGGGCTTGGTGGGTTTGGGCTTGAGCCCATGGGTTTGGAGGTGTTTGGGCTGGGGCCTGTGCTTGATAAGCTTGGGCTTGGGCCCATGGGTTTTGAGGGTTTTGGGCCTGGGCCCATGTCTCTAGAGGTGTTTGGGCTCGGGCCCATGGATTTGTGTGGGTTTGGGTCTGGAATTGAGGTGGGGGATTTTGGGAGGTATGGACGATGGGTGGTTGGGCATGGTTAGGAGGGAATGGGGTATGGAGGTTTTGGAAATTTGGATGCAGGGTTTGAGAGGTAGGGTTGCGAGAAGCAGCCCATAGGGCATACATCGTTCTCATGTCCTCCATCGAGGGCATGGACTTAGGTGTGAGATTGGGGGGTGATGGATCACTTAAGGATGGAGGTGGTTGGGAGAAATTGGGCATGACCTGGGTAAATGGGGGGGTATGTTGGGATGTGGATGGGCCATGTGGTGGGAATGGTATGTGAGATGGAGTGGATGGGATGTAGGATATTGGGGGCATGGGTGATGAGAGGGATGGAAGGTGGGAAGTAGGCGGGGGATGGGACTCCCTGGGGGGTCTTTGGAAGTATGGGGATGCGGTAATGGTGTTTGGATGGGAGATGGGGATGTAAGGATCGGTTGGGAAATGAGGGGTTTCAGTAGGGGATGAAAAAAGGGGTATGTTGGGGGAATGTAAGGGAAGGGGATGAGGTGGAGGTGAACACGGGCTCCCCAAATGGGCCTGTGATATCGAACCTGGCTTGGGTGAAGGTGTCGGAGACCGGGTCTTCTCCTATACGGGAATGGGAAGGGGATGATGGTGGAGATGTATCAGCTCTTGACATGATTCGCTGACAAGTGTTGTATTGATGTCGCGGATAAGGGCCGAATACCTTCCTGGTTCTTCTCCTACGGGCCGAGTTTGAGGTCGCCGTAGTGCCGGTCACACCAAGGTATATTTTTTTTCTTTGTGTGTTTTTTTTTTTTGGGTTTTGGAAAATAATGATGATTTTAATTTTTTATTTTTGAAAAGTGAATTTTGATTTTTGATTTTGATTGATTTTTCCTTTTTTTTTTTTAAGGTGGATTTTTTGAAGGTGAGGATTTTCTTTCTTTTTTTTTTCAAATTGCAATTAACTCCCCTCTACTTAGATGAATGATGACCTAGTGCCCAGGGTCAACTCCCGTTTCGGGCGATATATGTACCTTTAGTAGGTCCCACGGCGGGATCTGACACACTTCGGAAGAAGAGAAAGGGAACCCTTTCGTTCTATTGAAGGCGAGGGAATCCACGCAAATGTCCCGATCCCCCGGAGCAAATCAATAAGAAGTCGCCTTCTTTTGACTGGGCAGGGGCATATTGGGTGTGGGTGTTAGAGAATGTGGGAGGCTACCGCGGACACTAATACCGCTAATCGGGGAATTGGGGTGGTGGATTGGGCCTCGTGTCGTTCTCCCAAGATATATCGGCGATATATTATACACGCCATTCAAAAAGTATAGATTTGGTGGCGATATATTATATACACCGCTTAAATATGGGGATTTTGGCGATATATTATATACTAATTGGGGCTTTTGGGCGTATATATTATATACGCCGGGCAAAAGGTTCTGTTTGACAGTGGACAGCAAGCCCGAATGTGGGTCTTTGAACTGGTTTCTTGGGAGAAATGCTCCCGGGGACTGCTGTGTTTGTTATCGGGTCCCTCCTTTCCGTTTCCTAGGGATACACGGCTGAATTTTGGGTTTTCTACGCTCTCACCAATGCGGGTTTTACGGCTTGATCGGAATTGGCAACCCAACCGATATACCTCCGGTACTGGAAGGGGTGGTTCTTTTCAGGATCATCACCACTAGGGCTGCCGCCTTACTGGGAACCGGGTAAATTGTATCTGTGCCTAAACCCCCCGAAAACTACCCAAAAACGCAAAAATAAATTCAATTATGTCCCCATACTGTTGGTTCACTTTTAATTACAAATTTTTATAGGGGAGTGAAATTAAGTCCAAAATCGGGTCGGGGATGACAAACCCGCCTCAACAGGCCGGCGTTCAAAGGTGAAATATGATGACCAAATAAAGTGTAAGTAGGCCGCCAACCGGCTAAGGCTTGTAAATGACCGAAATTTAAATGACGTAAAATAAATGCGAGCGGGCCCGCCAAACGGCTAAGGCGGCTTAAATGACTAGAATCGTAAAAGCTGAAATTTAAGGCGCAAGTAGGCCCGCCAAACGGCTAAGGCATTTAAAGGACTGAATCTTAGGGGTGAGTACGTTAGTAAAAACAAAAAAAATTACGAAAAACAGCAGCAAATTAGAACAAAAAAAAACAACCATGGTTAGTAAAATAACAAAATAAAAGGAAAGGCCAACAAGAGGGGAAGCGCTAGGGTGAAATCCCTAGCAGAGTCGCCATCTGTGCGACCGTGGATCCTCACGAACCCGTCGCGGCGATGCGCTCGCCTTTTAATGAAAATGTAGAGTCGCCACCCAGAGCTTTTGGTGACCCGGGAAACCTTCAAATCAATATTTTGAGCACCGAAGTGCTAAATATGACTCTGATTTATCGGTCTTTGCCAAAGGCTCTAGCGTAGGGGCTTCGGTTATCGATCGGAAAGGGTTTAGGCACCCGATCAACCTGCACGTAGCAGTCTCTATCTATGGCCAAAAATAAACATAAAAAGGGCGGAGTTTCCCCTTGCCCGAAGGCAATACGGTCCTATCAAGCTTTGAGCCAAACCGAAATTTCGACGGCGTCACGGCTTGAATCCTTGGACGCAAGAGTCACCAAGAAGGTAGAGGAAGAGAGGGGTGAGCCGGAGCTCACGGGCCCTTGTTGCACCGTGGAAGATCTTTACTTTGGTGTGCTTCTGATGGCTCAAATGGTGTGAAAATGGGTTCTAATGCTAGGATTCAATAAAGTAGGGGGTGTAGAGTGAAGCTAGAGGCTAGGTTTTAGCTAAAAGGAGTGATCTAATGGTGGAAATTGACTGAAATAGGTGAGGTATGGATGCTGGAATTCTGAGAAAATATTGGCATTTTCTCTCACTAGGGGTTCTCTCTTAAGCACTCTCTAATCCTTCAACAAAACTTCAACCCTTTGGGAAGAGGGGGGCCTCTCCAATTATAGAGAAGGGATGGGTTAGGGGCTTACTTAAGAGCTAATTGGTTTAGCAATTAGGTAATCCCCCATCTAAGGTTTTTTGGGTTTTCAAGGTCCTAGGGTTTTTGGGAAACTGGTTTCAATGGCGGATGATGGGGTGAGACCATGGGTGACTTAAGGGTTGCCAATAAGCTCAAAGGGAGTGCAACCAATCTCAAGACACCCACCTCAACCAAAGGGATGGTAAAAGGGTCAAACTAGATGGAGGAAATTTGAACCATCGATGATTCGCTATCAGTAGCTAAGTATGTATTATATATGCCCAGTTTAAGAACAGTAAATTTCACCAAAATCAGGGGAGTTTTGAGAAGATGAAGCCCGTGGTGGGTCCCACCTATACTGGGCGTATATATTATATACGCCCGACAAAATTTTCACCAAAATAGGCAGGCGTATATAATATATACGTCTGACTAATCTGGGGCAAAAATGGCTAGGCCTATGTAATATCTACGCCTGAGTAGTCTAAATTGAGTGATCTTTGGCTTGTTGGAAAGCTAGAGAAGTCCTCTTACGAAAGATATATGGCTCATCCTTGGTAATAGTCTGTGTGAAATTCTGTAGCTCTCCTCCCATCAACCGCAAGAAGGGTTTAAGTTAGGTCTGGGAAGGGATTCCAAGGTGTAGGGGTGACTTCTAAGGATTGGGGGAATGGCTTTAAAGGTCTTAGGGTGATTCCTACTAGTCTAGGTAGGTTCCTAAGGGTTCAGGGGGGTGCCATCGGAAGCACAGGGGTACATCTCTCCCGAAGTATAGATTGATCGGGCCTTGGGCCGAATTTGGGTGTCTACAAAAGGGATTCAAAATTTGAAGAATCAAACACAGGTAGGAGGTGATTCATGACTTCACATTCTTCTTTTCAATACAATCTTCATCTTTTTTTTGAAATTTCAGAGCTAAAGTGGTCAGATTCTTCTCTTCTTCTCAACATTTCCAATGAAGTTCTTCTTTTGATTTCTCATTCTCTCTTCTCTTTTTCTTCTCCTTATTTATTTATTTATTTATTTTTATGATGGTTGCCAAGCCTCTATAACTACTACACTATGAGGAGCAATGTCCTCACTGGTTCAAAGAGAAGAGGGTATGTGTAGCATGAAATAAATAAAAATAACACTAAAATAAAGCAAATAAAAGCAAGAAACAGGGCACACAGAAACAACTAATACAAGCTAACAACTATGAAGCAGAAATGCAAAGCAAACAAGACATAAAAAAGAAATTGTATTTCTAAAACAAACATGTGTATAATGCAAAGGCAGGGGATGTACAAAAAGTATATCCTAACTAAGTATATGTGCAAATCTAATCATCTGAATCCTCTTCTACAGCAGGTGGGTCTTGAATTCCTTTACCCTTGGCTTGTCGCAAAGCAGCAGCAGCCTTTGACCTTTTGGAGGTAGTGTTGCGAGGCTTCGAGGTGCTTTTCTTTTTGGGAGTGGGCTTAGGCTTGGAAGTAGGTTCGGTGAATTTGATTCCAGGTTTGACCTTGGGAGGTTCCCTGGGTGTAGGAGCTGTTGCCTGGTGAGGGACATCAGGGTTTAATTACTTGGAAACAACTTCTACTAACTCCCAGTCACTACGTTCAGTTAGATTCTTCTGCAATGCTGCAATAGTCACTCCATAGTCAAAAACTTTGTCCTCTGTTACAAGTCTGCCTGCAATTTCTTTATGACATCCTCCATTCCCTCAACCCTAGTCTTTTCCTCATTGTATCGTATCATTATCTTTTGCCAGGTATGTTTTATTTTCTTCTTTTTCAATTTATGAGAGAGGACTAGAAGTCTGATTTTCTCCAGGAGGGGTTGCTACACAGAGTGTCTCAGGTCAGCCATTCCTTTGACCACATCCTTCTTGATGTAAGCATTGTTCTTCATGGCACGAAGGAGGGTGTAGAAAGGAGGTCTAGGGTTGAAAGAGGCTGGTAGTATGGGATGGGAATCACTAAAGGAGGGGCCAACCAGTAAAAGTAGAGGGGTGGGTGGTAAGGGCGTTGGGGAATCTATCACCTCAGGGTCAGTTTGGGTGGAGGAGGCTTTAAGGGTAATAGGAACAGGTTCCAAGGGGCTAGCAATAGCAGATGTTTCTGCTATGGTTAAGGGAGGAGTAGATTGGGGTGGGATAGGTAAAGGGGAATGTGGGAGGACAGAAGGCTGTTGGGAAGGATGGGTTAAAAAGGACAGTTTGGATTGAATGGCTTGTAAGCTTGTTTGAATGGAGGCTTGGTCTTGGAGGGTGGAGTTCATGGATTGTAGATTGGCTGTGATAATTGATTGGGTTTGGGTATCAGCAAAAAATTGGGCTTGGATGGAAAGTAATAGGTTAAAGATATGGGGTAGGAAATCAGGGGTGGGGGGTAGAATTTGTTGAAATGGAGAGGTGGGTGCATGGGTGAAGGTTGTGACCTATGGGGACTATGGAGGAGGTGTGAATTGTGGAGGGGGAGGGGAATCAAAGAAAGGAGTAAACTCATAATTGATGTCCCCTATGATTGAGGACATCATTGCTGAGTATCCCTGGTCTGAAAGAGGGATTTGGGTATGGGTAGGTGAAAATGGGTTGGGTTGGTCTAAAGGCTCACAGGTAACAGCCTCACAAGGGATTGAAGTGTCAATAGGCTGAGAGGGGATAGTTGAAGAGCTATGACGGATTTCAAAAATGGGAGGGTCAAGCTCAAAGGCTTACGCTGGTGATAGGTCAATGGGTGGGTCTAGTATGATTGTGGTTTTAGTGATGGGGATGGTTTGGGAGATAGAGGTGGGTAGGGGTTCCTTCTGTGATTTCTTTAATCTTCTTCTCTTTTTATAGGTTGTTAGCGCAGGGGAGGGTGGTTGAGGAATTGGTATGGCTTCTTCAGATGTGGTAGGGATGGGTGAGCTTGGTGTGGCTGATGTGATGGGTGAGCCTATGTGCATAACTGAAGTGTTAAATTGTTTGCATATATTTCTTTGGAACCCCTCTAATTTTGATAGAGCAAGGGTGAAATGAACTGTATTTATTTTAAGCTGAGTTGACCACTATGTGCACTTTTGTTAATTGTTTCATTAAGAAGTTTGTGGGTACCTTCACTAAAAACCCTAAGGAGACTTCACTCCTCCACTAGGGATCACCTAGGAAAAAGGCTTGATGCATAAGCTAAATGCATTTGTTCTCCCTACGATAGTGACATTTACATTCTTAGAGTAGCTGTTTATATTTTACTTTGCTAAGGGACTAGTAAAGATTAGGTTTGGAGTGTTAATCACTGAAAAGCACCACTTTTTACCTTTTAACCTAGCCTTTGTTGGACCTTGAAGCTCACTAATAATTCCTTTCTAGCTTGTTTTATAGTTAGGAATAAATTGTATAGCTTAACACAAAATCTATGCTTTTAGTGCTAGGAAGAGACAGATTTCAAGTAAAAGATGATAGCTAAACCAGAAGTGATGGAACACCATGGTGGTACACACCATGGAGACTATTTGTGCATGTCATACTGGACCCAAAAAGTCTAACAGATGAGAGAAGTTTAGGTGAGAGTGGGGGAAGCTGCAACAGAAGCATGTGCATAGCAGCAGAGGAACCAGGGGCCTATCTCGCACAGCTGAGGTGCAGCCTCGCACTGTTTAAGTCACTGGCAGAGCTCCCTCGTGCAACTAAGACATTTAACATGACAGAGCTCATGAAGAAGTCACTCAGTTCAAATTGAGAGTTATTGCAAAGTAGCTCTCGTGCAGTAGTTGCGCACTTCAGTGGAAAGCATCATATGAAGAAACTCGCGGTGCTTTCGTGAACTAAGCCTTCAAAAATACAACTCATGCTGTTCTCACGAGGATCAAGCCATAGCGCAGTAGAGCACACTACCTCACGAGGCTAATTAGTGCGAAAAAATAGTAGAGACCTCGCACAGCTCTCGCGGAAGAGAGAGACGCCTAGAAATCCTCTTGCACCATGCACCTAAAAGTTCAAGTCTATACCGAGCGAGATGCAAAGGCATCTGCATGAGTACCTCATGAATGATGTTTCTGAAGATCTTCTACACGAGCAATCAAGGCGTTGAAAGCTCTTCTGCGCGAGTACTTTCAAAGATAAGGAAACCGTGCGATCATCTGGAGCTCTACTGTGCGAGACAGCAATATTGCATGCCAAAAATCTACCCTGCGAATACTCTACATACTGTGAGACTGAAGTAAAATGCAGAAGCCAGCCTCGCGAAGGTCTGACTCTCCACTTCTCAACCCTAACTCAATGACCTTTGGGGGGTTTCCCCAGGTCTAGGGCACACATCCAGAGGCATGAATTACAATGCATGCATCTAAGGGTTGAAACAGTGCAACATCTGCTTGAAAAATTAGGGTTTACTCTCCTCTCAACCATAACATTGAGACTAAGTATATAAGCTACGCTTGTAACTTAAAAAATTATCATTCACTTTCTCCTTCAACCTCTGTCAGCTGAGTGCTCAAGCAGGTTAGGGTTAGGGTTTGATCACCACTTTTTCCATTTTTTCTTCTATCTTAACTCAACACTTGCTGGCTAAACCTTTGGTAATCATTTATGTATAGTTTTATTTAAGTTTTGCAATAGTTCAGTAGACATTAGGATTTGGCGTTGAGCTATTATGCACAAGGCTACTGCCTTGAGGGATTTCATTGTTAATAACACCAGATCAGTGGAATCTTTGTTTGAATGCTTACTCAATCTGTTATTTTCCTATTTGTCCGTAGTTATGTTCAGGCTATAGCATACATTTAGGTTTTGAGCTTATTGAAAGGCCCATGGAAGCTTGAGCATGATGCCTTGGGACCATGGTGGCAAACAGCAGTTCTTATGCTCTGTTTTAGTATTTATAGGGAAGGGATCCTCTATGGATAGCCTGTGACCATTTGAGTGGACAGACTATAGCCCTAGGGCAAACTTGATCATAGATCTAAGATGGATTCTTCTTCTTTGCACTTGGACTTGTGGCCTGGTGAGAGATTGTGTATGAAAAGACTCTCCCCTATTTTACTTGACCGCCATCTGATGTTAGATTTGGCTTCCCTGTAGTGATTGCGGACTAGGAGGCTGAGTCATTGCAGGCCTTTTGTAGCAATGATCAGTTGTGCTTTAATGTTGTTGGTACTTTGTGTGGGCATCAATGTGCCGTTGGCCTTCACAATACACATAGGGCTTTATGGGTTGGAACTCTTATGAATGTCAGGCAGATCTACACACAGAACTGGGGGGCTTGTAGCCTGGCAAACATAGTGTCTACAATGGTATTCATGGTCCGATTTGATTCATTGGATGAGGTTTGATCTGCTTACTTATTTGGATTAGATTAGCAACTTCTGGCTTGATCAATGAGATTTGACAGACTCTATAGGATAGACTGTGGTCATTTGAGTGGACAGACTATAGCCTTAAGAGCACCCCAAATGGCATGGGTTAAGTTGGATATTTCCACCTTGTTGAGGTTAGTAATGGCACTTCAGCAAGGACTTGCTGCAGAGAGAGCCCTAAATCTGAGTTACATAACTAAATGAACCTTTTACCTAAGCTGGTTACTTCTCACCACCCTTTATCCTTATTTTAATACACCATCATCTCCTTCTTTCTAACCCTTTTTTAGGATCGAACTACACTTTATTTCTTTCTTTAGATAATTTAGTGTAGGCGTGACACCCAACTCCCTTTCTTAAGGATTGCCAGATCTGGAGGCCTACTATTATAGCCCATTTTGGGTTCTAGATCAACTTCTTTGTGGTACAAACTCTTATTTATCAAAACTTGCTACAATAGCCCTGGATCTTTTAGGCCTAGGATTATTTTAGTTGTGTTGTTTTCATCTTTTATTTTACTTTGCATTTTTTTTTTCACCCCACAATAAGCAAGCACACAATAAAATAACAACAACATGACCCACACTGCCAGGGGCCAATTTCTGAAGAAAAGAAAAAAGCTAAAAAATTGAAAAAAATACAAAATTCAAAAATATTGTCTTTCAAAATTCCCAATAAAATCAAGAAAAAAGATGCCTTGAGTGAGAAACCCGTCCCACGTGAAGCCAACCCCTTTCCTATAGAAATACAATAAGAGGTAGGAATCACAAGTCTAGACGAAGAGGTTGCTAAGGACCGAGGAGGTTGCTAAGATCACTAAGATCGGAATGTCGCTATCTCCAGAGGAAAGAAAAAGCATGATTGATTTCCTTCAGTCATACCAAGACATTTTCGCATGGTCATATGAGGATATGCCTAGTCTGAATACAAATTTGGTCGAGCTTGAGTTGTCGTTAAATCCCGATGTCAGGCCTGTCAAGTAGAAGTTGAGACGCCTCAGGCCAGAATGGATGCTAAAAGTAAAGGATGAAGTCATCAAGCAGTATGATGCAGGGTTCCTTATGGTCTCCAAGTACCCACATTGATTAGCTAACATTGTCCCTGTACCGAAGAAGGATGGAAAGGTCTGCATGTGCATTGACTTCAAAAATCTAAATAAGGCGAGCCCAAAGGATGACTTCCCATTGCCGCACATTGACATCTTGGTCGATAACACTGCAAGGCATAGAATGCTCTCGTTTATGGACGAATTCCCCAGATATAATCAAATCAAGATGGCAGAAGTGAACCGAGATAAGACAGCATTCATTACTCCGTGGGGAACTTTCTGCTACCGAGTCAAGCCGTTCGGGTTGAAGAATGTTGGGGCAACATACCAGAGAGCTATGACTGCACTCTTCCACGACATGATGCACCGAGAAATTCAGGTGTACGTCGACCACATGTTCACCAAGTCTCAGGAAGGAGGTGATCATCTGATAAATCTCCAAAAGTTGTTTGAAAGGCTGAGAAAATACAGGCTATGTCTGAATCCTCAGAAGTGCTCATTTAGTGCTATGTCAGGAAAACTACTAGGCTTCATTATTAGCAGAAGTGGCATCGAGGTCAACCCGATCAAAAATCCATCGTTGAAATGCCACCACCATCTACCGAGAAAGGGGTTAGAGGCTTCTTGGGCAGAATTCACTACATCAATCGATTCATTACTCAGCTCACTCCTATCTGCATGCCGATCTTCAAGTTACTGAGGAATGACTCGCCCGTCAAATGGAACGATGATTATCAAGTGGCATTTGATAAAATCAAGAGTTACCTTCTCAACCATCCAGTATTAGTACGTCCCAAACCAGGAAGACCACTCTTAATGTATCTCCACAATGGAAGTTTCAATGGGATGTGTCCTAGGGCAGCATGATGAGACGGGAAGAAGAGAGCAAGCCATCTACTATTTGAGCACACGCTATTCTCATCTAGGGAAGGCATGCCTGACTCTCGTATGGGCTACACAGAGACTCTGTCACTACTTGCTATCTCAAGCCATTCTCCTCCTGGCTAGAATGGATTCGTTGAAGTACTTATTTGAAAAATTGACCTTCACTGGGTGGACTACACGCTGGCATCACATATCTCTTATCAGAATTTGACATCACATATGTCAATCAAAAGTCTATCAAGGGGCAAGCACTTGCCAATCATCTTACCGAAAATCCTTTACCTTACTATGAGCCTTTAAAAATAAAATTCCCAGATGTAGACATCTTGTTTATGACAGAGGTTGACACAGAGGAGATAGAGGAGTCTTGGGTAATGCACTTTGACGGAGCGACAAATGTCAAAGGTCAAGGAGTTGGCGCTATTCTAACCTCGCCAAAAGGGTCACACGTACCAGTCTCCATCAAGCTCAACTTCTCATGCACAAACAACATGGCTGAATATGAGGCATGTGCAACAGGCCTACAGGCGGCCTTGGACCTAAAAGTAACTCATCTTAGGGTGTTTGGCGACTTGCAATTGATCATATGCTAGACAAATGGAGATTGGAAGACAAAAGATGAGAAGTTGATCCCATACCATGAGCACCTTGAAGATCTAATAACATGCTTCGATGATATTACTTTCTCCTATGTCCCACGAGCAAGAAATCGCTTTGCCGATGCACTTACAATATTAGCATCGATGGTCGAAATTCCCTATGGCATCGAAATGAAGCCAATCATGATTGGACAGAGGAGCGAGCCAACTTTCTGCCTACAGATTGAGGGAGCTGAAAAGTTTGATGATGAGCATCCATGGTTCTCACATATCAAGAATTTCCTCGAAACTCGAGCTTTCCTTGAGGGCACTTCTAAGATGGACAGGCAGACCATCTAACGTTTAGCGGTGAACTACGTCATTTGTGGCAAGTGCCTCTACAAACGGTCATACAACAATATCCTCCTCAGATGCCTAACTGAGGATGAGGCCACCAACATCATGAAGGAGATCCATGAGGGAGTATGTGTTGGGGAATTTCAGTGTGCTGATTTATTGTGTAATGCTAAAGACAAAATAAAATCAGAGTAAAATAGGGGATGGATTCAGCACAACAAACTAACTGAGATCTGGCACCCTACCTAATACTAGGTTAGTAAAAGAAAGGGGAGAGGTTTCAAAGGGTTGTCACTTAAACTAAACTAAGCATGAAATGCAAACTAACTGAGATCGAGTCCAGACATCTAGATCTTGCAAGTGGAAGGGTTTAAAAACAGAAAATGGAGAAGAGCAGCATGGAGATTGGTCTCACTGCGATCAGGTTGAGCTGGTCATGTTACAAGGGTTCACAGCACACAAATCCCTCAGTTGTCTACAAGCATAACTGTAGGGTAGAAGGCTCCACTCTAAACCAAAGGATTTAACTAATCTTAAGGCTATGGTCTGTCCACTTCAATGGTCACAAACCATCCTATAGACTTCATCCAATCCAAAGGTTTATGGTAGAAGAATCCAATTGAAACCAGAGATTGGACTGCTTTTAAGGCTATGATCTGTCCACTTTAATGGTCACACATCATCCTAGGGAATTCCTCCAAACCAAAGGTTTCAACCAGAGCATTAAAACCACTATAGATGCTGCAATTTCTAGGTCAAAGGCACAAGAAATTGCAAGGATATCAGATCTAGGGAGATCAGATGGTATCGAAGAGGTTTACCAGTTAAGTGGGTGAGCTGATCAATAGACTCCTCTTCACAAATCCGATCGAGCACCAAATGAAACCAAAGGAACTATAGATCTAATTAAATCAATAAAAATAACACTTACATTGTAATAAAACTCGCTCTACAATGAAATGCTCTTAGATCTGTAGTCTGTGCAGCAATTAACCCATAATAACACTCTCAGCCTTACCCAATTACAGATCTAACCTCTCTCCTCGCTGCTCCTAGGGAATTAGCCAACCATAGTTGACCTAAAAGAGGGAAAATAGAATTTTACTACAAGCTCTGATCTCCAGAATTTGATCTAAATCTCGATCTCCCCCAATTGCAATTAGGGATCTCAATATATAGCATTCTCTCTTATTTTTCCTGCCAATATTTCCTTCTAGAAGGTCCTCAGAGTTTGTTAGAGTTCTGTCAGAGCACGTGGGTTGGTTAGGGTTTCCTAGGGCATCTTTTGAATCGTGTCGGTCACCAACATGCCTCGATTTACGTGTAGCAGGTCACCAAGTTGCAACGTGTGAACAGCCTATTTTCTGAGAAGTTCTTCACACGATTTTGACAGGTGAGGAAGCTTTCGATATGTTCAAATGGAGCTTTTTAGTCCTTTTGCTAGGTTCTCAGATCTCTTCGATAGGTTCCTATAGGATGAGCCTTCTCTTAAAGCTTCAGCACTCAGCCCTCTGCCTGGAGCATTCAACAGGTTGGGAAAGCTTTTCGACAGGTTGGAGGACCATTTTGATAGGTTCAGCTCTGCATGCCATCATTCCAATAGGATTGCTCTCACTCCTATCGAAAGGCTCAAGCACCCTTCGATAGGTTCTGTTCCAGCGTCTCAATCTCGATAGGTTCAGGAAACCATTCGATAGGTTCCCCTTACACCTCGGGCAGGCTTTCAATAGGATGGTTTCTTCCTTTCTTTTAGCTGCTCGATAGGTTCTTGGATCCTATCGAACTCCTCAATCCACACGAATCCATCTTTTCTCTGCCTTCAGATCCTATCGAAGCCTTTCCAACTGCATGAACTCCTCCATTTTTTACTCTCAGCTCCTATCGAAGTCTTCAGATAGCCTCTCGATAGGATGTTTTCAGCCTGTTTTCACTTCCTTCGCCTTGCCCTGCTATTGCCTCGTGCCCTAAGGGTCCAATGGTGTGCAACCATCTTGTGTGCCATTGCTGGGTCTGCACTATGCTGAGAGATGGACATCTTATGTTGCATTTTTGAGTGGTTTTCTATACTATTCCTGTCTTTTATTGCTATCTACAAAATAGACTCAACAGAGGTTTATTAATGTGCTCACAGGTCCTGCAAAGGTCAGGTTAAGGGGTGAAAACTAGCATTTTTCACTACTTAATAGTATGTGGGGCCCACGTCAATGGGCACATGCTCGCCAGTATTAATCGAATGCATAGTCTAAAGGCCATTGTTGAGGAAATGGAATGTGCTCATCTAGTGTGTAACAAAATAAAATCAAATTAAAATAAAGGATGGATTTAGCACAACTACAATCTCCTAGACCTATAAGATACAGGGCTATTACAGCAAGTTTTATAGGTAAGTAAGGATATGCCCACAGGGAAAATGTGAATAAACTATGATAGATCTCCAGATCTATAATAGATATGGCACTCCATCCTAATTTAAGCTACTATAAAATAGGAGAGAGGAGAGGTTTTTGGGTTTTTGTCACTATAAACTATAGATTTTAAATGCAGTTGATCCAGAGCTTAAGAGAACACAGAGGCAAGAGAAAATGGATTAAAAATAAAAAGGTTGAAGATAGCAGCTAGGGATTTGGTATTCCACTGAAAATGAATTGAATCAAAGGCAATGCTTAGATCGGATCTGCATCAATCCTTCATTTAGCTACAAGCTCCCCAGGTTTTACCCCGGTAGATGCATGGTAAAAGAATCCAATCTCAACTAAAGAAATGGAAGCAATCCTAAGGCTATGATCTGTCCACTTTAATGGTCACAAACCATCCCAGAGATTGTCCTAATAAATCAAAGCAATTCTAAGGCTATGATCTGTCCACTTTAATGGTCACAGATCATCCTAGAGATTGTCTTAAACCAATGGTTTTAATTAGAACAGGTTAACTATTGTAGATGCTGTGAATGCCAGGCTACAAGCTCCCCATTTCTAGCTGACAGGAGTATCCAAACTAAGGAAATTAAATACGAATAAATGAAATCTAGCTCAGAATTAACTCTAAAACCCACAATTCGATTGCAATGCTACTACTTACAATGATGTGCTCATATCTACAATCTGTGGAGCATCCAATCCCTCACAAAGTCTTTGAAACTCTCAATTACAGATCATACCCTCACCCTAGCTACTGAAGATGTTTTTAGCCAACCATCCTTGGCTAATAGCGAGGAAGAAGAAGAAGAAGGAAAAGAGAGGGAGAAATTGGAGGGCAAAATGAATTCGATCTTGGCTCTGCACTCTCAATTTCTGGATTCCTTTTCAATGTCGTTGCTCCTCTATTTATGCCTTTCTCTCAGATCTGTTTTAGCCAATCAGAATTCAAAAGAATAATGCAGTTATGCTGATGTGGCTGATCCCTCTTCTAGAAGCTTTTCTCCTATTGGTCCACAAGTGTAAAGTACATGTGAGGTAGTTAGAGTACCCGCTCATGCTCAGTTGAATACCAAAAATACCCCCCAGGGGTTGCTGTCATGCCGTGGAGCGTGCGCGAGAAATTTGGAAGTTGTAATTGCTGAAGAAGGGTCATTAGAATTTCCTAGAACGAATGTCGAGAGGTTTTAGAGAGCTTTTCGACGAGTTCTTGGTCTATATGCTCAGTCTTTCGATAGGTTTGGGATAAACCTCCCGCTGGGTTGAAGTGTACTAGTCACTAGGATTAGCCTCTCTACAGGTTTGAAGTAGCTCTTGATACCCTCTATTTAGTTCTTCCTTCATCTTGTCGGCAGGTTACAACCATCCTGTCGCCTTGGTGAGGTGATCGATATGTTGGGGATCATCTCGACAGGTTCTAAAAGATCCTGTCGAAGGCTTCTCTTGTTCTACTTGATAGGTTTATCTGAACCTCGCGACTTCCACTACACCTTCAGGTAAGGTGTCGACAGGATTCTTTCATTCTGTAATCACAACCTATCGACGAGCAGCTGGAACCTTGCAATAGCTTATTGGGTCCTCTCGGCAGCTTGGCAATTGAGCTTCAGAACTTCTCGACGGCTTCTTCCTTGACTTTCCTCAGCTGACACCTATTTCTGGTGCACTATCTTCCATCTATTAGCACTCAGCAACCTCTTGGTGGGTTCAATCTATCTTCTCTACAACTGTGCTTGGTTTCAAGCATGACTTGTTGATCCCATGACCTTCTCATGAATTTATACAACTCTGATTGCTTGACTGATAGGCTTTTGCGCTGTTGTGAAATCATGATGAGGAACAAATTGCTTATTTGGCCTTTTTAGGTGGATATCTGTACTAAGACTAGATTTTATTGCTTATCTACAAAACATCCTTAACACACATTATTAGTCAATTCAAGGGCCGAACAAAGGTCAGGTTAGGAGGTGAAAAATGGTATTTTTTACTGCTCAACACACCCACAAACCTAAGCTTTGCTAGTCCTTGAGAAAAGAAGAAATTCAAAACAATTATTGAAAATGAAAAAAAAATGCTACTTTTGTAGGGAACACAGATGCATTTAGCATATGCATCAAGCCTTTTAAACCCTTAGGTGATTCCTAGTGGAGGAGTGAAGTCTCCTGAGGGTTTTTAGTGAAGTTACCCACAAACTTCCCCAATGGTTCAGTTAATGTTAATGCAGTATGTTGAGAACAAACATCAAGTCAAAATGAAATTCATTCCACACCTTGTTCCTTTAAGTTCAGAAGGTTTTTATCAAAAACACAATCTATTAAAAACTGAAATTCTATTGCATTTCCTTCACAATCAATCAGCTCATGTCAAGGCATTTTATCCAAAATATAATACATAGCTAGCTATCAAATTGAGAATGTCTGTTATGATACAACTCCCAACAAACTTAATTTCAGACCCAAAGCTCACCAGGGCTTGTCACTCAGGAGACTAGAAGGGTGCATCAGTTCACTCAACTCAAGAGCAGTTACAGCCCTCACATAGGACTGCAAGCATGAGCATAGGCATTGCTCTAATTTATGAAATTTCCTAACTTTTTTCACCATAGATCAAACATATCCTTGTCTCCACATGACAGTTCAATCCATTTCAGATCAGTAAGGTCTTTTTATTGGGTTGTACTGGGGCTTATGGGTGAAATTTATATAGAAAAAAAGGGTAAAAAGGATTCAAGATTGAGAAATTAGTGAAGTAAGGAGGTGATGCATAACTTCACCTTCTTCATTTCAGCATAAATCTTCAACTTCTTTCTTGAATTTTCAGATTTGAAGTGATCAGTTTCTAATATTCTTTTTCAAAATATCAAATGAAATGACTTCTCTTTCACCCTTTTGTTCTTTTTTTTTTATTTTTTTATTTTTTTTTTTATGGGCTGGCATGCCACAATTACACATCACTCTTGCCTTCACATGTGTTTTCTTCTTTTTGTACCAACTTGTCAAAACTTACTCCTCTAACCTCTTCAATTCCTTCACCTTTCCTTCTGAAATCTCAAAGTGAGGGTCAGGCTGCATCAGGTCATTGAGGTTGTGAGTTCAAATTTTCTGGTTTTTATCAAAGAAAAACTTGGATTTCAAGGCTGAAATGGTGTTTATCAAGGGCAGTTCAAAGGGTAAGGATGTTTTAAGCTCAAACTGTCCATGGAATGGCCTTACTTTATCTCCTCAATGTTAAGAATGTTGTCAAGCTGTTTAAACTTAGATTTGCCTAACTTCTAGTGATCAAAGCTGGATCCAGTCAGTCCTTAGAGCAGAAAATTTTCCAAGACACTTTTTAAAAAGATAAGTTCTGAGACCCAAATCTCACTGGGTATGGTCTTCCATCAAATTTTCTGGGGAGTATCCTCACAGATCTTCTCTCCTCTCAAGGTCACTAAGTGTTAATTTTTGAATAGAAGTTTTTGACATATGCTTCATTATAGTGTTAGAACTACAATATAAAGTTTTTCTTTTTCAATTTTCCTAAAAATTCACTACTATTAACTATCCATTGGTAAGGCATACCTTGCCACACCCCCAAACCTATGAGGAGCTGTGTCCTCACTGTGTCAGAGATAATAGTGGGTGTAAAGATACACACAAAAAGAAAAGAAATATAAGACATAAATATCAAAGAGACTAAACAAAACCAAAAAGAAATTGTATTAAAATATGTACACAGAGTAAGGACAAGATTCGAAAAAGAAAAAAAACTAGGAGAAAATCTAAAATAGTCTACAATTATGTGCAAGCATCATCAGGCCATTCAAACAGATCGGCTAGATTCCTCAACTCTTCGTTGGAGAGAGGTTTTTTCTTCTTGGGTGTGGACTTCTGGGCTGGCTGGCTCGGTGTCCCCTCAGACTGGGCAGCAGGTATTTTATCTTTCTTTAGATTAGTGTTAGAGGGGACAAATCTTTTTGCAATGACCTTTCTCTTGGAAGAAGTTTGATTAGGCTCTGGAGGGGCAGGCTCAGTGTTGGGAGGGGCTTGGACTAGAGGAAGAGCGACATCCACAGGTGGAGTAGGAATAGGCTGAGTGGGAAAAACTATAGAGGGTTGAGTGGAGGGAGGATTGGTAGAAGGAGCTGAAACCAGAGGGGCTGGCTGATATGATTGATAGGTCCTCGCAGCAATCTTCCTTTCCAAAATTTCAATTTTCTTCTCTGCATAAAGCAGATTGGACTCAGAGAGTTCTTTGGTGGCTTTAATTATCTCCTGGGCATTGTTTAATTTTTTCTGAAGAAATTCAGCATTCTTCTTCTTAGCTTTGGCAATTAGACTCTCAGCAGCAGCAAGTTGTTTTGCTGACTCATATCTAACCAGGATTTTCCTCCAACCTTTAGATATATTCTGGAGCTGGATTCTATGCTCCAGTTCCATGATAGCAATCCTTTCCTCATAGGGGGCTTCAAAGGAAGCGCGGAGGGCAGCCATTCCTCGTAGGACATCCCTATGGATGTAGGGATTATCCCTCATTGCATACAAAAGTGTTAGGTAAGGGGGAACATAGAAGGAATGTCGAGGCACAATGGGGAGGAAAGGGAGTGGAGTGGAGGAAGATGAGAGAATGGAGGATGTCAGTTCCTCAGGAGAAGGTAAAATGGTAGGGCTAGCTAGGAATGGAGTGACCTCTGCAATAAAGTGGAGTGACCTCTGCAATAAGGTGTGGGGAAGAAGTAGGTGGGGTAGGTAAATGGGTAGGTGGTTGTGGAGCTGGTTGGGCTAAATTCGTCAATGAAGATTGGATGGCTGCTAAGGTCTGGGAGATAGAGGCCTGGTTGAGAAGGGTGGAGGTTATGGATAAGAGTGTGGCCTCAATGGAAGATTGGGTAGCGGTATTGGCCATGACATGGGATTGTATTGATAGGAGGAGGTCTAGGATTTGGGGTAAGGGGTCAGGTTTGATAGCAGGTGGGTGTTGGAAGAGAGGGGGTAGGGGAAATGAGAAAGTGTGGTCATGTTGGTCAGAGGTTGAAGGAGGTTGAGGATAAGAAAAATGGGGGAATGTGGGCTGTGGAGAGTTAGGTAGTGTATTATAGTCATGCCCAATATCGTCCACTATGGATGCCATCAGGGATGAATATCCTTTAGTTGTTGATAGGCCCTAAGTTAGGGCAGGTGAGATGGAAAAAATTGGTTCACTCGCAAGGGGAGTGAAGAGTGGAGAAGACATGGAAGGGCTAAAAGGGATAGTGATTGATGTAACTGAGCTAGCTGGAATGGCGAATGAGGGCACAGAAGGAATGGGGTTTATGAGTGGAGGAGCTAAAAATGGGGTGGATGTGGAAATGGTTGTGGAATGGGAGACTGGACTATTGTGGGGAATGGGAACTGGCAGAGAGGGAACAACAAGTGATATGGTTAGTGTGGGCGATAGAGGGATGGTGGGGCTAGTAGCATTGAGATTAGTCATAGAGAAATGCAGATCAAAGGTAGGTGTGAATGAGGGTGCAGAGGATACAAGTGGAGGCTCCAAGCCAGGAGCAGCAGATGTGAGCAATGGCTCACAAGTGATTGAGGTAGACACCTCAGGAGGGGGTACTGAACTCGGGGCAACAAAGGTGCCAGGAGCTGCTTCCTCAAACTCTTCAGTTGACCTGTGGGTGTCTTTACCAATGAGGGTCCCACTGGCTGACCAAGCCCTTTTTTCAAACACTGTAGGATTCACCTTCTCCACTTCCTCATTCTCTTTAAGCACAAATCCCTTTTTCCTAAGCACAGCAGTGATGAGCTTGCTGTAGGGGAGCCCTAGTAGGGCTTGAGCTTTCCTACATTTTTCATTTACATCCACCATTGCTTCAAATACCAACCTAGTAGCATTAACGAATTAGCCTTTAGTGAAGAAGTACAGGGCATCCACTATTGGAGTTCTTCTTTCTTGCTGATGGCCACTAACATAGATATTCTTTCACAAAATTGAATCGAAAAACCACAAGCTAGGAGATAAATCTCGTCTCCTAATTAAGTCCCCAAACCCTACAATGCCTTGAGTTAGATGCCTATCCATTGATTTGAAAGAGACATTTTCAAGTTCGGCCAAGCCATAAACTGGGTCATAAACAGAAGGACTCCCAATACTATCCATATATCTCTATAATCCACCACCATTTTCAAATGATCAATTAGGATTTCTAGGCAGGGCTCAAGAGAATCTGGCTTGGTTTGTTTCTCGAGATTTTGATACCACAACTTAACCAGCTTTGGATAAGACTTTTCATTCAATGGGCTCATCATGGGCATCAGGCCTGCCTTCCCCAAATAATTCAAAGTATCCTGACACTCCCTTAGCTTAGAGGAATAGGGGATGCCGAAAATGGTTTTCGGGATCAAATTTAATTATCCACAAATTCATTGGGTGTGAATCTGAGATTAGGCTCAGCCTCAAAAATTTCTGACTCAAGATTAGGTTGTGTTTCAGAGGCCTCATCAACAATGTCTTCACGGGTTGGAGCATTCTTAGATTTCTTAGACTTCTTAGATTTCACAACTTTCTCAACTTCCTACATGACAAGTTTTCTTTTGGCCGGTGGGGTTTCCTTAGGCTGTGTGGTTTGCCTATTGGATTTTCTAGTGGCTTTGGTGGCAGATTTAGAAGGCACTTTAAAAAGATTTTCTAATACGCCCTCTTGCTCAGCCATTGATTACTCAAATGCTTCGAATTCACAACTAATCACCACACAAGCTTCTTAGGATACTCAAATTACTCCCCTGAATTCACAATACAAATGCCCAAACTTGAAACGATAGAGTGAAGTAGAAGGAAAGCTTACCGATAGAAATCTAGGGTTTGTGATATCTTGATGGGCGCGGGACCAAAACAGCTTGAACTAGGTGCAAAATGTAGCTTTTGATGGATTGAAGCAATGTAGAAAATTGCTAGGACGTTGCGGTAACAACCAGTGAGGTAGAGAGTAAAAAAAATGGAAAAAATTGCCAGAGCAGCTTACAGCGCAAAAAGAAGGTGTCGAATGACGAAAAATGAAGTTGTCGTGAGGTTTTAAAGCGACAGAAATCGTTCGTTGCGAGGATTGGGGAAAAATGTCGACAGGTTGCAACAACCTATAAAAAAGTAAAGGATGGCCAATCATCGCGAGAAGGTCGACTAATCCTATCAACTGGTCTCAAGGTTACAAAAAATTTGTTTCGAGAGGTTCCAAGAACCTCTCGACGGCAATTTGGGCTCATGTAACATTCTCTTCGACAGGTTCGTTGCTCCTATCGAGAAACTATCGATATGCATCGAGAGAACCTTCAAAATCCATCGACAGATTATAATTCACTTCAAACAGGCTTGAAACCTTCCCCACATTCATTTTACACACAAATTTATCAGCACACAAGTTAAATCACATAGTTCTTGCTTCTAGCCAACCTATGAAGGGCCCAAGATGTGCACATGTGAAACAATGTGGAAAATGTCAAAAGAAATAAGAATAGCAGTAACAATAACTCACCACAGTAACTAGTATACATAATGTACATTGTTGAGACTCAGCCATGCTAAGGAGGGTCATGATAGTGGTTGATCAGCACTAGTTTCCCTGCATGTGGAAACATATCATCAGCACGACCACAAGGACCAGTATACTGCAGCAACTTGGGCAAAGTCAAAAGCTCATCCACTATTTCAATTAAGGAACAATCCTCACCATTCAAGTGGGGCAGATTAGCTGAATTATAAACATCCAATTTAACTTTCATGTTGCCAAATGACACCTCCATTACTCCTGATCTACACTGTATGCATGGATTGGCAGTGGCTAAGAAAGGTCTGCCCAAAATCACAGGAATAGGGGTGGTGCACTTGCTTGGCTCCATGTCAAGCACCAAGAAATCAACTAGATAGAAGAATTTGTCAACTCCAACTAACACGTCCTCGATGATTCCCACAGGTTTCCTTTCAGATCTGTCAGCTAGTTGTAAGACCACATGTGTGGGCTTCAAATCACCTAAGCCCAACTTCTCATATACTGAATATGTAAGTAAATTCACACTAGCTCCCAGATCTAATAAGGCTTTTTCAATGGTATGATCCCCAATGATGCTGGGGATAGTGGGAACTCCAGGGTCTTGGAGCTTTTTTGGAGTTGCAATAGTCAACACTTGATTCACTTTCTCAGCATAAAAGTCGTTCTTAGATAAGTATATCCTAGAATGTCTTTTGCGAGTGCACAATTCCTTCAAGAACTTAGCATAGGCTGGCACTTTCTTGATTGCAACAAGTAAAGGCAGGTTGATCTTTACATACTTAAAGGTTTCCATCATTTCCTCTACTTTGGCATTCCCCTTATCAAAAGGAGAAGTTGCTTTTAAAACATTTGGAAATGGCAAATGGAGAACTGGCCTCCGATTTGCATCCTTAGCCAACTCATCAAATTTTTCTTTATTTTTGTTTTTAATTTTTTCTTCTTTTTATTCTTTTTTCTGTTGGGGAGCATTAACATCCCCCTATCCAAACTGGGCTCCTCCTGTTGGACATTCTTTAGGACTGCTTTATCATCTTCCTCGAAATTTGTCAAAGGCCCACAGCCTATGTTGTCGAATTCAAGTGTGCTTCCCTTATTGGTTGGTGGTGAAAGTATTTAAGAATCAAAAACAAAATGAAACAGGGGATGAATCAGCACAACTTGGAAATCCTAGACCTGCAAGATACAGGGTCTTTTGTAGCAAGTTTTGATAAGTAAGAGTTTGTCCCACAGGGAAAGGTGATCTAAGGCTCCAAGGGACCCATCTCTAGTAGTCCCTCCAGATCTGTCTACAGATCTGGCAGTCCTAAAAGGAGGGGAGTTTGAGGTCACTTATTCTAAGTATTCTAATAACTAAATTACAGAAAGGATTGAGAGGATGGATGGAGTGTGGAAAATAATTATAAAAAGGTGAGAAATATGTTTTTGAGCCAAGATCAAAGGAGTTCTTGTAACTCAGATTTAGATCTGATGTTATAGAAACTCGCCCGAGAGGCTACATTATCACCTCTGAGGAGAAAGGATCCAACCCATCGCTACTGCCATGACTCCACCCTTAGGGCTATAGCCTGTCCACTTGAATGGTCACAGACTATCCCATAGGGGAGCCACTATCCAGGGATGAATCAGAACATAACTATTAAATCATTGCAGGCACTATTTCATCCAGGCTACCACTGTGAATCCATAGGGAACCTCAACCTCTAAAGTTCCATGTGTGGGGCTAAGGCTGGAAAACCATGATAGCCCAGACACATAGAACCAGCAAGCGGTTGAGTACAACTTTCAATCCAGCTGTCCATTGCTTGAGAGAGGCTACAATGGTCCAGTCACCAGCCTACAATCTCTATAACCAGATCAGATCCGGCATCTGATGGCAGATCTATACAACTATGGGGGAGTCTACATCTGTACAATCCCTCTCCAGGCTTCTACAAGCTCAGGTGAAAAGAAGAAGGATCCATCTTGGATCGGTGGATCAGAATCACCCTAAGGCTATAATCTGTCCACTTAAATGGTCACAGACTATCCCAGAGGTTATCCTCCTCACGGAGCCCAAGACAAAACAAGATTATCGCTGCTACCACCATGTTCACCAGGCTACCAGCTCAAGATCCCATGGGGATTTCAGATCTAGTAGGTCCTGTGGTGGGGCTAAGGCTGGAAGACCATGATAGCCCAGACACGCAGGTTACTTGGATCTGAGTGGCCCTTAAAATCAGTCCTCCATTGCCTAAGCAATGGTGGATCACAAGGCAGCAGCCTTGCACAGAGCATCTCACAAATCAACAACAATCCCACAAAGTATAAATCCTATTACAAAATTTCCATTAATCTAACTCAAATACATATACAAAGTCATAGCTAGCAATTGCTGGACTATGGAGAGAAGAAAAGAAAAACCACTTACTGCTAAAAACAAAAGCGAAAAGAAAAGCGATCTGAGATAGGTTCCTAGATACCTAAACCTAAGCTAGGCCTGGGTATATATAGCAGTGGGGTGGCGACGCATTAGGGTTAGGAAACCCTAATTTTAACGATGCCACGTGGCCTTCTACTGATCCTTGGATGCCTCGGGGCGTGTGCATGAAGATTTGAGCGTGAGAATGCGTGCCCTAATCATTGGAAGTTTTCAGAATGCCCTTTGCTGAAGAGATGGAAGTTTGGGTTCAGAGGCTCGCTAGGTAGCTGTAGTTCCCCAGACACCTCGCGTGGTAGCTCATTGCTCTTCGCTAGGATGGTTTGACACTGGAGCTTTAGCCGTCGCGAGGTTGCCTTGGTTTGCTCTTCAGGTAATTGCGCGGTAGAGAGTTGAGGTCTCGCTGAATTAGAGTTCGCGATGTTCGATAGAAAACGTAGTCTCAAGCGTCGCGAGGTTGCAATTCAAGCAGTCGCGCGGTAGATTAGTCTTCGCTGAGAAGCAGCGCGAGAACTACGCGAGCTATTTTATTTATTTGGACTTCGCGAGTTACCTTGCGAGGTTCTTTTGAGTTCTGACTGTGCGAGGTTCTTTGTCTGACTCAATCTTCGCGAGATGGGCTTTGCCTTCGCCAGGATTCTTTCTTTCTTGAATGGCGCGCGAACTGCACGAGGTGTTCTTTTGAGAATTATACCCCGCAGTGGCTGCGCGATAGCTGCGCGAGAAATCTTCTGAAGCTCTCTCTCCTCAGCTGTCTTAAGTGATCTTCGTGAGATTGAGAGAAGTCTGCCTTAAACTGCGTGACACTAAGCGCTGTGTTCTACCTTTGATCTTCACGAGAGCTGCACGGAGTTGAGTTTCTGAAGCTCCCCAATCATTCATCTGCGCGAGAGGTTGCTTGTAAAGCCTTGGGAAGCTCAGCTGATCTGCGCGAGGCTTCAAGGTGCATTCTTGCTGAGGGGCATCTGGTGTCAAAGCAGGCTCCATAACAGGGTTCTTGGCCTTATTTCACTGCTGATTATTTCCTGAATAAAACACTTAAGAGGAGTTTATTAAGTGGCTAAGGGTCTAATCAAAGGTTAAGTTAAGGGGTGAAAAGTGGTACTTTTCAGGTCTTAACAGCCTACCTGATTGTCTACCGGCCTTCTACTTCTTAATGGGGTGATAGATTTAGCTTCCTCATGGGAAGAAGAGACTTCACCTACCATATATTGTCTCTTTGGATTGTCCATGGGCTGACTAGGCAGCCCACCTTCCTCTCTCTCTGTCAATGCATTAGACAGTTGACCAAGATAGCCTTCTATCTTTTTGATACTCTAACTATGAGAGTGGACTATTTGAGACAAAGAGCCTAAGTTCTGAAATGAGGCCAGAACTTGCTCTTTAAAAGATGGTGTTCTAGAAGCTGAAGTTGGGGCATTTGGTTGCAAAGGCTGAACCATAGGCTGAGCCATAGGTTGCTGGTATTGGATCCTTGGAATAAAATTATGTTGATAAGTTTGGGGAGTAGGTTTAAAAGGCATTTGCTGTGGTTGCTGGTAGAACTGGTGCTAAAACTGCTACTGGTTTTGATTTTGCATATTGTCTTGCTTCCACCTCAGGTTAGGGCGGTTTCTTCAGGAATAACCAGCAGTTGGCTGCTGACCATAAGACTGAGCAGCAGCCACATGCTCCATTACCAATTCTAGGAATTGCCTAGCAAAGGGGCAATCCTGAATGGGATGAGTGTGAGATTGACAAATGGGGCATGCCTCTCCCACACTAGCAACCAATGGAGACTGCCTCTCCTCCATCATATTCTCTAGCTTTTGAGTTAAGCTGGCTACCCTTCTTTCGAAATTGTTATACCCACCAATCTCATACAATTTCCTCTTGATGTATTCTCCTTCACCATTCCTCCTGGGGTGTCCACATCCCTAGCAAGAGACTCTTACTGTAATGAATTTTCACTAATAACCTCAAACAATTCTCATGCTTCCTCAGCTGTTTTATGAAGGTATGCACCTCCACAAGAAGCATCCACCATATTTCTACTCTTTGAGTCAATTCCTTGATAGAAACTTTGGATAAGTTTCCATTCAGGAATTTGGTGGTGGGGGCACTACCTCAACAGCTCCTTGAATCTCTCCCATGCCTCCATGGAACCCTTCAGTTGGGAGTTAAGAAAATGAGAGGATATTCTTCCTCAACTGACTAGTTCTAGACATGGGAAAGAATTTAGCTAGAAATTGGCTTTGCATGTCATCCCACGAGTTAATACTATTAGGGGGAAGCAAAGATAATCAGGCCCTGGCTTTGTCCTGTAGTTTTAAAGGTGGTTGACAAGGCAAGGAATTCATCCACATGCTTGTATGGGTCCTCTTTACTCAAACCATGGAAAGAAGGCAACATCTAAATGGTTGAGGACTTAATCTCAAAATTAATTTCCACAGCAGGAAACTGGATACAAAAAGGAGAGTTGTATGCACTAGGAGCATAATAATCCTTAAATAACAACCTCGGTTGCTCATCCATTGCAACAGATTTAGTTTCAGCAGATGTAGATGGGGTTTGTTTAGGTCTAAGAATCCTTTCAACCTCTGAATTTAATGGCAAAGTCTGGTGGTTGAGAGTTCTTCTTCCAAACATACACCACTCACACAATGCCCAAAATACTGTTCACAACCAATACAACAAGGAACAAGAACAAACAGCTAATAAATCTACAAATGCACATATATGAAAAGTAATAGAGGAGTAAAGAGATGCAAACTTTAGCACAACCTCTAACGCAATGCTCAGAGCACCAAAGATTCAAATCTGAAAAGAAAATCAAGCTACAAAATACTACAGGAGCAATTAGTCAAACACTTAATAGGTAATCACAATTACAAATCTAAAAAGTTAGAAAGAAAGCTTAGATCTACCAAGTTTAGATCGCATGATCCATGCAGCGGTGCCAAAAACTTGTTGAGGAAATTGAGGGTTCTGATTTAGTGTGTAACAAAATAAAATCAAATTAAAACAATGGATGGATTCAGCACAACTACAATCTCCTAAACCTCTAAGATACAGGGCTATTGCAGCATGTTTTATAAGTAAGGGTATGTCCACAGGGAAAATGTCAATAAACTATGATGGATCTCCAGATCTACAATAGATCTGGCACTATCCTAATTTAAGCTACTCTAAAATAGGAGAGAGGAGAGGTTTTTGGGTATTTGTCACTATAAACTATAGATTTTAAATATAGTTGATCCAGAGCTTACGAGAACACAGAGGTAAGAGAAAATGGATTAAAAATCAAAAGGATAAAGATCAGCAGCTAGGGATTCAGTATTCCACTAAAAATGAATCGAATCAAAGGCAATGCTTAGATCGGATTTATATCAATCCTTCATTTGGCTACAAGCTCCCCAGGCTTTACCTCGGCAGATGCATGGTAAAAGAATCCAATCTCAACCAGAGAAATGGAAGCAATCCTAAGGCTATGATCTGTCCACTTTAATGGTCACAGACCATCCCAGAGATTGTCCCAATAAATCAAAGCAATCCTAAGGCTATGATCTGTCCACTTTAATGGTCACAGACCATCCTAGAGATTGTCTTGAGCCAATGGTTTTAATTAAAATAGGTTAATCATTGTAGATGCTGTGAATGCCAGGCTACACGCTCCCTATTTCTGGCTGGCTCATAGGAGTATCCAAAGTAAGAAAATCAAATATGAATAAATAAAATCTAGCTCAAAATTAACTCTAAAACCCACAATTTCAATGCAATGCTACTACTTACAATGATGTGCCCAGATCTATAATCTGTGTAGCATCCAATCCCTCACAAAGCCTCTGAAACTCTCAATTACAGATCATACCCTCACCCTAGCAACTGAAGAGGCTTTTAGCCAACCATCCTTAGCTAATAGCGGGGAAGAAGAAGAAGGAAAAGAGAGGGAGAAATTAGAGGGAAAAATGAATTCATTCTCAGCTCTGCTCTCTCAATTTCTGGATTCCTTTTCAATGTTGTTGCTCCTCTATTTATATTTTTTTCTCAGGTCTGTTTCAGCCAGTCAGAATTTAGAATAATAATGTAGTTATGCTGATGTGGCTGATCCCTCTTCTAGAAGCTTTTCTCCTATTGGTCCACAACTGACAAGTACATGTGAGGTAGTTAGAGTTCCTACTTGTTCTCAGTTGAATACCAAAAATACCTCCCAAGGGTCGTTATCGTGCCTTGGAGCATGTACGCAAAATCTGGAAGTTGTGACTGCTGAAGAAAGTCATTGGAATTTCCCAGAACGAATGTTGAGAGGTTTTAGAGAACTTTTCGATGGGTTCTTGGTCTATATGCTCAGTCTTTCGATAGGTTTGGGATAAACCTCCCGCTAGGTTGAAGTGTACTAGTCACTAGATTAGCCTCTCTCGACAGGTTTGAAGCAGCTCTCGATACCCTCTGTTTAGTTCTTCCTTCATCCTGTCGATAGGTTACAACCATCCTGTCGCCTTGGTGAGGTGATCAATATGTTGGGGATCATCTCCACAGGTTCTGAAAGATCCTGTCGAAGGCTTCTTTTGTTCTACTTGATAGGTTTATTTAAACCTCGCGACTTCCACTGCACCTTCAGGTAAGGTGTCGACAGGATTCTTTCTTTCTGCAATCACAACCTATCGACAAGCAGCTGGAACCTTACGATAGCTTACTGGGTCCTCTCGGCAGCTTGGCAATTGAGCTTCAAACTTGTCAATAGCTTCTTCCTTGACTTTCCTCAGCTGGCACCTATTTCTGGTGCACTATCTTCCATCTGTTAGCACTCAGCAACCTCTTGGTGTGTTCAATCTATCTTCTCTGTAACTGTGCTTGGTCTCAAGCATGACTTGTTGAGCACATGACCTTCTCAAGAATTTATACAACTCTGATTGCTTGACTGACAGGCTTTTGGGTTGTTGTAAAATCGTGATGAGGAACAAATTGCTTCTTTGGCCTTTTAAGGTGGATATCTGCACTAAGGTTGTATTTTATTGCTTATCTACAAAACATCCTTAACACACCTTATTAGGCAATTCAAGGGCCCAATAAAGGTCAGGTTAAGAGGTGAAAAATGATATTTTTCACTGCTCAATAAGCATTTTCTAAAAAACCTAAGCCCACCCTGCAAACAAACTAGTATACCACAGCGAGAAAAGGATAGAGCAAGCAATGGAAAAGAAAGTATTAATGTTCATTCTTGAAATAAAAACCATCCAAAGTACGGTCTCATATTAATCCATTACATTTTCCTAAAATATCCCAAAAAGTCTCAATGTTCACTAAAGAAGAGAAAAGCCTAATCCTTGTCGGCGCCCTTGGCCATCTTCTTCCGCCGACGTGAGGTGCTTTGGTAGGTCCACACGTCCCCCACTCCGGACCATGCCTGAGACAGTCGACTGAGCAGGGAGCGCGACTCCTTTTCACGTGCACGCTGCAGGTCATACCAAAAAATATCAGGAGGAGGTCAGTCAGAAAGTGAGGATAACAAAGCAGTGATTAGAACAAGTCAGAGTAACACTTACCACTTCCACCTCCCGAAGGCCGACAATATGGCAATAATATTCCGCTTGATTGACTGCCGACTCGTAATCCTGCAAGAAAGAAGGAGAAAGAGAGGTCAGCCGCAAGAGCCATAATACTAAAGCAAACATATCTTAGAGGAAACGAACTAAAGGAAAAACTTACTTCGAGAACCAATTCAGGAGGGGGGCTCAGATCACTTCAGCAGATAGGCGGGTCCGCTTATCTACATCCGCACACAAACTCGAGAGGAAAGCATCGTCAAGGCGTCTAAAAGTCCATTAAGTCTTTGTGGTCGAACTGCAAGAGGCCCCCGCACCAGAAGGGTCAGAAGATCCGGTACCTGGAACCTCATCAGGACCTACCTCTACATCATCACCATCAAAATCATCTCCCCCATCAAACTATGGAAAGAAGCAAGGGATCAGTAGAAAAAGCAAAATCAAACCAAAACCACCAGAAACTTGCATAAAGAAAGAGGAGAGTTACCTGAGATCGCAGACCACCATAGGCTAAAAAGTTAGGGCCTTGTATAAAGCACGGAAGAAGGGACCAGTAGAGCAAGGACTCGTACCACATTTGGTATCCCCCAGGCATAAGAAGATCATCAATCAGGATCGCTTGATGGAGGAGTTCGGCTGAAAGCTCCTCAATTGTAGTCGCACGAGAAATGACATATTCGGGAGGACCCTGCGGCACGACAAAATGATCTCGGTACTAATGTACCACTCTCTCCCCCAAGTAGTACGCTCTGACCCAGGCACCATAAAAGAAGATGATATGGGCAAACAACAAAAGGTCGGGACTGACCCACAGCAGCTCGATCCCAAAAGGGAGAACTAACGTAGGGGTTAAAGATGATCTGCCCAAATAACGAGAATCCTATCAATCAAATAGACATCACCGTAGCTCTGAGAAAAGAAAAAAAAAAGAAAGGAGGGTGTCCATACCTGGTCCGGGATCAACAAATCAAATTGGGACCTCAGGCCCAACTCCAACTGTTTCATTCCCAAGTCCGTTCAACGACTCTTGTGCCAACTGCTCATAATGGGATATGTATACACATCTGAGAAGTGGAGGGGGCGGCCCGACTGAAAATGCAGGTATCCCCAAACCTAAAAGGAAGAACAAACATAAAAGAGGTGTCATAGGCAAGATGAACGATGCATAATAAACAAAGAGGAGTAGAAGTTTCAAGGTTACCTCTATCACGTGCCAGAAATCAATGACAAAACCCAAATCCCCGACTGAGGCTCAAGCCAAGCCAGACATTAGTACGGTGTATCCAGCACCGCCCCAGTCATAACGATGCACATTGTCCCAATTTTCCATAAGACTAAGCAAGGATAATGAGACCCGGCCACCGCTAGCGTTGGCAAAAAGAGTCTTGCCCAAGAGAAAAAAGAGCAAGATGCGAGCCAGCATCAAAGCACGCTCGGGCTCAATAGGGACATCTATCTCCGGATGGGCCAAGTCTACTAGTTAATTTTCACCAAATAGATCGGCTAGGCAAGATAGCTTCACATTGGAGCCGCTCATATCCTGGGAGGAGGCGTAATCACCGATCAAACAGATCATCGATGTGCCCCCTATCCCGATCCTTGTGATCATCGACCAGTCAATATGGGTGATGGTTATTTCAGCCACGGACATATGAAAAGTCATGGTCTCGGGCCAAAACTGTTCTATTAGGGCCTTCACATAGGCCAAATCACCCCTTATGGCTGGGCATGAAAGAAAGTCCCCAAGGCCGTCCTCAGCCAGGAGGAACTTCACAACCTGAGGTAGGCAATGGTAGAGGCACTGGAGGTCGAACCAACCTCCTCAAAAATGGATTGAGGGCAAAGACTGTAGAAAAATGAAGAAGGTGTTAGAAAAATAAGGCGTGTGCAAAAGAAAACCACAAAAAGTTATTTCTTACCCTACCAGCAATCCCAAAATTTGAAATGTGGGCATATTATTGATGAAGTAGCCCACTACGGCCTGCCTCGCCCTGCATCTCATACCAAGGCCGGGAGGAACATTGCACTTGAATTAGTTGCTCACCCCGACTGCCATAAATCACCTCGGGTTCACTCTCGTGTCCCTAATCCTCTTCACTCGACATTCTGAGAAGGACACAAATAACGAATATCAGGGAATGTCGGTAAAGAGAAACCATTTGCTACAAGCCAAAAGACGGTAAGTATGCTCCGTCCGTAGGCCATCAATCATAATCATCATCATTGCAGTAAAAAGAATATAAAATAGGGGGCGAGCCCAGAGCGCCCCCCCCCCCTCCCCCCCCCCCCATTTCAAAAGATGTACACAAATAAAAAAGGGACGAAGAAAGGACCCATTTTTTAATTTTACAAAATTTGGGTCAAAATCCCCGATGCATATATGGACTACAGTTAGGGATGTTTTCACGCAAAAGCAAAAAAAAAAAGAAAGAAAAAAAAAAGAGAGAAGAAAGAAAGAAAAACACACTACCATTTTTCACAATTCTATAGAAAAACCCTAGCCCCTCGGGTAGGGAGGGAGATTGGGCATGTCAAAAACCTTTCTTTTCCAACAAAAATATAAAACTATATACATATAGATATGTATATAATGAACATACAAATCAGTTTCAAAAAAAAAAAGAGAGTGGAGTTTCAAAAAAAAATCATCATCATCATCATGCGTAGAAAATCATCTAGATCTAAAAAAGAGAAAGGGCCCTAGTCATACCAGCAAAACAGTTTAAAAATCCATCAAAAAAGGGAGAAAAAGAGGAATAAGGCACCATTTAATCATGCTTTCACTCAAAATCGGGGCCAATGCACATATAATAAATCAAACTGGTCATAGACAATCACACTTACAAGGAAAATTATTCATTTATCATCTCAAAATGCAAGAATGCTAACCATATTCAAGAAAAAATCAAAAGAAATAGGGTAAAAGGTGATTACATTAGGAGAAGAAATAAACCCTTGATTCAGAGTGGAATATATGTTTGATCGACGAGAGTGGATGCCGGCACAATGATACATGAAAAAATACATAAAATAACCAAAAAAAAATGTGACTTTCAAAAAAGTGGCACGTACTCCCAAAAAGCGTTGCTACATCAATTCGCTCCGCTCGGGTAGTCGTGCTAAATTATCTTCGGGATCAATGGATTCGCCCAAAGACCTCAAACCTTGCTTCATGCAGGGGCATGCGTGGTCGGTCAAATGGGGCAATCAATGCCTTGTATGGTTGGACACAAGTTGTGGATCTTCGCGTACTTGCTTCGCGCCTATCTTTAAGTATGGGCCGATCACCCCCTCACTCACAAAGCTATTTTATTCAGAATGAAACTTGAACATCAAAAATCTTCAAATCATCTTGAGAAGCAGACATTTTTCTCAGCATATTGGGCTTTCACAACTTGCACCATCTCGGTTATGCCCAAAAATATCGCTAAGCGCTTAGGGCCCGATAGCCTTGAGGAACGGATGTTTTTCCTGACATACAAGGCTTTCGTTTACTCACCATGTTACCCACCTGATGTTTATGATTCATTTTGAATATGACAGACCCATTAGTGTCTCCTTGGGCCTCTTCGGATGTCTCTATCTTTGGCATTCGATCATTAGTGATCGGATACCAAAGAGGGCATCTGTAGGCACCCAAATTTGGCCCAAGGCCCGATCGAAAATACTTCCAGAAAATCCCACCCCCCGAGCTTCTAATAGCATCTCCCATACCCTTAGGAACTTTCCCAGACCCTTAGAAACTTGTTTAAGGCCTTAGGAATCACCCCCAACCTCTCCGGACCCTTAGTTGACCTTCCCGGGGAATGATTAAGAAGAGGTGTGCCAAAACCTGCAGGGACCTCTACTAAAATTGAATCTTATACCATTGAAAAGTAGAGGTTCACATCTTTCCAACAAGCCAGGAATAACCTTGATCTGAGTCCTACACCGAAAGTTAGGGAAATCCAAAGTTTCGAGCCTCAAAACTATATTTTAAGTGAACCCCTCGACAAGCTCTGAACCTCTCAAGAGCCTCTCGAGGAGATGGGCATGCTTAGCATGTATAACACACGCCCCAGGCCATTTCTGGAAAAATATTACCTAGCGTGTATATTATACACGCCAGGCCATTTATTCCCATAAATGACTTAGCATGTATAATACATACGCTAAGCATAGATGGGCCCCCCAGCGGCTCTAAACTTCTCAGACACTTAAATATGCCTGGCGCGGGTAATACACACGCCAAGCTTAGCTACAGTAAATCCTGGTTTTTACCTAAAATGAACTTTTGGGGTTTGACTTGTTGACCATCCCAATGATTAGGGTGGGTATCATTAGGACTGTTGCACCCTCATTTACCCTATTTACAACCCTCTAGTCATTTGAACCCATACCCTATCATCTACCATTGAACCTTTTCCCATATATCTAAGCTACCAAAACCCTAGGAATCCTTAGATATTAGGATTACCTAATTGCTAATTCCATTAGCATTTAAGTACCCCTTAACCTTCTCTTTTTCTATAAATAGAGAGGCACCCCCCTTGCAGATGGCTTGAAAAATTTCCAAGAGAGAAAGAGATTAAGAGATCCCCTCCTCCCCTTTGGTGCACCAAAACCCATACAAATTCTAGAATTCCAAAACCTCCCTTAGACCTCTTCTTCCATCAAAAATCCTTTAGTTTAGGTGAGAACTATCCCTTAGCTCTCTCCTCCTACCCCTTAGCCACCAAACCTTAGAGGTTAGAACCCATATCCCCATTACGCAAGCTATCGAAGGCTCACCGAGTGCACCTATGTGAAGGTCCACAGCTGTGATATAAGGGCCCGAGAGCTCCGGCTCTCCCCTCTATCCCTCTACCTTCTTTACTTTTCCTCTATCCTTGAATTTGTGTCATTACACCGCGAAATCTTGGTGATTGCGGGGGGCGTAAATAGGATCGGAGTGTCTTCGGGCAAGAGGAAGTGTTATTTTTTTTTTCTTTTGGCCATAAGTAGAGACCGCTTATGAGCGGGTTGATCGGGTGCCTAATACCTTCCCGATCGATAACTGAAGCCCCTACCCAAGATCCGGGTGGCGACTCTAAATTTGTAGTGAAGAGTGTGCATCGTCGCGACGGACTCGCGAGCACCCACGGTTGCACAGTTAGGTTTTTGTTGAGGGGATATATATACTTCATTCAAGGTACATATCGTGTTTGAGGGGTGCGTTATAGCTGGGAATTACGCGCATGAATATGGGCGCTTAATTCAATTGAGCACCTGGGAGGGAGCGCGTGATCGAGAGGTACGAGGGGTCAATTATGCGTTAGAATGTATGCGTGTAACCTAATTATGCACTCTAATTAGTGCACGTGATTGGAACGTCACCAGGTCACATGGGCAAAATGTTCGGATGACTTTTTGAATTTCGCGCGTCGTCATGGGTGCGTATTTTGATTATGCGCTAAATTTCTAGCGCGAGATCGATTTGTTGGGCCTTTAGAGTGGATGATAGCCTTATTACATGCCCACACTGGCACATTTGATTTGGATTCCGCACAGATGTTCTTGCGCTTAATTGGATTACGCGCTATGTTTCTGGTGCTTAATTAGGCAAATGCCTATATATGTCCGAACTTAATTTGTTTTTCTTCATTCTCTCTTTTTATCTGAGCGAGCTAGCCTTTAAAATATCTTTACTATATGATACAATTGTCTGATTTCAATGTCATTTCTTTCGATCTTCGTTGTTTCGCGTGTTCTACGTCCAGAAGTGGTCTTCGACAGAGGTGCAGCTATGGCTTGTGGGGTGTTAGGATTGAGGGGTGGTATACACCCTTCATTATTGTTGAGAGGTGAGGATGGCGGAAGGGAAGTCTTCCAAATGGATGGAAAGAGTGTTCCCCAACCATTCCTCCCTCTTTTAAATGTTGCTTCTAATTGGATGCTCCGTGCACCAAGTTTTGAGTTTGTGTCTGTTTTGGGTTCCGTGTTTGTTTTAGGTTGTAGGTTAGGTTCTAGGTTCTTATTTTGGATTGTATGTTCAGGAGGTATGCCTCTGGTGACAGACGTAAAATTTTATTATATAAATAAAGAGGTGTTTTGTTTGTTTATATTTTATTGTTGCATTGTTCTTGTTTATCTTGTTTTGAGCATTTAATTTAATTGGACCTATTTGGACATTTATTTGAATCTCATTCGAGATTTACTGGGATTCATTCAACTTTATTGGCTTACTTGGTTTATTTGATTTATATAGAATTTTATTTGATTTTATTTAGAATTTCATTATTTAACTTTATTTAGAACTTTTTTTAAAAATTTGATTTAATTTAGAATTTTATTTGATCTATCTAGGATTTATTTTTTTTATTTATTCAGGATTTTATTCAATTTTATTTAGGATTTTGTTTGACTTATGTAGGATTTGACTTTATTTGGAGGGTTTAAGGATTTCCTAAGGTTATCCTGTAATCCAGATGGGTTAGAGTTCTATTTTCAGGGAGTTTTAAGGAATTTTTGGTATTTGTTTTGTTTAAGGTATGAGTTTTGTTTGTTTTAATTTCAGAGTTAGTTGGAGGTGACACTTGTCAAAGGTGTGTGAGTTTAATTCCTAGAGTCTAGATGGGTGTTAGATGTTTCAATCCTATTGGTTTATCTGCTTTGTTGAGGATTTGTGCTTCTTTGAGGGATAAGTGTTGTGTGTTTATTGGTTAATCTAAGTTTGTCATGGATTATGATCTTTTAGGGGGGTATGTGTCTAGTTTGGATTTAATCAGATGGAGGGTATTTGTGAAGGTGACACTTGTCATTTTGTAGTGAGGGGGGTATAGTTTATAAATAGGGGCTAAGGGCTTGGGTTTCATTTTGAACTTTATTTATAACTTTGGATTTGTAAATTTGGGGCATTTTTTAAATTTCTTTTAATGTCTTTTCTTCCCTTCTATTTTGTATCTCAAGTGTTATGCCCAAAAAGGTTTGTAATTATTTATTTTATATATTTTTTGTTTCTCTTTTTCATTTTTTTTTTTTTTTTAGAATGAGCGGTATTGGGAATTCGGGGTGGTGCTAGGGTTGATGATGCTAATCTGACCAAAAGTGCCACCCTATTGGTGGAAGAGATGAAAGAGTTAAAGGAGGGTGGAAGGAAAGAAAAGGAAAGAGTTGCGCCAGAGTTCATGTGGACAACACCAGTTGTGCCTTGGTGGGCTCTGAGGATTAATCTTTTGTGAGCCTTCTCTTGGGGGTTTTTTGTGATGACTCTTTGTGGGAGTTTGCATCAACTCCTGAGTGTCTTTCTATGAGTCACTCTTTCTTTTCCACCAACTTGGGGCTCTGCGATGCCGATGCTTGGTCGTGTAACTTGAAAGATAGCATCATAAGCGGCATCTCAGGGGAATTATGGAGTGAAGATGGGATTCATGTTAGAATTCGTTCAGAATGTGCTTCTTCCCCAAGGTTTTCCGTCGTCTTTCGCTCGGAAAATTCATATTCGGGCATGCACTGCCTAAACGCGCTGATTTTCAAGTGCTTATTTTATATTGTATACTCAGAGGGAATGCCCTCGATGTCATTGTAATAATTTTGACATTTATGAGAAGAGCTTTTTATAATTATTTGAATTCGGGTCAATTTTGGCTTAGTTAATTTAGTTTGGTTTAATTTATTTAGTTGAGTGCGTTTTGATTTGGTTAAAATAAAAATTTAAGATCTAAAGTGTTTGAGTATATTTTAGTTTGGTTTAGTGTCGACTAGGTTTGGGTTTTGAGTGCTTTGACATGTTTAGATGTTTAAGTGTTTTTTTTTTTTTTTTTCGGGACATATGTGCATGCATAGGTGAGTTTCTTTAATTTTCAAGGCGTGCGGGTGTAAGTCGGAGTGGTGTGTGCATTCTATGTTGTGAGTATTGTTTGGTGTGAGTGCCCAAGTGTATGAACTTATCCTTTGCTGCTATGTATGTATTTTTTTTGTTAGGCCTAGGTAATTGTGCAGTGAGTAGGGCGCTTAACTCTATTACGCACCAGGATAGGCGTGCACAATCCAGGCATTTGTAGGATCAATTGTGCATCCATTCGTGGGTGTATATTCCAATTATACGACATGTAGGGTGCACATAATAGAAGAGTCAACCGGTCACTGTGCGGGTGACTTTTGGAATTGTGCATAGGACACCGGGCGTGTGATTTCATTTTAGGCGAGCGACAAATCCATTGCTCGCCTTGTCAGACACGCACGATCAGAATTATGCGTCGGATTGAGTGCTCATTATCCAATTGAGCGCTCGTTTCATGGCGCGCTCTATATAAACCTCAAAATTTTCATTTTGCCTACGCTTTGCGGTTTTTCTTGGATTCCTTGCTCTTCCTTGCTTCCTAGTGCCTGGATTTCCATATTTTTGTGATATTTCGCAATCCGTCTATCCGTTTTGAGTACAATTTCTTCCATTCTTATTAGTTTTTGTAGACCTTGCTTCTGAGATGGAGTCCGAGGGCAGCGATCATCTTTACATGACTGCTTTGGAGATGGAGCAGATGATGGCAAGGGAGGTCGGTGAGACTTCTGATGTTCGTATCAGCACTGAGGCTGTGGTAGAGGGCGATGCTGAGATGGTGGTGAGGGAGGATGCACCAGAGGGTGGTGACGAGGATGAGGATGATGATGACGATGCTGCTCCGCATCAGGGTGAAGGTGCGATACGCATCCCTCTCGAGGAGTTCTTTGCGCGAGACCAGGTAGGTACCCGTGAGCCAGGGTCTTATTTTATTACTTAGGCATTAAGTTATGACATAGACTTCTTAGGATCTGGAAACCTCTTTAATTTATGTCGAACATGCATGTAGTATAGTGTGTGTGCGCATTCATGCATCATCTTTTGTATCTAGTTCTAGGTCACATTTATTTTATCATTCTGGCTTACTTTTATCATGTTTTGCATGCTTTCTGTCGATCCTCATATGCTCCATCATTCTATTTTATTAGTTTCATCTGTTAATCTTAGTCATGGTTAGTCTTAGCATAGTTGTAGGTCATAATCTTATGTTATTTTTCTTCTTCTTTTACTTTATTGCTCGATAGGAGCCTCCATAGCTGGCTATCAGCATTACATGGTCCGAGTCCCACACTTGGTACCATGCACTGTCTGAGTTCCAGTGGGCACGGTTGGTGTCTTTCGGCTTTGGGGCAATTCTAGAGTTATAGGCCTTCTAGGTTGACCGGGGTCTGATCGGGGCCATCCTGGAGAGGTGGAGGGAGGAGCAGCAGGCACAGCTCTTCCCAGTTGGGATGTTATTGCCGACCCTAGAGGACTGGGTCTACATTACTAGACTTAGGTTCAAGGCGGAGCCAGTGATTGTTCAGATGGAGGGGGACTATCTGGATCAGGGCATGTCTGTGTCACCTGGTTCTTTGACATGCATGCCAGTGGCTTCGTTCCTCCGAGATGCCCCTCAAAGTTGAGAGTATCATTCGAGGCGCGTCATGCAGCGATGGCGTTCCATAGGCTGTGGTGGAGCCTAGAGTGGGGATGAACCGAGTGCTTCATGCATTCTTGATGCACTTCCTCATAGCGGTACTCTTTTCTTCTTCTACCCGAGGATGCGTCACCGGATTATTTTTGATGCTACTCAGGAACCTAAACCGAGTCCCCACCTATGCCTGGGGAGCGGCGGTGTTGGCACACCACTACGAGCAGTTGTACCATAAAGGGAGGGGTGTCACCATCATTGGAGGTTTTCTTCCTTTTCTTCAGGTGAGTCTTTGTTAATTGTTGGTTTCTTGGTTGTCTTAGTTGCTTAGTCTTTCATTTCAGTGATAGTTTTGGTATTATTATAGTTATGGGCATACGATCACTTCACCTTCCTACGCCCGCGGGTTTCGACAGAGATCACTATTACATTCCCGATGATGCACGTGTGGCGGAGGGCGTTGGGGCGCCGTCGCCATTCTTCAGATTTACAAACCGCGTGAGGTCTCTTCAAGGACATGCATGTAGGGTAGGTATGTGTTATCTACATTACAAATGTCATAGCTTTTTTTAGATTTATATTTACTGATGATTGTTTCTTTGTTTCTGGCTATAGGTGATTTGGAGGCCCTATGCAGTCAGGGAGAATGCAGAGCAGCCAGTGATCTGGTCTAGCCGGCCCTTCTTTAATGTGGACATCTAGGTCCATTGCTTTGACAAGGTGGAGTGTATCCACCTTTCTCGAGTAGCTCGACAGCTGGGGCTCCCTCAGGGGGTCCCTTGGGAGATTCGCCACAGGATGGCGAAGATGATGACTAGTCCCCCTGGCTGAAACTTCGCTGGCTGAAACTTCGCGTCGAAGATGGAGGCTCAGATTGTAGATTTTAGAGCTGGGGGGACCAGGATGACAGGGGCACCCGATGAGGCAGATTCCCGAGAGTTCACGGGGTGGTTTCGGGAGCTTGGTGGTGGTCGGCTCTTCATGCGTCCCTTCCACGGAGAGCGGTTCTTTTATGGTCAATGGTCCTGAATCTGCCTCAATGTTGAGGGAGAGGCTGGATGCACTGGAGCAGGGCCACCTTGGTGTGGGTGTTCGCAGAGCAATAGACGCCCTGCACTGGATGATGGAGCAGAAGGGACGTGCTCCTCGACCCAATGAGGAGATATTGCGCTCCTTAACGACCTAGTCTTCCAGGCTATGGCAGCGGAGGACGAGCTGAGGGCTCAGCTGACGGAGACCCAAATATCTTTGGTGAGTTAGTTTATTTATTTTAATTATTAGGGCGTATTGGTTTGGCTTCTTGTTAGTTTGACATCATTACTTTCTTTTACTTTCCTTGTGCTTGCCAGACTGAGAGGGAGGGTGAGGTCCCCAGTAAGGCGGCGATGATTGAGCTGCTGGAGGTCAGCAACGGGTCGGTCGTGAGGTAGAGGTCAGCCTACATTCAGAGATTGATCGATTGGTGAGTGTCTATCTTAACTTGATTTTATTATTCATTAGCATCATTCGTTATGGTACTTCTGATGCATTTATTATGTGTCATGTTTGCAGAGGTCAAAGTTATCGAGTGCTGGGGGGTCTGCTCCAGCATTCGATCCTTCTTCGACTGCATCATCCAGTCGGGAGGATCCTGTGATAGCTCAGCTCCGGGTTGAGCTGGAGCACTGGGTGAGTTTCTTGAGTCCTCTGAGTTGTTATTCTGCTTAGTTCATCTAGTGTTTTGCTAATACAGTGTTGTATGTTTCCAGCGCCAGGTTCCTAGGATCTCCAGGTGAGGGAGGCAGTAGCCGCTTCTCTGCGCCCTGAGAGTCAGGTATAGTGTGTGTGTGTGTGTGTGTGTATTAGTTTGTTTTACTTCTATTGATTTAGTTTCATCTTACATGTTTTATTATTTGGTTTGGTTCTTGTGCAGGTTGTTCATGACTCGGCTCCTGAGGCTCCACCTCAAGAGTCTACTCCTATCCCTACTCAGGTATATTGTAGTTAGTGTAGTTACATTTCATTTTTGATTTTCTAGTCATAACATTATCTAATGTGCCTTTCTTTGGGTTTTGTGTCATAGCCATCTACGTCTGAGGCTCTTCTTGTACCGCCTATCGATCTGATAATGCCGCGACTGTCGAGCATCTTCTGGAGGAGAGGGTAGATCTGGTATGCTTCTCGTTCTTTCTTTAGCTTTTCCTCCCCTTGCGTGTGTGCTCGGTTCTTGATTTTATGTTATCATGCAGGCTCGTCTGCTTGAGGAGTCATGTCTGGAGGTGGTGCAGCACGCGCTACTCCAGGAGCGAGACGGGTTCTTGGAGATACGCATATTCGTGAGGACCTGTTGGTATACATGCTTATTGCATAGGGGACTCAGACTGAGGCGATAGAGGTTGCTCATCAGTCGGTGCGGTCGGAGATGCAGGCTATGATAGATCGATTGCAGTACCGACTAGCGAGGAGTAAGCGAGGAGTCTGTGGGATGGTCGGTCGTCGTGCCCAGTCGGAGTCGGTGGGTACTTGCTCTCGGGCTGGCCAGCCTCATCGTACGATGCATGAGCATGTCAGGGACTATGCTCATGAGGATTCCATCATCCGAGAGTTGCTTGCTGAGGACCCTTTATGCTCATGGTCTAGATGGACTGCCAGTCAGGTGAGCGAGGGGGGTTCAGTTGCTAGTCCTTCCCCTCGCAGGGAGTGTCCACTGACTTCAGGTGCCGAGATAGAGTTTTCAGTGGATCAATCTCCTGATCCATGGGCTGATGATACTGGGGATAGCGGCGACCGACCACCCTAGAGGCAGCGTAGGGAGTAGGGTTGTGTATTTTTTGTTCATTGTAAATACAGGGGGTATACCCCCGGTGACATATGTAAAGAAAATTTTGATATATATATAAAGATTTTTGGGTTTAGATGTACCTGAATTCGCTTTGTCCTTCTTTATTTTACTTCGTGTAGTTTATCTGGCCACTTTTGATGTCATCGTCTATCATTGGGACTTAGATGCTCCTTGCCCAATAATAGTCGAAGGTTACTCTATACCTGCGCATAAGGATGAAATTATTAGTAAGTTTATTTTCCCCCTGTTGATTGTCAAGGGGGGAGATATCTCAGACCGAAGCCTGGTAATAAAGGATGGATTATTGTATCATTTCTTTTTTATAAGAAGGGAAAATAATGCAACAGGGAAAGCAAATAACTGAAAGAAAAATTCTAAAAAAATGCCCTCGTTTTAGAGCATGATGGAGTAGGCAGTGCAGTGTCTTCAGCGGTCTTCCTAAGGTGATGACTTCATTATCCTGCACCTATTCATGAACAAGCAAGGGTCTCAAGCTGACTCATTTTCCAAAATAAAAATGCCCCAGTGTTAAGATGTAACAGAGCATTTCTGATTTTTGTGAGCACTTGGGCATAGGAGCCATGTGTGTTTTGATTAATTAGTGTCGAGGAAATTCCTTGATACTATTTACTGAACTGGGGGAAGTCGTTTAGTCATATCAGTCGTATACTAGGGTTCTACCTTTGGTAGTAATCATCCTATCCCATAGTCGGCACTAGAGGGTCAGTGGTAGATAGTACTCAATGTCCGAGTTTTCGATTTCATATCTTGGGATATCTTACGAGAGTTTTGACTCACTGTTCGAAAACAAAATTAAAGGTGAAAGAGGGGGTAAGGCTCAATGATGTGAGGGAATAGTTTCTATCTAACAATTTCTAAGAGAAATAAGTAACAATCTTTTTCTCAGGGGAGTATGGGATGCCATGAATGAGCTCTCTGTCATGTTTCGGTACCATCAACGGCTCACATTCTGTGATTAGCAGAAGTTTGTCCTCCTCCCACCACTTTACGATAATATCTAGTAGTATCGGGCACTAGGGATGCCCTCGCTGCTTGCTTATACTTTCCTAGTGAGGTTACCAGGAATGTCCTCACAATTTGCTTATACTTCCCTGGGCTCATTGACTTGTTCACCCGTCGTATTACTCTCTCTCAGTTATGTATGTATATATATTTTTTCCTGAAAGCAACCTGCTGACACTAGAATGGTGAGTTTGATTGAGCCTAACATCTTCATTTTCTATGCTCTAACATCTCCTCCAATGGCGGGAGAAAAGGGGTGAGAATCGGGTGTTACTTATACTTTTGGAAGAGGTCAGGTGTTCCACTAATCCTTTTGATCAAATTGCCCGAATGAGAAGGTGGGCAGTGAGTCAAAAGCCTTCAAGGATATCCTAGGAAATGAAGGCATGCGACCAATGAATGAGTCTCGATAACTGAGGGGTGGTAGATAAAAGTATCTGACTACAAGATATAATGATTACAATGCTAAGGGTAGTATTTCCTGAGGTACATGGGGTTCCAGGGGTTAGGGAGCTCCTCCCCGTCATGGTTCACTAGCTTGTATAGGTTCCCTGGGTATGCGGCCGCTATGACATACGGGTCCTCCCAGTTCGGTTTAGTTTTCCCTTCGAATGGCCGTGCTTGGAAGGCATTATTTTCTTCAAGACTAATTCTCCAATTTTGAAAGTTCACTCAAGGACTTTCTTATCGTAGGCTCTGGCCATCTCCTTTGGTATACTGGGGCATGATTGGCTGCCTTTAGAAGCGTCTCATCGAGTTGTTCTAGCTCAGCGAGCAGAGCAATTCTTCTTTCGTCTAGAGATAGCTCATCATCAAGTTGGATACATAGGGATAGTACTTGCATTTTGTAAGGTAGGACTCTTCCATCCTATACGTAAGGAGATAAGGAGTTTGGCCAGTGGTCATACGAATAGAAGTTTTATAGGCCCAGAGTGCTTCTGTAATCATTCAGGCCAGTCAGCTCCATTGCTTGTGTCCACTATTCATTTCAAAATTTAGATTAGAGGTTTATTTGTAGCCTCTGCTTATCCATTTCCCTGGGGGTAGAACGGTGACGAGTGATGTAATTCGATGCCGAATCTTCTACATAGTCTCTTCATCTTCCTTGCAATGAACTGTGGTCCATTATCGGTGACGAACATCCTAGGTACTCCGAAGCGAGTGGTGATATTCTGAATGATAAACTTCATGAGTGTAGAAGCAGTGATTCTGATATATGAATCGGCTTCTGTCCATTTGGAGTAGTATTCAGTCACAGTGAGTATGAACACGTGCTTGTGAGTATTCCCGACCATGTCCATGAAGGGTTCGATAATATCAAAGGCCCACATCGAGAATGGCCACGGTGAAGTTATGGCATTCAATGCAACTGATGGAGCTTTGATATAAGCACAACATGTTCTTGACATTGTTTGCAGCATTGGACGTAAAGGTGGCAATCCCTTATCATCGTTGACCAATAGTAGCCTTGTCAAATGATCTAATCCACGAGTCTCTGGCTGCCAGTGTGGGCACCGCAGGCACTAGCGTGTGCTTCTCGGACAATGTATTGGCCTTTAGTTGTCATGACGCACTGTAGCAGTATTCCTTTGGTGAAGGCTTCCTTGTATAACATCTTGCTCAGGATGCAGAACCTTGCGCATTGGTTCCTGATTGTCTTTAGTTCGATCTTCGTAGCATAAGGAGGGACGTGGTGATGCTTCAAGAAGTTTCAAATATCGGAGTACCATGGTTGTCAGTCGTCGGATGGTGATTTCTCAAATCTGAAGGTTGTGACATCAGCTTCTTTCTTCGTGGAGTTACTCGAGGTAGGTTGCTCTTCATTCATGACTATTTTTGGTCTAGTTGGCAGTTCCGATTTTACTTACCAGGTGACCTCGTGTGATCACATAGTCAACCTCTCAATGAAGAACGGTTTGGTGTTCTGTCCAACTGGTATCTAAATGACTGAGGCTAGTGTGGCGAGAGAATTTGTGAGCTCGTTCTCCAGTCTAGGGATGTGGGTGAAAGAGATCCTTTTGAACTTCTTTATCAAGAACTGAGTTGTTTCCAAGTGGGCCATTAGTCTTCTTTCTTTGGTGTTCCATTCTCTGATGACCAGTGATATCACAAGCTTGGAATTGCTGATTGTTTTCAACTACTTGACACCCAACTCTAACGTTGCTCGTAGTCTTGTGATGAAGGGTTCATATTTTGCAACGTTGTTTGTGACTGAGAAGTTGAGTTGAAAGGCCTTCGGTATGATGACTCCTTCTGGGCTCAGTAGGACTATCCTGATGCATTTTCCTTTGTGATTGAGAGCGCCGTCAAAGTAGAGGGTCCACGAAGTTTTGTCAGGCTCTTCGTTGTGGTTCGAGAGGAGATCTTCGTCAAGAAAGTCTTCGTGTACAGCTTCATTATCCGGGAGTGGAAGGTTTGTGAGGTAATTAGCAATCGGCAATCGCCAGCCTTTTAACGGACTTCAGCGTGACATAAGTGATGTCGAACTCTTGTACGAGCATATGCCAACAGGCGATCTTTCCAGATGTAGCGGGCTTCTTAAAGATGTACTTCAAAGGGTCCATATGTGCTAGGACTAGTATCTTGTGTGCTCCGAAGTAGTGTCATAATTTCGTCGAGGCCCATACCAGTGTAAGGCATTTCTTCTCCATCGACGTGTATCTTTGTTCATACTCGACCATCGTTCTGCTGAGGTAGTAAACAGCCTTCCCTCTCTCATCGTCTTCTTTATATTATCTAAGAATTACCCCCATAGCCTTGTCATTTGCTGACACGTAGAGGATCAGGGGTCTTCCGGGAGCTGGCGGTAATAGTATTGGCGGGTTTGTTGGTGCGTGCTTTTTCTGGGTTCCTTTCGGTCCCAGGAACCAGTGGCCCAATTCTGTCCTACGCCGACTCTGGCAATGGCAATGGAGTAATAAATTAGGAAATATTATATGTTAAAATTAAAGAGGCAAATCCTAAATGAAGAATACCTCAGAAGATGTGATCGCCAGTTGCAGATATTTATCGACACTGCAACACATCAGTGATCACGCTTTAAAGGGAAGCGGGGCTTGCAGGTTGAACTCCTTTACTAAATCGTCCGATGGTGAACGTCAGCAGCTGTGGGTTGCCTTTAGTGTACCTAGTTTGGTTTTCCTATTCCAACTGGGATTTTATTTAATTTGTCTCCTAATCCTACTGGGAGTCTGATTGATTTAGTTTCCTAATCCTACTGAGAATCTGATTAAGAAAGGGTCTCCTAATTCTACTAGGAGTCTAATTTAACTAAGTCTCCTAATCCCACTAGGAGTCTAATTAATTTAAACATTTTAATCTTATTAGAGCTCTAATTAATTTTATTTCCTAATCTTATTAGAAGTCTAATTAATATTAGTCTCCTAATAGTACCAGGAGTACAACCGTTCTTAATTATGTTATGACTGATTAGAATTGTACTGATTTGAATCAAACTCTAACTAAATTAAATATGTCAATTCTATGGAAATTCTGATTTTAAATAAGCATGCTAGTTTTATTGAAACAAAATTAAACGAGATAAATAAACGGAAAAAGGGGGGTGTGGCCTGTTATGCTAAGGAGGATTGGCCTCATTCCCGAGTACCCTCCGTAACCTCCCTTAGGCAAATCAGATGGCTGAAAATTGAAAAGACTAAATTTGAATTATAAAGTAGTATTTTTTTATAGATTGAGAGATTGATGATTGGTATTTAAGGGCTAAGATTTTAGGGCTAATAAAAAGAGAGAATTAATAACTGAAACTATAAATCAAATTTTGGGATTTAGAATTATAAGAAATTAAGACTAAAGCTAAAATCTAAGGACCACAATCGGGATCGAAATTAGGAAAATTTGAACCGTGAGATTAAGGACCGATTCTAGAACCTAAGGACTAGAATTAGAAAATTAGAAATTTAAATTAAGACCTAAGATCTAGAATTTAAAAACTAGAGGGCTAGAACCTAAATTTAGAACTATAATATAAAAAGGAGAACTAGTTCTAGAACCTAAGAACTAGAACCAGAAAATTAAGGATTAAAGAATTACCTGTAGGAATCGTCTAAATTGTGCAGAGGGAAATTACATAGAGGGAAATTGTATAAGAAAAAATTGTATAGAGGAGAATTGTATAGAGGAAATTGTATCAAGGAAATTGTGTAGAGGAAATTATGTAGAGGAGAATTGGATAGAGGAGATTATGTACAGGAGAATTGGATAGGAGGTAAAGGTCTTATTTATAGGCTTTTACCATAAATCCTATTTTATAAAATAATATAATAAAGATACTAATCCTAATTCAACTAGGCGTTTTGAAAAACGTTACTTTTTGCACAGCAGCCAAAAATTAACCATAACTTCTTTGATATATGTCAAAATTGTGTATTTTTTGGCTCGTTGGAAAGCTACTTCTATAAAATTTCCAACATGACTAATTTTGCCCCAATCCGACTCCGTTTGATACCTCAAAATAAGCCAAACGTAAAAGTGACAGGATTGACAATTGAGAAAAGGTTGAGGAGACCTAGTTTGCTCTAAAATAAGGATTTGGGTAGGGATTTCCTAAGGGCTGAATTTTAAAACTTAAGAATTAAGGATTAAAATCTAAAGACTAGAACTAAAGGCTAAAAAAAGTCCAAGGACTGAAATCGGAGTCGAAATCAAAAAATCAGACCATAGGATTAAAGACTGGTTTTGAACTCTAAGAGTTAGAACCAGAGATTAATGATAAGACTGTAAATTGAGATTTTAAAACAGAATTAGGCTTTAAGAGTTGGTGAATTAGACAATCAGATTAAGGACTGGTTCTGGGCTCTAAGGACTGGAACCAGATATAGAGATTATGGTCTAAAAAAAAGGGGTGCTACGGCCTAATTCTGAAAATTAAGACTGATAATTAAAACTAAGAAAAACCCTAAATCTAAAGACTAGAAGCTACGGTCGAAAACTAAAAATTAAATTCTTACCTAGGGTCGGGGCTGCGAAGAGAAATCTTGGAGTTTGAATCTCAAAATCATGGCTAATTTTCTCTAGGTGGTTCGCTCTCAGAACTCTCTAATTTTGGAATTTACTGTCTCTCCTCTCAAAATTTCCAGCCTCTCCTCTCTTCGAGAAAAAAAGCTTTTATAGGTTTTCATTCAATTGCGCGCCCATTTTCGGACGTTTAACTAAATTGCGCTCTAGTTTTATGGCACTTAATCGCTTTGAGTCGGTCACCGACTCAGTGAGCGACGGGCTAAATTACTCAGTGGGTTTCCTAGTCCTAACGAAATCAGGACTAATTATGCGCATGGTGGGATGTGCGAAATCCGATTAAGCGTGTTACCTGAAGTGCTTAATCGAGGAAACGTAGGAGTCAAGGGTAGGAGACTAGGTTGGGCGTAGGCCAATTGCGCGCTTGTGCTGTAGCGCTTAATCCGATCGCACGTCTGGTTCCAGGCACATAATCGAGTCTCAAAATGGTCTGTGAAAGGAAGTTTAGTCTAAAAGGGAACTGATCACACGCTTGTGGTTCTGCGTGTGATCGAATTATGCGCAGGTTTTCAAGAGCTTAATTCAGGGTTGTCTGAGTATGGTCTCAAGAATGGAATGCAGGACTATTGTTTCAGTCTGCATTCTGACTATATACTATTGCTTAGTATATAGCCTCCCTACATTGGGATCTAAGCCACAAAGCTATTGTTTCAGCTTGTGTTCAGCCATGTGTAGTTGCATGGTCCCATGTCGAGGGTTAAAAAGGTCAAGGGCTGACCAAACAAATTCGTGTACTCTGAGAGGGCGAAATGAGGGTGTCTACAGATGCCCCTCTTCGGCGTGTTCTTGCTAAGTAAGAACACGTCGAAGAAGTAGACACCCCTAATTCGAGGTGCCTTCCCGTTTCTTGGGAATTCACAAATGTGAATTGGTGATACTGACATTACAAGTTTGACTTTCTTATCTATCAGCACAAGCTAAAATAGAGAATTTGAAGGGCAAATGGTAGCTGTCGAAGGACATATTCTGGGTCTGTGGGTGCATGGCGTATCTTGTCGCTGGCTAACAGAGGGATTTTACGCAATCGAGGTATCAGGGCGTCAATCAAATATCTAAAACAAGGTCCAGGGATCGATAATAAAGAGATGAAATAGTATGTAGTGTTGAAAGCTTTTGCAAGTCATGTCAGACCAGGCGCGTCATTGCTCACACCAATGCGCGTCAGGCGTTCCATTTCCAATAGGCATTTGTAAGTTCTTAGATTGAGTATACTCATTCTTTGGCTTCCTAGGAGAATGGTTGATTTGGGCTGGTAATTGAGGTAAATTTGTTGAAGTGTGCTTAGTTGAATTCTGCGCAGTGGCATATGCGCTCGATTCATCTGGAGTCTTTTTTTTTAACATCTGAACAAGCGATCCTGCACAGTGGCATATGCACTTGATTGCGAGTTCAAAGGGCTTTTGGATTTAAAGGTCAAGGCTAAGTGTAGTTGGTTGTGGTTTTAAAGAAAGGTGAGTCGGGTCTATGTATTTTATTCATTTCGTTCTTTTTTCATTTTTTTTCATTTTTTTTTTAAGTAAGAGAAGAAGAAAGATTTTTGAAATAAAATATTTTAGAATGAGTAAGGGGTTTTGAAATTTTGGGAATTTTAACTTAAGATCAATTCAGTGGTAAAACGACAGAAAATGTGACCTTCGAGATGTCGCTGAGCAGATCCACCGGTGCGGGATTTGTGGACCCGACCATTCATGTGGTTGTCAAGACACCACTTGGCATGCCAAATACTCCATCTAACATTCTCAACAAATATTGATGATTGTCTCTTATGGGAGGGCTACAGTAATTCGCGAGTTGAGAGAGACGGGTTTTGAAAGCATTTTGACTTAATCATAGATAATTATAATTTAGATGAAATATCTAGTAATTGAAAAAGGGGTAGTACTTACCTGGGAGTGATACTTACCTGAATTGTGTGGTGAGACCTTAGGAATATAATAGCGGTGGTACTTTGACAGTATTGTAGCGCCGCGATGGGACTTGGTGGCTATCATTGTAATGCAATGTTTCGAGTGCAATGTCGTAGTAGGGTACCCCGGGAGTTTCTTTTTTTTCCCACTTGTTGCTTAAGCGGTGATTGGCGGTTGTCGGCGTGATGTCGCGATGGGGCCTTGGTGATTGTAGTGGTACTGCAATGGTAACTAAGAGGTATTGCTGGGATGTTCGCGCTGTAGGTTGGCAGTAGTGAAATGCGATGGGACATGGGAGTAGTCCTAAGTCTTCCTGCCTTTCTATTGCAGTGGCATCTAGTAGGTTTGTGGCGGGCACTTCAGGAGGAGGCTCTTTGTTTCGATGATGCGACGTACTCGTGCTTTCTCCCTTTCCTTCTTTTAGTGCAATCGGTATTGTGAATGATTTTTTTTGGGTAGTGGTGTCCGCGATGGGAAGTGAGCTAAGCGTTATGCTGGGTAGGGTGTTCATGGTGACAAGTGTGTCTAGTTTCTTTCTTTGGCAGATCTTAGGTTCTGGTGAGATTATATTGTAGTTGCATTGTGATTGACTTAGTTTTTTTTATTGATTGGCGTATTTGCATTTTTGGGAGATTTATTTTTGGCTTTTTGCGATGTGCCATGAGGGCATGGCTACAATTTTGCAATGGGACGACAGTGAGCGACGGTCTCTTTTTCACTCTAAATGGCTCATGAGGCTATGCAATGGGGCGAAGGGGACTCTCTCTCGAGGAGGGTAAATTTCAGGTAAAATCGGTAATTAAGTGCCTGATATCAGCCGCTTAAACTAATTATGCGCCCGATTCCAGGCGTGCGATTCAGGGTATAAAGAAAGTGTTTACGCGTGTGTAGGTTAACGTGTGATTGAATTACACGCGAGTGGCATTTTGATATTGTGCGGCTACTGTGAATCATTTAATATGTTTGTGCGACATATTGTAAGCGCGGGATTGGAGAGTCACCAGGTCACTATGCGAGTGACCTTTTGTATTGAGCATCAAATATTTGTCGTTCGATTGGATTGCGCGGTCTGTAGCAAGCGCGGGATAGGCAGGTCACGCCATCTGCGCTGGTGTCGCTCTAATTGCACGCAGAATCTGGGTGCATGCTTTGGATTGAGTGCAGTGTGGGTAGCGCGTGTTTTCATGCGCGTGATTAGGGTCGTGTTCTATATAAGCGGGGGAGCTTCATTTGTTTTTTTCATTCTTGGGTTTAGTCTCGAGTTTTACCTTTTTGAGTGTTCTAGCATTCTGAAAGTCGTGTTCTGGTGATATTGAGTGATCTAACCGTTAGATTGGGATGGCTTTTCTTCCTATATTAGTCATTTCACGTGATCTTCGTCCTAATGTGATATTTGTTCTGAGAATGGGTGGTATTGGGAATGAGGGCGCTTGTCTTCACACCGTTCTTTTTGTAGGGAGCAATGAAGGCAGCGTTGCGGGGCGACAGCGGAGGAGGTGAAGATGGCTGAAGAGAAGGAGCAACAAGTAGAGGGAAGTGTTTCCCAACCAATCCTCCCTAAAGCCTTCGATTGGACGCTCCAAACGGAATCTGCTCCTCGCTCTGTCTAAGTTTTGAACCAAGTCTTCATTTTGGATTGTAGGTTAAGGTTTTAGGTTTTTGTTTTGGATTGTATATTCAAGAGGTATGCCTCCGGTGATATTTATAAAGTTTTAAATTATAAATAAAGGGGCATTTTTTTTTTATTATGCTTGTTTATTGATTTAATTTATTGATGGATTAGTTGGATTTATTTGATTTATTTATTTTATTTTAGGATTTAATTTAGTTTAGGGTTTCACTCCGGATTTATTGAGGGTTTATCCCAAGATTAATTTATTTTATTTAGTTTTGTTTAGAGGGTTTACTTGATTCTGATGGGTTTGTTGGGGGCATTTCTTTTTTGGTCCCAAACAAGTCAGGGTCTTATTCTAGAAAATTATTCTTTTGTTTAAAGTTTAAAGTATTTTGTTTTAGTCTTTTATTTGATTTGAGATGACACTTGTTAGAAGTGTGTGAATTTAGGATTTAATTTAAAGTTTCTATATGGGTGTTAAGTGTTTGAATCCTATTGGCTTATCTAGGCTTGCCATATATTTAATTAGGTGGAGAATATTTGGGAGGGTGACACTTGTTGTTTTGTGATTTAGGAGGAGTATGTTATCAATAGAGGCTAAGGGGCTTGGTTTGGTTTTGAATTTTGTTTATAAACTTAGGATTTAAAAGTTTGGGGCATTTTTATTTTCTAATGTCTTTTCTTCCTTTTTATTTTGCATCCCAGGTATTAAATCCTAAGAGGTTTGTAATTATATTATTTTTTCTTTATTGCTGAGAATGAGCGATATTTTTCTCTTATTGTGTTTGTCATTATATGTTACGTTAGAAGAGGAATTGATAGTATTAGAGTATGGTGTTTATTTTTCGAGTGTATCTCTATTATTTTGTTTCAAGTGTTCGTTTTAGGATCCCATGGCGGAAAAGTAAGAACTAAAAAATAGAAGGAAAATAAATAAATAAAATGCCCCAGTTTGGGGTATCCAAGGTGGAAAAGCAAAAACCAAATTAAAATTTTTTTTAAAATGCTCCAGTTTGGGGTATCGGTCTTGTGACCTAAGTATTGCTATCAAGGTGTTAGCACTCTTTAAAAAAAAATGCCCCAATGTGAAGTGATGGTGGGACTTTTATCGGCCTCACAGATGTCTGAGAGTGTATTAGTAATGATCCCATGCTGGGAAGTAGATCGATTATTTCAGCCACATGGCAGGCTTGATTTTGTAAGTGCAAAACAATCATCATGTGTCATAGTTTTCAACAAGGATTGAGGGGAATGGTAGATAAACAGTGATTGCATCACTTGTCATTCAAGAGTTTTCGATTTTATTCTGAAAGATATTTTGAAAATCATTTGACTCATTGTCTGAAAAGAAAATAAAGGGTGAAGAGGAGGTAAGGTTTATTGATCTGAGGGTAGCTTCTTATTCGACCAAATTTTGAAATAGTAGTCAACTACTTTCTTCTCGGGTGGATAATGCGGTGCCATAATTGAGCTCTCTGTCATGGACCAGCACCATCAAATCATCAAATTCTATAGTTAGCAGGAGTTTTATCCTCCTCCCGCCACCGTATGACGACATCTAGTAGTGTGAAGATGTCAGGGATGCCCTCGCGGTTTGCTTATACTTTCCTCATAAGATTACCAAGAATGCCCTCACAATTTGCTTATACTTCCCTGAATTCATTGACTGTTCATTCGTCATATTGCTCTCGCTCGGTTGTGTTTCTTTTTTGTATATTTTTTTTTTAGACAACCTGCTAACGCAAGAATTGTGAGGTTTGATGGAACCTTACATTTTCATTTTTTCTGCTCTAACATCGACTCCAATGGCTGAAGGGAGTGTATGAGAATCCAAAGTCTTCTATATTTCAAAAAAGAGACTTTCATGATCCACTAGCCCTTTCAATCAATTCGCCTGAGTAGGAGGGTAGTCAATGAGTCAGATGATGCCCAAAATAATTTTGAAAATAATGACCTACGATTGGCGAATGCCTTGTGATGACTACGAGGATGATAGGCATATAAGTATGTTTGTTTAGGTTATGAAACATGATGGTCATTGAGTTGTGATTCCAAGGGTCAGACTGTCCTTCCCCTGTGGCTGTTTCCTGGGCATGTTGCCGAGATAATATAAGGACTTCCCTTGTGGGTTTTGATTTCTTCCAAGTGAGGCGGTTGTATAGGCACTTTTCTTAGCAGTAGCTCCTCGATTTTGAGTTCTCGGTCGAGTATAAGTCCGAAGGGTTTAGGGTATAGAAGAGTATTTTTTTTTTCGAGTATTTACGTTTTGGGCATTTATACTTTTAGTTTTTTTTTATACTTTTCTATATTTTTTTGTTTTTTGTATTATTTTTTATTATTACTATTGTGTTACGGTATAACATCAGTTCCTTAGGTGGGGGACTGACTCAGGAAGTCCGCTTGGTGGGACATGTTGGATGGTCGAAGTGATCGTCCAATTAGATAATATTGTTTCGGGGCCCTCGATCCCTTTCGATCTGATTGATGAGGGATGAGAGTGAGGTTATGTTTAAGTTCGTGTTTTGGATTGTATAGGGTTTATCAAAATAAGTGTGTTGTCGTTTGATTTCTTCCTTCGATAGTTCTTTTGTGTCCGACGTCTCCTTGTCGGGAGGGAACTTCTTTTATTTTTCGACGGAGTGAGGCATCTTGTAGAGATGAAGCATACAGTTGTTAAAGAGTTCTTCGGAGTTATTTATGGATCATTGGAAAGTTGTTTGCGAGTGAAGTTGGAGTGGAAATCGTTGAGAGGGACGGTAGTATTGTAGAGGTAGTGATAAGATAAGGCAGAGGTAGATTAGGAAGAGGAGATGCGAAGGTGTAGGCCAAGGTTGGCCTTTTCTACATGTGGGGCGGTCCAGTTTTGTTTGATTATGCTTGTTTGGTTTGATTCACACTTTGGGTTAATCATGAGGTTGTTTCAAAGTTTTATTTATAATTTTTCGAGGAGGTTGAGTATCAGAAGTTTGACGTAGTAGTTTTGTCGCCAATTGGAGTTCGGTGAAGGTTTTGATTGTGAGGTCCATGGAGATTTGGGTCTGATGATCAGAAGCAATTTTAGTTGTGGTGTTGATTTCGTGTTCTGATGGGATTTGAGGTATGTTGATTTGGATGGTGAATGGCATCGTAAGATTTGGGTTTAGTTTGATTTCGAAAGTGGGAGCAATGATCGACTCTTTGATAGGTTTTGTGGTAGGCTCAAAGGTGAGTGGAGTTGGCATTGTAGGAATAGATTTGATTTTAGTACCGGGTTCGTGTTCGATAACAGGCTCAAGTTTAATGATGGGTTCAAGTTTGATGACGGGCTTGGATTTGTTGATAGTTTGAGGTTTGATGGCAGGTTTGTGTTTGGTGATTGGTTTAGGTTTGATGGTAGGTTCAGGTTTTGGGGTCGATTTAGATTCGCTGATAGTTGGAGGGTTGATGTCAGGTTTGTATTCGATGATTGGTTTAGGTTTGACGATAGGTTCAGGTTCGATAATGGGTTTAGATTTAATGGCGGGTTCGCCTTTGATGTGGAGGGTTTGAGCTTGTGGATAGGTGTAGGGTTGACGATAGGTTCGACGATTGGTTTCAGTTCAATGATCAGTTTGGTCTTGTGTTCGATGATAGGTTCAAGTTCGATCATGGGTTTAGGTTCGGTAATAGATTCATTTTCAAGGATCGGTTTAGGTTTGATAATAGGTTTAGATTCGATAATAGGTTTAATTTTGATAGTAGGTTTAGGCTTGATGATAAGTTTAGGTTTGATGTTAAGTTTAGTTTTGATGACAGGTTTAGTTTTGATAATATGTTTGAGTTTGGGGTTCAATTTCGTGGTTGGTGGAACGGTAAGTTCAATAATGGGTTTAAGTTCTTGTTTCGGAGTTGAGGGGATGATAAGTTTAGTGGTAAGTTCTGTAGGGGTTGATTCATGAGTTGGTTTTAAGGTCGGTTCAATGGTTGATTATGGAGTGAGTGAAATGGGTGGTTCGGAGGTATGTTTGGTAACAGATTCGGGTTTGAGATTTTGTTTTGAAGTTGGTCAGGTGGTAGTGAGTTTAGGTTCCGAAGTGGGCATCGAAGTTAATTCTAGAGTTGATTCTGAGGTTAGTGGGGTGATGTGTTTGTTGTTGAGTTCAAGTTTTAAAGCAGGTGTAGGGATTGATTCAGTGGCTGGTTTTGAGATTAGTGGGGCAATGTGTTCGACAATGTGTTCGATTTCGGGGGTTAGTTTTGGAGTTGATTTGGAAGCGAGAGTGTTAGTGATTTTGGGAGTAGATTTGATTACTGATTTGGGTTCAGAGTTTAGTTTTGTGACTGGTTTAAGTATCAATAGAATCGTATAATACTGATTGATTGGTTCGAAAGATGCTCCTAGAATCGGCACGTGAGTTTGTTTGAGGGTAGTTTACGTCACTGGTTCGGTCTGTTCAGGAGGTGTAGGGACTGATTCGTTTGTTGGTAGGTTATCAGATTCAAGGGTAGGTTGAGTTGGCTCGAAGATAAGCGCTTTGAGCTCGGTGATGAGTTTGGGGATGGGTTGAGTTACCTGAGGGGTGGAATCGGTGATAGTTTGGATTTTAGTGATCTTGGTAACCGGTCCAGGGTGAAAGGTAACTTTGCATTTACAGGTGCGTGGGATAGGGTTGGTTGGCTAGAAGTGAATAGTATGGTTTTGCTCTGAGGGAGGTCCAATTCTTCAGATCAAGCTAGCTGGGTAGAATGGGGCGGGGGTGAATGAGTGTACAGTCTCGTATGCGAGTTGAGTTTGATTGAACAATGAGTTGTAATAGGTGGTGTTAGTTTGCATGTCGTTGGGGCACTAGTTTTAGTCACAGTACGAGTTCATGTATTGGTTGGTGCATAGTGGTTGGTTTTGGTGTTGACCTTGGTTTATGTGTGATAATTGATTTTGGTCAGGGTATAAGTTTGTGCATAGATCTTGAGCTTGGGCATATGGGCGGTATGGTTGAGGGTTTGCTTGGTTCGATTCTTGGTTCGTGTGAGTTTGTTTAGAGTCTAGAGTCTCGTTTAGGGTGTTTGTCTCGAGATTGTCGGAGGAGGGTCCGTTGGAGGTTAAGGTAGGAGGACTGAGGTCTCCATTCTTCAGTCGGCGTTCTAAGCGTGAGGCGCATTGATAAAGGCTAGCGAGGTCGTGATAGTCGCTTTGGATGAGAACGCTCTGAAAAGGCTCTCGGGTATTGCTAATCACAATTTCTATTGCATTGCTTTCTTTTATTTGATTCCCCATTAGAGCAGCAAGTCTTCTCCAACGGTTGGCGAATGTCAAGAAGTCTTCACCGTCCTCCTGTCTTCCATGCATCAAGTCAGTGAGACTGATTTCTTCAAGAGTCAGGTGTTGGTATTGATCTAAGAATCTGTCAGCTAAGTCTTCGAATGTCTCGATTTTGGTTAAAGGTAAGGCCGTGAACCAGTCAAGGGCTTCTCCTTCTAGAGATCTCTGAAAGTAGTGGATCAGGAGCCCATGATTGGTGTGGATTGGTCGACAGTCATTACAGAATAGGGCCAAGTGGTGCTTTGGGTTTCCCGTACTATATTTGTTAAATTTTGGAGGTTTAAAACCAGCGGGTACAGTGAAGTCGATGTTTCGGCAAAATTTGTCGAATCCAAAAGTGTGACTGGAGCGATCTTTGTTAGCCATGTAGTCATCTAGAAATTGGTGGAGGTTGTTTATGTTTATCGTGGTGTCTTTTCTAGATGCCTTGGGGGAGGGTTGTCCTCGGTAGTTGTTGTTGTAGAAGGTGTGAGGGGTATATGTGTTATGTGTCAGGGGAGTCGAAGCATGTGGAGGAGTCGACATCCTTTCCTTTTGTCTGTTCTTCGGAGTAACTTGTCTTTGGGACTGAAGCCATGCATCGACTTCTTTTCCCCCTTTTGTGAGTGCACTGGGAGTGTGGTCTATAACTTGACTATCGGAGTAGCTTCGCTCAGTACCACTTTCTTCAGTGCTATCACTATGATTTGTATTTCGTGGAGCGAAAGGGATATATTTCGCTCTCATTAACCATGTTTACTCGAGCACGACGCTGGGCTGTCCACGGAGATGACCTAATGTTATACTCGGGTCGCTATGGGGGCCCCATAAGGGTGGATCGTTATCATTAAAGTTCAATTTTTTTATGTTTGCCATTTTAAAATAGTTTTTTTGGTTTTTTTTTTTTTTTTTATTTTTTTGAAAAAGTTTATCCACGACTAAGTGCGTGTAGAAAAGTGATAAAGCGAAACAAAATAAAAATCAAAATAAAAAGTGAAAAATATGAAACCAAATTAAATAAAGCAAGGAAAATAGAAAACCAAATTAATTAAACTGAGACAACCTTAGCGAAAAAGAGTCCCATCGCGATTGCCAGTCTGTTGGTGTGCGCTTTTTTCTCTTTCATCCTCGAAACCGGTGGCCAATTCAATGATGGAGTAATAAATTAGAAAATATTAAATGCTAAAATTAAAGAGGCAAATCCTAAATGAAGAATACTTCAGAAGATGCGATCGCCAGCTGTAGATATTTATCGACGCTTCAACACGTCAGTGATCACGCTTTAAAGGGAAGCGAGGGCTTGCAGGTTGAACTCCTTTATTGAATCGTCCACCGGCGAACGTCAGCAACTGTGGGTTGCCTTTAGTGTAACTGGTTTGGTTTTCCTATTCCTGCTGGGATTTTATTTAATTTGGTCTCCTAATCCTACTGGGAGTCTGATTAAGAAAGGGACTCCTAATTCTACTAGGAGTCTAATTTAATTAAGTCTCCTAATCCCACTGGGAGTCTAATTAATTTAAATGTTTTAATCTTATTAGAGCTCTAATTAATTTAGTTTCCTAATCCTATTAGAAGTCTAATTAATATTAGTCTCTTAATTGTACTAGGAGTACAACCGTTCTTAATTATGTTATGGCTGATTAGAATTGTACGGATTTGAATAAAACTCTAACTAAATTAAATATATCAATTCTATGGAAATTCTAATTTTAAATAAGCATGCTAGTTTTATTGAAATAAAATTAAACGAGATAAATAAATGGAAAAAGGGGGGTGTGGCCCGTTATGCTAAGGAGGATTGGCCTCGTTCCCAAGTACTCTCCATAAGCTCCCTTAGGCAAATCGGATGGCTGAAAATTGAAAAGACTGAATTTGAATTATAAAGTAGTATTTTTTTATAGATTGAGAGATTGGTGATTGGTATTTAAGGGCTAAGATTTTAAGGCTAAGAAAAAGAGAGAATTAAAAACTGAAACTACAAAGCAAATTTTGGGATTTAGAATTATGAGAAATTAAGACTAAAGCTAAAATCTAAGGACCACAATCGGGATCGAAATTAGGAAAATTTGGATTATGAGATTAAGGACCGATTCTAGAACCTAAGGACTAGAATTATAAAATTAGAAATTTAAATTAAGACCTAAGATCTAGAATTTAAGAACTAGAGGGCTAGAACCTAAGTCTAGAACTAGAATATAAAAAGGGGAACTGGTTCTAGAACCTAAGAACTTGAACCAGAAAATTGAGGATTAAGGAATTACCTGTAGAAATCGTCTAAATTGCGCAGAGGGGAATTGCATAGAGGGAAATTGTATAAGGAAAAATTGTATAGAGGAAAATTGTATATAGGAAATTGTATCGAGGAAATTGTGTAGAGGAAATTATGTAGAGGAGAATTGGATAGAGGAGATTATGTAGAGGAGAAGTGGATAGGAGGTAAAGGTCTTATTTATAGGGTTTTACCTTAAATCCTATTTTATAAAATAATATAATAAAGATACTAATCCTAATTCAACTAGGAGTTTTGAAAATGTGTCTTTTTGCACAACTGCAAAAAATTGACTATAACTTCTTCGATATATGTCAGAATTGTGCATTTTTTGCTCTTTGGAAAGCTACTTCGATAAGCTTTCCAACGTGACTAATTTTGCTCCAATTCGACTCCATTTGATACCACAAAATAAGCTAAACGTAAAAGTGACGGGATTGACAGTTGAGAAAAGGTTGGGGAGACCTAGTTGGCTCTGAAATAAGGATTTGGGCAGGGATTTCCTAAGGGGTGAATTTTGAAACTTAAGAATTAAGGATTAGAATCTAAAGACTAGAACTAAAGGCTAAAAAAAATCCAAGGATTGAAATCGGAGTCGAAATCAGAAAATCAGATCGTAGGATTAAAGACCGGTTCTGAACTCTAAGAGTTAGAACCAGAGATTAATGATAGGACTGTAAATTGAGATTTTAAAATAGAATTAGGCCTTAAGAGTTGGTGAATTAGACCGTCAGATTAAGGACTGGTTCCGAGCTCTGAGGACTAGAATCAGATATAGAGATTACGGTCTAAAAAAAAAGGGGTGCTACGATCTAAGACTGAAAATTAAGACTGATAATTAAAACTAAGAAAAACCCTAAATCTAAAGACTAGAAGCTATGGTTGGAAATTAAAAATTAAATTCTTACCTCGGGTAGAGGCTGCGGAGAGAAATCTCCGAGTTTGAATCTCAAAATCATGGCTAATTTGCTCTAGGAGGTTCGCTCTCGGTACTCTCTAGTTTTGGAATTTATGGTCTCTCCTCTCAAAATTGCCAGCCTCTCCTCTCTCTTCGAGAAAAAAAGTTTTTATAGGTTTTCATTCAATTACGCGCCCGTTTCCGGATGTTTAACTGAATTGCGCACCAATTTTTTGGCGCTTAATCGCTTTGAGTCGGTCACCGATTCAGTGAGTGACAGGTTGAATTACTCAGCGGATTTCCTAGTCCTAACGAAATCAGGACTAATTACGCGCGTGGTGGGACATGCGTAATCTGATTAAGTGTGTTACCTGAAGCGCTTAATCGAGGAAATGTAGGAGTCAAGGGTAGGAGACTAGGTCGGGAGTAGGCCAATTGCGCGCTTGTGCTTTAGCGCTCAATTCGATCTCGCGTCTGGTTCTAGGCGTGTAATCGAGTCTCGAAACAGTCTGTGAAAGGAAGTTTGGTCTGAAAGGGGACTAATTGCGCGCTTGTGGTTCTGTGCGTGATCAAATTACGCGCGGGTTTTCAGGTGCTTAATTCAGGGTTGTTCGGGTATGATCTTAAGAATGGAATGCAGGACTATTGTTTCAGTCTGCATTCTGACTATATACTATTGCTTAGTATATAGCCTCCCTACATTGGGATCCGAGCCACAAAGCTATTATTTCAGCTTGTGTTCAGCCATGTATAGTTGCATGGTCCCATGTCAAGGGTTCAAAAGTTCAAGGGCTGACCAAATGAATTTGTGTACTCCGAGAGGGCAAAATGAGGATGTCTACAAGGTTGAGGAGGTACTCTTTAATGTTATTGAAGGCTTGCTAACACTGGTCATCCCATGTGTACTCGACCGTTCCTTTTAGTAGTCTGTAGAAAGGGTCGCATCTATTTGAGTGCTGGGAGATGAATCTCCTAATGAATTGTAGTATTCCTATCAGACATCATAGTTCTTTGATGTTGCTGGGAGGTGACATCTGGAGAATGGCTCTGCCCTCCACCGGATCGACTTTGATTCCTCACTTGCTAATTATGAATTCTAGTTGTTTTCAAGAGGTGACTCTGAACACGCATTTCTTCGGATTCATTTTTAGTTGATACTTTTTGAATCTCTGTAATACCAGTCGTAATGCTTCAGCATTCCTTGCCCAAGTTTAAGACTTCACCAATATGTCATCGACGTAAAGTTTCACACACTTATGCATTATGTCATGAAAGATAGCCATCATGGCACGTTGATATGTGGCTCCTGCGTTCTTGAGCCCGAAAGACATGACTATGTAATAGTACGTTCCCCATGGCGTAGTGAAGGAAGTCTTTTCTTAGTCAGATTCTGCTAGTTTGATCTAATTTTATCCAGAGAAGCCATCCATAAAGGATAACATCTCATGTCCGATAATATTTTCGACCAGAGTGTCGATGTGAGGAAGCGGGAAGTCACCTTTTGGGCATGCCTAGTTGAGGTTCTGGAAGTCAATACATACCCTTATTCTGCCATCTTTCTTGGCGATAGGTACTATGTTTACGACCCATTTGGGGTAGGGGACAACTCGTATGAACTTTTCCTTATGTAGCTTGTCGATTTCCTCCTCGACTTGTAGCGTCATCTGCTAGTGCATTCTTCTAAGTTTCTGCTTGTCGGGCTTTTCATCGGGTTCTAGGAGTAAACGGTGTTCTACTAAGCTTGGGTCCAAGCCAAGCATATCTTCGTAGGACCATGCGAAGGAGCTGAGGTTATCTTGGAGGACTTAGATAATCTATTGTCGCTCCTTGGGGCTGAGTGTTGTGTTGATTAGCAACTTCTTGGGCTTCTCCTCGGTGCCAAAATTGTTTTCTTTGATAGGTTTTGCAACAACTTGAGTTTGCTCATCAAAGCGTTTGATGATCCGTTGGAAGTCCTATGTCTCCTCAGTGGTTGGTATTCCATCTTCATCATTTGTGAGCTTGTACACATTAAAATGGCTACACTGGGGGGTTGGTTTTGCAAGAGGTAACCCTACATCGATGCAATTTATGACTGGGATATCCTTAGTCAGGTGCATCCTTCTCTCGAAGTCGTGGAGTATCTTATCAGGTATGATCACGGGCGTACCACCTCGTCAGGATGCTTGACGCCTTCGTGAGGATGAGGCAGTAGGGCGACCCGAGCCGAGGCAGGGTTCTTCGATGTTGAGGGTGGGACAATGACTATGTGTGATCATGTCGGTTATTCCTTCCATGGTTCCATTGGTGTGACCGCTACTCGTAGCCTTAGGAGAAAAGTCTCCTTGTCGGTCGCTGAATAGGTCTAGGATGAAGGGCTCCCTTCCTTTTCTATGGTCTTCTAATTTTTTGACGTTTTTTGTTTTTAAATTTTTATGAGTTTTTGGATTTTCTATTTTTTTTATTTTTGATAAGAGATATGGTATAAGGTCGGTTGCCTAGAGGGGAACCGATAGGATTGCTTCTTCTAGTTGAGGAAGTTGGACGATTGCTGAAGTCATTCATGCGAGTCTTCGAATGACGTGGACTCATTCAAAATTTGGCACTTTTTTTAGAGTCCTCTTCAGGAGTGATCCTCCTATTGAGTGAGGACGGCGACGGTCCGGTTGATGTGCTTTCTTCTTCTATCATGTAAACTGCTTCATCCTCAAAAAGGGAGGAGAGGCAGTAGTCGTCTAAGCTCTCATTTTCAAAATTGGACTGAAGATGTTCTTATTGCTAAGGTTGCTCGCGACGTTCTTCTGGACTGGTGAGTTCTTTGTTTTGTACCTCGTAGTATGCTATGATGTGTATGCATGCCCAACAGCGTCGCTGATGTGGATGAGATATACAGGGGTCTCCCAGGAGCATTCCCAACCTTCATTTTTGAGGTTGCCATTATTGAAGTCGAGGTCGTCTTCTTCATCTGCCTGCTCTTAAAGGCCTTGGGATAACCGTTCTGCTAACTTGAGTGCCGGAAGGTCTATCCAATAGTCTTCATCATCACTCGGCAGCGGTTGTCATTCCTCTTCCAGTGAGTTAAAGAATATCAGAAGTTGCAGTGCACCCGGAGACTAAGGAGCGTCAAGCTCTACTTCTTCTTGGACCTCTATGAAGGCGACATGATGATCTTCCACTCTTGTTGTTCGTTGTATCTCACGCAGGATTGCCCTTTCACACTATATCAAGATAGATGCGCACAGGCTACAATAAGGCGATTCCAGGTAAGGGCAACAGCGCGGCTTGTTGGAATTAAAGGTTGTGCTGATATATCTATTAAAAAGTGTGATGGTAAAAATCAATGGCAACAAAACAAATTAAAATATGGAATAGAATAAGATGAAATCAACACACAAACAGCATTCTAAATACAATCCTACAAGATACAGGGCTGTTGTAGCAAGTTTTAAAAGTAAATAAGAGTTTGTCCACAGGGAAAATTGATCTAAAAACTCAAAGGTCAATAGTAGATCTCCAGATCTATCTACAGATCTGACATCTCTAACCTAAACTAGAAAGCAAAGGTAAAGGGAGGGTGTTTTTGTGTCCCAAAACTAAATTAAAACTAAAAATAGAAAATCAACAGATTTAGACTACAGAAAGGATTTAGAGAAGCTGAAAAATGGATCTGGCAAATAAAAGGAAAATGGTGAAAAGTAATGAAACAGGGATAGAGATTTGTACTGAAAGATAGGCTAAGTAAAGAAAGAAGAAAATAGATCCACACAATTCCTTCACCCAGCTACAAGCCAAATGCAAGGATAAAGAATTTAATCCAATCCAACTAATATGGAATAGTCCTAGGGTTATGATCTGTCCACTGAGTGGCCACAAATCATCCCAGAGATAAATTTCAGTCAAGAGAATTGGGATCAAGTCATTAAAACCACTGCAGGCACTATGGATGCCAGGCTACAAGCTCAAGCATCCATAGGTGCATCAGATCCATAAAAACCAAAGGCAATTGATTAGGGAAATTACAGATCTAATTGAACATTAAACTCAGCATTTCATTTATTCAAAAATGTACTTACAATGATCTGTCTCAAGCCTCCAGCAAATGCAGATTACAGATTTCTCAATTCTCACAGCTTTTCTTACAGATTACAAACCAGAATTCCTATCTTATTACAACAGATCTTAGCTAGCAAGTGCTAGGATGAGGACAGATGGAAAAGGAAAAAGGAAAAATTATAATTCAAACTACAAAACTCTTTCTATTTCTCTCTAATTCTCTATCCTCAATTCTCCTCCCCTAGTCACAGCTCAAGAGCTTCAACTTATACATTTTCCTTGATCTATGTGCCTTTATTCCCAGCCAATCAGAAGAGAGAAATTAATTTCACTTATTATAATCCATGTGAATGATATTTTGGCCAATCGGAGAGGAAGGAGATCAATTCTGTTTAGAATCAGTTTAACCCACATGAATTGGTTAGATTTGTTCCCTTTTGCTTTTGGAGTTCCACAAATTCCCACCAACATTGATAGATTACTTCAGCACATGTACCTCAAGTGATTAATGCATCATGTGTTCTCAAATGAAGGATTGAAACTTCTGAAATCGTGCTTCGATAAGTGCTGAGTTCCTATCGACAGGTCCCCGACAGGTGCAGGCTCCAAGCTTCTATAATTTGATAGGCATCATGCTACAGAAATGCATTCCTGATAGGTGTAGCATACCTGTCGATAGGTGCTTTGGCTTTGGATGTACACCTTGTAGGTGCCCGATAAGTGCAGATCAAAATGTATTGCACCACTTGATAGGTTGGCTTTTAGCTTCATCACTGCTCGAATTCTTCAGTGCAACTTCAGGTACTGCTCGATAGGTTGGCTGGAGAAACTCTCACACTCGAGAGGTTGGATTCTTGCTTTAGCACCATTCGACAGGTGCAGTTTCCTACTTCAACACCACTCGACAGATGCTGTGAACTGCTTGAACTATCCTTTGTGAGCCTTTACTGCTGATGGCAGCAACTGTCATGCCTGGGTTTCTTCATCAGTCAAAGGTTGACTTTGCTTTCCCTCCTTTTTAGCCTTTATGCACAATTTGCTGCGCTTCACTGTAGATTATTGCTAACTATAAAACAACACTTTAAACACCTTATTAACCAGCTCAAAGGTCCACCAAAGGTCAGGTTAGGAGGTGAAAAATAATATTTTTCACTGATTAACAGCATCGCCAATTGTCCAACAAGGATTGATAATCAAGTTCATCATTAGAATCTGGTTCCTTGCTCCAAGAGTGATTGACCTCCTCAAGCAAATTTAGTCATTATGCCCTCAGGTGATCTGTGAGTTCTATATCAGTAAGACTAGTCTAAAAGTCTTCTTCTTACTTGACATTGAGAACCAGTCTTCTCCTTTCGGTTCATGAGGCTGGGAAGACTCTGGATTTTCCTTATTTTCCAAAGTGGTAGTCTGGAAGTCCTCCTCGTTGATCGACTCCCAGTCTTTTATGTTCGGCTCGAGCTCCTGTGATTCTCTTCTTTTAATAGTGCAGGGTTCCTCAGTCTCAAACAGCGGTTTGACACCCTCAAGTGGCTTGTCAATGTCATTATCACCTTGGTTCAAGCTTGTTAGGTCCTCAAAGGCTTTAGCAATCTGCTCAATTTCCGTCGCTTGTGGCTTGGTGAGGGATGCTTCCTTTCTTTTCAGCACACCGACTTCTCGGTGATTCCGTAGACAAAGTGGTCGTAGAGTGACCATTTAGGCAAGAGTGGTAGGAGGTCAGCTTGCTTGCCGTCTGACCGGTAACCCAGTCCTATGTGCTTGCGAACTTTCTTCGGGACTACCGGCCCTATTCGTCCTTGTCTATTCTTGTCGAGTCCAATATGTGGGATTTATCCGAGCTGGTACATGAGGTCCCACCCTTTTGTTGTAGTTGGATTTATATCATATAACCGGGTGAGGTCAGGTCCTACTATTCTCTTTGTTAATCTTGACAGGCATGGAGGCGAGCTGGGGTGAGTGACTTCTACTATCATGGTGTCGTCAGGCGATAGTACCTTTCTTATGTGGTCGATGATTTTAACAGAGTAGTGGGCTATTGGAATACTTGTCGCGTAATCAGTGTCTGCTTTTATAAGAGGCGCGTCAGCTTATATCCTAACAATAGAGTCTTCATACGGGAACTTGATGCATTGATGATATGTAGACACTAGTACTTTAATGGACTCCATCCATTTCCTACCTAGGATCAGGTTGTATATACTAGATGAGTCAGAGACGTTGAATGTGACGTCTTTAGTGATTGGCCCGAGACGAACTTGTAATTTAATGGTCCCCTTAACAAAGTGTGCCATCGTATGCGATGAGGGATAAAGACGACGGCCTTATGTCTTGCTTGGTATATTCGAGCGTCTTGAGCGTGGTGATGGGACAGATGTTAAGTCCTGTCCCTGTGTCGACTAGTGCATGAGGGACCAAGAATCCCCTGATTATGACGGTTAGATATATAGCGGCCGAGCTTCCTCGCAAAGATTCCTTAGGCATATCTGCATGTGTAAAAGTGAGGGCCGGTGGTTGCGCCATGACCAAGGTAATCTTATGTAGTTCATCCAAGGTGGCATCTTCATCTAGCTGCATTTCTTCTAGCGCTTTCATTAATAATCGATGATGATCGAGTGACTTCTTGATAAGCTCGAGTATCGATATCTACGTCAAGATTTTTTTAAGATGGCATAGGAGATCATATTCTTGGCCTGTCTCGAGGGCAGGCTCTTTTCCTTATCGATGCCCCTTGTTTACGGGTGGATGAAGCAACTGGGGTGCAAAAATTGGAGATGGAGGAATGATGTGAGGCGGGGGAGGTAAGTTAGTCTCTTTCTCTCACATTCGTCTCTAGCAATTGCACGCTCGTAGGCTCCTTTTCCCTAGGGAACGGTGATGGTGGATAGCTGGTTTCAGATTTAAGGATCGGGCAGGTCAATTGCTGACTCTTTAACCACATCACGACCTGCATTGATGAGCTTGCTAGAGCATCTGTTATGAACGGGGTGAAGTTTGAAGAAGGGATGCGTACTGGGGCTAGGCCACTCCATGGCAGAAGGTATTGTGTATAGTCCTCTTCTTTGAGGAAGCTGAAAATCAAGGCTCCCGTCTTGATGGATTCTTCGTTCTGCTAATTTATCTTGGAATCTGAGTAGTGTTCCACCATAGCTTCATGCCGCTGACTTGAGGTATCTCGGGTGACGTTGTCCACCCATGGCACAATCTGCTCTGTAGTTTGAAGAACATGATCTTCGTATTCAGGTTCAGAGTCAGACGGTGATGGAATTGGCTATAGGTTTGGAGGAGTGAGAGGTTCTGCGGGGGTTGATGGAGGCTCGGTCTCCGTTCCCTGAATGATTGGACTCAGACTTGGGTAAAATTTGGGTAGGGAGGTGGACTTGGGGGTATTACCCGAGTGATTGAGGTCGAAGGATGTGGCCGAACAGCTGGGGGCCTTGGGGGTTCCACTGGATTGATGAAGGTAATAGGAGGACTGAGGCAAGTGATCAAGGCTGAAGGATGGAAGGATGGTCAACCGGAAAGGTCTACTGTAGTGATGTGGGACACTGGCCCTTGGTTGTGATTCAGCATGGGATTGTTAACAATCCTCAGGTTTTACAATGGCTGGTTGTGATTGGGATTAGAATTCCTGAGAGACTCCCAGTCGATCTGATTTCTATCACTCATGTAGTGCTCTCTTTTTAGCTGGTAGGGTCCTCTAGTTTGTTGATTAAAATTTTGCGGTGAAGGCACATTATTACAATTCTAAGCATTGATTGGCCTGTTTTGCACCGTATTCTAATTATGGTGCTAGTAGGCATTAGGGTACTAATTCCTATTTTGATACTGGCCATGGTTCTAGTTCTGGTTCGGATACCTTTGCTGATTCCAACCCTGATTTTGATTCGGGTATCGTCACTGGCCTTGATTCTACCAGGATTCCTTGGCTGAAATTTATCGTTCTCGGAGTTCTACCCTTGGTTAGCGACGGTGTTGACCTGCTTTGAGCTGGAGGCTTTCTTATTATTCTTCTATTTTGAATCACTGAAAGTAGCGACTTTCGATGTTACTATTGAAAAGGTGAGGTCTCCTCTCTTTATGTGTCGCTGGATGCGGCTAGCGCTCGACTGAAATGTAGCGAAGTCTATGCAATCGCTTATGACGAGAGTGCTTCGGAGAGGCTCTTTGACATTGTTTATAATGATGTCGATCGTGTCCTTTTCCTTCATCTGGCTCCCAGTGTGGGCTACCAACTTCCTCTAACGTGCTGTGAAATTCATGAAGTCTTCCTCGGATTCTTGCTTGGCCGTCATTAGATCACTGAGGATAATTGTTTCTTATATCAGATGCTTGTATTGGTCCAGGAATTGGTTGGCCAATTCATCTAACGTGTCAATTTTGTGAAGCGGGAGTTTGACGAACAAGTCGAGAGCCTCCCCTTCTAGCGATCTCTAGAAATAGTGTATCAGGAGCCCTTGATTATTGTGAATGGGTCGACAGTCGTTGCAAAAAAGTGTCAGATGATGGTTCAAGTTTCCCGTACCATTGTATTTGCTAAACTTGGGTGGCTTGAACCCTGCAGGTAAGGTGAACTCCAGATCTTGACAGAATTTATCGAATCCAAATGAAAAACTAGAGTACTCTCTCTTAGCCATGTACTCACTGAGCATCTTAGGGAAATCCTCTACTCTCATAATAGCATCTTTTTAGGTAGCTCAGGGGTGAGCTCAGTCTTGGCGATCATTCTTGAAGAGGGTCTGGGCGGCCTAACATAATGGTGACACGTAGGCTGAGATTGTGCTTGGTGTGCGTGGTGATCCTTCTTGCCTTAGTCATTCTTGCTCTTACCTATCTTGCCGTTCCTTGATGGTCTCGTACGCGGCTACCAGGCCTCAGAGTAGTTCTTTGCCATCATCGCCTCCCTTCTGTAACTTTTGGATGCTGAGTTCCACCAGTTGTCGAGTGGTGAAATTCTATCTGGTACTGTCATCTTTTATACTGTGGTTATTGCTGGTGCTCAGAGGGATGAAGGGATTTTCTTGATCATCGATCATGATAATCTTGGGGTTATACTGAGCGAACTCGCTAGTCAGATCCTCGCCGTACACGGGGTTACCATGGTAGTTCCACAACGGAAGATCACCACTGCTAGTGAGACTTATTCTTCATATTCCTGCCATCTCAAGCCTCTGATGGATACTCATGCACTTTTGGGGAATGCTCGATAGTAGAGCGGATCCAGGAAAGAAATAGAGCGGAAGAGAAAACTAGTTCATAAAGAAAATTTAACTAAATGGAGGCGACTTTGGCAACAAGAGATCCCATCGCGATCACCAGTCCATTGGTACGCGCTTTTTCTGGGTCCCTTTCGGTCCCCGGAAAGAGTGGCCCAATTCAGTCCAAGTTCTGGCTAAGGGCAATGGAGTAATAAATTATGAAATATTAAATTGCTGAAAGAAAAAGGCAAATTTTAAATAGAAGATAACTGTGTTGATGCAATCGCCAGCTGCAGATATTTATCGATGCTGTAACACGTCACTGATCACGCCTTTCGGGGTGTGGGTTTGATTTCTTTACTGAATCATTGGCCTGCGGACATCAGCAGCACTGGGTCGCTTAAAATTTTAGTTTATTTTGGTTTCCTAATCCTGCTCTAAGTTGGATTAATCTAATTTTTTAATTATTCTAAAAGTTTAACAAAACTAGGCTCCCAATCCTACTAGGAATCGGACTAACTTAAGAGTTCTAATCTTATTAAAAGTCTAATTAGTATAAGTCTCCTAATTTTATTAGGAATCAAATTAGCCTAGATAATCTAACTCTATTGAAAGTCTAACTAACTTGAGTGTCCTAAATCTGATAGAAATCTAATTATTTTTAGTATCTTATTTGTACTAAAGGTCTAATTATTTTAAGTATTCTAATTCTACTAGAAATCTAATTACTTTAAATTTTCTACTTCTATTACAAGTCTAATTAATCCAAGTATCCTAATTTTCTTAGAACTCTAATTAAGCCAGGTATCCTAATTCTATTAAAAGCCTAACTAAGTTAGGTATCCTAATTTTATTAGAAATCTAATTCTTTTATCTATCCTAGTTTTACTGGAGATTTAATAATTTAAATTTCCTATTTCTACTTGGAATCTAAAAGAAAAGGGTTTGGCCCGCTATGCTAAGATCGGCCCCTTTCTCAGGTACCCTCCGTAAGCTCCCTTGGGCAAATCAGTTGCCTAAGGGTCATTTTAAAAATAAAAAGATTGAAATTTTGATTTTGAATTGAAAGTTAAAATCTTAGAGAATAAAATTAACGGATTCTTAAGATTAAGAAAATTATGAATTAGAGGATGTTAAGAATAAACTTTGAAAAATAAAAGCTACAATCTAAGATAATTAGAGACTAAGATTTGGTTCTAGAGATTAAAAACTTGAAACAAGAAATTAAGAACTAGTTCTAGGAACTAAAACCTAGAACCAGAAAATAAGAGAACTAAGAATTTAAAACGAAGGATAAGAGTTGAAATCGAAGATCTAAGAAATTAAGATATTAAGGTCTAGAATTAGAAATTAGAATTTAGAACTATGACTAGAAACTAGAATCTAAATCTAAAGACTAAGAACTGGTTCTAAGGACTAAAACCTAGAACCAGAGATTAAAAACAGGATTTGAAATTAAAACCTAAGACTAGAAATCAAAGGACTGAAATTAAAACCTATGGTCTACGAAATTAAGAACTAAAAAGCTAGAACTTAAGCACTAGAACCTAAAACTAGAAAAGTAATTAAGAACTAGAACTAGGAAATTGCCTGAAGTTAGGCGCTGAAGAGGTCTCGAAATCCCTAAGCTCAGAAGAAAGGAACTCAAAAACTCAATTGCTTGATGATCTTTCTGGTGTGGGGTAGGGGTCTATTTATAGGTATTGGGGTAGTTGCGCGCCCTATGGGAGGTGCGCAATTAACCGATCAAATCCAATTGCGCGCCCTGTCTGATGCACTCAATCAGATTATGCACCCTATTTCAAGCGCTTAATACCTATGAGTCTGTGACTGACTCAGTGAGTGACCAGCTGACTAGCTCAGTTGGGTGTTCGAGTTCTAATCAAGTTAGAACTCATTGCGCGTCATGCATAAAGCATGCAATCTATTGCTCATGCTGGTTTGGACGTGCAATCGGGCCTTAAGGCGGCTTCAGAAAAGTTAGAAATCGGTTCATGTTGGACTAATTGTGTGCCAGTGATTGGGCATTCAATTGGAATACGCGCGTGCACAATCTACTCCTAAGGTGGGTCACGGAAAGAGCAATCCTGGTCCAATGGGTCAATTGCACGCCAGCTACGGGGCATGCAATCAAATTGCAAGCTCTTGTATGGGCGCGCAATTCAGGATTTTGCCGGAGCTAAGTGGGGTTCAAACCACAAGGCTATTATTTCAACCCGTGGTTCGTCATATACTATTGTTTCAGTATAGGGTACCCGTACTAGGGTTGTAGGGTCTAAGCAACAAAGCTATTGTTTCAGCCTGTGCTTAGCCATATACTATTGTTTCAGTATATGGTTGCCGTGTTAAGGTCTTAAAGCTTTCAAAGAAGGTAAGTATCTTCTAAAAGTCATGGGCAAGGTCAAAGGTTGTCCGAATAGGCTTGCATACTCTGAGAGGGCAAAATTGGAGTGTCTACAATGATGACTCCTTCTGGGCTCAATAAGACTATCCTGATCCCCTTCCCTTTTTTATTAAGAGCTCCATTGAAGTATAGAGACCATGAGGTTTTACCTGGATCTTCTTCATGTATTGAGAGCATGTCTTCATCGGGGAAGTCAATACATGCTAGTTCATTGGCCAGGAGCGGAAGATTGGCGAGATAATCGGTGATCGCCTATCCTTTGATTAATTTTTACGGGACGTAGGTGATGTCAAACTCTTATAATAGTATATGCCATCGAGTAATTTTTTCGCATGCTACTGGCTTTTTGAATATATACTCATGAGAGCTAATACCATTATGTTGTGGGCTCCAAAGTAATGTCGCAGTTTTGTTTAAGCCCATAAGAATGTCAGGCAAGTCTTCTCCACTGTCGTGTATTTCTATTCATATTTGACCATTGTCCTACTAAGGTAGTAGATGGCTTTCTCCTTCTTCCATTCTTCATTGTGTTGACCCATGATTACTCCCATCACTTTATCAATGGCTAAGACATATAAAATCAAGGGTTTTTCAGGGATTAGTGGCGATAATATCTGAGGGTTGAGGAGATATTTCTTAATATTGTCGAAGGCTTGCTAACAATGGTCATCCTATATCTACTCAGCTCCTCCTTTGATATTGTCAAAGTCTTGATATTGTCGAAGGCTTGCTGGGAGGTTTAATCTCGAGGATGGCTTTGACTTTCACCAAATCGACTTCGATTCCTCGCTTGCTGACTATGAATCCTAGTAGCTTCCTGGAGGTTACTCTAAATACGCATTTCTTTGGATTCATTATTTGTTAATATTTCTGAGATCGTTCCAGTACTAATTGGAGAGCTTCGGCATGGCCTGCCCAAGTTTGTGACTTTACTAATATGTCATCAACATAAATTTCTACACATTTGTGCATCATGTCGTGAAATATAGCCATCATGGCGCGTTGATATGTGGCGCCTGCATTCTTCAGACCAAATGGCATGACGACATAGTAGTAAGTCCCCCATGCCATTGTGTAAGAAGTTTTCTCCTGGTCGGAGTCCGCTAATTTGATATGATTGTATCCCGAGAAACCTTCCATGAAAGACAACATCTCATGTCTAGCGATATTATCAATCAGAGTATCGATGTGTGGGAGTGGAAAGTCATCTTTTGGGCATGCCTGGTTAAGGTTTCAGAAGTCGATGCATACTCGTACCCTGCCGTCTTTCTTAGCGACTGCTACAATATTCACAACCCACTTAGGGTAGAGGATGACTCTGATAAATTTGGCCTTGTGTAGCTTGTCGACTTCTTCCTTGACTTGCAGTGCAGTCTGAGGGTGCATTCTCCTTAATTTTTGTTTGACGAGCTTAGCATCGGGTTCAAGGACTAGGCGATGCTCTACTAATCTTGGGTCCAAGCCGGGCATGCCTTCATAAGACCATGCGAAAGAGCTGAGGTGCTCTTGAAGGACTTGGATTATCTGTTGAACCTCTTTGGGGCTGAGCGTGGCACTAATTATCAACTTCTTGGGCTCCTCGGTATCGAAGTTGATTAACTTTGTGGGCTCCACGATAGCCTGGGTTTACTCGTCGAAGCTTTTGATGACCTGTTGGAAGTCCTGTGTTTCTTCGGCGGTTTGTCCTTATTCTTCTTTATTGGTAAATTCATAGACTGCAAGATCACTACACTGGGGGGTTAGTTTTGTGAGAGGTAACCCTTCATCGATACATTTGATGACAGCAACATCCTTGGTGAGGTGTAGATAGAGGCCATTCATCCTCCTTTTGAAGTTATAGAGTATCTCATCGGGTATGATTACTGGCTTACTTTTACGTCAAAATGCCCTATGCTCATGTGAGGGGAAAGTAGTAGGGTTAGGTTGAGCAAAATCAAGGAGTAGCTCTGTGGTGTCAAAAGTAGCGGCACGACTTGGCACAGGTATATCCATTATTCCTTCCTTGATTTCTCCAGGAAAACCAACACTTATAGCCTTAAGGGAAAAGTCTCTTTGTCGGTTAGTAGATGGATCTAGGATGAAGGGCTCCCTCTCTTTTTTTAAATTTTCTAATTTTTTTGGATTTTCAATTTTTGAATTTTTAGGTGTTTTATGATTTTCTATTTTTTTATTTCTGATGATAAGTAGGATACAGGGTCGGATTCTTGAAGAGGAACCGACTGGGGCTCTTCCCTCAGTTGGGGGAGCGAGAGGGCTATTGAAGCCGTTTGTGCGAGCCTTCGGATGATGTGGATTCATTCTGAATTTGGCTTTTTTTTTTGTAGTCTTCATTCGGCGCGACCCTCTGAATGAGCGATGAAGGCAGCAGTCTGTTTAATGATTCAGCCTCTTCTATTACGAGGATTGCCAGGTTTTCAAAGAATGTCTGGAGGTTCTCTAGTTCTCCTTCAGATGGGTTCGACTGATTGTCTTCGAAGGTTGTAGGTTCCTCTTCACAATATCTTAGTATGAAAGTGCATACTCTGCAACGAGGCTGGTATGGTTGAGCAATGCAGGCATATCCCCACGGAGACTCCCATCTTGTTAATAACTGTCCGACATCTGTGTTGCTGTTAGAGTCAGAATTTTTGTGTTAGGATTCATCCTCGTCTTTGAATAATCTTTGGAGATCTTTGCCTAGTTGTTCTTCTAACTCGAGAGCGGGGAGATCTAGCCAATAATCCTTGTCATCACTTGGCGGTGGATGTCATTCTTCTTCCAAGGATCTCCAAAAGATTTGGAGTGGTGGGGATTCAGGTGTTCGAAGGGTATCGAGTGTCAACTCCTCTTTGACTTCTATAGCGGCGATGTGGAAATCTTCCTCGTCAATTGACTCCCAGTCTTCTACCAGTGGCTCAGGTCCTTGGCACTCCTGCTTGTCTGTAATAGGAGATTCATTAGTTTTGAATAATGGGCAGACTCCTTCGATTTTTTGTCTATATCATCATCTAGACTTAGATCTATCAGATCAGCGAAGGCTTTAGTCATTTACTCGATCTCTGTTATTTGAGGCTTGGTGAAGGGATCTTCTTTCTTTGGCACAGTGGCCTCCTCAATAGTTCCATAGATAAAATGATCATATAGTGACCATTTGGGTGAAGTTGCGAAGACATCAGTTTGTTTGCCATCTGGTTGATAGCCTACACCAATGAGTTTGCGGACACGGGACCTATCTGCCCTTGTTTATTCTTGTTGAGCCTTGTGTGTGGGATGTATCCTAGTTGGTACATGAGGTTCCATCCTTTCGTCACAGTCGGGATTATATCATTCATCTGTGCGAGGTCGAGGTTAACTTCTCTCTGTTAACTTTCACTAAGGGACTGGTGGAGGCCATAAAGGACTCACTTCTGCTATGGACGTGCTGTCAGGGTCTTTCATTCTTTTGATGTGGCTGGTGGACAGCATTGAGTCATGAGTTGTCGAAATGCTTGCGGCCTAATCAGTATCAATATTCTCGAAAGGGGCATCGGCATATACCCTGATGATAGTGTCCTCGTGAGGGAATTTGATGCATTGGTGATATGTTAATGCCACAGCCTTCATGGATTCCAACCACTTTCTTCCTAGGATCAGATTATAAGTGCTGGAGGAATCCGATACGTGAAATGTGGTTTTGATGGTCACTGGTCTGAGCTGTACCTGAAGCTTATGGTGCCTTTGACGAAGCATCGAGAGCTGTCATACGCGATGAGGGATAATGAGGAGGTCGTATATCATGTTCTATATAGTCGAGGGTCTTGAGCGTCATCATTAGGCAGATATTTAGTCTCGCTCCTGTGTCGACTAATGCATGAGGAACTGAGAATCCTCTAATTATTATCGTTAGGTATATAGGGGCTGAACTTTCACGTAATGACTCCTTTGGCATGTCGGCTTCCGTGAAGGTGAGCACTGGAGATTGTACCATGACTGAAGTAATCTCATGCAACTTTTTTAGAGTGGTGTCCTCGTTGATGTGGGTCTTTGCTAGTGCCTTCATTAATAGTCGATAATGCTCTGATGACTTCTTGATGAGTTCAAGCATTGATATATGGGCTGAAACTTTCTCGAGGTGTCATGAGAAATTGTATTCCTGACTTGATTCTAGGGCGGGTTCTTTTCCAGGCTTGTGCAATTTGTTCACAGTCGGCTGAAGTGGCTGAGAGGCTAGACTGGTGGTGGAGGAATTATGTGAGGCGGGGGAGCCAGATTCGTCTCCCTATCCATTGTTACCTTTTTTGGTGGCTAAGTGTTCGCGTTCTATCTCTCCTAGGGGAATGACAGTGGTGGATAATTCGTCCCTAATTTAGGTAGTGGATACGTGGACTAGTGATTCTTGAGCCATGTCGTAACTTGCCTGATGAATTTCCTAAAACATTTGTCACAAACGAGGTGAAATTGGAGGAAGGGATACTAATCAGGGTCACACCATTCGACGGAGGGAGGTATTGCGTATGGTCTTCCTCTTCCAAAAAAGTAGTGATCAGTGCCTCCCCCTTGCTTGGTTCCTCATCTTGCTGGCCCGTTTCGGCACTCGGTTCACGCTTAGTCGATGTCTCAAATTTTTTATGTGGAACATCGTTGGCTTGTGATGAAACTTAAGAAGTGGTTCCTTCAGTTTCAGGTTCAAAGTCCAACAGAGGCAGGGGTAATGGAGCTAGTTCCAGGGTTGGGGGAGTCAAGGGTTCTGGCGGGCATATAGCGAGGTTAGGTCTCCTAACCCTGAATGTTTGGACTCATATTCAGGCCAAGTTTGGGTTCGGTGGAGGGTTTGGTGGTTCAATTCGGGTGATCAAAGTCGAAGGGTCTAACCAAATAATTAGGGGTCTCTGAGGTTCAACTGGGTTGACCAAGGTACTTACAAGGTTAATACCCGTGATGAGAGTGGCGAGATGAACGGGGAGTTGGCTAGGAAGATCCACGATTGTGTATGAGATGCTGGTCCTTGGTTGTGGTTAGGCATGGGGTTGTTGATTATCCCTAGGTTTCGCGAAGGCTGATTACTATTCTGGTTGGTATTTCGGAGAGCCTCCTAGTAGATTTGGTTTCGATCATTCATATCACAGATCACGTCCCATAAGACCTAGCAGTCTTTCAAGTTGTGTCCAACGAATAGATGGAAAGCAAAGACTTGATGTAGTCTAGGTGCACTGGCCAGGGGCATGGTCTCTCTGGTGGGAATCTAATTCGATTTTGGTTGCTGAGGAGGCAAAAGATATTAGGGATGGTATCAGGTAATGGAGGGTAGAATTCATGTTTTGGTTGATAGTCGAACCTGGTTTGTTGATTAAAGTTCTGCGGTGCTTGTATGTTGTTGTAGTTTGGAGCGTTGGTTGTCCGGTTCTAGGCTGTATTGTGATTTTGGTTCTGATAGGTGCTATGGTTTGGGTATTGATTATAGTTCTGGTACTGATTTTGGCTCTGGTTGGGGTATCGTTGTTGATTCTAATTCTGGTATTGGTTTTGACCAAGATTTCTTGGCTTGAAGTTCTCGCTTCTGGAGTTTTGCCCTTAGTTGGCAACAGCGTTGTGACTTGTTCAGAGCCTGAGGCCTTCTTATTATTCTTCATCTTTGAATCATTGGAAGAGGTGTCGTTTGTTGCTATTATTGAGAGGGAGAGGTCTCCCCTCTTGATGTGTCATTGTATGCGAGAAGGGCGTAGATGAAGAGTAGAGAAGTCTGGATAATCGCTTATAATAAGGGCGCTCTGAAGAGGCTCTCTGACATTGCTAATAATAATGTCAATCGCATCCTTTTCCTTCATCTAGCTTCCAGTCTATCTGCGAGCCTTCTCTAGCATCCTACTAGGTTCGTGAAGTCCTCATCGGGTTCTTACTTCATTGTCATCAAGTCTCTAAGATTGTCTACTTCCTAGATCAAGTGCTTGTACTGGTCTAGGAACTAACTGGCTAAGTCATCAAACATGTCGATCCTGTGGAGTGGTAGTCCAGTGAACCAATCGAGAGCTTCTCCTTCTTGCGATCTCTGGAAATAGTGGATGAGAAGTCCCTGATTATTGCGAATAGGTCGACAGTCGTTGTAGAATAATGCTAGGTGATGATTCGGGTTTCCCGTGCCGCTCGTAGGTTAAATTCAAGATCCTGACAGAATTTGTCGAATCCGAACAAAAATTCGGGACACTTTGTGCAACCGTGGGATTTTTGACAATCCCGTCGTGGCGATGCGCTCGCTTGCAAAAATATAGATTCGCCACCCGGAGCTTTTGGTGTCCCGGGAAACCTAGTTCATTTTTATGAGCACCGAAGTACTAAAAATATGACTCTGAATCCGGTCCACACCAAAGGCTCTTGGGTAGGGGCTTCGGTTATCGATCGGGAAGGTGCCTACACCCGATCAACCCGCTTAATGCGGTCTCTACTTATGGTAAAAAATAAAATGAAGCAAAAGAAAGGAAAATAGCTTCCTCTTGCCCAAAAGGGGTTAGAATCCTATTTGTGCCCCTCTGTTCCTGCCGAAATGTCAGCGGCGTAACGGCACAAATAGGAGGATGGAGGGAGCTAGAAAGAGATAGGAGAAGAAAGGGGAGAGCCGGAGCCCTCGGGCCCCTGTAGCACCGTAGGAGAGCCTTGCGTGGCTTGCTTTGATGAGCTTTTGAAGGCCTTGTATGGTGGAAAATGGGGTTCTAACTCCTAAGGCTTGAAGCTAAGAGGTAGGAAAGGGATGCTAGGGGATCACACACACCTAGGCTAAGGGTTTTGGATGCAAGAACAAGCTTGAAATGAGGTTGGGAGATTCTAAAATTTGGGTGAAAATGGTGCACAAAAGGGAGGAAGAACTTTTCACTTTGAGCTCTTTCTCTCTTAAGTAAATTTCTCAACCCTTAAACCAAGGGGGGGGGTCTCTATTTATAGGGAATGGGTGGGTTAGGAGGGTGTTTAGATGCTAATCAAGGTTAGAAATTAGGTAATCTAGCATCTAAGGTTTCCTAGGGTTTCAAGGGTTTAGAGAAGTGTGAAGATGAGCTTTAATGGTGGATGATGGGTTAATGGCTTAGATCACTTATGGGTTACAAATAGGTGTTAAAAGGGTGCAATAAAGTTATCAAAACACACCCCAAGGACTGAGGTGGTCAATAAGTCAAACCCTAATCATGATTTTTAGGGCAAAACCCCTGGGTTACTATTCATATGTCTGGTGCAACTATTAGTTGCGCTAGGCAAATGTACAGTAAAACAGTGCCTAGAAGTTGGTTTGTGAGGGTGGGGTCCACAATTAATACTGGCGCAACTATTAGTTGCATCAGGCTTAAATCCTAGGAAAAGTGGCTTGGCGCAACTAATAGTTACGCCAAGAAAAATTATCACTGGCGCAACTATTAGTTACGCTAAATCCCTAGGGGGGCCACTTGATTTTACCCTTATGCCCTCCGGACTCGGTTCACTGTATCTTTTAACGTATACCTCCGATTGGGGCGATTCTTAGACCGTTGGAAAGCTGAAAACCTCTACTTTTCAATGGTATAAGATTTGATTATAGTAGAGGGCTGTAGCTTATTCTAGTGTACCCCTCCTCAACCATTTTCTTGATAAGGTTACGTTTAGGTTCAGAACGGGTTCTAAGGGTCAGAACTGATTTCTAAAGGTTCGGGACAGGTTCCTAATGGATCTAGGGTGATTCCTAAGAGTTTGGAAAGGTTCTTAAGGGTTCTAGAGGGGGCCTAAAGGTTCCATACATGTCATCAAAAGCTCAGAATTACACCTCTCTCGAAAGGTGTTCCGATCGGGCCTTGGGCCAAATTTGGGTGTCTACACACTCTCTTTTAGCCATATAATTGTCTAGGACCCAGGTAAGGTTCTCCATTTTTACACTGGCATCCTTCTTAATGGTTTGAGGATGAGTCCTCCCCTGGCGATTGTTACTGGCGAAAGTGTACGCGGTCTTCCCTGGTAGTGATCTATGAGGTGACGCAGTACTTGGAGTGGGAGGTGGCTTCTCCTGTCTTTGTTCCTCTTGATCTTCTCGCTCCTGACGCTCCATGGTGGCTCCATATATGGCTCCTAGGCTCTGAAGCAGCTCTTAGGCTTCTGGTCCTCCTCTCGATAGTGTGTGGAGGCTTAGACCTATAATCTGTTCGGCGGTGTAATTTGTCCAACGCCACTTTCTCTTCTATTGTTGTTGTTGCTGGTGTTTGAAGGCGTGTGCGGTATTCACTTGTCTTCACCAGCCAAGTTGATTTCGTGATGATGGGATGGACCATCATTGTATGTGGGATTATCATGGAGCCCCCATAAGGGCGAGTCAGTACTACTAGTAAGCTTTATCCTACGTATTCCGGACATCTTTACTCTTTAGAGAGTGCGTACATACTCACAATGATGCGGGTGTGTGTGAAAAGCGATAAAAATAAAGCAGGAAAATAAAACCAAACTAAACAAACTAGGACAACTCTAGCAGTGAATGTCCCATCGCGATCGCCAGTCTGTTGGTACGCACTTTTTCTAGGATCCTTTCGAATCCCGGAATAAGTGGCCCAATTTGGTCCAAATGGACTCTGTTTGCGATGGGAGAAGACTATGGAATAATAATAGAAAGAAAATATTTAAATGCATAAAAATAAAAGATGAATTTTAAATAGAGAATACCTAAGTTGATGAGATCGCCAGCTACAAATATTTATCAACGTTGTAACTAGTTACTGATCATGCTTTGCGGGAGGCGAGTTGAACTCCTTTACTGAATGTCGGTTGGCCAACTTCAGCAGCTATGGGTTGCCTATAGTCTAACTAGTTTGGTTTCATACTGGGACCTATCTAAAGGGGGGGAGGGTGGCCCACTATGCTTGGGAGGATCAGCCCCATTCCCGGATACCCTCTGTAAGCTCCCTTGGGCAAATCGGTGAGGCTAAGGCCATTTTGAAAATATTGGGAGAGGTTAGAGACCTAATTGGCTCTAGGGGAAATTTCAGCAGGGGTTTCCTAAGGGATGGATCTAAGACTAAGGGGAGCAGACTTGCTCCTTCAATACTCCTTCGAAAGTCAAGGATGATGGACCAGTTCCATCAGCTTGACTACCCTAAGATTTCTAGAGAAGTGTCTGCACCCAGAGTGCGCACTCAGAGTGCAACTCGACCCCTTCCTTTGGAAACCTCAGAGAGAACCTCAAATTTTTAGAAGGAACAAGCTTGATAGAGATGATTCGTAGAAGAAAATTGGTGAGTTTGGTTGTGGGTTAGGGACCTATTTATAGGTACACAGGTAATTATGCGTGTGGGGGAGTGTGCGCAACTGAATAATTGCGCGCATGGAGCCATGCACATAATTGAATTGTGTGCATGAAACCATGCACTTAATTGCCCGAAAGCCAGTCACCGACTTCAGACTAACTAGCTAACTGGCACATTCAGGTATCCTAGTTCCATTATGCCTTGGAACAAATTACGCGCATGAGGTCATGCGCATAATAGAATTATGGGCATGGACTCATGCTCATAATGGGGGATTTAGGGCAGTTTTAGGGGTTTTAAATCCCAATCCAAGTCTAGACCACTTACACACATCCAGGGACTCGTGTAATCGAATTGCGCACTTCAGATTAGGTGCACAATTGGGAACTTAGGTCGGTTCACAGGAGGTGTGCCCCCAGTCCAATCGGACTAATTGCGCACAGGGAGTCCTGCGTGTAATCAGATTGCGTCTATGTTTAGGCGCGTGATTCAGGATCCTCCTGGGCCGGGTTGGGTCCAAGTCAATGGGTGAGATTTCAACCCAAAACACTCCCATACACTGTCTGTCTAATGTATGAGTCGCTCATGTGGGGTCTTAGGGTCTTCGGAGAGGGTCAGTCCCTTTTCGAAGATCATAGGCAAGGTCAAAGGTTGACCAAACATGTTTGTATACTCCGAGAGGGCAAAAATGGGGTATCTACACATGGTACACCAGTATAGTAAACTATTTGGCAACAGGTTAAATCCCTCCCAACTGGTCCAAATAGGATCGGTAGGTATTCTTTTCATGAGTAAAATTTTATATTTTGGAGGACCTAGACCTGTTTAAAATATGCCCAAACCGGATAATTCGAAAACATGTCGCCGAGAGTAATGCCCACATTATTCTTCAATTTTGTCACACTTATGCTTGTGGGGGTCAATTCGGTGGAAAGTAAACTGCGGAAAAGGTACTACTGTCGGGTTTTTATTAGACGTCATTGTTTAAAGATGCCAAGAATTTTTGCATGGCCTGTGCCACTGTCAAAAGACAGGTGCCATGTCTCATAGAGACATGATGCCTCTCCAACAGATAATGGTTATTGAGTCGTTTGATGTATGGGGCACTGACTTCATGGGCCATATCCCACCAATCTACGGATTTATGTACATCCTCGTGGTTGTCGACTACATGTCTAAATGGGTCAAAGTTGTGGCCACAAGAATAAATAATCATAAGGTAGTGATATATTTTATTAAGGAGAACATCTTCTCTCGGTTCAGAACTCCAAGTGCCATCATAAGTGATGGGGGTAGTCATTTCTGTAATAAGTACTTTGAGAGTTTGCTCAAGAAGTACTTTGTTATGCATAAAGTTGCAACCACTTATCACCCGCCAACCAGTGGGCAAGTGGAGGTTTCAAATTGGGAAATAAAGAAAATACTAGAGAGAACTATTCACCCCAACAGAAAAGATTGATCCTAAGGCTGCATGATGCCTGGTGGGCATACAGGACTGTCTATAAAACACCCATTGGCATATCTCCCTACCGTCTGGTATGTGGGAGAGCCTTCCATTTACCCATGGAACTAGAGCACAGAGCCCTCTGGGCTATCAAGGCATTAAATTTTAAGTTTTCCACATCTGGCGAACAACGGAAACTCGAACTCAATGAGTTAGAAGAAATTTGTAATGGTGCCTATGAGAATGCTCAAATTTATGAGGCCAAAATCAATGCGTTTCATGACTGACATATCTTACACAAAAGTTTTGATCCTGGTCAAAAAGTTTGGCTTTTCAATTCTAGACTTTAGTTATTCCTGGGTAAACTGCAAAGTCATTGGAACGGACCCTAAAATGTCATGGAAGCATCCCTTCATGGAGCTGTCCTCATCCAAGATCCTAAGGACAATCGTATTTTTAAAGTCAATGGGCAAAGACTCAAGCTGGTGATTTCACCAGAAGAACAAGAAACAGTGATTATCACGTCACTAGAAGACCCTAAGTATGTCTGTTATACTCATGGGCACTGTCGCGCTACCGACTCATCCGTAGCATATCCTGTATAGTATGTAATTATTTATTTTATTTTTCTTTCTTTAGGAAAAACCTTGTGAGAATGGAAATATGATCGCACTTAACTACTTACGTGCGCTCGCACGGGCTTCTCCGTTCTATTTTAATAAAATTGTTAAAATACGATCACACGTAATGACTTGCGTGCACTCATAAATTAACACTCTTTAGTTTGCACTTTGTTCGAGCGGATCGTAGCAATTATGATCCCTCATAGTAGGATTTTTACTCACTATGACCCTGCATCACAGTCAATCGTCTTTCACAATCAACTGTGAGGGTAACACGTCTTCACAGAGACTGCGCACTCAACAATCGTGAGATTGTGATAACATCGTAAATTCGTGAGTGTTTAATGTGATGCCTCGAATGCACACACGACACCCCTGCATTTAATGTTACCAACTGCCCACAACCTAATTTTAATGCATATCTGTGTCGAGAATTGTCTCGATTTTATGACGGCTTTTCACATTCCCTTGTCCTTTCCATTATAAATACCCATCACATCCATCTCTCTTACATCCCAACAACATTTCCTTTGCTTCTTTCTACATTCCCACAGCCATGGCTAACGAACCCAACTAGGAGGAAATTCACCAAATCCTTGAGTGTCGTATCCAATAGGAGAAGGCTGAGATTCGTAAACTCTTGGTCGAGATGGAGATGCTGGAGCGCCTGCTACAGATCATCTCTGACACCGAGTCGTCTACCTATACCCCTCCCTCGCCATCTCCTCCTCTGTCTCCACCTTCTTAAACCACTCACCCTCTCGTGGCTTGTCGTTCCTCTTCCAAGGCAGCAAGTTGAGGACATCCTGGAGTAGGGGGTGGTGATCTTTTTACGGCATGCATTTTGAAGACCCCCAACTCGGGCTGCTACTAGTGTGTCTAGATTTTTCCTAGGTTTTATTTTTAGTTTTTGCACATGTACATAATCTTTTTGTAATTAGTTTTTTTTGTCATATAAATAGAAGTTGTCATTTTGTTTAAGATCGTTGTGCCCCACCATTCTTTTCTCTCCTTGTTTTCCTGTTTTGCCTAATTTTGTTGGTGCCATTTCCACTTTTATGCTTTCCCGTAAGAACTCTGTTCCCTCCAAGTTTGAGGGGGAGGGGAGGGGGCTTGATTTATGCACTTAATATTGTGCCATGTGCACTCAGCACCAAGACCATGAGCTACAAACAGACCGAGCCTTATTTCAAATTTTTACAATGAGGACATTATTCGATTTAATTTTGGGGGTACTTGTTGGTTATGTTTGGTTTACTTTGTTCCTTATTACACAATTTATGGCAGAAATAAAGAATGGCAAAGGCAGAAGTAGAGGAGAATAAAAATATGGGATAGAACACAAAAACCAAAACAAACACACAGTCCTGCAAGATCTAGGGCTGTTGTAGCAAGTTTTGATAAGTAAGAGTTTGTCCCACAGGGATTTTTGATCTAACAACAAGAGTATTAGTAGACCTCTATATCTGCTACAGATCTGGCAGCTCTAACCTAAATTTCAAAAGCAAAGGTAAGAGAGGGGTTTTTTGGGTGTCACAAAACTAAAAATGAAAATAGAAATAACATATCTAAAGTAAAAGAAGGGTGGTTTAGAGAGAATGATGGAAATGGATTTAGAAAAAGAAACATAAAATGGGTGAGAAGTAAAGAGGTAAGGATTGATTTATCACTGAAAAGGGCTTGGTAGAACAGAGCAAGGATTGGATATGCAATTGTCCTTCATTTGGCTACAAGCTCAAATGCAAAGAAGTAGAATCCAATCTAACCCTGAGATATGGACTAGTCCAGGGATATAACCTGTCCACTTGAATGGTCACAGATTATCCCAGAGATATACTCCAATCATGGGGGTTAAAATCAGAACATGAAAACCACTGCAACCACTATGTTTGCAAGGCCACAAGCTCATACATCTATAGGTACAAAAAACCTATAAGAATCTAAATGCAAAGGACAAGAATTTACAGATTTAATTGAATAGTAAACACAACTTTCATTACTTAAAAAGGTACTTACAATGGTCAGCCCTCAATGTTGCAGTCTCTGCAAACTCTAGACCCTTTACAATGATTATACACAGTCCTTTTACAGCTTTGAATCAATCATATCTATTACAAAGAACTTAGCCAGCAAATGCTGAGCTGAGGGAAGAAGAAAAGGAAAAAAATGACCTAACCCTAAAAATCACCTAAGTAAGAATGTCCCTCAAGGTTCCTCTTACATCAGATAGCTTTTTCTGCATGCTTTTCTTCTATATATACCATTCATAAAGCACTTTTTACATTGGTCAATCAGAGAAAAGAAGAATCAAGTTGGTTAGGATCTTGGTAATGTGGCTCATTTGCAGCCACATGTTGCCCCTGACAGTTAAGGCAAGCACAGTACAATGGGGAGTGTGCCCTAGGTGTTGTGAAAGTTTTAAAATACCCTTGAGGTTTGAATATGAAGACGGGAACCCAAGCCTCGACTAGTGAGGCTTTAGATTATAGATCTCGAGAGTTTCCCGAGCAGTTGGAAGACTTCCTCGAGTGGCTGAAACCTTCAGGCAACTTTTGAGTGAAGAACCTGAGTGGATCTCGAGTAGATAGATCTTCAGATCATTAAGGTCGAGTGGCTGAGATCTTTATGGATAAAGCTGCTCGACAGGTTTGAGCTCCAGAACTTCAAACTCAAGTGGATCACTGTTGGTGCACACTTTTTCTAGGTTCCTCTCGGTTCCCGTTGAATAAGTGGCTTCCAATTATGTCCTGTTGGACTCTAGTGATGCGGTGTATGTGATAAGGTGGGGATAAATAGTAAAGGAGGAATTTCCTAGGATGATTCCTAGTTGATTTACGATTGCCAGCTGTAGATATTTATCGACGCTGTAACACATCAATGATCACGCATTTAAGCGGGTGTGGGTTACTTCTATACTGAATCGTCCACCTGCGAACGTCAGCAGTAGTGTCCTCTTTTAATTAGATAGTTTCAGCTTTCTTTGTAATTTCTCTTGTTGTTGTTATGGTCAATTTAGATTCTTTTTTTTGTTGTGAATTATGATTAGGTGAGCTTATTATGATGGATTATTTTAGTGTCCTGATGCTATCAGGAGTCCAATCATTTTCAGTTTTTCGGTATCATTAGGAATCCAATTAATATCAAATTCCTGATACTGTTAAGAGTCCAATCAGTTTCAGTCTCCTACTGGTACTAGGAGTGCATGTGTATCAGTTCCAATAATATTTCGATTAAATAAAAGAGTCCAATTATCACAATTCTAGATAGAGCAGGTATACTAATTTTATCGCAATTCTAGATAAGCAGATGTATCAACTGTATGGTAATCACAACTAAAGCGCTTAAGGTGATCCTACTATCATTCTAATTTGAAGAAAACAAAGACTAATTTTTTTCTACTGCAACTCTGATTGAAACAATAAATCAATTTACTAAAATAGAAATAAATGATTGAGGCGACAAAATTAACTCTCTTTTTTTTTTTAGAATCGTAATCTACGGATCAATTATGGCAAAAATCTAACTAATAATGAATGAATTAACTTTCCTAAATTTTGGTTGAGATAATAAATTGACTAAACTAGAAGACTGAATCGAATCAAAACAAATAACGATATGAAGGCCTGTTTGATACAATTAGTCAATTATATTGAAATAATAATAAAAAACTAACCTATAATTAACTAGTTAATCCTAAACAATCTACAAAAAGGGGGGGGGGGGGTTGGACCCGCTATGCTAAGGAGGATTGGCCTCGTTCCCGAGTACCCTCCGTAAGCTCCCTTGGGCAAATCGGATGGCTGAGATAAAAGATAGGTGGATAATTGAATAATAAAAGGTTGATTTTTAGAATTGAATTCGAAATTATAATAAGAGATTAGATTGAGAAACTAAAGTTATGAACTGAAATTTATAGTTTTTTATTTTTGACGGTATTAAAATATAGAATTAAATTATAGATTAAAATTTAGGACTGAATTCGGGTCCGAAATCAGAAAAATCAAACCGTATGATTAAGGACTGGTTCTGAACTCTGAGAGTCAGAATCAGAAATTAATGATAGGACTGTAGATTACGATTTTAGAGTAAAATCATAGCATAAGGTCGGTATGTCGGACCACTAGATTAAGAACCAGTTCTAGAAACAGAGAACCAGAATCGGATATAGAGAATTTCGGTCTGAAGAGGGTGCTATGGTCTAAAAATTAGAAATTGAATTGAATAATTAAACTAAGGGGGAAATCCTAAGTCTAAAATAAAATAAAATTCTTACCTAAGGTCGGGGCTGCCGAGACGAAACATTGAAAATCCAGGGGTTTGAATCTCGAAATCATGACTAATTTGCTCTATGAGCTTGTCCTCGAAGTTCTCTGGTTTCGAAGTCCCAAAAAATTTTGTTCTCTCTCTCAAAATTACTAGCCTCCTGGTGTTGTGTTCGAAGAGGATGCTACAGTCTAAAAATTAGAATCAGGGCTGCAGTGAGAAATTTCGGAGTTCGAATATTAAAATCATGGCTAATTTGCTCCAGGGATCCATTCTCGGAGCTCTCTTGTTTTAGAATTTACGCTCTTATTTTTCAAAATTTGCAACCTCCTCTCACTTCGAGAAATAAAGCTTTTATAGGTTTTCATTCAATTACGCGCCCATTTTTGGACGTTTAACTGAATTGCGCGCCTGTTTTCTGGCACTTAATCGCTTTGAGTCGGTCACCAACTTAGTGAGCGACGGGCTGAATTACTCAGTGGGCTTCCTAGTCCTAACGAAATAAGGACTACTTACGTGCGTGGTGGGACATGCGTAATCTGATTAAGCGTGTTACCTGAAGTGCTTAATCGAGGAAACGTAGGAGTCAAGGGTAGGAGACTAGGTCGGGCATAGGCCAATTGTGCGCTAGTGGTGTAGCGCTCAATCCGATCGTGCGCCTATCTCCAGGCGCACAATCGAATCTCAAAATGGTCTGTGAAAGGAAGGTTGGTCTGAAAGGGGACTGATCGCGCTCTTGTGATTCTGTGCGTGATTGAATTATGCATGAGTTTTCAGGCGCTTAATTTAGGATTGTCTGGGTATGGTCTCAAGAATGGAATGCAGGACTATTGTTTCAGTCTGCATTACGACTATATACTATTGCTTAGTATATAACCTCCCTACGTTAGGAGCTGAGCCACAAAGCTATTGTTTCAGCCTGTGTTCAGCCATGTACCGTTGCATGGTCCCATGTCGAGGGTTAAAAAGGTCAAGGGCTGACCAAACGAATTCGTGTACTCCGAGAGGGCAAAATGGGGGTGTCTATAGATGCCCCTCTTCGGCGCGCTCTTGCAAAGTAAGAATGCGTCAAAGAAGTAGACACCCCTCATTCGAGGTGCCTTCCCGTTTCCTGGAAATTCATAAATGTGAATTGGTGATGCTGAGATGGCAAGCTTGGCTTTCTTATCTATCAGCGCAAGCTAAAGTGGAGCATTTGAAGGGCAAATGGTAGCTGCTGAAGGGCATAATCTGGGTCTGTGGGTGCATGTAGCATCTCGTCGCATGGTGCGAGCTAATAGAGGGATTTTTATGCCATCAAGGTACCGGGGTGTTAATCGAATGTCCAAAACAAGCTCCAGGGATCTATAATAAAGAGATGAAATAGTATGTAGTATCGAGAGCTTTTGCAAGTCATGTCAGACCAAGCGCGTCATTGCTCACACCAATGTGCGTCATGCGTTCTGTTTCTAATAGGAATTTGTAAGTTCTTAGATTGAGTATACTCATTATTTGGCTTCCCAAGAGAATGGTTGATTTGGGCTGGTAATTGAGATAAATTTTGTGAATTTTGCTCAGTTGAATTGTGCGCAGTGGCATATGCGCTCGATTTATCTGGAGCATTTTTTTTTTTTTTCATCTGAACAAGCGATCCTATGCAGTGGCGTATGCGCTTGATTGCAAGTTCAGAGGGCTTTGAGATTTAAAGGTCAAGGCTAAGTGTAGTTGGTTGTGGTATTTAAAGAAAGGTGGGTCGGGTCTATGTATTTTGTTTATTTTATTCTTTTTCTTTTTTTTGCTTTTTTTTTTCTTTGCAAGTAAGAGAAGAAAGATTTTTGAAATAAAAGATTTTAGAATGAGTAAGGGGTTTTGAAATTTTAGAGATTTTAACTTAAGATCAATTCGTTGGTAAAATGACAGAAAACGTGGCTTCCGAGATGTCATTGAGCAGCTCCACCGATATGAGATTTGTAAACCCGGCCGTTCATGTGGTTGTCAAGATGACACTTGGCATGTCGGATACTCCATCTAACCTTCTCGAAGAATACTGATGATTGTCTCTTATGGGAGGACTACAGTAATTCGCGGGTTGAGAGAGACGGGTTTTGAAAACATTTTGACTTAATCATATATAATTTTAATTTAGAAGAAATATCGAGTAATTGAAAGGGGGTAATACTTACCTGGGGGTGATACTTACCTAAATTGTGTGGTGACTATACTCTCCAAACCGTCATTTCGGCTGTCGCACGAATAGACAGTGTCTCCCACACGACTCCCAACCAAGAGAGTGAAGCCAGAACTGAGTATTCGTCAAATGAAGAGCAAAGTAAACGAAAGGAATACCTAAAGCCATGTGAGACGTTGGTCTCTACTTTCTTAGAGGAAGAAGATCACAAGCAATACCTCCCACCTTGGAGTAGTACCATACGGACACGCACTCCGACCCTTAACTTCACTCGCTTCATAAATGCACCGACATCGAGGCATGATAGGTTCAACTAGCAACCGGCCTACCCTATTCTCAAGTCAGGAACAAACTATCCACCTCCCCCTTTCCCGCGGAATAAAGATTTCACGCATACACAACTACCCGAGGGGAACACGAGAGAAATGGAAGTTGACTTACCACCCCCACCGCACATCATCCCACCACCAATTCTCATACCACAACCACCTCAGCCACCTGCACCTAGGTCTCATCGACCGGGCAAAGAAATAGCACTCGAGCCAAGGCAAGAGTACGATTTGTTACGGCATCTCTAAAAGATCCCAACCCAGATATTTATACTAGAACTCATCAAGAAGTCGCCTGATCATCACCGACTGTTAATAAGGTAACTCGAGGACACTCAAGTGGACGAAGACACGACCCTAGATGAGCTTCATCAAATTACCTCTGTCATGACACAACCTCCTGCCCTCACATTCATAGACGTAGACATGCCTAAGGAGTCACTTCACGGGAGTGTTCCCCCCATATATCTTACAGTCATAATCAGACGATTCTCTGTGTCCCATGCACTAGTCGACACAGGTACGAGACTCAATATTTTCCCTCTCACCACATTGAAAATACTTAAATACACAGAACAAGATGTTAGGCCCTCGGCCTTGTCGCTCATAGCCTACGATGGTTCGCGTCATTTCGTAAAAGGAACTATCAAACTTCAGGTCTACCTTAGACCCGTGACAAAAGATGTTACGTTCCATGTTGTTGACTCCGCTAGCACATATAATCTCATTTTAGGTAGAAAATGGTTAGAATTAATGAAGGCTGTCGCGTCCATATACCATCAATGTATTAAATTCTCATATGAGGACTCCATCGTCCGTATATATGTTGATGCACCTCTTCAGGAGATGGATACCGATTATGTGACAAGTATTCCAACAGCCCATGAATCCGTACTAAACACATGCCACATCCAAAAGACGCAAATTCCTGATGAAGTAGCTGTCGCAAGAGTCTGCTCACCTGCTCTTCCTGGTTTCCACCCAGAGCAACAACAAGAGCTAATGAGGAGGGAGGTTGGCCCAGACCTCGCTAGATTATACGACATCAACCCAACCGCGATAAAAGGGTGAGATCTTATGTACCAACTCGGATACGTCCCCCACACCGGACTCGATAAGGATAAGCAAGGGCGTGTGAAACATATATTCCTGACTAAAATATGCAAGCACATAGGATTAGGTTACCGATTGAATGGCCAACCAGCCGATTTATTCCCTACCTCACCGAAATGTTCTCTTTATGATCACTTCGTCTATGGAACTACTGAGAAAGTAGATGTGCCGAAGCAGAAGGGAGTATCCTTCACCAAACCCAAGAGACCGAAATTGAACTAATATCCAAAGCATTCAATGATTTGATGAACCTGAATGATGATATCGACGAACCCCTCGAAGGAGTCAAACCTTTGTTTGACACTAAAAATCCCATAGAAGGAAGAAAGAAAGACCCTCCAAAAATCGAACTGCAATTACAAGATTGAGAATCTACGGATGACGAAGATTTTCACATAGCGGCCTTACGAGATGACAAAGAACACTCACTGTCGCCATGGGAACGGGATGAAACCTTGCAAGAAAATATTAATTCATATAGCATCTACCTTTGCCTCGGCCATGGAGGATGGGAATGCCCGTGGGACTCACCTTGTATCTTTTAGTCATATCAACCCCGTTGCAAAACATGCACTCGCATACTAGAGTAATTTGCTAGCAAGATCACACATCTTATAAAGACCAAGGTGGACGGAGCCGACCCTATAACCATAAGCATGACCAGTAATCCACCAACCTCACTCTTGGCACCAGAAGAGAGAAGACCCGATGGTCATTTATTCAACTCAAGAGGAAACACCCACGTCCCATTCCTAGAGTTTAAAGAGGAGCTTAAATTAGACACTCCTTCGTGCCCAAATGCACCACAACTCCAAATATTTTGGCAATCGCTCGAGGAAGAGTGGTGACCTCCACCAAGTGATGACGAGGATTACTGGATAGAGCTCCCTGCACTCGAATTGGCAGGGCAAGCCAACCTTGAACTTCACGAGATCCAGAGAGTGAGTTGGATAATATCATTGACCATAACTTGGAAGGATGGAAATGTCCTTGGGAATCTCCCTGCATTTCTTACTATTACCAGCCCCGCTGCCGAGCAAGTGCGCTCATCCCAACATATCATGAAGATCAAGAGAAAGAGTTCCCTCCCCCTAGGGCCTTTAGGAGATTTCCCCTCACGGGAAGGACAATCATCTCATAACTTCGACGATGATCGTTCAATCGATTATGATCTCTCGAGCTTCTTCAGGGAAGAGATAATCAACCTAGTAGAGGAAACTCAAACTATGATACCCCTGTCATCATCATTGCTTATTCGAAAGATCCCATTAGATGAGGACTACAAAAAAAATGCCAAATTTGCAACAAGTTCGCGTTCCCCGAAGGATCGCCCGAATGGCTCCCGCAGTCATCTCGCTCCCTCAACTATAGGAAGCGGCTCCCCTGTTGCCTCTTGAGGCCACCGACCATGTACCATATTTATTATCAAAGATCAAAAAAATAGAAAATATAAAAAACCCTAAAAAACTAGAAACATAAAACCCAAAAAAATCAGAAAACCTTGAAAAAGAAAGGGAACTCTTTATCCCGACTCAAGTCTGCAGTCAACGAGGGGACTTCCCTCCTCTAACTCCTGACCCATCTCGCGCGCAAGGACGCAAAACCTTCAGGCTAAGTAATAAGCCAGTCATCACACCGAAAGAGATACTCCACAACTTCGAGAGAAGAATTAATAGCCTTGACCTTCACTTTACTAAAGATCTTTCGGTCATAAGTTACGCCGATGAAGAGTGGCCTTGCGCAAAAATAAATCCCCAGCTTAGTAATTTCACGGTATATGAGCTTATCGAGGATGAAGGAGGAACACCAGGCCCTGATGAGACTCAGGACTTCCGGCGGGTTATTAAACGTTTTGACGAACAGACCCAGATTGCCGTCGAACCCACAAAGGAAATTGATTTTATCACCGACGAGAAGCCCAAGAAACTATTAATTAGTGTGACGCTCAATTCTCTAGAACATCAATAGATTGTACAAATCCTACAGGAACATCTCGACTCTTTTGCATAGTCCTACGAGGACATGCCTGGTTTAGACCCAAGCCTAGTAGAGCATCGTCTTGTCTCAGAACCCGATGTGAAACCTGTTAAGCAGAAACTCTGCAGGATGCACCCCTAAATAGCCCTTCAAGTGAAAGAGGAAGTTGACAAGTTACACAAAGCTAAATTCATCCGAGTTGTCCTCTATCCCAAGTGGGTTGCCAGCATAGTACTTGTCGCCAAGAAAGACGGTAGGGTACGGGTTTGCATTAACTTTTGAAACCTCAATCAGGCATGCCCAAAAGATGACTTTCCACTCCCACAGATTGATACTCTGAGGTAAGAAGGGCCATGGTGTGATCGATCTTAGAGCAGAACAGCAACTTGAAGTGTGCTTGAAATGAAGAGAAGCTCCACCAATGCAGCTCTATGAACATGCCAGCAGAGGAACTCCTCGACAGCTAGGAACCTATCGAATGCTTAAAAGAGGCTTCAGTTTTATATCCTATCAAGCAGTGGTTTTATCCTATCGAATGGTGTAGACTATCGTTGAAGTAGAACCTGGCGATAGGTTATGAAATAAGATCCTATCGAGCAGTTGGCTGAATGACTAGGATACACAGCAGAAGCCCTCAACCTATCGAGATGCCTTGAATACAACATCTACTAAACCTGTCAAAGTGTTCAAATAGGAGCTTGAACCTATCGACTGGTTGGTAAACTTGATCAGCTGCAACCAAGTGCAATGGAACCTATTGAATGCTTCAATAAACCTATCGATTGGTTCATGAAGCTGGAGCTCAATCTATCGAATGGTTGCAATTCAACCTATCGAATGCTTAAAGAATGCTGCAGTTTTGTACCTATCGAGCAGTCCCTCAATGCATCAGCTAGGAACCTATCGAATGGTTCAATCCACCAACCTATCGAAAGCGTCAAACATACAACTTGTACCTATTAAATTCTTGAGCTCCCTATCCTTTTAACCTGTCGACAGGTGCAACTTCTGATCCTATTGACAGCTTGAGGCTGCAGCAGCAAAAATCGATGGACGGCAGGGGCAAATCTGGGAACTCCAATGCACAAGAAATTCTGCACATGGGTGTGAACTAATTTTTGGCGGGGAACAAATTAGCTTCAGCTGGGCACAAACAAAACCAGATCCCTATCTCTCCTCTGATTGGTTGCAATTCAAAGCACATGGATCACTGCATATGTATAAATACCTATCTATTCTGCTGTAATTTCTCAGCAAGGAAAGTAGGAACAAAGGAATAGCCTGAGTTCTCTTTAGCTCATTTAGGTTTAGTTTTAGGTTTTATTTTTTCCTTTTTTTCCCGCTTCTCTCTCTAATCCAGCCTGTTGGATTAGATCTAGGTAGCAGCTCAGATCTAGTTTGTAATTGTAATTTCAGCATGAAGAAATATGGATCAATGCATAGACTACAGATCTGGGAATAAGTTTATTGTAAGTTGTTTTGTTTAAAGCAATAAATTGTTTGTTTTAAAGCTTAATTAAATCTATAGATCTTGTGGTCCCATTAGATTCTCGATCGGATCTTGTGTAGATGGGCCAAGCCTGCCATATTGATGACCATCTGATTTCCCTATGTTTGATATGCCTGTGGGTGCCTATGGTTGTGGCCTTGCATCCACAACATCTGTAGTGATTATCTTGTTCTGATCGAAGCCATCGGGATGGAGGAAATCTATTGGATGATCTATGACCATTGAAGTGGACAGATCATAGCCTTAAGATCAATCCTAACCACTGGTCTAAATCAGATTCTTATACCTTGCATTTGTGCTTATAGCCAAATGAAGGATTGCTGCAAATCCCCAGCTCTTAATTTGTTTTACAATAAAAATCAAGCCCTAGCTGTCTATTTCTCCCCATTTTATATTTAATTTTACCATCCATCTTCATCAATCTTTTAGATTTAGTTTTATATTTCAGTCTTATAAATTAGATCTAGTGACACACGAAAAGCTCTCTTTCTTCTTAGAATTATCAGATCTATAGCCAGATCTGGAGGTCTACTATACACCTTCTAGGTTTAGATCACTACTCCTTGTGGGACAAACTCTTACTTATTAAAACTTGCTACAGAGGACCCTATATCTTGCAGGTCTAGGATATTTTAGTTGTGCTGAATCCATCCTCTGTTTTACTTTGATTTTATTTTCTTTCTTTTACTTCATAATAATCAGCACCTAAAATTTCCCAACAAGGGCGTCCAATGCTCCCCGCACACTCGCCGTGAGGTGGCCCTCCTCCAATGCGACCAACCTCTCCCTCAGTGTCGACGCGGACTCCGGCCCGCCGACAACGAAAGAACCACTACCATGAAAAGGACGCGTGAAGAGACGCCCACCACCCAGCGTGCCAAACCACCTCCTATACTCCCACACATCAGCCCCATCACACGCCGTCGTGACTCTGGTCCCCCCAGCTCTGAAATCGGCTATCTGGAGTGCCATCCGCTCGACAAAATTTTGGCCTGGAGGGCCAGTCATCCTCTTAGCCACCCTATGGCTAGTCGTCGTAGGGACTCCCTGATCGAGTCCCAGCTGTCGTACCACCCGAGAGGTGTGGATCCTCTCCACTCACTCAAAACAATGGATCCATATGTCCACATCGAAGAAGGGCCGACCAAACTCAATCACCACCTCACCCGCGTCCTCTGCACCATCATAAGGTCTCCAGATCACCTATCCAAAGGAATAAATCAATCCATGAGCGAAGCCTAAGGGCCACCAAAAAAAATAGATGAGGTCAAATGAAAACATAAATGCCATATACATACCTGCCCCGCATGCATATCCTCAAAGAGGCCTCGTGCAGTCTAAAGGTCAGCCGACCAGCGATGACTGTTATCGTATTTTAGATGCTTGCTGCTAACTTTATTGGAAATAGTGATAAGAATGTGTTAGTGAAACTAAATCAAAGGTGGATTATAAACTATAGAGCAGCAAGTCTAAAAATACACAGACCTGCAAGATACAGGGCCTGTTGTACCAAGTTTTAATAAGTAAGAGTTTGTCCCATAGGGAAAATTGATCTAAAGCTCCAAGGGAGCTATCTTTAGTAGGCCCTCCAGATCTAACTACAGATCTGGCAATCCTAAATGGAAGGGGATTTAAGGTCACTATTGTCTACATCCTAAGGTAACCTAATGCCTAAACTACAGAAATGGTTGAGAAGAATGATGGAGTGTGAGAAAATAAATATAAAAGGGTGAGAAGTAAGCTATTAGGTACAGATCTGATGGGTTTTATAACTCAGACTCAGATCTACTGCTATAGAAATCATGTCCAATGGCTACATTATCACCAAAGAGGAGAAAGGATCCAACTCACCCCTGTGCCATGATCCAATCCCTTATGGCTATAACCTGTCCACTTAAATGGTCACAGACTATCCAATAGGGGAACCACAATCCAGAGATGGGTCAGAATAAGTTTATCATTGTTGGCACTACTTCTTCCAGGCTACTAGCTCAAGAATCCATAGGAGCCTCAACCTCTAAAGTTCTGTGTGTGGGGCTAGGCCTGCAATGTGCACTAGCCTGACACACAGGACCAGGAAGAGTTTGAGTACTAGCTTTAGGTCTAGTTGTTCACTGCTTAGAAAGACAGCAGTGATCCAGTCACAACTAGTTCAAATAGGATTGGTAGGTATTCTTTTCATGAGTAAAATTTTATATTTGGGAGGACCCAGACCTGTTTAAAATATGCCCAAACTGAATAATTCGAAAATCTGTCGCCGAGAGTAATTCCCACATTATTCTTCAATTTTGTCACACTTATGCTTGTGGGGGTTCGGCGGAAAGTAAACTGCGGCAAAGGTACTACAGTCGGGTTTTTATTAGACGTCATTGTTTAAAGATGCCAAGAATTTTTGCATGGCCTGTGCCACTGTCAAAAGACAGGTGCCATGTCTCATAGAGACATGATGCCTCTCCAACCGTTAATGGTTATTGAGTCGTTTGATGTATGGGGCATTGACTTCATGGGCCATTTCCCACCAATCTATGGATTTATGTACATCCTCGTGGTTGTCGACTACATGTCTAAATGGGTCAAAGTTGTGGCCACAAGAATAAATAATCATAAGGTGGTGATATCTTTTATTAAGGAGAGCATCTTCTCTCGGTTCGGAACTCCAAGTGCCATCATAAGTGTTGGGGGTAGTCATTTCTGTAATAAGTACTTTGAGAGTTTGCTCAAGAATTACTTTGTTATGCATAAAGTTGCAACCACTTATCACCCGCCAACCAGTGGGCAAGTGGAGGTTTCAAATTGGGAAAGAAAGAAAATACTAGAGAGAACTGTTCACCCCAATAGAAAAGATTGATCCCTAAGACTGCATGATGCCCTGTGGGCATACAAGATTGTCTATAAAACACCCATTGACATGTCTCCCTACCGTCTGGTATGTGGGAGAGCCTTCCATTTACCCGTGGAACTGGAGCACAGAGCCCTCTGGGCTATCAAGGCATTAAATTTTAAGTTGTCCACATCTAGCGAACAATGAAAACTCGAACTCAATTAGTTAGAAGAAATTTGAAATGGTGCCTACGAGAATGCAAAAATTTATGAGGCCAAAATCAAAGCGTTTCATGACTGGCATATCATACGCAAAAGTTTTGATCCTGGCCAAAAAGTTTGGCTTTTCAATTCTAGACTATAGTTATTCCCGGGTAAACTGCAAAGTCAATGGGACAGACCCTAAAATGTCATGGAAGCATCCCTTCATGGAGCTGTCACCATCCAAGATCCTAAGGACAATCATATTTTTAAAGTCAATTGGCAAAGACTCAAACTGGTGATTTCACTATAAGAACAAGAGACAGTGATCACCATGTCACTAGAAGACCCTAAGTATGTCTGATATACTCATGGGCACTGTCGCGCTACCGACTCATCCGTAGCATATCCTGTATAGTATGTAATTATTTATTTTATTTTTCTTTTTTTAGGAAAAACCTTGTGAGAATGGCATTATGATCGCACTTAACTACTTACGTGCGCTCGCAGAACCTTCTCCGTTGTATTTTAATAAAATTGTTAAAATACGATCACACGTAATGACTTGCGTGCACTCATAAATTAACACTCTTTATTTTGCACTTTATTCGAGTGGATCGTAGTGATTATGATCCCTCATAGTAGGATTTTTACTCTCTGTGACCCTGCATCGCGATCAATCGTCTTTCACAATCAACCGTGAGGGTAACACGTCTTCACAGAGACTGCGCACTCAGCAATCGTGAGATCGTGATAACTTCATAAATTCGCAAGTGTTTAATGTGATGCCTCGAATGCACACATGACACCCCTGCATTTAATGTTACCAACTGCCCCCAACCTAATTTTAATGCATATCTATGTCAAGAATTGTCTCGATTTTATGGCGACTTTTCACATTCCCTTGTCCTTTCCATTATAAATACCCATCACATCCATCTTGCTTTCATCCCACCAACATTCCCTTTGCTTCTTTCTACATTCCCACAGCCATGGCTAACGAACCCAACTAGGAGGAAATTCACCAAATCCTTGAGTGTCGTATCCAATAGGAGAAGGCTGAGATTCGTAAACTCTTGGCCGAGATGGAGATGCTGGAGCGCCTACTCCGGATCATCTCTGACACCAAGTCGTCTACCTCTACCCCTCCCTCACTGTCTCCTCCTCTGTCTCCACCTTCTTAAACCACTCACCCTCTCCTGGCTTGTCGTTCCACTTCCAAGGTAGCAAGTTGAGGACATCCTGGAGTAGGGGGTGGCGATCTTTTTACGGCATGCATTTTGAAGACCCCCAAGTTGGGCTGCTACCAATGGGTCTAGATTTTTCCTAGGTTTTATTTTTAGTTTTTGCGCATGTACATAATCTTTTAGTAATTAGTTTTTTTTGTTATATAAATAGAAGTAGTCATTTTGTTTAAGATCGTTGTGCCCCGCCATTCTTTTCTCTCCTTGTTTTCATGTTTTGCCTAATTTTGTTGGTGTCATTTCCACTTTTATGCTTTCCCGTGAGAACTCTGTTCCCTCCAAGTTTGAGGGGGACGGGAGGGGGCTTGATTTATGCGCTTAATATTGTGCCATGTGCACTCGGCACCATGACCATGAGCTACAAACAGACTGAGCCTTATTTCAAATTTGTACAATGAGGACATTATTCGATTTAATGTTGGGGGTACTTGTTGGTTATGTTTGGTTTACTTTGTTCTTTATTACACAATTTACGGCAGAAATAAAGAATGGCAGAGGCAGAAATAGAGGAGAATAAAAATATGGGATAGAACACAAAAACCTAAATAAACACACAGTCCTACAAGATCTAGGGCTGTTATAGCAAGTTTTGATAAGTAAGAGTTTGTCCCACAGGGATTTTTTATTTAAAAACAAGAGTATTAGTAGACCTCTAGATCTGCTACAGATCTAGCAGCTCTAACCTAAACTTGGAAAGCAAAGGTAAGAGAGGGGGTTTTTGGGTGTCACAAAACTAAAAATAGAAATAGAAATAACATATCTAAAGTAAAAGAAGGGGGGTTTAGAGAGAATGATGGAAATGGATTTAGAAAAAGAAATATAAAATGGGTGAGAAGTAAAGAGGTAAGGATTGATTTATCACTAAAAAGGGCTTGGTAGAATAGAGTAAGGATTTGGTATGCAGTTGTCCTTCATTTGGCTACAAGCTCAAATGCAAAGAAGTAGAATCCAATCTAACCCTAAGATATGGACTAGTCCTAGGGATATAACCTGTCCACTTGAATGGTCACAGATTATCCCAGAGATATACTCCAATCATGGGGGTTAAAATCAGAACATGAAAACCACTGCAGCCACTATGTTTGCAAGGCCACAAGCTCATGCATCCATAGGTACAGAAAACCAAGAATCTAAATGTAAATCCCAAGAACTTACAGATTTAGTTGAATAATAAACACAACTTTCATCTCTTAAAAAGGCACTTACAATGGTCAGCCCTCAATGTTGCAGTCTCTGCAAACTCCAAACCCTTTACAACGGTTATACACAGTCCTTTTACAGCTTTGAATCAATCGTATCTATTACAAAAAACTTCGCTAGCAAATGCTGAGCTGAGGGAAGAAGAAAAAGAAAAAATGACCTAACCCTAAAAATCACCTAAGTAAGAATGTCCCTCAAGGTTCCTCTTGCATCAGATAGCTTTTTCTGCATGCTTTTCTTCTATATATACCATCCATAAAGCACTTTTTACATTGGTCAATCAGAGAAAAGAAGAATCAAGTTGGTTAGTATCTTGGTAATGTGGCTCATTTGCAGCCACATGTTGTCCCTGACAGTTAAGGCAAGCACAGTACATTGGGGAGTGTGCCCTAGGTGTTGTGAAAGTTCTAAAATACCCTTGAGGTTTGAATAGGAAGATGGGAACCCAAGCCTCGACTAGATGAGGCTTTAGATTATAGATATCAAGAAGTTCCTGAGCAGTTGGAAGACTTCCTCGAGTGGCTGAAACCTTCAGGCGGCTTCTGAGTGAAGAACCCGAGTGGATCTCGAGTAGATTGATCTTCAGATCATCAAGGTCGAGTAGCTGAGGTCTTCATGGATAAAGCTGCTCAACAGGTTTGAGCTCCAGAACTTCAAACTCAAGTGTATCTCGAGTGGATAGAGTTTTGCTGAAAGGTTCTCGAGTAGCTGTGGCTTTTTCTGAAGGTTTCTCGACAAGTAGAAGACACGTGCTCGACCGGTTATGCAGCTGCTCGAGTGGTTGACAAACAGCTTATGTAAAGTGCTCGATAGCTTATGAATTAAGTCTCTGATCTGCTCAAGTGGTTTCAAGTGGATACTGTAGAAAGGTTAAAGTGCTCGAGAGGCACTCGAGATAGGTTTCTCTGAAGGTGTATCCACTCGGGACCACTCGAGTGGATGCTGTAGCAGTCTTTTGAACTGCTCGACACTAAACTATAAGTATGTGATCCACTCGAGACATCTCTAGTGGATGTTTGTGAAGGCTCAGATCTGCTTTAGCTATTGGATCTTTTTCTCTTAAGGCATGTACCCTCTGCTGCTGCACTCCAGTCAGTGTGGGCCCCACTTCTCTTTCACTGTAGGGCATCTAGGGACCTAGGGCCTGTTGAACAGCCCTCTTGGTGGGGTCCATCATGGTGCACTCCCTTTATCTCCATCTGCTTCAAGACATGACTTCCAATTCTCTCTTCTTGGTATCCATTATGTGAACTGTTGAAGTAAGCTACATTTTATTTCTAACTACAAAAACACACTTAAATAGAAATTATTAGACATCTCCAAGGTCTATTAAAGGCTAATTTAGGAGGTGGAAAGTGGTATAAATCAGTGATTAACACACCCCCAAACCTAATCTTTGCTAGTCCTCGAGCAAAGGAAAAATTAAACAATTATTCTTAAAATTTAAATACCACTTTCGTAGGGAGCATGGATGCATTTATCTTATGCATCAAGCCTTTTAAACCCCTAGGTGATCCCTAGTGGAAGAGTGAAGTCTCCTGAGCGTTTTCAGTTAAGATACCCACAAACTTCATAATCAAGCAATTAAGCATAGTGCAACAGCTGGCAAAACAGATTTCAACAAATAAGGCTTCATTCCACACCTTAAGCATTCAAATTCAAAGGAGGTTAATGGAAAATATTTTAACACATGAATCAGCATCTCATTCCATCACAACCAATCAGCTTACATCAAGAGTGTAGTGTGGGAAAATCAGTACTAAGTTCACCATTAATTTAAAAATTAGGTTTGAACATTGCCCAATGAAATCAATTTTCAGACCCAATCCTCACCAGGGCTATCTCTCAACAATGAAGCTCAAGGGTGTTACATTCTCACCAGCTCAAGATCAGTTGCAGACCTCAAATAGGCCAGCAAGCATCAGCATAGACATTGCTTCTAATTCCTGACATCTTCATATCCCTTTCACCATAGATTAGGAATCCCTTTATCTCCACACGACAGCTCACTTAACCTTGTATCACTAAGGTCTTTTAGATGGGTTGTAATATGGCTTATCATTGAGGTTTGAAAAGAATAAAAGGTGTAGAAAAGGTTCAAAAATTAAGAAATCATCCAAGAGGTAGGAGGTGATTCATGACTTCACCTTCTTCATCGCAACACTGCATCATCTTGTTTGGTATTTTTTTTATCTAAAGTGGCCAACTTCTTCTCTTCATTTTAATCTTTCTGATGAAGTACTTCTCTTGATTTCTCTTCTTTTTTTTTATGGATGAGGTGTCACACCTGTACAACCGTCACACTGCTTCTTCTAAGTCTCTTCTCTCCTTCCACCAAATGTTAAACCACGCTCAACTCTCTTCAACATCTTCTCCTTTACCTTCTGAAATCTCATAGTGAGGGTAAGGCTGAATCAAGTCATGAGGTGTAGGTTCAAGTACTCTGGTGTTGGTTGATGAAAAATGGATTTCAAGGCTCAAACAGTGTGAACAAAGGGTAGTTCAATGGGTAGGTCTTTTCAGGCTCAAACTATCTAAATGATGGCCTTAAATCCTCTCCATGGTGCCATGAGTACTGTCAACAGTTTCAATTTGGGGAGCCTAACTTCTAGTGAAAGGGTATTGAATCAGTCATTCCTTAGAACAGAAAAATTGCTAAAGACACTCTTCAAAAGAAAAAAATATTTCTAGGCCCAAATCTCACTGGGTATGGTCTTCAATTGAACTCATGGGGTATGTCCTCACCTTATTCTCTCCTCCTTGGTTTACTAAGTACTAATTGTGCAAAAAATTTCTTGATGTCAACTTCATGGAAGTGTTGAATTTTTAAATGATTTCAGTTTTAAAACATCTGCCAACAAATTTAAGCTCCCCTTTCACAATTGGTTAGGTGGGGTATCATTCTATTTATTTCAATCTTACTGACACTGTTGCACTAGAATTAACTACTTCATTAGTCTGCCCTGCCATACCCCCAAACCTAAGATAAACATTGTCCTCAATATTTCAATAGACATGTATAGGGGCAGCAGGATTTTGAAAGAGAAATTAAACTACAGCAGGAAATAAGAGAAAATTAATGAACAACAGATTGCAGAAATGGAAGAGACAATCATGCTAATCAATCTGAAATGTATTTACACAAATAAAGATTGCATTATAAAAGATTGTACAAACTAAACAAGTAATTACATCATGTCACTAGAAAATAAAACAAGATAAAATAGCAAAGCTGCTAAACACACTCCTAGAGACAAAAAATATCTACAAATGTAACTAGTCTGAATCTGAATCAAGAGCAATGGGGTCTCCTGTAGCCTTCTCCTTGCCCTTCTTAACACCTTCAGCTTGTGCAGAACCAGCTTTTGCTCTTATAACAACTGGCTTCATTGGCTTAGTGCTGCTCTTCTCCTAAGTAGGATCCTAGATGGATACTCCTTTAGGCACTGTTGGAGTCGAGACTGAGATGGTGGAGGTCAATGTTTCAACCAGCTTGGAAAAGTGGTTGGCTCTCTGCTCATAGATTTTGTGTACAGCCACAACATTGTCCCGCTGCTATTGTATGGCCTTCATCTCCTTCTGATGATCCATTAAAATTTTTTCCATTATTTGCCAATATTCAGTCTTCATCAATGGAAGCTGGTCATCATAGGTTTGCAGCACCATATCACTTATTATTTCTATCACCAAATGCGCATCCCTCTCAATGTATGGACTGTCATTCATAACAGTGGTGAGGGAGTAAAATAGAGGTCCTGGATTTTGGTCAGCTGGGACAATGGCCCAGTCAGAAGGATCATCAATAGGGTTGAAGATCACTGCTAGCTCAGTACAGGTGTGGGGTGATGGGGAGGTACTGGATGGTAGGGAAAGTTTCAGCTCCTCCTCAGAGGTTTCAGTTTGGGTGGAGGTTGAGGCTGAGGTAAAGGGGACTATATCTAGCTCGTCTTGGTCAAAATCTGTTTGTGTGGCAGCATCAACTGTTGCCACAGATATAGAAGGCTACTGGCTTGGAGGAGGGTTAGGGACTAGGATAGGTATGGGTTGTTGGGGTAGTGGGAAGCTTGAAGGATTGATTGGATGAAGTTAAGGCTAGTTTGGATGGAGGCCTAGTTTTTAGTGTTGGTTAGGATTTGGGATTGGAGAGAGGTTAGGAGGGAAATTATGTGGGATAAAGGATCAGGTATGGCTGGGGTTAAAGGTTGGGTAGGAGGGATTGGTTGGAATGGTGAGGTGGGGGCATGATTAAAGTGGTAGGATTGTGGGGACTCAGGTAGAGGGGTGTACTCATGTCTAATGTCCTCCACAATGAAGTCCATTATGGTTGAGAAACCTTCAATTGTGAGCTGGTCTTGGTTAGCGGAAAATGGAGGGGTAGGGGTAGGAGAGGGAATTGAGTGTATGGGCTCCATGGGGTGAGGTGATTCAATGGCAATAGCCATTGACTCACTGCACCAGATGGGAATGCATGAATTGCAATGATCTTAATTTGCCTGGAAAGAACTTGAGTTTTGAGTTAAAAAGTCATACCTTTACTCCATCAGTAAAGTCCTTCCTCATAAGGTTCTTATCAAAGAAGGCCTTGGCTTTATCCTTATAGATTCTGACATTGGAATAGGCATCTAGCCTTAGTTCTTCCAGCTCAGACAGCTGCAATTTCCTATTCCAACCAGCAGGAGTTAGGTACAAATTTAAACTCTTAATGGCTCAATAGGCCTTGTGCTCTAACTCTAGTGGGAGATGAAAAGCTTTGCGATACACCAGTCTAAATTGGGACATTCCAGTTGGAGTCTTATAGGTTGTCCTATAAACCCTTAAAGCATCATTCAATTTCTGTGACCAGTCTTTCCTATCTATCCTAACTTTTTTCTCCTAAATATGCTTGATTTCTCTGTTAGAAATATCCTTCTACCCACTGGTCTGTGAGTGGTATGGAGTAGCAATTCTGTGAGTAATAGCATACTTTTTTAGCAGACTCTCAAAGTATCTGTTACAGAAATGGCTCCCCCATCACTGATGATGACTCTGGGGGTGCCAAATCTAGAGAAAATATTCTCCTTGACAAACCTGAGGACAACTTTGTGATCATTTGTCCTTATGGCTATATCTTCCACCCATTTGAAAATATAGTCCACGGCCATAAGAATGAAATTAAAACCCATGGAAGGAGGGAAAGGACCCATGAAATCAATCCCCCATACATCAAACAGTTCAACTACAAGGATGGGCTATAATGGCATTGAATCTAATTTTTGATATGCCACCCATCCTTTGACATCTCACACAGGCCCTGCAGTGCTCAAAAGCATCCTTGAATAAGGATGGCCAATAAAAACCACACTGCAGCACCTTAGCTGCTGTCTTTTCCCTCCAAAGTGACCTCCACAGGCATTTTCATGACACATGATTAGAATACTGTAGATTTTACTTTCAAGGGCACATTTCCTGATCACCTGGTTTGCAGAATACTTATAGAGGTAAGGATCCTCCCAGAAAAAATATTTGACTTGTGAAAAGAGCAAGTCTTTGTCCATCTTGGACTAGTAGGAAGAGATCCTACCTATAGCAAGGTAATTGACAATATTTGCAAACCAAGGCACACTTGACTTGATGATAAACAGCTGCTCGTTAGGGAATGAATCAATAAGTGGTGTTATAGCACTTTCTTCAAACAAAATATGGGATAAGTGATCAGCCACCACATTCTCTACCCTTTTCTTGTCCTTGATTTCTAGATCAAACTCCTGCATGAGTAAGATCCATCTAATCAGCCTAGGCTTTGCAACCTTCTTTGCCATGCGGTATTTCAGGGCAGAGTAGTCAGTAAAAATTATAATTTTAGACCCTGGCAAGTAGGGTCTAAATTTTCTAAGGCAAACACTACAGCTAGAAGCTCTTTCTCAGTGGTTGTATAATTAAGTTGAGCTTCTTACAGTGTTTTACTAGCATAGTAAACTACACAGGATAGTTTCTCTCTTCTCTGTCCTAAAACAGCTCCAACAGTAAAATCAGATGCATCACACATCAGTTCAAAGTGTAAGGTATAATCTGGGGCCTGGATCACTAGGGCAGAGGTCAAACACTTTTTCAACATCTCAAATGCTCTCTGACATTCAACATCAAACACAAATGTCACATCTTGACAAAGCAAGTGGTACAATGGCTTGGAAATCTTACTGAAATCTTTAATGAACCTTCTATAAAAGCAGCATGTCCTAAAAATTATCTGATTTGCTTGATGGTTTTTGGTGGGGGAAAATGTGAAATCATGTCAATTTTTGCCTTGTCAACCTCTATACCTTTTTGGGATACCACATGGCCAAGCACAATGCCTTGGGTAACCATGAAGTGGCTTTTCTTCTAACTCAAAACCAAGTTAGTTTATTTGCACCTTTGAAGCACAAGGCAGAGGTGACGCAAACATTGGCTAAAATCATCCCCATAGACTAAGTAGTCATACATGAAAATTTCTAAAACCTTATCAATCATATTAGAAAAAATTGCATACATTCACCTTTGAAAAGTGGCAGGAGCATTACACAGTCTAAATGGCATCCTTCTATAGGCAAAGGTGCTAAATGGATAGGTGAAAGTAGTCTTTTCTTGGTCTTGAGGATACACTGGTATCTGATTGTAACAAGAATATCCATCAAGAAAGCAGTAAGATGCTCTGTCTGCCAACTTGTCCAAAATCGGATCTATAAAAGGCAAGGGGAAGTGGTCTTTTCTGGTCTTGGAGTTCAACTTCCTATAGTCTATGCACACTCTCCAACCAGTGGTCTCTCTGGTTGGTATTAACTCTCCAGACTCATTTGGTATCACTGTGATGCCAGATTTATTGGGGACCACCTGGATAGGTGATACCCACTCAGAATCTGAAATAGGGTAAATGACCCCAGCATCAAGTAATTTAACAATTTCCTTCATAACCACTTCTTGCATGTGAGGATTTAGTTTCCTCTGCATTTTCCTAGAGGGTTTCGAACCCTCTTACAAATGAATTTTGTGCATACATACAGATGGATCAATTCCTCCCAGATCAGCAATTGTCCATCCAATAGCGCTTTTATGCTTCTTGAGGACACAAAATAATTCTTCCTCCTGCTGCTCAATGAGAGAGGAGGAAATAATTACTGGCAATTTCTCATTTTACCCAAGGAATGCATATTTCAAAGACTTAGGGAGCTGTTTTAGCTCCAATTCTGGTGGCTTACCACTGAAGGCAGCAAAGGTTCCTTGGAGGGTTGAGGTAGGGGCAGCAATGTGGGTCTCCATGTAGAGTGCTGCATTAGGCCCACTCAAGAATCTAATGTATTCCTTTCTTCAACAGTTAAAGTGGGGGCCTCCTCCTCAACAACCTCAGTTCACACATCCTCAAAATCTTCTAATACCTTGTCTCAATCAAGCAGTCTAGATAAGGTCTCCTCCACTAGTTCCTCTATGACATCTACTACAAAACAGTCCTCATTGTCAAGTTGAGGCTGATTGGCAGCATTATACACATTAAGCTTCACTTTCATAATTCCAAAAGTGACTTCCATCACTCTTGACCTGTATTTAATGCAAGCATTGGCAGTGGCCAGAAACGGCCTACCTAAAATAACAGGAATGAAAGTGTTGCACTTAGTAGATACCATGTCTAGTACCAAAAAGCCAGTTGGGTAAAAAATTTATCTACACACACCAACACATCTTCCACAATGCTCATGGGTTTTCTCTCAGATCTGTCAGCTAATTAGAGGACCACATGTGTGGGCTTTAGCTCCCCCAAACCTAGTTGTTCATACACTGAGTATGGCAAAAGGTTCACACTAGCTCCCAAATCAAAGAGAGCTCTCTCTATGGTGTGGTCATCTATGATGCAAGGGATGGTAGGTACCCTTGGATCTTGAAGCTTGGCTGGTGTAGTTATAGACAGCATAGATTTGACCTTTTCAGTTACAAACACTTCTTCAGACAAGTGGATCCTAGCCTTTCTCTTTTGGGTGCACAAGTCCTTAAGAAATTTGGCATAGGTTGGGACCTGCCTGATGGCATCAAGCAAAGGAAAATTAATTTTTACCTGCTTGAAGGTTTCCATCATCTCCTCCATTTTGGCATTCCCCTTATCAAAAAGGGAAGGTCCTTTTAATGCTTGAGAAAATGGCAGTTGAGGTACTGCTGGTACCTCAACTGCAAGCCTAGCATCCACATTACATTTTTTACATTTTTTAATTTTTTTAACTGTTCGGGCCCAACAACAGCCCTATTATTTTTCTCGTGTTGCCCACCAATAGGGATTGAAGTTTTTCTCTCTATACTTCTCCTTGACTCATAGCCTACATGATTATCCACCACTTTACCACTCCTCAAGGTGGTGATGGCCTTAGCTTCCTCATGAGTTGAGGAATCTTCACCAATCATAAATTGTCCCTTGGGGCTGGTAATTGTTTGGCTTGGCAATCTACCATCTTCCCTCATATTCAGAGTATTTGAGATTTAACCCAGCTGGTCTTCAATTTTTTTAATACTCTAGCTGTGGGAGTTCATAGTCTGTGTCAAGGAGCTAAGGTTTTGCAATGATGACAAAACCTGCTCCTCATAAGAGGGTGATCTAGTCTGTGGCGGTGGTGGTAAAGTCAACTGATTTGGTTGTGCCATAGGCTGAGGAAATTGCTGTCTTGGAACATAACCTTGGTTGTACTGCTGAGCTGATCTATAGAGCATTGCTTACTGCTACTGGGGTTGCTAAAAGTTGTCTTGTCTTCACCTTAAATTGGGGTAGTTCCTCCAAGGGTACCCAGCAGGCTGTTGTCCATATAATTGGACAGCATTAGCATGCTCCATAATCAGTTCAGGGTATTGACCAGCATAAGGGCAATCCAACAGTGAGTGTGTAGGTGATTGGCATATCAGACATGCCTCTTCAACCTGTGCAGCAGTTTGGGGCTGTAACACACTCAACACTTTATCAAATTTTTGGGACAAGCTGTCCACCTTCTTTTCTAGGTCATTGTACACATTAAGCTTATATAATTTTCCCTTATAAGTGGGTTCTTTTGTAACTCTAGCAACTGGCGCAATGTCATTTCTTAACAGAGACTCCTATTGTATGGAGTTTTCACTTATCACATCAAACAAATTACAAGCTTCCTCATCAGTTTTACTGAGGTATGTGCCATCACATGATGCATCAATCATATCTCTACTCTTAAAGTCAATCACTTGATAGAAGCTTTGAGAAAGCTACCACTTAGGGATTTGGTGGTGTGGGCACTATCTGTGACAGCCCGGATTTCTGCACCCAGAAATTTGTGCCATCAGGATCATACTCTGGATGATCCCCAGGACAAATCACGAAGTGTTTGCTCGTATAGCGGAAACCAAGCAGACACTGTCCAGCAGTGGTAGCTTGAGTTATCACAAGGCATCTAAAATAGAAAGAAGCAATAAAATATACACGTATCTAAATATGTAAAAAAATATACATTCCCAAAAAGAAACCAAGAAGAACCAATGGTGATGGACTTCCATCACCCAAAACAATGGTTCCTAATAATGGTTCCAATAGAATGTATAGTAATACTATGAAAGGAAGAAAATATCTACAGAAAGTAATACGTATGGCCACCAAAGCAAATAATCAAAGGTTTACACAAAATCCCAAAAATAGCGGACTTCAGATACCCGTGCTAAGGATAAAGTCATCCGCCGACGCCGATCTCCTCATCCTTGGCCTCACCGATCAGTAACTGGGTCACTCGGTCTTCAGGAAGTACCGCTTCAGAACCTAAAAGTGATTTAGAAAGCAAGGTGAGCTACATCATAGCTCAATAGAAGAATTCCAACTAAATGAATTGAATATGCAGATCATGCTATCTCATAACAGAAATCAAATCAGAAACGTACAATCATGACGAATCAAATCAAATACTGAGCTTTTAGACAAGAAATCAGATGTTATGCAAGTATATTATCAGAGAGCTTAAATTGTGTATATTTAACATAAGAAACTCTCGTGACTATATAGCACGGAGTAAACTGGAATGTCCAATAGGAAACCCCAACCAATTGTCGTTCACATGAACAATTTTGAAAGTGCAACAATGCCTCATCTATGGAGTGCAATTGCGCCGAGGATTACAAGCAGGTACACAAGTGTGCCAGGCATCGGATATACCGCCGGGTCGGTGGGGATCATCTGTTTTAAATCATCAAATCACATACATATATACCTCACAGATCAGATAGCAGAAATCAGAAGCAGATTTCAGGATACGAATCAGGAAACAGAAATCAAAGATAGCAGGAATTTATGATATGCATACATGCTTGTTAAAAACAGAAATCATGGCACAGATATAAAATAAACATGAAATCATACTCAAAAACAGTTTAGGTTGGTTTTCCCCTACCTCAGATCAATTTGTCTTCTAAGCAAATCCAAAGCATTTTCAATGTGTCAGGGTTTGATCCTAGACCATAAACATAGTACTTTAAGTGTCAGGGATGTCAGAAAGTTAACCGGCACAATGCCCGGTGGTGTTTAACCCATAAAACCAAAACTCAACAAAACAGGGGTGATTGATCGATCACCACTCTTATTGATCGATCACCTATCATCATTGATCGATCAATACACTTATTGATCGATCAATAACCTCTCTTCTACTTACATTTAACATATCAAATTGATCGATCACCACTTGGGTTGATCGATCAATACATCCTGTTAATCGATCAATGCCCTCATTGATCGATCACTAACCCATTTTCAAATTTTCCCCTCTTCTGTTCACATTATCTGCTTATATAGATTGATCGATCAATACCTTCATTGATCGATCAACACCCTACAGTGATCGATCAATACCTATGTTGATCGATCACCAACTGTCATTGATCGATCACTCTCTTGTTGATCGATCAATGCCCAGGATTGATCGATCAATGTCCAAATTGATCGATCAATGCCCTTCGGGCATTGAACTTCCAGAATTTTGGGGCTTCTGTTCCCCCTTTCTGTCTTATACAGATTGATCGATCAATGGTCTTCATTGATCGATCACCACTGTCATTGATCGATCAATACCTTCATTGATCGATCAATAATGACAGAAACTCTGTCATTAATGGAGTTCATCTCCAACCTTATTTTAACCCATTTTTCATTAATGGTTTTCAACAACCATTAACACAACATCAATGTACACACATGGGCTTCTCATTTGCCTCTATTTAAATATACAGACTCACCTTTGTTTGGGCTCTCTCGGGGTTTCGGCAATCATTCCGGATGAGGGTTTCAGATCTATCTCTCGGGGTTTGTCACCGATCTGAGTCCGACGAGCAACCCTTTAGCTCCGATTCAGCATGCCGAGACTTCATACCCATACCTTAGACCATACCTAAGCTCATTTCATTGAACTCTACCTACCCTAGCTTAGAAAACTCATCCTCTCACTCTTGCTAACCCTGTTTTCTCTCCAAAACCCTCTTGAAAACCCACCTAGCTACAGGTCCTTTAGCTACTGGAGCAAATAGGGCAAGAGAAGGAGAAGGAGAAGAAGAAGAAGTGGATCCCTCCCTAAGTCTCCCTTCCTTCTCTTATAAGTTACTAAACAGATATTTCTGTTTTGCCCCCTAGTTCACGCTCCGGTATGGAGCACGAACACAATTGCTACGGCGCAACGTGTCACCTTGCCCTCTACACAACTCAGATTTAAACGAAAATGTACATGTGAACTCATCTGATCACCGTGAAACTTTATCTTAACTAATATTAATTCTAAAGTTTTAAGTCAGCCTCAATTTCTATGCCGGACATGTAAATCGAAATAGTCGGGTTCGTGTCTTAAATTTCAGGGTCGTTACACTATCTCAGCAGTTCTTTAAACCTTTCTCATGCTTCATGAAAATCCTCAGTTGGGAATTAAGCAAAGGAAAGTATGCTCTTCCTCAACTGACTAGTTTTACTCATAGGAAAAAATTTGGCTAAAAATTGATATTGAAGGGCATTCTAGGAAGTTATGCTATTGGGTGGGAGCATGTTGAGCCAATTTCTAGCTTTGTCCTTTAGTGAAAAAGGAAAAAGTCTCATTTCCGTGTCCTCACCTCCCAGACCAGCAATCGTGAATGTAGTGCACAGGAACAGATATTCATCTATGTGCTTATAAAGATCCTCCTTAGCCTATGGAAAGATGGCAACATTTGGATGGTTTGGGCTTTAACTTTATAGTTGCCCTCAACATTGGGGAATTGAATGCAAAAAGGGGATGAGTATACCCCTAGTGCATAGTAATCCCTCAATGGTCTTGGTTGCTCACCCATCTCAATTGTTTCTATTTGTTCAGCAGGGGTAGGTGGTGTCTGCCTAGGCCTAAGGACTCTTTCTATTTCTAGATTTAAAGATTCTAGCTCAGGATAAAGAGACCTTCTACCCAGCATACAACTACCAGCACGTAAATAGAACACTTACAACAGCATAGCAGAAAATGCACAACAAATAAAAATCAAACATATACTACAGCTGATATTTAAAGAATGCATAAATGAAAGTAAGACAAGGGAGGAAAAGATGCAAACTAAGGCAGATTTTTGCTCCAGCAGCAGCTGTATGCTCCCTATTTGCTATTACTCCAGATCTGCACAAATCTCAAAAATACAGCAGTACTTATTCAAAAATAGGAACTACAATAAACAAATTTAAATAAAAACGTAAAGAAAACTCAGATCTACTAATTAGATCAAAGGTCCCCAGCAGCGGTGCCAAAAACTTGTTAGTTATGTTTGGTTTACTTGGTTCTTTATTACACAATTTATGGCAGAAATAAAGAATGACAGAGACAGAAATAGAGGGGAATAAAAATATGGGATAGAACACAAAAACAAAAATAAACACACAGTCCTACAAGATCTAAGGTTGTTGTAGCAAGTTTTGACAAGTAAGAGTTTGTCCCACAGAGATTTTTGATCTAAAAATAAGAGTATTAGTAGACCTCCAGATCTGCTACAAATCTCAAGACTCTAACCTAAACTAGGAAAGCAAAGGTAAGAGGGGGTTTTTAGGTGTCACAAAACTAAAAACAGAAATAGAAATAACAGATCTAAAGTAAAAGAAGGGGGGTTTAGAGAGAAGGATAGAAATGAATTTGGAAAAAGAAGCATAAAATGAGTGAGAAGTAAAGAGGTAAGGATTGATTTATCACTAAAAAGGGCTTGGAAGAACAGAGCAAGGATTGGATATGCAATTGTCCTTCATTTGGCTATAAGCTCAAATGCAAAGAAGTAGAATCCAATCCAACCTTGAGATATGGACTAGTCATAGGATTATAACCAGTCCACTTGAATGGTCACAGATTATCCCAAAGATATACTCCAGTCATGGGAGTTAAAATCAGAACATGAAAACCACTGCAGCCATTATATTTGCAAGGCCACAAGCTCATGCATCCATAGGTACAAAAAACCTATAAAAATCTAAATGCAAAGCATAAGAAATTATAGGTTTAATGGAACAGTAAACACAGCTTTCATTGCTTAAAAATGTACTTACAATGGTCAACCCTCAAGGCTGCAGTCTCTGTAAACTCCAGCTTTACAATGATTATACACAGTCCTTTTACAGCTTTGAATCAATCCTATTTATTACAAAGAACTTAGCCAGCAAATGCTGAGCTAAGGGAAGAAGAAAAGGAAAAAATGACCTAACCCTAAAAATGACCTAAGCAAGAATGTCTCTCAAGGTTCCTCTTGCATTAGATAGCTTTTTCTGCATGCTTTTATGCTATATATACCATCCATAAAGCACTTTTTATATTGGCCAATCAGAGAAAAGAAGAATCAAGTTGGTTAGGATCTTGGTGACGTGGGTCATTTGCAGTCACATGTTGCCCCTGATGGTTAGGGCAAGCACAGTACATTGGGGAGTGTGTCCTAGGTGCTGTGAAAGTTCTAAAATACCCTTGGGGTTTGAATATGAAGGTTGAAACCTGAACCTCGAGTGGATGAGGCTTCAGAATATAGATCTCGAGAGGTTCCCGAGAAGTTGGAAGACTGCCTCAAGTGGGTGGAACCTTCAAGCAACTTCTGAGTGAAGAACTCGAGTGAATCTCGAGTAGATAGAGCTTCAGATCATCAAGGTCGAGTGGCTGAGGTCTTCATGGATAAAGCTGCTCGACAGGTTTGAGCTCCAAAACTTCAAACTCGAGTGGATCTCGAGTGGATAGAGTTCTACTGAAAGGTTCTCGAGTGGCTGTGGCTTTTTCTAAAGGGTTCTTGGTAGGTAGAAGCCAGGTGCTCGACCGGTTATGCAGTTGCTCGAGTGTTTAACAGATAGCTTATGTAAAGTGCTTGACAGCTTATGAATTAAGTCTTTGATCTGCTCGAGTGGTTTCGAGTGGATACTGCTGAAAGGTTGAAGTGCTCGAGAGGCACTCGAGATAGGTTTTTTTGAAGGTGTATCCACTCGGGACCACTCGAGTGGATGTTGTAGCAGTCTTCTGAATTGCTCGACACTGGAACTCTGAGTATGTGATCCACTCGAGACAGCTCGAGTGGATGTTTGTGAAGGATCAGATCTGCTTGAGGACTGCTCGAGTTGTTGGATCTGTTTCTCTTAAGGCTTGTGCCCTCTGATGTTGCACTCCAGTCAATGTGGACCCCACTTCTCTTTCACTGTAGGGCTTCTAGGGGCCCAAATCATGTTGAATAGCCCTCATGGTAGGGTCCATCATGGTGCACTCCCTTTATCTCCATCAGCTTCAAGACATGACTTCCAATTGTCTCTTCTTGGCATCCATTATGTGGACTGTTGAAGTAAGTTCAATTTTATTTCCAACTATAAAAACACACTCAAATGGAAATTATTAGGCATCTCCAAGGTCTAGTAAAGCCTAAGTTAAGAGGTGAAAAGTGGCATAAATCAGAGATTAATAGTGCACATTGTGTGTATATAATATATATAAACAAAAAAAATATTAAGTTCGTTTTACTTGTTTAGTTATTAATTTTGTTTTGATTTTGTAATTAATCATCACTCATAAGTAGAAATTTTGATAGAATTTGATTCCAAAAATAGTTACCATCATCCTAAAAGGAGTTCATAATCAATGATTTGATGTAGTTGATATTCATGCTTAGTTCAATTGCACACTTTATTAAAACTGAATTTTTGAAACTATAAATTGCTTTGAATTGTAAAATTTAAATTTTAGTTGTAGAAATCATAAACCAGTGAGCTTTTGAGACATTCTGATTTACTGAGAGAGAACACAGTTTGAATATTTCCAATTTTTCTTTGAACTTCTTCCTAAAAACTGAAATCTCATATTTTGTCTTATTTGAATCCATGATTGCAATTGTGTTATCCATTATTCTAAAATTATTTATCATGAGTATTGACACAATATGGCAGCATTACTAGTGAAACTTGGAAATGAGAGGAGACCATCTTTCGATGAGTATGAACCATAAAAAATAAAATCCCTTGTATTTAACCTCTTGAACCCACATTTGAAACCTACAGCCAAATTTCTTTGTACCCAAATTATATTACCCATAACCAATTTAATATCCTAAAATTCTTAGTCTTTGACCCTTGTACTTATGAGAATTTAGAACAAAGGGAAAATAGGAGAGTTGAAGGGTGTGAAAAGTTGAAAAGGGAATGTTCTAAAAATGGGGTACTTTTGAAAAAGAAAAAAAAATCTTAGTGTGGAAAGTGTGGAAGGAAAAAAAAAAGATAAGCAAAAAGGCTTCCAATCTTTGAGAAAAAAAATCAAGAGAGTAAATCAGAAAAGAAAAAAAGAAGAGGGATATCAAAAAGATCAAAAAAACAAGAAAAAGAGCGATAAACATGAGAAATTGGAAAGAAGAGGTTCAACTTTTTAGATCCTTACTGAAAAAGGAAAAGAAAGATGAAGAAGAATAGGTTAGAGTTAAGCTGAATTTTCAGAAATTTTGAATCCTCTTACCTTTTCCTTGGAACCTTAACCCAAGACTCATTACAAGCCAATTAAAGACCTCCTTGATCCAAGAATCACCACAGTAAAGGCCTAGTAGAGATATTTATTATAAGTACTATGGAATTCTAATAGCACAAAAGTAGAATAGATGGATTATCCTTCTATGAAATTCAATTTCCAGTATCCTCTCTTTATTCATCATGTATATTATTTTGTGAGAACCCAATAGCATTAACATCTTTTGAGAGTGTATGCCACAGTGATAATTGCATGAAAATGCCTTCTAAATCTGCAGTTTAGAAAAATCTATAATAAATAGAATTTTGTCACTGGTACGTACACACTGCACACTTTGCATGAGTTGAGACTGTTGAGAGTCTGGTGAAGGTTAACTGATAGGATGGGAAGCAACATATAGATGAAATCATATTTTGGAAAAAGATTTGCAACCATGTAATGAATAGCTAGTGTATTTTAGTATTTTGAAAAAGTTTTGAAAATTTTAAAAAGATTTAAAGTTTGTAAGTACCTTCACTAAAAATCTTCAGGAGACACAACTCCTCCACTAGGGATCGCCTAGGAGTTTAAAGGCTTGTTGCATAGGCTAAATGCAATCGTGCTCCCTACGAAAGTAACATTTCTTTATTTAGTTAGAAACACATATTTTTCCCGTGTTTGCTAGAGACTAGCAAAACTCAAGTTTGGAGGTGTGATCATTCACATATTTTACCATTTTGATACCCTCATTTGAGTGTTGTTAGTCCATAGTTGGATACTAACAACTTCTTAATAGTGGTTATTTAGATCAACAGACAAAAGAGGAAGAAAAGAGACATTTGTGCAAAAAGAGACTTCGAAAGCACATAATCAGAAATCGCAGCTCATAAACCAAAAATCATAGCCTCACGATACAATCGCAGAACAGAAAGATATAATCATAAGCTCAAAGCCAGAGAAAGAGTAGAATCGCAGTCTTGCGATAGAATAAGAGGAAGAATCGTAAGCATATGATTGCACTACGAGAGCATTCAAAGCAGTACAAGAGTAGCTGAGAAGCCTGTAAGAGAAAAAGAAAGGAATACAAGAGATCAAAGAGAAAATCGTAAGAAGAACGCAGTGAATCATCTAAATTGTAATCACGATTTCAATAATTAAAGCTACACGATTCAATCCTGAAAGCTCATGACACCATTGTAAATTGGTGCAACATAATACAGAATCGTAATTCACAAGAGGAACCCATGCATTCCATGATTCTAGGAGATCCTGCGAGATTTTCTTCTAATAACAAGGAAAGAAAGATCCCACGATTCTAGAAGTTCTAAAAGAAGGAGGATACGTGTTAGGAAGAATAGTTTTAGGAAAAATAGTTTTAGGTAGTTTGCTTATAATAGAGCCCTAAATTATTGTAATCGGCCTCTTATGAATCTATAAATAAGAGAGCTAGCGTCCAGAATAAACCATCCAAGGAGTTCTTAATCATAGCTGACAACTAAGAATGGGGAAGCAAAAGATCAAAATAGTGTACTTTTTATTTTAGTCTTTAAATCATCGAAGGAATTCTCGATCTTAACTGACAACTAAGATTAGGGAGACCAGAGATTTAGAAATAGTTTAGATTTAATTTCAACACTTTTAAATTCTGTCTTTTGTAATTATATTTCAATTCAATAGAATAATTAGTAGCTAACTTTTTTTACATTTAGGAACCCGATATCAAAGACTAGTATGAATAATTAAGAGTTTCTTAGTTCACGATTTCTATAGTTTCTTTCTCTTTGTTGTTGTTGTTGCCCTAGGATTGAGATTACTAGACTTCTATCACCCGACTATGTTGCTTTAGTTAGTTTCGTTAACGATTTTCATGCTAGAAAGGTTCATGTTGTCGTTGTGTCTTAAATCGATCTTTTATTCTTCTTATGTTGTCGTTGTCACCTTAAGATAATTATATGAAATTCAAAAAAGTTATAATTGATTAAGACTACGAAATTTGCAATAGGGAACCTAAGCTTATTCACTAAAATATATTGTACTCCTGTGTCTAGCCATAGCCAATCCATATACAGTCATCAACGACATATCTACTATGAACGATAACCCAAATACGGAACTGATCAGACAATCCTAGTCATTTGATCAAATTGACTTTAAACAGACTATGTGATCATGTTAGTCCTATAACACATAGCTTTGATCATGTTAGAAGGATTGGAAGAGGATAAAAGGGAGGTTGCTCTTTGAAATAGGAAAAACAACCCTTTTTAAAAGAGCATGATTCTTATGCTCTTTTATTTCTTATTTCAAAGAGCAGCCTCCCTTTTATCTTCTTCCAATCATTCTTGCTCTAATTTTTTTTGCAATAACAAAGAGCAGGTACTGCTCTTTTCAACTTTCTCAAGGAGCAATTCCAAACACACCCTTAACGTTGCTCATATTCTTTTAACAGTGGAAATTAAATTAAAGTACACCAATCGAAGGGTTAATTCTCTAATAGGTGTATTTTTGGGTTGAGACATGGATCGATGTTAAGCTACTAATTAATCTGTCTTGTCTGTTTACCATCTCATTTCCTCTCCCTTCCCTGCTACCGATTTCATTAGTTTTTCTGTTTGGCTGGGTTTGGGTTTGGGTTTGGGTTTGAATTTGGGTTTGCTCATTAGAAGATGTACAGAATAAGTTCGTGTTAACTTGGGAGGAGAAATTGGAAATCTCGGTCCGGTTCCCATAGGCGATCTCGCAGTACTACTGACGATATTTTGTGTCTTCTGGGCAAAAGTCATCTCAGGACCACGAAGCAACAAAGAGGCGGTCATAAAAGCTGCTTTTCTGAAGATTTCGAATTGCACTAAGGAGTTTAAAATCAAGTTTCCAGATACATCTAATCTAGAGCGTGCTAAATCGCTGGGCCCTTGGTCAATCGACAATAATTTGTTGGTTCTAGTGGATAATAAACCAGAAGTTCCTGTAGCCTCTGTTTTGGGTCCATGTGATGGGACTCCCTGCTGGAAAAAATTGGCAATCTTATTGGCTCCACATAGCGGGTTGATGTGGAGCCTATCAAAGTGCAGAGTGACGTTACCAAACCAATCAGGAGAGGCCTCATTCTCAAGCTAGCAGATTCGGTGCCTCTGGATAAAATTTCAATATGAGCGGTTGCCCCACTCTCTGTCATTCTTGGGATATTATTGGTCATATTCAGCGGGACGGCTCTAATAGGCCACTGCTCGTGGAAATGGCCCGTGGCTACGTGTTTCTAGTATCTACTATTGAAATTGTGAAATATTGACTCGAAATAATATTGGGAATCGATCCGAGGCACAAGAAATATCGTTATCTTAAAATTAATATTTGCCCCCACTACTTCGGCAAAATTGTCACCAGGCCAACAGATTACCGTCAAACTGGTTCCAAGATACAACGAATCGGTTGTATATTCTTGTGAAGGATTTGGTGAATCCGTTCACGCTATCTGAAGAGTAAATGTTGCAAGAACGCTCTGATCAAGACCTTTAAAGATAGAACCAGAGAGAAGAAAAGAGACTATTATAGTAGAAAATAATGGTTTTAGATTTCTTAAATAGAAAATTAAGTGATGTGTTAATATGTCATCTTCCTATGAAAAGGTGCTACAGTCATTCCTTCGAAAAAGACACACCACTTTGGAAGGCACTTCTTTTGAAAAGACACACCATCTTGAAAAGACACTTCTTTTGAAAGTACACATTACTTTGAAAAGACACACCTCTTTGAAAAAGACAAGTTTCAAAAACTTTTAAATATCCAACAATCCCCCACTATTTAAAAGTTATAGATTAGAGCAAAACCAAAAATATGTGCATAAATGAAAATATTTAACAGATTTGAATTTTCACTTTAGTGCGAATAACTTAAAGTTTACCAAGGTCTTTAGTGAAACTAAGTCTTGAACTAACGATCTTATATGATAAATAAGTACTATTTCACACACATATTTCATATATTTAGTGTTTAATAAATATGTTAGCACTCTAATTTTCATAAGTATTTATGAGATAAAGTCATGTCTTATTGAAGGCGGCTCTACCCTCACACTTATATAGGTAGACATATAAGAGATGCCCCTGTAACTTTAACATCTCAACACATAGTGTCATAGCGTCTATTAAGAGCAATGCTCAACCTCCCCTTATCCATTACAGGTAAAACACTATCCTTCTTAAAATATTTATGAGAATTTAATTCTCATCAATGTAGTGCCCATTTGTCCTTTAAGAACTTACGAGTTATTCTTTCTTTTGAATCAAAACATTGACCAAACAAATATTAGGTAGGGTTCCCATCGTAAGTGATTGTTTGGGTAAGTGACTTTAAACTCATCTGATTCTTTTTTTAGACTAATACTTCCCATAATTACTCATAATTATAATTATCAACACATAAAGTAATTTTTCACATTTCTGCCTAAAATCACATGTCATTTGTTTTCTTATTCATTGATAAGGAAACAAGTTTCATAGATAATTTAGAAATTATGACTTAGTACTTATTGGCACGTCTATCAATAGAGTCTTAAATCACTTCATTTCTCTGTCTATTTTCACTAAAGCAATGCACTAATGAGATTCGTAGGTGTTCTTTAATATCTTTTGAGATCAGGACTCTGATTTAGATTTTCAAATCTAAATCCATTATCTTTTTAAGATAACTCAACTCAAATCATTTCACTATCTCCAATTCTCTTACCAATCTTTTACAACTCGATGTTACCAAAAGATTAAATCCGATCAATCAATCATGGACATCACTACCAAGCCTATTATATGGCTACTCAATTGCTATTGTTCTATTATGGCGAAACAATCATAATATAGCAATAGTAAGTTGATTTTGAAAATCTATTAGTAGCAACTTGAATAACATAATAATGCTAGAGCGATTTGATCAAGCACACTTAATCATGACCATCCAATCAACATATGATTGTGTTTAATCAATCATGATTATTCAATTCTTGTGAATAAACCAAAATCAAATGGTCATGGCTTCTACACTACAAAAAATAAGATTATTAGCGACAGTTTTTTTTAATAAAAAGCTGCCGCTATTAGTCCTGCCGCTACAAAAAACTGACGTTACAAAAATAATAGCGGCAGTTTTTTGTAGCGACAGGACTAATAGCGGCAGTTTTTTATTAAAAAAATCTGCCGCTAATAGTTTTATTTTTTGTAGTGCTATCATGTGAATACTCAATCATAATCATCCGATCAAGATCACTAATTAACATTGATTAAGTGACGAATATACTGTAGATCATATGTACAATCTTACAAGTTCTCATGGGTATGGAAAACCTTCGCAACAAGGTTCTTCAATGAGATACCCTGAAAATCAAAATATAGTAGGCAAAAATCATGTTCAGGATTACTCGCTCATGACCCAAAACAACCCCTTCCCAAATAACATGTAGAAATATGTTGCACATATATGATCGAAATAAACCAACGATTAGTCCATCATGACATATTTTTTAGCAAAGAAATCACCTAGTGCCCTTTGAATTTTGACATCTAGATATAACTCGGGTGGACATGAAGCCTAAGAATGTGATGGTCATGCCTTTCTGTAAATGGTCCGTCACGGTCTTATAATCCTGAGAAGAATCAATAAGAAACTTTTTATAAATCTATAGTTGGGAGAAGCACCATTTTTTGTGCTTCTTCAAGCATTAAAACAAAACCCAATTAATAACCACCAATCATATAAACGATTTTTCAGTTTAACAAAACTGAAATCCAGCCAACTCAATGCATAAAATCATTCCATTTCCACAATGAGTTCCAAAACGACCCTCACAAAGAGACATTAAAGAAGAGTTTTCTAGAATGACATTCCTACCTATCATTGTCACATTTTGATGGCCTACCGGCGTAGTGCACCAGCAACCCGGCACGAAAATACCCTTTGATTATTGATTCTCCTGATCATAATGTCGAGATGATGAAGAACTCATTCCCAGACTTATAGTCATTCAATTGAAATTAAACCAAGATATCCTATGGTTGATGATTAAGAAGTGAAACACAAATTGATCTATGAAATACAAGAAACCATGATTAGATTGTTACTGACAAGACTCCAATAGCCTCAATCTGTCTTGTCGCCGAGCGTTCGAAAATTGTCTGCATGGTGCATCACTCTTGATGCTATGTCACTCAAATTCACGTCTTTTTGTCAAGCATCTCTCCTAGCGCATGAGTGTTAAATTCACGTCCTTTTTTCAAGCATCGAGATCACCGAATTGAACGCCTTTTTGCTTGCTTGACTTGTTTATCTAGCACTAGTCAATATACACCTTGTCATTGAATTGTATTTCTGATGTGATAAATGGTAGGTAAAAACACATCAGATCAATAGTCTCGGAGATATGACTGCAAAGAATGAAACTCTCAACGAAGCACGTCTTTCATATTTTCGATTTTGACTTTCCTTGTGGCAAAGGCTTAGATACCTCTTCAAGCCTATATAACAAAACTGGTACAGATATCTTGGCACATGTCCTAACTCATAAATTCTTCCACATCAACTTCAATGAATTAGTGTCATTGGACTTGCCATCTCTATCAACATCATCTTCAATCCAATTACACTTTTGATATAGATCTTTCTTTCTCGCGCCTCTCAAATTATTGATAATATGCATCAAAAGCATCCATTATGAAACACTGAAGGAGATAAGTATCAACAAATATTAGCTTAAAATTATTGAAAAAATTGTAAAATATTGACCCAAAATAATATAGGGAATCAATCTGAGGCACAAGAAATATCGTTGTCTTTAAACTAATATTTGCTCCCACCACTTCAACAAAGTGGTCACCAGCATGTTACCAGCAAACTGGTTCCAGGATACAACAAATCGACTGTGTATTCTTGTAAAGGATTTGGTGAATCCATTCACGCTATCCAAACACTAAATATTGCAAGAACGCTCTAATCAAGACCTTTAAAGAAAAAATCAAAGAGAAGAAAAGAGACTTCATTGTAGTAGAAAACAATGATTTTAGATTCCTTAAATAGAAAATCAAGTAGTGTGTTAATGCATCATTTTCCTATGAAAAGGCGCTACAATCATCCCTTCGAAAAAGACACACACCACTTTGGAAAGACACTTCTTTTGAAAAGGCACTTCTTTTGAAAGGACACATAAATTTGAAAAGGCACACCTCTTTAGAAAAGACAAGTTTAAAAAACTTTTAAACCTCTATGGAAAAGATAAGTTTCAAAAACTTTTAAATATCCAACATCTACAATCCGAGATAGTGGGGTTCTCGTAATCATTCCTTTTTGTCCATGAATTCAGAATTCCGGCCGCCTCTACGCGGCTCAAATTCACTTGTTCCTTTCCGATGCTCTTATGGAAATGTCACCCCTGAAAGGGGACTCCAGCAAGGAGACCCTCTATCCCCATACCTATTCATAATATGTGCTAAAATTTTCTCATCATTGCTTACTAATGTTGCAACGGTGCAAATAGAGGTATCAAGAAATATTTATGTTAAATTTTTTTTTTTAAATGTAGGTTAGTTGACTCTTGGATGTGGACCAATCCCTGAAATAGATGAAAACCGATACTAAAATCAAAGGGTACCTGTGTTTGTGCCCACGCATTCCGAAAGTGCCCACATCCTAGACCCCTTGTAAATTATTGATTGCTTTGGATTAGATGATAGAGATCGTGTTTCATCCCGATCTTTAACACAATAGCTCTTGAGATCATTGTGCACCTATTAGACGACCAGTTTTTTATTCTATGTGTCACAACTTCCTAAAAAATGGCCCTTGAATTATATGACACACATCACACTCAAATGTGAATTTAGGGGTATTTTTTTAGATTTGTAATTTATGGAATAAAAAATTGACAGTATGGTAGGGGCACCATGGTCTCAAGATCTATAATTTTTAAGATCGGAGTGAAACACGATCTCTATAATCTGATCTGAAACAATCAATGATTTTCAAGGGGTGTAGGACGTGTGCACAAATAAATGTATCCAAAATCAAATCTTTCTAGAATTTGGGTGGAGATCTATAGTTAAATAACTAATTCCCTTGTGTAGCTGAACCAACCATGCCAGCAGGCAGCTAAATTAGGCAATGGGATGAATTTAAATATGGCCCAAGTCAACGAATTCAAGGGAGTCCAAAGAGGGCCTAAACGATTAAATGTGGCACTAAATTTAAGGGTCCATCATTTCTTTGACAATATTCCCATTAGCGTCATTGATGACGCTGAGCACTGATGATTAGTCAATAGTCATAGTTTAAGAAACATTAAATTATTTGGGGGAAATGATAATAAGATTCAGCACAGAAACTAACATTTTAGTAGCCCAAATCAGAATCAGGGCTATGGTCAGAGGTTCCGGATTTCGAGTTCAACCACATCTTCAGGCTTTGGACATGGAAGAATATTGGACTCAAAATCCAAGAGCTGGAGATGTGATTGAACTCAAAATCCAATTGAACTTGGTTGGATTTGACCATTTCCCCCAAATCAATCATTTACAATTATTTCCTTTCTTAGGATTCAGTTTTTCTGGGGCTCACTCCTAACAGCCATATTCACTCCATAATGAGCAAAAGTCTGATTGCGAACCCTTACCTCTAAAGATGCAATAATTAGGAGATTTGAACCATCCAATTTGTTCATTCTAATATAAGACAGTTGTGCTTTTTTTTTTTTACCAATAGATGTTAAAGTGCACCAATCAACTGATTCTGGTCCTCTGATGGCTGTGATCTTTTGCTCGTGACGTACACCAATGATGAGCTGCCAGATCAGATGGACTCCTTGGATTAATTTTGGATTAATCTAATAAGTGTGCAACTTGGTATAAGATTTGAGTGTGGATGGTCACACCTCCATCCGCTTGAGCCAAGTTTATTTTGAGATACCATACTTGCCATTAACTCATACATTTTATAATTTGAAAAAAAAATAGCATTTTTGGCATTACAAAAACAAAATTAACTGTTACACGTCACGTCTTCTATCATAATTGAAGATAAGATGTTCAGACTGATGACCCATGACCCATCAAGGGAATGACACTTCTCCAACATGCCTAGAATTACATTTGGCCATTGAAATTATTCTAAAGCTTTGATGAGTGGTGAAATATAATGGTAGGTCACCCCTAGAGCCTATATTTAGCCATTCGATGAAGGCTACCTGATAAGAATTGTGAGATTTTAAATGTTGCAGGTAAATCTGATTGTTGGATGCATTAAGAAGCATAAACGAGTATAAAGCCAACTAACACTAGAACATAAAAGCAAAGGAGAAGCAGAGCTCAACTATTCTGGAATAGTCGATCAATCGACCTAGGGTCGATTAATCGACTTAACAAAAGGAGATGAATGTCTATTTTCTGTCATGTGTACACTCGATTATCGACTTACATAGTTTCGATTAATCGAGTTTCAAAAGATGAAAACCGTAAATTTGAAATTCAAAAGCCGATTCATTGACTTTAATGGTCGATTAATCGAGTTTAAATTTCAAAACTCCGAATTTGAAAACTATTTAAGCAAATTCGGGGAATCAGTTAGGGAGTTTAGTTTTCATTTTCTTTTCCTTAAGCAATTTTTATTTCTCTCTCCAGTTTTTCCTTTCGTTGTTGTTCTTCAATTTTCTTAGGCATAAGATTTAGATTAGTTTCATTTTCTGCTATTGAAGACTTATTTATCCATTGGATTAAAGTTTCATTAAAAGCCGTCATTGGAGTTGTTGAGGTATTTTACAGTATTTTAATGTCATCTTCTATTCCTAGTTTAATCATGTCAGCTATTTCAATCATGTGTGACTATTTTCATTGAGGGTGAGGATCTAATGAATCTCATCCGAAGTATTCATTTATAATAGTACAAATATATGATCGAGATATTAGTTTATTTTTAATGGCCGTAATGTTATCATCGATAATGGATAACATTCAATTGCTTTCTGAGGTCTGAGAGCCAATCATGCCCTATGATCTCATATATATAATAGTGATTTTATCCTAATCATTGCCCATCTCAGGGTTAAGTTTTATTATCATCTGAGGTATGAATGTTAATCATACATTTTCGTGATCTCATATCTGTAATGTGGACTTTATCCCGAGATTAAGTTCTTATTACCATCTGAGGTGTGAGTATTAATCATACACTCATAAGATGTTAATTACACATCTCCGTGATATTAGATCAGCAATGTGAAATTTATGCGTGTTTGGGTCTAGTGTTTGTATGTAGTGTATCTTATGATAATCTCATATCTAAATTAGTAGATTTGTATTGCATAAATGATAAACATACGATGGGAGGATTTAGTATCTCAATCCTCATCTTATATTAATTATTTAAATTCTATTTTATTGTTTAGTCTTTAATTTATTTTATCCGTCAATCTGCTTAGAAATCATAAACTAATTTAGATATTGTGCTAGATCTGTGGCAGCTCCTTTGTTGATTAATGTTTCTTCTTTTAAAATTTTATGACCAATCCTTGTGGGAACAATCTCATACTCTGCACTCACTAATCACAATCTGATTCGTACGCTTACGAGTTTAAAACACATTTAAAATCAACTACATGTTTTAACAAATTTTAAGAGGCCCTAACGCACACAAAAATCAACTTTCAAATGATAGAAGATGCTCTTCAAGAGCTTGCAAATATTATGATGCTACTAACCCCATTAGCCCTTTGTCTCCCCATAACCTAAAGAGTCTTTTAGTCTGCTTAAGGAAAAGAGTTTTTAGTTAGCTTTAGGAAATTGAATTAATAGCACTTAGCTACAAGGTCTGGAAATTGCTTTTCTCATGATCTCGGATTTGTGATCTAAAATTTACATCGAGTTCCTCAATGAAAGCAATTGAGGCATTTATTCATCGCCATTAGAGATTTCTTTTACGGTGAATATTTTGGCCCACTTCTTTTGCGATTTTGAGAGAGCAGAATATGTTGGATTATTTGTTTGAATTAAAAGTTTTATCTTCCATAAATTGTTGTTTGATTTCAACATTTATGAGTGCTCTACATCTAGAGATATCTCAATCGCAGATCTATATTTTGGAAATGGCAAACTAAGGATGGGGGATTTGGCATCATAATCCTCCCCTTTTATTCTTCATTTAATTCTATTTTATTGTTCTCATCACTTTCTTTAAAATCAATAATCTAGTAGAATATTGTGATATATCTATGGTAGTTCTTTTAGTTAATTGTTATTTCCATTGCATAGTTTTCGTACCAATCTCCGTGAGAACGATCTCGTACTCCGCACCTATTAACTGTAATCTAATCCGTGTGCTTGCAAGTTTAAAATAAGATTAAAAATCACAACAATGGCTTTCTAAATAAGACTCCATAACATCAATGATTCACCTTGATGATGCCTTCGGAAGTTGGACCACGGATGAGAAGTGCAACATCAATGAGAAGATTTTTTCTTTTGCTTTCATTAACAAGTCTAAGTCGGTTAGCTTTCCATTGGGATCTTAGACTAGAGAAATTGGCTTGAATAAAATTCCAACCTAGTTGGTGGGTTGGGACCAGGACCACCTAAGGATGTGGAGGGGGAAGAATATTGTAACCAAGGTATCAAAAATCGGCCGATACCAATACGTATCGGTCCGATATGTATCGGTATCTCATATCATTATCTTTTTTTTTATAACCTATCTCATATCATTATTGCCAATACATCTCGATCAAAATTGAGATTTTAGTTTCCTTCTTTTTGTAAAATTGGCTGATACATATCGGCCGATTCTTATTGGCCTCGGGCAAACCAAAACCGTTTTGATACCTTGGTTGTAACCATAGTTACCAAGTCGGAAATGCGGGAAAATTTGGCAAGGGAAAAAAAGGGGAAAGAATCGGTAAAATCGGGAAAAAAAAACAATAAAAAAAATAAAGAAATTGAGGGATCAAATCCGTCCGGAAACCCTTAATTTGATCCTTATTATTGAATTTATCATGAAAAATTTGCGAAAAATACATTTAAAACTCAAAAATCGTGTTTTTTTTTCAATTAATCGAGTTTTTTGAAAAAAACAGGTTTTGATCATGAAAGGAACGAAATTTCAAAAATTTGCAATTAAAATGCAATTTCTAAAAAAAATCACGAAATTTGGTAATTATGATTGTAACAACAATAGAGATATGGCTCTTTCTAGGGTGGGCATTGTTTTAAACCTGACTATGCATTACCAATGATAATGTAAAACTTACTAATATTCTAAGATAGATATCAACTGATTATAAAACCCAATCACATGATTAGACTCCATGTAAAGAGGCATGAGCAACTGTATTATGTATATTACATTGACATGAAGGATGTGCCACTAAAATTATGCTGTGTTTCCATGATTTGCTACGTTCAATTTTACATAAGAGTAAATGCATAATAGATAATAATAGTCACCCTTAGAAGGCGATTTTCAGTAGGGTAGACGTATTTTCAATGAAGATTCAATCTTTATGAATTGGGGTTTGCACCAGTAAAACTATTGACTAATTGGAAGCATATGATGGAAACCATTTTTGCCCAACACTTCCACGCAATGGATTGTAAGACCACCTATCCGGCAATCATATGTTCATTTCAAGTGAAACACATTGCCAAAAGTAACCCAAGTACTATTCTCATGATATTCCATTATTACTAATCACTTTTTGGGATGTGTCCCATGTGGGATCAATACCTAACAGTCCGATAGGTGGGCAATGATCTCAAGATCTATTGCATGGAAGATTTGAAAGAAAAACGATCTCCATCGTACGATTCAAGGCAGTCAACAGTTTTAACATTAGACCCTAGGCTTGAGTAGAATCTATGTACAAATACCAGTACTCTTTTAGGATTACAAAAAATATCCAAAAAATAATATGTGATCAATACCAAAAAATTAAATTTCTTGAGCATGTGATGTTTTGAAAATAGAGTTGCATTAAGAGGATCTAGAATTTGCACTCATATTTGTATTAGAGCACATAAACATAAAAAGAAAGACTTGGTATTTTGTAGAACACTATCTAAACCGTCAGATTTGAAGTTCATGATGTAAAGATCAAGGTCCCAAATATTGATACAAAATGCGATTTCTACTAGCAAATTCATCACAATCAAATCCCATCATTTGCTTCATTGGTCAACTGTGACGAATCACATGATAGGGATCATGCTTTATGTCAATCTTTGGCATTAAAGATCCTTACATCATGACCTTCAAATCAGAGGACTTTAATGATGTTCCACTCAACATTGATCACAAAAGTACTAAGCCTTTCTTTCTAAACTATGTGCCACAGTGCAAATCTCATATGCAAGCTGTAGCTTCCTATAGTGAAGGGCAAAATCAATTTTTAGGGAAGTCAAAAGCTCAACTGGTATCATCTTCCCTTGTGGAAGCAACAGGTGTGAATTTTAAACCCTACGCTTGCTCCCTACCTGTATGAGGGTCTCCTCCCAGTGTGACACCAAAAATGGATCCTCTCTGCGTGCAAGTTTGCATAGGCACTACATATGAGCTGTTTATGCCATATGACATCCTCAAAAAAATAAATAAATGGCCTAAGAAGATATTTTAAACGAAAGACTTATCATTTGATCACTTTTCGGGAGGTCTGCCATGTGAAATCAAAATCTTACCATTTGATGGTATGACCATGATCTCAAGATTTATTATGTCGAAGATTGAGACGACAATTAAACAATCTAATGATATGACCACGATCTTAACCCTCTATTCGACATAAAAGATCTTGAGATCATGGGCTTGCCATCTGTGACAGCCCGGATTTCGGTTCCCGGAATTCCGTGCCATCAGGATCATACTCTGGATGATCCCCGGGACAAATCGTAAAGTATCTGCTCGTATAGCGGAAACCAAGCAGACACTATCCAGCAGTGGTAGGTAGAGTCAGTCATCTCAAGATGCATTTAATATATAAGAACAATGATAATAAAACAAATAGTTCTATATATGCCAAAGAATACACATTCTCAAAAAGGAACCAAAAAGAACAATTGGTGATGGACATCCATCACCCAAACAATGGTTCCCGATAGTGGTTCCGAATAGAATGTATAAATAATAAAATAAGTAATTCTACTAAAAATATATGCAAAAGTGGCCACCAGGCACACAGTATTCCAAAATATCAAAATACAGCACATCGGACTCAAGTACCTAGGCTACGGATAGAACTCGTCTGCCTGAATGTCCGTCTCCTCGTCCTCGGCCTCAGCCTCTTGGTCAGGCTGGTAATCTGGGTCACTCTCAGTGCCGGGAGCTACAGCCTCAGAACCTAAAAGTGATTTAGAAAGTAGGGTGAGCTACATCATAGCTCAATAGAAGAATTCCAACTAAATGAATTGAATATGCAGATCATGCCATCTCATAACAGAAATCAAATCAGAAACATACAATCATGACGAATCAAATCAAATACTGAACTTTTAGACAAGAAATCAGATGTAATGCAAGTATATTATCAGAGAGCTTAAATTGTGTGTATTTAACTTAAGAAACTCTCGTGACTATATAGCACGGAGTAAACAGGAATGTCCGCCCAACCAATCGTCGTTCACATGAACAATTTTGAAAGTGCAATAATGCCTCATCTATGGAGTGCAATTGTGCCGAGGATTGAAAGCAGGTGCACAAGTGTGCCAGGCATCGGATATACCGCCGGGTCGGTAGGGATCATCTGGTTTAAATCATCAAATCACATACATATATACCTCACAGATCAGATGGCAAAAATCAGAAGCAGGTTTCAGAATACGAATCAGGAAACAGAAATCAAAATAGCAGGAATCATGATATGCATACATGCTTGGTAAAAACAGAAATCAGGGCATAGATATGAAATAAACATGGAATCATACTCAAAAGCAGTTTAAGTTGGTTTTCTCCTACCTCAGGCCAAATTATCTTCTAAGCAAATCCAAAGCCTTTTCAAGTGTCAGGGTTTGATCCTAGACCATAAACATAGTACTTTAAGTGTTAGGGATGTCAGAAAGTTAACCGGCACAATGTCTGGTGGTGTTTAACCCATAAAAATCAAAACAGAATAAAACAGGGGTGATTGATCGATCACCATTCTTATTGATTGATCAATACCTCTTGTTGATCGATCAATAACTCCATTGATCAATCAACACCTTCTTAGCTCTCTTTCTATAACATAGTTCATTGATCGATCAATACACCTTATTGATCGATCACCTATCCTCATTGATCGATCAATACACTCATTGATCGATCAATAACCTCTCTTCCATTCACTTTTAACACAACTTAAATTGATCGATCACCACTTTGGTTGATCGATCAATGCCTCCTGTTGATCGATCAATACCTCTTATTGATCGATCACTAGCCCATTTTCAAAAATTTCCACCTTCTGTTCACATTAACTATCTATACAGATTGATCGATCAATGCCTTCATTGATCGATCAACACCCTACAGTGATCGATCAATACCTTTGTTGATCGATCACCAACTGTCATTGATCGATCACTCTTTTGTTGATCGATCAATACCCATGATTGATCGATCAATGCCCTTCGGGCACTGAACTTCCAGGATTTAGGGGCTTCTGTTCCCCTTTCTGTCTTATACAGATTGATCGATCAATGGTCTTCATTGATCGATCACCACTTGTCATTGATCGATCAATGCCTTCATTGATCGATCAATAATGATAGAAACTCTGTCATTAATGGAGTTCATCTCCAACCCTATTTTAACCCATTTTTCATTAATGGTTCTCAACAACCATTAACACAACATCAATGCACATACTTAGGCTTCTCATTTGCCCCTATTTAAACACACAGACTCACCTTTGCTTGGGCCCTCTCGGGGTTTCGACAAATTGATCCAGATGAGGGTTTCGGATCTAGCTCTCGGAGTTTATCACTGATCCGAGTCCGACGAACAACCTTTTAGCTCCGGTTCAGCATGCAGAGACCTCACACACACACAAACCATACCTAAGTTTATTCCATTGATCTCTACATACCCTAGCTTAGGAAACTCACCATCTCAATCTTGCTAACCTTGTTTTCTCCAAAAACCCTCTTGAAAACCCACCTAGCTACAGATTCCTTAGCTGCTAGAGCAACTAGGGCAAGGGGAAGAAGAAGAAGAAGAAGGAGATCTCTCTCTAAGCCTCCCTTCCTTCTCCTATAAGCTAATAAACAGATATTTCTGTTTTTCCCCTTAGTTTGTGTTCCGGTGTGGAGCACAAACACAGTCGCTATTGCGCAACGTGTGACATTGACCCTTTACACAACTTAGACTTGAACGAAAACGCACGTGTGAACTCATCTAATCACAGTGCAACCTTATCTTAACTAATATCAATTCTAAAATTTTAAGTCGGTCTCGATTTCCGTGTCGGACATGTAGATCGAAACAGTCAGGTTCGTGTTCTAGATTTCAGGGTTGTTACACCATCATACACTCAAATTTTGATTTCACATGACGCACACATACCAAAAAACTAACATGAACATGGGCGCACATCAAACGTGATTCTCGGATCACTTATCAAGACATCCGTCACGTATAATTAAGATTGCACCGTCCGATTGTAGAACCATGATGTCAATATCTATTCCCTCGAAGATTGAGACGAAAAAAATCCCCCAACGTTGATTCAAAGTAGTCAAAGATTTAAGCACATAAAACCCGAGTTAAGACTACTTTGAATTCAGATGATGGAGATTTTTTCATCCAAATTTTCATCATAATTGATCTTGAGAGCATGGGACCATCAAGTGGTCATATTTTGATTCCAAGTGGCACACATCAAACATAGTTCCCAGATCACTTATCAATACTTCTGTCAGGTATAATTAAGATCTTCCCATTTGATGGCCGGACTATGATCCCAATATCTATTGTCTAAAATATTGTGAGGAAAAACGATCTCCACCGTCGATTCAAAGTATTCAACGATTTAAGCACATGAAACACGTTTGAGATGTAGAATGATTGGTTGTAGAAATATTTGTATTGCTCATAAAAACATTTGAAAAACATATTTTGTTTTCTCTAATGATAAGAAATCCAACGAGCCTAATTCAATCTAACAAAATCGGCTTGTAAAGTGAGGTCTGCCCAAGATATAAAGAACTCAAGAAGGGCTAGCCCACAACCAATGTGGGACAAATCTAACACGCCCCAACACGTGTTGGCAAGATTAAGTCAAATCACGTGGACAAGAAATGGGTGACGTAGGGAAAAAGAACGACTCTGATACCATGATAAATTTCATAGGCCTAACTCAATCTTAGAAAAACGGCTTGTAAGGTGAGGCTTGCCCAAGATATAAAGAGCCCAAGGAGGGCCAGCTTACAGCCAATGTGGGACAAATCCAACATGCCCTCACACGAGTTGGCGAGATTGAGCCAAATCACATGGAAAAGAAATGTGTGACGTGGGGAGAAAGAACGATTATGATACCAAGTTAAGCTTAATTCGGCTTAATTTAATAGATTAACATGTGCAATGCACGTGCACATTGACTAGTGCACACACAAAATTGTATATGATCTACAACCGTAGAATCATACCAAATCTCTATGATCTTCAAGTCCGTAGCTGTCTAAAATTCCAAGTGGCATGTATGGTCTCCACGCAATGCATTGCTCACTCCCTTTGCTCGTCGTAGAGAACCTGAAGTCGTTTTCTGGGAAGCTGCCGACACACAACATGACTCATTTTTTTTATCGATAACAGGGTAATTTTATTGACTCAAACTAGGAAAAAGTACAAAAGGCAGCGAGATGTTGCATGCAAAAGCAAAAAAAGAAACCCCAACCTTACATGAAAAAGAGAAAAAAGAAAAAAAACACTCACCCTCAAACGAACAACCCATCCAAGCAAAATAAGCTAGCCCTTATCAACACAATCTGACTCATCAACGGTAACAAAAAGGCCCCACCTAGTGCTCGACGTGCTCAACCACCACTCCCCAACAAGGTATCCAGCTAATGGTTTCAAATATCGGAATCGGTCATCGGATTGGTCAGCTCAAAACCGATCTGGATCGGTATCAGAGGATCAGATCGAGCGATCCCAACACAAAATAAAATTGAGGGTGAAAATAAAAATAGGTCAACATTTTTTAGTGTAAGCTGTCAAATAAGTTGTTTAAATCAATCGTTGATAGTTCCAATTTAATGTATGAAAGTCTATTGGCTGTACATTTGGACAAATTTCAAACTCACCTACAACCATAATTCTTTGAAACATTCAGATAATCGGACTCTCAAGATAATTTTGTAAATCTTATTCACCTCATTTTTTCTATAAAAATTGGATGTAAGAAAAAGTCTATGCAAAAGGAAGGAGAAGTCTCATGAGATGACATTAGGGCGGGTCTTTAGAAGATTTGAATTACTTTATTTTTTACTTCAAAATTAGGGAACGACTCTCCTAACCATTATCTAAGCACCAAAATGGTGCTCAAATGATCGTATATCATTGATAAGAGATGTGGGTAATACACACCATCAAAATGATAGATCAACGTGATTCTCGGATCATAAGGATAATAGTAAATTAAGTTCAATGGTGGGAGATCAAAAATTCTATTTTAAGGGTGGTAATTTGTTTAGGAGCCATTATCTCTTAAAAATTATATCCACTGTAAATCATGCCATATCAAACTTTTTGTATCGGTGGGCGGTCCAACTTAAAAATCGCTTTGAATCATCGATTATGGATGCCCAGCTAGTTGTTGGTACTGACGGTCGTGATTAACATTGGGTGGTCTTTGAAACCATGATCCAGCTTCCGCTGATGAACTTTTCGCGTTGTTTTGTCTCACCTAACCTCACAACTTCGTCTTCTTCCTTTTCCTTTATTACAAGAAAACTCGCCGAATTTTGCAACTCAACTATATCTTTCGAGTCCCTTTCCCTTTCAACCTATGCTTACAAACCGTTCGACGAAATTCCAGAGCGAAACTTTCTCGAGTGGAGTTCAAGTACCAATCTCTCTCCTCCACTGCAAGGCCGTAGTCTCGAGCTCTCAAAATGCAGAGATTATAGCAAGGTGTTCGATAAAATGATTGTAAGAACTGTGAGATCTTGGACTGCAGCTATTTCCGGCTTTGCTAGAAGCAATAGAGAAGAGGAGGCCATTGAGTTGTTCAAATCAATGCTTCTAGAAGGGGAGAGGCCAAATTACGTGACGGTTTTAAGCATAATCCGTGCTGTTGGCATGACAGGTTCAGAAGATTTAGCGAGGGAATTTCACTGTTTTATAATTAAATTTGCTTTTGAATCTGAAGTATCTATTGCCACCGCCCTTCTGGGCCTTTATTCTCTGCACGAAATAGCGAGCGTTCGCCGGCTATTTTCTCAAACACCCACCAAAGATTTGATATTATGGAGTGCCATGGTTGCAGCATGTTCAAAAAATGGCCAATATGATGAAGCAATCAACGTTTTTCGCAAAATGACACAGCTCGGTATCAAACCAAATAATGTGAGCCTCCTAAGTGTTCTACCTGCCTGCGCTAATCTAGGTGCTTTATTAGCCGGCAAACAGATACATGGATTCTCTATAAGAAATGAATTAAATTTAGATACCAGCATTCAGAATTCACTCATTGATATGTATTCAAAATGCAGGAAATTAGGCTCTTCAGTTCAAGTTTTTGATAGGATCAAGAACAAGGATTTAGTCTCATGGAACACCATGATTTGTGGGTTTTCCGAAATTGGGTCTCCAAGAAAAGCATTGGTTGCATTTTCCAGTATGCTATCTTATTGCCTTGAACCAGATGAAACCAGTGTTCGAAACACTTTGGCGGCCTGTTCAAAACTAGATGAACTCAACTTTGGATTACAACTGCATTGTTTTATTTTGAAAAAGGGACTCTCGGAGTTTGCTTCTGTTGGAATCGCGCTTTTAAGAATGTATGCAGATTTTGGCGAGGTAGCAATGGCCCAAATTTTGTTTGATTTGCTCAGTCACAAAGACCTCGTTGCATGGAGCGCAATAGTTTCGGTGCATGCGCGAGCAGAGGATCCAAATCAAGCTTTGGAAATTTTCAAACATATGCAATTAGCAAACGAGAAGCACAATGAAATCACTTTGGTTAGTTTGTTACAAGCTTGTTCTTCAATGGGACCTCATGAACATGGGAGAGCAATTCATGCCCATGTAGTTAGAGTTGGATATTCATCCAATTTGTTCATAACATCATCTTTGATTGATCTATACTGCAAATTTGGGAAGCTAAAACAAGGTAGGGCCTTGTTTGATCAAATCAAAAGCAAAGATCTTGTTTGTTGGAGTTCTATGATTAATGGGTATGGGATGAATGGGTGTGGTGAAGAGACCATTGCAACTTTTTCTAACATGTTAGAATATGGACTAAAGCCCAATGATGTTGTTTTGGTTTCTGTTCTCTCTGCCTGTAGTCACTGTGGTCTTGTAGATGAAGGGTGGAAGTTGTTTCGTAGCATGGAAGAGAAATATGGTGTCACACCTGATATATTACATTACACTTGCATGGTAGACTTGATTAGCCGTCAAGGGCAGATCGAAAAAGCACTTGAATTTGTATACGACATGCCTATAGAGCCCGATACTCGTGTTTGGGGAGCTCTGCTTGCTGGTTGTAAGGCGGTACAGGGGCATGTTGAGGTTGCAGAGATTGCGGCTACGGAACTTTTTAGGGTGGATCCGGAGAATACTAGCTATTATGTGTTCTTATCGAACATTTATGCAGAACTTGGTCGATGGAGGGATGTTGAGAGGTTGAGAAGAGTGGTGAAGGAGAAGAGATTGAGAAAGACAGTAGGATATAGCCTTGTTGAGGCAATGTGAGTGGTTTGATGACTTGGATTGAACAGATTCTTTTGATAAAGGATCAAGTGTTATTGTATTTTCAAGCCACCAGTTTGTCAGCCCCTTTGGTTTTTAGGACTATTAGATATATGTTTACTATCATTGATGATCATACATTCTCATATAAGATGAATTTATAAGAATGCTGGGCCAACGAAAAAGTGTTAAGAAGATGACATCTAGCTGCGATGCGTATGATGAGATGGATGTGTGGAGTAATAAGAAAGGATAAAATTCGGAGCAGATGAGAGAATCTGGATGGCTTGTAAATCGGGGTCTTTCTCAATCAAATCCTTCTACAGATTGCTGGCTGGTCGTCCCCTCATTCGGTGCGAATGGGCGAAGCTTTGGAAAGCTTCGATTCCCCCTAAAGTGAGGTTCTTGGGTGGATGGTCGTTCGGGGCCGCATTTTCACGTTCGATCAATTAATCATGAAAGGCAAGGCCTTGCCGAATCATTGTGCTATGTGCCTCAGTTCGGAGGAATCGGTTCTGCATCTCTTCCTTCACTGTAACGTTTCGTATCAGATTTGGGGAGCTATCGTCAGTTTGTTTGACATGGAGTGGGTCTTCTCGGAGTCCATCCCTAGCCTCCTATCTTCCTGGTTGGGCATGAAGTTGGGTGGTTAGGCGGAGGAGTACTGGAGGGCAGCTCTTTTTGCGGTCTTGTGGGGCATTTGGTTGGAACGTAATGCACATATTTTTCGCAAAATTCGCCACCCGATCGGGATGACTCTTAAGTTGATTGTTGACCTCATGTGCTCCTGGGCGGTGTTGAACAAAGAGGGGGACCTTGGCGGGACTTGCATATTTTGATCCAGGGTAGTGGCCTGAGAATTTTTTTGCCCTCCCACGAGGGGTGTTGGGAAGAGTTTTGGGTCGTGTTTTTCTGTTTTTTTTGGGCTTTGGGGTTTTTTTGCGTCTCTCCTTTCCTTTGGTGGTTTCCACCGGTTTGTTGTTTGGTTTTTAGCTCCTCGTTGGTTTTTTAATATATTTGCAGTGCCTTGTCCGATAAAAAAAAAAAAAAATAAAAATAAAAATAAAAATAAAAATAAAAAAAAATCGGAGTGAGTACATAAGAGAAAATTTGAGAGTGGAACCTGTAGAGGAAAAAATCACAGAATGTCTCTGGAGGTGGTTTGGACATATTCGTTGGAGGCATAAAACAGATCCTCTAGGAAGGATTGAGATGCTATACGCACATGAAAGTAGGAGAAGAGGAAGACCAATGAAGATTTGGAGGAAAGCTCTGAAGAGGGATACTAAGGATTGCAAAGTTAGAGAGAGCTAAGCATTGATCAGAAACAAGTGGAGAACTATCTAATCAAGTGGAGAAATATGACTCGCAAAGCTGCTGACCCCAAATAGAATTGATAAGGCTGATGATGATGAACGTTCTTATACGTCTGTGGAACTCAAGTCAATCTCCCTTTGCCTACATTGAGAGATGCACGGATATTTTAGAGGGCGATCAAATTGGCGAAAAACGTGATTGCACTTATTCGTATGCTATAAATAGTTGTGCACGTCCGAGGCTTGGCTACAGTGGCATAATGAATGAGATATTTTCCCATATGGGTAGGGCTTTGAACAAGTCAGGCTTGCCTACGGGTAGGGTATCTCTGTTGTTACTTATTCTATTAATTTTTCATGCCCTCTTAGCCACAAAACCTTTCTACTAAATGGGGTTTGTTGGATCAAACCAAAGTTTTGGGTGCCCTATGGGAAATAGGCATATGCTCCCCACGATCCGACGGGTCAAGGGTAGATGCCCGACCGGACTTGAAAACCTGACCTGACCGAATGCTTGACCTAGGTAAAATCCCCCTATTTACCTTATATATATATATATATATATATATATATATATATATATATTACCCAGGTAATATCCCCCTATTTACCATTCATCCAAAGACTCATCCTTGGGTAATAGCTCGTTTTGCATGTATATTTGGTTTTTATATTGGTGTCTTTTTTCTCTACAATGTATGAAGGAAATAAATCTCCTTGGTTTTATTTTTCACTATGGATCATTTTTCGCCGTAGATCATTTTTTACATATTCCTTTTCCAATTTTAAGTTCCTAATGTAATTATATAAAAATTCTTACGCAAGTCGCTCTTATGCACACTTTATTTTTTCTTGAACATACATGCAAACTTTGAGTATCATTTTATTATAAAATTTGTTAATGTGACTGAGTTTATTTTTATGACAGGAAAACTTGTGGTATGGAAGTTAAGCGCAAGCTGAAAACACACAAGAAGTGGGCGGACAAATCATAAAAGAAAAGTCATCTCGACAACGAGTTGAAAGGTGCTCAATTAAAGGTGTCAAATAATGTGACATTAAAATTCTATGTCATTGAGTTTATTGGCAACCCGAGTCATGCTCGAATAGGGCGCTGTTGAATGTATTTATAGGATTTGTTGAATATATTAATATAATATCTTTGAATATTCTTTGAATATTTTAATGAGATAGTGTTGAATGTATTAATACGATGTTGATTTTATTTTTGGCTTATTATTGTTTTATTTAGTTGAATGGATTATGAATTTTTTCTCCTAGAGTGATGTAGTTGATACAATATTTGTCACAGGTAAAATAGTTCTCATCACAGTAAAAAAAAATGGAATTTGTGTATTTTTTTAAAAAAAAAAAAAAAAAAAACAACGGTCCATATCAATTGTTTTCAAATACCACTGATTTAGGTCGTGGTTTCGGAATAAAAATAACAACCCTTTTCCTATTAAGAACAACGGCTCAACATTGTTGTTATTTTACAACAGTCACAAACAACGGTCCATAACCATGTTTCTTGGAGGAAATTAACAACAATTTGTCACCGTTGTTTACATATACTACTAATTTAGACCGTAGTTTCGGAAGAAAAATAACAACCTATTTTTTCCTTAAAACAACGGCTTTAAAATGTTATTTTACAACGGACATATACAACTAATTTAGACCGTAGTTTCGGAAGAAAAATAACAACCTATTTTTTCCTTAAAATAACGGCTTTAAAACGTTATTTTGCAACGGACATGGACCGTGGTTTATCTGGTAAATAAACAACGATTTCGGACCGTTGTTTATAAAAACCACTGCTCTATAAACAACGGCCCTTGCAACGGCTCAAAACCGTTGCTTATGACATTTACAATGGTTTTGGGCCGTTGTTTTTTGTCGATTTTCATGTAGTGAAAAGATTGTTCACAAAAGAAGATCATTGATGAAAATGGTGCACTCCTATGTTACTGTAAACAATCAGCAGTGTTTCTGGTTTCAAACTCTAACAGGAATCCCGACCGTAAATATTATAAGTGTTATCATTGTGGGTTCTTTAGATGGGAGGACAGGACAAATGTTTGAGATTTATAAATCAGACTGTCGGGTACAATAAAACGGTTGTAGACACCCAAATTTGGCCCAAGGCCTGATCAAAACACATTTCGAGAGAGGCACCCCTACGATTCCGCTTTAAATTTCAGCAATCTTTGCCTAGTCACTTGACTGACACCTTTTTTACTCACCCCTACGATTTTGCTTTAAATTTCATCAATTTTTGCCTAGTAACTTGACTGACACCTTTTTCACTCACCCCTACGTTTCCGCTTTAAATTTTAGCAATTTTTGCCTAGTCACTTGACTGACACCTTTTTTTACTCACCCCTACGTTTTCACTTTAAATTTCAACAATTTTTGCCTAGTCACTTGACTGGCACCTTTCTTACTTCCCTTTACAATTCAACTTTAAATTTCAACACTTTATATTTCCCGCCAAGTCGCTTGACTAGCCCCGTCTTTTTTTATTATTCATATCCTAACAGTGGACGCCAGCCCGTAGTGGCAGCACGGGATAATCACCCCCGGTCTTTGAACTAAAGAAAACTTCCAAAAAAAAGAGAAAAACTTTGAAAAATAAAATTGAACCAAGTTAGGGAGCTTAATTAATTTGTTTTGCGGGATAGATTTTTCAAAAGGGTTGGTTTAGGCACACATACAAACACCTGGGTCTTTGTATGGCGGTAGCCCCTAGTGGTGATGATCCAGAAAAGTCCTAGCCCACCTAGTATCTGAGAAGGCGCTTGCGCCAGAGGTATATCGGGGAGCGCACTAGCGAGTTATACCGGACTCAATCCTTTAGGTGTGGTGAGGAGAGAATCGATCACCATAAAACAACTCAGTTCCCGGAAGCCTAGCTTCCACAAAAAACCAAAAAGAGACTCATTTCGGGTATCAGTGGCTGCTGCTTTTTGTTCTGGAGAGGCAATTTTTTCCTGGCGCATGTATTAGTTGCGCCAGTGTAAAAACACTAGAATTTTTGCCTGGCGCATGTATTAGTTGCGCCAGTGTAAAAGTCCTCCCCTGCAACCTGGGCGCAGGTATTAGTTGCGTCAGGTTTGTTTGGCAGCATCCAACTCGAATCCTTGGCCCTTTCCACCTCCCGAGTAGCCATATCAGTGTGCATAGTATCTTTTTTAGGCCCCGCCATCTATGCCCCCGCCAGTAAAGAAGATTCATATCTTCAAAGTAAGAGCTACCCAGACATATCTGATTCAAATAATGGAGCAGCACGCAGCGTCGAATTTTTCCGTACTGCAAAATGACGAGAATATGTTATCTTTATAAGAAGAAGATGAAGAGAAGAGGAAACCCAAAATCGTCAGTAGGAACAAAATGAATAGCAGAGAAAATATCAACCTTGTAGTTATGGAAGGATGGGTGTTTTAGTAAATTCATATTAAGGTATTTTGGTCCTCTATAGTTTAATTTAAACTGAAAAAAATACGTGTGCAGATTTTTCAGACCCTTGCAGGTAAATAATAAAAGAAAGTTTAGGGTTAAGACCCTGCTAGGTCATTTCATGAAGTTGGGACACCGGTGGGCAGATTACAAAGAGTTCGGACCATGGATCAAAATTTCGTCCAATACCGATACGTATCGGACGATACATATCGATATCAGACCTGAACGATATGGTATATTGAAAGGGGGTATCGTTCATATACATGCATTTACCCGGATGATACATTCAATGTATCGTCCGGTACAGTCCGATACCAATACATATCGTCCGATATATACTGGTTTTGGGCTCGAACGATACGTATCGGTTTTCCTACATATTGATCCATGGTTCGGACCCAACTGGATAATCCACCCTAAACAAAAAGCTTGAGCCCGAAAGCACTAGGAGCAAACCTGACCCACGCTTATATTTGGGCTGGATTGGAGCTTAGTTTTTGGGGTAAAATATAATCGGCCTACCCGGCCAACTGACGGCCCTACACAAGAATTTGGCTGTCGATGGGTTTGGTCAACTCAACTCGGATTTTTTTATTGAGTCAGACACATAAATTTGATGTGTTGGGTTAAGTCGGGCATGATCCATGATCCAACTCAAATCGATACGTTATCTTGAAAAATGGGGTGGGTGGGTTGGTTTCGCAATCACATCGGGTGGGGTTGGATATATGGTATTTTCTCATTAGACAGCCAAAATTTTGCTACGACCTGATCCGGGGGGGTGGTTTCGCAGTCACAGCGGGTTGGGTTGGATATATGCCATTTTCCCATTAGATAGCCAAAAAATGTATTCCTATCACGTGGGACGTGCCCTCGTAGTCAAACGCTATAAAAATGAAGGGATTAAAATGATGCTTAAATGATGATATACCATCAATCGGGTAAGAGGTGGGTAATCCAAAATGGTGCTTAAATGATCATAGATCATAGGTTCATAAATTGATTGTAAATGTGCTACACATGATATAATAGTACATGACACTTCAATGGTATGAGATCAAACTTTTAAATTTAACGGTACAAGATCGTTTAAACACCATTTGGTGTTCAAATTCAGTGGCCATATCATATTTTTATATAGCCCTTCATTTTTATGTAGTTTGATCACTTTTCATCAATCATATGGCGGAGATCCATTTTCTACGACAGTTCGTCAATAATGCATGGTAGAGATGCTTTAAGGCTGTATACTTTGCACCGATCTGTCTACTGTAGGGTTGTAAACAGGTTGTGTCTACCGATACCGAACCTGCCTGCCTCAAAGAAATTTCAGGGTCAGGCACATGAACCTGACCTGTAGGGTTGGGGCGGGCATGAGGCATCCAATCAGACTAAAATGTCGGGTCGGGTCAGGTAAAGTTAACTAAAAGGTTGGGCCGACCTTTTATATCTAAAATAAATGAAACCCAGGTCTTTTGAACAGGTTTGGGTCGGGTTTCAGGTTAATCGGTTTTTGGTCTTTGGTCGGGAATATGCCACTTTCCATTAGACAGCCAAAATTTTGGCCTGACTCGACTTGCAGCTCCAATAGGAAAAGAAAAAGAAAAAATCCGGTGTTACTACGAGTCTACAACACCACTTCATGTTCCAGCCAACTAACGTAGAGAAAGGAAGAATTCGTTTACAGCTTTGAATTAGACGATGGAGACCACTTTTCCATCCCAATCCCCCATATGACATATCTTGAGATCATGGATGTACCATTACCCACTTAGATATTGATTTCAAGTGGCACATACCAAAATTTGAAAGTGAACATATTTGACAGTATTCTATGGTCACGTCTATTTGACAGTATTCTATGATCAGAATGAAAAAAGTTTATTATCGTCTGATTTAAAAGAGTCAACCGTTTTTATCTTTTTTTGAGTGAGGTGGCTGTAACAAAAAGTGGTGTGGAACAACCAAAAAAGAAAAAAAAAAAAAAAAAAAAGCATCCACGCGTAACGAGTCAGTTACGAGTTACCAGCTCGAATCGGCTTTAAAGACGTTTTGATTCGTTGCATGCACTTAACACCTATCTTTACTTGATAAGTTACAAGGCCTTAATGAAAGCTATATATCTATAGTTTTTACAAACCGATCTGCTTGTGCCGCTTGTTGTCGAAACGGTTTGTAAAGCTCAGTTTGAAACTCCCTCATTACTTCACCTTCTCCTTATAAACTTATAAACACAAAGGCGCTCACACTCTCTCTCTCTCCTCTTTCTAATGAAGGTAGGGGTTCTGGAAGTGCTTCTCGTTAGTGCCGAAGGCCTGAGAAACACCTGTCTCTTCGGTACTCTCTCTCTCTCTCTCTCTCTCTCTCTCTCGACATTTTCGATTGTCAAAAGTGAACTTTCACTGGTTTAGGGCCCCTGAAAATCTGTGACAGCCAGCTTTTAATCTGTTTCATAGATTAAAGGCGTTTCCCTTAGCATTTTAAAGATGCTAGTGGCATTTTGATCAAGTTGAGCTGACGTTGAGTCTTGTACTCAACTCTAGTCTCCTCTAAAGTCATGGATTCAACTTGATCGTGTCTAGCTGTAATGTTAAGGCATTGTGGTAAACCCAAAACGGAGTTTCACAACTATTGGATCTAGATCCAACGATGAGAAAAAGCTACATATTTTTCTACGTTTTTGCTTTCTTCTTTATTATTGATAAATTAAGTTATTGTTTCTTTACATATCATAGATCAAATATGATAAAAATTTGGTGCATCACATTGGTGGTCATAAATATGCATCTTATCAGTTTTCCATTTCATATCTTCCATATCAATCGGTTGTGGAAGCCGGAGCACCCTTGATAGGTCCTCCTGTGCCTACTTTATCATAATAGCATCAACATCACCCTTGCCGTTTAAGAATGGTTCGTAAGTAGCGGTGCAGAATGGTTCGTAAGAGCAAAAGAGTTGCTCTTTGCCCTAAAAGAGCTAACCCAAACACAGCTTAGGCATATAAGACAAGCTGGTATTAGGGGTGTGACGTGGTCACCAATGCCGGGCACCTGTGGAAGTTGGGACAAGCGTGGATTTTAAGAGCATGGAGACTTGCTAGCGTCTTATCTTAGTGTCCACGCATGCTGTACATTGATGACCGGGTCGGACACCGCTTACCAACTCCTTTATTTCTTAACCAGCATTTTCTACCGAACTTATTTTGAGATTAGCCTCTTTCCATCTGCCATGGGAGGGGTTATTCACATCCGTCTGATAGGTGCCCATGATATATTGTGTAGAAAATTGGGATGAAAAATGATCCCCATCACCTGATTCAATGTAGTCAACAGCTTTTCTGGTGAAAGAGCATATTCTCTTCACAGGGAACGAGAGCAAATAACGCCATCACTCGGTCTCACAATTGTCAGGGTCCACAAAAATCCGTGACAATAACACTGAAGCATCATTTATCACAAAATAATTTATAATCATAAGCAAAGATCACAGGTTGAAAAAATTAGAACCCGCTCCTCACGTACATTGTTCAAAGGGAGCCATTATGAGCCATTAATTTGCACACGAGAAGTTGGCCCTTCCACAGTTACAAGAACGGCTTAGTATTTTGGGGATATATGTCATGAGAAACACCATCCAAGCCGTCTAATTTAAAGGTCATGATCTAAAGATCTTACGTGTAAAAGACTGGCACTAAACACAATCTCTATCATATGATTCAAGGCAGTCAAAGGTCATCATATGATTAAACAACTAACTGTCTTCTAATCATATGATAAAGACCATGCATTGTTCCTATCTTTAGCACCAGAGATCTTTAGATCGTAGCCTTCAAATCAGACAACTTAGATGGCACATGAACGCGTCACCAAACTGTGAAGTCTTTTTTTTTTTTTTTTCATAACGTATGTATAAGGACCAACTTCTCGTGTGCAAGTAATGGCTGACTTGCACACGATTAACGATTACAATTTCTGACTTGTTGGTAGGACACCCAGGCTATTATGTCATTTTACAATGCGGCAACAAGGCATATAACAGCAAAATTACATCAGGTACGTAACATATTTCAGTACGACATTTTTACCATTCCAGTGCCAAGGATATCTCCTGCAAAGGATGCTCTGAGCTATTAGATCTGGCCACACAGCGTTGATCGAATGGTTCCTCCCACAACAGGGTGACTGATAAGTCTGATGTATAAAAGTCCCGGTTTTGATACCTGCAACCGCATTTATATCATCTTGAAAATATGTTTTTGATCACCATATTAATGAAAATTTATGATACAGGTAGAGGCAAGAAAGCGCGGTGGAATGAGAAATTTGTATTCAAATTTCCACTCTCGGAGTGGCGAAATTTAAACCGTCTTAGCTTCAGAATTATGGATAAGGATACTTTCACGGAGGATGACTTCGTCGGTGAAATCATGTACTAATCTCGAGTCCAAGATAAAAAAGATTACGGCTGTGTATGGCATAGCTCTTTGCTAGCCCTTGTCACGGTAGAGTTCAACTAATTTAGTTGGTTCTCATTCTCTTTTCTAACTCCCTGCAAAGGAAGATTTACCTGCTTTAGCAGCAACCTCCCTGCTCTCTACTAGCTCCCGATCAAAGCAAATAAAATCAGCTCTGACAAGGAGTGAGTAGAGAGGAGGGTAGAACTGTTAAACTAGTAAATCTTGCATAAAATCTTGCTATGCAAGGAGTTATCAAAGAACAGGATACCTACTAAATCACGTAACAGAATGTTAATAAAGAGGATGGGAACCTGTTAAAGCAGGTGAGCTCTGCTATGGCAAGGGCTAACAGAGAGCTATGCCATACGCAGTTTACCTCTTTAAGATGATTTCGGTGAAATTTAAAACTTTTTTCTTTAAAAAAAACGGCATATAATAGTAATCCCAACATGTGGATCGGACGAAAATAAAGAAACTACAACAGTCAATCTTAAAGGGCCTATAAATAAACAGTCAAACTGAATATAGGGATGGTGCAAAGATCATACCCAGTGAAATTTAAGCTCACAGTAGTGTTTCTATAATTGCAATGCAGAATCCATTTGGGAGGAATAGTAACAGAAGGCATCGAGATGGGATGCGTCGAACTGAAATCAGCTCCATACAACGTAGTGCTTGAAGATGGTACCTATAAGGGCGAGATCAAAATCGGTCTCAAGTTCATTGCAAATGTATGTATGTGCATATATGTACATACTAATTTATATATGTTTTTTCCTAGATAAGCAGATGTAAGCTTGTGTGTGTGATATATATATATATATATATATATATATATATATATATATATATATATAGAGAGAGAGAGAGAGAGAGAGAGAGAGAGAGAGAGAGAGAGAGAGAAACAGGAAGATGTGTCTGGATGCAGTCCTGGAGGGCTGCACTCGGAAGCCAAATCACATGCCATGTGGCATGATCAACCCACAAGAACACCCATTTTGGGTTGATCAGCCATGAGATATGTGATTAAAAAGAAAAAAAATATCTTTTTCTGAATTTTTTTTACATTCGTTTGATGAGTCAAATATAAAGTGACGCCCAAACTAACTTGGTGCATTGATTTTGGACACCTTTAAACACATTTTTAACGGTCGATATGCATTGGATCAGGCCCAATCCTCGTGATGAGTGACACATGATGCTCAAATGGTCTGGACGCAACCCTAAGGGCTGCATCCAGACGCATGGCTGATGATTCCTACTTGTATACATTACAGAAATTCATACAAGAATATAGATGATTTTTTTTTTGTTTTTTCTTTTAAAGAGACAAAGGTCACCTGTCCATGAGTGACCCCCTTCTAATTTTATTAAGAGCCCTCACTTGTGGCAGGGGAAAACCGTAGTAACATATAAGACACTTGGGATTTATAGATATTCAAAGAAAACATCCCAAATGTCTTTTTATTTTTAGAAAAATTAAACACCCAAGCCCACCCTCCCAGACAACAAAATCGCCAAAGCAACTACCACTCTAACTACACCAAGACCACTATAACCCAACGAAACAACCGCACCGACCCAAACCCGGAATAACAAAGCAAACTACAGCCTCATACTTGGCAGCCTGAGTTTATCCAACCGAATAAGACCCCTCATTCTACTAGGCAATTCATCCCCAGCGATGTATCTTTTAGTTGTGCCCCCCTCTCCTTGACGAGCCAGAAAGTCCACCACCTGATTTCCCTCTCTATATTGATGCTTTATAGAGACACAAAGGCCATGAATCTCCTCGACTAATTGTTCCCATAAATACCAAACGGTGCATGCAGCAGAAATGAGCCAGCCCACTACCAACTCTGAATCACTTTCAATACAAATATTCTGATATCCCAATTCTTTACAAAGCCGAACACCACTTATAGTAGCCCTCGGTTCCGCTCCATTGTTTGTACCTATTTCAAATTTTTCAGAGAAGGCTGCCAACATATTCCCGGCAGAATCTCGAATAATACCTCCACCACCACAAGAACCCGGATTCCCTCTACAAGACCCATCAACATTGAGCTTCGACCAACCTGCAGGAGGCCTTTCCCAGCTTATTATGCGTGGACCTCTAGCCTTCGGTTTACCTGTGTTTAGTTGGATCTCTACCAATATTTTCTGATCTGTGGACAGTGCACCTGTTACACCATCTGCAAATTTTGCAATCCAACATCTCACAGCTAACCAGACCACCTCTCCCGATTCTTGTTTATCTTCCATTCGCACTTTACAATGCCGAAGCCAGAGCCTCCAAGAAATAACACTCGGCAATAATCCAATCACCATCCCTTTTTTAGTAGATCTTTTTGCCACTTGAAACCACCTGCTAAGTTTCACCCTCCAAGACTCTTCAACCACGTTCATGATCCCAAACACCGCCGCTGCACGCTTCCATACCATACTTGCAACTTGCCCCGTGCTCAGCACATGATCCATGGTCTCCTCTGTTTTCTGCACACAGCAATTGCATCCCGAGACTATCGGAATTCCTAGCTGACATGCCCTCTCATCAAAAGGCAGGCAACGAAACAAAGCTTTCCATACACACAGTGACACTCTCTTAGGCAGAAGTTTGTGCCATACCCATTCCATCCATGGCCACTGCACTCCTTTTTCTCTTATAACCTCCCAAGCCGAGGCGGTTGAGAAATTACCATTTATAGTAGGCTTCCAAACGAAAATGTCATGCCCCACTCTCTGCTTCGTACCCGACAACAGAATCTCATTCATCTTCCTTTCCCCAACCAGCTCTTCAGTAGCCCAGCAATCCTGAACCTTTAATTCAAGTCGATCAACAGTGCTAGGGAGCTCAGCAAGGGGACCACTACGTAACCACTTATCAAACCAAAAAGAATCTTTTCCGTCTCTAATCTTTACATATACATTCGCATATACCTCTGGGAAAACCTTTAAGACTGACTTCCAAAATCGAGTCTTTCTGAGCAGAATTTACCAGTGCCATGTGACCGACTCTCACATACTTTGCCTTAAAGAAACGCATCCACAGATTGCCTGCCGTCATAAGCCTCCAAGCAAATTTCATATGGAGAGATCTTTGAACTTCATCAAGGTCCCTTACCCCCACACCTCCTTCCTTCATTGGCTTGCACACCTTGGTCCAAGCACACCATTTCCTCTTATCCTTTCCATTACTCTCTCCCCAGAAGAATGACGATAGGCATGAATTTATTTTCCTTTTCACAAGCGACGGCACTGCCAGAACTGCAAGCATATGAGTTGCCATGCATGATAGCACATGCCTAATAAGAATGAGGTGACCACCTTGAGATAGAAGCCTCCCCTTCCAGCTTGCAACCTTATCACGAATTTTTGAGACCAAAGGATCAAGCATCCTAGCCGTGAGACGTCCTGGGCTCAAAGGTGCTCCAAGGTAAGTCGCAAGGAATTTACCTTCAGCAAATCCTGTAAGACGGAGAAGGCCCCTAACTCTTGCTCTAGATATCTTGCTTGATAAGAATAACGCTGATTTATCCTTGTTAATAAGCTTCCCAGACCAACTTTCGTATACCTCCATCGTTTTCATAAGCATCTTCAGAGATCTCTTTTCCCCATTAGTAAAAACCAGCAAGTCATCCGCATACAATAAGTGAGAGATTAACGGCGCTCCCCTCGGGTGATAAAATTTCCCAATTCTCCCCTCCTCAAAATTTTTTCTTAAGTGCCGAGAGAGAATTTCTTCCATCATTATAAATAAATAAGGCAATAGCGGGTCGCCTTGCCGAAGGCCCCGATGAGACTTGAAAAAACCCCTATAGGTACCATTCATCATAATCGAAAACCACGGGGTCGAGATGCATTCCTCTATCAAATTACAAGCACGGCTAGAAAACCCAAAGCAAGAACCGCCAATCAACCCGATCAAATGCCTTAGCCATATCCACTTTTACAACCACATTTCCCCCCTTACTCTTCCTGTGAATAGAATGCACCATTTCCTGAGCCAACGTAATATTTTCAAAAATACTACGACCAGGGACAAACACCCCTTGTCCTGGGGAGATAATCTTCGTCAGGCACCGCATCAATCTTCCGACAATAATTTTTGAGAAAATCTTATAGGCTACCGAGCATAAGCTAATAGGCCTAAATTTTTCAAAGCATCTTGGATTCTTCACTTTAGGAATAAGAACAAAGTAAGAAGAAGTGAAGACCCGGGGAAGCGACGCCCCACCGAAAAAATCCTTGGCAGCTTCCAATTGATCATTTTTAACAAAATCCCAACATGACTCATAAAATCCCGAACCAAAGCCATCTGGTCCTAGGCTACTGTCTTTCGGAATTGACTGAATAGCCAACTTCATCTCCAGTTCCATGGGCTCGTTTACAATACAATCGTTTTCCTCTTCCGAAACCACCTTTGAAATGAGCGTTCTCAAATCAGGCATGACACTATGATTTTGTTCAGATAAAAAACGCTGAAAGTGACCAACCGCTCACTCGTGAACTTCCTCTGAAGAAGCCAGAACTGTGGCAACCCGAATTTTCACACCCGAAAATCCGTGCCATCAGGATCATACTCTAGATGATCCCCGGGACAAATCGTAAAGTGTCAGCTCGTATAGCAGAAACCAAGCAGACACTGTCCAGCGGTGGTAGGTCGAGTCATCTCATAAGACATATAATATAAAATAAAACATGTAATTCTATTTACCAAAAGAATATACATTCCCAAAAAGGAACCAAGAAGAACCATCAGTGATGGACATCTATCACCCAAACAATGGTTCCTAATAGTGGTTCCAATAAAATGTATAAAACATAAAAATACAATATCTATAGTAATATATATATATATATATATATATATACAGACAGTGGCCATCAGGCACACAATAATCCGGAATATCAAAATACAGCAAATCGGACTCAAGTACCCAGGCTACGGATAGAACTCGTCCGCCTGAATGTCCGTCTCCTCGTCCTCGGCCTCAGCCTCTGGGTCAGGCTGGTAATCTGGGTCACTCTCAGTACTGGGAGCTACTGCCTCAGAACCTAAAATGTTAATAAAAAAATCAAGTGAGCTACATCATAGCTCAATAGAAGAATTCCAACTAAAATGAAATGAATATGCAAGACATGATATCTCAAGCAGGAAGTCAAATCAGAATGTGTAAACAGGGCAAAAATAAATTAAATATTGAGCTTGCAATCAAGAAACAGGTGTTATGCATGTATATCATTAATGACTTAAAATGTGAATATTTCTAACTTAAGAAACTCCCGTGACTATATAGCACGGAGTAAACAGGAATATTCCGATAGGAAACCCCAACCAATTGTCGTTCACATGAACAATTTTAGATTACAACAATGCCTCATCTATTGAGTGCAATTGTGCCGAGGGATTACAAGCAGATGCACAAGTGTGCCAGGCATCGGATATACCGCCGGGTCGGTGGGGATCATCTGGTTAAATCATCAAATTACATACACACGTAGACCTCACATATCAAATAGCAGAAATCAGGAGTAGGTTTCGGGATACAAATCAGAAAAAAAATAGAATTCAAAGATAGCAGGAATTTATGGTATGCTTACATGCTTGTTAAAACAGAAATCAGGGCGCATACATGAAATAAACATGAAATCATACTCAAAACAGTTTAAGTTGGTTTTCCCCTACCTCAGATTAGACCTCTTTCTAAGCAAATCCAAAGCTTTTCAAGGCGTCATGGTCTGATCCTAGACCATAAACATAGTATTCTACATGTCAGGAATGTCAGGATGTGAACTGGCGCGGTGTCCATTAGTGTTCAACTCACAAAATCAAAACAGGCTGAAAACAAGGGTGATTGATCGATCACCACTCTTATTGATCGATCAATCCTCTCTTAGCTCTCATCCAGGAACATAATCAATTGATCGATCAATAGCCTTTATTGATCGATCACTACTCATCATTGATCGATCAATACCTTTGTTGATCGATCAATAACCTCTTCTCTCTTCACTTTAACACAGCCAAAATTGATCGATCACCAGCTTGGTTGATCGATCAATGCCTCATGTTGATCAATCAATGCCCTCATTGATCTATCAATAGCCTAAAATTCAAATTTTCCACCTTCTGTTCACATTTAATATTTATACAGATTGATCGATCAATGCCTTCATTGATCGATCACCACCAGTCATTGATCGATCACTCTCTTGTTGATCGATGAATGCACATGATTGATCGATCAATCCACAAATTGATCGATCAATACCCTTCGTGCACTGAACTTCCAGAATTTCAGGGCTTCTGTTCCCATCCTTGTCTTATATAGATTAATCGATCAATGGTCTTCATTGATCGATCACCACCAGTCATTGATCGATCAATCTTGCCATTGATCGATCAATAATGATAGAACTTCTGTCATTAATGGAGGTCATCTATTTTTACCCCCATTAATCCATTTTCATTAATGGTCCCTTGCAACCATTAATACACACACACACATATACAAGGGGCATCCAACTACCCCATTTAATCACACAGACTCACCTTTAGTTGGGCTCTTTCGAGTTTCCGGCAAATCGATCCGAATGAGGGTTTCGGATCCGAAACTTGGGCTTTGTCACCCCCTCTACTCGGAACCAGTAATCTGTGGCTCCGCTTCCACATGTAGCGAAGGTACGCCTTCTTGACCAATCGGAGACAACGTATCAACGTTGATTCTTTACATTCAAGGGTTACGTAAATGCTAACCTAGGTTTCTCACACACGCTTCTTGAAAAACCAATTAACCCTCTTGTCCTAGCTTAGGGTTTATCAGACACAGAAAGAAGGAGGAGGTGGAAGATGATTATCCCAGATCCCCTTCCTTCTCTTATAAGCTAAAGATCTTAAATATCCTTGATATTTCAGTTTCCTCTAATTTAGACTTCGGTGTGAAGCACGAACACGGTCGATGCGGCGTAGCATGCCGTCTCGACGTCTTATATTACTCGGATTCAAGTGAGAATTTACACGTGAACTTACCTAATCACAGGTTAATATTATTTCAAATAATATCATTTACTAATTTTTAAATTCGTCTCGATTTCTGTGCCGGGCATGCTCATCGAAACAGTCAGATTCTTGTTCAGAATTTCAGGGTCATTACATTATCCCCCCCCTTAGGAATTTTCTTCCTCGAAAATGTCTAAGAGGCGCGGTCAGATAAAAGGTGTATCCTAAGGCTAAGATGCATAGTAAGGTAGAACAAGCAGAGAATAGAACAAGAATTAACTATGCACGCAGAACAGAAAAGATATGGAAGCAGGGCAAATAATAGACAGATAGTAATATGTAAATGAGCAAGCATATAATAGCATAGTAATACTTGCAGGGATGTCGGATGGTCCGGCCTCGTCAGGCGTAGGTCTGCTGGGATGAGGTGGTGGTGTGCGGTAATCATGAGGGTCCACCGTATGCTGACGGGCGTGGGCGATCATCAGCGTGGACGTCGTGGCGTATAAATGCCGCATGACCAGCTCATGCATACCCTCGTGGTAATCCAGACGATGATGGATCTATCTCTGGAACGCCTCCATGCCATCTAACCGCTCGTGGATACGCCGGTTACCCTCCACCAGCTCACGAAGCATTGCTGCGACGTCGTATGAGGAAGGTGGTGGGGGATGTGATGGGGTGTGGCGGAGCGGACGACGGGGTGTAGTGGGGGCCGGTCGTGTAGATACCTCAGGTGGAGGTGGTGGATCACGTGGGGCCTCCCCCTCTCCAGATGCAGGCTCGGCAGGGGCCGATCCCTCGGCGACGGCGGGTGGAACGGGCTCAGCTGCACCCTCCTCCTCCTCCGAAAGCCGTCTAACCAATAAATTATAACTCTTGGTCCAGTCTTTCAGGTGAAAGACTTTGGTGTTGTCGACCAATCGTGGCTCGTGAGGAGCCAAAGTATATGCCTCGCGTAGAGCGGCATATTGCTCTACCATCTTGGTGATGAGGCGGGCGTAGGGGATTTGTTTCTTAACCCCCGACTTGACCTTCTCCGACATAAGGTCATTGGCATTGATGATGCCATCGATGACCAAGTCGGCCATAGAGAACCAACGATTCTCATAGGCAGAGAATAGTGCTTGTTGCACTACCCCAATCCGCGAGGACTTGTGTAAAAACGGGTTAAGTGCACACTTGATGTACGTATCAAGCATCTACAATTTATCGGGTAATTGGGCCCTAGAGATGGATTGGCCCTTCCCATGCTGACCCTGGGTCATCTTGGTGACCACGTCAGTGAAAGAGACCTCCTTGACGTACGGGGCATCCAGGCCACACGTCTCAACATAAGCGGACGGGCATTGAAGTGCCGCCGCGACATGGAAATGGTTGAATTTGTATTCAAACCCATCTATGATTGTGATGAGTCGATGTCGACTATCACCCCATCGAAGGTTTTGAAAGAATAGTTGCACAAGACGTGGACAATAATGGTCATGGAATGGTTCAAGCAAGGGTTTCAACTCGAGCTTTTGGATATAACTCGTGGCCCAAGCAATTTCGGGTCGGTCCTCGTAGAGCGAGGACATAAAAACATACTCGGGTAGGAACGTTTTGGAAGCCCACCAAGGTTTGGGGACTTCACGTTCGAAGGGAATCAGAACGAGGGTCGGAACAAGTGGTACCATGGTCGAAACCGATGCCACAGGTGGCACGGGTAGTTGGGGAATGGGAACGGAGGGCGGTATGGGTGTACGAGCCCGGGATGTTGGGATCTTTCGCGAAGCGTTCTTCGTTCGCGGGCCCATGGTCAAAATTTACAATTAAATACGAAACAAGACTCGAAATGAACGAGAAGAAAGCTTTACCGAGCGAATGGAGAAATGGCCACTCGAATCACGCGGAAGGAAGGATGTAGATGGCTGGAAACGAGTCGGGAAGGAGGTTGAATGGTTGGAGTCCGAAAGCCCTTGATCGATCACTCTAATAGCTTCGTGCAAATGACCATTCGAAACCCCAAATCTTTAACTTAAACCCCAGGATTGATCGATCAATGCTTTCATTGATCGATCAATGAAGCATCTTTATGCCCTAAATCGAAGCATTGATCGATCACCAACCCCTGTTGATCGATCACTGATACACATATTGATCGATCAATGCCTACCTTTCACTGCCAAGTTTGATCGATCACTAATCTTTGTTGATCGATGAATGGAACAAATATTGATCGATCAATGGAACAAATATTGATCGATCAATAGTCTAACATTTGAGTACAATCCTTAACTGTCATTGATTGATCACCTCACTTTGTTGATCGATCAATCACTAAATTGATCGATCAATGCTGGCTGTGACACTGTTTCTTAACACAGTCAACTTTTTAAAGCGAACCATCCGCACTTCGAAAATAAGGGTACATGTACATCACATACAGAACCCACAGAAGGAGATTTCTTGAGCCAATGACGCATGCTCACAGACAACAACATACTCATGGCGACGAATCTTTAAATGAAAATAACTACGAATTTACCTCTCTTATCAGGTAAACAAGTGTGGATACTTTTCCCGGATCTCGATTGCGCGTTCCCAAGTAGCTTTCGAATCCGAATGATTTCGCCATTTGACTAGCACCAGTGGAATCAACTTGGTCCGCAAGACTTGATCTCTATGATCCAAGATCGCGATTGGTTCCTCAATCACCGTCAAATCCTCTTGTAGCTCAATTGGTTGGAAATCCAAGACGTGAGTCGGATCACGTACGTAGTGTCGTTGCATAGATACATGAAAAATGTTATGCATGTTTGCTAACTGCGGTGGCAAGGCAATCCGATAAGCGACTTCGCCAACCCGCCCGAGTACCTCAAATGGACCTATATATCGAGGACTCAGCTTTCCGCATTTTCCAAAGCGCATCACGCCCTTGGTTGGCGAAATTTTCACAAATACCTTGTCTCCAACCTGAAAAAAACAAGTGTGAATTCCATTGTAAATCAATTGAACTATGGACTTACCAGTCATCTAACGTATTAGGTTATAACTAAAACTCTACTTGCGTCCGATGGAGATCGGCATAGCTCTTTTGGCGACTTTGAGCAACCCTCAATCTTTCGCGGATCAACCTAACCATCTCGGTGGTACTGTCCATTATCTCAGGTCCCAAAACAAGCTTCTCGCCGACTTCTTCCCAATTCAATGGAGATCTGCATCGACGTCCATATAAGGCTTCATAAGGCGCCATCCCAATACTCGACTGATAGCTGTTATTGTAGGCGAACTCAATCAGAGGTAAATGTTGATCCCATGTACCATGAAAGTCCAACATACATACACGCAACATATCCTCTATGATCTGATTCACTCTCTCAGTCTGCCCATCTGTCTGAGGATGAAACGCTGAGCTGAACTCCAATTTAGTACCCATGCCTTCCTGGAATCGGTGCCAAAACTGCGACATATATAGCGGATCTCTATCACATACGATGCTGACTGGTATGCCATGTAATCGAACTATCTCCTTCATGTATAGCTCGGCTAGCTTATTGGCTGTAAATGTAGTCCGATACGACAGAAAATGTACAAATTTCGTCAGTCGGTCTACAATGACCCAAATGGCATTGCTCTTTCTTAATGTGCTCGAAAATCCTAGAATAAAATCCATAGAAATGGCTTCCCATTTCCACTCTGGCACTGGCAATGGTTGTAACAAATCCGCTAGATTCTGATGGTCCACTTTCACCTGCTGGCAGACTAAACACCGAGAAACATAGTCTGCAACATCTTTCTTCAGTCCTCTCCACCAAAAACTTTGCTTGAGATCTTGGTACATCTTGGTACTCTCAGGATGTATAGCATATGTAGACTTATGTGCTTCTTCCAAAATTGTATCTTTTAGGTCCTTCGTATCAGGTATGCACATCCGATCTCGAAATAGTAAAGTGCCATCATCCTTGATGGTAAAATCAGGCCTGATCCTGTTGATCACATCCTTTTTAATGGCCATAAGCTCACCGTCAATCATCTGGAGCTTACGCACGTTATCAAATAACGTGGGCCATATCACAATCGTAGCCATCAATGCCCCTGAACCTTTGACATCAATCAGCGTATCGCACAAGGCCAGGTCCTCAAGTAGATACCACCGCTGTACTCTGGTGATAAGGTGTGTCAACTGAGCTGAAGACTTCCTGCTCAAAGCATCTGCCACAACATTGGCCTTCCCAGGGTGATACTGGATGGAACAATCATAATCTTTCAAGAACTCCATCCATCTGCGTTGTCGCTTATTCAAATCCTTCTGGGTAAATAGATACTTAAGGCTTTTGTGGTCGGTGTAGATATCAAACGTCTCACCGTATAAGTAGTGCCTCAAAGTCTTCAAAGCGAAGATCACCGCCGCTAACTCCAGATCATGAGTCGGTAATTTCTCTCATGTTCCTTAAGCTGTCTAGAGCCATATGCGATAACCTTCTTGTGCTGGTTGAGGACACAACCCAAACCACTATATGATGCCTCACTGTAGATAGAAAAACCTCCTCTACCAGAAGGTATAGCCAACAATGGTGTTGTAGTCAGACGCGTCTTCAATTCCTGGAAACTCTTCTCACACTGATCAGTCCAATCAAACTTAGCATTTTTCTTAGTGAGCTGAGTAAGCGGACTTGATAGCTTGGAGAACCCTTCTACAAATCGCCTGTAGTATCCTGTCAAACCGAGGAAACTACAGACCTCAGTTACTGTTCTAGGTTGTTCCCAGTTCACAACCGCTTCTATCTTTGTCGGATCCACTGTTATACCCTTAGCAGAGATGATATGGCCCAAGAAACTAACTTGGTCCAGCCAAAACTCACACTTACTGAGCTTCGCATACAATTTGTGCTCTCTAAGGGTCTGTAAAGCTACATGTAGATGCTCTTCATGTTCCTCCTTTGTCTTGGAATAGACAAGGATGTCATCTACAAAGACAACCACTGACTTGTCCAAGTGTGGTTTAAACACTCGGTTCATCAGGTCCATAAACGATGCAGGTGCGTTCATCAATCCAAATGGCATAACTAAGAATTCATAGTGCCCATATCTGGTTCTAAACGTCGTCTTCTCAATATCTTCAGCTTTGACTCGTAGCTGATGATAATCTGATCTCAAGTCGATCTTCGTAAAGAACCTCACTCCTTGTAACTGATCAAACAGATCATCAATCCTAGGGAGCAGGTAACGATTCTTAATCGTCAACTTATTCAACTGCCGATAGTCAATGCATAGATGCATCGAACCATCCTTTTTTCTGACAAACAACACGGGTGCTCCCCAAGGAGGCACACTCGGTCGAATGAACCCTTTGTCAAGCAGTTCTTGTAGTTGCTCCTTCAACTCTTACAATTCTGCTGGAGCCATCCGATAAGGAGCCTTAGATACTGGTTCAGTGCCTTGAACCAGATTGATTGCAAACTCAATCTCCCGAGCTGGTGGTAGTCCTGGCAATTCCTCAGGGAATACATCGGGATACTCGCATGCAACGTGAATATCGGATATCACATTCGTCTCCTCCCGTTGCTCTTATAGAAAGGCTATATATCCACAGCATCCACTCTTCATCATCTTTTCGACCCGAATAGCAGATATCAACGGAGCTAACTTAGACTTCACCCCGAAGAATTTGAATGATCGCTCATTTGGAGGACGAAACACCACTATCTTCCGAAGACAATCAACGCTCGCGTGGTAAGCGGATAGCCAGTCCATTCCCAAAATGATGTCAAACCCTTTCATATCTAACAGAATTAAGTCTACCAGTGTTTCGTGCTCGTCTACCGACACTACCACTGACTTACACACTGTGAGTCCATTTACTGCACTACCCGTGGGAATTGACACTGTCAAAATGAAATCTAGTTGTTCTGGAGTGGCACTCAATTCCTTCATAAATTGAGGCCTTACGAATGAGTGCGTAGAGCCTGGGTCTATCAAGACTCGAGCTCTATGGAAGCAAATGTCACAACTCCTATACACTTTCAGCTCACCTATAAGCCAATTTCAATATTAAATCAAATATTCGAGATGTGTGCGCGTATTTGTAATATTATTATAATACTCAATCAAAGCAATTCTATACTAAGTTCATCTCACTAGATAAAATAACTTTTCTTGAATTTTTAATCGTACCTTAGATGACATCATTCGATGTCAGAGCATCGATCGCAGTAACGGCGTATGCTCGACCGTGAACCACAGGTCGAGAAGATCTCTGCGTAGATACCAACCCTGATCGCTCCTTACTCTCCTCTGAGCAGTTCCTAACCAAGTGGCCCATCTTGTCACACCTGAAGCATGCCCCTGTCTCTCTCCTGCACTCTTCTGTCTTGTGTGGTTTCCCACACTTTGCACATGACATGGATGGAGTGAAAGACGAGACCCTTGAAGATCCCGCTACCAGAAGATCCAGATGGTCGAAATGGTCTGGAAGACGTAGGTACTGCAGCTCTTTGGTATGAACTCGGACCTGAAGAAATCTCCGATCGAGAGTGTGTAGGGTATCTCGGAGGTCTAGAAAATCTAGCCCTCTTGTTCTGCTCCGTGTCTTGAGACTGCCCTTGAAATGGTCTCTCTCTCACCTGCTTGTCTCTCCAATAGATCTGTTTCTGGTTCTCCTCCTCTGTTATGAGAGCCTTGGCCATCACTCCCTCATATGTCTCCATTTCCCACATGGCGACATCCTTCTGCAAGTTCTGTCTCAGGCCAAGTTGAAACTTCCTTGCTCTCATCAGTTTAGTGGCTACGTGCTGGGGTGAAAACCTAGCCAGTCTATCAAACTCAGCCCCATAATCCCTCACTGACATGGCACCCTGTTTCAATTCTATAAATTTCAGTTCCCACTGATGACTCACAATTTTCGGGAAGTATTTGTGATAAAACACCTCCGTGAACTCCTCCCACGTCCAAGGAGTGTGAGAAAACTCTCTATGTCTATTCTGTGACACCGACTTCCACCAAGGTCCGGCGTCACCGTCTAATTTGAAAGTGGCCCAGCGCACTTTCTCCACGTCATTACACTGGAGCACTTCGAAAAGTTTCTCCATCTACACTATCCATCCCTCCGCCTCTATGGGATCCGTCTGACCCGAGAAGTTAGGAGGTCTCATTCTCCTAAACTCCGCGAATCCGCTTGGCTGATGAGGGGGTCTAGCTGCCTGCTGAGTCAGAGCGGCCGTCTGCTGAGCGACGTTGGTAGCCAAGGCTTCCAACACCAGCTCCATTCTTTCTTCATTACCTCTTCTTCCTCCTCTTGATCTCACGAGAATCGCATTAGTGTGCGAAAGGAATTCCAATCCGCGCGACGTGCCTATCACCTCAGGTATTTCCCTCAGGGGAACCTCTCTCTGACCTCCTCTACCTCCACTGTGACCGCCTCTGAACTTAGGGCCCATACTGGTCTGTCATTGTAAAAACAACAACATTGATCAGTACATAGATTATAAAAACAATCCAACTTGAACCCGTAGTTCAACCTAAAGCTTGGGCTTTAATACCAACTGTGACAACCCGAATTTCCACACCCAAAAATCCGTGCCATCAGGATCATACTCTGGATGATCCCCGGGACAAATCGTAAAGTGTCTGCTTGTATAGCGAAAACCAAGCAGACACTGTCCAACAGTGGTAGGCCGAGTTATCTCATAAGACATTTAATATAAAAGAACACAATAAATAAAACATGTAATTCTATTTACCAAAAGAATATACATTCCCAAAAAGGAACCAAGAAGAACCATCGGTGATGGACATCCATCACCCAAACAATGGTTCCTAATAGTGGTTCCAATAGAATGTATAAAACATAATAATACAATATCTATAGTAATATATATATATACAGACAATGGCCACCAGGCACACAATAATTCGGAATATCAAAATACAACAAATCGGACTCAAGTACCCAGGCTACGGATAGAACTCGTCCACCTGAATGTCCGTCTCCTCATCCTCGGCCTCAACCTCTGGGTCAGGCTGGTAATCTGGGCCACTCTCAGTGCCGGGAGCTACTGCCTCAGAACCTAAAATGTTAATAAAAAAACCAGGTGAGCTACATTATAGCTCAATAGAAGAATTCCAACTAAAATGAAATGAATATGCAAGACATGATATATCAAGCAGGAAGTCAAATCAGAATGTGTAAACAGGATAAAAATAGATTAAATACTGAGCTTGTAACCAAGAAACAGGTGTTGTGCATGTATATCATTAATGACTTAAAATGTGAATATTTCTAACTTAAGAAACTCCCGTGACTATATAGCACGGAGTAAATAGGAATATTCAGATAGGAAACCCCAACCAATCGTCGTTCACATGAACAATTTTAGATTATAACAATGCCTCATCTATGGAGTGCAATTGTGCCGAGGGATTACAAGCAGATGCACAAGTGTGTCAGGCATCGGATATACTGGCCTTGGTGGGATCATCCGTTAAATCATCAAATTACATACACACGTAGACCTCACAGATCAAATAACAGAAATCAGGAGCAGGTTTCGCGATACAAATCAGAAAAAAAACAGAATTCAAAGATAGCAGGAATTTATGGTATGCTTATATGCTTGTTAAAACATAAATCAGGGCGCAGACATGAAATAAACATGAAATCATACACAAAACAGTTTAAGTTGGTTTTCCCCTACCTCAGATTAGACTTCTTTCTAAGCAAATCCAAAGCTTTTCAAGGCATTATGGTCTGATCCTAGACCATAAACATAGTATTCTACATGTCAGGAATGTCGGGATGTGAATTGGCGCAGTGTTCAATAGTGTTCAACTCACAAAATCAAAACAGGCTGAAAACAAGGGTGATTGATCGATCACCACTCTTATTGATCGATCAATTCCTCTTATTGATCGATCAATGCCTCTATTGATCGATCAATCCTCTCTTAGCTCTCATCCAGGAACATAATCAATTGATCGATCACTAGCCTTTATTGATCGATCACTACTCATCATTGATCGGTCAATACCCTTGTTGATTGATCAATAACCTCTTCTCTCTTTACTTTAACACAGCCAAAATTGATCGATCACCAGCTTGGTTGATCGATCAATAACTCCTATTGATCGATCAATGCCCTCATTGATCGATCAATAGCCTAAAATTCAAATTTCCCACCTTCTGTTCACATTTAACATTTATACAGATTGATCGATCAATGCCTTCGTTGATCGATCAATACATTCTAGTGATCGATCAATGCCTTCATTGATCGATCACCACCAGTCATTGATCGATCACTCTCTTGTTGATCGATCAATGCACAGGATTGATCGATCAATCCACAAATTGATCAATCAATACCCTTCGTGCACTGAACTTTCAGAATTTCAGGGCTTCTGTTCCCATCCTTGTCTTATACAGATTGATCAATCAATGGTCTTCATTGATCGATCACCACCAGTCATCGATCGATCAATCTTGCCATTGATTGATCAATAATGACAGAACTTCTGTCATTAATGGAGGTCATCTATTTTTACCCCCATTAATCCATTTTCATTAATGGTCCCTTGCAACCATTAATACACACACACACACATATACAAGGGGCATCCAACTACCCCATTTAATCACACAGACTCACCTTTAGTTGGGCTCTTTCGAGTTTTTGGCAAATCGATCCGAATGAAGGTTTCAGATCCGGAACTTGGGCTTTGTCACCCCCTCTACTCTAACAAGAATCAGTGGCTCGCTTCCACACGAAATAAGGTACGCCTTCTTGACCAATCGGAGACAACGTATCAACGTTGATTCTTTACATTCAAGGGTTACGTAAATACTAACCTAGGTTTCTCACACACGCTTTCTTGAAAAACCAATTAACCCTCTTGTCCTAGCTTAGGGTTTATCTGACACAGAAAGAAGAAGGAGGAGGTGGAAGATGATTATCCCAGATCCCCTTCCTTCTCTTATAAGCTAAAGATCTTAAATATCCTTGATATTTCAGTTTCCTCTAATTTAGACTTCGGTGTGAAGCACGAACACGGTCGATGCGGCGTAGCACGCGGTCTCGATGTCTTATATTACTCGGATTCAAGTGAGAATTTACACGTGAACTTACCTAATCACAGGCTAATATTATTTCAAACAATATCATTTACTAATTTTTAAATTCATCTCAATTTCCGTGCCAGGCATGCTTATCGAAACAGTCAGGTTCTTATCCAACACCATAGAATCGATCATCGAAGAATTCCGACATTGATTAACAATTGCGTAAAAGAACTTGGAGTTTTGATCCCCTTCCACTAACCAACTCTTCTTCGCGATTTGGAATACACGCACCTCCTCTCTTTTTTCCCGAAAATCCAGCTCACATTTTGTAACTAGGAACTCAGTTTCCACCTCCTGGTCAAACCCACTCTTTCAGTTGCTCCTCCAAAAATAGAATGCGAGACTCTAGCTCCTTAATCGTAACATCCACCCTTCCAAATACCTGTTTATGCAACCTTAGTCTTTTTTAGCTTTGCCGCCAACTTGCACATTCCCACACAATTGACGGGCTCCGCCCAAACCTGTTTCACAAAATCATAGAAGCTTGCATGAGTGCTCCACATATTTTGATACCTGAACGGGGGAGGCCCATATCTTAACAAAGGCTAAGAGAGATGAATTAACATCGGTTTATGGTCCAATGTCTTCCTCTCCAAGTATTCCAAGGTAGCCGAGAAATAACTATTGATAAACGGCACATTCACAACAACTCAATCCAGCTTCGCCTATCTCCTAGTCGGGCCCACATGCCCATTAAACCAAGACTTACCGCCACCCAGAGACTTCAACTCTACCACCCCACAATTATTCAAGCAGTTATTAAATTCCTCCATAGCAACCAAAGGTCTAGGCTGTCCCCCTATTCGTTCCCCATCATCTAATAATGTTGAAATCCCCCACAATGATCCAAGGATTCGAACCCACTAGCAATGCCTCTAAGTCAGTCCAAAGCCCCCTACGCTCTATAAAAGAACACTTCGCATATACAAATGTGACGAGCACTTTGGACCCTTGACCTCTGATCCAACCTGTGATCATTTGATCCGACATACTCTCCACCTCAAAATCATTCTGTCCATTCCACATTACCCAAACTTTACCTCCCATTGCTTCATTCGAGCAATAATTGGCAAGCTCTAAATACTGAGCGAAGCGAAGCAGCGAATCCTCCTTCATGAATGGTTCCGAAATGGCCAAATAGGTATTGAGAATTTCCTTACCAACCTCCTCAAGCATTTCTTTGACGTGCCTATGCCACGCACGTTCCGAACCATAATTTTGTCCGTCATAAATTAAGTCTAACACGACAGGTGATAACTCGATGGGATTGTCTCACACTGTTACACGAATTTCCTGCCACTGGGCTTCTATTTTGAGTACCCTTTGAATCATATCCTTTATCTGACTCCAACCCATGTCGTCTGCTCTCCTGTTAAGCCAACTAAAACTGTTCTAAATCCAATCCCTTCTTGTCAACTACGCACTGATTTTCCAGTTCGAGAATTTTAGACACCAGACTCATCTGGTTATTTTCATCATCACAGGGTGGAAGCATCCCCTCATCGCTCCACCAGACAGACTCCTCCTGTAAAGGTAGCACCGGACACCAATCTGCAGGGCACCAATCTACACCAAGAGTTGCCCGAACAGGTTCGCAATACTCTCCATCCTCTGTCCCTATATTCAGACCCAGGGAACCTACCTCAACAAATGCCCCTCCACCATGCTCACTTTTGCTCAACGGACATTCGCTACCCACTGCTATCCCCACTAGAGCGTTACTATCCTCCTTCTTCCCTGCCTCCCCCACCACATCAAGATCCTCACGTTCTACGTCATTCTGGACCATCTCGCCTACCTGAATATTCTGAACACTATTATCATCCTTCTTCCTTGCCTCCCCCACCACATCAAGCTCCTCACGTTGCACATCGATCTGGACCATTTCACCCATTTGATTAATCTGAGCACTAGATCCGTCCCCCAGCAGACCCTCTATCCTAAGGTCCTTAATCGTTCCTTCCTCATCGACAATTTTTTTTCCTTTGCCCTCCACAACCACTACAGCAGGCCCACCTTCCATATTTTCAGACGTAACGATGGGTTCTACCGTCACCTGTGATCCACTAACGACTCCATTAAAATTGTTGTCCTTCCTTCCCACATCCTTCCAGGTTTTAACCTCACCTTTTTTTCCATCCAGATTTAGGCGCTGGTGTCGCCTTTGCCCCATTGCCCATCCTACACACCACCTCCGTATGCCCCTGACGATGGCACTTGCTGCAATAAAAACCCTGTTTCTCATATATCACTTTCTACCAAACTTGGTGTTTTTGATCGACCACCAAAGGAAATCCCTGAACAGGCTCCACCTTCAGATCCACTTCGACACAAATCCTCGCCCCTGTTGCACGCGTGCGATACAACGTGGCATTATCAGTGCCAAGAAACTTTCCGAATCAGGAACCAAGAATCTGATGACAGTCCAACCGATACAATAGCAATGGCAAACCAGGAAGGAAAATCCATTGAGCAGCAATGGATGGTTCCTTCTTTACATCAAAATCCACAGACCAGTTAAACAACTGAAACTAGCAACCAGCCACAATCCTTCCTTCCCTAGCCCATGCATGCAAGTAATCCCTCTCATTCGCTAGATGCAGAAGTACATGAAAATCATCCATGAAGCTTATCATCGGCACCTCACTAAATCCCCACATTTTAATTATCTTCAGTCGCAAGACATCAATGGACGGCCTTTTAGAAAGGAATTTCAGCACAAGAGCAAACTTCAGATCCTCCACCACCATATCCATCTCAACGTCGGAAAACACAAATCCTAATTCCCCATCAATAATCTCAGCCTTCCGAAGAGGCAACCTAAATTGTGGATGCCTGGGCAAAAGAGCGTTCACAGCCTGTAACCAATTGATCACCCTGCCTAGCGTTCACAGCCTCCGGATGTACCGGCCTCTCACTCCCACCTGCTACCAAAGGCACTAGAGGGCCACCCGTGAGGGGCAGAACTACTACTAGATATAAATCCCTAGCTAGGGGTGGCCTCGAACTTAGGTCTCTCGCTTCCTAAGTTGGGTACTTGGCCATCACATCTAACCCCTTGTATGTATAGATGGATATATACATTGTTATGACATTCAAAAATATGGGATGCATGCATGTATGTATAGATATTGCAACATGGGTACATGCATGAATGATCATAATACACTGGAAGAAAACCATGGCTGATGATTGCTGTGATGTCCAGGTAGAAGTGCAAAGAGAGAGAGAAGGATCTGCTGCACTGCCAAAGCAGCCGTCACGCCCTTTCTACAAAGCCCTCTTCAATTTCAGGCAGTTCCCATGGCCAAGCTTCTACTTTTTCTAGAGCCATGTGAATCCTAAAGACGGCCAAAAGCAAAGTTACAAACCCAAATGCGGCTTAAAAGACAGTGTATGACAATTTATAGCTCACAATGTTTTGGCTTCTATTATGTAGGTTTAGGCCAATTACACTAATCGTAATCAGTAGATGAGATTGGTGCTGGATTTGTAACTTTCGAAATAACCATCCAATTGATGGAAGATCGCTCAATAAAATTAACAATTGTTCTGCAGTTGTCACCCTCTGTAGTTATCCCTTGTTCCTTGTTAATTATTCTATATATAAGTAAAATAACTCGTAGAATCTTGACAGTTGAAATAGTTATAGTTACCACCGTTGGATTCGAGTTGCCTGATTGCAGAGATTGAGAAAGACAAACACAAATGTTTTGATTACCACAAAGCCAGAGGCATTCATATTAGAGCTCCTAGGGTGCACAAGACCCTTCCAAGCTCTTTTATATAGGTTGTGTTCAGCATTGCCCTTTAGGAGAGTAGAAAAGAGCAGCAGCTGCTCTTTGTTATTACAAACAAATGTGGGGAGTGAGAAGGATTGGAAGAAGATAAAAGGAAGTTGCTCTTTGAGAAATCCGAGATAAGTTTTCACTACAAAAAAAAGGGCCCTACACTGACGGCTGGAAGCAGTCAGCGTAAGGTACACTGGCCGTCGGCAAAACATATTGCCGACGGCTGGAGCCGTCGGCAAAACGTATTGCCGACGGCTGGAGCCGTCGGTGTAGGATATTATTATTGTTATTTATTTTATTTTTTTAAATAAATGATCCTACGCCCACGGCTGTTTTTTTTTTTTTTTTTTTCCTATTGCCCCACCTCCCATTTTTTAGCTCCCATTGCACGGCCATTTTTTTAGCCCCTATTGATTATAAAACAGCTATAATTCTCTGAAGTCACCTAGTTATAGAGTAGCTATATTTGATTAGACCCCATGTGCACATCAATCAAGGTTTGAAGTCTCAGGTACCAATGTCCACTGACTCGACTTAGTATCAGCCGGGTCATCTACCAATACTGAGATTTTATTCCTTGATATAAACTAATTTTTATTGAAAATATTGTCACTACATTTATATGCACAGACATCTGTGATGAGTAAAACAAGGGGAGGGAAATAATTTTTCTTTAAACTATATGTAAATTCTTAATAGGCAAAGTAAGATCTGACAAACTGATGATGACTAATGACTTCCATATATATGGTATAACACAACTCAAACTGAAAACAAAAAACAAAATACCCAAGAGAAATCCGAGGATGTATCCTTGAGAGAAATTTACCGTGACGAGCACAAGCATTTTATTTGACATGGAAGAAGCAACTGAGGCTGAGTATTACAGACACGCACTTGCAGACATATACAGAGACAGACCTTGGGATCAACAGTGATGCCAGCCATTCTCCTCGACTTCTCAATGCATTTCTTTATTTCAGGATCTGAACTAAAATGTGATCATGGGAGTGAGTATGGATGTGGTCATGGAAGTAATCCAATAAATAAGGAGGAAGATGTGAAACCGCAAAAGCATTCACTTATTTCAATTAATTCGGTATTTTAAAAAGTTAAAAAAGGGGAATCATAAAATCATCCTCACCAGCTCGCTTATCCTCGATCATTATTGGCATCAGCATTGACTTGTGAGATCTCTCGGGTAAGCTTTCAAGAAATTTGATACCAGTTGCTTCTGCTACTCCAAAACCAACCAGATCAACCATTCTGCATTAAAAAATTAATAATATTATTATATTTATAGGTGATGCATCCAAATTTGGCATTGCAGGAACCAATTGTTGTTTTCTCCAACAGCAACCCATATATAGGCTGCAAATTGGTCAGGACAGGTCGGCTTCAGATCACGGTCAACCCAGCTACAATGGGACTCGTTGCTCACTCATACCCAAGAGCAGCTGCCAAGTGGATAACTCCTTGACCTCCCTCATCCAAAACATTTGATCCTCTACCTTCTTCATGGAGTTTACAAACTAGCCATTCATATAGCCTGTCCTTCAGCAATTTCTGAATCAATAACTCATTACACTTTTCTTGATTTCCTTCCAATGCCTTGGAAGCCTCGTCAATATACTAAAGTCAAAGTCCAAACGTATGTTCGAATCAACGGTTGATATCAATTGCTAGGTGCAATAATATCATATGCACAACCCCAGCTAACTCTAGTTCTTAACAACAATTGAATTTATGATTTGTCAAATTGTCAATACCGGGAAGTTAGTGAATGTAGTGGCCCCCAATACTTGAGTGCAGCTAAATCATAAGCTCTCGCTGCGGATTCTTCTTCATTGTATGCTCCTGATTATCAAAGAAACCAAGGCTTTTTGTTAGTCAGCGATGTTGAACTCGAACGCAAATATTGATAACCGTTCACAAGATTAGATTTTGACTGAGAAATGATCACATACGCACCTAGATAAACTGCTCCACAGTGGATCCAAAACACACCCGGGAAAACATAGGAATCATAGAAAAGAAAATTGAAATAAGTTGGACAAGAAAATTTTTAAAGAAGAGAGCAGTGAAAGAACGTAGACATTATATATTCATCAATAATTTATAAATATATGACGATAGATCCAAAGTGTCAACATGGAAGGACAGAATGTGGATGTGTCGAATTCAAAACTTTCACACCAGTTGAAGGATATGCGTTTTGGTTAAGTCCAACTTGATGAACTCTAAATGCGGTTCAATTGTTTTTAAAACAGTCGGATGTAAGGGAACTGAAAATGAATTCAACTTATGAAAGCTAATGTCAAGATTCCATTAACATCCAATGGTTTCAAAATCAGTTGACCATTTAGTTCAACCAATTAGTCCCAAAACATAAAATCCCATATTGATTCAAAACTTAAATAATCTACAGTACAAAGACCTTCACATATCATGCAGAAAAAATTTTCCACCAAGATCTACCAAAGAAACAGAAAGACAGAGCAAACAACATCGGAATCAAACTTTGAAGTAACTTATTACTCCTCCATAGAAAACCCAATTGATCCTGTTTCAACTTAAAAATTTAAAAATAAAAACTTTTGCTGATTTTTGTTACATTTCTATACTCCTTGCTCGTATTATGCTAGTATTCCACAATATATAACTGCAGCAAAAAAAAAAAACTTCAGGCAAGTCTCTCCTAAAGAAATGAACTCCAACAATTCGATCATGAGACTTGGTCTTTTTGCCAATCAAATTCAAGTCAATTGTAGAAGTATTACTGGCAAGTATGCAATGTCGCGGGCAATATTTTTCAAGATCAGCAAAAATTTGCTGCTTTACAGATACATTCTCAATGACGGCCTGTTCCAAAAAACAAGTACCCAGACAAACGGACAAAATTAAATTCAGTCACAAACAATAGGGTCTCATGAGGAAATATTAATACAGGATAATGAGTGTGAAAATATGCATTCAGTACATGGTATGTGTAGCCTGCATAGTCACATTAGAAGTTTGGTGCATAATCATATATAATCACAGCTTTGTGATAAACTGATAAAAATTAACAACTTACTTCTCCAAAGACAGTGCATAAGCCAACTATACGCTTGGCATCAGCAAGGCTTGCCTCTCACTCGCAAATACGTTTAGTTCTTCTTTAATCTGCTTGTTCACGATGGACTCAATTCTTCTCAAATCAAGAGGATGAATAGGATTGCCTGCTCAAAATGTAAGAATTAGAAATAAGACACAAATTGTGGTAGTATTTCAATCAACTCAATGCAAAAAATGAATATTACCATGAGATGTATATTTATATTTATTTATATGCCGAAAGGGATTCAAACAAAATTTTGATCTTATAACATAAGCATTTGATCACATACCCTGAGAGCAAAGTTTAGCATGTGGGTGCAAGAATGATTAGGGGCCTGTTCATGTCACCAACTTCACAGACAATGACTAACATATACGAGCATTCATTCAAACAGAATAGAAGATGAATTTCCTTGTATTATATTACCTTGCAAATTACTTCATCACCAACAGAGAACTTGCCAGTCTCTCCATAGATAGTACCAAGGTGAAGGACGAAAGCACGCCATATATCTAAAGCCAATTTAAATACAATTATGCCATTAAAAAATTTACAACTAGCCAGTTTCCAATTGCAACCTGCTAGGAGATCTCTATGATGTGAGATGATAATGCAGGGGACTGATTTTTATTTTCTCTTTTTTTTTAAGTAGTGGAAACATTTGGTGAAGGTACCTACATTATGGAGACCCTATGCACACCACTTAAGTCTTGTTTGGTCATGCCTAGAGAAACTGAATATCACTGCTCTAATCAGTAACGAATATTGGTTGCCATGGAGAAATTGAATTTATCTATAAAAGCAATCTATACAGGAATTTATCATTTCTTTAGTCCAAACAAAATTCAACAATTACCCATAAATTAATTACCTTCGAGATCTATCTTTGTGAAGCGAAGAGCATTCTCTTCAATTCTTCTATTCATTCATCATGCTTGCGTAGCGCTTATTCCATCTTTTTATCTCTTTCTTGCATTTCTCTAATTCTTTCTTTCTCTCTCTCTTTCTTCTAATTCTACTAGCTTGCTCCTCAAACAAGCAATCTCCCATTGTTTTGACATTTGACTGTTGGATTTGCCCCCCATTCCTATGATGGAGTCGGTCGCACTCCAAGAGTGCGACATCGACCAAGTTGATCCTCTCCAAAAATCTGACGGTCTCTGGATCGCTCTAGTTGTTTCTCTTGTTGTCTCTTTATTTTCTCCTATAATAATTAATAATACATTTTATTTTGACAAATAAAACATGACTTGTACGTAAAAATAATTATAAAATTTATCAATGTATCTGCGACCACACTATTTGATGGTGTACTATCCTTGTGTGTATAAGCAATTTTGAATATATTGGCGCGGGTAAGTTCTACACCTCCTCTAAAGTCTACAAAATTAAAAAGTAAATATAGATATTAATATGATTTCATATAATAAGATAAAGCAGAAAGTATATAATTATAAAATATACAGAGTACGATTAATCAGAAAATAATATAAATTTACTTACTTCTGATGCAATAATTGAAGTAAAACTTTTCCGCCCAATTCTATGATGCATTGCCTTTTTTCCTCGATTGATTTTATTTATGTGACAGCTCAGATTTCCGCTCCCAAAAATCCGTGTCATTAGGATCATACTCTGGATGATTCCCAGGATAAGTCACAAAGTGTCTGCTCGTATAGCGGAAATCAAGCAGACACTGTCCAACAATGATAGATCGAGTCATCGCATAAGGCTTTGCAAATAGAAAGAAGCAATAAACAAAATATGTATCTATATATATCAAAAGAATATACATTCCCAAAAAGGAATCAAGAAGAACCACTGGTGATGGACATCCATCACCCAAAACAATGGTTCCTGATAATGGTTCTAATAGAATGTGTAGTACTACAATAAAATAACATCTATAGAAAATAAATACAGAAAATGGCCACCAGGCACAAAATAATCCAAAGTTCTATACAAATTCCCAAAAATAGCAGACTCGTATACCCAGACTAAGGATAAAAATCGTCCACCTGAACGTCAGTCTCCTCGTCCTCAGCCTCAGCCTCTAGATCAGGCTGGTAGTCAGGGTCGCTCTCAGTGCCGGGAGCTCTAGCCTCAGAACCTAAAATGTTAATGAAAACAGGGTAAGCTACATCCTAGCTCAATAGAAGAATTCCAACTAAAATGTATTGAATATGCAAGACATGATATCTCAAAGCAGGAAATCAAATCAAAACATGCAAATAGGGCAAAATCCGATCAAATACTGAGCTTTTAAATAAGAACAGATACTATGCGAGTACATAATCAGTGACTTAAATTGTATATGTTTTCTAACTTAAGAAACTCCCATAAATATATAACACGGAGTAAACAGGAATCTACCGATAGGAAATCCCAATCAATCATCGTTCACATGAACAATTTCAGAGTGCAACAATGTTTCATCTATGGAGTGCAATTGTGCCAAGGGATTAACAAAGCAGATGCACGAGTGTGTCAGGCACGGATATACCGTCGAGTCGGTGGGAATCATCTGGTTAAATTATCAAATCACATACACACATAGACCTCACAAATCAGATAGCAGAAATCAGAAGCAGGTTTCAGAAGACAAAATCAGTAAACAGGAATCAGAGATAACAGGAATTTATGAGATGCTAACATGCTTGTTAAAACAGAAATCAGGGTACAGATTTGAGAAAATCACGAAATCATAATAAAAAATAGTTTAGGTTGGTTTTCCCCTACCTCAGGTCAGACCTCTTTCTAAGCAAATCCAAAGCTTTTTAAAGTGTCATGGTCTAATCCTAGACCATAAATACAGTATACTACGTGTCAGGTATGTCAAAAAGTCAACTGACGTGGTGTCTAGTAGCATTAAATTTACAAAAACAAAGCAGGTCAAAAACAGGGGTGATTGATCGATCACCACCTTGATTGATCGATCAATCCTCCTTATTGATCGATCAATATCTGAATTGATCGATCAACACCCTCAATTTACTTCACAAGCAACATATGTAGTTGATCCATCAATAGCCTTTATTGATCGATCAACACCCTTCATTGATCAATCAATGCCATCATTGATCGATCAATAGCACCTTTCTCCTCACACTTTGACAGAGTAAAATTGATCGATCACTAGCTCAGTTGATCAATCAACATGTCTCATTGATCGATCAATGACATCATTGATCGATCAATACCTTAAATTTTTAAATTTCCCTCTTTCTGTTCCCTTTTTGTCACTTATACAAATTGATCGATCAATCTCCTTATTGATCGATCAATACACACAAGTGATTGATCAATAGCATCATTGATCAATCAACCCCAGCCATTGATCGATCACTCTCTCTGTGATCGATCAACACCCTTCGAACCCTGAACTTCCAGAAATTCAAGTCCATTATTCTCCTTTAAGGCTTATATGAATTGATCGATCAATACCCTTATTGATCGATCAACACCTTCCATTGATCGATCAATCTAGTATTGATCGATCAACAATGACAGATCTCTATCATTAATGGAGGTCATTTAGTTTTCTTATTTTGACCTATTTTCATTAATGATTTCTTACAACCATTTATACACACACAAACACACGTATAAGGGGCTCTCATCCGCCCAATTTAAACGCACAGGCTCACCTTTATTTGGGCCCTTTCGAGGTCTCGACAAACGAAATTCGAGAAGGTTTCAGATCCATCTCTCGGAATTTATCGTTGGTATGACTCCGACAAGGAGATTATCGGCTCCAGTTCAGCACGTAGAGGCCTCACACACATTTTAATTATACTTGAGCTCGTCTTATTGAACTCTACATACCCTAACTCAAATTGACGCATGACCTTGGTATCTCTAACCCTATTTCTTCGAAGAACTCACTCAGATCCTAACCTAGCTACCGAATTTAGTTCAAGAATAAGAGGAAGAAGAAGAGAGGAGATCTTTCTAGGTCTCTTCCTTCCCTTATAAGCTACCAAAATGAAATATCTCTGATATTTCACTTCAAACCCTAATTTAGACTCCGGTGTGAAACGCGAAACACGGTCGCTACGACGTAACATGTCGCAACGACGTCCTACCCGATTTGGACCTAAGCGAAAATTCACACGTGAATTCATCTAATCATTGGCTAATATTATTTTTAATAATATAACTCTCAAAATTTTAAATCTGTCTCGATTCCCGTGTCGGGCATGCTTATTGAAACAGTCGGATTCTCGTTCAAATACTTCGGGCTATTACATTATCCCCCCTTAGAAATTTTCGTCCTCGAAAATGTCAGGGAGTACAAAGAACAGGCAAGCATAGTAATCGAAAATGAAAAGACATACAGACAGAATATGAAAAGAATGCAGGATAAATACAGTACACTACCCATAGTCAATAAATAACAAAAAGTACACATATAGAAGAAGTAACAAAACTAGACATATGCATAGTAAGTACCTGTCGAGACGTCAGATGGACCGGTCTCGTCAGGCGTAGGCCGGCTGGGGCGGGGTGGCGGTGTACTGTAGTCGCGAGGATCCATCGTATGCTGACGGGCATGAGCAATCATAGGCGTGGACGTAGTGGCATATAAATGCTGCATGAAGAGCTCGTGCATGCCCTCGTGATAATCCAATCGACGATGCATTTGTCGCTGGAACGCCTCCATGCTTTCCAAACGCTCATGTATGCGTCAGTTACCCTCCACTAGCTCACGAAGCATCGCTGCTACGTCGACTGAGGAAGGAGGAGGGGGATGTGATGTGGTGTGACGGGGTGGTCTATGGGGTGTGGTGGAGCAAGATGGGTAGACACCTCAGGTTGAGGTGGTGGATCGCGTGGTGCCTCCTCCTCTCCAAGCACAGGCTCGGCGGGCGCCGCACCCTCTGCTACGGTAGGCTCGACAGGCTCAGCTGTGCCCTCTTCATCCTCTGGGAGCCGTCTAACCAGGAGGTTGTAGCTCTTGGTCTAATCCCTTAGGTAGAAGACCTTGGTGTTGTTGACCAAGCGCGGCTCATTGGGAGCCAAGCTGAACCCTTCGCTGAGAGCAACATATTGCTCCACCATTTTGGTAAGGAGGCGCACGTAGGGGATCTGTTTCTTGACCCCCGACTTGACCTTCTCAGACATGAGGTCTTTGGCATTGACGATGCCGTCAATGACCAAGTCAGCCATAGAGAACCAACGGCTCTCAAAGGTTAAAAATAGGGCTTGTTGCATAACACCGGTCCGTGAGGACTTGTGCAAGAACGAGTTAAGTGCACACTTGATATAGGTATGAAACATCCACAATTTGTAGGGTAATTGGGCCCGTGGGATGGATTTCCCTTTCCCATCCTGACCTTGGGTCATTTTGGTGACCACATTAGTAAAAGGAACTTCTTTAACATAGGGGCATCCTGTGATGACCCGACTTTTCCAATCCCTCAGGTATAAGAAAGGCCGGTTCGCCAACCTATCGAATAAACAATAAGCCGGACAAACAGGGCACATATCAGAGTAAAGCGTAATAAATATCCATAGCTAAAATAAATACGGAAGCAATTAAAAGTAAAGAACCACCGATGATGGCCGACCATCATCGAAACATGGCTCATAACAGAAATCAACGTCAAATATAAAACTATGGTATCCAACTAAAATGGGCCCACAAATTCAACTCTAACTCTCACCACAAATAAGAAAATCAGTAAGTTCTATACTGGGAAAAACTCCTCAGGAGGAACCTCAAGCTCTTCCTCAGGCACGTAGTCAGGATCAGTCTCACAGCCCTGAATAGCTACGTCAGTACCTGAACCTGTGACGTATAGTCGGAGTGAGCTAACCAACAAAGCTCAGTAGAAGAAAGACATCTACGGCATTTTACTTTAACTAATATGGTTTCAAAACAAATATCGGAATATAGCTTGTCAAACATATAAGCAGATAATAAACTGAATTTAGGTGCAGAAATCATATGTAAGATTTATTTCTAAATGTGTGAAAAACAGTTTCAAGAACAGATGCAGTGTTTCAGTGTCTTAGTTTCTCTAACTTCTATATGCAAAGTTCAGTAATTCATGACTTAATCCTCAACTTAAAATACCTCCCGAGTAAACTATATCTCGAGAGCAGGAATATAGCCGATGGGAACCCCTACCTACCATCGTCGTTCATGAACCCTAATTCAAGCTGCAACAATGCCCTACGTAATGAGGGAAACTTGTGCCAGGAAATTGTTCAGGAATTTTTGAGGGGTCGTTCAGGTCAATCATAAAACAAATGCAGATACTAATATAAATCAGATGCAAGTCTCTTATACATAGTTTAGGTTCTTGATTTCAGATTTTCAGAGCTTAAGCAGATTCAGGTTTCAGGATTCAGGTAGATTTAGATTTTCAGTCATTCATATCAATTTCAGTTTACAGATGTGATTTCAATGGCATATGCAAGTTTAAAGATTTTAATTCAAAATATCCATGCGAATTAAAATAAAATATCAGAAGATGAGATTCTCCTACCAAAACTCGGAGTAATGCGAAGTCAAGCAAAGTCCTATTGATGGCCTCTCGCCCTCAATCTACATCACAAAATACGTTCATGCATTAAAATTAACTCTAATTACTAATAATATATACCTATTTAAGTGTCTCCTCAAAAACAAGTCAAAACAGGCAAGTTGCGCCAATCCTAGAATTTGACGTAACATTCTCATATATTTGTAACCATCAAGACGATTGATTCACGAGTTGGTCAAAACATGAAAGTTGTAGATATTTCTATTAGCTTTTCAACGCAAAATCAATCGTCTCAATCGGAGTTCGCGATAAAAAGTTATGACTAAAATACTAAGGCAATGTCGGAGTTCAGCAATACCTCGCTCGAGCGATGATAATAGCTCGCTCGAGCGATTTGACGTAACATTCTCATATATTTTTGACCATCAAGACGATTGATCCATGAGTTGGTCAAAACATGAAAGTTGTAGATTTTTCTATTAGCTTTCCAACGCAAAAAGAATCGTCTCAATCGGAGTTCAGGATAAAACGTTATGACTAAAATACTAAGGCAATGTCGGAGTTCGGTGATACCTCACTGTATACTGCAAAGCCTCCCCTGCCTGATGGTATAACAAGTACTGGCGCAGTAGTCAATCGTTTCTTGAGTTCCTGAAAACTTTGCTCACACTGCTCTGTCCAATCAAATTTAGTATTCTTCTTTGTAAGTTGTGTAAGAGGACCTGATATCTTGGAGAAGCCCTCCACAAACCTTCTGTAGTATCCTGCCAAACCGAGGAAACTACGAACCTCCGTAACGGTCTTTGGCTGTTCCCAATTCATCACTGACTCAATCTTTGCTGGATCAACTGTAATACCGGTCTCAGAGATAACATGGCCTAGGAAACTGACCTGCTCAAGCCAAAACTCACACTTACTAAGTTTTGCGTATAACTGATGGTCTCTAAGGGTTTGTAAAGCCACTCACAGATGTTGCTCATGTTCTTCTCGCGTCTTTGAATAGATGAGGATGTCATCTATAAAAACTACTACAGACTTGTCCAAATGTGACTTGAATATCCGGTTCATCAAGTCCATAAATGACGCGGGTGCATTTGTCAACCCAAATGGCATGACCAAGAACTCGTAGTGCCCATATCGGGTTCGAGCCTCTTGAATGTCTTCGACTTAACTTTCAACCGATGGTAGCGACCTCAAGTCAATCTTGAGAAGAACCTTGCTCCTTGTAATCGATCGAATGGATCATCAATTCTTGGAAGTGGATAACGGTTCTTAATTGTCAACTTATTTAGTAATCGATGCAACTTATCATTGAACCGTCTTTCTTCTTTACAAATAGAACCGGTGCTCCCCAGGGTGACACACTCGATCTAATAAAGCCCTTATCTAGCAGTTCCTGAAGCTGCTCCTTCAACTCTTTCAATTCTACAAGCGCCATTCGATATGGAGCTTTTGATACTGGTTCAGTACCCGGCGCTAACTCAATTGCAAACTCAATCTCCCTGTCAGGTGGTAATCCCGGTAGATCTTCAGGAAAAACATCTGAATACTCGCAAGTAATCGTAATATCTACAATATTTTTCTTCTCCTCCTTATGATCTTGCAAGTAGGCCAGATAATCACAACACCCGTTCCTCATCATACGATCTGCTCGAATGGCAGAGATAAACGGTATCACACAAGATTTGACTCCGCAAAATCGAAAAGATTTTCTCTTCGGCGGGCGGAATGTTACAATCTTTCGAAGACAATCCACGCTCGCATGGTAAGTAGATAACCAATCCATCCCTAGTATCACGTCGAACCCTTCCATGCTCAAAATGATCAAATCAGCCACTGTCTCGTGGTCTTCGATCATCACAATCACTGATTGACACATGGTATCGGTGCTCACTGAGTTGCCCGTAGGAATTGACACTGCCAAGATGAAATCAAGGGCCTTGGGAATGATTCCCAACTTCTCAGCGAACAATGGAGTAACAAAAGAATGTGTAGACCCAGGGTCTATCAACACTCGCACTTCGGTTTTGCTTACATCGCTCCCCCGATGCATAAAAAGGGTACCTTAGTTTAGACAAGCGTTTCAATTAAAAGTTTCTAAGCATGTGTGTTCATCCATAACTTATTAACAAAATTTATTAAATATCAAGCAATTATATATAACACATAAAATAAGAAGACATCTCAACTTTTAATAATACCTTGGATCACGTCGTTCGATGTTTCGGCTTCTTGAGCCATCACGGCATAAGCTCGACCTTGAACAGTAGGTCGGGTCGATCTTTGAGTAGAAGCCGAACTAGTTCTTCCCTTGTCCTCCTGAGGACAATCCTTAACCATGTGTCCGATTGCGGCAGACCGAAAACAGGCTCCAGTGTTCCTCGTACAATCCTCGGTCATGTGAGGTTTCCCGCAGCTTAGGCACATAGTGACCAAACAAAAGATGGTGCAGAGGATCCCTGTGCATCAAGCTCCACTAGCATTAGAACCCTGGTCGACGGATTGCACTGGTGATGATCCGCCAATCTCTGATAAGGGGTCGGTCCAGAAGAAAATGTTGGTCTAGAAAATGCAGGTTGAGTAAGGTTCACTGGCGGCTTTGTAAACTTGGCCCTCTTATTTTCATAAGTACCTGACTGCCCTTGTACAACCCTGTCCTTGTTCGGCTGACTGCTTCTCAAAAACCGCTTTTGAATTTCTTCCTCTGCTATGAGGGCCTTTGACAGTACTCCTCCATATGTTTCCATTTCCCACATAGCCACGCTCTCCTGTATACTCGGCCTAAGACCCAGCTGAAATTTTATGGCCTTCATCATATCGGTGGCCACATGTTGAGGTGCAAACCTTGAAAGTCGCGTGAACTCATCTCCATACTCACGCACTGACATTATCCCCTGCTTCAGCTTGATGAACTAAACTTCCATCTGATGCCTAACGATCTTGGGAAAGTACTGATCGTTGAACGCCTCGATAAACTCAGCCCATGTCCAAGGAGTATTGGGAAACTCCTGCTCCCGGTGTCTAGCCACGGACTTCCACCATGGTCCAGCCTGTCCATCCAGTTTGAAGGTTGCCCATCTAACCTTCAAGCACCTCAAGATCTTTTCCATCTCATCCAACCAACCTTCTTCCATCGGGTCGATGCTGTAAAAAATTTGGAGGTCTCATCCTCCTAATTCGCAAATCCAGGATGATTGTTGTTGTTGTCCAGAAATCAGCTACGCTTGTCGATTGGCGATTGCATGGAGCCATAGATGCGATCTGGCTTGAGCAATGTTGGTGGCGGACTTTCCAACACTTGTTCCATTCTTTCACCACGACCTCTATCAACTCCGGCCCTATAGGACTGCATTAGAACCGGATGCGAAGGCAACTCCCCTTGATGTACCGACACCTTCAGGAATGTCCTCTAAAGGCACCGTCCTACCTCTGCCTCTGCCTCTAAATCTTGGGGCCACACTGATCTGTCATTGTGAACACCACAACATCAGTCAACATTGATTGTAAAGACAATCACAAGCAGTACTAGTGATTCTGGACCTAACGACATGACTCTGAAGCGAACTGTACCGGGTCACAGTTGGTTCAACTGTGACGACCCGACTTTTCCAATCCCTCAGGTATAGGAAAGGCCGGTTCGCCAACCTATCAAATAAACGATAAGCCGGACAAACAGGGCACATATCAGAGTAAAGCGTAATAAATATCCATAGCTAAAATAAATGCGGAAGCAATTAAAAGTAAAGAACCACCGATGATGGCCGACCATCATCGAAACATGGCTCATAACAGAAATCAACGTCAAATATAAAACTATGGTATCCAACTAAAATGGGCCCACAAATTCAACTCTAACTCTCACCACAAATAAGAAAATCAGTAAGTTCTATACTGGGAAAAACTCCTCAGGAGGAACCTCAAGCTCTTCCTCAGGCACGAGTCGATCCTCTTACCGAATAGCTACGCCAAACTAACTCGTGACGATAGTCGAGTGAGCTAACCAACAAAGCTCAGTAGAAGAAAGACATCTACGGCATTTTACTTTAACTAATATGGTTTCAAAACAAATATCGGAATATAGCTTGTCAAACATATAAGCGATAATAAATCAATTTAGGTGCGTAAATCATATGTAAGATTTATTTCTAAATGTGTGAAAAAGCAGTTTCAAGAACGATGATGGTGTTTCAAAGGTGTCTTAGTTTCTCTAACTTCTATATGCAAAGTTCGAATTCATGACTTAATCCTCAACTTAAAATACCTCCCGAGTAAACTATATCTCGAGAGGAATATAGCGATGGGAACCCCTACCTACCATCGCTGCTCATGAACCCTTTTTCAGATGCAACAAGCCCTACGTAATGAGGGAAACTTGTGCCGAAATTGTTCAGAATTTTGAGGGTCGTTCAGTCAATCATAAAACAAATGCAGATACTAATATAAATCGATGCAAGTCTCTTATACATAGTTCGGTGTTCTTGATTTGATTTTGAGCTTAAGCGATTAGGGTTTCAGGATTCAGGTAGATTTAGATTTTCAGTCATTCATATCAATTTCAGTTTACAGATGTGATTTCAATGGCATATGCAAGTTTAAAGATTTTAATTCAAAATATCCATGCGAATTAAAATAAAATACTGTAAAGATGAGATTCTCCTACCAAAACTCGGAGTAATGCGAAGTCAAGCAAAGTCCTATTGATGGCCTCTCGCCTTCAATCTACATCACAAAATACGTTCATGCATTAAAATTAACTCTAATTACTAATAATATATACCTATTTAAGTGTCTCCTCAAAAACAAGTCAAAACAGGCAAGTTGCGCCAATCCTAGAATTTGATGTAACATTCTCATATATTTTTTACCATCAAGACGATTGATTCACGAGTTGGTCAAAACATGAAAGTTGTAGATATTTCTATTAGCTTTCCAACGCAAAATGAATCGTCTCAATCAGAGTTTGTGATAAAAAGTTATAACTAAACTACTAAGTCAATGTCGGAGTTCGGCAATACCTCGCTCGAGCGATGATAATAGCTCGCTCGAGCGATTTGATGTAACATTTTCATATATATTTGACCATCAAGACGATTGATCCATTAGTTGGTCAAAACATGAAAGTTGTAGAATTTTCTATTAGCTTTCCAACGCAAAAAGAATCGTCTCAATCGGAGTTCGGGATAAAAGGTTATGACTAAAATACTAAGGCAATGTCGGAGTTCGGTGATACCTCGCTCGAGCGATGATAAAAACCGACGGGTTTCCTCAACGATTCGCGCCGCGATCGATCCCACGAGTTCACAGAGACAACTCCAACACGCCCCCAATGATCTCAACCTCTCCCAATAGCCAACTACGAATCCAAGGTTGATTCAAGTTCTTTCTAAGGTTTAAGTGTTTTCAACAAAGAGGGTTCTAGAGAATGAGGTTTTCTAAACCGATCTCTTACGATGATTGAAGAAGAGAGAAGGAGTTTCACACGGTTGGGTAACTATCCTCTCTTAACAAAACCTAGTATAATACGGGAATGCAATTCCTTCTTATAATAGGATTGCTCACAAAGTAAAACACACACACACATCTTATGTATTATACACTTCTAATTTTAAAACTCAAGTCCGGTGTTGAGCGGCTACACCGAGGTCGGTGCACAACTTTCGCACGAGGGTCCAAATGGGCTCTAAATTAAAATCTGTCCGCACAATCACATCTAGATAAAAATCCAAAATAAATGGTGACGTCGGTTGCCGAGCCGAATACACACACAGGGTCAGTCTAACTCGGGTTCAAAATACGAGTCTTTACACATCCAGTCCACAAGTCTCAATGTAAACGGACGTGCACTGAAGGGCAGCCGCTACATGGAACTGGTTGAATTTATACTCGCACCTGTCAATGGAAGTGACGAGTCAGTGTTGACTATCACCCCAACGAAGGTTCTGGAAGAAGAGCCTCACAATCCGGGGACAGTAATGATCGTGGAATGGCTCTAACTAAGGCTTCAACCCTAGCCGTTGGATGTAACCTTTGGCCCAAATCATTTAGGGCCGAACCTCGTAAAGAGAGGAGGTGAACACGTACTCGGGAAGAAAGGTTTTGGAGGTCCACCATGGATTGGGGACTTCAGGTTCTATTTAGGTCGGGACGGGGATTTGGACTGGTTGAACCACGTCCAAAACAGATGCCACAGGTGGCACAGAGGTCTGGGGAACCGAATCAGTGGGCGGTACGGGTGTACAAGCCCGTGAAGTGGGTACCTTAAGCGAAGCGTTCTTCGTTCGCAGTCCCATGGTCAAAATTTGCAAAAGGAACAACAAAAAGAATAAAAAAGAAGCGAAAGGATGATGTTACCGAGTGAATGGAGTGAAATCCACTCGAATCATGCAGAAGGAGTCGAATGGCCGGAAAACCCGTCGAAAGGAAGGTTGAATGTTTGTTGAGAACTAGAAAATACCATTTTCCAGCCCTTAACCTGAGTCTTGATAGACCTTTGAGAGTACTAAATAAGTGTTTTTAGCGTTTGTTCTACAGCAAACAATGAAGGCAGGCTTGACCCTAAAAGCAGCTTAAAAGTGCCAAAAAGATGATGACTCATGCTAATCTAGGGAAAGAAGGAGAAGGAACAACCTCACTGGCTGTCAAAATGCCTAAACTAAAGAGGACAAAGGCCTGGTTTCAACCTGGAAAGAGGTTTGGAGCTATTCGAACAGAAGAATGCAGAACAGAATGCTTTTCGAAAAGAACCTGAACTTTTCAAAAAGAACCTGAACTTTGCGAAAAGAACTAAAAGCTCTAGGCTTAGTTTTCGAAGAGCACCTGAACTCTTCGAAAGGATTCTTGACCTATTCGAAAAGAAGAAAACTCCTTGCGAACAGCACCAGAACTGTGCGAAAAGAGCTTCAGAAGTCACAGTACTTTGCGAAAAGTTCTCCAAAGTATGCGAAATGATATCCTGAAGATTCCCAGCATCTGTAAGGGCAATTCAGTAATCTCTGCACGCGCCCCAATGCATTAAAAAACCTAGGGACATTCTGAAAGATTCTGAGTACGAACCAAAGGCATATTCCACCCCATGTGAACATCCAAAGATGAAATTACTTGGCGGGAACTTCTAGAGGCTCAAACAGATTTTGAATTACATAACAGAATTGATGCTTCTGTCACCTGATTGGCTGAACTAGATCAAGCAGTTCTGATTGGCCAAAATAGATCTGGATCCTTGTGCTCGACTCCTATTGGTTGATACAGATCTAACCAATTCTGATTGGTTGATACACATCTGAGCTAGACTTGGGGAAAACTATAAATAGACAAACTATTTGCCCAATTTGGGTATCCAGATTTTGAGTTTCATTTCTATTACCCCATTTCCATTTCAGATAGCTTGTCTGAAACTTCTGTAATAGCCTAGCTTTTATTTGTAATTGAGAACTATGAGATATTTTTGTAATTCATGTGAGAATTGTATTCAAAACTATAAATTTGAGAGTTGTTTAAGCTGTGCTCTGTAATTGTAATGGTGAATTTGAAAAGGTTGCTGTGAACAGTACGTTCTCAATCGGATTCGTGTTAAGGGTTCCCTGTGATCTCCTTATTCATTAGATTCCTTTAGATTTACTGTTTTTAAAGCAATTTCCCTTAATTCATTGTCCCTGTGAGAATCTGCATTTGTAACCTGATTTCTCACAGCATTTGTAGTGGTATTTTTTGTTCTTAATCAAGGATTCGGATTGAAGACTATTGGATGATCTGTGTCCATTACCATAGCCATAAGTTCAACTCAATTCCAATCCTTGAGTAGGATTACTTTCTCTTGCATCTGTGCTGGTAGCCAGATGAAGAATTGGATAATATCTCATGTGTTTTACATTCATTCTCATTCTGCAATCAAGTACTAAGTCGAAGTTAGATATTATTTCTCCATTCTTATTGATTTACATCAAATCTCCCCGACTCGGATCTGGATCATTTAGTTTAATTTTTACTTTTCTCATTTAGTTATTGTGACAAATTCAACCTCCCATCTTATGTGCTTTGTAGATAGGATCAGAGGTCAGATCTGGTAGCTCAAATATGGAGGTTTATCTTACATTTTAAATCAATTCCCTGTGGACGATCTTGTACTAACTTACATTTAAAACTTGCTACAATTGACCCTGATCTTGCAGGCTAATTAACTTCTCTCTGTGCTGATATTTCTTTATTCTTTTTAGTTTTCCAAATTCAGTATAATTCATCATTTACAAATCTGTTTTCAAAAAACAAATAAATTATGCACACTTAGAATAAAGCAACAAGTTTTTGGCGCCGTTGCCGGGGAATTTATTTTAAAATTGGTAGACCTAAGTTTTTATTTTTTTTATTATTATTACATCAGTGCTAACTGTTCTATTGTTTAAATCAATGCAGTTATTCTTATACATTTGAGCGTGGAATCTACTTTGAAAGGAATACTGAAGGTTTGCTTTGCATAATTTTATTCTCTGTTTCTGTGTTGTATGTTTGGTAGGGGGACTCTCAATCCTGAGATTTTCCCTCTGAATTTAGAAGTTGAAAGGCTACTAAGAACCAGACAAACATCACAGAATTTTACTGAGACTGCTACTATGGGTGAGCAACCTAGACTTTTGAGGGATTACTTTGCACCTGGTGCATATAATTCCCCATTTTGAATCCAATTTCCTATTGTTGAAGGAAATTATGAGATCAAATCATCAACTATCCAGATGCTGCCTTCCTTCCATGATTTGAGTAAGGAAGATCCATACAAGCATGTGGATGAATTTTTGTCTCTTTGTACAACATTCAACATAGCTGGACTGGGTTCAGAGGCAACCAAGCTTAGGCTCTTTCCTTTTTCATTAAAGGACAAAGCTAGAGCATGACTGTCCATGTTGCCACCAAACAACATTACTTCTTGGAATGATTTGCAATGTCAATTTTTAGCCAAATACTTCCCTATGTCTAAGACCAGCCAGTTGAGACAAAATATTGTTTCCTTCTCACAACACTCAACTGAAACTTTTCATGAAGCATGGGAAAGGTTTAAATAACTTTTAAGGCAATGTCCTCATCATCAAATTCCCCGATGGCAGCTTGTTCAAAGTTTCTATCAGGGAATTGATCAAAAGGGCAAGAATATGGTAGATGCTTCCTGTGGAGGCACCTATTTGAAGTGATTGGTGAAAATTCAACTCAACAGGAATCTTTATCAAGAGACATTGAGAATCCTGCTCGGTTGAACAATCAGCAGACCACCAAGGGAAAGATTTATGAGGTGAATGAGTTGGAAAGGAAAATGGATAATTTGACCACTAAGTTTGATAGATTGATGGACTCACTTAAAAATCCAATGGTTGCAAGAGTAGAGGAGGCATGTCTGATATGCCAGTCCCCTACTCATTCACATGATCAATGTCCAGCTGTACCACAGTTCCCAGATCTAGTGGTGGAGTACGCTCATGTTGCCCAATCGTTTGGACAGATGCAATCAAATGAATATGCATGGAGAGGGCATCCCAATTTAAGGTGGAGCCAGGGCAATTATCAATCATAACAGCAGCAGCAACCAAATAACCAAATACCTTTCAAAACTGCTTAGCCTTACCAGCAGAATTTTTATACCAAGCCAAATTTTCAGCAGCCCATTCCACAACAGATGGCACAACACATGCGACAATCGCTCGATTCAAACCCCTTCCAGATCCCCTTCTTTTGAAGACCAAGTTCTAACTTCACTCCAGAATTTAGGGTCTTTAACTCAAACTGTAAACTTTCACAGTCAGAGCATAAAGAAGATTGAAGAAACATTAGGTCAACTTTCAAATACTTTGGCTAAAAGAGAGGAAGGCAGGTTACCCAGCCAACCCTTAAACAATCCCAAAGGACAGTTCATGGTTGGAGATGCTTCTGTTTCACATGAAGAAGTAAAAGCTATCACTACTTTGAGAAGTGGAAGAGTTGTAAATGACAATGTGAATCCTGAAAAAGAAGAAGAAAAAATTGAGGAAACTGCTAGAGATATGCAGCAGGAGCAGCATGATATTAGCATTGGGGGTACTGATGTACCTCAGAAAAATTAAAAAAATGAAAAAACAAAAAATCAAAAACATTCTGGTGATGATTCTAAAGCTATAAATGAAGGATTAGTTCCTCCTTTACCATTTCCTCATGCCATGAAATCTGCATCCCCTTTTGATAAAGGGAACACAAAAATAGATGAAATGATGGAGACTTTCAAGCAAGTCAAGATAAATCTACCTTTACTTGATGCAATCAAACAAGTCCCAGCATATGCAAAATTTTTTAAAGATATTTGCACTCACAAAAGACAATCTAGGATACAGTTATCCAGGAAGGTCTTTGCTGTGGAAAGAGTTAAACAGGTTTTGTCCATTACCTCACCTCCTAAACTTCAAGATCCTGGAATCCCCACAATCCCTTGCATTATTGGGGAACATACCATTGAAAAAGGTTTATTAGATTTGAGTGCTAGTGTCAACTTGCTTTCATATTTTGTATATGAGAAATTAGGTTTGAGAGAGTTAAAACCCACTCATGTGGTGTTACAACTAGCAGACAGATCTGAAAGAAAGCCAGTTTGGATGATTGAGGATGTATTGGTAGGGGTAGATAAGTTTTTCTACCCTGCTGATTTTTTGGTATTGGACATGAAACCTACAAAAAGCAGAACTTCCATCCCTGTCATTTTGGGGAGACCATTTCTGGCTACAGCCAATGCATGCATTCAATGCAGATCTAGTATTATGGAAGTGTCTTTTGAAAATATGAAGGTAAAGTTAAATGTCTACAATGCAGTTACATAGCCTCAATTCAGTTCTAAGGAATGCTTTCTTGTTGATTTGTTGGATGAACTGGTAGAAGAAACTTTACCATAGTTTTGCAGTGTGAAGATTTAACCACAGATTTTAAAGATGCTTGGAGAAATGCTGTGAAAGAAACAGTTTGTACCTCAAAGTCTTAGGAAGTGAATGCTGTGCAAGGAACTCATGATCAATCAGCAAGGTGTTTTTCATGGAAACCTGTTGTTCTTCCCCTTCCACAAACAACCAAGGTACCTTTGTTACCTTCTTTTCTCAGCCCACCTGAAGTAGAGCTGAAACAGTTGCTAGAAAATTTGAAATATGTGTTTTTAGGAGACCATAAAATATTGCCTGTGATTATTTCTTCTTCCCTCACTGAGGAGCAGGAGGAAGAGTTATTGATTGTATTGAAACAACATAAGAGGGCAATTGGCTGGACTATTGCTGATTTGGGAGGAATCAGTCCAGTCGTTTACATGCATAAAATTCACTTGGAAGAAGATGCAAAGCCTTCTAGAGAAATGCAAAGGAGGCTGAACCCTCATATGCAAGAAGTGGTCATGAAGGAGGTTGTTAAGTTGTTAGATGCTGGGGTCATTTACCCCATTTCAAATTCAGCTTGGGTGGCACCTACACAGGTGGTACCTAAGAAATCTGGGATCACTGTTGTAACCTCAGATTCTGGTGAGCTTATTTCAATCAGACAAACAACTGGTTGAATGGTCTCTATTGATTACAGAAAGCTAAACACAATGACCAGAAAGGACCATTTCCCTCTTCCATTCATTGATCAGATTTTAGATAAGTTAGCAGGAAAAACTTATTACTGTTTTCTGGATGATTACTCTGGTTACAACCAGATTCCTGTGTATCCATAAGATCAGGAAAAGACCCATTCACTTGCCCCTTTGGCACTTTTGCCTATAGGAGGATGCCTTTTGGTCTTTGTAATGCTCCTGCTACCTTTCAAAGATGTATGTATTCCATTTTCTCTTATATGATTGACCAATTTATGAAAAATTTTATGGATGACTTTTCAATATATGGAGACAATTTTGCCCAGTGTTTACATCATCTCAGCTTGGTGTTACAGAGATGTGAAGAAACCAATTTAGTTTTGAGCTGGGAGAAGAGCCATTTCATGGTCACCCAAGGCATTGTCCTTGGCCATGTTGTCTCCCACAAGGGCATTGAGGTGGACAGGGCAAAAATTAATTTAATTGCACATTTGCCTCCTCCCAAAACTGTTAAACAAATTAGAAGTTTTCTGGGACATGCTGGATTTTACAGGAGGTTCATTAAGGACTTCAATAAAATGTCCAAGCCTCTTTGCCATTTATTGTGCCAAGATGTTCCTTTTGTTTTCAATAATGAATGCCTGAAGGCATTTGAATTCTTAAAAAATTATTTGATTTCAGCTCCAATACTACAGTCTCCAGATTATTCACTGCCTTTTAAGCTTATGTGTCATTATGCTTTGGGAGCTGTTCTTAGGCAAAGAAAGGATAAGTTGCATCATGTCATAGCTTATGCCAGTAGATCAATGATTGATGCACAACTCAATTACACAACAACTGAGAAGGAGCTGTTGGCAATTGTTTTTGCTTTGGAGAAATTCAGGTCATATGTTTTGGGTTCACAAATTGTGGTGTTCACTGCCCACTCACCCTGAAATTCCTTCTGTCTAAGAAGGATACCAAACCAAGATTAATCAGGTGGATCCTCCTATTACAAGAGTTTGATTTGCAGATTAAAGATAAAAAGGGTGTGGAGAATGTGGTGGCTAACCACCTGTCTAGAATTCTAACTGCTGAGATTGATAGGCTGCCTATCAATGAATCTTTCCCTAATGAGCAACTTTTTGCTATCAGTGTACACACTCCTTGGTTTGCAAATATAGTCAACTTTTTGGCTACTGGAAGAACCCCTCAACACTGGAATAAAATGGATAAAGATCTTTTCTTCTCAAAGATTAAACATTTTATTTGGGAGGATCCTTATCTGTTCAAGATTTGTGCAGACTAAATAATTAGAAGATGTGTCCCTGAAGAAGACTTTCATAGCATACTTTCCATGTGTCATGAACAGGCCTGTGGAGGTCATTTTAGTGGAAACAAAACTGCTGCAAAGGTTTTTGCAGTGTGGATTTTATTGGCCTACACTTTTTAAAGATGCACTGCAGCACTGTAAGTCTTGTCAGAATTGCCAGAGATTGAGCAGCATTTTCAAGCGAAACGCAATGCCTTTACAGCCCATTTTGGTAGTTGAATTGTTTGATATTTGGGGGATAGATTTCATGGGACCCTTTCCTCCTTCAAATGGTTTTAATTTCATCTTAGTAGCTGTGGATTATGTATCCAAATGGGTTGAAGCCACAGCCACTAAAATCAATGACCATAGAGTTGTCCTGAAATTTTTAAGGGATAACATTTTTTCCAAGTTTGGTTCCCCCAGAGCTATTATCAATGATGGGGGGAGCCATTTTTGTAATAAGCATTTTGAAGCTTTATTGAAAAAGTACTCTGTGACTCATAGAGTAGCTACTCCATATCATCCACAGACCAGTGGACAAGTGGAGATTTCCAATAGAGAAATCAAACATATACTGGAAAAGACTGTGAAGAAGGACAGAAAGGATTGGTCCTTTAAGCTGAATGATGCATTGTGGGCATATAGGATAGCCTATAAAATCCCAATTGGCATGTCCCCATTCAGATTGGTCTATGGCAAAGCATGCCATTTACCAGTGGAGTTAGAATATAAGGCCTTTTGGGCTATTAAAACCTTGAACATGGATCTTACTACGGCTGGTAATCACGAAACCGCTTTCGAGTTAGAGGAGCTGAGAATGGATGCATACACCAATGCAAGATCTTACAAAGAAAAAGTTAAGGCTTTCTATGACAAAAATCTGCTGAGAAAAGAGTTCATAGCTGGCTCTAAGGTATGGCTATTCAACTCAAAACTTAAGTTTTTTTCTGGAAAGCTGAGATCCAGGTAGGAAGCGCCATATACTATCATTCAAGCATCTCCTTCTGGCGCTGTTGAAATTATGGACCCAAGTGATGGGAGAACCTTGAAAGTAAATGGTCAGAGGCTCAAACCATGCATTGAAAATACCCTGGTGCCTGTGCTGACCATCTATCATCAAGAGCCTCCACAAATCTGATGATAAGCAACTGTATCATATGTATTTTATTTGTATTTGTTTTGTAGTTTTTGCATAGTTTTTATGTCTCTCTGTTTTTAGTCATGTTTTACACTCAATTCGAGAAGTTTACAATATGTGAAAAATTAATTCGCAAAGAAAAAAAATTCAATTCGAAAAGTTTAATTTTCTTTTCGAAAAGGATCTGGACCTGTAACTAACTGCTCGAAAAGAATGATTAGCTTTTCGAATAGTTGGTTCTAAAGCCTTTTGCTTTTCGAAAAGTTGTTTCTGAAGCCTTTTGCTTTTCGAATGGTACTGATGCCATTCTCCTTTGTAAAAAGGACTGTTTTGAACTTTTCGAAAACTTCAAAGATGCTTTGCGAAAATCTTTTTGAGCATATTTAAACCCTTGCGAAGCAAGGGTTTCATATTCGAAAGCCTTCCCAGAGTGTCCTGTTTCACAGAAAACCCATTTTCCTTCCATCCCTGCGTGCTTTTAGAGTTCAGATCCAATTTCCTTCATATTTGTTCCACTGATTAAGCTTGAAGAGAGGGACCCTTTGCTTCTGATGCTGGTAGATTTAATCAAGCGATCAAAGATTTCAAGCAAAACCCTAGACTTCGGTATTTTTCTTTGCATATCCTCTGTTTGAGTTTTGCAAAGTTCATTTCTATGTCAGCATACATTGTGTGAGATTCAAACAAAGTTTTAAAATGGGGAAAGCTAAAAAATCGCTGGCTGTAATGTTCCCTAAGTCTTCTCCTAAGAAAATTAGCAAACCCTCCACAAAAGGAAAAGCCAAAACCTCAGCCAAGAGGAAACTGTCGATGGATAAAGCTGATAAAATTGAGAAAGGGAAGAAGGTTAGACATGAGGAGCCCATCCCAGCTGACCCTAGTCTTGAGCCTGAGCTTCCTCCTCTTCCTATGCATTTGGTATTGCCAAACCCTTTCATTGAAGCTCAGAAGTTGATCCCAGAGCTTATTGTTGATGAAACCTTTTTCTTGAACAAACCTAAATGTAAGCTATCCTTGAACTACATTAGAGATGCTTCACTAAGCAATATCCTAAGCCCTCTTCCAGAGAAAATATATCCACGAATGGTGAGATTATGGTACCAAAACATGGTAAAAGTGACGGAGAAGGATGCTAATGTCCCTACTCTTGTAATTTTCATTAATGATTGCGATTTAACAGTCACTTATGAAGACATTGGAAATGCCTTGGGAATACCATTTCAACATGATCCGGCTGGTCCTTTGGCTGCACCAGAGATAGCTTCTTTTAGAGAAATGGCTGCACATCTAACCCAAGACATAGTTGGAACTGGGCAATCCATCATGAGAAGAGACTTAGCACCTCAATTTTTGCTAATGGATTCCATTTTGAGGGGATGTTTTTATGTCACTGGGCACAGCCAGGAAAGAAGAACACCCATTTTGGAGGCCCTCTTTCATTTCTCTAAGAGGCAATTCTTTAATGCCCCTATGCTAATTTTTGAAGCCATGGCTGACATCAGTGTCAAGATGAAGAAAGAGCATAAAATAGCTGGAATACCATTTGGTAGGCTAATCACAGCCCTACTAAGAGCCAAATTTGACATTGATGAGCAAGAACTATTTGAGATTGTCTCTCCTCACGCTTTTGGGAAGAGGGCTTGGACTACAAGCCAAACCATGTTGAATAGAATGAGGGAAGAGGTTGAGCCAGCCCAAGAACCTGCTATACCTGCACCAGCCCCTGCAGCTGCCATTGAACCTGCTTTACCAGACCCTGAGGTGACCAGCTCTTTAGCTGCACCTATTTCACTTGTAGCTGACATTGAACAAGCTGTCATTACTAAGGTGACCAGCTCTTCAGCTGCACCCATTGTTGAAGAGGCCATCATCTTACCCACTTCACCTAGCACAGCTCCTATTCCTTCACCCATTCCAGCAGTTCCATCACTCATAACCACCATAATCCCAATTGCAGACTCTCCCTCTACACCAAACACTCCAGCCATACTTACACCACCAAATTCACCTAACAATGTCCAAGATATGGCCACAGATTTTGTTGAACACTCTCCTAGCACTCCCCTTCTCCAAAGCTTCTCAGGTTCACCTGCTCATTCAACTCATACACCTGAAATCACTCATACCCCTGAACCTGAGATATTCACAAAAGAGGCCTATTCATCATTGATGGGATCTATCTTGGACAATATTGGGCTTGAATCTGTACCCATACCTGATCCTCCTCATTTCACCCATTTGGCTACTTCCCCCTTTACAGCCATTTCACCCATTGCCCCTCAACCATCTACATCAATTTTACCAGCCCCTACTTTGCATACCACACCCACAACTGACACAATTAGCCAAATCTGTACCTTTCTCCAATCCATCCAAGCCCAACTACAAATCAACACAGACAATCAGTCTGTGACAAATTCCCTTCTCCAAACCTTAGCCTCCACATCCCAAACAACCACTTTAGCCACTATACCTTCTGTTTCTGACCAAGCAACCCAAACAGATCCGGAGGTAATAGTTTTAGATCCACCCATCCTCACTGTGTCTGACCATGCTACCCTGAGGTAGTGCTTGTAGATTCATCTTCCCCTTCCCCCACTGCTGGAATACATATGGTCCCCTACCACTCTATTCCCATCCCACGTTTTGCCACTCTTAAAAGGGCTATGGAAGATAACCCTTACATCTTTCGCGATGTCCTTAAGGGTATTGCCGATTTCCACACTTACATCAAAACCCCTTATGAAGACCAGATTCGGAAACTGGAGCTGTTTATGAAATTTGAGAGAGAGAAGATGCAGGACCTGTTGGGCCAAACCTTTTAGATGGTTAGGAGTGAACAACACAAGGTTACCATGTTGCAAGCACAGCTTGAACAAGAAAAATTGAGGGCTACTAGACTTGAAAAATATATTGGCCTCACCAAAAAGATCAAATCTGAGGAATACACCGAGCTGCAAGCCACAATCTAGGAGAAGGCTAAATCGAGTTCAGACTCCAATACTTACTCAAGTTCAGACTCTAACAGTGATTCCAGTTCTGAACCCATTGAACCAACTTATGATACAGATTTTGACCCCAGTTATTAGAATACATTGTACATGTTTGTTTTGTTGGGTCTATAGTATGTAATTCCTGTTTTCTGTTAACTTTTGTTAATTTGTAATTACTGTGCATTTCTTTTCTTTATTCTCTGTCAATATGATTTTTGTTTTTTGTTCTTTTCTTTGCTTATGCACTCCTAGACCAGTGAGGACACTGCTCATCATAGGTTTGGGAGCGTGGCAGAATTGCCAATAGTTTAGTTAACATCAGTGCAGCTTAAGATCAACAGAATTTTTGAAGATGAAGTAATTTCACACCTGTTGTTTTGAAAAATGAGGAAGTTAAAACTTTTTAAAATTAATTTCATAGTGTAATTCTAATACTTTCATGAAGTGAATGTCAGAAAATTTCTAAAAGAAGATTGATGTTTAGTAAACCTAAAAAGAGAAAAAACAGTGATGATATACCTCAGGATTTTGATAGAAAACCACACCCAGTGAGATTTGGGCCTGAAATGTATTCTTTGGAGGTATGAATTGGCAATTTTTTCTGCTCTAGAAACTGTTTGAACCGGCTTACTATCACTAGAAGTTACACATATCCAAATTGAAATAATTTGATAGCAATCATGATATTAAAGACATGATGTAAGGCCTCCTTCTGGACAGTTTGAACTTCAAAAAGCCCCACCTTTTGAAACTTCCCTTGATACACACCATTTGAGTTTTATAAATCTAAGATTTCTTTGAAACCTCATCAACCTCATTTAGCCTAATCCTCACTCTAAAAATTCAGAAGGTAAAGGAAAGGAAAAGGTGAAAGAGAGAGTTGGGTAGCAGGTTTGGTAAGAAAAGAAAATAGTTAAAGGCAATGATGTATCAGCAGAAGAAGTGTGGCATTCCAGTCAATGTCATTTTGGAAAAAAAAAAAAAAAAAAAGAGAAGTCATTTCATTGGAAGTTTGAAAAAGAAAGAGAAAAAGATGGCCACTTTGGGTCTGAAAATTTAAAGAAGAAGATGAAATTGTGCTGAAATAAAGAAGGTGTCCATACCACCGCCTTACCTTGACTGACTTCCCAATTTTAAACTCTATTCCACCCCTTTATTCTTGATAAATTTCACCCATAAGCCACATTACAACCCAAGTTAAAGTCCTTACTGATCAAAGATGGATTGAGCTGTCACATGGAGATAAGGATTTGTGTAATCTATGGTGAAAAGAGCAGTGAATTCAGAACTGAAAAGCAATACCTATGCTCCTGCTTACAGGCCTATTTGAGGGTTGTAACTGCTCTTGAGCTGTGTGAAATAGTACAACCCTCTTACTTACATGGTGAGTGAAAATCCTGGAGAGAGTTGGGTTTGAAATCAACTTATTGGGGTAACATCAAAACTGAATTTTCAAAGAGAAGGCAAGCTTTTCATTAATTTGTCTTGTAAAAAAACTTTTTGACACAAACTGAGTGAATGGTGAAAGGAATTACAGCAGAATTTTAGTTTTAAATTGATATTTTCTTGATATTCCTCTCACAGCCTGACTGATGCAGGTGTGAATAATCTGACTGGATGAAAGTCTGCTTTAACAGAACTGCATTAATATTAACTGATTTATTGGAGAAGTTTGTGGGTACATTCACTGAAAACCCTCAAGAGATTTCACTCCTCCACTAGGGATCACCTAGGGGTTTAAAAGGCTTGTTGCATATGCTACATGCAACTGTGCTCCATACAAAAATGGCTTTTTCATTCTGTTTTTAAATTTTGTCTTTGCTCAGGGACTAGCAAAGCTTAGGTTTGGGGGTGTGTTGAGAACTAGAAAATACCATTTTCCAGCCCTTAACCTGAGTCTTGATGGACCTTTGAGAGTACTAAATAAGTGTTTTTAGCGTTTGTTCTACAACTAACAATGAAGGCAGGCTTGACCCTGAAAGCAGCTTAAAGTGCCAAAAAGATGATGACTCATGCTAATCTAGGGAAAGAAGGAGAAGGAACAACCTCACTAGCTGTCAAAATGCCTAAACTAAAGAGGACAAAGGCCTGGTTTCAACCTGGAAAGAGGTTTGGAGCTATTCGAACAGAAGAATGCAGAACAGAATGCTTTTCAAAAAGAACCTGAACTTTTCGAAAAGAACCTGAACTTTGCGAAAAGAACTAAAAGCTCCAGGCTTAGTTTTCAAAGAGCACCTGAACTCTTCGAAAGGATTCCTGACCTATTTGAAAAGAAGAAAACTCCTTGCGAACAACATCAGAACTGTGCGAAAAGAGCTTCAGAAGTCACAGTACTTTGCGAAAAGTTCTCCAAACTATGCGAAATGATATCCTGAAGATTCCCAGCATCTGCAAGGGTAATTCAGTAATCTCTGCACGCGCCCCAATGCATTTAAAAACCCAGGGACATTCTGAAAGATTCTGAGCACGAACCAAAGGCATATTCCACCCCATGTGAACACCCAAAGATGAAATTACTTTGCAGGAACTTCTAGAAGCTCAAACAGATTTTTGAATTACATAACAGAATTGATGCTTCTGTCACCTGATTGGCTGAACCAGATCAAGCAGTTCTGATTAGCCAAAACAGATCTGGATCCTTGTGCTCGACTTTTATTGGTTGATACAGATCTAACCAATTCTGATTGGTTGATATACATCTGAGCTAGACTTGGGGAAAACTATAAATAGACGAAGTATTTGCCCAATTTGGGTATCCAGATTTTGAGTTTCATTTCTATTGCCCCATTCCATTTCAGATAGCTTGTCTGAAACTTCTGTAATAGCCTAGCTTTTATTTGTAATTGAGAACTGTGAGATATTTCTATAATTCATGTGAGAATTGTATTCAAGACTACAAATTTGAGAGTTGTTTAAGCTGTGCTCTGTAATTGTACTGGTGAATTTGAAAAGGTTGCTGTGAATAATACGTTCTCAATCGGATTCATGTTAAGGGTTCCCTGTGATCTCCTTATTCATTAGATTCCTTTAGATTTACTGTTTTTAAAGTAATTTCCCTTAATTCATTGTCCCTGTGAGAATCTGCGTTTGTAACCTGATTTCTCACAGCATTTGTAGTGGTGTTTTTTCTTCTTAATCAAGGATACGGATTGAAGACTATTGGATGATCTGTGTCCATTGAAGTGGACAGACCATAGCCATAAGTTCAACTCAATTCCAATCCTTGAGTAGGATTACTTTCTCTTGCATCTGTGCTGGTAGCCAGATGAAGAATTGGATAATATCTCATGTTTTACATTCATTCTCATTCTGCAATCAAGTACTAAGTCGAAGTTAGATATTATTTCTCCATTCTTATTGATTTACATCAAATCTCCCTGACTCGGATCTGGATCATTTAGTTTAATTTTTACTTTTATCATTTAGTTATTGTGACAAATTCAACCTCTCATCTTATGTGCTTTGTAGATAGGATCAGAGGTCAGATCTGGTAGCTCAAATCTTGAGGTTTATCTTACATTTTAAATCAATTCCCTGTGGACGATCTTGTACTAACTTACATTTAAAACTTGCTACAATTGACCCTGATCTTGCAGGCTAATTAACTTCTCTCTGTGCTGATATTTCTTTATTCTTTTTAGTTTTCCAAATTCAGTATAATTCATCATTTATAATTTGTTTTCAAAATACAAATAAATCATGCACACATAGAATAAAGCAATAACGTTCGGTGCCAAAAACCCCTAGATCGATCACTACACCTGTTGATCGATCAATAGTCTACTTTGATCGAACAACCAACCTTGGTGATCGATCAACACCATGAATATTGATCGATCAATACCATTATTGATCGATCAATCACTCAAAACTAAGTATTTAGAACACACCATCATTGATCGATCACCACTCTGTGTTGGTCGATCAATCACCAAATTGATCGATCAATTCCTCTATTGATCGATCAATGCTGACTGTGACTTGGTTTCTCAACACAGTCACTTCCTTAAGGCGAACTGTCCGCATTTTAAAATCAAGGATACATGTACCTCACATACCGCACCCGCAATAATAGATTTCTCGAGTCAATGACGCTCGCATAGACTTAAGAAGCACAATCATGATGTTGAATCTTTAAGCGAAGATAAAAATAAAAAAAAAATTTACCTCTCACGTCAGGTGAACAAGTGTGGATACTGCTCACGAATCTCGGTTGCGCGCTCCCAAGTAGCTTCCGAAGCTGCATGATTGCACCACTTTACAAGTACTAGTGGAATCAACTTGGTCCGTAAAACTTGATCTCTATGATCCAAAATAGCAATCGGTTCCTCAATCACCATCAAGTCTTCCTGCAACTCAATCGGTTGGAAATCCAAGACTTGAGTCGGGTCGCACACGTGTCGCAGCATGGAAACATGAAAAACGTTATGCATGCTTGCCAACTGCGGTGGTAAAGCAATCCGATAAGTGACTTCACCAACCTGTCCGAGTACCTCAAAGGGGCCAATATATCTAGGACTCAGCTTCCCACGCTTTCCGAAGCGCATCACGCTACCTTGGTTGGTGAGATCTTAACAAAGACCTTATCTCCAACCTGAAAAGAGTGGTTAATTCCATAGCCAATCATTCTAACTATGAATAGTAACTTTCTCAAACGTATTTGGGTATACCTGAAACTCGATGTGCGTCCGATGGAGATCGGCATAGCTCTTTTGGCGACTTTGAGCAACCCTCAATCTTTCACGGATCAACCGAACTGTCTCGGTTATACTGTCCACTATATCAGGTCCTAAAACAAGCTTCTCGCCAACTTCTACCCAATTCAACGGAGACCGGTTGTACTGTCCACTATATCAGGTCCCAAAACAAGCTTCTCACCTACTTCTACCCAATTCAATGGAGACTTGCATCATCGTCCATACAAGGCTTCATAAGGCACCATCCCAATACTCGGCTGATAGCTGTAATTGTAAGCGAACTTGATCAGAGGTAAATGTTGATCCCATTAACTATGAAAGTCCAACATACATGCACGCAACATATCCTCTATGATCTGGTTCACTCTCTCAGTCTGCCCATCTGTCTGAGGATGAAACGCTGAGCTGAACTTCAGTTTAGAACCCATGCCTTCCTGAAATCGTCGCCAGAATTGCGACGTATAGAGCGAATCTCTATCACACACGATGCTAACTGGTATGCCATGTAACCGAACTATCTCCTTCATGTACAACTCTTCAAGCTTATTGGCTGTATATGTAGTCCGATACGACAGAAAATGTGTAGACTTTGTCAGGCGATCTACAATTAACCAGATGGCATTGTTCTTTCTCAATGTGCTCGAAAATCCTAAAATAAAATCCATAGAAATGGCTTCCCACTTCCACTCTGGCACTGGTAACGGTTGTAATAAATCTGCTGGATTTTGATAGTCTACTTTCACCTGCTGGCAGACCAAACACTGAGAAACATAATCTGCAATATCTTTCTTCATCCTCTCCACCAAAAACTTCGTTTGAGATCTTGGTGCATCTTGATACTCCCAGCATGTATAGCATATGTAGACTTGTGTGCTTCCTCCAAAATTATATCTTTAAGATATTTAGTATCAGCTATGCACATCCGATCTCTAAATAGCAAAGTACCATCGTCCTTGATTGAGAAATCCGGTCTGATCCCGTTAATCGCATCCTTTCTAATGGCCATAAGCTCATCATCAATCATCTGGGGCTTACGCACGTTATCAAACAACATGGGCCGTATCACAATAGTAGCCATCAATGCCCCTGAACCTTTGACATCTATTAGTGTATCGCACAAGGCCAGGTCCTCTAGTAGATGCCACCTCTACACTCTAGTGATAAGATGTAACAACTGAGCTGAAGACTTCCTGCTCAAAGCATCTGCCACAACGTTGGCCTTCTCAGGGTGATACTGGATGGAACAATCGTAATCCTTTAAAAACTCCATCCATATGCGTTGTCGCATGTTCAAATCCTTCTGGGTAAACAAATACTTGAGACTTTTATGGTCGGTGAAGATATCAAATGTCTCACCGTATAAGTAGTGCCTCCAGATCTTTAAAGCAAAGATCACCGCCGCTAACTCCAGATCATGAGTCAGGTAATTTTTCTCATGTTCCTTAAGCTGTCTAGAGCCGTACGCGATAGATAACCTTCTTATGATGGTTGAGGACACAACCCAAACCACTGTAAGATGCGTCACTGTAGATAGCGAAACCCCCTCTACCAGAAGGTATAGCTAACACCGGTGCTGTAGTCAGACGTATCTTCAGTTCTTAGAAACTCTTCTCACATAGATCAGTCCAATCAAACTTAGCATTTTTCTTAGTGAGCTAAGTGGACTCGATAGCTTGGAGAACCCCTCTACAAACCGTCGGTAGTATCCTGCTAACCCAAGAAAACTACGGACCTCTGTTACCGTTCTCGGTTGTTCCTAATTCACGACTACATCGATCTTTGTCTGGTCGACAGTTATACCTTTAGCAGAGACGATGTGGCCCAAGAAACTAACTTGGTCCAGCTAAAACTCACACTTACTGAGCTTCACATACAATTTGTGATCTCTGAGGGTCTATAAAGCTACGTGTAAATGTCCTTCATGTTCCTCCTTTGTCTTGGAATAGACAAGGATGTCATCTACAAAGACAACCACGGACCTATCCAAGTGTGGTTTAAACACTCGATTCATCAGATCCATAAAAGACACAGGTGCGTTCGTCAATCCAAATGGCATAACCAAGAATTCATAGTATCCATATCTGGTTCTGAATGTCGTCTTCTCAACATCTTCTGCTTTAACACGTAGCTGATGATAACCTGACCTCAAGTCAATCTTCGTAAAGAACCTCGCTCCTTGTAACTGATCAAATAGATCATCAATCCTAGGGAGTGGGTAACAATTCTTAATCATCAACTTGTTCAACTGCCGATAGTCAATACACAGACGCATTGAATCATCCTTCTTTCTGACAAATAACACTGGTGCTCCCCAAGGAGACACACTAGGTCAAATGAACCCTTTGTCAAGCAGTTCTTGCAGTTTCTCCTTTAACTCTTGTAATTCTGCTAGAGCCATCCTATAAGGAGCCTTTGATACTGGTTCAGTGCTCGAAACCAGATTTATCGCAAACTCAATCTCCCGAGCTGGTGGTAGTCCTGATAAATCCTCAAGAAACACATCCGAGTATTCGCACACAACGTGAATATCAGATATCACATTCGTCTCTTCCCGTTGCTCTTGTAGAAAGGCCATATATCCATTGTATCTATTCTTTATCATCTTTTCAGCCCGAATAGCTGATATCAACGAAGCTACCTTAGACTTCACCCTGAAGAATCTGAATGATCGCTCCTTTAGAGGACAAAAAACTACGATCTTCCAAAGGCAATCGACGCTTGCATGGTAAGCGGATAGCTAGTCCATTCCCATAATGGTGTCAAATCCTTTTATATCTAACAAAATTAAATCTACCAATGTCTCGTGATCATCTGCCGACACAATCACTGATTTACACACTGTGAGTGCATTCACTGCACTTCCCGTAGGAACAAACACCGTCAATATGAACTCTAACTGCTCAAGGGTGGTGCTCAATTCTTTCATAAATTTAGGCCTAACAAATGAGTGCGTAGAGCCTGGTTCTACCAAATATTGTGCTCGATAGAAACAAATATCACAACTTCGATATACTTTCAGCTCACCTATAAGTCAGTCACATAATTGTATTAAGTGTTTAAGATATGTATGTGTATGTGTACTAACCTCCTAAACATTTAATCAAAACAACTCTACCTTTCTAAGCTCTAGTATATCCTAGTAGATAAATAATCTCACTTAAAATTTAATCATACCTTAGATGACATCATTCGATGTTCGAGCATCAGTCGCGGTAACAGCATACGCTAGACCTTGAACCACAGGTCGAGAAGATCTCTGAGTAGATACTGATCCTGACCGCTCCTTGTCGCCCTTGCTCTCCTCTGGGCAATTCCTAACTAAGTGACCCATCTTGCCACACCTGAAGCACGCCCCTGTCTCCCTTCTGCACTCCTCTGTCTTGTGTGGCTTCACAAACTTTGCACATGACACAGCTGGAGTGAACAAAGAGACCCTTGAAGATCCCTGGGTCACTGAGGCCCCGCTACCAGAAGAACCAAACGGTCGAAATGGTCTAAAAAATGTAGGCACTGCTGCTCTCTGGTACGAACTAGGCCCGGAAGAAATCGCTGGTCGGGAGTGTGTAGGGTATCTCGGAGGTCTGGAGAATCTAGCCCTCTTGTTTTACTCAAGGTCCTGAGATTGCCCCTGAAATGACCTCTCTCTGGTCTGCTTGTCTCTCCAAGCAAACTGCTTCTGGTTCTCCTCCTCTTTTATGAGAGCCTTGGCCATAACTCTCTCATATGTCTCCATTTCCCACATGGCGACATCCTTCTGTAGGTTCTGCCTCAGGCCAAGCTGAAACTTTCGTGCTCTCATCAGCTCAGTGGCTACATGTTGGGGTGCGAACCTAGCCAATCGATCAAACTCAGCACCGTACTCTCTCACTGACATCACACCCTGCTTGAGCTCTATGAACTTCACCTCCCACTGATGCCTCACAATTTTAGGAAAGTATTTATTGTAGAATACTTCTGTGAACTCCTCCCATGTCCAAGGAGTGTGAGGAAACTCTCTCTGTCAATTCTGTGACACCGACTTCCACCAAGGTCCGACATCACCATCTAACTTGAAAGTGGCCCAACGCACTTTCTCTACATCATTGCACTGGAGCACTTCAAAAAGTTTCTCCATCTCCTCTAACCATCTCTCTGCCTCTATGGGATCTGTCTGACCCAAGAAGTTACGAGGTCTCATTCTCCTAAACTCATAAACACCTTGGTGATGAGGTGGTCTAATTTTCTTGAGTCAGGCCCGTCTGGGCGGACGTTAGTAGCCAAGGCTTCCAACACTTGCTCCATTCTCTCGACATTGCCTCTTCTACCTCCTCTTGGTCCTACTGGAACTACATTAGCCTGCGTGAGGAACTCTAATCCCTGTGATGTACCAACAATATCAGGGATCTCCCTCAGAGGAACTTCTCTCTGACCTTCCCTACCTCCACTGCGTCCGCCTCTGAACCTAGGGCCCATACTGGTCTGTCATTGTGAAAACAATAACACTGATTAGTACTAGATTGTGAAAACAATCCAACATGAACCCGCAGTTCAACCTAAAGTCTAGGCTCTGATACCAACTGTGATAGCCTGAATTTCTATGCCCGAAAATCCGTGCCATCAGTATCATACTCTGGATGATGCCCAGGATAAGTCACAATGTGTCTGCTCGTATAGCAGAAATCAAGCAGACACTGCCCAGCAGTGGTAGATCGAGTCATCACATAAGGCATTGTAAATAGAAAGAAGCAATAAACAAAACAAGTATATATATATATATATCAAAAGAATATACATTCCTAAAAAGGAATCAAGAAGAACCACTGGTGATGGACATTCATCACCCAAAACAATGGTTCCTGATAATGGTTCTAATAGAATGTATAGTAATACAATAAAATAACATCTACAGAAAATAAATACAGAAAGTGACCACCAGGCACACAATAATCCAAAGTTCTATACAAAATCCCAAAAATAGCAAATTCGTATACCCAGACTAAGGATAAAAATCGTCCGCCTGGACATCAGTCTCCTCGTCCTCAGCCTAAGCCTCTAGATCAGGCTAGTAGTCAGGGTTGCTCTCGGTGCCGGGAGCTCTAGCCTCAGAACCTAAAATGTTAATGAAAATAGGGTGAGCTACATCCTAGCTCAATAGATAATTCCAACTAAAATGTATTGAATATGCAAGACATGATATCTCAAAGTAGGAAATCAAATCAAAACATGCAAGCAGGGCAAAATCCGATCAAATATTGAGCTTTTAACAAGAACAGATGCTATGCGAGTACATAATCAATGACTTAAATTATATATGTTTTCTAACTTAAGAAACTCCCATGAATATATAACACAGAGTAAACAGAAATCTACCGACAGGAAACCCCAACCAATCGTCGTTCACATGAACAATTTCAGGGTGCAACAATGCCTCATCTATGGAGTGCAATCGTGCCGAGGGATTAACAAAGCAGATGCACAAGTGTGCCAGGCACGGATATACCGCCGAGTCTGTGGGGATCATCTGGTTAAATCATCAAATCACATACACACATAGACCTCACAAATCAGATAGTAGAAATCAGGAGCAGGTTTCAGAATAAAAAATCAGAAAATAGGAATCAGAGATAATAGGAATTTATGAGATGCTAACATGCTTGTTAAAACAGAAATCAGGGTACAGATATGAGAAAATCATGAAATCATAATAAAAAATAGTTTAGGTTGGTTTTCCCCCACCTCAGGTCAAACCTCTTTCTAAGCAAATCCAAAGCTTTTTAAAGCGTCATGGTCTAATCCTAGACCATAAATACAGTATACTACGTATCAGGTATGTCAGAAAGTCAACTGACGTGGTGTCCAGTAGCATTAAATTTATAAAAATAAAACAGGTCAAAAACAGGGGGGATTGATCGATCACTACCTTGATTGATCGATCAATCCTCCTTATTGATTGATCAATACCTGAATTGATCGATCAACACCCTCAATTTACTTCACAAGCAACAGATATAGTTGATCGATCAATAGCCTTTATTGATCGATCAACACCCTTCATTGATCGATCAATGCCATCATTGATCGATCAACAACACCTTTTTCCTTACACTTTGACAAAGCAAAATGGATCGATCACTAGCTCAGTTGATCGATCAACCTGTCTCATTGATCGATCAATGACCTCATTGATCGATCAATACCTTAAATTTTTAAATTTTTCTCTTTTTGTTCCGTTTTATCACTTATACAGATTGATCGATCAATCTCCTTATTGATCGATCAATACACACAAGTGATTGATCAATACCATCATTGATCGATCAACCCTAGCCATTGATCGACCACTCTCTCTGTGATCAATCAATACTCAGAATTGATCGATCAATTCACTAATTGATCGATCAACACCCTTCGAACCCTGAACTTCCAAAAATTTAGGTCCACTGTTCTCTTTTAAGGCTTATATGAATTGATCGATCAATACCCTTATTGATCAATCTAGTATTGATCGATCAACAATGACAGATCTCTGTAATTAATGGAGGTGATTTATTTTTCTTATTTTAACCTATTTTCATTAATGGTTTCTTACAACTATTTATACACACACAAACACACGCATAAGGGGCTCTCATCCGCCCAATTTAAACGCACAGGCCCACCTTTATTTGGGCCCTTTCGAGGTCTCGACAAACGAAATCCGAGAAGGTTTCGGATCCGTCTCTCGGAATTTATCGCCGGTATGACTCCGACAAGGAGATTATCGGCTCCGATTCAGCACACAGAGGCCTCACATACATTTAAATTATACTTGAGCTCATCTTATTGAACTCTATAAATCCTAACTCAGATTGACGTACGACCTTGGTATCTGTAACCCTGTTTCTTCGAAGAACTCGCTCAGATTCTAACCTAGCTACAAAATTTAGTTCAAGAACAAGAGGAAGAAGAAGAGAGGAGATCTTTCTAGGTTTCTTCCTTCCCTTATAAGCTACCAAAATGAAATATCTCTGATATTTCACTTCAAACCCTAAGTTAGACTCCGATGTGAAACGCGAAACACGGTCGCTACGGCGTAACATGTCGCAACGACGTCCTACCCGATTCGGACCTAAGCGAGAATTCACACGTGAATTCATCTAATCATAGGCTAATATTATTTTAATAATATAACTCTCAAAATTTTAAATCTGTCTCGATTCCCGTGTTGGGCATGCTTATCGAAACAGTCGGATTCTCGTTCAAATACTTCGGGCTATTACAATTTATTTCAACCATTTTTTGGGAAAAGAATTAATTCTTATTATATACATTTATAACAAGTTTGAAGATATAAAAATTTAATATGTTGGGAATTGTCTTCCTACTTTCGTTTTGGATTTTTGCTAATGTCCATCCCTACTGACTAAATTCAACTACTATTTCCCGTCAACCTGTGGCGAGTTCAGAGAGGATGGATGTACTCCTTTAGGAAGATTAGTAAAATGTTTTCATATCTTGATAGTAGACGTTGCAACATTTGATGCATAGGCATTTTAATCTTCCATCATAAATTGCTCCACGAGAGTCAACAAGTTCAATGAATTATCTTGCTCCATCGTAGTATGCTTCGGTATTTCTATTATAGCAACATATTTCAAAAAGTCACTACTTCTACCACTTCATCGAAATATTAATGATTTAGGAATATTAATTAGTCTTAAAAAAATTAGCATACCAAGGCTTTTGCATCCAACTTTTATCCATAATATATGTCTATACAAGAAGCTTTGAAAATAGAGATTGCTTTTCGAGTTGAGCTCGTGAGAGAAAGTGAGAAAGACTAGTGATACTAATACGATCAAGCACTATGATTCAACTTTATCTATCACAAGGAGGATCGACAAATAAGTAAAAAGAGTGCTATATTTTTATTTTTATTTTGGATTATATAACTATATAAGTCTATGACAGCTACACACATCTTCTTATTTTCATTTTCTTAAATACTTAAATTTGTGTCGACGCATGCCAACATGTCAGAAAATCGGTACATTTGACACTTGTGATTAAATTGATACATGCATTCATGTGGAGCAGCATATAACGGAAATTGTGGAATCATTATTTACAACAAAATACATATAGTGAAAGTGGGAAAGTGGGAGGTCGTTACAAATATAGCTAAATCATGTTCGTCAATTGACTTCGCCATGAAAATAAGTGTGAATCTATATCAAAGACTTGATAAAAGAATGATGATGACAAGAATAAATCAAGGTAGATCCTGATTTCAAGAAATAATATACAACGCAGAAAAAGGAAAATGTTAGCAGTCATACCAAGAATCTCAACTCCAGTTCTTTTACCTGAAATCAGTTTTCAGCTCTGCCAAAAAACATTGAAATCAGTCAATGCTATAAACTCGGACTTATACCAGTTAACAGCAGCCATAAATAAGTCTAAATAAGCTACAATATATATAATAATAAAAAAAAGAAGAATTGTGTCTATCCTCTAATTTTCTATGCAATATATATATATATAAACAAATTCAGAAACAAGTACCATTATTAAGAATGGGAATCATCAAAAAAATTAAGGGACTATTATCCCTTAGTATTGGATGAAATAATTATTGGCCTCTAGGCTGGCCAATACCACCTCTAACACCAAGTTTTATAAGCATTGGTTCAATCAAAACATAGGAAAACAAAGGTAATGTTTCACTAGTGTCCCTCGCATGTAAGCTGTTTTATTGCATATTGAAGAGCTAAAACTTTTAATCCTTCATGTCCGATATGATACATGATGAAAGAGTACCAGTAAAAACTCATGCAATTTTTTTGGTGATTAGCAATTTAGTAGCCCCACAAATGAAATGGAAAGAAAAGAAATGAAGTCATAAACTTTGTGTGTGTGTATATATATATATATATATATATATTCAAATGAATTTACATTACTACCTCACTTAGGGGGATTGGGCACTGGAGCTGCACGAGGAACGGCATGGGGAGCTGGCCTACGTATGATAGCAAAAACCAATAAGGGAAAGAGGAAGGTCATGACCAAAGAAAGAGCAAGCCCTTTTCTTACAAACTTATGCAACACAGAATTTTAGTTAAAAGATTCAAGAATAACTTGGACCCAAAATTTTAATGTCTAAATTAAAAAATATTGATATGGAACTAGTATATGGGAAGTTTATATGTTGTTTAATAATGAATCTATTCAATCAAAATTTCACTCGGGAGTTATTGGAAGACTCCTATGTAGGAATTCCACACAATGCTGAAGAAGATATAGGTTGTGTCTGGGATTGCCTTTGGAGGCAAAGAGCACTGGAGCAGTCCACTTAAAAGAGCAGGTTTAAATTGCTCTTTTAAAGAGACCTCAATTCAGCTCTTTCACTCTTTGAAAGAGCTAAGAGCACTTACAACCAAACACTGTCTCTTAATAAAGTCCTACGTGCCAAAGCAAAGAGCTGCTCTTTGCCTCCAAAAAGCAATCTCAAACACAGCCAGATATTTGTATATTTTCCAGTTTGTGGAAGTGAGCTTGGTTGAGGAAGAACCTTTGGAAAGAAAAAAGCAAAAGGGAGCAATGGCTATATCCAAAGGAGAATCTTTGATGAAGATCAAATGCCACCTACCGATAATAAAAAAAAGATGAAAGAGGCGGTTAGGAATAATATTATTTTCTAAGCAATCATAGGGCTGAATTGGACATACATGATGATGGCCTGTGAATTATATGGAACCGCATGCACAAAATTAATTATTAAAAAAAAATAGGAAACCCAAGTTGGTTCTCCAAGTGATCAAGGAATGCATTCTATTAAACATGAAAAATGTGTAGAGGTGGGCGCAAACAGAGGTTTCCTATATTTTATCAATAAAAGTACATTTTTTACCCTTTTTGGGAAGGGCTGCCCTTTTATTGCCAAGTGCACAGTATGGTCCCAAACTTCCAATACATTGATCTTCACCCTTAGCCTCACTTATATTTTGTTCAAAAATTTTCTCTCATCCCAGTCACTTCCTCTCATCTCACAGATGCCATATTACCGTTGAGCATATTGTCGTTAACATAACAGAAACCTTGTTTCCGCCCCAATTGGTTCGTTACAAAATCTATCTCGTACTCAATATTGTCGAATCTCTTATGCTAATATTAAATCTAGCATGAGTAAGAGCATTAAAATAATCAGTGATTATTGGTTTCACACTTTCTCAAACACAAAACACATCTTGAAGTTATAATAAGTCACCTATTCACAAAGCTTTCAATAGCCAATGATTACCGTGCAAAAGTTAACTAGTTATTTCAGAATTCTCTTGATCATGCCATGTGGGTAATCTTAGGAGCAATAAATCTACTCTTAGTTATTTCAGCATTTTCTATTCACCTTTCAGAAAATTGTGATTGCTTATATTCTGTATAAATAAAGATTACAAGTTCCCACATGACATTTCATAAGCCCTTTCATAGGACAGAAATTTCCAAATGTTACCATTGGTCCAAAGGTGCACTTTTGAGAAATTAAGTTATGTGACCCAAATTTGGAAACAAACTGCATTTTAGGTTAATCTATGCATGCATAGATTGAAATTCAAATGTGAGCTTTTATGTTTATGAATGTATAAAATATTGACTCTTGTAATCAAAGTTACAAGACCACAAAGCTTATGAATAGATTTCAGCCATAGATTGAAAAGTTGGCTTTCACGGGTTTTTTTGCATTGATAGGATTGATGGAGTAAAAATCCTTTCATGCGATTGATTATCTTATCATGCCAGAGTAACATGTTAATCTTAAGTCTTTTTTAATTGTATATTTTCACTAACATCTCTTTTCTCTATTACAATTTCACTGCTGAAGTTGATCATCTCCCAAGCTATGATTCTGTTAGCCGGCATTTTCTAGCAATAAGATACAGTGCAGTGACTTGTTCAATAAGTTATCATATTATAATTTTGAGTTTCTATAGGAGCATGCAAAGGAGATTAAATATGAAAGCAGTCCGTTCCGCATTTATGCGAACTGTTACATATCAGCTGATAAGCCTTATATATTGATATTGTAAGTAGTCTTCCTTGATGTCCCTTTCATTTCAGACCTTCTAAAACTGCTAGATTGAGACGTCAAAAGAGAAAGTTGACTCACGAATGGGTTTTTTAAAAAAGGCCCGTTAAAGACCCATTTGATCAGAAAGAAGAAAATTCAAAATTTATTAGGGTCTTCAACTTTCAATCCCGTCACTTTTATGTGTGACCTATTTTGAAGTTTCAAATGAAGTTAAATTGATGTGAAATTAGTCACATTTAAAAGCTTCTCGAAGTAGCTTTCCAACGAGCTAAAAAACGTGCAATTCCGACAAGTATTGAAGAAGTTATGATTAGATTTTGAAAGCTACACATAAAGTGACAAATTTCAAGAATCCTAATTGAATTAGGATTAGTATCTTTTATTATTTTATTTTAGAAAGTAAGAGTTGTTTCTTCTATTAGAAATATAATTATTTTCCTTATTGTTTTAGGACTTTATTGTTTTAGAAAAATTAGGATATTTCTTTTATTTGAATTAGGAATTAGAGTTATACTAGGATTTTTAATTTTATGCATTGGTTAGCCTATTTAAAGGCTTGTAAATACATTTACCATAAGTTTTTTGTTAATGAAAATTGCTTATGCAAATTGAAAGTTCTAAACTTTCGTGAGGATGTGATTCTCTCAAAACGGAAAGCGATTCTTCGATTCCCACTTGCGGTTTGGTGCAAGGTCAACTCTTCTTTCATCTCTATCTTCTTTAGATCTACGATTTGCGTAAGTAGCATAATCCTAATTATTTTATGGATCCCATAAAAGCCCTAATCAATATTTTGTTCATCATTAATTTTATTAGCCTTTTGTTTTCGTTTAATATCGAGAAAACCCGCTTGTGAGTTCGTTCGACGCCCTAAAACTATCGGAGATCTAGCCGTTCATAAGAACCTAGTCCTCTAGATCCGTGATAGGGAACGTATACAAAAGTAAAGCTATTTTAGGCCGAAATTAAATCACCTAATTGAATTTCTAAAAAATTTCATGGTAATTTGTTATGAGAAATTATTATTTTTAATTGATTAAATTAATTTTAATCATAATCTCAGCCCTAGCATTGCATTTAGTAAGTTCCTGCATCACATGACAGGCAAACTTTCTTTGGCTACATTTCAAAATCGTTTAATTATATTTTTTTTTCAAAGACATAATGTAATGACCCGAAAAATCTGAACCCGAACCCGACTGAAATAGTGTGCGTATCCGGCACGGAAAACAAGGTCACCTTAAAAATATTAAATAAATAATGTAAGCATATCTAAGATACTGTGTGTGTAAAGGAATCAAGTTAAAAGATTTAATTTAGGCCTTTAGTAGATGAGTCGTGCACCGACGCATCGTGTGCCGCTCAACACCGAAACCAAACTCTATTTCAAGTGGATAAGCCTAACACACTTTTGCAGTGTTATAAACATCGCAAAACCAAACCCTTTAGCTAATTAAAAGGCAAAGCTTCTCAAAGAAGCTTCACCAAGCCTTGCAAATTTGAAAGCTAGAGAGAGAGAGAGCTCCGTCAACCTTCAAACCCCTTCGCGAGATCGCCATCAGAGGACTCTTGTGAGATTCGAGAGGCTCGTGGACGTCGGTATCGATGGTGTTCCGCCGCTTTATAAATCTGGACCGTTCAAGCCCTTTCGTTAGAAACCCTATTTCTTTTAAGGAAAAAGAACCCCATTTTCAAAGAGCCGATCACTTTGGAATCGTCGTGCTTGGAAGAGGTTAAGATCGACGTAAGGATGAACGGCATCATCTTCAAGTCCTTGTGATCGATCTCTGTGGATTCATCGGAAATCCGAAAGTTTCGTTTCGAAACCCCTTTTGGACAACGATCCTTAAAGGCGCGAAATCGATCGAAGAAAGGTTAGTTTTCTTTGATTTTAATGGTTTAGATTATAGAACAAACCCTTGTTTTAGTTTAGTGTGTATTTATGAAGTATTAATGGTGATTGAACAACCATTAGTGGAAGGAGATCAAAAAAAATGGAAGGGAGGTGAACTCCATTAATGACAGCTTTTCTGTCATTGGTGATCGATCACCAAGGTGGTGATCGATCTACAGGAGGGTTGGTGATCGATCACCAAGGTGGTGATCGATCAATCAGTATAAGCCTTATGGGGAACAGTGACCCCAGAAGCTAGAAGTTCATGCCCGAGGTAGTGATCGATCACCAAGGTGGTGATCGATCTACAAGGGAGTTGGTGATCTATCACCAAGGTGGTGATCGATCTACAAGGGAGTTGGTGATCTATCACCAAGGTGGTGATCGATCTACAAGGGAGTTGGTGATCGATCACCAAGGTGGTGATCGATCTACAAGGGAGTTGGTGATCTATCACCAAGGTGGTGATCGATCTACAAGGGAGTTGGTGATCTATCACCAAGGTGGTGATCGATCAACCTAGACTGCCGACCTTTGCTTCAGTGTTTTGGTCATAACGTTTTACTCCGAACTCCGATTGATGCGATTCTTGTGGCATTGGAAAAAGGACAACTAAATCTACAACTTTCATGAATTAAATAACTAATGAATAAATTTTTTTGATGATCAAAATTGAGCTTGAAGTTTGGCCAAGTTCTAAGTTAGCACGTGTTAACTGAAGTATCGGTATTGCTTCGGTATTTTGGCCATAACTCCTTGTCCCGAACTCCGATTGACACGATTCTTGATGCGTTGGAAAGAGTACGACGAGATCTAACTCTTTCATGAATTAGCCAAATCTTAAATCAAATTTTTAATAGTCAAAACGAAGTGGGAAGTTAAGTTAAGTTTGAATCAACATGAAATTACCCATTTCCGTCCTCGTTTTGAGAAAATACTTAAATCGTCAATATTATTAATATTTAGGATCAATTTTATACATCATCATGTGTGTGATGTAGACAAAGAGTGGAGGCCGTAGATAATAACTTTTGACTGCTTTAGAACGGCGTTGGATTTGCTTAGAAAGAGGTCGACCGAGGTAGGGAAAATTCAACTTAAAGTGTATCTAAATTTAATTGCATGATATCTTAACATTGTATTCTATCTCGATTTTGAAAGCATGCACGCATATGCATTAAACTCGATTCCGTATTACGATATACATTTTACATTCTTTGCATATGCTCACGATAATCTGCTCGATAACTGATTCATGAGGTAATAAGTATGTATTTGATTTGAGGTTTAATATTGAATCGATCCCCCGGCGGTATATCCGTTTCTTGCACAATGTGCAGTTGCTTGAAAATCCTCGGCAAAATATGCACTCCATGTGTGGGCATTATTGCATTCCTGAAAATTGTTCATTGAACGACGATTGGTTGGGGTTTCCTATCGGCACAAATCTGGCTACCACGTGATATATATACACGGGAGTTACTTAAGTTAGAGATATGCATGATTTAAGTCATTTAAATATAATAAGCATAGCATTTTGCAAATTCTGAAGTTCTGTTTGCTATTGCCAGTTATGCATTACGATCTCGCATGTTTGAGCATCAATCCATACTCTGTTCAGTTTTGTTTCACTTATCGATTTAAGATATGTTCTGCAATCATGTTTAATAAATTAGATGCAAATTAATCGAACTTCTTCTACTGAGCTAGGATGTAGCTCACCCTGCTTTTTAAAACACTTTTAGGTTCTGAGGCTGCAGTGCCCGACACCGAGAGTGACCCGGATTATCGGCCGGATCCCGAGGAGAGGCGAGAGGGCGAGGAGACAGACGTCGAAAGCGAGACGAGTTTTATCCGTAGCCTGGGTATTGATGCCCGATATTTTGTATTTTTGATCTTTTGGATTACTGTGTGCCTGGTGGCCACCTTTGTATAAACGTATATAGTTCTGCATTTACTTATTTTATGTTAGTCCACATTCCATTTCGGGACCACTATCGGGAACCATTGTTTGGGTGATGTACGTCCATCACCGTTGGTTCTTCTCGGTTCCTTTTTGGGAGTGTGAGAGTTTTCTTTCCATTTACTATTATTGATGTGTGTTTAGCATAGAAATTGTTTGACTCAGAATACCGCTGCTCGGATGTGTCCACCTAGCTTCCGCTATATGCGCGGACACGTGTGATCGATCCGGGATCATCCAGAGTATGATCCTAACGGCACGGATTTCTGGAGACGGAAATTCGGGCTGTTACAGTTGGTATCAGAGCCTAGGCTTTAGGTCGTGTTAGGACTTCAGACTAGGCTATGGATGTAGGTATGATTGGGAAGTGAGTTTTCTATGACCCAATTAGGACTTTAGCAAGTTAGTGGAGTTTTGGTTTTAGCTTCTATAGGGAACTTCATGACTATGGTATGGAGATTTAGAACTTGAGATTTGATTTCAGACTTAGATGGTGGACCTCATAATCACTTTTAAGGAAAATATTGGATGACTTGATAAATGTACGGCTATTAGATAAAATATGTTTTAAGATGGTGCTGGAACTTAGGCCATTGTGACTATGACAATTATTGATGGGAATTTCGTGTCATGCTAACAGATCGAAATGGCACCACGAAAGAAGGCTAAGATTGTACACTGGAGGAGGTGAACCGGATAGCTTGCTTGAAGCGATGCTTAGCACTATGACTCAAAGAACGCACTACTTACGGCAATGTTGAGAAGGACGACTCACACCTCTCCATCGACGTTAAATGGATTATGTTCTAGGTGTGACGGGCGACACCTAGCGAGAGACTGTAGGAGATCTACTGGGGCTTGTTTTAGGTGTGGACGAATGGGACACTTGATAAGACATTGTCCTGCTTTGAAAAAGGAAGCGGTGGCCTCGACAACCACTCAAGGTAGTTCTCGCTCTTTACATCCGGCGACGACTAGAGTTACTTCGGTACGGCAGGCCTTACCTGTTTCCTCATCTACACCATTTGTGACATGTGCGTGGTGCGGGAAATATCATAGAACGGAGGCTTGTAGGTTTCTCTCGGGTGCTTGTTTTAGATGTGGTGAGCAAGGACACCGAGTCAAGAACTGCCCAGATAAGCGACAGAAGCAGGAGACCTCGACGTCTACTTCTAAGCCGATTCTTCCTGCGACTCAAGATGCCCAAGGTGTGAGTTCAATATCAATTGTCAAGATTTTGTTTTAATGTTCAGATGATTTAGGAATTTTATTGGTTTTGACACGTGCGAAATATCATAGCATTATCACTTGTGTATCGACTTAAATCACTTGCATGACATAAACGAATTCTAAATTCAGAAGATTAACTACGTAAGTGATAGTTATATTGGCAGACTTAATAAATCTTGATAGTTGCAATAAATATTTTTTAAGGAGAATTGTTTAGTGAATTTGAAATTTCCTTAATACTTATGAGAAATGAAGTTGAATTAGCAGACTTAATCCTAGTATTCTTCTTCCTAACTAATGAGTCATGATTATGGTGTATTTAAATACGTTCCTTCTAAACGTGAGTTCGGTTGTTAATTGCTGTAGTTTACTCTGGAAGTTTTCTGAGAATTGAAAAAGTCTAAGACAATCATGTCGATAATTGATAGAGGATAGGAAAAATTTAATTATGGATATCATGAGAGAGCATAATTGGATGTCGCTTTGGTGGATTCCGTTGTTTTCACCTGAGCCATGATGAATGACTATAGATTTTCAAGGAATATATGGAGATTTAGTTAGTATAGGGAGTGTGTTGAGAGTTGTGCACATGAAAGGTCGATTAATCATGCCTAAGTATTTATGTATGACATTGAGAGCAATCATTTGCAATCATCTCCTTGATTTGAAAGGCTAGATGTGTCACACTCTTTTACCCTTCCTGTATGATCGAAATTCTATTCGCGTATCATAAGATTGGTTAAGGGCATAAAGTTTGAAGATTTTACGATCGTTGTGGTAAATTTTAGAGGTTCTCATATTGGTGATAGCTTTATCTCATTTTGCTGATGGCTTTATCTCATGTTGGCGATGGCTTTATCTCATTTTGCTGATGGCTTTACCTCATTTTGGTAATGGCTTTATCTCATTTTGGTGATGGCTGTACCTCATATTGGTGATGGCTTTATCTCATCTTGGTGATGGCTTTATATCATTTTGGTGATATCTCTTACCACCGTTGCGTATCAGAAAGTGAGTGAGTGTGAATATTTGTTCGTAGACAGATGAGACCTATTCCGAGTTATGAGTTGATTTATTCTGATAACGATAGCATCAATGTGGTGAATCGGATTTTTCGGATGAATGGTATGTTTTAAAATTGGTCTACTGTGCTCCATGAGTATTTTACAATCATAAGGGGTCACTGTGATTAATGCAATGGAAATGATACGTGATCACTAATGATCAACAGAGTTGAAGCAAAGATCTGCTGAATGGATAACACATTAAATTTCTTTCAAGGTTTGGTTGATCCCATTTATAGATACATTTTGGTTAAGTAGTCTTAATCTCATGATCAATACACAATTCTTTGTGGAATGAACACCAGTCAAGTAAATAAAAAGCCCAACAGCTAGTTTTTGCCTATGTATGAATTTTGTGGGCATTATGGTCATTTTCTTTTGACTAATGGTTAACGTGATGGTGACATACTACTATATGTAATTGCTTATGGAGGTGTGATATGAGATACCTGGTGCATGAGAAGACTGCCACACTTTTGAGATTTGGGATGAGCTTAGCGACATTAACGACAATTTTACCTATCGGGATCGTGTGGATACTGCGATTTTGAAACTATTTCGACTCTGGATGCGTGTGAGTCCATTGGGGATGTGTGGACTCAGAGAGAGAGGTTGCGCATATATGAGTGGCGACTGTATGGTTGTGACTATTTCACGCATAATACCTTTGTGCACGTGTATTGACGCTATGAACAATTGAGTTTTAGTCGAGATATCTTTAGGATATTTTTGAGGATGAAATTCCTTCCAGATGGGGAGATTATGATAACCCTAATTTGGAGGACGTTGAATTTATGATGGAGACTTCTAAATTGTATGGCTTCCTGCAAGAAGATTGCCAATCTGCGGATTATAGATGTGCGTATGTATGGATGGTGGAAGGCCTCTTGATGTGTCTTCTTTACCCACATGTCGCTACTTAGGGAGACGTGCTCGTCTGATAATTGGTTCGGCTATGTGGAAGTCAAATGTGATGAGGTGTGTTAGATTACGTATGGGTGTATGGTGCACATGTGTGTACGGTGTAGACCATTGATGTGATCTTGCACACCTATGGGGGGTGTGTATGCTTTACATACTAGCGGTTAGAAGTTTAAAGGCTTGGCTAGGAATGGAGATTATTCCTTTTGCTTTAACTCTTACAATTATGTTAAGTGGTGGAATTTAAGACGAAGAGAAAGAGATTTGGTGAGGGCGTTATTGCTCGTGAATGTGGAGCATGGACGCCATGCGATTAATTAAGCTAGCAAGGATCGCCACTAGTTTTTGAGATTGTTAAACCATTGGAACCCAGGAGCTTGTCGGTGGTGGGCTGAAATCGGCCCGACCCAAGTGCGATACTTTAGCAGATGTTCCTTATGTTATTGGTGTTCAATGGTGTGAAAGTCATGGGCGGGATGGAGGATAGAACCTAAACCATTGAATTCAAGAAATCACTTTCGACTCTTGAGGCAAAATGGGAGCGTGAAACCAAAATTCGCGAGAGTCATACCTGCTTTTGTTCACCTAATGCGAGAGGAAATTTTTGCGATTTATAATTCTAACCCATTATTGCTTTTATGTACGTGGCAATTACAATTCCATACTGATTGGAGTTGTCTAGATAGCATATCTTGATACCCTATATGTAGTGAAATAGCGAGTAATGCCTCAATTAATGAGGTGTGTTTAAAGAAATAGTTTGACTATAATGATTGATCGATCAATTTGGTGAATTGATTGATCAACTACTATCTGATCGATCAAATAAGAAGGTTGATCGATCAAACCAGTTATACTATATTCGTGAAAAAATGTCATCGATCGATCAAATTGAGCATTGATCGATCAACTTTATCGATTTAAGTTATATTTTGGGTTTTCATTTCTCCTTTCGCATGATTAAGATCTTCAATCGTTCGAGAGAGTTTGATTCCTTTGCGTTCAAGGGATATTTTCGGCTATCAGAGCTTCTTGCTTTGATTCATTGGATCGCATTTTTCTCGGCTATTGTGGTGAACCCTACTCTTTTCCTTATTTGGGGGGGGGGGTTCTTTTTGCATTTTGTATATTTTAGACTATGGGACCGCGAACGAAGACTTCGTCGTATAAAATCCCTACATCTCGGGCTCGTACATCGGTGCCAATCGTGAAATCGGTCGCACAACCCTTGTGCAACCCGTGACACCAATCGAACAAGATGTGCCACCCGTTCAAAACCCACAGCCACCACTAATTCAACAAGAACTTCCAAAAGAGTGGTGGGCTTCTAAAACATTGTTGCCTGAATATGCTTTCGACTCTAAACTATTCGAGGATTGGCTCGAAATGGAATGGGCGATCGACTATGTTGCTAAGCTAGGGTTGAGAACATTGCATGAGTCATTTTACGTCCATTTTTGTCCTCATATAGTGAGGCTCTTTTATAAACATCTTTACCGGGGTGACACTCGTTACCAATTGGTCACCAACATTGACGGTTGTGACTATAAATTTAACCAATTTGATGTCGCCGCCGCTTTACTATATTCTTCACGGTATGTGGAGACTTGTTGTTGCCACCATATGTCAAAGATGTCTCATACCATGATAGACTAGTGGTCAGTATAGTTCAAGTCAAGCCCTTACTGAGCCCAACTCCCTGATAGACTATGGATGCTTGATACTTTTATCAAGTGTGCCATACCCCCATTTTTGCACAAGTCCATGAGATCAATGATAGAGATTTCCTGTTTGAGAAGCAGAAGACTGCTTCAAAGAAAGAGCTGTCAGAAGCTCAATTGATAACACGAATGGTCGAGCAGTATGTCGCATTGAGAGAGGAGTATAGCCTGGCTCCTGGCGAGCCTCGCTTGACCAAGAACATTAAAGTTTTCAAGCTTAAGGATTAGACCAAGAGCTATAATCTATTGGTCAAGAGTTTACCTGAGGAGGGGGTTATACCACCAGCTCCAGTTGAGGAGGTGCACGATGGTGGCACTAGATGATGGGGGCATAACCTTACGTTGCACTTGAGGGGATGCATCTGCATCCTGTAACCAAATATTCATTTTGAGGTTACGTACACGTTTGCTAGGGTTCAAGCTGTTAGTATCATTAGACATTTTGGGGAAAAATTTCTATGGGGGATAATGTAATGACCTAAAATTCTAAATGAGAACTTCTTTTGCTTTGATATCGTGCACGAAAAATCAAAATAAATTAAAATTTATGAAAATATTATTGGCAAAAATAATTTAGAACTTAGTTATTCTATCTTAATCTATTACTATAATATAATGAAATTTTGTGACATAATTATCAACGCCTTGGTTAAACTTGTGGGGATAGTAGACTGTTAGGTATGTTTTGCGGTTTAGGAAAATTCCTTGAGGAAGGGTAAATATCATGACCCTAATTTTTGGGCATATTGAATTATACACATACCTTTTGAAATCGGCATGTCGATTTTCGAGGACGAAAATTCTTTAAGGTGGGAAGAATGTAATGAAAAAAATCAACCGAACCCGATCAAATAGTGTGCGATCCGCACGGAAAACAAGGTCACCTTAAAAATATTAAATAAATAATGTAAGCATATCTAAGATATCGTGTGTAAAGGAATCAAGTTAAAAGATTTAATTTAGGCCTTTAGTAGATGAGTCGCGTAATCGACGCATCGTGTGCCAACAACAAACCAAACTCTATTTCAAGTGGATAAGCCTAACACACTTTTGCGGTGTTATCGCAGCCAAACCAAACCCTTTAGCTAATTAAAAGGCAAAGCTTCTCAAAGAAGCTTCACAAGCCTTGCAAATTTGAAAGCTAGAGAGAGAGAGAGAGCTCCGTCCAACCTTCAAACCCCTTCTTGTGAGATTTCGATCGCGAGATCGCCATCACAGAGGACTCACTCGTCAAGGCTCGACGTGGCGTCGGTATCGATGGTGTTCCGCGTTTATAAATCTGGACCGTTCAAGCCCTTTCGTTAGAAACCCTATTTCTTTTAAGGAAAAAGAACCCCATTTTCAAAGAGCCGATCACTTTGGAATCGTCTCCGTGCTTGGAAGAGGTTAAGATCGACGCAGAAGGATGAACGACATCATCTTCAAGTCCTTGTGATCGATCTCGTGGATTCATCGTGGAAATCCGAAAGTTTCGTCAAACCCCTTTTGGACAACGATCCTTAAAGGCGCGAAATCGATCAAGAAAGGTTAGTTTTCTTTGATTTTAATGGTTTAGATTATAGAACAAACCCTTGTTTTAGTTTAGTGTGTATTTATGAAGTATTAATGGTGATTGAACAACCATTAGTGGAAGGAGATCAAAAAAATGGAAGGAGGTGAACTCCATTAATGACTTTTGTTATTGGTGATCGATCACCAAGGTGGTGATCGATCTCAGAAGTTGGTGATCGATCACCAAGGTGGTGATCGATCAATCAAGATAAGCCTTATAGAAGTGACCCCAGAAGCTAGAAGTTCATGCCCGAGGTAGTGATCGATCACCAAGGTGGTGATCGATCTACAAGGGAGTTGGTGATCTATCACCAAGGTGGTGATCGATCTACAAGGGAGTTGGTGATCGATCACCAAGGTGGTGATCGATCTACAAGGGAGTTGGTGATCTATCACCAAGGTGGTGATCGATCTACAAGGGAGTTGGTGATCTATCACCAAGGTGGTGATCGATCAACCTAGACTGTGCCGACACTGCTTCAGTGTTTTGGTCATAACGTTTTACTCCGAACTCCGATTGATGCGATTCTTGTGGCATTGGAAAAAGGACAACTAAATCTACAACTTTCATGAATTAAATAACTAATGAATAAATTTTTTTGATGATCAAAATTGAGCTTGAAGTTTGGCCAAGTTCTAAGTTAGCACGTGTTAACTGAAGTATCGGTATTGCTTCGGTATTTTGGCCATAACTCCTTGTCCCGAACTCCGATTGACACGATTCTTGATGCGTTGGAAAGAGTACGACGAGATCTAACTCTTTCATGAATTAGCCAAATCTTAAATCAAATTTTTTAATAGTCAAAACGAAGTGGGAAGTTGGGTTAAGTTTTGAATCAACATGAAATTACCCATTTCCGTCTCTGTTTTGAGAAAATACTTAAATACGTCAATATTATTAATATTTAGGATCAATTTTTATACATCATCATGTGTGTGATGTAGACAAAAGAGTGGAGGCCGTAGATAATAACTTTTGGACTGCTTTAGAACGGCGTTGGATTTGCTTAGAAAGAGGTCTGACCTGAGGTAGGGGAAAATTCAACTTAAAGTGTATCTAAATTTAATTGCATGATATCTTAACATTGTATTCTATCTCTGATTTTCGAAAGCATGCCTGCATATGCATTAAACTCTGATTCCCGTATTCTGATATCTGTTTCTGTTCTTTGCATATGCTCTGATAACCTGATTCATGAGGTAATAAGTATGTATTTGATTTGAGGTTTAATATTCAGACGATCCCCACCGACTCGGCGGTATATCCGTTTCTTGCACAATGTGCAGTTGCTTGAAAATCCTCGGCAAAAATATGCACTCCATGTGTGGGGCATTATTGCATTCCTGAAAATTGTTCATTGAACGACGATTGGTTGGGGTTTCCTATCGGCACAAATCTGGCTACTACGTGATATATATACACGGGAGTTACTTAAGTTAGAGATATGCATGATTTAAGTCATTTAAATATAATAAGCATAGCATTTTGCAAATTCTGAAGTTCTGTTTGCTATTACCAGTTATGCATTCTGATCTCCTGCATGTTTGAGCATCAATCCATACTGCTTGATTTTGTTTCACTTATCGATTTAAGATATGTTCGCAATCATGTTTAATAAATTAGATGCAAATTAATCGAACTTCTTCTCTTGAGCTAGGATGTAGCTCACCACGCTTTTAAAACACTTTTAGGTTACGAGGCGCGTTGCACCGAGAGTGACCCGGATTATCAGCCGGATCCCGAGGCCGAGGCAGGCGACGAGGAGACAGACGTCCAGGCGGACGAGTTTTATCCGTAGCCTGGGTATTGATGCCCGATATTTTTGTATTTTTGATCTTTTGGATTCTTGTGTGCACGTGGCCACCTTTGTATAAACGTATATAGTTCTGCATTTACTTATTTTATGTTAGTCCACATTCCATTTCGGAACCACTATCGGGAACCATTGTTTGGGTGATGTACGTCCATCACCGATGGTTCTTCTTGGTTCCTTTTTGGGAATGTGTGTGTTTTCTTTCCATTTACTATTATTGATGTGTGTTTAGCATAGAAATTGTTTGACTCAGAATACCGCTGCTCGGATGTGTCCACCTAGCTTCCGCTATATGCGCGGACACGTGTGATCGATCCGGGATCATCCAGAGTATGATCCTAACGGCACGGATTTCTGGAGACGGAAATTCGGGCTGTTACACATAAATCGTCTATAATTGCTGCTATCAGTGCCAAATACAAAAGTGAAATTTAAACTTTGAATCAAGGTTTCAAAACTCAGTCATAACGATTCCTAGGGTGCATCCAGCTTCCCCTAGGTCTCACTCGATACCAACTTGTTGAATATTATGTCGCAATCACGATCAAATTTAGAAGTGCTCCAATATACCAAGTAAAATAAGTGGTTCGGATGGACGGACATCCGTGAATGGACTCACGGACGTCTGTGGTCACGGACATCCGTGAGTGATTCACGGATGTCCGTGTTCCGGCGGTTCCGACGGTTATAGGAAGTTAGCGGTGGTTCCGGCGGTTATTGGAAGTTGGTGTCTCAAGGACATCCTTGATCAAGGACATCCTTGGTTAAGGACATCCTTGGTCAAGGACATCCTTGTCCTGATAGTATAAAAAGGATATGTGTAATTCGGGATGTAAGGTTTTGGGGAGAAAATTTCTTCACGCTAAAAATCTCTTCAAAGTTCCTCATTTCCTTCTCTTTGAGATATTCTTGTTTTTGTTCGAAATTGATATAAATCTCAAAGAATATTTTGCCTTGGTGTTTCAAGTATGCATTGGCTCATGTGAATCGAGTGGGCTCGTGTGAATCAAGTGGACCATCGTGAGAGACGATGGTTGAAGGCGATAAGCATTGTCACTATGGAAGGGATGATCGTGAGATGCGGTCAATGTTGGTGAAGAAGAGTGGTAGGGATTTCATTCTTAAAAGCACTGTAATATATTTTTTCATAGTGGATTTTTTGTCTTGGATCTGAGATAGATCCCGTGGTTTTTACCTGTGAAAGGGTTTTTCCACGGTAAAATCGGATGTGTTTTTTTTATGTGGTTGTGTTTGTATTATTTTCTCTTTTTATATCATCATTACCCCAAATTTTTAATTGGTATCAGAGCCAGTACACTTTGTCTGATTCTCACAAATCGAGTGTCATGGCCAACTCGGGGTATCATAATCTTTCTAGAGAAGTTGCATCTACAACCTCTTGTATTCGATGGTCCTACTTAATCGAATTTTACTTGGCAAATAATTTAGGGGAACCATATAGAGTTGTAATTTTTTTTCATACTAGATTAATGTATAGGACTTAGAAGAGAGCAAATATGATGTATTTTTTTATTTCTTTGAGTCCTTGTAATCTAGATTTTATCATGGTTGTGACAAAGGGGGAGATTGTTGAATATTTTGTCGTAATTACGATCAAATCTAGAAGTGCTCTAATATACCAAGTAAAATAAGTGGTTCGGATGGACGGACGTCCGTGAATGGACTCACGGACATCCGTGAGTGATTCACGGATGTCCGTGTTCCAGCGGTTCCGATGGTTATAGGAAGTTGGTGTCTCAAGGACATCCTTGATCAAGGACATCCTTGGTTAAGGGCATCCTTGGTCAAGGACATCCTTGATCAAGGACATCCTTAGTTAAGGGCATCCTTGGTCAAGGACAACCTTGCCGCGATAGTATAAAAAGGATATGTGTAATTCGGGATGTAAGGTTTTGGGGAGAAAAATTCTTCACGCTAAAAATATCTTCAAAGTTCCCCATTTCCTTCTCTTTGAGATATTCTTGTTTTTGTTCGGAATTGATGTAAATCTCAAAGAATATTTTGCCTTGGTGTTTCAAGCATGTATTGGCTCGTGTGAATTGAGTGGGCTCATGTGAATCGAGTGGACCATCGTGAGAGACGATGGTTGAAGGCGATAAGCATTGTCACTATGGAAGGGATGATCGTGATATGTGGTCAATGTTGGTGAAGAAGAGTGATAAGGATTTTATTCATAGAAGCACTATAATATATTTTTTTATAGTGGATTGTTTGCCTTGAATCTGAGATAGATCCCGTGGTTTTTACCTGTGAAAGGGTTTTTCCACATTAAAATCGGATGTGTTTTTTTTGTGTGGTTGTGTTTGCATTATTTTCTCTTTTTATATCATCATTACCCCGAATTTTCACAACTGGTATCAGTCAATTCCAATACATATACAAAACTGTGTAGTATGATTGCCTGACTTAACCCGACTCGAAGGTCAAATCAGATGCCTATGCCCAACCCACTCAACAGGTCAAGTTCATGTCCTTCGGGTCGGGTGACTCGGTTATTGGGTTGACCCGACCAGTTGAAAAATCTATGTATGGGCATGCCTTATTGAGTCATCACTCCTAAAGCATTTGCAAGTCATCCAATCCGGGTAAAAGCTAATCAGCATGTCATACCATGGCCTGGAAACATATTTTAAAACGTTTTTTTTTTAAATAAAGGAAAGTTAAGATTAGATAAGATAAAAAGAATACAGCAAATAAAAAAAGAGGTTAATTGACTAAAAGATGCTTCATAATAATAGATTTGTTATATTTTGCTATTGCTTACTCCCTTGCTTAAATTAAGTTGTAACATTTTTGTAAATCAATTCAAATAAGAATTTCATATCTGATATCCAATTTAAAGAACTTAGCTAAAAAAAAAATAGCAGAAATTAGGATTTATCAAACTTAATTACAAACAAATAACAGTAAGATCGTAAAAAGGGGAAATTTAAAAATACCAGCTAACAATGACAAGTTCTTGATCTTGCTTCAAAACAGCATCACTGTTCGAGATCTAATTGATTCGCAGATTTGAAATCCCTTGGATCAAGCATTCAATATAGCATAAGAAAATTAACAAAAAAGTAATAAAATAATTATAAATAATTAAACAAATGTGCGCACCCTAGATTGAAAAATCAGAAAAAGTTCTCTCTCTCTCTCTCTCTCTCTCTCTCTCTCTCTCTCTCTCTCTCTCTCTCCGCAGATGAAATGGAGATTTAAAGAAAGCAACAATAGAAGCGATAGAAGAGAGCATGCGTTTATTCATAGATTTGAAGCAATCTTCTTCCTTCCCAGCCATCTTTTTCAACGAACCGAAATTTAGAGTTTGTGGAACTTAGAGTTTGTGGAATTTAGGGTTGGGCGAGAAGAATTTAGGGTTTGAGTAAGAGGGATTTAGGGTTTGAGCGAGAGGGAATCAGAGGAGTTCGTGAGAAGGGAGAACAGTTTGAGTGAAAAAGAAAATGACTTATTTACACTTTCTCTACGCCGACGGCTTGCTATATTAGCCGTCGGCGTATGGTTTATATATATGCCCCTATAACAGCCGTCGGCATAGGACTTTTTTTTTATAGTGTTTAATGTTTAAATTTTGCAATTTTTATGAGAAGCCAAAAATAATATCATTATCATCATCATCATCACTACCATAGCCTTATCCCATCTATTTGGCGCCGGCTTTGCAAGTCGTATTTCTCCACTCGTTCTAATCAATGCTAATCTCTCTGTAACTTTGCAGCAGTGTTACCTTGGCACTTCTTTTAAGATTTTTTGCGGTGCCGACACTTGAACACTCCTCAACCCAGCACGATACTTTTAGACATGTATAAAAATACCACATTATACCATCAAAAGGTTCCCTATTTTGACACGAAAAATTGAACCGTCATTTTATAACAAGAGTTATGTAAAGTTTAGTAACTTATAAAATATAAAATTTAGGGTCCTTGAAAACGATTTGTAAATATAGTTTACTTTTAGTTAGGTTCATGACATACATTATGTATCCTTTCATTATATATCTCAATTAGCTCTCTAAGATGTCCCTCTATTTTCATTTTTTATAGATACACTCGATTTTTAGTTTAATTTATTTTTCTTAAGGCTATGCCGCTGTATTCAAATTTTCAAAATTTGGCGTGCCAACTGCCAACATCTATGTCTCGGTAATATTGCTTTGCAGTCCTTCATGGCCCTTACCCAATGGTCGTCACTGGTCTTCCTTTTCTCTTGTAGCATCTCACTTTAGGGGGAGTACTTTACTGGGATATACTTATATATAGATTATAGTGTTGTGCTAGTGGTGTATTAGTCAAGATATTTGGTGTGTGTTTGTGTGTTGCAAGGATATCATTGTAATTCGAACTTAATATAAAGGCCAGTAGGAACTGCCTCTTTTCTTCTAATCCTCTTCAACCTACCTAAAACTGATTCTCTAACCCCAAAACCCACTGACAAAAGTCGAGTAAGTAGACCCAAATTTAGCAGGAAGTTACGGCCTTATAAATAAACCAGACCTATCTCCACTGTTGCATATCTGATCATCCTAATGGAGTCATCACGAGTCATGACTAGTGATGCCTTCGTGATAATCTAAGCCATTATATATATATATAGGAATTGTGTGTTCATTAATTTGGCCCTTTTCGTATTAAGAAGTCCATCACTCTAGATTTGAAAGTGATTTGATAGAGATTATAACGATTTTTGTAGGAAAATAAGTTGAGAATTGAAGTTTTCAATAATTTTAACAAGATTTTTTTTAATGAAGAAGAATTTTAATAAAAAAGTAAAACAACATAAAAAAAGGGAGACTGGAGAGCCTCCCCTCTACGAGGAATATCTAAAGGTTCTTACCCTAGCTAAAGAATCCGCCACAAGATTTGCATTTCTCATAAGGTGGCTTCGCGAGATGTCAAGCGCCTCTGAGATATCAGAAGGGCTTCATCTAAATGAGGAAAGAGAAGGCACAGATCAACACTCTTGCTAGACATCCAACCTACCACATTAACTGAATCACCTTCCACCATGCTGATTTTTTAAATTACCAAGGCTTCCCGAGAGGGCCCAGACATTTCCTAAGTCCATCCCTAAGGGACCCAAAAAGGCCTCTAATATGACGATTACTAAACACTCAGAATACCAAGAAGATTCTCCCGAGGATTAGTGCACCTTTCAACCAACCATTTCGTGTTCCTCGTACAATATAACATTGTCTTACACTATCAGCATCTTCAAGTAAAACAAACCCCTCTAAATTTCCCTTCATATGCTCAGCCAACCACTGATAAAAGTTTTATTCAGCTAACAATCCATATTGATTGAGCTGTGTTCAAGAAGATATGGTTACTCCCCACATTAAAGCAATGGGAAAGGTTGCTAACAGATTTGGACTAAATTCCCAAACGTCCCTCCATCCCAATCCACCAATATGCCCAAAACGCTCCAAAAAGCTCATCTTGCACTATCTTCAAGAATCGCAAGAAAAGATGCTCCACATTTATGTACATGATGCAACAGGCTAGGTAAGTGGAACTTGCAGTTTCAAATATTATCCACTCTAAGGAAGAATCTAATTAGCCATTGTCATCTAACAAAAGGCTTCAACCCAGAACTTGGCATACTTTTTGCATTTGAAAAAAATAGAAGACTACTTGGGGAGGTTGTTGGAAAAGAGTAAGTTGTACAAACACTTTTGGCATCAAACTTTCAAATCCTATCATCAACCCGATTTCTAGGGACATACCAACTCTAAACGCCCCAACTTGACCATATACCCAAGTTCCCTAACCATGTCATTTCTCTTAAACAATATAGCGCATAATACTTGACACCTTACCAAACTAAATTTATGAAAATGAATAAAACGAAAACAACAAGGAATTAAGCTTGAAAACTCCTAGCATCTTAACAATTCGGCCTTCCAGTACAAGATTTCCAAAATCTTTATTTAAGTCAAGTAAACATGGTCAAACATCCTGGATACATTAAACTTCTATGTTAAATTTTGGTATTTGTAATAATCTAATAGATAAATTTACCTCCGCACTCTTATCTTATAGGAGCATTTTCCATTTTAAAAAAAGAATTTTATATATATATATATATATATATATATATATATATATATATATATATATATATATATATATATATATATATATAACAAGCTTTTTTATGGATTCTAATTCAATCACATAGACCCATATGATTTGATTTGAGTTGTATGATTTTGACAACCGTGGACAAGAACCTAAATGCAAACAATATATGGTTACTCTTCACACTACGTGAAAAAGCAAAAAAAAAAACGACTGCCAATACCAATTCTCTTTTCAAGAAAACGATCGTCTTTGACAGTCAAGGAGACAGTTGTAAACGAAGGAATAATTTTTTTTACAACTTTATACGACAGTCGTTTATGAACTTCAACAACGACAGCTCTTAATAGTCACATAGAAGAACAATTAATTTGGGCAGTCGTTTTTTATGCAATTTTTTTTTAAATACTTTTTTTTTTTAATGCTATTTTTTTTTGCCCCAGGCACCAGATTATCTGACAGTACCCATCCATAACCTTGCAAATAAAAATAAATAATAAACAAGAAAAAAAAATGCTAAAAAGACGGAGAGCATGTCAAGCTTCAACCGCACTGTCCATTATTTAATACATAAAACGATAGCATGTCACACTTCAACCATACTTACCATTATTCAATACATAAAAATCGATTTCAATAAAAGTAGCTTTACATAAAAATCGATTATGCGGCTGCAGCCAATTAAGCTAAAAGGAAATAACTCAATTGAACTACAGAGTAAAAGGTAAGTACTGCTCCGCTGGTTGAATCTTTCAATTGAGGCATCCAGTTGTCCCTTAATGACAAAATAGACGAAAGCAGGGCAAGATACAGAGCTGTACAGCTACGGCACTGTATCCTTTGCCATGGAACACAGCCAGCAAGTACTTTCCCTTCAATGTGATCCAGCCATTGCTGCCTCCAAGTGTAGACTACCATCAAAAGTAATTGAAGCTTTCACCATATAATCCTTTGGATCAGAAGGAAGAACTTGGACTTCACAATGATTGTTAATGAAATTCTTGCTAGGCATAAAAGGTGCAATTTCTCTATGAATTGGTTCTGCACAGGCAAAACCAGGCGGATTATTGACTACTTCTCCTCTCAACAAAAAGACACCATCAATTCTCGTTTTTGTTGCGTGTCTTAAAGCATCGAATATCTCTGGTTCTGAAATATCTTTGTCAAGTCCACATACCATAACACAATCTGGGTATTTCCTGCTGAACTCACAACGAACAAACCTTCCTCCAATCAAAATGGTAGAGAAATGCCTAAGATACGTTATTTTACTTACAACTCTTTCAGCAGCACCAGGGCTAAGATATGTTATTGTACCTCACTTTTGTAAGTCCTCGCTGCCTTGTCCAACACCTGCGCACTTGTGAAAACTAGCTAAGCCAAAGGCACATCCGTCGATCATCATAAGAAGTTCCTTGTCATCAAGTGCATGAGCTTTATAATGGAATATTTCCACAATTAAATATCTCTTTTCTAGTTCCAAATGCATAATTTCAGCACCAGCTCCTAATAGTGCTACATAGGACAGAAACCCCGTCTTCTGCAAAATAAACATTTCTCTATGCATTCATTACTGAACCACTTTGTTCCATACTCCAGGGCATCATTTACAAGGCTAGAAACTTTATTCATGTCATCTGGCAAAGCAAATAACTGAATCTCTCTCTTGTCAAAGTCGACATCAATACCGACATGGTTACCCATGCAAACTGTTTCAATACGGGAAAGAAGATAATGCAGGCTACCGTTTGCTTTACCACAATCTCATCAAAAAACTATTACCAAATCAAGTAAGAATTTTCATCTGCATCTTTTGGCTCTTCAACAGTGAGACATTGAACAAAGGAGGAGAGCAATTGCACCACCATTGACATTGACATTTTCCGCATCCAATCCTAGTTTACGAAGATAGTACACATTGTGACGCAAACCCCTGTCCATGATAAAGAGATTTGATTTTAGGATTAATGGGGCCAACAATATTGAATCAAGATTTCTGAAGTCAGGGAAAATGAAGATGCAATGCATACAATGTGTTGAATCATGGGGCCAACATCATTATAGAAGATCTTTGCCTATAACAAGTTATGAAATATAATAATGCATAACAGATACCCTGATACCAAATTCTTTTTCCGACTTCGATTTTTTCTGCATCAGCAATCAAAGCATTCAATAAGGAACAAACAGCTTTCCAGTTATAAAAAAAACTGTGATATACAACGCCAAAGAAAACCCCTGGACATTTCTAGGGGATTTAACTGTATCTATATTCTAGCATGGGAAACACAAATATTTCCTTCCCTGGTTGATCTAAAATTCAAATTCTAACTAACATGTTTCCTTCCCTGATTACCAATACTGAGTTTTAAAAGCTTGACGATGAAATATCTAAATTCATAGATGCAAATAGGATCCAACTTAAATAAAATAAAGTTTTATTTTAATAATGCTTACCCTAGAGAAAATATGTCCATTGATGGCCTTAACAGTGCATCTGCTGCAACTTGCATATCACCCCCATGCTCATAAAACCACTGAAAGATGGTAAAGAGTTCTTTAAAGAACCCAAAAATATAATTTGTTTAATGATCACCAAAAGAAATTGACCATGAGAATCTATAGTACAAGAGATTAACCGGTAGCAGAAATAATTAAGTTCATTTTATAATAACCCCAGGAAGTCTTTGAATATGACTATACAAGCATTATTTTCCAAAACATAGATGTATTGAGTGATGTAGGGATGAAAAGTAATGACCATAATTCAAGATGTTCTGAAGGGGACACCAAGAGCAATGGCGTCGGATTTGAGCTGCAAAAGAGTCTCCAGCACAAGAGACGCTATGATAACTCATCGAAGATGAGTTTTTCTAACCCCGGGGAGAATTGATAGGGACATCAGATTTAAAGAACCACCTGTGATTTATCAGAGGCGAAATAAATGTCATGATAATGGACATCCGTGAAGTTTCAGTTAGTTACTGACGGTTACAATTAGTTACAGGCAGTTACAGTTAGTTATTTATTTTCAAATTTCGAATATGTTTGTAAAATGACTATAAAAGGTATTGTAAGGACAATTTTTATGAAACTTAATGACAACGAACTTTGCTATGCAAATTGAAAATGAGATGTTTTCCTTCGAGAGTGTGATTCTCTCAAAATAGAAGAGTGATTCTTCTATACGCGTGTGGTTGGTGCGAAGCCGATCATTCAATCTTCATATCCACTTTTATCTTACTTGAAGGCGTAAATATTTGAATTCTTGTTTTCTTTCATTCTACCTATAATCTTATTTGAATTCTAATTGCCTAGAATCTCATTTCTCTTTGTTAAATCCGCTTATTTTTGAAAGAATTCCTTTGTAAGTTTGTTCGAATTCTTAAACTGTTGGAGATCTAGATGTTCGCCTAAGAACCCTAGTCTTCTAGATCCATAAAGGAAATGTGTAGCGAAAGTAACACTAGTTTGGGCTATTGCAAATCATGTAATTGGAAATTTTTTCATTTTCCGTGTTAATTTGTTAAAACAATTTATATTTCAATTATTTTTTTTTATTAATCTTCAATTAATCTCAACCCATCTAAATCGCGTTGTGTTAGTACTTGCATCATGTTCAGCTCTTCATATTACAGTAGCGCAGACATATAATAGAAAGCCGGGAAGGAAATTCATGTTGTGGAGTAGCACTGATGCATAAGGATATTGACTGATAAATAAAAGTTATTTGATGTGTATTGATTGAGTTTTAAAATGCTGATCCAATGGCTATTGTTAGAGGTCATTGAACTCTCATTGGGAGTAGGTCATTTGGACTTTGTTTTATAGAGAAGTTAATGCAATCTGAGTCGATACTATGAAGAAATCGGTATTGGTTTTCATAGTAGAAACCAACAAAACTGCTAGAGGATTAAGATCTAAACTTATAGGGTGATTGGAGAAGAGATACCTCGCCAAAATATCAAACGATAGCCCTTCACAAATAGAATGCCTTGTAGTGTTCAGTTTCTTGCATCTTTCAAAGCACCGATCTATATCAAACATAAAACACATCAGGCAAACAATACTTACAAATATTTGTAACAACAACAAACAAAATTGTTTTAATCAAGCAATAATATTTTCACTTTATTATTTGAAATTGTGACAGCCCGGATTTCCACGCCTAGAAATTTGTACCATTAGGATCATACTCTGGATGATCCCCGAACGAATCATAAAGTATCTGCTCGTATAGCGGAACCCAAGCAGATACTTTCCAGCAGTGGTAGGTCGAGTCATCACATAAAGCATTGAAAATAAATGAATAATAAATAAATAACATGATTCTATTTACCAAAAGAATATACATTCTCAAAAAAAAGGAACCAAGAAGAACCATTGGTGATGGACATCCATCACCCAAACAATGGTTCCCGATAATGGTTCCAATAGAATGTATAAAATCACAAAAATACAATATAGATAGTAATATAAGTATATACATGTAGACAGTGGCCACCAGGCACACAAAATAATTTGGGATATCCAAAATGCAAATCGGATAGAACTCACTTTGGATGTCTGTCTCCTCCCTCGGCCTCAACCTCCGGATCGGTGTGTAACCTGGGTCACTCTCGGTCTTGGAAGTGATCTCAGAACCTAAAAGTGGTTTAGAAAGCAGGGTGAGCTACATCATAGCTCAATAGAAAAATTCTAACTAAATGAATTGAATATGCAGATCAAGCTATCTCAAAACAGGAATCAAATAAAAAACATACAATCATGACGAATCAAATCAAATACTGAGCTTTTAGACAAGAAATCAGATGTTATACAAGTATAGGATCAGAGAACTTAAATTGTGTATGTTTAACTTAAGAAACTCCCGTGACTATATAGCACTGAGTAAACAGGAATATTCCGATAGGAAACCCCAACCAATCGTCGTTCACATGAACAATTTTGAATTGCAACAATGCCTCATCTATGGAGTGCAATTGTGCCGAGGGATTACAAGCAGACGCACAAGTGTTCCAGGCATCGGATAAACCGCCGGGTCGGTGGGGATCATCTGGTTAAATCATCAAATCACATACACATAGACCTCACAGATCAGATAACAGAAATCAGAAGAAGGTTTCAAGAAGCAAATCAGGAAACAAAAATCAGAGATAGCAGGAATTTATGATATGCTTACATACTTGTTAAAAACAGAAATCAGGGCACATATATGAAATAAATATGAAATCATACTCAAATACAGTTTAGGTTGGTTTTCCCCTACCTCAGGTCAAAATATCTTCTAAGCAAATCCAAAGCTTGTCAAGGTGTCAGGTTTTGATCCTAGACCATAAACACAGCATTCTACATGCCAGGAATGTCTGGATATGAACTGGCAGAGTGTCCAGTAGTATTCAACTCACACAGGCCAAAAACAGGGGTAATTGATCGATCACCACTCTTATTGATCGATCAATCCTTCTTATTGATCGATCAATAACCCCATTGATCGATCAATACCCTCTTAGCTTTCATCCAAGAACATAGTCAATTGATCGATCAATAGCCCTTATTGATCGATCACTACTCATCATTGATCGATCAATACACTTATTGATCGATCAATAAGATCTTCTCTCTTCACTTCTAACACAGCTAAAATTGATCAATCACCACTTTGGTTGATCGATCAATGCCTCTTGTTGATCGATCAATGTCCTCATTGATCGATCAATGACCTAACTTCAAAAATTCCCACCTTCTGTTCACATTTAATATCTATACAGATTGATCGATCAATGCCTTCATTGATCGATCAATACACTCCAGTGATCGATCAATACCTTTGTTGATCGATCACCAACTGTCATTGATCGATCACTCTCTTGTTGATCGATCAATACCCAGGATTGATCGATCAATGCCTAAATTGATCGATCAATGCTCTTTGATCACTGAACTTCCAAAATTCCCAAGCTTCTGTTCACTTTTCTATCCTATATAGATTGATCGATCAATGTCTTCATTGATCGATCACCACCAGTCATTGATCGATCAATACCTTCATTGATCGATCAATAATGACATAACTCATGTCATTAATGGAGGTCATCTCCAACCCTATTTCAAACCCATTTTCATTAATGGTCACCAATAACCATTAACACACTATCAATACACATATATGGGCCTCTCATTTGCCCCTACTTAAATACACATACTCACCTTTATTTAGGCCCTATCGGGGTTTCGACAATTCAATCCGGACGAGGGTGTCGGATCCGAAGCTTGAGCCGTATCTCCGTGGTGACTCCGATACGTAATGTCTCGACTTCGATTCAGCACACGGAGGTTTCACACGCACATAGATTGTACCTAAGTTCGTTTCATTGAACTCACTTCACCTCATCTCATTCCGACTCTCGATCTCCGTAGTTCTAACCCTATTTCCTCACAAAAATACTTCCAATCTCACCTAGCCACAGATCTCTTTACTCAAGAACCAGAGGAAGAAGAAGAAAGGAGATCTCCCCAAGTCTCTTCCTTCCTTTATAAGCTACCAACTGAAATATCCTTGATATTTTAGTTTTCCCTAATTTAGGCTTCGGTGTGAAACACAAACACAATCGATGTGGCGTAGCAAGCCGTCTCAACGCCTTACATGACTCGGATTTAAGCGAGAATTCATACGTGAATTCACCTAATTACAGGCCAATATTATTTCCAATAATAAAATTTCAAAGTTTTAAATCTATCTCGATTCCCGTGCCGGGCACGCAGATCGAAACAGTCAGGTTCTTGTTCAGAATTTTTGGGCTATTACAGAAACAGAGAGCTATAAACAGCAGTTTCTTTGTCCTACATAGAAGTGAGAATTTTAGTGCTGGCTAGTGGCGAGGATAGCAGGCCACAACGTCTGAGCATGATTAAATCAATTTCACACTTATGTAACAAGGGCACACCATTAAAATTGAAATGTCAAACGAACACTGCACAAAAGTCAATATGGCTATACAATCAGAACCATCATGTATCTTCCTTTTCCATTTCTATTGCTTACATACCATCCATGTTTCTCTAAGTATTTTATGATAGACACAATTTTCCTCCCAATCTTCAAAGTTATATGAACTAAGGGGTTGGGCCTGTATCTCAACCAGAAGGTTGATAATATATTGTCAATATTGCGACCTTAAGGTAGCAGGTTCAATCCCAGTTTGCCCATCAACCAAAAAAAAAAACTATGTGAACTAATAGTTATATAATAAAGTATATTTCATCCTATAAATGTAAGATGTATCAACATATCAGATTACGGAACAGCCAGGTCAGATAATTATGTCCATGTTTGCTACAAATACACATGCCTATCGTTGATATCAATATTCTGGCAACTTCACGTGATCATGTGAGGGCGTACACTTCATTTTCCTATTTCTACTCCCTCCTTGAGTTATAAAGCATATTACCTGTCACAATCTAAGGGTAGATTGGACAGTAAACATTATTTTGTGAGGTTAATACAACAATGAACATTGAGTGAGGGATAACATCATCAGTAGTCTGCAAGAAACGCATTACTGTAATTTCAGTTGTTCCCTCTCACTAACCAGGGTTTTACCTTCTCTTTCTGCTTCCTCCTCTTTACTCTCCTCAAATCTATTATCACTTGATTTCTCTCACAAAAACAAGCTAATAAATTCAACTTGGCATCCAATTGATCTCTGACTATCTAACTCTCTATGCAAGACAGAGGCTGATGTCAGCCAATCATGTGCTAACATTAGACCTAGAGAACTGAGGGGCAACATCATGAAATAAACCTTTTTCTGCTAGATTTGCTTTCTCTAAGCTTGATAATTTATATATCTGTTTTTCCCCAATGGTCCAGTGGTTTTGTAGCTTCTGGTTTGAATAGCATTGGCATTCGAATCATCCAAAAAAGTGCGAGAGATGAGAGGTAGGTTTGAGTTTTTCCTGCTATTAGTGTCTGATTACGTGTTCATTTAACAAAAACCACAAGAGGACTGATTGCTTTTTTTAGAGCAACTAGAAGATAGAGTTTGTGTGCCCTTTGGATGTGATTTGATGATGTTTTTGATGAAAATTTCTCAAAAATTGTGACTGTAACTGGTTGCATACAGCATGTTAAGTTGTTGCTGCTGCACATTTGCTGTTGATGTGTGATTGTGTAACAGGACAGCACTTTGAGGATAAAGAAACAGAAAATATACTGTATGTGGCCCAGATTGTTGACTGTGATGGTGTGATCATACAACAGGTTGTGTTGTTCATGGTGTGATAGTGTGTCATGCCTAGTTTGGTTTATTAATAAGTGGATAATTGTGAATTTTACCAGTTAAGATCCGCGCTTCATTCATTTGCTAAGTTTAGTGACGGTGTGGTTGAAATAAAGACTGAACTGTTACATAGCAGCATCGGTTGCTAGAAAGATTCATGCATTCAGTGATTTCAATTTGATGGGTGTTTGGAAACATTGATGCATAGGGACTATGGTGGATTAATACTTCCCGGTGAATGGGTATTCCTCTCCTGAAGAATCTATTAATATGTACAAGAGGGAATATTGTGAACTGATGTAAAATGCTTCCAAAATTTCAAATTCGCCTCTTCACATCTAACCTTCTATCTCCAATCAAGGACATGTATTGTTGTCCAACCTTCTTGGATCATTGATTCAAGAGCTACTGACCACATAATTAGCCCATGCACTTATTTTTCCTTCATACTTGGTTGGCTCTAGATCTCGCACCATTTGTATTGCTGATGGTTCCTCGAATCCCATTGAAAAAGGAACTTGTCACACACCATTTTTCCCTTTACATTATCCTTCGCAAGTTCCTAAGGTTGTTACTTGCTACCAACCTTCTCTCAATTAATCACTCACTAAACCTTCTTTCTATATGCTTGAAATTTTAGTATTCTAAATTATCAAATTTGGATATTTTTTAGGTGTGTTTAGAACCTCTTTTTATGGACATTTGAAGTGGCAATAAATAGTTGTCGACTTTGGCAACTGCCCATGATGTGTTAACACCCCTTAGGCTAATGTTGGATAAAAAAGCATGCTTTAGGTTGTTTTGGGCAGCTATGAGTCATTTTCACACGTTTTGAAAATAGTGGGTAGGCCTTACGAATCAATCCTACCATGAGGGACTATCTTTTCATAGAATGGTCATTTTCCCACCATAAAAGAATTATGTCAACAAAGTGAAGTATATCATTGTCGGAAGGCATTTTTCTCACTAAAGATTGTTTTTTCTCCACCAGAGGCCATTTATCTCCACTGCAGGCCTTCAATCCGCTGGGAGACTTTTGGGGGGGAAAAAATAATAATAATAAAATAAATTTGAAGAATTTGAACCAATGCTACCATTATATAGTCTTTTAGAAACTCCGTCGAGGGCCTTCCTTCTAAGTTCCCATGCATATCATCATGGCAAGCTATTTTTGTCACTAACGGTCGTGGGCTTTCTTTCCAAAGCCTTTCTTACTGAAATGCGCATTTAAAGTAGCACTGTCGCGGGCTATCTTTGAAAAGAAAAGAAAGTTTTTCCGGATAATATATAAACAGTATTTCAAAAACTCCTTTGACGACATTCTTTGTAAGTACCCTTTTTATATAGACAGTTTTCCAATGAATTTAGCTGCTTTTTTGCAACAAAATTAATGCTAACACAATTATGTTTTCATATAAGATGACAAGGGAACTAAATGAGAAGGGAAATCACCTGTCCAATACCGGAAAATAACTTTCTATAACCAACGTGACACATATCAGGTAAGATATTAAATTGCTGAAGGATTGCCACAGAAACACTAAGTGGATCCTCGAATGACACATTCTCCGAAAGAAGAAAACCATATCTACGGAAAACATAGGCACACATCTAGACGTCAAAAATGAAGGGATCAATATTCACCAAAAATTTGAATCAAAGGAAGTCATCCAATGTGACGACCCAGACCCACATGCCACAATATTGTTCGGTTTTGGGCTTAGGTCCCCGCCTCGGTTTTGTTTCCGGCATTCTTTCGAGTCAGCTTTGTGAGAGGCATAGCTACACTAGAGAAATCTTTCACAAATTTTCGATAGTATCCAGTTAGTCCAAGGAAACTCCAAATCTCGGTAATACTTTTTGGCCTAGACAATTCTGATACGGCTCGTACCTTGCTGGGATTGACCGAAATTTCTGCCGCCGAGATAACATGTCCCAAAAATGCTACTTTTTCCGTCCAAAACTCACTCTTACTAAATTTCGGCTTGCGCAAAACTTGCAGTGTAGATTTTATATGTGCTTCATGTTCTTTATGAGTTTTGGAGTAGATAAGGATATCTTCCACAAAAACTACCACAAAGCTGTCCAAATAGGATTTAAAGATTTGATTCATAAGATCCAAGAATGTTGCAGGGGCATTCATCAATCCAAACGGCATGACAAGAAATTCAAACAGGCCGTAGCTTGTACTAAAAGCAGTTTTTGCGACATCTTCGGCGCGAACCTCAGTTGATAGTAACCCGACCTTAAATCAATCTTGGAGAAGAAACAAGCTCCTTGGAGTTGATCGAATAGGTCTTCAATTCTTGGTAGTGGGTTTTTGTTCTTCACTGTTACCTTGTTGAGTTGTCTATAATCAACACACATTCTTAGTGAGTTATCTTTCTTCTTTACAAAGAGAACCAGAGAAGCCCAAGGAGAAGAACTGTTTCGAATGTATCCTTTCATTAGTAGTTCGTCTAAGTGAATTCTCAACTCTTTCAATTTGGATGCGGTCATCCGATAAGAGGCCCTAGAAATAGGAGTCGTACCCAGAGCTAAATCGATAGTGAATTCTATTTCTCGCTCTGGTGGTAATCCCAGTAACTCTTCAAGACAGACATCTTGGAATTCCTTCACAACAGAAATCTCTGAGGGGCCTGGTTTACCCATTTCTACATCATCCAATGCTATAAGTATCGGTATTACTTTCTTTTCGATTCAACGAAAGCAAATAGCCTTCTTACCTTCTGGCTTGAAGCAGACCAATTTTTTGAAGCAATCGATGTTGGCGTGATGTGTCGCGAGCCAATCCATCCCTAAGATGACATCGAAGTCTTGCATATTTAATAAGATTAAGTCTGCGGGTAGAACTCGTTTCCTCACTAGGATCAGACAAGCTCGATAAACCTTGTCGGTATGAATGGAGGTTCCAACTGGTGTGCTTACAGATAAGATGAACTCTACTTGTTCGGGCTTCGTAGGAAATCTTGACATATATTTCGGTGACACAAAAGAGTGTGAGGAGCCCAAATCAATGAGGATATGTGTAGGGGAGTCGTATATTAGCAAAGTTCCTGAGGATAAGGGGTTTTATCATGTTAACAATGTGATAATTCTATGAAGTGTAATATTTATATGTATTTATATGTGAGTGCACATTCATTCATATGTTATATCTACCACGTGATAAGGAAAAGAAATGTATAGAATAATAGTTTGAAATAAATGTAGTAGAAGGATTTAACGTTATCATACCTTGGATCACATCATCGGATGCCTGAGCATCCTCTTTTGTGATGGCATTCATCGTAGCTTGCCTTACCGGACAAGTACGCTACTCTGATTGAGTATGTTGAGGTGCTAGTTGGGAGCTGTCCCTGATAACATGTCTCGATTTTCCAAATCGGAAACAAGTTCCCAATTTGTAACGGTAGACTCCGGGTTTATGTTTTCAATTGCATGTGGGGCAAGGCTCATATTGTATGAAACCAGATGTAATGTGGTGAGCCTGGGCTGGTGCAATAGATTTCGAACTTGGAGGCATAGTCGTAGGCTTCTTTGGTGTTGAATACTGAGACTGTGTAGTCCTTCATGGCGGTAAGGTTTGTAACACTGACCTCGGCCTCCTATCATAAGGGGTGAAGCGGCTAGTATGATTCTTCGATGGTGCCTTCCCTTTACCATTTTCTGTTTGACGCTGTTTGAAATCCAATGAGCATTTCTCCGCGATCGTTGCTCTCTCAATAACTTCACTCATCGTTGGCAGTTGGAACATCATAACTCAGTCTTTTATTCCAGGGCAGAGGCCATCTTCAAACTTTCTAACCTTATGTTCCTCAGTTGCCACAAGGTGAGGGGCATAACGTGACAATTTGATGAATTTTGTCTCGTAAACCAAAACCGTATCAGAACTTTGCTATAAATGCATAAATTATGCTTCTTTTTGTTGTCTTGCCAACAAGGGAAAGTATTGTCTATTGAAAGCTTCTGTAAATTCCTATCAGGTCCATGGATTGCGTGTGCCCCTTGTTTCTCGTTGCCTATTAGCACTCTCCCACCAATACCATGCGGTGTCCTTGAGTTGAAATACTGCCCATTCTACTTTTCATTGATCGGGTCCAACCCAGGACCAGGAATATTTTTTCTAGTTCAACTATCCATTCTTCTACAACCGTAGGATCTCCATAGCCATCAAACGTCGCTGGCTTCATCCTTTTAAATGACTCCCAAGCAGAGTGTGGAGCAGTGTTTATAGTGCCCTGACGCGCAGCCAGTCTATCCATAGTCGCAGCTTGTTGGGTCGTGGTGTTAGCCATCATTTCGAGCACTTGTTGTGCTCTATCTCCACCATTATTCAATGGAACCCGATTTGCCCCGCTGACAACTTGCTCTTCTCCATTAAGATCACCATCATGATTAATTGTCCGCTTACGCTGTGAAGCCATGATCTGTTTCACAAAGGTCTTGGATTAGAATTCAGAATTTGATTTTTATCCTAACCATAGTCCCATGAAAATCTAAAGCCTTTATTTTGATACCAACTATGTAACCACCCAAAATCCCTTTCAAGCATAACTGGAGATCTCAAGTCATCACTTACGTATCATGATCGTGAGGCAACAATTATTATAACAATACATGAGAAAGGTAGCCAATTTTTTTTTTATGAATCAAAAATCATAACTATTAAACAACTCAAGTATCCAAACGATAAGAAATTAATAACTAAATCTCCCATGATAGCCGTATGTCATGATAATAAGCGATCCAACATCACTATTAAATGCAATTAAAATAGTCGCAAAATAAAGTAAAGTCTTGATTTATTATGTCTCGAGATACTCACTAGGAGTGCAACTAATTAACGGTCTGGCTCTCAATTCCAATAAGAGTAATCTCCTGCATTGGAAAAGTTTCACAAATTAAAACTGTGAATATACAAAACATAATAGTTATAATAATTTCAAATAAAATATTCAACCATACTTACGAAGAAATCAGAAAGTTGGGAAATGGTCTTCGGGATTCTCGTCAGTGGCACTCAGTTCAAGAAAATTGTCCTCGTACTTCTCATCCCAATTGAATCTGCGTCAACAACGATGGATAGAAACCTTGAAGGACTTCGATTGCACAATCCACTTCCATCCGGGAAAGGCCAATGTAGGTGCAGACGCCCTTAATCGCAATGTCTCAGGAAACCTATCAAGGCTCAAGACCTATCGATTTGAAAATGTTAAGGAGTCAACAAGCCATGGAATCTGGGCAAGATTCGGAATCAACGAAAAAGGATTGGTGGCTTGCATAACCATAAAATCCCTACTCTTGGATAGGATTATTCAAAGCCAAGGCATCGTTAGTGACTTAGTTGACATCGGAATTGCTGTACGCAAGGGAGAGAATGAAAACTTCTACTTTAGAAGAGATGGTGCTTTGACCTTTAGAGGTCAAACGTGTATACCTAATAATGAGAGAATAAAGAAACAAGTCCTCGAAGGTCATAAGTCATAATATTCTATCCACCCAGGGAATACAAAGATATACTAGGACCTAAAGAAGCAATTCTGGTGGCTCAAATTATTCTCTCATTATTCTGGTGGCTCAAATTATTCTCTCATAAGTCATAAGTCATAATATTCTGGTGGCTAAACAAGTCCTCACTAAGTCAGCTCACTTCCTACCTTATCGCACAACGATTGGCTCAAATTAGATGGCGAATATATACATCAAGGAGATTGTGCGGCTACATGGAGTACTCGTGAGCTTCGTTTCCGACAGAGATCCAAGGATCACCTCTCACTTTTGGGAGAGCTTTCAGAAGGTCATGGGTTCACGATTTGATTATAACACGGCCTTCCATCCTCAGACTGATGGGCAAACAAAAAGGGTGAACCAGATCATTGAAGACTTGTTGCGTGCTTGCATCCTTGACTTCGGGGGCAATTAGGATGAACACTTACCATTAGTGGAGTTTGCTTACAATAACAACTATCAAGCAAACATCCAGATGGCACCATTCGAAGCTCTATATGGAACAAATGCAGATCTCCATTATGTTGGGAAGAAGTTGGTGATCGTAAGCTTATGGGACTAGAGTTAGTCGAGCAGACTACTGAAGGAGTTACGGTAATTAGAGAAAGGTTGAAAACTGCTCAAAGTCATCAGAAAAGCTATATGGACCAAAAGCGTCGAAACGTGGAGTTCCAGGTATGTGGTGACTTCTAATTAAATATCTTTGTTCTAGAATCGTACTGAAGAATGATCTTAAAATATATAACTTTCCTTGATTTTGTTCTTAGGTTGGAGATCAGGTGTTTGTTAAAATCTCACCAACCAAGGGTGTGATGAGATTTGGAGAAAAAGAAAAGTTAAGCCCAAGGTTTGTTGACCCATTCCCAATCAAAGCACGAGTGGGAGAAGTGGCTTACAGATTGGAGCTTCCTCCTAAGCTTGAAGGCATTCACAACGTGTTTCATGTGTCAATGTTGCGAAAGTATCAACGTGATCCTTCACATGTTATTAATATTGAACCTATTGAGGTACAGAAGGATTTAACAATAGTGGAACACCTAGTATGGATATTAGATCGAAAGGAGCATGCCTTACGATCCCTCTTGTTCTTATACAATGAGACCATCACACTCCAGCAAAAGCCACTTGGGAAAAGGAAGAGGAAGTTCGTGCCTTATATCCACACCTTTTCAACCAAGGTACGTAAATTTTGAGGACGAAATTCTTTTATAAGGTGGGAGGATGTAACGCCTCGCTTCTGTTTCCAACGGTCTTAGATTCGCAAACACAAAAGATTGGTGTTAATGCCTAACACCGAAACTCATCCTTTAATAAAATAGAAAGAAGCTTTTTTCTAATTTAAATTTAAAAGTGTCGAAAGTGGATAGAGTTTACACCTCAAAGGAAATCAGATCCTAAGGGATACGAGATTACCATCTCTATAAAAAAAAACCTCCGCTCAAATCTTAGTCAGGGGACATCCCTTTCAAACTCTCTCTAGAACTCTCTCTCCCTAGAACCCTTTCTCTCTCTAGAACTCAAGAAGAAGAAGAAGAAAAAGAGGAAGAAAGCAAAGGATGGTGAGCGAAGGGTAAAAGCTCAAGACCCTGAGCAAACCCTCACTCGCGACGTTGGGATCCGAGATAGGGAAAATTTTAGAGTATTTTATAGATTTAGTTTATTCTTAAAAAAAATAATAATAATAATAATTTGTTGAAACTCCATTAACGGAACTCAAGGGAAGGAGATTGAAAAATAATAATAATATAATGTATACATATATATACAGATATATAAATAAATAAATAACGATGAAGAAGACTTCTTTGATTTGTTGCAACAACAAATGGCAAAAAAAAAAAGATGAAGATTTCTTTTTCTTAACGTTACTACTACAACAAAAGGATATAAAAAAAAAAGGAGAACAAGAAGAAGCCAACCTCTTCCTCTCTCTCTTTTCAAAAAAAAAAAGGGAAGAAGACTCGTTTTTCTTCATCCGTTTTTTATAACAAAAACAAAAGACAATAATATATATATATATATATATGTAAATACACAATATATCTCACTTACATTTAAGGGAGAAGATGGGTCTTCTTCCTCACTGGTTCTCTGCAATTGCAGATTAAAAAAAATAAATAAATATGGAAAAGGTAGACCACCTTTTGGCTGACAATCGACCGTCGGACGCTACCGGCCGGTCACCGGACCGGCACTGGCACCGGTTAAAAACTTGTAACCTACCCGATCGGCCGACGCCCCTCACCGGGTTGATCCGCATTAAGATCACTGCAATTGTGAAGGAGGCGCCTTTCCAATGGAGTCGGGTAACAAGTACAGCCTTTTGGGTTCAGATTCAATGCATTGGAGTTACGCCAGAACGTGGTGCAACCCCTATCTAAGACCGCCCTCATATATATATATATATATAATTATTTTGGGACTATGGGCCCACATCAGAAAATTAACAGAAATAGACCCCTCATAAAATGGGGTGATATTTAGATCTAACGGTTCAGATTGTGCGATAGGACTCGGGAAATAACTTCAGTGATTAGTACTCATCAATCATTGATTTAGCAAAACTTTGACTTATCGACAAGGGTACCCTAAAGGTAAAATTAAAGGTTGGGTCCAATGACCTACCCCTCATTATTTTATATTTATTTTCAATCCGATGGATCAGATTGGATGAACTGAACCCCTAATTTATATTTTAGTTAATTGACATTATAACATAAAGTTCAAAACTATAGAAAATACGTATTTTTAACTTTAAAAGTCACTCAAACTTTATTTGAAGAAATTGGGATGCATCTGAAGGTTTTTCAGTGTTTCGGATGCGATGGCATAGTTCTTTTTGCTGTGCGGGTAATTGTTTATAAAATAAAAGCTAATACCCTTTATTTATGAGTATAAAATATTTATAAACTTAGGTTAAGATTACATGGTGGATATTTTCCAACATTGGCATCCATTTAAATAAATTAGGGGTTGAAATTGAGGTTTTTCAGTGTTGCGGATGCATTGACACAGTCCGTTTGCACACCTGATATAACGAAAAATCAAAATTAATTAATAGAAATTATAATATAAGGTTTTTAATAACCTTTAAACTTATGAAAATTTAATTATGTATATTTATCATATGATAGACTTGTTTCGATCACAGCCAACACCTATCTTGAGGTAATGACGTGTTCCGAACACAATGGCGCTATCCAACTGACCTAATGACCTATAGATTAGCTATAATCAAATAATTTCTTGCTATAATAATCCAATTACTATATATGTAATGTATCTCTTCATTCTAATGCTCGATTTAAGCAAATCATGACTCTATCTTAGGATTCTTAAGTCTTTCGGATACAATGGCGATGTTCGTAGACTCATTTAATCCTCCAAACTTCTATTATTAATATACATTGTTCTTTTATACTATGACATACGGTCGATATGTTAAGTTACGATATGATGATATGTAAGAATAAGATGCAAGGTGAATTAAGCTTATACGAAATTATGATATCTAAAATTAAGCAAAATAAAGACAACGTACAAAAATTATTCTTTGTTGGCAAGCAATTGGATTATTTAACGATTTATGTCGAATATCGAATCCATTTAATAGGATGCTTGCACCCGGTGATTTAGTAGGAGGACCGCGACCTCCGGTGATTAGTAGGAGGTTCGCCTCCGGTGATTAGTAGAAGGTTCGCGGCCCTCGGTGACATAGTAGGATATTTGCATCCGGTGATATAAGTTGGCCAACTATCGACGGTAGGTATTCACGTCTTACTATACATAGTCTTAGGCTATTATCTATGTGCCTAAGTTATTTTAAATTACGATTTAAACTGATACGATGGATATGTTATGGTGTTAAGGGTAAGGATAATAAGCTAAGCTAATTTTAGAAGAAGGTTAACGAGACCTAAGCCGTGGACCTATAAGAATAAGGTGAACAGGACCTAAGCCGTGAACCTAAAGATAAGCCTCGGGACCTAAGCCGAAGGCGAGATAAGTAAGATGAGTGTCGGGACCTAAACCGTAGGCAAGATAAGATAAGTTAAGCCTCGGGACCTAAGCCATAGGCGAGATAAAACAAGTTAAGATAAGCCATGGGAATTAGGCCATTGGCGAAATAAGCTAAGATATGATGCAAAACGTAAGTTGTAGAAATGAAGAAATTCTAAGACCTTATAAGTAAATTACGAATTCAACAATAAGAATAAGTTATATCACATTCTGCTTATGGTGTAGTTACCATCACGAGATTTCACAAGACTTGATCGAATCATCCGATCCGAAAGTTTCCCCAATATGGAATGGGACATATAGAATTGCTTCCACGTGAAAAGATGCGGCTATCGGGTTAAGTGATGCCTGTGACTCTTACTGCATTATGGATCTTTCTCTTATGCATCAGTCATATTATGAAAACGGTAAGTATTTGAACTACGGTTGGCTTGATCCCGGTTTGGGTACATAGGCAGCTATAATGGCACAACCATATGGTTATGAATTCAGTATATGTTTTATGAATAGACTTTATGTGTTTCGTGAGTATTGAATTAGTTTATTAGTAATATTTTCTGAAAATCATATGTCAGATATATTAAATATTATAAGCTTTCCATATCTATTTAAAATAATACACCATACATTTGAAACACGATAAGCTTAAGATTAAACACATGCATTGAGATATGATGGTTGAAAACCCATGTTAAGTTTAAGCTTGATTTATGGAATACGCTAAGCACCCGTACTGGGCATCGTGGCAATTTTGCTCACCCTTCGTGTGACGACCTGACTTTTCCAATCCCTAAGGTATAGGAAAGGCCGGTTCATCAATTTATTGATTTCTCAATAAGCCGTAACAAACAGAAGCCGGCAACATAAACAAAGATCTAAAGACAAAGACAAAGCATATAAAATCAAAAAGCTTTCTATAACAAAATAATATTTATCACTATGAGGAACCAAGAAGAACCACCGGTGATGGCCAATCCGATCACCTAAAATAGTGGTTCACAATAATGGTTCCTCGAGTGATATCAAAAGAACCAAAATAAAGGCCTAGGGCCCAATATTCAAAATAATATTCAGACAAAATATCAAAAATACAGGATCTAAGATCACAGAAAGAACTCCTCAGCTGGGATGTCCGATTCCTCCTCAGGAATGCAATCGGAGTCCTCCAGATTCTCTGACCCAAGGTCAGTCTCAGCACCTATGACGTATAGTCGAGGGTGAGCTAACAGCCAAGCTCAATAGAGGAAACAAATATATTTGTATTTCATTATAAGTAAGGTTTTCAAAGACAGGAATCAGATCAAATATGGTTTTCAAATGATGCTTTGCAAACTAAATCTCCAGTTCTAATCCTGAGTCAAAATTTGAAAACATAATTCTGATGTGTTCGAAAATCTTCTGAATTAGCATGCTTCTTGTCTTAAATTATAATTTAATTTTATCTCCCAAATTTCCTATAGCATGAGAGCGGACTACATAACCAATGGGAAAACCCTACTGACCATCGTCGTTCATGAACCCATTTCTAAAGTGCAACAAGCCCATACGCTATGAGGGAAACTTGTGTCAAAGTAATACCGTCAACACAGTTGGTAGAATCTAGGGCATCGTACTTATGAACCCTAAATCAAATGCAAATGCTAACACATATCAAGGCTTCTTATTCATATCATATACAGATTTTTTAAAGTTCTGATTCGAAGTTCTGATTCAAAATTTAACTGAGGTTCAAATTGCAAAGTTCTGAGTTATAACAAAGTTTCCAAATTTTAAGATTGGTGTCATATATTCAGAGTTTTATTCATGCTGTGTGTAACAGAATTTTCAAAATTTATCCTTCTTAATTGAAATAGTCAAACAATCTATACTTATAATTTAATGCAAATTAAATACAAGGTTCCCCTACCTCAACAAGGAAGTTTCAAAAATATGCACAAGCAGTCCTCACCAAGGACTCCCAACAGTAAAAACCTACATATATTAACACTCTCAGTGTTAATATAGAACCCAAAAATTTAACCCAAAAGCTTACTGAGAAAATAAACTAAAAATTTTTGAATGCCAAAAACAGGACAGAATTCGATGGTCGAATTTAAATTCGTTGGTCGAATTTCAAAACTGCACATTAGTGGCAAAACCCTGAAATTCGACACTCGAATTTCAATTCGATGGTCGATTTCCAAATTCGATGGTCGAATTTGAAATCGACCCTCAAATTTCAAATTTTCCTTCAGGCACAAGAAAAACACATTTCGACTGTCGATTTTCAAATTGACAGTCGAATTCCAAATTTGATGGTTGAATTCAATATCGACCATCGAATTGCTCTGGTTCTGTGGCTGTTAACCTTTTATGTCCGGATTCTTTTCTTCATTTCCAAACACAGCCATCAGATCTCATTTAAACATACTACATATTATTCTAAGCAAAACAAAATTTAAGGGACATAAGAAGGTTTTAAAAGCCTACCTCTTGTCGCTTAATCCTTTATCCCGTGGCACCAATACACGCACCGGAACAAATCTCTAAGATCAAAGGTTTTTAAAAAAACTTCTAATCAGCCCATTATAAACCTTCCTCCACTGCACAGATCCTTATCAACACAGTGACACTCTCTTCTTTATCTTTCTCTTCCACTAGCTCAAACCGATCAGATTTTAAGCACAAGGCTAATTAATGGTTGAGATGGGGAGAGGAGCTCTCAAGCTTTCTAGATCTAAGATCAAATGAGGCAAGGCTTAAGGGCCTGATTTCCAACGAGAGAGAGAAGTGTAACTTCTCTTTCACTCTCTCTTATAACCAAAAGCTAAGAAAAAGAAATATCTAGATTTTTTTTTATTTGTAATTTATCCACTTGAGTTGAAAAGCTATCCGGTGTTAAACACAAACACCAATGCTATTGTGTAAGTCATCGCTTACATGACTTACACACATCTTCCGACAATTTTCTTTTGCCATTATTCTTATCATAACCTTAGCTCACTAAAAATCTAAAAATATTCCACAATATTTTCCGGATACGCTTACCGAGGTAAATGAAAAATACGTCAAAAATATCAGGGATATTATATTCACCCCTCCTTAGGAATTTTCGTCCCCGAAAATTGAATGCAACACACACCAGACAACAAAGGAAAAGAAAAACATGGGTCACCGTATTCCGATCCCGCAGGGCACGCAAGTCAAGGGATGGGATCCGTAGTAACATGGATGTACTGCATGTGGCATCAAAAGGCCATAGTGGATTGCATCCGTACAGGGATGCCCACACCCCAAGTGTCACGTGCCGGGAGACCGATGCATAGTGACGCATGAAAGCCATAACGATAATAAAAACCCACCAATGCAACATAAAGAACAAAAGCTACATAGAGAGCAAACCCACACCAATAGGAAAAGGGAGAGAGGAAACAAACCCACACACATAGAGTACAAGTCCACAGAACAAAACAAAAATCCAAACCATATAGAGAGGAAAGATGGTCAAAAATCAAAACCCACAGTAATATCCAAAAATCCACATAGATAACAACAAGTATCTAAAGTAACCATATACAAAACGAAATAAACAGAGTATCCAAAGCAAATCCGAAATAGAAATATAAAAGATAACAAAAAGAAGGACCACCAGGTCCTAAATAATCCATGGAGTAAATAAATACATGCCCCATCATATCGAAAATAAACCAGTACCCCCACCCCCCAAGCACGCTAAAAATCCCCGGCAGTAGATGGGCCAGCCTGATCCTGATCATCAGCTCTTGCATCAGTATCGTCACCCGCATCCTCACCAGCCGTAGCAAGCATACTGGGACCATCGCCCGACGTGGAAGGACGATATACAGAAGCACTTATGTCGGCCAGGTAGGTGGTATAATCATCGGGGAACGCGTGCTGCATCAAATAAGATAGGGCGCCGCCATGCACATCCAACTCCTAACGCATAGAGCTGGTATGCTAGGTGAGCTCCTGAATCTGGTGGCTCATGGCGGTCATCTGTCGCGTGAACTCCGAGAGAGTAAGGATGTCGCTTTGTGGGGGCTGAGGAGGTGCAGGGGCAGCTGTGTCAGGGGCAGAATGAGTAGGGTCCTCATCATCATCGCTAGCTGCTGCATCACGTACCGCTGCGTCTTTAGGAGTCTTCACAAGTCGATTGTAGGTTTGACCCCAATTGACCAGGTTATACATTTTTCGACCGGTTGTGGATTTGGGTTCTGTAGGAGAAATGTCATGTGTTGGGCCTGCTCTGTAATTCTCGATCATTACCGAAATTAAATGGGCATATGGAATGCCCTTTTTCAGTTTCTTCACATGTTTACCCATTTTCTCCCGTGCCTTGATAATCCCCTTGAAAAGGACCTCAGGAGCACTAAACCAGCACTCCTTATAAGCAGCAAATAAAATCTGTTGTAGGGGACTGGTGCACTCGGACTGATGACCAAAAGGGTAAAGTGTGGCCTTAAAAATTTTGTCTAAAATCCACATTGACTCCGGCATATGTATGGTGACAATGGATTTACCGGATCCATGACGACCTTCCGTCATTTGGGCAATTACGTCCTCAAAGCGGAGTGGTTTGAGGAAAGGAGGACCTAGCCCCATGGTTTGGGAGTGTTGCAAAGGGCAACGGAGTGCCACCGCCATCTCCTCGAGATCAAATGTATAATCTCGGCCATCAATTTTCGTGTAAATTTTCTTCCCGTCCTCGCGGCGCATATGCTGGGAAAATAGACGCACGAGACGGGGATAAAAGTAGTCACTAAATGAGGTGCAAAGAGTGGTCAACTGGGCTTTTTCGAGGTATTCGCCCGCCCATTGTGTGGTTGTTTGTTGGTCAAACAACTCGGGGTGAAAAATATATTCTGTGGTGAAGCCTTTGATGCTCCAAAAGTCATTTGGCTGCTCAGGCATGGGAGGGGAAACAGACTATGTGGGCTAAGTGGGTGGTGGAGCCATTTGTGTGGGCTGTTCGCCCTGTTTAGATCGGCTAGAAGACGCAGCTTTAGAAGCTGGTCTTTTAGATGTGGGGTTTCGAATTGGGGCTTGTTTCTTAGACCCCATTTAACCAGAAAAAAAAATCTCCACAGATTGCAAGAAAATTAGAGATTCACAAGAGAAATGGAGCAAGGGTTACCTTGTGAAGAGCCCCAAATCGGGTTTCCAATGATTGAAATTCAATCCTCTTGTATAATGCAGTGGATTCCCCCTTGGATTGTGGCCAAAAATGAAGAGGAAGCCCCAAAATCACCAAATCGCCCTAAAACCCTAAGCTCAAACCCTCAAAGCTGCAAACCCGGAATAACAAAATAATCTAAAGCCCCACACTTAAATTGAGAAAATCGATCATCAATTTCAAAATCGATGGTCGATTTGAAAATCGACAGTCGATTTCCTCAGAAAAGTCTTAGGCCCAGTTTTGGCTTAAAATTGCCTGTGACCTTTTATGAAAATTTGACCATCGAAACCCATTTTCGACAGTCAAATTTTGTTACACCTGTGGTCTTTAAAAAATTTCATAAAATTGACATTTTAAAGCATTATGTTGGGTCCAAAAGGGCCGCCTTTGAGTGTATTTCACTCTGATCACCCCATCAGACCATGACAGCAATATCACAGTCGAAATTGGTGCATATAATGGAAAGAAAACGTAAAATTTGGAAAAATTATTTCACATAGCCATTTGGAAAAATAACAAGTCCAGGTCTGGTCGGACTCACAAAATTTTCTAGTTTTCCATAACGTAAAAAAAAACAACTATTAAACAGGTACGAAATAATATATATATTGGACCATGACATCAGTATCAAGGCCAAATGGCTCAGTAAAAGTTAAGGAAGTAGCTAACTATAGGCCCAAATTTATTTCACATGGCCAATAGTGTGGAACATACCAGGTTTAGGCCCAAAATTATTGAATTTTCCATAATGTAGAGACCTTTAAACAGGCACAATCAGGAATAGACATTAAACTGCCAAAAATATCTCGCCAAAATTTGTATAAATATAAAACAAGGTACATACTAAAAAGTCAAAATATAAAATATCCCATATACAATTTGTCAACAGAATCAATCAAAAAGGCTCGAAAATTGGGCTCAGAGCTCAGCTTCACGCTCCCAAGTGGCTTCCTTCGGTGTATGATTCCGCCATTGCACGAGAACCAAAGGAATCCTCTTAGTGCGTAGGATTTGATCCCTGCGATCCAAAATCTGAACCTGGTCCTCGACCACCTTCAAACCCTCCTAAATCTCGATGGGTTGGTAATCAAGCACGTGAGTCGGGTCACGGATGTATCGACGCAGCATCGACACATGGAAGACGTTGTGCATGCTTGACAATTGCGGTGGTAGCGCTACACGATATGCAACCTCTCCGACTCGGCCTAATATCTCAAAAGGCCCAACGTACCGAGGACTCAGTTTCCCTCGTTTCCCAAATCGCATAACGCCCTTCGTAGGCGAAATCCTAACAAAGACATTCTCGCCAACCTGAAAAATCAATTATTAGTGCTCGATTTCACATGGAATTTATACCAAGTGAAGAAATACACATTGGCATATCAAAAGCTACCTGAAAATCCACGTGTCTCCGTTTGAGATCGGCGTAGCTCTTCTGACAACTCTGAGCTACTCGTAGTCGCTCGCGTATCAACAGAACCGTCTCGGTCGTGCGCTCAACTATCTCAAGTCCAATAATGAGTTTCTCACCCACTTCTTCCCAGTTCAACGGCGATCTGCCCCGTCGTCCATATAAGGCCTCGAACGGAGCCATACCAATGCTAGCCTGAAAGCTATTGCTGTAGGCGAACTCGATCAGAGGCAAGTGTTGGTCCCATGAGCCGTGAAAATCCAACATATATGCTCTCAACATGTCCTCAATGATCTGGTTCACGCGCTTAGTCTGGCCATCCGTCTGTGGGTGAAACGCCGAACTAAAGTCAAGACGAGAACCCATGCCCTCCTGAAATCTCTGCCAAAAGTGTGAAGTAAACAACGGGTCTCGATCAGACACAATACTAGCCGGTATCCCATGCAGTCTAACAATCTCCTTCAGGTATAACTCTGCAAGTCTACTGGCTATATACGTGGTATTGTATGGCAAGAAATGAGCAAACTTGGTTAGCCGATCTACAATGACCCAGATGGCATTGTTCTTCCTCAGTGTTTTCGGTAACTCGAGTATGAAATCCATTGAAATAGCCTCCCAATTCCACTCAGGCACAGGAAAAGGCTGTAATAGGCCTGCAGGATTCTGATGATCAACCTTAACCTGTTGACAAACCAAGCACCGCGATACGTACTCAGCGACGTCGCGTTTCAAACCTCGCCACCAGAAACTCTTCATCAAGTCCTGATACATCTTGGTGCTACCAGGATGTATGGCATACATGGATTTGTGAGCCTCTTCCAGAATGGTGTCCCGAAGCTCTGTACTCGACGGTACGCATACACGGTCGTGAAACAACAAGGTCCCATCAGTTCGTATAGAGAAATCCTTCTTGCTGCCATTCTCGACATCTCGTCGAATTGCCATCAGCTCATCATCAGTCATTTGAAGCTTCCTAATATTCTCGAAGAGCGTAGGGCGTAGTACAAGTGTAGCCATCAATGCTCCCGAGCCTTTGACATCGAACCGTGAGCTGCCCAAAGCCATATCCTCCAAAAGCTTCCATCTCTGAATTCGGCTAACAAGATGTGACAATTGTGCTGAAGACTTCCTACTAAGAGCATCAGCAACAACATTTGCCTTTCCCGGATGGTACTGAATCGAGCAATCATAGTCCTTCAAGAACTCCATCCATCGTCGCTGCCTCATATTCAAGTCCTTTTGAGTGAAGAGGTACTTGAGACTCTTGTGATCAGTAAATATATCAAAGATTTCACCGTAGAGGTAATGTCGCCAGATCTTCAAGGCGAATATAACTGCTGCTAGTTCTAAGTCATGCGTCGAATAATTTCTTTCATGGTCCTTCAGCTGCCTAGAACCATACGCAATGACCCGCTCATTTTGATTTAGCACACAGCCTAATCCACCAAAAGAAGCATCACTATATACTGCGAAACCTCCACGGAAGGTATAGCAAATCTTTGAGTGCCGTAGTCAAGCGGCCTTTAGCTCTGGCTGTTCACACTGCATTCTTTCTCGTGAGCTGTGTAAGTGGACCCGATATCTTCGAGAAACCCTCGACAAATCGCCGATAGTACCCTGCCAAACCAAGGAAACTTCGGACCTCTGTAACTATCGTAGGTTGTTCCCATGTCACCACAGAATCTATCTTTGTAAGATCCACTGAGATACCCACTTCAGAGACTACGTGGCCCAAGAAACTGACCTGCTCAAGCCAAAACTCACACTTACTGAGTTTGGCATACAACTGATGGTCCCTGAGTGTTTGAAGAGCCATCTTCAGATGCTGCACACGCTCCTCTCTGGTTTTCGAATAGATGAGGAAGTCATCTACGAAAACTACCACAGATTTATCAAGATGTGGTTTGAACACCCTGTTCATCAGGTCCATGAAAGATGCAGGCGCATTCGTCAATCCAAACGGCATCACTAAAAACTCATAGTGGCCATAACGCATCCGAAACGCAGTCTTGGATATATCTTCTGCTTTGATCATGAGCTGGTGATAGCCTGACCTCAGATCAATCTTTGAAAAGAACTTTGCACCTTGCAACTGATCAAATAAGTCATCTATCCATGAAAGAGGATAACGATTCTTAATTGTCATCTTGTTGAGCTGCCTATAATCGATACATAGACGCATCGATCCATCCTTCTTTTTCACAAAAAGAACCAGTGCACCCCAAGGAGAAACACTCGGTCGAATAAAGCCTTTGTCTAACAGCTCCTGAAGCTGTTCCTTGAGTTCCTTCAACTCAGCAGGCGCCATCCGATATGGAGCTTTAGATAACTGTTCGCTACCCGGCGCTAGCTCAATCGCGAACTCAATCTCTCAGTCAGGTGGTAATCCAGGTAAGTCCTCTGGAAAGACATCAGGAAAGTCGCAAACCACCTTGATAAGAGCCAAGTCATTCTTCTTCTCTGTAGAATCTTGCAAATAGGCCAGATACCCACTGCAACCATTCTTCAACATGCGCTCAGCTTTAATGGCTGAAACTAATGGCGCAACCTTTGATTTGACTCCACAGAATCGGAAGGATTTTCACTTTGGCGATCGGAAGGTCACTATCTTCCGAAGACAGTCCATGCTCGCGTGATAAGCTGCCAACCAATCCATTTTGAGAATGACGTCGAACACTTCCATGCTCAACGTAATCGTGTCGGTCACTGTCTCGTGCTCATCAATCATCACGATGACTGACTGACATGTTGTATCAGTGCATACTGAACTTCCCGTAGGAATCTTCACATCCAGAATGAAAGCAAGGGGTTCGGGATTAATACCCAACTTCTCTGAGAAGGAAGGAGTAATAAACGAGTGTGTAGACCCAGGGTCTATAAGTACTCAAGCTTCAATTTTATCCAAGTCGTCTCGATGACTCATCATAAGGGTACCTTTAGTTAAAAAGTTTGTTAATTATATGCAATGATTCCAATATGGTTTAACATAAATGACTTGAATTTGAATTTAAACAATAAATAATATAATCAATGCATAAATGATATCTCAACTTTAATGATACCTTGAATTACGTCATTCGACGTTTGGGCATCCTGTGCAGTCACCGCATAAGCCCGACCTTGAACTGTAGGTCGTGTCGACTTTTGCGTAGAGACTGTCGTAGTCTGTCCTTTCTCAGCAGCAGGACAGTCCTTAATCATCTGACCAACCTGTCCACACTTGAAGCATGCCCCAGTGTTCCGTCTGCAATCCTCTGTCTTATGTGATTTCCCAAATCTTACACAGATTGGGGTAGAAACAAGAGTAACAGTTGATCCTCTCGTCGAGCCTGAGCCATAGAAGCTCCACTCGCAGTAGTGCTCCCGGCTCTAAAAGGTCGCCCTGGTGATGAACTCTGCGGTCTCTAATAGGAAGACGTCACTGGTCCTGAAGCAACAGCCGGTCTAGAATATGATGGCTGACTAGGGTAGGGAGGAGGTTCAGAGAACCTCGGCTTTTTGTTCACCTGATCTGAAGCACTCTGTTGTCCCTGGCCAAACCAATTTTTATTCCCCTGCTCTCGCCTCAAGTACTTCTTTTGAATGTCTTCCTCTGCAATGAGGGCCTTGGACATGACGCTCGCATACGTCTCCATTTCCCACATCGACACCCTCTCCTGAATGTTCGGCCTCAAACCTCTCTGAAATTTCTGAGCTCTCATCAGCTCAGTGGCCACGTGTAAGGGTGCAAATCGGGAAAGTCTATCAAATTCTGCGCCATACTCGCGCACCGACATCTCATTCTATTTCAACTCAATAAATTGGACCTCCCACTGATTACGTATGATCTTCGGAAAGTACTGATCATTGAACGTCTCCACGAACTCTGCCCAAGTCCATGGGGTATTGGGGTAGTCCTGCTCTCTCATCCGGGAAACAAACTTCCACCACGGGCTGGCCTCTCCCAAAAGTTTGAAAGATGCCCAGCGTACTTTCTCAACATCGGTACACTGCAACACTTCAAATATTTTCTCAATCTCATCCAGCCATGCCTCGGCTTCCATCGGATCTGTCTGCCCTGAGAATGTAGGAGGTCTCATCCTTCTAAACTCTGTGAATCCTCCTGGCTGATGTCTGGCTGCCAGCATCTCTGTCTGTCGGTCTATGGCAGCAGTCTGTTGAGCCATGTTAGTAGCCAAGGCTGCCAACACCTCTTCTACATTTCCTCTGTCAGGTCCAGCAGCTCCCAACGGATCTACATTAGGGTCAGATGCAGATCTCTCTCTGCCATATGAGGTGCCTACGCCCTCATCTATTTCTTCGATGCGAGCTGTACGAGGTCCCTCTATACCTCGGCCTCTACCTCTAAACCGTGGAGGCATGCTGATCTGTCATTGTTGAAAAACAATAACAATAGATCAGTATTGATTGTTAAAAACAATCCAACCCTTAGTCCTAAGACTCTGAACCTAGAGCCTTTCTCTGATACCATCTGTGACGACCCGACTTTTCCATTCCCTAAGGTATAGGAAAGGCCGGTTCATCAACTTATTGATTTCTCAATAAGCCATAACAAACAGAAGCCGGCAACATAAACAAAGATCTAAAGACAGAGGCAAAGCATATAAAATCAAAAAGCTTTCTATAACAAAGTAATATTTATCACTGTGAGGAACCAAGAAGAACCACCGGTGATGGCCAATCCGATCACCTAAAATAGTGGTTCACAATAATGGTTCCTCGAGTGATATCAAAAGAACCAAAATAAAGGCCTAGGGCCCAATATTCAAAATAATATTCAGACAAAATACCAAAAATACAGGATCTAAGATCACGGAAAGAACTCCTCAGCTGGTATGTCTGATTCCTCCTCAGGAATGTAATCGGAGTCCTCCAGATCCTCTGACCCAAGGTCAGTCTCAGCACCTGTGACGTATAGTTGAGGGTGAGCTAACAGCCAAGCTCAATAGAGGAAACAGATCTATTTGCATTTCATTATAAGTAAGGTTTTCAAAGACAGGAATCGGATCAAATATGGTTTTCAAATGATGCTTTGCAAACTAAATCTCCAGTTCTAATCCTGAGTCAAAATTTGAAAACATAATTCTGATGTGTTCGAAAATCTTCTGAATTAGCATGCTTCTTGTCTTAAATTATAACTTAATTTTATCTCCCAAATTTCCTATAGCATGAGAGCGGACTACGTAACCGATGGGAAAACCCTACTGACCATCGTCGTTCATGAACTCATTTCTAAAGTGCAACAAGCCCCTATGCTATGAGGGAAACTTGTGCCAAAGTAATACCGTCAACACGGTTGGTAGAATCTAGGGCATCGTACTTATGAACCCTAAATCAAATGCAAATGCTAACACATATCAAGGCTTATTATTCATATCATATACTGATTTTTCAAAGTTCTGATTCGAAGTTCTGATTCAAAATTTAACAGAAGTTCTGAGGTTCAAATTGCAAAGTTCTGAGTTATAACAAAGTTTCCAAATTTTTAGATTAGTGTCATATATTCAGAGTTTTATTCATACTGTGTGTAACAGAATTTCCAAAATTTATCCTTCTTAATTGAAATAGTCAAACAATCTATACTTATAATTTAATGCAAATTAAATACAAGGTTCCCCTACCTCAACAAGGAAGTTTCAAAAATATGCACAAGTAGTCCTCACCAAGGACTCCCAACAATCAAAACCTACATATATTAACACTCTCAGTGTTAATATAGAACCCAAAAATTCAACCCAAAAGCTTACTGAGAAAATAAACTGAAAATTTTTGAATGCCAAAAACAGGACAGAATTCGATGGTCGAATTTAAATTCATTGGTCGAATTTGAAATTCGATGGTCGAATTCAATTTCGACCAACGAATTTCAAAATTGCACATTAGTGACAAAACCCTGAAATTCGACACTCGAATTTCAATTCGATGGTCGATTTCCAAATTCGATGGTCGAATTTGAAATCGACCCTCGAATTTCAAATTTTCCTTCAGGCACAAGAAAAACACATTTCGACTGTCGATTTTCAAATTGACAGTCGAATTCCAAATTTGATGGTTGAATTCAATATCGACCATCGAATTGCTCTGGTTCTGTGGCTGTTAACCTTTCATGTCCGGATTCTTTTCTTCATTTCCAAACACAGCCATCAGATCTCATTTCAACATACTACATATTATTCTAAGCAAAACAAAATTTAAGGGACATCAGAAGGTTTTAAAAGCCTACCTCTTGTCACTTAATCCTTTATCCCGGGGCACCAATACACGCAGCGGAACAAATCTCTAAGATCAAAGGTTTTTAAAAAAACTTCAAATCAACCCATTATAAACCTTCCTCCACTGCACAGATCCTTATCAACATAGTGACACTCTCTTCTTTATCTTTCTCTTCCACTAGCTCAAACTGATCAGATTTTAAGCACAAGGCTAATTAATGGTTGAGATGGGGAGAGGAGCTCTCAAGCTTTCTAGATCTAAGATCAAATGAGGCAAGGCTTAAGGGCCTGATTTCCAACGAGAGAGAGAAGTGTAACTTCTCTTTCACTCTCTCTTATAACCAAAAGCTAAGCAAAAGAAATATCTAGATTTTTTTTTATTTGTAACTTATCCACTTGAGTTGAAAAGTTATCCGGTGTTAAACACAAACACCAATGCTATTGTGTAAGTCATCGCTTACATGACTTACACACATCTTCCGACAATTTCCTTTTGCCATTATTCTTATCAAAACCTTAGCTCACCAAAAATCTAAAAATATTTCACAATATTTTCTGGACACGCTTACCTAGGTAAACGAAAAATACGTCAAAAATATCAGGGATATTACACTTCGACTTTATGTCAACATATTCTACCGATCAAGAGGATTTCGTAGAAGAGGGTGCCACTGACGAGAATCTCGAAGACAATTTCCCAATTGTCTGACTTCTTCGTAAGTATGGTTGAATATTTTATTTGAAATTATTATAACTATTATATTTTGTATATTCATAGTTTTAATTTGTAAAGTTTTTTCGATGCAGGAGATTACTCTTATTAGAATTGAGAGTCAGACCGTTATTTAGTTTCACTCCTAGTGAGTATCTCAAGAGACATAGTAAATCAAGACTTTATTTTATTTTGCGACCATTTTAATTGCATTTAATAATGATGTTGGATCGCTTATTATCATGACATACGACTATCATGGGCGATTTAGTTATTAATTTCTTACCGTTTGGATAATTGAGTTGTTTAACAGTTATGGCTTTTAATTCATTAAAAAAAAAAAAAAATTGGCTACCTTTTTCATATATCGTTATAATAATTGTTGTCTCACGATCATGATATGTAAGTGATGACTTGAGATCCCCAATTATGCTTGAAAGGGATTTTGGGTCGTCACATCCAATACCTTCTTGCAAATTTTTGATGAGTCATACGAGTTGGATAGCCTGATCTTGATATCCTCACAACCTCCAGAACTCCACAACATCTGAGTTGCTGCAGTACAAGAAGATCTTCAAATTTCAGAGATCAAGATGCCATGACAAGCCTCTCAATAGCATATCAAAATGCTTAAAAGTTACATATACTATGGCATTATAACTACAATCGATTTCTATTGGGAGACTTATTTCTAGTTGCAACCCAATGAAGACAGAATAATGAATTTGTTCACAAACAGCTACTATTTGTTCAATCTAATCACACACACTCAACCGTGAATGTGGTATTACATAGCTCAAAAACTTCTAGTTATTGACATCAGCCTAAATCTGATTTTCGGGAACTCTGGGTGCCCATATCATAATGTATTAATGTCACGCAGATACCCAATGGAAACTGTACCTCTTTGCCCTATTACTTCCAGCTAAACTTTAGAAATGTGTAAGCATGTTACAGATGTGCCACGAAAAAGGATATTAATAGCCTGGATTGTACAGGCAAGGATATGAGCATTTAACAGCCTAGCTCAGAAAATCGGTCTTGAAAAAATACATGTATGCTTATTGGAAATACGTGTGTGCTTCCGTATAAACTCTGCCCTTCAGCACACAAATCTGCAGCAAGAAGTCCAAAGCATCAATGAGAGTTCCTGCAGTTGGGAACCATGAATACATGGGCATGTCACCTAGCCATGAAGAAAATAAGCATGTGGGGTGTCCACTATAAATAAAACGCACATGGGCAAATTGACCAAATGACGCGGGACGGGAACCCTAAAATGCGTGAATATGATTTTGATGCGATTTGCAGAAATTAAATGAAATTAATTCAAGATTAATCTCAAAACTATCACGATACCTTCGGGTTCGTAGAATTTCGGTAGGTAAATCACACGAGATCCGAGTATGGTGTCCAATCCGATGTGCAAGTCTTGTTAGATTTGAGGTGGGATCAGGCCTAGAGATAGGACTCTAGCTTTTTCGGGCTTGGGCATTTGTCTTTGATCCGATGTAGATTCACAGGTTCGAACAAGGGTTGTAAAATTGGGTAGGTTTGATGGCTTGGATGAAAACTAGGGTTTTGATGGAAATAGGTTTTGGGTTTTGGATTAGAGATTCAATATGGGTAATGGATTATAAGAGAAAGACAGATAAAATATACAACAAAGATAATGAAAGATCAAAAGAGAATAAATGAAAATCACTCTCTTGGTCTCTGTTGTCGCTCCAAGTGTGCCATAATTATGTGCATTATTAATCAAAAATTAAAGAATTAAAGAATGCTAGGTTATATGGATGTTAACTTATGAAAGGGATATCAGCACATTGGGGCTAACACTGGCCTGCAAGATCAGGGCCAATTGTAGCAAGTTTTAAAAGTAAGTATTTCAAGATCGTCCACAGAGAAGTTTGTCTAAACTGAGAGATAAACCTCCAGATCTGTGCTACCAAATCTGGCTCTATAATTATCTAAATAAAGAATAGATAAAAGAGAGTGTTGGATTGTGTCACATTTAACTATAAGCAAATAAAGAAAAGAACTATCTACATGATCCAGATCCGAGTTGGGGAGATGTTTAAAATAAGACAAATGCAGAAATAATAGCTTCATGTACTTTAGCCTCTGAATTTTAATGGAGAATCTGTAGTTCAACAGAGCAGATTCAATCTTCATCCGCTACCAAGACAGATGTAAGAGAAATAAATCCAATTAAGGAATAGGTTTAGACTTATGGTGTGATCATCACTTAAATGGTCACAGATCCGTCAGTCATGGCCTATTCTTTAGTTCGTAATATGAACATCATCAGAATGCCGCTTGAATTAGGTTACCAACGCTAATTCGCAGGATGATGAATTAAGGGAAGTTGGATGCGGATGAGTGAATCTAAAGAAGTCTAATGCACTAAGGTGAACATTCGAACCCTCGACATGACTCCAATGGAGAAGACACAAATTACGACAACCTTTTAAAATCCAACGTTACAATTCTGAGCGGCTTCTTAGAGAGCCCTCGGACTTCAGTCAGAGCTTCTCGAAGAGCCCTCATTCTGATCTTGAATCCGAACTTGGAAGTACAAATCACTCACAATGGCTCTCAAAGGTAAACTACAAGAAGGGATTACGGGGGGTTCGGATAAGCTATCGAGAAATGAGGGAAAGCAGAGATGAAAACTCTAAAATCTGGATACCCAAATTGGGCAAATGGTTCGTCTATTTATAGTTTTCCTAAGCCATTTCAGTGTATCAACCAATCGTAATTGGATAGATCTGTATCAACCAATAGGAGTCGAGCACCGTGATCCAGTCTGCTCGCCAATCGAAATGCTTGATCTGGTTCACCAATCGAAGCAGAGGCATCAATTCGTTATGTAATTCAAAATCTGTTTGAGCTTCTAGAAGTTCCCGTAAAGTAATTTCATCTTTGGGTGTTCACATGGGTGGAATATGCCTTTGGTTTGTGCTCAATCTTCGAATGTCCTTGGGTTTTAAAACGCATTGAGCGTGCAAAGTTTCTGAAATACCCTTGGACGATGCAAATCCCAGAATGCCATTTCGCATAGTTTAAGGCTTTTTCGCAAAGTAGTTTGGCTCCAGAAGTTCTTTTCGCAAAGCATTTTGGCTTCAGAAGTTCTTTTCGCAAAGCATTTTGGCTTCAGAAGTTCTTTTCGCAAAGCATTTTGGCTTCAGGAGATCTTTTCGCAAAGGTCATTCTTCTTTTCGCAAAGGTCATTCTTCTATTCGAGGAGTGTTTTCTTCTTTTCGCAAAGTTCAAGGTTCTTTGCGAATAGTAGAAGTTCTTTGCGAATTGACTTTTAGCTTCCATTCTTCTTTGCGAATGGATCCTTCTTCTTCTTCAGGTCTTTGCTTGCTCTTTTAGGACCTTTTTAGCCATTGCTGAGGCTATTTCTTCACTCCCTCTTTGAGTTTGACATGCGTTGTCAGCTTTTTGATCATTTTAGGATGGTTTTCGGATTTGGACCTGTCTTTTTGGTTAGCTGTAAAATGCACACTAAAGCACTTATTTAGTCTTCTCAAGGGTCTTTCAAGGCTCATGTTTAGGGGTGAAAAATGGTATTTTTCACTACTTAACACACCCCCAAACCTAAGCTTTGCTAGTCCCTGAGCAAAGAAACATAAAAAATAAAGTAAAGAGCCACTTTTGTAGGAAGCAGTGCATTTAGCAAATGTAACAAGCCTTTTAAACCCTAAGGTGATCCCTAGAGGAGGAGTGAAGTCTTCTGAGGGTTCTCTGTGAAGTTACACACAAACTTCTCCATGAAATAGTTAACAACAGTGCAATATTAATAAATGAGCAATCAAGGAGAAGGGATAGTTAATCTTGAATCAATGAAGAAACAGAAAATTTGATTATTGTTTGCACAGAATTTAAACATTTATAAACCTCATGAATGTTTCAATATTTCCAATCATGTGAACATCATAGAAAATCATACAAATGTGCAAAGCGAGCTCATCCTATGGATAAAAATTAGGTTATAAGTCATACTTAAGGTGCTCAAGTTCCAACCCAAACACTCACCAAGGTATACTCTCATCGTGTTTTTGTTGAGGGGTTTATTTTCACTCAAGCTCAAGAGCGCTTACATCTCCCAAATGGATCTGTAAGCATGAGCATAGGCATGATTCTTAGGCAATGGCATCATTGACATCTCCTCACCATAGATTGGGTCACTTCTTATCTCCACATGACTCACTCAACTTTGGATCACAAGGGCTTTTAATCTAGGTTTGTTTGTATGGCTTATGGAGTGAAGTTTCAAGGAAAGGCAATTTGGACAGAGGTTTGAATTTGAGAACTCGGGAAGTGCAGATGGTTCATGACTCCACCTTTTGAGTTTAGCTTCTTTCTTCTTCTTTTCGAGATTCTCACATTCCAGTGATCAGTTCTTTCTTTGACCTTGCATTTTTCAACATAAGGTCCCTTTTTGCCTTTTTGCTTGCAACTTTTCACATTGTTTGTCTCTTCTTTCTCACCACCATATTGCCTGCTTTTTGAGGTATTTTCTCTTCATTTTCTTGATGTTGCCCGAAATGGTCCATCTTCGCTTCTTTCTCCTTTACCTCCTGAATTCTCGAGTGAGGGAAGGCTGAATTAGTTCCATAGGTTCAGTGCAAGTACTTTTGAGTATTTTGATGAAGAATTGTAGGATTTACTCAAATGGAGTACAAACAGGCAGATTTTTCTTGGTTGGTTCTGTTAGGTTCAAGCCTGTCCAAAGAAGGCCTTGATCTTTTCCTCGGTTTCATGAGTCTTTTTGTTTTAATTTGGAGTTTCCTAACTTCTAGTGGATCTAATGCCTCACCAATCCTTTGAATCGAAAAAATTGCCTCATCACTCTTCAACGGAGATGGAAAATATATGGGCTCAATTCTCACTGGTTATGGTTTTTCCTTGAGCTTTTAAGTATATCTTTACCTTTTTCTCTTCCTTTGACTTGCTAAATGCTGATACCAATAGGTTTTCATGGTGCTAGCATCATGGAAATGTAGAATATTGAAAGGTTTATGATGTCTAAATTTTGCAAAGAAATTTTAAATTTCCTAATTGTCATGATTCTTAAGTAAAATAATTCATTTCCTGATTACTTAGGTGATTCTGTTGTCCTTAGGTTAACTATTCCTTGGCAGACTTGCCACACCCCAAACCTATGGGGGAAATAGTGTCCTCAACCGGTTCAAAGGTGGCATAGTCACGGTTATTAGGGAAAACAAATGAGAAAAAATAATAGCATGGAGAATTGCGAAAGCAAATTGTATGAACCGAAATTTTACGAAAATAAAAGGAAAAGAGGGGAAAGGGAGTAAGGGTGAGGGTTTATTTTGTCTTTTTCAAGTAGGAGAACAAAAAGCAATCGTTAGGCACGACTTATAATGTAGAAAAATTGCAATAGAATAAAAGCGTAAAATAAGAAAATAAGAAAGAGACAATTGATGTAATTGGGCATGGTAAACCTGCTACCTCGGGAATTTGTGTGGACTAAGTCACAAGTGGTGCATAAAGAGCTGGTCACCAGGAGTTGGGCTTGTAAACCTAGGGGATGGGATGAGGCTCGGCTGGTTGAGGCTCCTGACAATTTCCACTTCGCAGATGCCCACCCACACTTTCGTGGCTTGGTTCTCTGTCGTGCTCGGCAAGAACTAGCTCTGCTCAGTGCTATGGGTTCGGCGGGGCAATAGAATAGGTGCAGGCGGCAGGGCATGGGCTGGTTCTCCTACTTCCCTCATTCTTCTTAACATGGCTGACTTGTGGTCCGGGGCTTTCTTGCCAAAGTTGTGAGGAGTGAGTACCTCAAAGGGCTCTTCCTATCAATGTCAAACTTGGCTCTTAAGAGGGTAATGAGTCTTCCAAAGGGGAGGCCGGAATCTTCATTCCTTTTTACCTTGGCACTCATCACCATTGCTTTCAGATCGCATGGGGCATTGAAGAATTGCCCTTAGAGAAGTGAAAGAGGGCTTCTAAGATGGGGTTCGCTCTCTTGGTGTGCCCAGAACATAAAAACTCCTCGGTATGGAATCCATCGATGAGATATTGCGGGGGCAGATCTCTTCTCATTATTGATTGCCCAGAACCCACCATGCCCTGTGTCAAATGGGCAGCCATATCTCTGAAAGAGGCAACTTCAGGAGCAGTCAAGGGTCCATCAGGATTGAATTGAAAAGGTATCCCTAGGGCATGTCCAATGTCCTCGGCGATCCTGATTAAGTCACAGCTTGTCTATAAAATAACTAGGGTTGGCACATCGGATGTTCCTCTCTGTGACTGTAGTGAGGTTACGATACCGACTTTGTCATCCTTGGGTAAATTTTCTCGTAATGGAGTGAGGATGGTCTTTGAGGAAGAGGGCAAAGAAGGTACCTTGGTAACTTGTGGAAGAGGGAGAGAGCGAGTCTCAGAGAGAGAACTTGATGACTGTTGGTGAGTGCCTTGCACAAAGCAAACTCCCTTTGAATTTGATCTCCCTTTTCCTTCTTTCTCAGGGAAGCAGGTTCACACACAGTTGAGACCCATTTATGATGAAGAAATCTCGAAGGAAAATAAAATTAGTGAGTCCATTGAATATTCAAAACAGCCTATGATTCACTACTCATTATCCTACATGATTCCAAAAAAAAAAAAAAATGATCTCGGAGTCCGATGGGAAAAGTGGATGCAAATGGAGAAAACAAATTATCCTAAGATATCTATATTGTTTTATAATTTTCTAATTTTTATTATAATTTTTTTTTTTTTTTTACTTGTTTTGATCAGCAGCTCAACAAGAGCCCTTATTTACTCTCTGAAAATAATGAGAAACAACTCAGATTTTCTATTTGTGTTTCACTTCTTTTATTTTGTATTTGGTTTTGTAAAAAAAAATCGGCATGCCTAAAAAGGCAGAAATTATAATCAAAACAAACATTAAACACAATGAATGCTGGTTCTCAAGAATTTAAAAATAGAAAATGAATGCCAAGGAGAAGGATGCAAACTCAAGCGGATCTGCTCCACTTTGGTCCAGATGCTCCTTGTTGGACTGCTCGAGATCTGCAAACATCCAAAAAGCTGACAATACCTTATTCAAGTATTGACAAAATAAAAAGAAAAACTCAAAGCACGCCCAAATTTGACAAAAAGACAAAAGAGTGGCGTAAGATTTATTCAAATAACTAGAAGGCAAAGAATAAAAACTCGGAAAAATAAAAAAAATAAAATTTCATGATAAAGCAGTTTTCTATACAAAAGCTCAGAGACATTTAATCAAGCACTTGGAATGCAAAGTGCGGGTTTAAAGCAAAAATTAAAATAAATGAAAATAAACATAGGTTTATCTATTTTAGAACAAACTTCCCGACAGAACGGCGCCAAAAAACTTGTTGTCGCTCCAAGTGTGCCATAATTATGTGCATTATTAATCAAAATTAAAGAATTAAAGAATGCTAGGTTATATGGATGTTAACTTATGAAAGGGATATCGAAGACATTGGGGCTAACAACGGCACCGCAAGATCGGGGCCAATTGTAGCAAGTTTTAAAAGTAAGTATTTCAAGATCGTCCACAGAGAAGTTTGTCTAAACCGAGAGATAAACCTCCGGATCTGTGCTACCAAATCGCTCTATAATTATCTAAATAAAGAATAGATAAAGAGAGTGTTGGATTGTGTCACATTTAACTATAAGCAAATAAAGAAAAGAACTATCTACATGATCCGGATCCGAGTTGGGGAGATGTTTAAAATAAGACAAATGCGAAATAATAGCTTCATGTACTTTAGCCTCTCGAATTTTAATGGAGAATCAGTAGTTCAACAGGCAGATTCAATCTTCATCTGCTACCACCGCAGAGATGTAAGAGAAATAAATCGAATTAAGGAATAGGTTTAGACTTATGGTGATCATCCACTTAAATGGTCACAGATCTGCTACTAGTCGCCTATTCTTTAGTTCGAACATGAACATCATCAGAATGCCGCTTGAATTAGGTTACCAACGCTAATTCGCAGGATGATGAATTAAGGGAAGTTGGATGCGGATGAGTGAATCTAAAGAAGTCTAATGCACTAAGGTGAACATTGGAACCCTCGACATGACTCCAATGGAGAAGACACAAATTACAACCTTTTAAAATCCAACGTTACAATTACGAGCACGGCTTCTTAGAGAGCCCTCGGACTTCTGATCTGAGCTTCTCGAAGAGCCCTCAGTTCTGATCTTGAATCCGAACTTGGAAGTACAAATCACTCACAATGGCTCTCAAAGGTAAACTACAAGAAGGATTACAGGGGTTCGGATAAGCTATCGGCCAAATGAGGGAAACAGAGATGAAAACTCTAAAATCTGGATACCCAAATTGGGCAAATGGTTCGTCTATTTATAGTTTTCCTAAGCCCGCTCGGATGTGTATCAACCAATCGTAATTGGATAGATCTGTATCAACCAATAGGAGTCGAGCACCGGGATCCGTGATCTGCGCCAATCGAAATGCTTGATCCGTTCACCAATCAGAGCAGAGGCATCAATTACATTATGTAATTCAAAAATCTGTTTGAGCTTCTAGAAGTTCCATGAAGTAATTTCATCTTTGGGTGTTCACATGGGGTGGAATATGCCTTTGGTTTTGTGCTCGAATCTTCGGAATGTCCTTGGGTTTTAAAAGCGCATTGGTAGCGTGCAAAGTTTCTGAAATACCCTTGGACGGTGCAAATCCCGAATGCCATTTCGCATAGTTTAAGGCTTTTAGCAAAGTAGTTTGGCTCGAAGTTCTTTTAGCAAAGCATTTTGGCTTGAAGTTCTTTTAAAAGCATTTTGGCTTCAGAAGTTCTTTTCGCAAAGCATTTTGGCTTCAGGAGATCTTTTCGCAAAGGTCATTCTTCTTTTCGCAAAGGTGATTCTTCTATTCGAGGAGTGTTTTCTTCTTTTCGCAAAGTTCAAGGTTCTTTGCGAATAGTAGAAGTTCTTTGCGAATTGACTTTTAGCTTCCATTCTTCTTTGCGAATGGATCCTTCTTCTTCTTCAGGTCTTTGCTTGCTCTTTTAGGACCTTTTTAGCCATTGCTGAGGCTATTTCTTCACTCCCTCTTTGAGTTTGACATGCGTTGTCAGCTTTTTGATCATTTTAGGATGGTTTTCGGATTTGGACCTGTCTTTTTGGTTAGCTGTAAAATGCACACTAAAGCACTTATTTAGTCTTCTCAAGGGTCTTTCAAGGCTCATGTTTAGGGGTGAAAAATGGTATTTTTCACTACTTAACAGTCTCACACCAAACCTATCTCGGGAAGAAGAACAAAATATTTAATAACTAAATAAAAAGTGTTTACAAGCCTCTTTATATAGGCCACCAATAATTAATTCGAAATAAAAAAAAGTCCTAAAACAATAAAAGACTAAAAAAGTAAGTTTCTTTCGCAAAAAAGAAAATTCTCGTTGTTGGAGGGAGTCATCCACGACGCGCTGTGGTACTGTTCACAGCACGTTGTGGCACTATTCACAGCACGATGTGGACGTCGTCACTTGACAACAGTTTCAGCCTCATTTTCTCCCTTGAGGCTACGGTACTCGGGCCTCCTTTACTTTCTTTCGACGTCGGAAGAACTGATGTGGTCCGAATCCGATGTCCATGTATGTAGCGTCTCCGTCAATTCCCTTGGACCAAATAGGTTTCATCACCGATGAGGCGCGCCCATGGTAGATGTCAATGAAATCGAGGTTCAATCGGCGAACCTCATTCTCGTGGATCCAAGTGTTTTCGGACTCCGATTTTCCGACCCATTTAACTAGGTACTTCTGGAATCCCCTTTCATGTGTGGAGACGGCATGATCACTTATTATATCCTCTATCTCATCTTTTCTCTATCGACTTGGGGATGGAAGAGGTACGGCCTACAAGGTTGGGCTGAGGCTGGGGCTATGAAGTGGCTGGAGTGGGTTTTCAGGAGGTGGAGTGAAACCTAAGTAAGGAACCAAGTCCTCTACATTGAACGTTGAACTAACCCCCGAACCTGGAGGATGTTCAAGTATGTATGCATTACAACCACTCTTAGTCAAAATTCTAAAGGGTCCAGCGCCTCGGGATTGGAGCTTCTTTGCGGATCCCGATGGGAACCGCTCAGGCCTGACTTGGACCATCACATAATCACCCACGAGATATTCTTTAAAACGCCTGTGAGCATCTACAAATAATTTATATTGATTATTGCTTGAATTAATCTTTTATTTAATTTCGGCATGCAAGTTATGAATGTGTTGTGCAAATGCATCGGTAGACTCTGATACTCTATGGGATGCAAACATGGGGATCGAATCTAGTGTGTCCTAGGCCTATAACCATGTACTACCTCAAAAGGACTCATACCTATGGACCTATTGATAGAATTATTATAGACAAACTCAGTTGTGGGTAAAATGGTATCCCATATCCTAACATGATCACCGACAAGACTACACAAGGGATTCCCTAAATTCCTATTAGTACTTTCGGTTTGGTCATCCATTTGAGGGTGATAAGTCGTCAAAAATTGAAGTATTGTGCCCATCATGTGCCAAAGGGTTTTCCAAAAATAGCTAGTGAACTTAACATCCCTATCAGACACAATGGTTTTGGGCAATCCATGAAGACGTATTACCTCTGCGGAAAATAATTTAGCAATATCGGATGCATCGAAGGTTTTGGAACAAGGAATGAAGTGGGTCATCTTGAAAAATCGATCCACTACGACAAAGATGGAATCGTGCTTCCTTGGAGTTTTGGGAAGTCCAAACACAAAGTCCATTGAGAGGTCTTGCCACGGTATGTATGGCACGGGTAATGGGGTATACAAGCTGGTATTTTGTTTAGTCTGTTTTGACACTTGACAAGTACGAAAATGTTTGACAACCCGAACAATGTCTCCTATTAGGCTAGGTGAAAAGAACCTATCCTCTACGAGCGCAACAGTTTCATTACGCCCGAAATGACCGGCTATCCCTCCAGCATGTAACTCCCCAATGAGAAAGTCACGCAATGTAGTACGAAGGATGCAAAGGCGATTGCCTTTAAACAAGTCTCCATCGTGGATGGTGTACACTGAGTGTGCTGGTCGGGTTTCTAAGGAGAGCAGTGTACTCTACTCCAAAATCTAGGTAATCGGAGTACCCATCCTTTAATCGTTCGAACCCAACGACCTCGGTGCTCATAGAGTGCAAAGTCGGTACCTGACGACTAAGCGCATCAGTAGCCTTATTTTTAACACTAGCCTTATGTTTTAACACAAACGTAAACCCTTGAAGGTACTCGAACCACTTCGCGTGCCTTGGATTTAATTTTTTCTGTGAAGTAAGGAAGCGTAACGCTTCATGGTCAGAGAAAAGCACAAATTTCTGTGATCTAAGGTAATGCTTCTAATACCAAAGAGATCGAACGACCACATAGAACTCCTTATCATAGGTGGAGTATTTTTACTTTGCCTCATTAAGTTTTTCACTAAAATAGGCCACTGGGTGACCCTCTTGGCTAAGCACTCCTACGCCTACATCCGATGCGTTGCATGCAACTTCGAAGATTTTGGAAAAGTTTGAAAAGCGCATGACGGGTGCACTACTCATCCTTAGTTTGATCTCGGCAAAGGCTTTTGTCGCGGCTTTGTCCCATTTAAGTCCTCCTTTTTCATGCAATCAGTAATTGGGACCATGATGGTGCTAAAGCTTCTGATGAAGTGACAATAAAAAGTAGTCAAACCATAGAAGCTGCGGACATCATGTATATTCTTAGGTTCGGGGCACTCCACAATGGCTCTAACCTTTTCGGGGTCCGCGACCATTCCATCGGCCGAGATAATAAATCCCCAGAAGACAATTGAACATTGCATGAAGGTATATTTCTTGAGATTTGTAAACAACTTCTCTCCCTTGAGGGTTTCACAAACCAACCTAAGGTGGTTCAAGTGTTGATCATTGTCATGACTATAGATCAGGATGTCATAGAAATATACAACAAGAAATTTGCCTAGAAACGCCCTCAACACTTGGGTCATGAGTCTCATGAAAGTACTAGGAGCGTTAGAAAGCCCAAATGGCATGACCATCCACTCATAAAGACCATCCTTGATCTTAAAGGCAGTTTTCCACTCATCATCGAGGCGAATTTGAACTTGATGGTGGCCACTCTTAAGGTCTATCTTAGAAAAGATAGTGGCATCAACCATCATGTCTAACATATCGTCGAGCCTCGCTATGGGAAACCAATACTTGACCATAATCTTATTAATCGCCCTACTATCTACAAACATTCTCCAACTTCCATCCTTCTTCGGTGTGAGTAGCGCGAGTACGGCACAAGGGCTCATGCTCTATTGAATGAACCCCTTTTGAAGGAGCTCATTGATTTACCGAGTTAACTCGGCATGCTCAACCGGATTCAACTTGTAATAAGGCAGGTTCGGTAAGGTGGATCCGGGAACTAACTCTATAGCGTGTTGAATGTCAACGCATCGAAGGGAGTTCGCTCTGTAAGTCTTCGGGGAAGACATCCGCAAATTCTTTCAAAATCGGCTCGACCTCCTTAGGGTGTTCGCCCTTAGACTCCAGAGTTTTCTCGACGGTGACGACAACGTAGACTACATTCTCATCCATAAAAGCCTTTTCAAATTTCGAATGGCTCACAATACTAATGGATTTAGAAGTCTCACCCTTCTTCTTGACATTGCTGGTCGATGGTGCTTTGGGAGGAAAAGGGTGTATAGTAATCTTCTTGCCTTTATGCATGAACATGCATATGTTTGATTGACTAAAAAGAGTCACGTCCATGTCGTAGAGCCACGACCTTCTCAAAATAATATAGCCCACATCCATTGGCACCACATCACACCATAAGCTGTCCGAATAAGAACTCAACTAAATCAGTACACAACACCTTTTCGATATGGGAATGGATGAAGAGTTTACCCATGCAACTCTATAGGGTCTCAGGTGGGCTTCGGGTGTAAGCCCCAAGCGGCGTATAGTGTGAGTTAACACTACATTATTGCAACTACCGTTGTCCACGATGACCTTCCCAAAATGATATAGCCCACATCCATTGGCACCACATCACACCATAAGGTGTCCGAATAAGAACTCAACTAAATCGGTACACGACACCTTTTCGATACGGGAATGGATGAAGAGTTTACCCATGCAACTCTATAGGGTCTCGAGTGGGCTTCAGGTGTAAGCCCCAAGCGGCGTATAGTGTAAGTTAACACTACATTGTTGCAACTACCGTTGTCCATGATGACCTTACAACTCTTGTCACCAAGCCTAGCAAAGGTGTAGAAGATGTTCTCCCTTCGCCAATCATCCTTCTCATCTCGTTGAGGTTGTGCAAGTACACACCTCACAACCAAAGCACGGCCACTATCATCACCCTCTTCATCACTGGCGTCCGGCTCAAATACTTCCTCTTCAACCACTATCTCAACGTCATCCTCCTCTTCCTCAATGAAGAGATTCCTTTGGGGGTCTTTCGTAGGGCATTGGGCGGCAAAGTGTCCCATCCTATGAAATTTATAGTATTTAACGTGAGCGCTACCCCTTGAGGATTCCCCTACTACACCTTTTCTAACGGGGGACGTCAAGATCGAGAGCATTGGAATTGGGTCGCAACAGATTTTTTAACTTCAGAAAAACTTAAAGGAGCAGAATTAGTGTGCTGGAGCAATGCCCAGTCGATTGATCGACCATTCAATCGATCGATCGATTGTGGCCAGTGGGAGCAGTTTAAAATCAGAGAAAACTGAAAGTTGCTACAGTAACTCGATTGATCGAGCTACAGTGCTACAGTATCTCGCTTGACCTCCTATATAAGGTCCCTTAATAAACAATGTAAGGGGTTAATTATTGATTAATGAAAGAGCTTTGCTTTGTGCTTGAGATGAGCAATTTCGGAGAGTGATTCTTCTACCCCGAGATAGGTTTGGTGTGAGGCCAAGGGTGTGATGCCCATTATTTTCTAGTTTTATTCATTTTAATATCTCTTTGTTTCTCTATTTTTTGCTCTCATTTTATTCCCATAAGCCCTAAATCGAGCCGTTATCCTGTCAAAATTTCCCAAACCATAACTCTAGTTTTTATCTAAACCATTGAATCGACTCGATTTAATAACCCTAAATCTTATCCCAACCATCTAACCAATCTAAACCCTTAAGTCGACCCGATCTCTAAACCCTTGAGGAACCTGAGATTCCATCATTGAACCACGAGCGAGCGCCCTAATCTAGAAGCGGTTAGAGTTCTACCTCTAGGATCTTCCTTCCGCGAGGCTAACAGATCTAGCACAACGGATCAGACCTACCTGAATCGAATGTGATCAGCAGAATGGAAAGCTATGAACCTTAAGGTATTCGTGTTTATTTGTATTGGTTTTGCTTAATTAATTTAGTTTAATTTCGGCAAATAATCATTTCATCATCATTCACATAGTCTAGAGTTTTGTCCTGCGTCAAACCTCGAATTAGTAGAGAGAGGTTGTGTAAGTTTGGGAGGAGGATTAAATCGTCCCTCACCGGAGTGTTGACTACAATATTGTGGCTTAGTTCTCTTTACCACCGATATTTTCAAATACCGTTCGAGATCTTGCACAACGGCATAATATCTTTCAAGTGTTTCAACAAGGTGAGAAATCAACTCCTTTTGCAAATCAAGTCGCAATCCGGTGCGGAATCTAGATAGAGTGATTTCAAGGTCTTCTAATACCTTGGCCCTCATCATAAATTCTTCGAATTTGCTAATGTACTCGGTTACGGGCATACCACCTTAGTGTAAATTTTGTCACTGGTCGAGGAGGCATTGGTGGTATGATAAAGGAACATACTTTCTAGTAAGTCATTCCTTCATATCGTCCCAACGGGTAATGGAGGATAAACCGCATTCACCCTAATGCGCTCAACATTGACCCAGAAAAGTCGAGCTTGCCCAATTAACTTTATTTTAGCGAGTCTGACGCAACGGTCGTCATTCATGCCATACCAATCAAAATGTTGGTCCATGTCGGAAAGCCAATCGAGGAAGATGGTAGGGTCCATTCTTTCGTCGAAAGTCAGAATCTCAACTCGGACATTCTGGAGGAGTTGAACTTCGAGATCATAGTCATCTCTACAATGATCCCTATAGTTCCGGTTCCGAATGTCTTAGCGACCATCGCGTTCAAAGTGGGGGCCTTCACGCTCTTGGCGTTGATCATGGAATTCATCTTCTGCTTCGAATTGGTTGATTCAATCACGCAATCGACCATTAGAAATCCCTAAAGATGTTTGCACTTGCTCTATGGTGTTTAAATGCTCCTTAATCGCACCCAATTGTTCTCGCATACCGTTAAGGGCATCGAGAATCTCTTTCGAGGCCATGGTGATCACAAATACCTATTAGGGTTCTAATATGGAATGCAATATGAACTCACAAAAGAAAAACAACGCAATAAAATAAATATGACAAGCAAAGATGCCCTAACTTTGAAAACCTGGCTCTGATACAAAAACTGACGCGGGACAGAAACCCTAAAATGCGTGAATATGATTTTGATGCGATTTACAGAAATTAAATAAAATTAATTCAATATTAATCTCAAAACTATCACGATACCTTCGGGATTGTAGAATTCCGATAGGTAAATCACGCGAGATCCGAGTAGGGTGTCCAATCCGATGCGCAAGTCCCGTTAGATTTGACATGAGATCGGGCATAGAGATAGGACTCTAGCTTTTCTAGACTTGGGCGTTCGTCTTCGATCCGATATAGATTCACGGGTTCGAACTAGGGTTGTAAAATTGGGTAGGTTTAATGGCTCGGATGAAAACTATGGTTTTGACGGAAATAGGTTTTGGGTTTTGGATTAGGGATTCAATATTGGTAATGGATTATAAGAGAAAGACAGAGAAAATACATAGCAAAGATAATGAAAGATCAAAATAGAATAGATGAGAATCACTACCTTGGTCTCACACCAAACCCATCTCGGGAAGAAGAATATTCAAGCATAAAGCATTCAAAATATTCAATAACTAAATAAAAAGTGTTTACAAGTCTTTTTATATAGGCAACCAATAATTAATTCGAAATATAAAAAGTCCTAAAACAATAAAAGACTAAAAAGGTAAGTTTCTTTCGCAAAAAGAAATTCTCGTCACTAGACGGAGTCGTCCTCGGCCCGTTATGGTCTTCATTCCTGACATGTTGTGGCCTTGTTCACGACCTTGTGGGCGTCAAATCTTGCTTCATCCTCCTTTTCTCCCTTGAAGCTACGATACTTGGGCTTCCTCTACGTTTCTTCCGACGCCGATAGAACTGATATGATCTGAATCCGATGTCCATGTATGTGGCGTCCTCGTCACCAAATAAAAGAAATCCATATGTCGCATTTAGTCACTAAGTCCCAGGGCGGGGGTAAGAACAATTCTGTAAGGTTAAAAATTGGAAAACTCCAACAGAATTCAGTAAGTTCGGTGAAAAGTTCAAAGAAAAAAATCGACGAAAAATATAACTAAAAAATAAAATAAGAATAAGAATGTTCAAAATCACAATTTGTTCAATAAATCATCAATTATTTGCACAAATTTAAAAACACGGGAATTTTTCCAAAATTCACCAATATTTCGTGATTAATTATTAAAACCTTAAATTCACGAATTATCCATGAATTTCAAAACTTCTGCAAATTAGGTGATTGTAATGTCACATAAGTCATATGGACCAAAATGAAGTAAATTTTGTCCAAGCCTCCATCTGAACAAAATAACGATTCTATCTGAAGCAATTTCCCTTAATTTAAAGGAATAAGCCTCACAACTCAAGTTCCAAATGCATATGGGAAAGTGTGCAACAAATGAAAATAAATTCAAGTGAGTTGAACGTAAACACAATCCTTTTAGAAGAAACCTAATAAAAAAGTAATATTAGGAGTTACATATCAACTTTCAAATTCAACAAATGAAGATGAAATAACTGACCCTAAACAAGGATGAAAAACACAACTCAAACACTATTTAATAGCAGATAGTATAACAAAAACAATACAAAATCTCCCAGCATAGCATAAGCTAATAATGAGTTCTTTTTTTCACCACTCTATTTCCACAAAAAGTTGATAGAACTCCATAACATGGATCAAAATTTTGGCGAGATGACTCGATTCACCCCCCACCGAAACGAGAAATTGGAAATTTTTGAGTGGGGGCCGAAAAATTTAAAATCTTGGCCGATAATTTCAATTTATCGGCAGAGATTTTGGATTTTTCTTTTTTTGAGGTCTTTTGCTTCAAATTTTTTTTTGTTCCCATACATTTACCCAAGTTTCATTTCTTTACACTTAGTTTATTTTTCTCCTCTCCTCTCTCCTTCCATAGCTTGACCAAATTTCCCCGGATCTTGACGAAATTTGGTCGTATCGTACCGTAACTTACCTAATCTCATCGGATTTTCGCTGGACTTTGATGGATTTTCTCCCAAAGTTACCGAAACTTACCAAATATAGTCGGATTTCTCTGTATCTAGTCGTATCTCGCTAAATCTTCCCAGATTTAGCTGGATCTTGTCGATATCTTGCCGGATTTAGTCTCAATAGTTCAAATACGTCTTATAATAATGTGAAAGAGTTAAAAAAATAAAGTTCGGAGCAAATTTCCGAAATTTACTGAAAAATTGACCGAAATTTGACCAATTTACGGTTCGGGTGGTGAACAAAACCGAAACAAAGATTTTGATCCATGCTCCATAATAACTACAAATACAAATGCCTAATTTTCATGGGCATAAGTTATCTATGGATTCATGCCACGATAATATAATGAGAAGACATCAAATCAATAGAAGAACAAAGCAATCTCATAATGAAGTAAACATAAATATGCATGCACATTGGCGTTGCTTAGGTGTACATGGAAGATATATTGTGATGGTAATAGAAGAGAGAATCCACAGAGAAAAAATATATTACAAACTAAATTACAATACAAGGCAGCCTTATGAAAAAAAAATTTAAAAATACAAAGTTAGAATGTATATGTAGAAAAATTGAAGAAAAATCTTAAAGAGCCAATTGATATATTTAATTTGAATATATGTCATAAACTTAACTAAAAGCACTCTGTATTATACAAATCGTTTTCAAGAACCTAAGTTGCTCCTTTTAATAAACTCTATCTATTTTTTTTCATACACAGTTGATATATTTAATTTGAAGTATATATAATATGTCATAAACTAACTAAAAGCCCTATATTATACAAATCGTATTCAAGAACCTAAGCTTCGTTTAATAAACTCTGTAATTTTTTTCGTACACAATTTATTTTACTGTGTCAAAACGAGAAACATCGAGAAACATTTTATGGCATTATTGGAAATTTTTTCACATATGTATAGAAGTGTCGTGTTGTGTTCAAAAGCGCCATACTGCCACCAAGTATCGGCACCATTGTTGTCAAAAGTGATTGCATATGTGATTATGCGATCGCATATGCAATCCTAAAGAGAGTATGCGATTGCATATTGTCGCACCAATGGTCATAAATATGACCGTTGGAGCATATTTTATATTTTTTTTATTTTTTAGGCCTCCCCAAAGCTTATAAATAGGGCTTTCCTCCTCCTAATCCATACCACATCCATCCAAGGTATGATCTGTGTCTCTTTAGCCTTTTTTTTTAGTTTATAGTATTTTCTTTCTCTTTTGCTCTCTGTCTCAAAGCTTTGTTGATAATTCCTATTGCTCTATTTTGTAGTTAACTAAGCAAGGAGCTTCAATCTTCATTGACATTTCATCATTCTTCAAGCAAAGAGGGAAGAAATCACTTCAAGAATCAATGATTCAAGAGTTAGAAATTAATTTATAATTCTTATTAAATTTTGCTTGATTGTTTTTCCTTTCTTATTATACCTCATTTCTTTCATCTTTTTCCTTTTTTTAGTGTGATTGTTACTTGTTAAGCTCAACAGTCTGCACCTTTCTTTAAATTATGTTGTCACTTGTCATTATGTCTACGTCCTCAAATGACGCTCTTAGGCCGGCAAATTCAGCCGATCCGGGTTGGAAATATGGACATTACAAGAGTATAACCAAAAAAAATAAGGTCTAATTTACTCTGCACCTATGTAAGCATGGGGGGAATAGGGAGACACAATCAACATCTTACTTGGCAACCCGAATCGAATGCGAAGGTATGTCTAAATGTCACGCCGGAGATTCGAAAAGAGATCATGGAATGAATGAATAAGACTTCGAGGCCGAAACATAACGACAAAGTGATTTTACAACAATACTACGATGTTGATGTTGATGAAGATGAGGTAGAACATGATAGATCTACTCCCTCCACGGCTCGTAGTGCCCTCTAAAAGAGCAAGTGGTGGAAAGGGAAAGGGAATAAATAAATTTCTATTGTAGACCACATCCGAGGATGTGGTAGACGCTAGGGGTAAGGGTCCGGCCCAAACCACTATAGAAAATAGGTTTAAAGTTAAGGACCGACCCGAGACCATTCAATACGTGGCTACGTCGATGTACCAAGCAGGTATTGCATTCACTACTGTAAAGTTAAAGAGCTTTAAAGTAATGGTTGAAGCTCTTGGACAATTTTGACCCGGCCTAAAACCTCCCTCATATCATGAGATAAGACATATATCTCTTAAATAGGGGGTAGTCTTCACAAAAGCCTTTCTCGAGGAGTACCGAGAGGATTGAAAGACATATGGGTGCTCACTAATAACCAACAGTTGGACAGATAAGGCCGGTAGGTCAATCATCAACTTTTTGGTAGATTTTCCTACCGAAACTATGTTCATTAAATCCGTATATGCTTCGGCCCATTCTCACATGGCTGAATATCTATTTTCCCTCATAGATGAGGTGATAGAAAACGATATTGGTGGACAATATGTTGTCCAAGTTGTCATGAACAACACGGTAAACTTGGTGGTCGCGGGTAAACTAATAATGGAACGATGACCACACATACCCTATGTGTGGCCCATTGCTTAGACTTAATCTTAGAAGACATAGAAAAAGTGCACATTAAAACTGTAGCTAAGGCTAGGAAGGTAGTAGTATACAAGTATAAGCATACACTTCTACTCCACCACATGCATAATGCAATTGAGGATAATTTGTAACACCCCGCCTTCACCTGTTTTGCTATGACCTTCTTGACATTACAAAGCATGTATGTTAAAAGATAAGAGCTTAGAAGCTTTGTAACTTTCACCGATTGGAGGAATGGAGCTTGGTCAAAGAAGGCCGAACGAAAGTGGGTGGCACAAACCATCTTAACCAACACTTTTTGGAATAATATTGTCCAATCACTTAGAGACTCGCAACCAATCGTAGAAGTAATACGATTGGTTGATGGTAATGAGAAACCGGCTATTGGTCATATCTATAGTTTTATGGAGAAAGCTAAAGAAAAAATTAAATCTAATAATATGTACAAATTTCGTCTCTATCAACCCATTATTCACATAATTGAGAAGAGATGGGGTGTCCAAATGACTATCCCGTTGTAGTTCGTCGCATTCCTCCTAAATCCCGTGATCTATTTCTCTTATTCGAACCGAAAAGTTATGAAAGAAACACATATTAGTGGTTTCCTTAATGTTTTAGAAAAGATGGTTCCGAACAAAGGCGAGCAAGATCAGATTAGCAACTCTTTCGACCAATATAAGAATGTTTAAGGGATATTCAAAAGAGAAATTGTGGTTCGACAAAGAGAATTCAAAATACCTAGTAAGCAATTTTATGATTTATTTTTTATTGCATTTCATTATTGCAAATTTATAATTAAATAATTCGTCTCTTTATATATATATATATATATATATATATATAAAAATTAAAACTATTGTTTGTAGCCGATTGGTGGTGGTCCTATGGAGTGGATTCAGTGATAAAATATGGATATTGAAGAAGATGGTCGTTAAAGTTCTTAGCCTTACATGTGCCGCTTCGACAAGCGAACGGAATTGGAGCACGTTTGAGATTGTAACTATTCATTTTGTCTCATAATTTTAATTTAATTATTATTTAAATTTTAATAAATATTAATATTTATTAAATGTGTCTCTTAAATAGATACACACGAAGAAGCGAAACAAGCTTGAGAAAAAAAGGCTCAATGATTTGGTCTTCGTGGAATACAGCCAAAAGCTACAGGATCACTTCCTAAAAAATCTGGAACATCCGGAAAAGTATGATCTCCTCTCTCTTAAAGACTTGTCATCCGATTCTCCTTGGATGGCGGATGCCTCCAATGAGCGAGTCTTTGCGGATGAGGATCTTACATGGAAGCAAGTGGAACAGGCTGCTTTTGGAGATGAGCTTCCTACCGGGTGGAGGAGCAAATTGACAGTAGGGGAAGGTAGCTTACGCTCACGCTTGCATCAACAAGAAGAAGAAGACGAGATACATGAAGAAGCACCCCATAGACAATATAGATATCGTCTTAGTGAGATCAAATGATGAAGAAAAAGAGAAGGAAGAATAATATGTTGAATAAGGAGACGATTTGGATGATGACGGCAATGCGAGTGACAACGGTGGTGGTGGATTTGTACCATTGTGGGTTAGAGACAAATGTTAAAATTTTTGGCCGGTACACAATATCATTAGGAAGTAGGAACAAATGTTAAGAACTTAAGAATTAAGATACTTTTACTTGAATAATATTTTTCTTCTGTACTATTTTCCTTCTTTTTTGTATGTTCCTATGTTCATTTTTGTATTATTTTGTTTAACATCAAGTAAATTTATATTTTCCCTTCTAAGTTCTAACTTTATTTCGCACATAATCGCATATGCAATCCGCATATGCGATGACCCTATGCCATCGCATAGTATCGCATATGCGATGTGACAACATTGATCGACACTGCAAAAATCCCAAAAGTAGGAGTGCATAGATACCATTGCATGCAGACACGTGCACAAATGCTCGCACACACACACCGACCAAGTAATATTCATAAGACGGATAGAGTGTTGTAAATCCAAAATCTCTAGCATGGTGCGAAGGGAATATTAGTTTAGAAGATATTATGCCGTTTATTAAATACTACAATACTTTACACAATTAAAATTTATGACAACATAAAGAAGCATCATCACCTTAAACTTTGTCTCGATACTACGCTTCTGGGAATCAGCCCCACTTATCCGCCGAATAGGGCTTGTTGGATTCTAGAATCGGTTAAGCATGTTGGCAAAGAATAATTGAGGTATTTGGCAACTACACGAAGAAAGAAGTTGGAAAGAATTAGAGTGCAATGGATCTCTATTCTTCTCCAGGAATCCGCTTGTGTCATACAAAACCTGATAGAGAACAAATGTCAGTCGTATGGATAAGCAAACTTACAGACACTTACCATTTCAACTAATTTACTTAAAATGAAGGATGCTGAACTCAAACAGATCTATTCAGCTAACGCAAGAACCAGAGCATCTGCAACGACTCGGGCTATTCATGACTAACTGACACTACGTGAAAATCGACAAAAAACAACGGCCCAAAACCGTTGTAAATGTCATAAGCAACGGTTTTGAGCCGTTGCAAGGGCTGTTGTTTATAGGGCAGTGGTTTTTATAAACAACGGCCCAAAATCGTTGTTTATTTACTAGATAAACCACAGTCCATGTCCGTTGCAAAACAACAACGGTTTTAAGCCATTGTTTTAACAGAAAAAGGGTTGTTATATTTCTTCCGAAACTACGGTCTAAATCAGTGGTATATGTAAACAACGGTGACAAATTATTGTTAATTTCCTCAAAGAAACAACGGTTATGGACCATTGCTTGTGACTGTTGCAAAATAACAACAATGTTGAGCCGTTGTTCCTAATAGGAAAAGGGTTATTATTTTTATTCCGAAACCACGGCCTAAATCAGTGGTATATGAAAACTGTTATGGACTATTATTATTTTTATTTTTTTTTAAATACGCAGCTTCCATTTTTTTTTACTGTAATTAGAGTCATTTTACCTGTTACAAATATTGTATCAACCACATATTATTCTATAAGGGAAAAAATTCATAATCCATTCAACTAAATGAAAAAATAATAAGCCAAAAATAAAATCAACATCGTATTAATACATTCAACACCATCTCATTAAAATATTCAAAGATATTATATTCATATATTCAACAATATCCTATAAATACATTCAACAACGCCATATTCGAGTATGACTCGGGTTGCCAATAAACTCAATGACATAGAATTTTAATGTCTCATTGCTTGACACCTTTGATTGAGCGTCTTTCAACTCGTTGTCGAAATGACTTTTCTTTTATGATTTGTCCACCCACTTCTTGTGTGTTTTTAGCTTGCGCCGAGCTCCCATACCACGAGTTTTCCTGCCATAAAAATAAACTCAGTCACATTAATAAATTTCATAATAAAATGATACAGTTTGCATGTGTGTTAAAGAAAAAATAAAGTGTGCATAAGAGTAACTTGTATAAGAATTTTTATATAATTACATTAGGAGCTTAAAATTAGAAAATGAATATGTTAAAAATGACCCACAACGAAACATGATCCACAACAAAAAATGAAACCAAAGAGATTTATTGCCTTCATACATTATAGAGAACAAAGGCACCAATATAAAAACCAAATATACATGCAAAACGAACTATTACCCAAGGATGAGTCTTTGGATGAATGGTAAATCTGGAGATAAATATAACTGAAGCGGCAACCATTGACGGCAAAAAGTGCACGCAACCATAATCTAACAAGCTTAGACCATAATCTAACAAGCTTAGCTCCGTAAGGTAACTGCCCAAAAATTCTAGTTGCAGATTTGGGGAGTGTAAAAGATTGCAAAGACGATGGTTAGAACATCAAGAGCAGAGATTCTGAAGCTTATGCACAAATCAATGGTTAGGAGGCTCACTTTGCAGTTCTCTTGAGCAGCTCTAGTAAATCTCCTGCAATGCACTAAAAGAAAATGTGCAACTCCTTAAAAAGAGTGTTCAACAGCAATCCACTGCCAAAATAGTCGACCCACTGGTGGTGCACATCTATTTGTGAGCACAAAAATCAGCAGAAGTATGCCTTTGACCTTTCACTTTGGTGCTGAAAATATTATAACAAAAAAAATTTGGGCAGTGTGCACAAAAATATAAGGAAAAAACCTATGTAGAATTGCAGATTAAAGAATAGGTGCAGATTTGTTTGATAAGCACGCGCTTAAAATACTCTCCAGCATCACAAATCAGACAGTAAACTTACCAGGTAAAAGATGTATCAAGACGCCAACTATTTTGTTGACGGAGTTGAAGATTAGGCTACAACGCCAGGCAATCAATGCCCATGCCAATGTTCCCTGCAACAATCAATAAACCAGAATGAGAAAATAAATGACACTAATCAGCCAAAATTTTAAAGTGAACAATTTTTTTATATCAGTCACAGTAAAATTATTAGAAACAAACCAAAAAAGATATATCTGCTTACTTCTACAAATAAGAAGCAAACCATGAAAAACTTTTCATTTCTTTGATATAGAAGAAGCATAACCAAGAAAATTTTATTGGCATAGTAGCAGAAATCCTGCAAAAATTTAACAAAAAGTCACACCACTCTTCCTGAAAATGCAACATATCAATTTTGTATCCTACTGGTTAAAGTGTCAAAAATAAACACGAAAAAGAATATTACACAAAAAACTAAAAAAATAAAAATTGATGGCACTAAAAACATGTGCAGCCATTATGAAATGAAATCCATTCTACAGTAATCATAGTAATGTAGGTAGATCAGAATAGAGTGCAAGCCTGCAAACATTAGTATTATGCATATGGATTTTATTTAGCTATTACAAAATCAGCTTATCAACAGAGATCTTTTAGCTATTGTGGCCGAAAACCAAGGTCTGGTGTTCAGCACTCAGGAATCCTAGGTGCATTGCTATTACAAAGCCAGCTTATTTCATAGAGTTTTTAAATTAAAATAGAGGAACGTCAGGTCTGATTTTAATCATGGCCACAACCACTACCACTTAAAGGGCAAAACACTTTCAAGTTTCAAGGGATTTATAGTCTTCTATCACAAAAGAGAGCACTGTTAAGAATTACAATGTGAAAACTATAAAGCATACATCTAAAACACATAATATATACAATTTATTAGTCTTGTCCTGAACTAGTTCTGTTCTAAGAGACCGTCCAATGCTAAGAAATGAGATACATAAGACCCAAATCCTCCAATTGAACTTTCCTCTACCGTAATTACGATCTCATCGATGCCGTTGGGTTTAAGATTGTTTGCAGCTTTGATGCATGTCTAGGTTACAGACCCAAATCCGAGAATAGTAACTATGTTGCCTTCCATCAAAAATTTTCCCTTTCCAATATGTTAAAACAACAAACCATTTGTCAAATCAGTTGTTTTATAGACTTAAAATTTTAAGATAACAGTATTAAAATTCAGAAATAAATCAGATCTGAGGTCCGAAATTATCATGGTTCAATTTGGATGTAGATCTACAGATTTTACTCTCAAATCTTTGGCCAAGTTTACACTGATCAATAAATCATTATCAATAGGGATTAAAACAAAAATGTAAGATCTGACCAAAAAATACATAATTGAACATAAAATATTCAAATATTGCGTATATATTTCTACATATTTCTTTGTTCAATAGAACTCTGTTTCGTCTTCACACAAAGCTATACTTACAAAAGTGCTGAACTGCAAACCTGAGACATGATAGCAAAATTTAAAAAGTTAGTAAAAAAAGTCGTTAGAAATACTTACATATGTGTTGAGTTGCCTGACAAAGCTTGAGAAATTGTTGTTTGAAGTATCTTGGGAGAAGATTGAGTGAGGTGTGTCTGGATTCCATACAATGAAGCTGTTACTTGATGAACTCCAAGAGACAACCTAATCTGTGATTGGGTCATCAACTATGTCAAAGGTTTTAGTCAAGAATGGTGGTGGTGATGAGTCATGTAAGATGAACTCTCTCCATTGGCTGTGGAGCCAACACCATTGGATCATTTCCATAAGATGAACTCTCTCCTGGAAACTCTTCTTTCACTTAACTGAAACTAGTAGAATTCATACTTGAAAAATTTACAAGAGACCCAAGGATGGGAAGAGAAAAATACCCAATTGATTTTTTATTTTTATTTTTTTCTATGATTTGTAAAAAGGAGCTTGGTTTTGTTTCAAATGAAGGGCTAAGAAGAAGAAAGACAATTTAGATTGACTAGTAGATATGGGTTTTTGACTACACTAGATATGAAGAAACCAAATGTCATTAAAAGAACTCAAAAAAATAAAGGGCAAGAAAGAGAGAGATCGCTAGGAGAAAAAGGGCAAGAGACACACAGAAAAAATGTTTGAAATTTTGTTATAAGAAATGAAATCCAATGGTCAAAACAGAAAATTAGTACTAAAAATTGGAGCTTATCAGGACATGGAAAAAACACTCTACTTTTGAAGTGAAAACAGAAATTGATTTTTGATTCTCTAAATCTCTTCCATACTATGAAGGGGTGGAGAGAGTGCAAATATTTTGGTCGGTTTGGTAGGTTTTTAGTTTTGAAACTTGTGGTTGTTGATTTTGCTATCTCTGCCTAGATGGATAATGTGTGGTGGAGAGTTGTTGGGGGAGGCATCACATTCATATACACCTCACAAACCCAACAGTTTTAGATATTTTGCCTATTGGAATGTTCTAGAGGAAGAGGAAGGCTATGATTTACCTGATGTGGGACTAAACTTCAGCATTCGATCTCTCAAACGTCACACCGCTGGATGATGAAGGTAGTGCCTTAAAAAGCCACTCTATCAAAAACACATTTAAAAAGACTCAAACACATTTAAAAAGGTAGTGTCTTCATGCTTGACAGTCCAAACAGGATGGGCCCTTGGTATCTCAAACCTAACCTCTAGCTTTTTAAATGTGTGCAAGAGCAAACTTCCTATGTGTAAATAATGGCTCTCAAACAGGATGGGCCCTTGGTATCTAAGACCAACCTAAAAGAGAATGGGTTGGTTTGATGTGCCCTACCTGTACATTATGGGTATGTATGATCAAAAATCCAAAACCGATTGGAAATCGAGTCTGGGTTGGATTCTTTCCAAGCAAATCAGATTCCAAACCGGTCGGGTCCCTGTGGTTGGGCCACCTAGATTTTCCCAATTCACCGAGACAGACGCACACTCTATCCCAGACCTTTAAAATTATGTTTAGACGTGGTCCGAAACATAGTTGAACCGGACTATTTTATTTGGATCCAGATTAAATATTGACGGGGTCTAAAATCTTGACCCAGGTCCACTTATAGAATGAATTATATACATCTACTAATCCCTATGCATGACTAGTTTGACTATGGGAGATCAACCCTTATGCATGACTCATTTACCAAATATGAAGTCTCAAATCATTAATATAACTAAAGTAAATTATATAGAATATACAGGGCAAACGATCTCCTAAATTCAGTCATAGGACATAAATCAAATCAATGGCTCAAAGCTCTGATAAGAGAGGATCATTAGCCTATCTATATATATATATATATATATATATATATATATATATATATATGTGAGAGAGAGAGAGAGAGAAATGCTCACTGTCCAATAAATATACAGTCATGTCCGATTGTCTCCAAATAACTTGTGGTTCACCTAATTATTTCAATAATTTTTAGTTAATTAGAATTCAAAGGAACCAATTTTCAGGATCAACCTATGAAATAAAATCATTAGTTTATGATGTACCTAATACCATGATTTTGTTTAGTGAGATTCGTAGCATCGGACGACGAGGATTTTAATCCCTAGATAATTTCAAGGTATTAGATTTTGTGTACTTTAAAGCTGAATTTCAGGATCAGCAGGATTGCTCTGTTGTATATGGTTTTGTTTAAGTTGTACCATGCTCTTCACTCTTAATTGTGAACTAAATTGTTTTGAACCAGCTATGCTTCTGGGTCTGGTTCAGGTTCAGTTCAATGCATTTTATGCTACTTGGAGTAATACATAACAGTTTTTATTCCTAGACTAGAAACGAACTTTATAGTAGTTGGATCCCTCAGGTTGAAGACTACAAATTTTTGAAAAATGCTTTGAAATTTTTGAAAGAGCTTCAAGCTTAAATAGAAAGTTCTTATAGGATGTTAATTGAGTAAATGAAATTACCAATAGTTCCCTCAGGTTGGGTGATTAACAAGCCAGGTCAGGCCCACCGCCCACCATCATTTGGGGTTGCGCAAGCCTATCAAACCCATGCACCAAGCCTACACTTAAAACTTAAGACCTTTTAGTAATTGATATAACCTAAGACTATAGTGTCATACTAAAGTGCTATGCCAGAGCAGAAAGTTGCTCTTTGCCTCCAAGATCAACCATAAACACAGCCTAAGTTTCCCCAATATCCACTTAATCATCGCAGTTGTAGGCATTTTCATCTCATGGTATTGAAGAAATTTAGTTGTAGAACTTTAGGCACGGTAGGGGTAATCATGGTATTGAAGGTGTGTAAAACTTGTTGGATTTTCTATTTTTTTATATGTTTACTTGAAGAACTGCAGGTACTTCTCTAATTTTTCTTCTCTGTTTTGTTATATATTGAGTGGTCAATCTGAATTTCTTTTATAGTTATTTGTGATATATTTTTCATGAGTTAGGCTTTCATGAGGTAATGAATTTTTCCCATTGGGTAATGAAAATTATGATTTTAGACTTTAGTTCCAATTACTTGAAATTTTAATGTGCTTGGTTATTTTTTTAGGCTAAAGTTGCAGTTCCAATTTTATTAGCAAGGCTTACAAAGGCAGAAGGTATTAAAAGGCGAACATGAATGCACAGACACACCCAACCCAATTAGTGTATATTATTCCATTAGTAGTAATAATAATTTATAATAATAATAAAAGAGACATTGATAAGTGTGTACAACAGTATAAACTGGAAGAAGATGTTGGTGGCCAAAACTATTCATACAAAACAAGTAATATGTAATTGGTAGATCTTCAAGTTTCAATTTCTCTCTAGTTGCAAATTACAAAAGCAAGACTATTAGTAATCTGATTCACAAAGAGGCTCCAAACCCACGAAGTCTGGAAAGCTAAGGAACCAATACAATTCAGCTCCTTCAACCCCAAAAAAATTTCAGAACCAGGTCCATCAGAGCCAAACCTTATTGATTTCCTAACTTCTTCCCCATTACAGAATTCTGAACCAAATCTCAATCAGATTTATGATAATCCATTCAGTTCTATTATTTGTGAAATGTCAAATGTAGCAAGCACCTGTAGGGCAACAAGAAAGGAGCTAACCAGCTTAGACTCAGCGAGCCAACATTTAACCCATAATACACCTTCAAGGTACCATCATCATAGCCTCAACCCATCAAATTATGACTGCTAGATCAAGATCCATTCCATTGAGGCCACCTATTCATGACCATTGAATTGAAATCCATTCCATCTGTTTGGGTCATGACTATACAGTCGTGGTGGCTTATTAATGGTGAATCTTCATAACTACTAAATTATGATCTGATCATAGCATTACCGCTTGATTATAGATGGAGAAAAAAGTTGGAACTAGATTATCTATTTGTCTTGTTTTGTAGCTCAAAAAATACAAATTGATTTCATCCATCATAGTCATAGATGTTGCAAAGATAGTTCCAATCATCATCCACTCGTTGCCACATCAAAAGACTGAATTTTTGTTTGGAGAAGTTTGGAGAAAGCCCGTAAATAAATTTTAGTAGTGGAGAGAATCTCACATAAAGGCTACTCCTCAATTCTAAAGCCTTTTGACTGTATGGATTTCAAGGAAGTAAAACCATTGATAACTTAGGGCAATGTTATCTGGTACATATGTTCTTATCAATCCAAGTAGGTCAACTAGTTGCCCCATCATTGACTCCGCTTAGCCAAAAAAACCATGCCTATTAGAAGATTCTAACCATCCAATTGGTGCACATTAAAAATATATGAAATACCATTCAGGTTAGAATGCACAGAACAGATGGTTCAGATCTTCCAATTACTGATTTTTAGGCCCACGTTAGTTCAATATATGAACTATCATCTTGATGACTTTGATAGCTAAGGGTATCAGGTGGTAAATTAACCTATAAGTATCATTCTAACTGTCTGATTATAAATCCATCATCTGTGAAGTAGTTTAACCAAACAATAGTTATGAGCATAAGTATACGATTACAGTAGCTAATTAAATTTCACCAAAACACAGTCAATACTACACAGCAAAGTACTAACATGGGGCAAAACAATGTCCCTTAACATAGCTTGAAGCTCAAATAGTCAAATGCTTTTTAGAAGTAGCTGCTGCCATTAAAAAGAAACAAGGATGGATTCCTTGCTACACACACTAAACATGAAAGAAAAGGATTTCTTTGCACAGAAGCCTCTCACCTGACCTGCTCAATGGAACATACCAGAGTTTTGCTTGGCTGGAGAATAAGCAGGAAAAAAGTTTGTTTTCACGGGTCTTTCCGAACATAGAGATACCTGCCTGTAAACTGCATGCAAATTCATTCGCACCCAACAACCTGTACACAAATTTCATGTAAGATTGTATGAAAATGAAGCTCTACTCCCAAGATGCAGGGATACTTGAACGTGCAAAACTCGTAAATTTCGTTAAGCTCAAGACTTTTGGAGGGGGAAAAAAACCTAAGTACGGAAGGAGTACAAAAAATGGATTGATCTCTACCCTGGATGTGCGGTCACAAATTTTGAATCACAAAATGCAAGCAAACAAACAATGGCACACAGATATCATACAAGCAGGTGTCTGAAACCTACACAAACCATATTAGAACCCCCTCCTCCCCCCCCTTTTGTTGAATTTGGATCAACCATAGTAGTATTACTCATCCTCAAGGAATGTGAACCTTTCATTGAAGTTGCTTGAAATCTAGAATGCCAAAAAAAATCTGAACACATATTTGTTTCTGTGTATGCGTAGGAGAATATGCAATACCTTGGAGGTTCTGTATTTGGGCGAACAGAGAATAGGGCGACGAATAAGGGCCTCTGCTGATAGGGTTTCCACTGGAAAAAGAAGGCGAAGAAGAAGAAGCGCTTTTGCTGCTAGGGTTTCCACTGGGAAAAGAAGAAGAAGTCGGCTGCTAGGTTTCTGGTGGGAAAAGAAGATGAAGAAGAAGGACCTCTGCTAGATATTTGTGCTCTAATCTTCTATCGTGTATTGCATATCTTCAGCTCATGATCGGCAACTTGTGGATGATATCCCCATCGAGAAGCTGCTGCTAGGGTTTACACAGGAAAGTGATTAGGCAAGGAAGAGGAAGGGTCTCCGCGTGGGAATTATTTTAACTGGGCCGTTGCTATTGATTTGGGCAAAGAAGAGGAAGGGTCTCTGTGGGAATTATTTTAAGTGGGCCGTTGTATTGATTTAACTTGGGCGCCATAATTATTTTAGAGATTAAGGTCACATGTTCGAACTCAGCTAACTTACAAATAGTACATTTAAGTGGGCCGTTGTATTGGTTTAACCACGGATATGGGCCGTTGTATATGTGAATTGCTTCTACAACGGTAGATGTATGTGGTATTTTAAAAGTAAGTAGTGTTGTTTTTTCTTTGTTTTCACGTAGTGTGACTAAGGTAGACTTGCTTTATCTTTTGAGTAAATTTTTACATAATATTTTCATTTTTTATGTTATCCATCTTTTGAATTTTACCTCATCACTACTTACATTTGAACTGCTTCTTTCCAATTTAATTACCTTGATTCAAACACTCTTGATTGTCTTCAAAACTGACTTCTGTCCAATCAATATTCCATTTTCAGTATATTCCGGCAATAGATATTCCATGTGTGCTAAGACACTACATATACAATCACAGAATCATTAGACCAGATGACATACACAATCTGCGAAAGAAATGAACTCAATATATGAGGACAGAAGGAAGCAGAACTATAAAATAAAAATTCACCTGCCAAAATTTACATAATATTGCTGTATATTGGATAATACGTATGCATTTATCAAGTAAATTGGGTACCATGAAAGAGCATGCCACTTCCATCCCCAAAATAAAAAGTTACGGGATATAGTGTTTGGTTCTCCACGCAAGTGCATTTATAAACCACCAATATCAGCCCCAAGTTCTCAAACATTTAACTGGTTAAACAAACTTAACAACCAAACCCTTTGACCACACAAACCAAACATTTCAAACATGATTATTATTATTGAAAATAAAATCATGAAGAAATCAAAAATTACCTCTTCAAAACCTAAAAATCAAATAAAAAACTACCGCTACGATCATCACCAAGAGCAATCCAATGAATCCGACTGAGAAATTTCTCGAGATCGAGAAGTAATAACACAAATTTGAGAAATCACCAATATCAAACTGAGAAATCTGAAGACCAAAGCTGAAACTGAGATTGGGAACCAGTTCAACAATCTGCAATCCATGGACGGTGATCAGATCTCGGCTAAGGTTAGGGTTTGTTGGCAAGGGAGGGAAACTAGCAAGGAATGAAGGAAAAGGGTTGGAGATCAGCATTGAAAACCGTGAAATCGGCATTGAAGGAGATTTTAATGCTATGAGACCCTTATCAAAAAGAAAAAAAAATGCTGCGAGACACAATCTTCCTTTTTTATTTCATTCGCTAGCTAGGGTTTGAGACGACGCCACTGAAGATCTAGAGATTGACATTTAAGCCTTTCTTTTTATCTAGATCAGGTGGTTGGCGAATCGAAATTGAGATTTGAAGCTCTAATTTTACTATTTGGCCGATGGAATTCCATATTTGGGACCCTAGTTTTACTATTTGGTAGATAGAAATCAAGATTGCAGATCAAATCAAAAAAATTCAAAGTTTTACCTTTTTAATATGCAATTTGACTCCGAAAACGCCTAAATTTCCTTCATTTCACTCAAATTCACCATTAATGAATTGATCAAGGTCAAAACTACGTGAAAATTTGGAGAGATTTGGAATCACAGAAAAGTAGAGAGAAATCGATGTTAAAATTGGTACATGCACCATCGCCATCGCAGATTTCGACAATTCGGCATGCACCATCACCATTGCAGATTTCGGTGAGAGGGTTGAGAGGGATGAGAGGGTTGAGAACTTGGTTTTTGGAAATGAGGTTGAATAGAAAAAAATAGAGAAATCAATAACAACATCGGTCGAATGGGTTACATGGTCGTGTGTGGGTCAGCCCAAAGCAGTATTTTTTTAGTGTAGCTTGCAAAATGTCTAATTTACCCTTTTAAAACAACTGCCTTAGGCTGTTGTTATGTTTAAACTGTTGTCAGTCATTTTTCTTTCTCTATTTTCACGTAGTGTCCATGGTTAACTGTTCACACCTTTCAGGGCATAGGGCAATTATAGAACATCCTTTCTTTGTGATCTTTATAACCTTTTTCTCCCATTAAAATAATAAAAAAATCATGGAGCATCCAACACTGTCCAATTTCCTACATATGGTGTTAGATTCAAGAACTGGCTGACGGAATCACTTAACGCACCACACCTCGTCTTCTGTAGGGGGAAATTTATTTTTTGCACTAGAGACCTTTCCTCAAATTTTGGTGAATTGGTCTCCAGCTTATTTTCCTAGGACTATATGAAACCAAGGGATAATATATAATTGATTGAAATGACCTGACACAAAATATGATTGCTAATATGTGAATAGACAATTGCTATGAATGATTAAATATTCAAAGAGTCGCTTCTGGAAAATGGGATGCAATTACTTTCACCTGGTTAAAAGAAAAAAAAACCCACAACTCACAAACTTTAACGATTGCAGCTTAAAAACAATTTAAACCTGAGATATGATGGTGTTGAGCACCGCATGAAGGAAAAAATCCAATAACAATCGTATGACTTAATTTAAAAAAACAAAACAAAAAAGAAAAAGAAAACTACAATTTTTCATTAGCATGTACTAAGGTAATGGTCCTCTCACTATATTCATGGGATTATATCCAATGACTCTAGCTCTTATTGGCTGCAACAACTGCGTTTGACTTTTCGAAAGCGGCTGAAATGGCACGCAACCAATGGGAGCTCGAGTCATGGGTTTATGTCCCATGATTAGAGTTAGGAGATCATATCTCATATATTAATGATGGTCCCCACTCTCCTGACTGTCATTTAAGCACCAAAAAATGGTGTCCAAATGATCTTACACCATTAAGGGTTAAAGAAGTGGGTAGTCCACGCCATCAAAGTAATAGATCATACACGGAGGGGCAATAAGTCCAAAAATCCAAACTTTCTGAGAGATTTGAACCATCCGATCTGTTGACTGTAATATCCACCGTTGTTTTTAGTTTTAATGGCTAATATTAAAGTTCATCAATCGGATGGTTCACATTGACTTATAGGAATGTTTCTTTGGGATGAAATGCTATCCAATGATGAATTTTCACTTGGACAATTTATTTAATGCATTATTTAGATGAATATATAAGTAACATGCCTATTTAGTGACTTAACCCAAGTCACATGCCTATTTTGTGACTTATTTTTTACTTAGAATCACATTTTTGACTTAATGTAATAGATCTTCTAACATTATTTTTGACCAGCTGATCACATGCCTATTTTGTTTCCCCTTTCCCTTCTTGAATTCTCTGAAATGAGGAAATTAGGATTTATGCAAAATTGCTTCACTTTCATATATATTCTTAGAGCTTATACAAATTTAGAAGGAATATGCTCTAACTGCCATTAAATCCTCTTAACTAAATGTTTTACCCTGACATATGGGTTTGTTTATATATATATTATTTATTAACAATATTTAATAATTTGATCGACGCAGTCACGCATAAACTAAATTATAATGTATATTGACAAAAATAAATTATATATTGTCAAAATTAATAGCTATGTTGATAAAAATAAATTTAATTGTACATGGAAAACTTACTTTAGAGCCACATTGAATTTCGTGGTGGTTCTTGGCCCTCATGATCATCATCATCGATGCGCGAGCTTTCTGGCCTTTGCCTATAATATTGGCTATATTGATACTCATGATCATATGTGCCCCCTTGAAACTGAGGCTGTAGCAACGAATATGGCTCAGTGTAGTACGTAAAGGTCGGTCCTCCAAAAATCTGACCAACGAAGTAATATGGCACCGGGTAGGTTTGTTGTGGTTGATAGTATGAGTTACTAGTTGCTGAATCTTCGATATTTTACAAACTGAATCCCCCGAAGCTAGAAGTCATATAACTCATATCTGTATCACCATGTGGATCTTGTGGTGGTGGTGTTTGATATGATTCCGACGCTCCTCTTCCTTCAACCCCTCCCATTCTAAATGTAGGAGTGTCGAACAATGTTAACGGTGTCGAGTCATCGTTTCATGTCGCAATATCTCTATAAGGATCAGAAGTACTAACATCCTCCCCTCCACCACTAGTACCAACGTCTCCTCCACCATCATGCCCTCCACCATCATCCTCACCACTCCCATCATCACTACCGGGCTGCGTTTCGTCATCAAATCCAACCACTGAATGACGATTCAATCTTCTTTTTCGCCTCGGTGGCTGGGAAGCTTGCTGCTCCGCTACTCTTTTAGCATTGTCCAGCCATTCAGTGCTCTCAGTATCCAAGACTGGCTCTTCTCTCTCTTCGATCCATTGATTCAAAGGATCATCCTCCTCGAATATATAATCCAACTGGATGGGATCAAAATATTCACTGTCTGCAAGGTAGAATATGATAGATGAATTAGTATAAGATGTAAGTAAGACTTCATATAATTGAGGAACTAAGACTTCATATAATTACTTACCACGGTTGGTACTCTGCATATTCCTGACCCTTAATGACATGTTGTAGTGGCAGTAGACTAACTTTTTTAATCGTTCCATAGTTAGTCTATTCCTTGTCTTAGTATGAATGAGAGAGAAAGTGCTTCAATTCCGCTCACAATTGAACAAGGAACATGTTTGCGATAATACCTTCATTACTACCCACCTCAATATCGGACCATCACCTCCATAATGCATCCACAAATCAGTGGGTTTGTCGTGTTTAATTTGGGATTGCGCCAACAGGGTCCCAAATGACTCATGTCTCTTGTGAAACATGTCAATCTATAAAGATGAAATACAGTAAGAAATATATCAATAAACATATCATAATATCACATGACGTTTGACTTATTAGTTATAAGGTATGATACTATGATTACTCACATCTCTGATGGCTTGACCTTAGTTCGCCAACTCAGAGAGCATTCGTTGGATTACATTGAGTAAACCGGTATACACTTCATCAGTGTCACTCAACTCGAAGCGTCGCATATACTGGAAAGCCGGATTCAAGTAGTGTGCTACACATCAAATATGAGTAATTTCATCAATATATGAAAATAATAAAAAAATTAATAAAAATCACTACATAAGCAGTTTAACATGTTATACCTGCTGCATGAAAATATTGGTGAAATTGTGCATCCCATCCCTTGTCGATAATCGTCCAGTATCATTTATATTTTGTAGGGCATTTGGCTTTAATAGCCAATTTTGCCTTATCCATTGAACGTACCCCATCGTTGATTTCTCATCACCATCAACCAATCTCAACACTTGCACCAACGGGGTAGTAACGGCGATCAGGTGGTCAACATCTGCCCAAAACTGTGTGTTGTAGATCAGGTCAGCAACTTCAGTACAAGCTAGTCTCTTTACTCGTGGGAGTTCTATTTCATATTTATTTCATTCTTTCGACAACACCATGGCTTTCAGCTCACGCCTATATCTAGCCAAACTTTGTAGGGCTAAAAATTGTGTTGCAAAACGTGTAATCGCAGGTCGGAGCAACTCATTGTTCGTGAAGTCTCTTATTAAATTGACCAGCTTGTCACTGTTGTACAGGTAAGAAGTAATCGTTCTTCCCTTCTGAATAGTTGCCTGTGTCTTGCTTCTCTTTCCTAAATCCTCAAAATTGAGGTCCACGCAATGAGCGGCACACAGGGTTCAGTACAGGTGACGTCTCTTCATCATTAGTTTTAATTCAACGGCTTTGTAATTTGTGACATTCTGTTACCACCTGCACAACCCGCTACTCTCCAACCTCTTCAACTACCTTATCCATTAGTTGAAAGAGGTAATCAGCTGTCTTTGCGTGTCTAGAAGCATCAATTGATTTCAAAAATACTATCCCGGCATCACTGTACACCAAAAAGTTGATCAACATCTTCTTTGTGGGACCAGTCTATCCATCACACATAATTGTGCAACCTCTCTCATCTCATACATCCTCAAAGCTTTATACATAGGCACCTATCTCATCGTACTCATCTTGTAGTAAGGGCCCAGATATCTCGTATGTAAAAGGCTTTTTAACTCCTGGACCAACTTCTGCACTTGTATCAATCATGCTTTTGAAGTACGGCGACTCTGCTACTTGGGTCGGAATGTGGTTGTATATAAAAAACTTGGCAATGGATTTTCCAAGCTCTTCCCCATTTGTTTAAGTGAGATTGCACTCAATTTGCTTTGTTTGGAGCTTTCAGTGCGATACATGAATGGATCCATGGGGCCTGTAGTACGGCCTGTGGTAGACGGCCTATAATCCCTCTTGGATACTGACTTACGCAACCCGACAGTCTGCTCAACATCAACAACATTTGGCCTACGAGTAGATCTATCACCAGCAGCAGGCATGGATGGGCCCCTCAACCTGGACCGAAATCGATAATCGGCTTCTTCCTGATCTCGCCGTTGTTGTGCATCTCTGGCACTCTCTCTCATAACTCTCGCTATCTGCTCATCATCCCCAGGTCCAGGTGATGTAAACTCTAGATCTCCCCTCCTGATTCTCTCATATATTTTCCTATCACGATCGGCTTCAGCTTTTTTCTTTCCATTTGCCGCTTATAAACTAGCTCTGACATTTTCTTTCACTTCTCTGGGTACATTGGAACACCCTTTTATCTCTCCCTTTATGTGAGTCAGATGCTCCTTCAACCGTATGATACCTCCTCCCAGCAATTTTTTCCCATAAAGCTTACATTCTATCCGGAGTCTATCACCATCTATTGCTGTACCGTATTACCAATGTGGATTTGACGATCGTACCATATTTATTTATTTCACCTGCATGAATGAGCAAACGATTGGATTAAATTAAACATCTAGTTTACACTTGAAAATAAAATTTATTTCATGAAATTTATTTGATATTATTCTAATTTTTGAATATTTATTTGATATTATTATAATTTATGTATATTTATTTGATATTATTCTAATTTTTAAAAATTTATTTGCTAATATTTTAATTTCTAAAAATTTATTTAAAATTTATTTCATATTATTCTAATTTTTATATAATTTAGATTACATTTGAAATTTTATTTGATATTATTCTAATTTTTAAAAGATTAGATTATATTTTACCAAATTTATTTGATATTATTCTAATTTTTGAATATTTATTTGATATTATTATAATTTATGAATATTTATTTGATATTATTCTAATTTTTGAATATTTATTTGATATTATTCTAATTTTTAAAATTTTATTTGCTATTATACTAATTTTTATAAATTTATTTCATATTATTCTAATGTTTTATGGGACACATCCCATAATTATGGGACATACCCCATTATTTTAATTATTTTAATTACATATGACCCATAATATTAATTATTTTAATTATATGTGACCCATAATTTTAAGGGTACATGTGACCCATATTGACCCATATTATTAATTATATTAATGAGATTGTGACTCATAATTTTTAGGATACATGTGACTGATATTGACTCATATTGACCCATATTATTAATTATATTAATTATTTTGTGACCCATAATTTTAATTATTTAAATTATTTTGTGACCCATAATTTTAATTACATGTGACCTATAATTTTAATTGTTTAAATTATTTTTTGACCCATAATTTTAATTACATGTGACCCAAAATTTTAAAATAATTATGGGGCATACCTTATTATTTTAATTATTTTAATTATTTTAATTATTTACCATTAAATATGGTAGATCTTTCATATTTATGGGTAGATCTACCATTAAATATGGTAGATTTATCAAATTTATGGCTAGATCTACTATATTTAAGGGTAGATCTACCTTATTTTGACCTTTAAAACGAAATAAAACGATGGGAAAATAATAAAGCATGTACCTTCGGCGTTGATCCCGAGCTTTTTTGTGTCATTCGGCTGGCAATTTGGGGTGAAAATAAGCAAAAAAGAAGAGTGTAAATGAGGAAGAAGAAGGAAAGAGCAAAAATGGGTGAAAAAAAACAAAAAATGGCTAAAAAACTGACCCTAAAATCGGTTGAGAAGGGCACGTGCTTGGGCCCACGGTCGATAATTTCAAATGATCAGACGATAATTTGAATTATTTTTTAATATTTTAATTTTTTTATATTATCGTCCGATACTGACGATACAGGCGATACTTTGCTCGTATCGGACGATAATTTGGGTGTTTTCGGTAGGGTACGATACGTACCCTATGTATCGTACCGCTGAGGTCCCAAACCAATACGTATCGTCCGATATGTATCGGTATCAAACGATATTTTGACCCATAAATCCCGCAATACTCATTTCATTTAGCAAATTTATTGCTTTATGCATCACCCCTGCTTCACAGGGCCCTCCGATGAGAGTGTTATAAGTGATGATATTTGGTACCGGGCCGTTACTTGTCATCTCATTGACGAGTTCGAGAGCCTCGTCCAGCTTTGCCGCTTTGAAATGTGCAGCATGGTCCGGGGATAAGCCCATGTCTTTCATTTCTTCGTAAAAAGACTTTCCTTCATTAGAATTGCCGATGTTGAAAAGACAATTAATAAAGACATTGTATCCAACAACATCGGGCGCTAGATTTTTCTCCATCATTTCTTGGCCGACCTGGAAAGCAGCTGACGTTTTACCCGCTTTGAAGAGGCCATCCATTAGGGTGGTGTAGTTAACAAGGTCGGGCAACAACCCGGCTTGCATCATATCTTTGAATAAGCCTTCTGCCTCCTCCATCCTTCCACTTTTTCGTAACCCATTTACAAGAGCGTCGAGGGTGAAATTGTTAGCAAACAAACCTTTCTTCATCATTTCCGTATAAGCATCGAGTGCCGCTTCATGTTTCCCCACTTTGAAGTATCCATCAATCAGGGTACTATAAGTGTAAATATTTGGCGAGATTTCTCTCCTCATCATCTTCCACATGACCTCAACAGCTTCAACGAGCATTCGGTTTTTCATATACCCGTTAACGATAGAAGAGTAGTAGCAACATTGGGACTCTCACATTCCCTCTCCATTTCTTGCAATGCAAATTCCGCGCCCCTCATGTTTCCTAACTTACAACGCCCATCAACCAATGCAGAGTAAGTAACTTGATTTGGAAAGAGATGGAGCTTCGACATCTTCCGAAACACTTCCTCCGCTTCATCTGGCTTTCCAATCTTAAAAAGCCCATTGATCAAGGTAGTGTATAAAACTACATCAAATTTGATTCCGTAAACAACCATTTCGCTCAAAAGACGTAAGGATCCCATTGCTTTCCCCGCTTTAAAGAATGAATCGATCAAAGTCGAGTACGATACATGGTTAGCAGGAACACCCGTCTTCTCCATCTCCCTAAAAAGCATTTTGCTTCTGCCAGCTTACCATTCTTGCAGAGGCCACTTATAAGTGAACTGTGCGTAACTACATCAGGCAAGAAATCACTTTTAACCATCTCCTCATACAACGAAAATACTTCCTCGAGCCCTTTCTGCTTACAATGCGCACTGATAAAAGTCGTGTGCGTTACAAGGTTAGACTCCAATTCCAAATCTTCTGCTGCACTGACTCGAAAAGAACCCAAAATCTCATCCATGAGATCCTTTGCCTTACCAAATTCCCCAATTCTACAAAACCCATCGATCACCGTATTATAACTAACAATATCGGGGACAACGCTCTCGCTCCTCATACTCTCCATCAATCTAACAGCGTCATCCATACTATTACTTTTACAATACCCATCAATCTAACAGCGTCATCCATACTATTACTTTTACAATACCCATCAATCAACATATTAAACCCGACGACATCTCGACCAATCCCCGCTCGAACCGACTGCTCCATCAACAACTCTGCATCCCCTAACAACCCCTTTCGACAAAGCCCTTTTGCCAATGTATTACAACTAATCGTATCAATGCACACGCCCTTCTTAACCATTTCTGACAAACACCCGGTTGCCAATTCGACCATTCCTTCTTCACAAAACCCCCAAATGATAGTATTATAGGTAATTGTATCAGTTTCGATGGTTATAAGCAAATCTAAAGCCATTCTAAGCCTACCCTCTTTGCATAATGTGTGAATTAACACATTGTGAGTGGAAACATTCGGATTTACATTACAAAACAACATTTCTGAATAAACAACCCATACCTGAGAAATCAAACCAGAGCTATTGAACATGTAGAGGAGTTGATTCCAGGATTGTAGATTGGGTTTGAGGCGGTGTCTCCTCATCAAGAGAAACGCCTCTGATGCTTCAGTGTATCTTGTACAGGTTAAGTAAAGTTGTATCCGAGTGCAGAAGATGTTAGAAGTTCCTATTTTGGTGGCCATCACTATGGTCAAACCCGTTGACCGGTTAATGGTATAAGATCAACCTTAAGATGTACAATTGCTATTCTGGTGAGTTTGAAGAGAATAGGCAACTGTTTATTGTGTCTTTCAGTTAAGGTATGATTGTGATTTATAATCACACTATAATTAGCAATTTCAGTCCTTAATGGGATAGGACTCTTTGGCTATAAATATAAGGGGTGCCTGGTCCCAACGATAGCTCGACGTAATTCAATCCTCCCTATTGGCGAGAGCATCCCCATTGTGCTAGGAGACATTGAATGCGAGAAGATCGTTGAAGATCGGCAACCATTAATGGCTAACGCTCAAGGTACGCACATATATCTAATTTATAGATGGTTGGTTTATTGTTTTTGATTGATCATGCGCCTAGATCTCTCGGCTTAATTTTGGACGGTCGGATCGTCAGATCCATTTAGATTCCATCAAATTGGTATCAGAGCCATGATGGTGTTTGGTCAATCAAAACATCATATTTAGATCTCGACTTCTCGTCGTGCATTCAAATGAGAGGAACGAAAGTTTTTTTTTTTTTTTGTGGGCGTCAATTTCTAACCTAGCATGGCGCAGTTGACAAAAAAAAAAAGCGCCATATAAGGGTTTTTTTCCCACCGGATTGACCACCGGCAATGCCGGCGTCATGACGGCCGGATAGCCCACTGACCGTCGGGTCTGGTCACCGATGGTGAGGGCGGGGACTCTACTTGCTCCAACTAATTCAAAAAAAAAAAAAAACTTTTGGGAGTTCTTTGGGCCGACGGTCCGGCGCCGGTGGAAGTTTTCCGGCCACCGGACCGGTACCGTCAGACGTCCGGCGCCAGGGCCGACCGGCCGGCGCACCGGACCGTCGGCGCCAGTCACCGGTGAGTGGGTGTGATTAAGCCCCATGGCGGCAGCTGTTGCAAATAAAATAAAATAAAAATTTTGGGGTTTTTGGTGGCCGACGGTCGCCGGTGGTATTTTCCTAGCCGGATTAGCCGCCGGCAGAACTTCGGCGCCAGAGGCGATCGGTCGGTGCCGAACCGTGGCCTTAAAAAAAAAAAAAAAAAACTAAAGAAGAAGAAGATGCACAGTGGGGTTAGGGAGACTGGGACCGGGTCGGGTCCACTTCTGGCCCATTCGATCCGTCTGGGTCTATTTGACTTTTGGCCCAACCCGCCTGGCCACCTTGGCACATCAGACCCTCACTGGCCCATCAGGCCCCCCCTCGAACGTCGACCCGCCAGCCCCCTGAGTCTATATGGGCCACGGGACCCGTCTGGCCCTTTGGACCACGGCCCGATCCGCCTAACCGACACGACCGGCCTATTTGGCGACCACCACCAACCTGCTGGGCCTCTTGACCCACCGACCCGTTTTGCCCAGCCCGTCGGCCTATTTTGGCATATGGCCCGACCCGCATGCACCCGTCTGGCCCTTTGGACCATGGCCCGACCCGCATTGCCTTGGCCGACCAGTGCCCCAGCCCCTCGGCTTTGGCCCATGACCCGATCTCTGAGGCCCTAGGCCCTCGGACTTTTGGCCCATGGCCCGACTGCACCACGACCACATGGTTGAGGCCCACTCGGCCACTAAGGCCCATGGCCCGGCCCAATTATGATCTTTTGAATTTCTTATTCTTTTCGGGCCTTTTCTAGGCTATTTACAGGTCTGATTTTCGGACATTATATATGCATTTTGACTATCTCGGATATTATGGATCCATTTTTTAGGTTTATTTTTAACAATGAGCTCTCTATTATGATATTTTCATGACCTGATGTTATTTTTTCTATTTTTTAATTGTGTAATCAATTTTTGTTCAAGTATCATTCATTAGAATTGGGTAGTGGAGGTTGTGATCCACCACCATGGCTGGTACTTACACATTATAATGCTCGTTTGTTGTCTATTTTGACACCTCCTCATAACACGTTTTGTGATCATCTAAATTATTATCAAGCCTAATTTGAAAACATGGCTTGGAAAGATTCTTCTGCCCAACGGTGATGATCCTTCCTAGTGTCGTGGTTTTTATAGTGAGGTTTAATTTTGTTCAAAAACATGTTACAAATCCAGTGAAAGTGTGTAGTGAACGTTGGCATTACAACATAAGGGATTCTTCTGCCCAACGGTGATGAATCACTTAATGTTATATGATGGTTGTGTTTCACTATTCATCATTTTATGTGTGTGGGTACTGCTCGCGTGTTGTGACTCGACCCAACGGAGGGTCATAACGACGCAATTAGTACCACAATCATTAATATAGATTGAGGAAGCGACTAGTGTGTTATGGCTCGACCCAACGGAGGGTCATAATGACACAAATCGTTTCTCAATAAAACCACATTGGTTTTAATTTTTATATTCCTTGACATATTTTAACTTTCCTGTCACATGCTATAATTATAACCTTGTAGAATTGATAGTTACTTCGATTGTATGTGGACATAATAAAGCCCTTAATTATTGTGCAGCATTGAACCCGTCTATCATAACCAGTATGATTGGTGGAATTGAACTTTTGAGTGGATCAAATTATAAGAAATGGAAGGAACAAGTTGCAATTGTTCTAGGCTGCATGGATCTTGACTATGTTATACGATCTGATAAACTCAAGGTGCTCACCGCTGGTGCCTCGGCTGAGGATCTGGCAGTGAACCATACGGATTTAGAAAAATAGGATAGATCAAATCGTATGAGCCTCATGATCATAAAGAGTTTCATTGCTGATGCGATTCGGGGAGGTATTCCTGACTCGCACACTGCAAAAGAATACATGCAAGCCATTAAGGAACAATTTCAAGGGACTTCTAAAGCCCTTGCCAGTAGTCTAATTGTTAAAATGGGAACCATGAAATATGATGGTCATAACGGCGTCCGGGAGCACATTATGAAAATGAGTGGCATGGCAACTCAATTGAAAGAACTGGACATGGGTTTTTCTGAGGGTTATCTTGTTCACTTCATTATGACTTCTCTTCCTGCGCAACTTGGCCCGTTCAAGATCAATTATAACACGCAGAAAGAGAAGTGGAAGATGAACGAGCTAATCGCTCACTGTGTCCAAGAAGAAAAACGACTTCGGGCTGAAAAACCTGAAAGTGCCCATTGCGCCGCTCTTGGCCCATCGAAACGAAATTTCAAGCGAAAACCGAGACAATATAAAGGAAAGAACGTGAAAGCTCCTCCACCGGAAACCAAACAAGGAGAAGCTAGCACATCTACTTCTGGCATCAAGTGTCACTTCTGTAAGAAGAAGGGACACATTAAGAAGAATTGTCAGAAATACAGAGATTGGCTAGTTAAGAAAGGTAATGACCTTGCTTTTGTGTGTTTTGAATCACTTTATGTTGATGCTCCACGCAATACTTGGTGGATAGATTCTGGTGCAACTATTCACATAAGTAATTCAATGCAGGGATTTCGATCCAGCAGGAAGCTAAGTAAAGGCGAACGTACCATCAAACTCGGGAATGGAGTAGAAGCAGACGTGGAGGCCATTGGGACTCTCCGTCTCATTTTAGATAGTGGTTTCATTTTGGATTTAGTTGATACTATTTATGTTCCCAGTATCACTAGAAACCTTATCTCAATTTCTAAATTGGATTCATTAGGTTTTGAATTTAAATTTGGACATAATATGTTTACTCTATTATTTAATTCCGATATTGTGGGTGGTGGCTCATTAGTGGGCAATCTTTATCAGTTGAACTTGGATTCATCTTACGCCCAATCTTTAGTTTCTATGCATGTGAATGATAAAATAAGAAAGCAACGAGCACTCGATAACTCCTCCATTTTATGGCATAAACGTTTAGGCCATATATCTAAGGATAGAATGGAGAGGTTAATTAAAGATGATATAATCGATGCGCTCGATTTCTCTGATTTCAATACTTGTGTTGATTGCGTTAAAGGGAAACTCACAAAGACTAATAAGAAAGGGGCTCTCAGAAGCACGAGTTTGCTGGAAATAGTCCACACTGATATTTGTGGACCGTTTCCAACTCCCGCTATTGGTGGTCAAAAGTATTTTATTACCTTCACTGATGATTATTCTCGTTTTGGTTATATATTTCTCATTCAGAAATCGAGGCCCTGGATATGTTTAAAATCTATAAAGCCGAAGTTGAGTTATAACTCAATTCGAAGATTAAAATTGTGAGATCTGATAGAGGCAGAGAGTACTATGGTAGATACTCTGAAACAGGTCGTAATCCAGGACCCTTCGCCCTGTATCTACAAGAGCATGGCATTATCGCTCAATACACCATGCCGGGAACACCTAAGCGAGCGGTGTGGTGAGCTTATGGATATGGTGAGAAGCATGTTATGCAACTCTACGTTGCCTACGTTATTGTGGGGAGAAGCCTTGAAAACAGCAGTGCATATCCTAAATCGAGTTCCTAGTAAGGCAGTTCCCAAGACTCCTTATGAGCTATGGGTAGGAAGAAAACCGACTTTAGGATATTTACACATTTGGGGCTGTTTCGCTGAAGCAAAGGTGTACAACCCACAATTAGGAAAATTGGACCCTAAAACTATAAGTTGTCATTTCATTGGTTACCCTGATAGATCAAAAGGCTACAGATTTTATTGCCCCCCTCATAGTTCGGATTGTTGAGACTAGACATGCAAAATTCTTTGAGGATCGTGAGATCAGTGGGAGTATAGAGCTTAGGAAAATCACTTTTGAGGAGAATCGGGTTATAATTCCTATCCCTTTTATCCAAGAAAAAGTGGCACCAACACCAGTTATTCAAGCCAGTGTTGATGCACCTGTGGCTATACCTATTGACACACCCCACATTGAGGAGGCTCTTGCTCCCATGGCGGCTGCCACTGATCTACCATTGCGTAGATCAGAGAGAGCAAAGAAGCCTGCCATTTCTGATGACTATATAGTTTACCTCAATGAGAGTGAGTTTGATTTTGGAAAGGAATCAGATCCTGTTTCCTTTAGCCAAGCCATGAAGAGCGACAAATCCACTCAATGGCTCGAAGCCATGAAAGATGAGTTGGAATCAATGAAACATAACTCGGTCTGGGATCTTTGTGAGTTACCTAATGGAGTTAAGCCTGTAGGCTGTAAATGGGTATTTAAAACCAAGCAAGACTCCAAAGGTAATATAGAAAGATACAAGGCCCGATTAGTCGCTAAAGGTTTCACTCAAAAAGAGGGAATAGACTATAAAGAGACATTTTCTCCTGTCTCTAGAAAGGAATCTTTGCGGATAGTCATGGCATTAGTAGCTCCTTTTGACTTAGAATTGCATCAAATGGATGTTAAAACTGCTTTTCTGAATGGCGACTTGCATGAAGATGTCTTTATGACACAACCTGAAGGTTTTCAGGTTGAGGGGGAGAGTCATTTAGTTTGTAGACTCAAAAGGTCTCTATATGGTTTAAAGCAGGCATCTCGACAATGGTATTTAAAATTTCACGAAGTCATTTCAAATTTTGGTTTTAAAGAAAATACTGTGGATCAATGCATATATCTTAAAATCAGTGAGAGTAAGTTTATCATCCTTGTTTTATACGTTGATGATATCTTACTTGCGAGTAGCAATTTAGGCATGTTATATGAGACAAAGAACTTTTTATCAAAGAGTTTTGATATGAAAGATCTTGGTGAAGCTTCCTACGTGATAGGAATTGAGATTCATCGAGATAGAGCCCGTGGCCTATTGGGATTGTCTCAAAGAGCTTATATTGATAAAGTTCTTAAAAGGTTTAAACATGCACAATTGTTCTGCTACTGTTGCCCCTGTCATTAAGGGTGATAAATTTAGTCTACTTCAGAGTCTCAGGATCGATCTGGAGAGAAAACAGATGGAGACAATTCCCTATGCATCGGCAGTTGGGAGTCTCATGTATGCACAAGTCTGTACTCGTCCAGATATAGCGTATATAGTTGGCATGCTTGGCAGGTACCAATGTAATCCTGGTTTGGATCATTAGAAAGCGGCTAAGAAGGATTTTCGCTATTTACAAGGGACTAAAGGACACATGCTCACATACAAAAGGTCGAATAACCTTGAAGTTATTGGTTATTCAGATGCTGACTATGCTGGGTGTCAAGACACTCGTAGGTCCACATCGGGTTATATTTTTATGCTTGCAGGTGGACCTATATCTTGGAAGAGCGTTAAACAAACGCTGACTACTTCGTCCACTATGGAAGCAGAATTCGTTGCATGTTTTGAGGCAACATGTGAGGCGATATGGTTGAGGAATTTTATCTCAGGGCTTCGAGTTGTTGATACTATTTCAAAGCCACTGAGAATCTTTTGATTATTCCATTTGAATTATAAGTATTAAAATCCTTTGAAACTAATTTTGCTTTTTTGCTATTTGGATGCATTTACTTTTCCCAAAATGAAACTTATGCACACTTATATAATATTATTCTAATATTGCATATTTAATCTGGAATTTTCCCTTAGGTATTTCCTTTTGTGGTTATCCTGCAGTTTGATTTTAAAGCTGAGTTATATGCATATTAGATGCTCTCAATTTTATTTATGTAAATGTTTTTCATTAATTCTGATCACACACCAGATGGAAATTGCTTAGTAGTTCAATTTGATTTCAAGTTTGTCATGCAGTATGAGGCTGATTTACATTGACTTTTTGTTATGATTAGAACCAAAATTGTGATGGAGGGAGTTATAATGTTCGGACACAATTAAAAGCATGTTATCATTGCCATACACATTGAACTGGGTTTTACTGTCTCAAGCTATAGATTAGTGGTGTGGAGCTCTTTGTCTAAGCTGTTAGGCTGTGAAGTTCACTCTATGGCTCATCTTTTGTTGCTTTTGGATGTACAAGCCATGTGTTTCTTAGTCCAACTAGGTCTCAATTAATCAGGGCCCCTGCAGCAACTTTGATTGTGGTTTAATTGAAATAGTCTGCAACCTCTGCTAAGTGTACCAATTGGAGATTTCCTGCACTCATCTTCATCATTCGGGTAGATGCCGAAGAGGTATAAACAAAGACAATAACCACATCTTAACTAACTACCATATTATATAATATTACCTATAGCCCATACCTTCAAGTCGTAGTCAAACAACAAAATTTAATTACATGACCTATGGTATTTAGAGAATATATGATATTTTGTGTATTTATTTCCCAACAATTTAGAGGAATTTCGTCTATCTTTGAAAATTTCAGGATATTGATTGATAGGAAAAATCTTGGAAAATTATAAACGATGGACAGATTTTGATAGACAATTTTGCAGGCAGCTTTTGTGGTACCACGTGGCTGGCTGCATTGCTTGGGCGTCACTACGTGTGTAGCCAATCACATCACGCCACATAAGCTGCCTGCAAAATTGTATATCAAAAATTGTCCACCGTATAACACTATCCAAAAATCTTTGAGAGTTGATATAGAAATATATTGAATTAGCAGGCCATTAATTAATACACTTTCTATTTTTTTAAGAGAACTGGAAATAGTGTTCTAACACAGGGTTTGAATTTGGGTGTTGGAGCTTATCGAACTGAGGTGCGTTGGCTATCAAGATAGTGTCTACTGTGCTTTACATTAGACTATTATTACCATAACCACATGATATGTGCATTTTCCCCTCTTTTTTTTGTGCAACTGTGTTTCATTTGATCATCTTCAGACACATTTTTCATTAGGAATAGTCTAATTTGGTTTTCTTTTGCAACCTTTGGTGTAAAGTTCACTGATTTGGACTATGCATTATGTAACAGGAGGGAAAACCCCTTGTCTTGAATGTAGTGAGACGTGCAGAGCCGCTGCTAGTAAATGATCAGTGAACCTTGGTGCCATTGTAATGTTCTTAATGCTAGTTATAACATGCGACATGGTAGTGATGGAAATCCCGTTTTCATGATATTCAGGTCTCCCAATAAAGAGTATCTTTCTATCACTGGACTAGGAGCCTTTAGTAAATTAAGTGCTAAACTCATTTTTGGCAGTGACAGTTAAGAACAACTATAGATACCATTTTCAAAAGCATTACTTATCTGCCAGAAAATTTTGCTGATCTGCTTCCTAAATTAAGCTAGTATATAAATGTACTTGATTATATAGTTCTGCTAAAAGTTGGTCAAAGACGAAATCCATATGAAAAATAATCAAAGTTGAAGCATCGGTTAAAGCTAGTCAAATTCAAATTGCATTTTAGGATTTTCCTTATGCTTGATTTGAGGTGTTCTATGAACTCCTATTTAGGATTACTAGGTTTATTTATTTATTTTTGGACTTATGAGAACTATATTTAATTTAGGTAGATTACGAGCAGCTAACACGTTAGTAGGATTAGAGTACGTACTAATACCTTGAGAACTTCTATAGTTTGTAGTTTAGCATTAAAACATTGCAATTTTCAGTGAAAAAATATTGCTATGTATTATTCCATTCTATCTGTATGGAATTTCCTTTTATTACCATTGAAAAGAAAACAATGCAATTTTCAGTGATAAAATATTGTAGACTGACTACTTCTAGCTTATTTCCATTTGAAATGTGTATGCGCTCTTATTTGATCCATTTCTTACCCTATTAACCCTTCCCTTACCCTATTAACCTGTCTTATTTGGTCCATTTCTTGGGTCTTTTAAATTTCAGATTTTGTAGGCATTAAATCATATATTTATTTGGTTTGATCTTTATTATGTAGGGTGTGTCCTCTGTTGATTTACCATCTTAGTTAAAATAAACTTTGATTGCTTTGTGTGTGTGTGTGTGTGTGTGTGTGCGTGTGTTTTTTTTTTTTTTTTTTCAGAAAATGGTATACACAGGTACAGATATATTCAAATCGGTACCTATTTTGTTTAATTGTTCTTTGTTATGTTCTTTTAAGAAAATACAAACTCTTGGGAAAGTTGATCTCTAAGGCTGCATTTGGCTTATCTCTTTTGGGCCAAAGAGCACCTCTTACACTCTTTGGCTCCAGCAGGGAACTGCTTTATGTTTGGTAACACACCTCCTCACCCCATTTACTCAAGTGAGGAGCTGTTTAAAGTAATAAAACTGTTCTCTCCCTGCTCTTTGCCAGAGCAGAATCGGCTCTAGTAGAGAGCAGGAAGAGAGCTGCGCCTTCTCTCATAAAAGCTAACCCAAACACAACAAAAATAAATTGTTTGTGTTACATTGATATATGTTCCCTCTTCTTTGTAATTTTTCAGCTGAAATAGACTTTATACATTCTAAGATACATGCATATGGATGTAGGTGCATTATACATTCCTCATCTAATATAATTGCCTTTTATCTTCTTTTAATTAACATAAATATATGTAATTAGGCTATCAAATTCTATAAATCTACCTTCTCAAATATCTTCAATGATGAGCGGATGTCCTTGAGCATTTCAGAGATGATGATGGAAATTTCATTTGCTTCAAAGGAGAGGTGCACCAAGGAGTTTCCGATATGTTTAACTTGTATTGATTCTCTTGGATGTCCTTCCCAAGAGAGAAAATACTTAAAGAGGCTAAGGTTTTTGTTTAAGAACACTTGAGAACTTGTTTAGAAACTAATAGTGTATATGACAAATGGTCATTGAAGAAAGCCTTGCACAAAGAGGTGACTCTTTAGAAACAATTTACACCTAGAATGATATATTGGCCAATGCTAATAATGCCTCTTTTTGTACGAGGTTGAGTATGCCTTGAGAAATTCACGGAGGATAAGCCTTGGGAGATTAGAAGCTAGAGAATATATGAACCACTATGGAGAACATGATGTGTGGATTGCCAAAACAATTTATTGGTAATTTGAAGTTTCATGGACTGATTCTTTCATCTTATGCTACTGTTATAGATATTGTCTAGCTATTAGGCTTAGACAACATATATTAGATAAGGGTACTTGTATTTGCACCCATGAAAAGGTAGGTGCGCCCACACTCAAAACCATTGACTGCTTTAAACCAAGACATTCAATAGCAAGTGTGTAATGTGTGCTTTCATGGTACAGAGACGTCTTCATGGGGTCATGCCTATCAAGGTTGTACTAATTTTTATTGATATGTATTTTTAGGTTCCAAAGATGCTGGTCTGAAGAATCTCAACGACCTAAGCCATGGCTGTTGAGAGCTCTACATCGTTGCGTTGGGGGCAGGTATGAATTGATACGTACATTGTTTTCAACAGTTGATAATATTTTTATTTTGTCCTGTATGTTCAAAGTGAAGCTTCCAAAAGAATTTCTTTGTACCTCCTGTCTTGTTTTCTATTATTGTTCTGCATATGCATATGCATATACCTTCCCAAAAGATTTAATGTCTCCAATCTGTTTATGTAGATTCTGGCTAGGAGGCTTGTTCAAGGTAATCCCCACATCCTTCTGTTGTTTCCTTTGGAAGCTATTCAATTGTTTGGGTAATAAACTAGGATCATACTCGCAACTTCAAGGTTATGGGACAATGCATCACCTAATTGAGCTATATGTGCCCAACCCCTTTATTCCAATTTAGAACTATTTATTCATTGACATTTAAATTATATGATCAAAATATGTTGTTTACCAAATTTTGAGCATGGCGTTTGGTGTAACTTTCTAAGTTTTAGTGTTCTTTGATTTTAGTATTAATTTATTCTCTTGTCATCATATCACCCTGTCTACACTCAACATGTCATGATCTAAATTTTATGTCTTTGATACACCTAAAATATATGTATGTGTTTAATATCGTATTCACCACATGCCTTGACTTTTTAAAACGTTTTATCTAAAAATACATGTTTTAGTTTTTCAAGCTCTTATATTTATTTTTGTCATTAATGAACACAAGTTATGTGCTAGCCTACTGGTTAAAAGCTTTAAGTTTTAGATAAGAGGTCTAGGGATCAAACCTTGCTATGTGTGTTATAAACCTTCATTTTGGACTTTGAGGTAAAAGCCTATACACTCTTTCTTGGTGTGTTAGCTTAACACCGGATAATTCCCAAAATGTGATAAATAAGTGTCTTACGGAGAACCCTAAAATATAAGTTCATTTAGAGTTCTTCTTAAGAATAGAGCCGTCAGAGACCCTAGAGACCTTAGAGAAGAAATTCTAGATCTATCTTCCTAAAATCCTTCTTTTGAAAGTGCGGCAAGACGTTGGCGTATATTTTCAAGTGGCCTTCACCTTCTTCTAAAATCATCATCATTGTTGGGATCTTAATATAATCATGGTGGTACGATCGATCTAGGTATGGAGAAATCATGCTTTCCATTGAACTTAAAATATTAATTTTTAAATAGATTTTTGTGTAAATTAGTGAGTTTATTTCATGAATAATAAATGAATGATTAAATGGATGCATGCTATGATTGGTGATCCTTAACGTTGATAATTTCAATTAAGAAGAAGACGGATGAAATCCCATCATGTAATTTGATGCATTTTGATATATGCTCACTGAATTATGTCAATCGATTGACGATTGGATGTCAATTGATTGGGATGAATATTTAAGTAGGTACTGTTAAATGAGTTTACTTCTGAAAAATGCACAGAATTATGTCAATCGATTGACGATTGGATGCCAATCGATTGACGATTGGATGCCAATCGATTAAGGATAAATATTTAAGTAGGTACTGTTAAATGAGTTTACTTCTGAAAAATACACAGAATTATGTCAATCGATTGACGATTGGATGTCAATCGATTGGGGATCGATTGGAGATTAAAGGATATTATTTTAGAAAATGCACGGATTTGAGTCAATCGATTGATTCAGAGGAGTCAATCCATTGACCCTGACAAACCCTGATAAAGGACATTCTTTTTAGAAAATATATAGATTTGATTCAATCGATTGATTCTGAGAAATCGATCGATTGAGCATAAACGGATACTGATAAATAATGTTGTTATGGGAAAAGGCACAGAATTATGTCAATCGATTGATTCAGAGGAGTCAATCGATTGAACCTTATGTATTATGATATACACAGAATTATGTTAATCGATTGACGATTGGATGTCAATCGATTGAGCCTGGACTTGAAATCAATGGATGGTGTTTGCGTAGTTAAGTTCTATATTCAAGTTCTTCTCACAACACTGTCATTAAATGTTATTGTTTATGAACCATGATCGTATGATATTGTAATATCATAAAAAATTGAGCGTTAAACATTGACCTCGAGATTCGTGCCCGACTGGTCGTAGCTTTGACCAAGTGATGGTCAAACAGCGGACTCATGAAGTGATGAATGAATGTGAAGTCAATATGATTTAAGTATATTGTATAGTGTGAATTAGGATCACGTGTACCTATCTCTGGTGTATGTGTTTAACACACAAGCAGGAAAGGGGATAAAAAGGTTTAATAAACCTAGGTTTCATTTATTTTGATTGTTGAAGAGAAAGTTAAGAAGAGAAAGAGAGAGTGAGTAAAGAGGAGTTATGGAGGCTATGAGTTAATACAAATCAAGAGGAGATTAGAGCATTGAATGCTGATTCAACGCTTGAGGAGCCGTTGAAGCAAAAGCTGGAGCCCTAGCCATTCCAACCTAGATCTTGATCAATTTGAGATTGATTGAGGTAAGTTGTATTAGATTTCAATACCTAGAGAATTGATGAGTTAAATTTAGTCTAGCATAGTTAATATGATAGATTAAAGACTTAGAAAAAGAAAAAAAAAAAGAAAAGGATTGAGTTTTGGAAGAACAGCCCGAAGGGGGGACTGAATCTGGTCAAATCGATTAATCGAAATTGGGATTCGATTAATCGATTTTGGTCTGAAAGTTAAAATGTCAGGAATACCCAATTTCGATTAATCGATTTGGAAATCGATTAATCGAAGTTGAAGGTCGATTAATCAATTTAGGAATCGACTAATCGACTGGGTACCTCCAGTGGCTGGAGAAACAAGACCTGGTGAAATTGACTAATCGAGTTGGGAAATCGATTAAGCGATTTTAGATTTCGATTAATCGATTTGGCATCGACTAATTGATTTCAGATTTTCGACCACTCGATTTGAGAATCGACCTCACCATGTTAGAGAGTTCGATTAATCGATTTGGGATCGATTATTCGAATTTGAATCTCGGTTAATCGATTTTGGGAATTGATTAATCGATTTGAGTTTCGACTAATCGATTTGGGTTTTGATTAATCGATTTTGGAAATCGATTAATCGACTTTGGCAGTTTTACTTGACTTTCTAGTTTGACTTTGAGATTCATGGAGGGTCTAGGACCTTCTCTATTGCATCTTTAGTGATGTGTTACATGTGTTGTAATGTACCATAGGTGGTACGTGTGAAAGCGAGCACAAGGAGCTGCGTGGGACCTTGATGCTTGGACCTTCAAAGACCTGAGGTAGGGAACACCTTGAACATGTACTTTAATTGCAAGAGCATGTATGTAGTGATATATTTTTCAAAATTGAAAATGTTTTAACTATGAAAAACTTTGTGAAAATGGGTGTGTGTGTATGATACCAAGAATGTGATAAAGGCATCTGTGTAATGCGAGTAACTGAGACTAAGAGAGCAAATGAAAATGAGACATCCCCAGGGGATGAGAAAGTAAGAAAGGCATCAGTATGATATGAGTAAATTAGATATCCCAGGGATGTAAATGAGATTGAATAATTACTGTTGAGGCCTAACTGATATAAGATAGCACTTTACACGGTGAACAATTATATGTAAAGCACATGTTATTTTTGTTATTTGAGGTTTGTTTAGAATATCCCACCGACGTGGCGGGATACCCACGACTGACGCGGCAGAATATCCGTAACCGGTACGACGGTCAATCCGTACACCAATGCGGAGGTATATCCGTACACAGTAAGCACATCTCAGGGATGTTGAGATGATATTTAATCCCGCCGCCTATTGAGAAAGTGGCTTGGATAGTATTCCCAGGGAATACATATAACAACTGTCTACTTAGGCGACGATGGTGGGTATTCCATCGGGGTTTGATGCTATATTTCTCGGGGATTACTTAAGTTGAAGATTTAAGTTTTGCTTTAGGCATGTTCAGTGTCATTCATGATAAATCAACAGTAAAGTAAAACATACAAACTACTAGTAAACCTGAATGCAAATTACCATCTTTTAAACTATTTTCTAGCAAATGCATAGGCATATCATGCTTTGAATATCATGGAATATATGTGAGACTTGACTTATATGTTCATTGTGTTGCTCCCTATTGAGCTAGGATGTAGCTCACCCCTTTAGACTATATGTCGCAGGTCCTTTGTTGCTCCCTATCGAGATCGTCAAGATCGAGATCAGAGAGAACATGAAAGAGCTAGAGAAAGAAACGAAGATAGAGAGGAGCGTCAGAGGATGATGCACGCCATGGAGACCATGGCGGCTGCTATGGCCCAACAAGTAGCATCTTTGGCAGCTCATACAACTCATGACCAGCATCATCCACCAACACCGCCAGTGGCTCCGACACCGCCAGTGTCTTTAGCTTTTACTGAGTTTAGGAGGATGAGACCTCCTAGCTTTTCAGGGTAGGCAGACACTATGGCAGCTGAAAACTTGTTAAGTGAAATGGAGAAAGTGTTTAGCGTACTCACGTGCACAGAGGACGAAAGCATCCGTTGGGCAGCTTATATGTTGGATGGAGAGGCTGGGCCTTGGTGGAAGTCTGTTTCACGGACTAGGGCTCAGGAGACCCCAGATATGCCCTGGGCATGGGACGAGTTCGTTGAGGAATTCAACAAGCAGTATTTCCCAGAAGTGGTGAGGAACCAAATGGAAATTCAATTTTTACAGTTAGTGCAGGGGAGGATGAGTGTGAGAGAATATGGAGTGGAGTTCATGCAACTCGCTCGCTTCGCACCCGACTACGTCATCACAGAGATGATGAAAGAGAAGAGGTTTCAGCAAGGATTGAAGCCGGACGTAAGGGGAGGAGTAGCACCATTCCAGCTGAGGACCTATGGAGAGGTCATGAGCAAGGCCTTGGCTGTAGAGGAAGAAAATAATAATAAGTACCGCCAGAGGGAGCAGCAAGGAAGGTGAAATACAGACCAAAGCAGAACGGGGAACTACAAGCCGGTGAACAAAAAGCCGAGATATGTAGCAGGCAATCAGAAACCACCGTTCCAGGGAGGATATGGGAGACCGGCACAGCAGACTAACCAGCAGAAATTTCTATTACTTGCGTCGGGGAGGCCAATGAGATACGAGAGCCCTGCTATTACTACCGGAGCGACATTCACACAGGGATTCTCGCGAGCAGCTTCTTCCACACCTCGTGATACTTGTGCCAAGTGTGGCAAGTCTCATAGAACGACTGACTGTAGGTAGGGTACTCGTGGTTGCTTTCGATGTGGCAAGGTGGGCCACCTAATCAAAGATTGCCCCGAGGTGAACAAAGGAAAGACGACTTCAGCTCCTATTCCACGACCTATACAAGCAAGGAAGCCGATCGTCCAAGGAAGAGCCTATGCAGTCACAGCTCAAGAGGCTCAGAATACAAACGATGTTATTCAAGGTGAGCTTCCTTTTAAATAAAGAATTCTAATTCTTAAAAAATTTAGATAGAGAAGGTGCATCTATATATAGAAAATATAAGAAAAACTTACATGTAATAAATTCTTGTATGATGATAGACATTATATATATGTGTATGTATGATTAGGTACATTACAAATTTATAAGAAGGGAAGCGACGTAACATACGAAACTCGAGTGTTGATAGACCCGGGGTCTACCCACTCATTTGTTACCCCTCGCTTCACAAAGAGGATGAAAGTCGACCCAAAGGAGTTAGACTTCGTTTTAACCGTGACTGTTCCTACGGGGAAATCGGTTGATACCGAAAAGGGTTGCAACTTCGTGATCGTGAGGGTCATGGATGGAGACGTCTTTGAGCTACCGGTGAACCTAATTCTATTAGACATGCAATGATTCGACGTGATCCTTGGCATGGATTGGCTGTCGACTCACTGTGCGATGGTAGATTGCAAGAACAAAGTTGTTATTTTCAGACCCAACACGAGGAGATCGTTTAGATTTCGAGGAGAGAGGTCGACACACATGCCACTTGTCTCGGCAGTCAGGGTTGAACGCTTGATCAGAAAAGGGTGCAGTGGATACTTGGCGTTCTTGAAGGAAGATAAGGAGGAGAAGAATGTTATCTCCGAAATAGCCGTGGTGCGAGACTTCACCGATGTATTTCCGGAGGAGTTACCCGGATTACCTCCAGAGAGAGAGGTAGAATTCTCCATCGACTTAGCACCAGGAACGGACCCTGTGTCTAAAGCACCATATAGAATGGCTCCTGCTGAGTTAAAGGAATTGAAGGAGCAGTTACAAGAGCTAATGGATAAGGGGTTTGTTAGACCGAGTGTGTCTCCATTGGGAGCACCGGTATTGTTTGTAAAGAAGAAGGATGGGTCAATGCGTCTATGCATTGACTATCGACAATTGAACAAACTTACCATTAAGAATCAATACCCTTTTCCTAGGATAGATGACCTGTTTGATCAACTGCAAGGAGCAAGATATTTCTCCAAGATCGATCTGAGATCTGGGTACCATCAGTTGAGAGTCAAGACAGAGGATATTCAGAAGACTGCATTCAGGACTCGGTACTGACACTATGAATTCCTTGTGATGCCATTTGGGTTGACAAATGCTCCGGCGTCATTCATGGATCTGATGAATAGGGTGTTTAAACCACACCTAGACTCTTGTGTTGTAGTGTTTGTTGACGGCATTCTGATCTATTCAAAATCGGAGGAAGAGCATGAGAAGCACTTGAGAATAGCCCTGCAGACTCTACGTGAACACCAGTTGTACGCCAAGCTCAGCAAGTGCGAGTTTTTGTTAGAAGAAGTTAGCTTTTTGGGACATGTCGTCTTAAAGCATGGTGTCACTGTAGATCTAGCAAAAATCGAAGCAGTGGTCAATTGGGAGCAACCAAAGACCGTGACCGACATTCATAGTTTCCTTAGATTAGCGGGTTACTATCGACGTTTCGTTGAGGGTTTTTCAAAGATATTAGGACCACTTTAGCGGGTTACTATCGACGTTTCGTTGAGGGTTTTTCAAAGATATCAGGACCACTCACGAGACTTACACGGAAAGACGTAAGGTTCGAATGGAGTGAGGCATGCGAGAAGAGTTTTCAAGAACTCAAAAGGAGACTCACTTCAGCTCCAGTATTAGCGATTCCTTCAGGCAGTGGAGGGTTTACAATGTATAGCGATGCTTCGTATACTGGTTTGGGCTGCGTGCTTAATCAACACAAAAAGGTGATAGCGTATGGATCGAGACAGTTGAAAGAGCATGAGAAGATTTATCCGACACATGACCTAAAATTAGCAGCAGTCATTTTTGCGCTGAAGATTTAGCGACATTACTTGTACGGTGAGACCTTTGAGATCTTCACCGATCATAAGAGCCTCAGATATCTGTTTACACAGAAGGAACTAAATATGAGGCAGCGTAGATGGATGGAGTTTCTCAAAGACTATGACTATTTCATACAGTACCATCCAGGCAAGGCTAATATAGTAGCTGATGTCTTGAGTCGGAAGGGTTCAGCTCAATTGGCCAGTTTGATTTTGGGTATGCACAGATGGAAGTTATTTGAGAATCTGGCACTATATGATGCGAACATCGAGTTCTATCAAACCCTAGTTTTCTTTGATTTATCATAAAATGCCGCCTAAAACCCGGTTGTCTTCGAAGAAGGCAACGTCTAAGCTCTCGGTTCGGTGTAAGAAGGCCGCATTGCCACCGCCTACCCCATCGCCCGTAAGAACACCGTCACAGTCGGCATCGGATACCACATCCGGTTCGACGAGCACGTCTTCGCGCGAGTCTTCACCAATTTCACCACCACCCGAAAATGTCCCCCAACCAAATGAATGGTGGACAGCTAAGACCATCGAAGATGAGTTTATCTTCGATGTGGAACTATTTACAAACCCCGACGTGGTGAGCGAGACCCAATGGGTTCAAAACTACCTAGTAAAGGCCGGCCTCAACAACCTTTTGAAACCAATTTGCGGGTCCTACTACCCTAGATTGGTCCGTCTATTTTACCAGGGTTTAGAGGATGGGCCGACAGACGACATAGTTACGACCAAGATCGAGGGTCGTGACTACACCTTCACTCATCACCACATCCACGAGGTCATAGAGTGTTATTTGGACTTTGTGCCCGAGACCACCCTGCGGAGACGGTGAGATTTGAGGAGATTATGACTCGGATGACCAACGGGAAAAAGGGGTCGGGATCGTCCATTAGGAGGGTCGATCTCCCCCATTACATGTGGATGTTTGATTCCATAATTAAGTGCAACCTCTACCCGATGCGCCACGACACCAAGCGGGTGGAGTTAGTGCAGCAGGCACTCTACGCGGCCTTCTGTGGCCGTTGGTTTGACGCTATGAAGATCATCCTCGAGGGGATGGTCTACATAAAGGGAAAGTTGATGAAGAGCAATTTGAGGCCCAAAGAAAAAATGTCGTATGCTCGCCTCATTTCGAGCATGCTGGAGTGTTACTCAGACACTCCAGAGTACGTCATTTCGCCCCATGAGGAGAGGGCTACGGATCACGTGAAGCATTTCTCCATTGCTTCATGGAGCCGTAGCTACAACTTGCTCAAGCGGACCCTACCAGCTCAGGGCCCAGCAGCAGCAGTAGCACCACCACCACCCCCACCACCACATAATGGCCCACCTGTGGGGGGAGCACACCCCGTTGATCCACCAGCGGAGGGAGCACCCTCGCATGGCACCGCATCACCTACACCACCATCGCAGTCAGCGACTGCCACACCGACTTCTTCATACCGCCGACGAGCGGCTCGCCCGACGCCCACTATCGAGGATGTGTTAGCCCGGATGGAGGCCAACAACGAGAGGACGAACCGGCGGATGGACTTCTTGATGTACCACACCCTACGGTACATCTATCTGTTGGACTACCAGCAGTGCCTCGCGCAGGAGGCGGACTGGACTGCGGGTCGGACTGCTTTCCATACGGGTGCCGATTTCCACGCGAGTACATCTGCCGTCGATGCATCTGGCTCGGCGCCCCAGCAGACTAAGCAGCCTTCCACGACGACCCAGCCACCACCAGAGCCACCAGTCCCGCCAGAGTAGCCCGCCCCAACATCAGATCAGATCAGCCAGGAGAGGGGACGGCATGAGCACCTGACGATGGTTTATTTTGTGATCATTTTTGGACATTTTGTGCTGTTGTAATTAAATTGTAAATTGTAATTATCAGCAACTGTTAAAGAAACTTGTAAAATTTGGAAGTTTGATAATGAAATATAGATCAGTTTTTGGATGTACTTGCATTACTTCGGTTTCTTGCACTGTGTAATGTATGCATCGTCTTTTGCGTGTGTGGGTACGTGACACTGCAGTGTGTGGGGTCCCACACCAGCGCACCTTTGGGTTATTTTCAGGGATGAAAATTTCCAAGGTGGGGAGAATGTAATATCCCAAAAAATTAAGCGTTAAACATTAACCTCGGGATTCGTGCCTGACTGGTCATAGGTTTGACCAAGTGATGGTCAAACAGCGGACTCATGAAGTGATGAATGAATGTGAAGTCAATATGACTTAAGTATAGTATATAGTGTGAATTAGGGTCACGTGCACCTATCTCTGGTGTATGTGTTTAACACACAAGCAGGAAAGGGGATAAAAAGGTTTAATAAACCTAGGTTTCATTTATTTTGGTTGTTGAAGAGAGAGTTAAGAAGAGAAAGAGAGAGTGAGTAAAGAGGAGTTATGGAGGCTAGGAGTTAATACAAATCAAGAGGAGATTAGAGCATTGAATGCTGATTCAACGCTTGAGGAGCCGTTGAAGCAAAAGCTGGAGCCCTAGCCATTCCAACCTAGATCTTGATCAATTTGAGATTGATTGAGGTAAGTTGTATTAGATTTCAATACCTAGAGAATTGATGAGTTAAATTCAATCTAGCATAGTTAATATGATAGATTAAAGACTTAGAAAAAGAAACAAAAAGAAAATGATTGAGTTTTGGAAGAACAGCCCGAAGGGAGGCTGAATCTGGCCAAATCGATTAATCGAAATTGGGATTCGATTAATCGATTTTGGTTTGGAAGTTAAAAAGTTAGGAAGACCCGATTTTGATTAATCGATTTGGAAATCGATTAATTGAAGTTGAAGGTCGATTAATCGATTTAGGAATCGACTAATCGACTGGGTACCTCCAGTGGCTGGAGAAACAAGACCTGGGGAAATCGACTAATCGAGTTGGGAAATCGATTAATCGATTTGGCATCGACTAATCGATTTCGGATTTTCGACCACTCGATTTGATAATCGACCTCACCATGTTAGAGAGTTCAATTAATCAATTTGGGATCAATTAATCGAATCTGAATCTCGATTAATCGATTTTGGGAATCAATTAATCGATTTGAGTTTTGACTAATTGATTTTGGGAATCGATTAATCCATTTGGGTTTTGATTAATCGATTTGGGAATCGATTAATCGACTTTGGCAGTTTTACTTAACTTTCTAGTTTGGCTTTGAGATTCATGTAGGGTCTAGGACCTTCTCTATTGCATCTTTAGTGATGTGTTACATGTGTTGTAATGTACCATAGGTGGTACGTGTGAAAGCGAGCACAAGGAGCCGCGTGGGACCTTGATGCTTGGACCTTCAAAGACCTGAGATAGGGAACACCTTGAACATGTACTTTAATTGCAATAGCATGTATGTAGTGATATATTTATCAGAATTGAAAATGTTTTAACTATGAAAAGCTTTGTGAAAATAGGTGTGTGTGTGACACCAAGAATGTGATAAAGGCATCTGTGTGATGCGAGTAACTGAGACTAAGAGAGCAAATGAAAATGAGACATCCCTAGGGGATGAGAAAGTAAAAAAGGCATCAGTATAATGCGAGTAAATTAGACATCCCAGGGATGTAAATAAGATTGAATATGTACTTTAATTGCAAGAGCATGTATGTAGTGATATATTTATCAGAATTGAAAATGTTTTAACTATGAAAAGCTTTGTGAAAATAGGTGTGTGTGTGACACCAAGAATGTGATAAAGGCATCTGTGTGATGCGAGTAACTGAGACTAAGAGAGCAAATGAAAATGAGACATCCCCAGGGGATGAGAAAGTAAAAAAGGCATCAGTATGATGCGAGTAAATTAGACATCCCAGGGATGTAAATAAGATTGAATAATTACTGTTGAGGCCTAACTGATATAAGATAGCACTTTACACGGTGAACAACTATATGTAAAGCACATGTTATTTTTGTTATTTAAGGTTTGTTTAGAATATTCCACCGACGTGGCGGGATACCCATGATTGACGTGGCAGGATATCCGTGACGGGTACGGCGGCCAATCCGTACACCAGTGCGGAGGACTATCCGTACACAGTAAGCACATCCCAGGGATATTGAGATGAGATTTAACCCCGCCGCCTATTGAGAAAGGGGCTTGGATAGTATTCCTAAGGAATACATATAATAACTGTCTATTTAGGCGATAATGGTGGGTATTCCATCGAGGCTCAATGCTATATTGCTCGAGGATTACTTAAGTTGAAGATTTAAGTTTTACTTTAGGCCTGTTCAGTATCATTCATGATAAATCAACAGTAAGTAAAACATATAAACTACGAGTAAATCTGAATGTAAATTACCATCTTTAAATTGTTTTCTAGCAAATGCATAGACATATCATGCTTTGAATATCATGGAATATATGTGAGACTTGACTTATATGCTCATTGTGTTGTTCCCTATTGAGCTAGGATGTAGCTCACCCCTTTAGACTATACGTCGCAGGTCCTTTGTTAGCAGCGGCCGAGGCTTCGGGAGACGTTGATCCGAGTGATTCGGATTACGTACCTGCGGACGAGTTGGAGCCTCCTCCCGATAACTTCTTCTAGGAGACTCTGCTGTGTACTTTGACAGAGTAGTTTTGAGAGCTGATTGTACGGCTTGGTATGTCAAGCCGTTATTTTGATAAACAATGTAATTAAATTTATTTATTCTTTTGGTGAACCATCTGGGGTGATCTGTTTATCACCGATGGTTCGGGTCGGTTCTCTGTTCATGCAGTGGCATGAAAGTAGAACTGTCTTTTGCATGTGCCAGTTGGGCACATTAACTTTTTCCGCTTTATGCAATTATTTGCTTTATCTCTTTATTATTGCTTATTATACCAATATTCTGTGCATAGCTTTGGGGCACGGTCTGGAGGATCGTGCTGATGGCACGGGTTTCGGGGTACAGAAATCCGGGCTGTCACAGATATACACTGTAATATTTAGGCACCATGATTGTGTATACTTTAATATTTACGTACCATGATTAAATGCACTTAAATGCTTATGTATTATGATATCACTCTCATACACTTTACATGTTTCATGATGATCTATATAATGCACGATCAAGACACGTAAAATACGATGAAATGTCAAGTCATGATCAACGAGCATTAGGCCCAACATCTTGTATATGATGGAGTCTAAAAAGGTATTAGACCCACCATCTTGTGCTTAATGGAATCTAACTAAACACGATTAAGAAGCATTAGACCCAACATCTTATATATGATAGAGTCTAAGAAGGTATTAGACCCAACACCCTGTGTAAGATGGAGTCTAACTGAACAAAAGTATGATGAGCATGATTAAGCCCAACGTCTTAAGCGGGACGGAGTTTGATATGTAATAAATGATATGATTCATTAGACCCAACGTCTTGAGCATGACGGAGTCTAACTAAACAAGTGATAAGCATGATTAAGACCCAACGTCTTGAGCGGGACGGAGTCTAACGTGCATTAAATGATAAGAAAGATGAAATTAAAAGAAATGATGCATTCATATAATCTTGATATATATGTTTATGTTCAGTACATTTCAGCTTATTGTATCATGCCACATGCACACACACATGACATATACCGAAATATTTATATGGCCATGACTGATATATTATGCTTCAATGGACTACATGTCTGGTCTATACAAGTGTAAACTTACACCCCTTATTAATGTGGGTGACCAGATGAGACAGGTGTCGCCGATGATAATGTATGGGTCAATGGCGATGAGACGGCACGTGGTGCTCTGGAAACTTGACTGAATGGTGATGATGGCTTCGTGGCCTAATTAGCTATTTTCCTTTCTAGTTATTAGTGATTTTAAATAAATGAGACATTGATCAGTTAGTATTTTATTAAGATTGTTTAAGCTTTAATCATGTTGGACTTGTTATTGGAATAAGAACATTATCATGGGTTTTATTTAGATTAATTAATGTTTTAAAGAAATTTTATCTTCCGCTGTTTAAGGTGCTTTAATCGCCTTATTATGTTTCTATGGTTCACGATACGAAGGTATGGTCTAAGATCTTACAATCAAGAGGTTGTGAGATCTCGGGCCGCTACACAACAAGTCCTCAAGTCAACTAATAGATCCATGTATTATTTTTAGTAGGGGCAAACATTTCTTCAAGCTTAGTCCATAGTAAGGTGGACTCATAAATATTCGCCAGATATTTGGGTCCATAGAGTAAAACAACTAGCCAAGAATAATGACATTATCTGCTTCCCAGTCTGTAGCAATGGGTGACCTCATTAGGGATTGACCTCATTAGAAGACCCATCTCCTTTCGAACTTGAATGTATGAAGTTACTGCCTTCTTCCACGGAAGATACTTAAGAGTTTAATTTGATAGCCGTTATGCTTGAGGGTAAATTTTCATAACTCCCAATATACTTGCCACCCATATTTGGTGTACTCAGTCAACTACTACACTTTTCACTAAAAAAAATAAAGCACTAGGAGATAAACAAGCAATGACAAAGAGTTTAAAACACTCATTCATAGCTAACCAGATAACAACTACAACAGAAGTTTGAACCATTAGTTAGAGCAAAAAAAAATGGGTACAAGAGCCCTGAAATCTGTGATGATAAAGTCCATACACCAGCAATCCTTAAGAATATTCATAAGTGCATATTGTATTGAGTGAAATACTGACCAGAGATGAGATAAAAAACCAAGAAGATGCTCAAATCATGAATGGAGATGAGAGAGGACTGAAGAATCTTAAAAAACAGTGACCTGAACATCACGAGAATCCTTGGATCTCTCTCATTTATCCATCAAATCGTGTAAGACCACTTGGGAATCTTGCATAGAGGAAACCTGATCCTTCTCCTTCATATCATTGGCTCCATTGGTGAAAGCAAGGGCCTTGAAACCGAGAACAACACCAAAAACTCGAGCACTAAAAAACCTCTTGAAAACTTATCTTCCTGGCCTTAGAGAACTCGAGCCAAGTGAGAAAAAGGATCAGGGTAAAAACATATCCAAAAGGTATTATTCCTGAGTGACTAGAGGTCAATCATTTGACCTAGCTAATGTCAGCATGACCCCATGCTTACGTCATCAGGGATGATGTGGCAAAAAGAGTAGTCTCACTCTTAACTTATTAGGGTTAGGTAAGATTAGATTAGGGAAAGAGAGTGATTAGAATAGAGTTAGGAAAATCAGTTGCCACACAATTGATGATATATTTGAGGGGTCTGGTTGTTATTATGTAGCTACTAATCTGCAGCTATAACAGCTTTAAGTATGTTCCTCAATGAATTTATCCCTGCCAACTTTAGTAGATTCATATGTTGTTGGGGCTGTTGAATACTATCTTCGTATTTTGAACTAGACCTAGTATTGCATCCCAAATTACAATAAATAATTTTCAGCCGTCTGCTGCTGTTTTATCATATGAGGAAGCTTCTGAATTGTGTGGGGGAAGCCTCCATGATTACATTTCCAAGGTCAAGATTGATTAAATGTATTTACAAGCCTTTACTTTTATATTTATTATGGTTGCAAAAAAATTATTGTTATGACTGCAAAGTAACCAAGGCATAACTTTCCGCGCCATTAATGCCTTGAAATTTTTGGTGTACCCTAACAAATGGTATCACAGCGAGAACCATGTCTACAGTTCTAGTACCAAGAGGAGTTACTTGGGAAAAGGGCCACCTAGTGGCCCCAAAGTAGGTACCGCTGTCCCGAAAGGCCGACCTGGGGAAAGAGTTATCTAGAGGCCCCCTAAAAATGCAATACAAACTGAAGGTTCTGTAATATGTACCAATGTCCAGAAGAAAATTATTATTTTAACTTGCATGCATCAATTATAAAGATTTGGTTCTTTATAGTCATGTTGTAATTGCATTTGACGTCTAAGTTGTGAGTTCCCTTTCTGTTTATTTGTCTTAAATAAGGTGTTGTGCCGCCACAAGTGGCCAGAATCGCTAGAAACCGATTTCATATATGGTGAGTTTTTTTGTATGGTTTTCCCTTTTACCGCATCCTGAATTCCCCACATGCTATAAATAATTCATAAATGGATTTGACATTATTTTTTCTTATGATGTGCCAAGGTTCATCCTCAATTGGAAGAACATCAATCAATGCAAAATTTTTTGATTCATTTTCAGCAACTTGTGGGAAACGGTCATGCCCGTTCTCTGAGTCTGAAGAGTCTGACCCAGAGATACTGATTATATTAAATCTTGACTACATTAAAACCATCTTATTTGGGTTAAACATGAAATTCTAACCTAGTTTTTCATCTTCACTTTCTAGTGGGGCCGCTGGAGTGCCACCCATGAGTCAGGAAGTCCTTCAATGAGGATCATATTTCTGACGATTGAAAGAGTGAAAACAGGGCTTGTGGAATTTCGCCTTCCAGACGCCTACTTGCCCTATCAGAGGTATCAAATTTATTTTATGGCCTTTGTTTTGTATTATGATCCCCAGATTTGTATATTGACTCGGATATGACAAGCTATATTACTAATTTTATTCCTAGACTCCTTATGGATAAAGGTACTCTCTTGGATTCATATCATATCTTATAAGTTGGTGTGCATATGCAGCTTAAGAGGAGAAGGCTCAAGTTTTCTCTTTTAGATGGAGTATGCATTCTAAGTTGTTGATTTTATGATGGTAAATGGTAGTTTGGGGTTGCTGGTTGCCGAGTCATCACTGAGGAATTTCTTGAAGGCAGGGAAGCTTCTTTCTTTGCATTGGTGGATGATGACAAGCTTCTTTCTTTACAGGACTATAAATGAGTCAATGATGGTGATACAAGTTCAAATACAGGTGGAATGGGGCATATAAAAAAAGTTTTTAGTGATGAAAAAAAATTCTAAACTAGAATATGTTATGCATGTTTCTTTTGTAACACTGTAGCAAGAAAAAATAGGAGTTGTTATTTGTACACATAAATTTGCTGTAAATGACATGACGGTGTTGTGAATTAAAAGTTACTTTTCTGAATGAGTTTTGAGCATGTTAATGTGTTTATGCTAATGTGAGTATGTAAATGCAGGTTATAGATTTTCATTGAAAAAAAAAAATGCAGGTTATATATTGTACTGCTATGCAATATGGTTATTGGAGCAAAAAAATTAAATAATATTATAAAAAAAAAATACATATTGGAGATGGCTAAAAAGGCCGTCTAAAATAAGTGATAGCCTATTATTGGAGACGACGTTTGGGCGTCTCCAATAACAAGAGATGACTTATTAGAGACGACTTTAAGTTGTCTCCAACATATCTTTGAAGACGGCTTATGGCCGTCTCCGATAACCTTGACTGTTAGGGGCCCCATTTGGTCTCTAAAGATAATGAAGACGGGACTATTCGAGACTACATGGAAGCCGTCTCCAATACTATTGGAGACGGCTTAGACATCTTTGGAGATGGCCAAAAGCCATCTCCAATAAACTTATTTTTTGTAGTGACACTAAGCACGTTTGATAGGAACCTTAAATCATCAAATTCTCTGCTTTTGAAAAAGGTACAAATAAATGTGAATTATTTAAATAAATCCCATTTTAATTACGATTTTTAAAAGAATCATATTTATTTATTTATTTTTAAATAAAAGAATCGTATTTTTTAAAAAGAACAATGGAAATTTCGTAAGAAATCAGAATTAATTTCCAACTTTTTAAATAAATCGCAACTTTTATTTGATCATTTTTTATATTTTTATATATTTTTTCAAAAAATATAACTTTTCAAAAAAATTCGATGTATTCCAAGATTGGGACTTGGTGTCTTGGTGCCTATGATAGCAACACGGCCGGTGGCCCATCTCTATTTTAGGCCAACTACCTATACATACTACAAAAAATAAGATTATTAGTGACGGTCAAAAATTGTTGCTATTAATCAAAAAATTATTAAGATTATTAGCGACGAGGTTATTAACTGCAGTTTTTTTTTAATAGAATAGTCTTATTTTTTTGTAATGACATTTTTCATATGATGACAAAATTATTGATTAATGAATCTTCTTTTAGATTGCTATATTTTCAATACCAAGACAAAAAATTGCCTTAATCAGATAATAGAGATGTTTATTATCTCAATCTTCTACACATTAGAGTTAGAGATCATTGCCTATCTACTAGTGTAGATTTCATGTTGCACAAGGTTGCATATGGCATAGCATTTTGCTGGCCCCTGTCACAGCAGAGTTTACATGCTTTAGTTGGGTCTTGTTCTCTTTTCTAACTCCTTACAAAAAAAGATTTACATGCTCTAGCAACAATTTTCCTACTCTCTATTAACTCCTTATCAGAGCAAATAAAATTTGCTCTGACAAGGAGTGAGTAGAGAGGAGGGTAGAACTATTGAACTGGTAAATCTTGCATAAAATCTTGTTATGCAAGGAGTTATCAATGAGAAGGGGTATCTGCTAAAGCAGGTGAACTCTACTATGGCAAGGGCTATCAGAGAGCTATGTCATACGCAACCTAAATCTCTAAAGTGATCGTTATCATAAAGACTCATGAGCATACCATGAGAAGAGTTCTCCGGTCATTATTTGGGATGTGTGTGGTCCACGTGGAATTACCATTTGACCATCTGATAGTTGGGCCATGATCGCAAGATGTATTATGTGAACAAAATCTTTGGTCGCAAATATTATTACCCTATTGAACTCCCAAAATCAATAAATATTTGCTGCCGAAAGTTCGCAACCTAAAGGATAAGATGGTATGCAATTATTACATTTTAAAAGCTAATCATAAGTGAGGCTCTCTGTAGCTCTATCCATTGCTAGCATTTTTATTTTGAGCTACCATGAGGTGTTGCGCTTATATACCACTCAGCTTTCTTAGTGACTATTACACATTTCAAATTATATGATATGCTCAATTCAAGGTGGAGAATATATTATAAGATCCATCAGTGAACCAGTTTGTGATCTGATTTCTTTATTGAGTTTTTTTTTTTTTTTTTTTTCTTTTTTTTTTAATTATTAGTATTATTATTTTTTAATTAATATAAAAATGTTTGTATGAAGAATTGAACCTAGGCCTCATTCTTTTAAACTTCCAAAATTTGGTGAGTTAACGAGCAACTCGAGGTATTCAACTCGTAGGGATTTCTAGTTGAATTGCTAGATTTTAAAGCGGGCTGAGATGAGATTTTACTAGTATGACAATCTCTATATATGGATAATATATTTTTAAGGACTAAGATTTTAATAACCCTTATTTTTTAAAATTATTAACTACCGTATTTTATCCATATATATTTATTTTTGTTCTCCAAATTTCTGCTCATAAATGGGCTTTTCAGCAGTGTCGTTGATCCCTCATTGTTTATTACTCACACTGGTTTGCACATAACCATTGTCCTAATTGTTGATAGAAATGTTGGTATTTATAATGACTCCGAGGCACGTAGTTCACTATGTTATCTTAAAGACAATAGCCGCCTCCACTCCGTCGGATAAACGAAGATGCAACAGAGTTTTCAGTGAATCTGTCTTCAAGATACAACAGAGCTCGGTCTTGACAAGAATCACATGTTCTTTTCTAGATTGCACTTTCTAGAGAAATAACATGCCACAGATTTTGTGATACACAAAGATTCTTAAAAATAAGAACGTAAAAAAAAAGAAAGAAAAATAGATATTATTTCTGTTGTATATCTTACATGTCTTGCATTTTTAACGGAGATCTTATTTGTATTTATACAAATAAATCGATTTTACTTGTTTCTTTTCACATAAACGTAAAAAATAAATCGATTTCACTTGTGCCTTTTGAGAGAGTTGTGTCTTTTCATATAACAGTAAAAAGAAAAGTCGATTTCACTTGTATCTTTTTAGATTTACTGTAAAGAGATGTCAGACTTGTGTCTTTTCACATTTACGGTGAAGAGATAAATCAAAATTTGAAAAGACACTTCTTTAGAGAGATAATATTTACAAGTTTGCCATTGAATTATTATCAATATATATATAATGATAATTATAAACTTAATTTTGAAACAATAAAATATATATTAATACTATAGAACCCGATCATGCCAAGAACCGTATGTTCTTTTCTAGATTGCACTTTCTAGAGAAAGAACCTATCACACAGATTTTCTGATATACAAAGATTCTTAAAAAATAAGAACGTAAAAGAAAAGGAAGAGAAAAAGATATTATTTCTGTTGTATATCTTGTATGTCTTTTTTAACGGAGATATCTATTTATAGAGAAATTCTGAACCATTGTGTCTTTTCATATTACGGTGAAAAGACTTCAGATTTATGTCTTTTCAGATAGTTTTCTTTTTGGTAAAAAGATAAATCGATTTTACTTGTGTCTTTTCAGAGAATTGTGTCTTTCAAATAACAGTAAAAAAAAAAAGTCGATTTCGTTTAATCTACATAGATGATATCCTCGTCACTGGCAGTAACTCCCAACTCATATCTCAACTCATTGAACTAATAAACACAAAAATTTTAATGAAAGATCTAGGCTTTCTCAACTATTTTCTTGAAATAGAAGTCATTAAAATATCTCTAGGGATCACACTATCTCAACAGAAATATGTCGTCGACATTCTCTCTCAAGCTGGCATACTGGATTGTAAGCCATTTCGATCCCCGATATCTATTAAAAAGGCTATCGATACTGATGACAACAGTGATTTCACTGACCCTACACTATTCAGGAGCATCGTAGGAGCCCTTCAGTACATTACAATCACCCGCCCCGACTATATGCGGTGATCAATAGTGCTTGTCAGCACATGCACTCCCCAAAAGTACAACACTACAATGTTGTCAAACGAATCCTGCGCTTTCTTAAGGGTACTCTACACTTTGGCCTACAATTTCAACCAGGTACCTTGGAACTTACCACCTACTCTGATGCCGATTGGGCAGGTGATAGTGATAATTGTCGTTCCATAACTAGCTTCTGCATTTATATGTGACCTAATCTCATAATATGGTGTGCCACAAAGCAACGCACGGTTGCTAGATCGTCTACTGAGGCTGAATACAGATCTTTAGCTCACTCGGCAGCTAATATAACATAGCTAACGATTATTCTTCATGAGATTGGAATTCCTCCTAGGTCTACGCCAATCTTGGAGTGTGACAATATCTCGCCAATATCTCTTGCTTCGACCCTGTTTTTCATGCCCACACCAAACATATAGAAGTTGACTATCACTTCGTCCGTGAGAAGGTACTCAACAAAGAAGTCGAAGTTCGCTATTTGTCTACTGTCGATCAGGTCGCTGACATTTTTACAAAACCCCTATCCTCCCAAAGATTAGGCTACATTCAATCCAAATTAAGGGTCGCGGAACTCCTCATAAATTTATGGGGGCATATCAACTCAACACTAGATCATTACCCAAAAGAAGCTTCTAGCAATACACCCAATGTTCTAGACCATGATTATTTAAATAAAACCCATGCATCTCCAAGAAAAGATCAAGGGAATTCTTCGTTAATAACTTCATTCTCTTCTTTGTTGAGAATAAAGTTATTTCATTTTTTAGCATGTATATATATTGTTGCTTTTTTCATTTAGGGGTTGTTTGGATAGAAGCTTATAAAAAGGAGTAAAGTTGTTGAACTTTTACTCCATTTTACAACATATTTCTAACTTATAGAAATATATAGTAATTCTATCTTTTTCCAAGCTTATCACTGTTTGGATAGCAATTTGTTTATATGAGAGATAAAGGAATGTTCAAAACCTAGTGTTTGGATACAAACATAATATCAAATATCGGCCGATACCGATACGTATCAGTTTTTCAGCAAACTGATAGGTATCGATGCCAATACATATCAATATCCCAACTTGGTATTGGTATCGGCCGATACGTATCGGGTATCGCCCGATATGTATTCGGTATCGGCCGATAGTCCGATACATATCCGGTATCGACCGATAGTCTGATACGTAAATATTTTGTTTTTAAAAAGGGTATCAACCGATACCTATATTTTCTTCTGTTTTTTTAAATAAAAATAAAGGCCGATACGTATCGCTATCAGCCGATACATATCGGCCGAGTAGACAACCGATACTCGAGTTCGATACCAATTTTATTACCTTGGATACAAGTTTGGACATAGTGACCAAACAAGTGTTTTTTTTTCAGGAAAATGTGATTAAAACGCATTTTTTTTTAAGAAAAAAAACTCAGAAAAAAGGGTCTTCTGAAGAATTCCCATTTTTTTCCGAAAAAATGCATTATAAACCCATCTTTCATAAAAATACGTTTTAAACCCGTTTTTCCCAGTTTAAAACTCGTATTTGGTCAAAAACACACACACACACACACATACATATATATATATATTAATATTTGTAATTTTCCTGCTTTTTTCTCGAAATTACCGACATTTATCCTTTTTTCTTATATTTTCGGAACTGTTTTATTCTCGTACCTATACTTGGTCACTATGAGTTTAGAGAACACAGTAAAATTAGGGTTGTCAACGGATTGGGCCAGGTCGGACCAAAGTCTTGGTTGCCTGACAAAAAATTTGCATATCTTTGACCTGACCCAATGGTGCACCTGAACCGACTTCATTCAACACGATAGTGCACACAAGCAGACCCGAGACTTGACCCGACTGGGTGTCCGACCCAAAAAACCAACCCGACTTGATAGAAATTGGGTTAAGTCGGTAAGGTTGATCCGACTTGGTAAATACCCAACCCGACCTGACAAATCTATTGGTCGACCCCACCCGACCTAATGGTCAGGTAGGAAATCTAATGCCTGACTCCACCTGACAAGCCAATTTTAGGTACCCGACCTGATAAAATACCAGGTGTGATTGTGTCGGGTATCGGTTCAACCTGATTCGTTGATAGTCCTAAGTAAAATGGAGTTAAAAAAAAATTGGCTTTACAAAAAATAATGAGAGAAAGAGAAATGAATCGGCCGCCCAAGTTTTACCTTACCATGTTTTACTGCAATTTTAAAGGGAGAGAGTCAGTAATCTATTTTGAAGTTTTGTGATAAAGAGGGATAATCTAATTACCACCCTTAAGAAATACTCAAACAACTGAATTTACGAAAAAACGTTTTATCATACCATATTTTACAACATTTTCTCTATATCTAAAGATGCCCTTATTAATGTCTATATATCTAACAGACTTTTGAGTGTGACTCAGGCGTTTTAGCCATGTTCTAACCTAAGCGCTTACCCAACATGCCCACATGCTTGGCACTACCTTTGTTAACTCATTAAAATAATGTAGCGATAATTGCAACCGAAGATTCTTGCGGGGCATCAATGCTTTTACCGTTCACACTGCTAACACAGTAGATATTGAGTTCATAGCCACATGCCATATAGTCAACATCTGACCATATGATATTTTTTACACATTGGCGTAATCATAGAGTCCTATGGTACACTGATCATGCATGTGTGCCACATAAAATCAACATCTTATCATATGCTATGTGGGCCATTATCTCAGGATCTGATGTATGAACAAGTGGGATTAAAAACGTCTCGTATCATCCAATTCAAGGCAGCCAATTGTGCAAACGATGGAGCCATTAGTTATGTGGCAAGAAACTTTGGTTGCAAAAAACGTTACCCTTAATATTATATTAATGATATAGTCAAATGCAAGTGCTCCAAGAGCTGGCCAATAGAGACTACGGCTGCCTAGGGCATAGCTCTTTGCTAACCTCTGCCATAAGAGAGTTCATCTGCTTTAACAAGTTCCCATCTTCTTTGCAAACATTTTGTTACCTGCTTCGGGAAAGACCTCTTCTCCTTGATAACTCTTTGCATTTTATGAAAGATTTACAAATTTAGTAGTTTTATCCTCCTCTCTACTTACTCTTTGTCAAAGCAGATTTTATTTTCTCTCGTAGGAAGTTGGTAGAGAGTAGAGAGGTTGCTGCTAGATCATGAAAATCTTCCTTTGTAGGGAGTTAGAAAAGAAAATGATAACCAATTAAAATAGGTGAACTCTCTGTGGTAAGGGCTAGCAAAGAGCTATGCTATATGCAACATCTTTCTTCAGGAGGCGCAAGGGTTAGCGAACCTTGTCCCAATCTTTTGTTTGAAGTAAGGGTACCTCTATGCGCACCAACTGGATTTTTGGGGCGCCAACATTGAAAACTCATTGACTACTTTGAATATGATAGGTGAAGATCTTTTTCACCCTAATCTTTCACATGATGGATTTTTAGATTATGGATATACCATTAGACCGTCACTTTTAAATACCATGGCACAAATTAAAACAAAATGGCCCTATAATCAAGTTTGAGTATGATGTGTGCCACATAAGTTTATGACCATATTTTAGGATCTATATCACATGGTACAAGAAAAATGATGTTTGAAAGTACAGTCATTGTCTAAAGATCCATCGTCTGAAAGATTGGGTAAAGAAAAGATCTCCACCATTTCGTCTGAAACACATTGATTGCTTCGAATCAGACTTGCCTGAGATTTTTTTCACCCCAATCTTCAACGCAATGGTCTAACAATCAGACTCTCAATTTTGATTTGAAACCATGAGCTTACCATGAGGCCATGATCTTACAATCAGACTCTCAATTTTGATCCCATATGGCACGAATCCCAGTAAATGCCTAAAATCACATTTGATCATTATGTTTGCAACGTGATTTTAAGGTCAATTTTTTAAGCTCTGTGTCATGTGGATTAAAAAAATGACCGTCTCATGATAAGCTCATGGTTTCAAAATTAATTATGTGAAAGATTAGGGTGAAAAATAATCCCTATCATCTCATTCCAAGCACTCATTGGGTTTTAACGTAGGCACTTTCAATAATATGTAAGCGCCAACAAAGGTATACCTACGATTTCATGAGAGACAAATATGTTCGGAAAACTACCAATGCAAGGCAGGTTTTTGGCAGGTGGTTGACATGGTGCATCGTGACTGGCTGCCCTGATCCTGGTTGCTTCGGCCTCACTGTGTGTTGTGATATATCAGCTGTCAGTATTTTGCCTGCACAAAACCTGCCTGCTATATAACATGTAGCATATGTTTCACTTTGCAATGTGAAAGTCTTATTTTTCTAAAAATCTAAAGGAAATAAGCGTTTATTCCCTTCTCACAGTAATTAGCAATGAGAAGATTGTTTCCTCTAAATTTGGCGTCACTCTGTCTTTTTATTTGTTTTTATCTTATTTTCTCGGCGTCATACAAGTGATACAACACAGACGCTTTAATAATTGTTACTATAATAAATGAAAAATGGTAAAAATATACTACTCATTTGGTAACATATGTAGACTCTTTACTCTTTAGACATCGTCTCTCTCTGAATCTAGCAACTCGAATTAAGGTAAAAGTTGGAGCCACCGTCGTGAGAAAGGTTATGAAGCACTTTTTTAGCCACTGAATGATGTCAAATGATGATTTGCACGGAAATTTGTGAGACACATTACGTGGAGCACAGCTTTTGACATAATTCAATGGGTAAAGGGTGCTTCATATCCTTATGATGCTGGTGAGCACAGCCGACCCCTTCCCCAAATCTACAGATTTTTTTACAATTGCTTTGAAACCTGGCTATTTTACTCCAGTCCAAACCCAAATTTGTCGTCTTACTGAACTATTCAGATCTATTTAACCACATTTTGCTAGTTTTGATTCATATTTGATCCAAGTACCCTTTTTTTTTTGTTTATCTTCGACTCTGTAAGTTCTTATTCAAATGAATCAGGTTCTTTAAGCAATTTTTTTTGTTTTGGTGATATTTCTGCAGTTTCCATTAAAATGAGCTCCAACTTCACTGTATTTTTCTGCAAATATTGGTAAAGAGAAGTAAATTAGCCTATCTTCTTTGCAACGATTTTCTTTTATGCTAAATATATTTGAAGTGCCTCCAAAGTTAGCATCCATATTTTTACTAAATTTATACAGCTATCTCCATAAACGTGTTTAAAGTCTGAATCTATTCCAAGATTTTGTAATTAAAGTTCAGTTTTTTCTCTATTTATATCCCTCACCAAACAAAAAGCTTCCTGGTTTTTGCTTCTTTTTCCGTAAATTGATGTCAAATGAATTTAGTAACGATTTTCACGTTATTATGGGGTTTTGGTCCTCGGTTAAGTTCTTCGGAGGAGCGGCATTTGGTTCACATGACTCTGGTACGAGGAGCTGCAGCTGAAGAAGCAGGCAAGTCATTACTGAAAAATAAAATATTAATCATATATATATATATATATATATATATATATATATATTTGGATTAATTGGTACTAGATATATTTACTTATTTATTTATATTTTTATTTTTTGGCAGTTTGTTTGGATGGAAGCTTGCCTGCTTATCATCTTGACAGAGGAATTGGGTCTGGAATACGCAACTGGCTTTTACAGTTTGAGGTAAGAAAGTAAAATAAAAAATGTTGAAAAACGAAATTGGAAGAAACTATTGGATTCTTCCTTTGGGTTTTGGGCATTTATTGATTATAGTTTATACTTTATAATGTAAAGGTCGTCTACACCCTACACAATGGGTGTCCCCTCTCATCCACACGTCTATGTGGCCGAGTGACTTGGACGAATTTTCATGCATTAGAAGTCTCAGCCAATCACTCCCTTCTAAAGGGACAACTGTCAGCTGACGCAGAGAACACTGAAAATTCAGAAGAGATATACCTCTTTTGACGGGAATATCTAAATCCAAAATGCCCTTGCGTTCACATCAAGGGACACGAAATTGGTACCAATGCATTGTGTATATATAAATATTATTTTTTGAACCAGTGCCACATGAAACACCATTTAAACCATTTAAACCATCTGATTGAAGGCTATGATTTGAAGATCTCAGTTCCCAATCTTTTTCAGGAAATACTATTTATATCATCTGATTTAACAGTATCTGTCAACCATGGAATGAGATGATGGGATTTGAGGATAATGAATCAGATGATCGAAATGCAACAAAGATCTATACATCTGTCAAAACCATCTGGCTTCTTTCATTTTTTGTGCAATGCCACAAATCTCGTGTGCAAGTAGTCACTCTAGGGGAGCTTGCACACACGAAGTTTGATCGCGCACAGAATGTGAAAGAAAGACTTAGGTATTTTAGAGACATGCTATGAGAAAACACTATATAAGTCATCTGATTTGAAGGTCATGATCTAAAAATCTTAGGTGAAAAGGATTGACACAAAATAGGATGTTTAACATATGATTTCATGTAGTCAAAAGGAATTCTCTAATTCAATAATTGACTGTTAAAACCATATGATAGAGCTCTTATCTTTTGCTAATCTTTTAGCTAAAATATCTCTAGATCATGGCCTTAAAATAGACCGGCTTGGACGGTTCCTTGACACGGCACATGCCCTAAAATGTGATATCTTTGTTTTAAGTTATGTGCAAGTACCAACCTCCTGTGTGCAAGTAATGGCTCGACTTTTTTTTTTATAACTTTAATTTGTAGCTTCTAGAGGAATATTGTTTTCATATTCGATAACTATGTGTGGTAACTGCTTTTGCCTCTTGTTTTTTTCGGCACCGACCGAAATGATCTCCATCGTCTAACTCGAAGCACTCAACGGATTTCACAGGTTACAATATAATTGTTTTAAGAGATGGTGTGGGCACGAATAGAGATACCCAATAATGAGCTGTCACTAAAAATAGGGAGCTACAACTTGCACACTAAATTTCTATCATAGACTTGGATTAAAAAGAAAGTTATGGTATTTTTGAGACTTGTACCACATGGAACACAGCCTAAGCCTTGCGATTTGAAGGCTATGGCGTAAGTATCAATTATGCCAAAGATTGACGCAAGAGGCTTTGACAATGTTGAATCAGGTGATAGTGCTTCATGCAAATCTTTAGCATCAGACACATTTGCATCATGCCATTCAAATCAAATGGCTCAATTAGATGGTGTTTCACCCGACACAAGTTTAAAAAAGGTCGAGTCTTTCTTTTCAATTTATGTGCCACAGTACAAATTTCGTGTGCAAATATTCATTCCCCTTAATTGGTCAGGCCCTTTTTTTATCCAACCACTCCCTACTATGGTCCACCTCTTCAATTGTTGCTAGGTGATGCTGAAACCTTAACTTAGGGTTCACCCCTTCAAAAATGGAATCATTTGATTGTTATATTTTCAAATCCATTGACCTTTGCGGGTGTCCATGCTTTTGCTCTTTTCTTGTTTTTTTGCCATGGATGCGTCTCAGGTGCGTTTAAATCGTTGTAACCACGGTTCAAAATTTCGGCCGAAATGTTTTGATTTTGATCCTTACCGAAACCAAAACGATAATATAAAAATTAGGGAAATTTCGGTACTGTAGGTAGATTTTGGCAAAAATTTCGGTTTCAGTCCCCACCGCCGAAATGAAATCCGATTTTTTGATCCTTGGTTGTAACGGTGATCAGAAGAGTTCCGGTTCTTTCCTAAACCTTTGAAAACAAACATAGTGACCAAATTCTCCGACTTTTTGAAAATTTCTCAAATAATTCGTATTTTTTTTAAATAAAAAAAATTATAATTATTCGTGACTTATTCAAAAAAATGACAAATTATAAGAATTATTTGCGAATTTAAAGAAGGGTGGCATTATTTGCACTAGTTTTTCCTATAAACAGCACATGCATTTCCTCCATAAAAAATTGTTGCATTTCCACCATAAAAATGATGAACACATGCACCTTTGAGGATGTGTGCTACATGGAATAAATTATTATGACCCGGATCATAGGATGGGCATTCAATGGCTTTAGATGTCATGAATCACCAAGCCCCGTGTGAGTGCTCTTACAACAACAGTTGGCATTTGGCATTAGATTGATTAGACTTGTGCGCGAGAGGTTCATAGATAAATCGTGTGTAGTTAAACCAATCAAAAGTTTTAGAGGCCTTTAAATACCTACAACTCCCCGAGTGTTTCAAAGAGGGGCCCAACGGCTACTTCTTAGGTTAGATTTAGGCTCTGTGAAAAAAATAAAAATAAAATAAAAGATACGGTAATGATTATTATGTGCTATAATCTCCATCTTTACTATTAATAATGGGACAAACTTATTAGCCACAGATACCGGTGGAGAAGAAGGAGGTTGGGCACCATTGTATACCATCATGTATTCATCAACATAAATCAAAGCCAATACCTATTAGGCAACAAATAAGCATATATATTTATATTATATATCTATATATAGTTTATTATTGTTTATTTAAATTTATTTATTTATTTTATTTTTATTTTGTTCTTCTTCGTGGCTATCAACCATTAATAGAGCTCTGTAAATAATATATATAATATATATAAAAAGAAAAAGAAAAACTGGATATTTTAAGATCGATCGCACCCACATTGGGCGATATGCGGGTTGATTACGATCGATTCGGCGAGACACGATAGCTTGGCGTAGATTGACGATCGTGACTGTCGCTTTAGCGATGCGTTTTCGATGGTGGGTCGGCGGGTGCTAGGCTGGTTGAATGCGAGAGAATGAAAGGGATTTTCACAACATTAATGGTGCCGAGATATTGGTAGAGAAGGAACGAGTGGCGGAGATAGATGGAGGAGGAAGAAGCTAGGGATATGAGAGTTTATAGAGAGAAGATGAAGACTTAATTTGGGCATGATTTGCCAAAAAGGCAAGAGTTCAAAGACCCAAATTCCCTTATAAAATTAGGGAATCATGGGACATAAAAGGCTAGTTTTTTTTTTCCTAAAATATAATATATTGCTAGCTAGTAAACGGGTCCAACTAAAATTATAAAGTTTCTACACTAATGATTGTGTGTGTGGGTTGGGTTAGAGTGTGGAGCACTCACACGGGGCTTGGTGATTCATGACATCTAAAGCCATTGAATGCCCATCCTATGATCCGGGTCATAACATAAATATATGACCGTTTGATAGATGCACTATGATCTCAAGATCTATTTTATGAAGATTGGGACGAAAAATGATCCCCATTGTCTAATTCAAGGCAATCAACAATTTTTTATAATGAAATGTGTGTGTTCTTCATAGGAAAATCAGGTGCATGTTACGCAACCCTCTAAAGAATTATTCATGAATTTTTATATATTTTTTAAATTTTTAAATTTTTATAGTTTTAATTATTATTTTTGTACATTCCAAATTCGGCGAATTTTGCTAGAGTTTGCCGGACTTTTTCCAAGCCATATTATTCCCTAACCCAACTTGGTCACTAGGAAACCAAAAACAATAAGGCTGATAAGCATAACCTCAAATCACATGACACATTTATCGCTCAAATGTGTTTGTAGCGCCAACTTTGGGGGATCTCCGCCACATGGAATAAAAAATGATCTCCGTCCGTTTGATTCCGAGCAACCAATGAGTTTGACTGAATTTCAGACGTAGTAGGCGAGCAAGGGGTGTAAGTTTTGCAGCGAAAGACCGAAACGGATACAAAACCAAAAAAAACCCAACCACAAAACACACTCGATCTCAGAGACAAACCCCCGTTGAGGTCCCTCACCTCAGAGGACTCCGCCGGACTGAAAAAAAATTAGGGTAGAGCTTTAAATACAAAGTTTGCCGGCGGGCGTTATTGTTGCTCTCAACTCATTGCTTTTACAATTTTAAAAGGGTTTTTTTTTTTTTTGCAAATACCATGAGTTATGATGATATTACAAATAACCCCCCAATTATAATTATTTGCTCTAAACCCCCTAGTTAGCATTTTGTTGTTCATATATCTCCCTCTTTAACGGATGCAACTTTAAATGATTAATCAGCCGTTAAAGAATAACTTAAATATCATATTTATCATTTTTTAAATTCAATTATTAAATTGCCACCCTCTATACGTGGTTAGAGTTTGCGGCCCTCCACCTATAAAAAAGAGTAGTTTTAAATCTACCCACCAAATCTTTGAGTTCACCCACACTGAAAAACATTGACTGCAATGAATCGGACGATGGAGATCGTTTATCGTCCCAACCTTTCACACGATGGATCTTGAGATCACGGAGGCACCATTAGACGGTTAACTGCATTGAATCAGACGATGGAGATCATTTATCGTCCCAACCTTTCACACAATATATCTTGAGATTATGGTGGAACCATTAGACAGTTGACTGCATTGAGTTGGTTGATGGTGGTACCATCAGACGATTGACCACATTAAATCGGACGATGGATATCGTTTATCGTCCCAACCTTTCACACGATAAATCTTGAGATCATGGTAGCACCATCATATTTCATGTGATATACATTAAAAAAAAATGACCTTAAAATTAATTTTAACTATGTACGTGATGTTAAGGTCACTTTTTTGAGATGTGTACCACGAAAAAAAACAATGATCGTCTAATGGTATGCCTAAACGATCTTCATCGTCTAATTCAATGCAATTAATGTATTTTAGCGTTGGTGAACTCAAAGATTCGGTGGATGAAAGCAGACGCGGTTAGGCAATCCAATTCCTAAAATAAAATCAAAAGATAATTTTTTGTATAGAATGATAATATGAAGCACTACACCATTATTCTATAATGGTTACCATTATACCAACGATGATATGGTAGTAAATTCGATCAATTGTATAATTAGTGATTCATCAATAGGTAGCAATCAATTGAATTTAGAATTTTTCTAATCCATAACTGGGCCTCAAAGCTTGGGTTTTGTAGGGTAGACTAAAAGGTTGGATGGACACGATATTTTATATACAATCTAGGAAATAAAGGGGTTTTGAATCGGATCAGGTCAGATGAAGTAGGGGCTTGAGTCCAGTCGGTTGTCAAAATTTTGGCCTGCCCCGACCCATTGACAACTTAGTCTTCACTGATTTTTAGGGTCTTGATAGTTGAAGGAGCAAGTTTTCGACACAATATGTGACGACCCGACTTTTCCAATCCCTCAGGTATAGGAAAAGTCGGTTCGTCAACCTATTGAATAAACGATAAGTCGGACAAACATGGCACATATCAGAGTAAAGCGTAATAAAAATCCATAGCTAAAATAAATGCGGAAGCAATTAAAAGTAAAGAACCACCGATGATGGCCGTCCATCATCGAAACATGGCTCATAACAGAAATCAACGTCAAGTATAAAACTATGATATCCAACTAAAATGGGCCCACAAATCCAAGTCTAACTCTCACCACAAATAAGAAAATCAGTAAGTTCTATACTGGGAAAAACTCCTCAGGAGGAACCTCAAGCTCTTCCTCAGGCACGTAGTCAGGATCAGTCTCACAGCCCTGAATAGCCACGTCAGTACCTGAACCTGTGACGTATAGTCGGAGTGAGCTAACCAACAAAGCTCAGTAGAAGAAAGACATCTACGGCATTTTACTTTAACTAACATGGTTTCAAAACAAATATCGGAATATAGCTTGTCAAACCTATAAGCAGATAATAAACTGAATTTAAGTGCAGAAATCATATGTAAGATTTATTTCTAAATGTGTGAAACAGTTTCAATAACAGATGCAATGTTTCAGTGTCTTAGTTTCTCTAACTTCTATATGTAAAGTTCAGTAATTCATGACTTAATCCTCAACTTAAAATACCTCCCGAGTAAACTATATCTCGAGAGCAGGAATATAGCCGATGGGAACCCCTACCTACCATCGTCGTTCATGAACCCTTTTTCAGGATGCAACAAGCCCCTGCGTAATGAGGGAAACTTGTGCCAGGAAATTGTTCAGGAATTTTTGAGGGGTCGTTCAGGTCAATCATAAAACAAATGCAGATACTAATATAAATCAGATGCAAGTCTCCTATACATAGTTCAGGTTCTTGATTTCAGATTTTCAGAACTTAAGCAGATTCAGGTTTCAGGATTCAGGTAGATTTAGATTTTCAGTCATCCATATCAATTTCAGTTTACAGATGTGATTTCAATGGCATATGCAAGTTCAAAGATTTTAATTCAAAATATCCATGCGAATTAAAATAGAATACTGTAAAGATGAGATTCTCCTACCAAAACTCGGAGTAATGCGAAGTCAAGCAAAGTCCTATTGATGGTCTCTCGCCCTCAATCTACATCACAATATACGTTCATGCATTAAAATTAACTCTAATTACTAATAATATAGACCTATTTAAGTGTTTCCTCAAAAACAAGTCAAAACAGGCAAGTTGCGCCAATCCTAGAATTTGACGTAACATTCTCATATATTTTTTACCATCAAGACGATTGATCCATGAGTTAGTCAAAACCTGAAAGTTGTAGATTTTGCTATTAGCTTTCCAACGCAAAAAGAATCGTCTCAATCGGAGTTCGGGATAAAACGTTATGACTAAAATACCAAGGCAATGTCGAAGTTCGACAATACCTCGCTCGAGCGATGATAATAACTCGCTCGAGCGATTTGACGTAACATTCTCATATATTTTTTACTATCAAGACGATTGATCCATGAGTTGGTCAAAACATGAAAGTTGTAGATTTTTCTATTAGCTTTCCAACGCAAAAAGAATCGTCTCAATCGGAGTTCGGGATAAAAAGTTATGACTAAAATATTAAGGCAATATCGGAGTTCGGTGATACCTCGCTCGAGCGATGATAATAACTCGCTCGAGCGATTTGACGTAACATTCTCATATATTTTTGACCATCAAGACGATTGATCCATGAGTTGGTCAAAACATAAAAGTTGTAGAGTTTTCTATTAGCTTTCCAACGCAAAAAGAATCGTCTCAATTGGAGTTCGGGATAAAAAGTTATGACTAAAATACTAAGGCAATGTCGGAGTTCGGTGATACCTCGCTCGAGCGATGATAATAGCTCGCTCGAGCGAGCTACAGCGACGCGATTTCGCTGGTTTTCACCCGAATCGAAACCCATACATCCCAAAGCAAAACCCATGGCTAATCTAATGATTTAACCAAAAAGTTTAATTAAAACGTACCTTTAATCTAAGGATTCCTAGATTAGAAATGAGTCACGCGAATGGAGCTTGAGCAATCGGCGGGTTTCCTCAACGATTCGAGCCGCGATCGATCCCACGAGTTCACAGAGACAACTCCAACACGCCCCCAATGATCTCAACCTCTCCCAATAGCTAACTACGAATCCAAGGTTGATTCAAGTTCTTTCTAAGGTTTAAGTGTTTTCAACAAAGAGGGTTCTAGAGAAGGAGGTTTTCTAAACCGATCTCCTACGATGATTGAAGAAGAGAGAAGACGGAGTTTCACACGGTTGGGTAACTATCCTCTCTTAACAAAACCTAGTATAATACGGGAATGCAATTCCTTCTTATAATAGGATTGCTCACAAAGTAAAATACACACACATATCTTATGTATTATACACTTCTAATTTTAAAACTCAAGTCCGGTGTTGAGCGACTACACCGAGGTCGGTGCACAACTTTCGCACGAGGGTCCAAATGGGCTCTAAATTAAAATCTGTCCGCACAATCATATCTAGATAAAAATCCAAAACAAATGGTGACATCGGTTGCCGAGCCGAATACACACACAGGGTCAGTCTAACTCGGGTTCAAAATACGGGTCTTTACACAATAGGCTCTTCATAAGCTTGATATTCTCTTGATGTCGATAATGCCGATGATGACCCAACAATGAAAATACTCAATCTACATTATGAGTTATGACGTCATTTTTAGTAAACTCCACTTTGGTACAACAAAGCTGGAGGATAAACCGATAAAATCGGTCTTGTCTGGCAACCCAGGTTCTAAGGATCGGCCAATATCGAGAAAAAAAAATTGTATCGGTAAGTATCTGCCAATACCAATTGGTCTTTCATTTGATGGGTCTTGAATCATATAGGAAATTGGAGGGACGGTTATTTTGAGTGGAACATGTAGATTAAAGGTTTTCTTTTAAAGAATAATTGCATCGTTTGCCACAAATCCTCCATTGGTTGAGTATTCGTCCAAACGTTGAAATATTTTAATGGGGAATCACCCATCTGATGATTCTTGAATCTAATGGGAGAATAAAGGGTCTTTTAGAAGAGTACCTTTAAATCCAACTACTGAATCTTTAAGTTCACCCACGCAAAAACACGTTAATTGAATTGAATCGAACGATGGAGATCATTTATCCTCCCAATCTTTCACACGATGGATCTTGAGATCATGATCATACCATCAAACGGTCAGTATTTTATTTCATGTGACGCACATCTCAGAAAAGTGACCTTAACATCACGTGTATACTTAAAATTGATATTAAGGTCACTTTTATGGGTGTATACCACATGAAATAAAAAATAGACCGTCTGATGGTACACCCATGATCTAAAGATCGATCTCATGAAAGATTTGGACGATAAACAATCTCCATCATTTAATTCAATACAATCGATGTGTTTCAGCGTCGGTGAACTAAAATTTTGTAAGTGGATTTAAAAGTACTCCTTTTATAATAGTGGTAATTATAATGGCATGACTTGTAAATAAAGGTAAATGAAGGATTTTTTAAAATAGTGATAAACTTTAATGGCATGACTTATAAATATAAATAAATGAAAGGCCTTTTAAAATAGTGATATTTTTAAAATATTAATTTTATTAAGGATAAAATAGACTTTTCATTCATAAACTCACGACTAATTAACGGTAAGAATTATATGTAACAAAAACAAAAAAATAGGAGCTACAAATAAGTACTCATAAAGCATAATTCAAGAGATTTCTTATAATATTAGCATAAGACGGGGGTATATGCAAAAAAAACCCCAAAGAATAATAATGGGCTAAAAGCTAAAGGTATTACGATCTACGAGTGCACATGACTACTCCATGTGCAGTCTATGTTTACCATGGGATGATGCAAATCCACATAACACAACAACAAAAAAATGTTGGAGTCCTTTCTATAGAAGGGACACTATTATACAGTGGACAAGTTTTTATAGACAATTGTGCAGATAGCTTATGTGGCATGATGTGATTGACTGCACGCATAGTGGGCCCTAAACACTATATCCAATCACGTCACGCCATATAAGTTATCTGCAAAATTATCTATTAAAGACAGTCTACGTTTATAATTTTTCATATAAAAATATCATTGAACTATTAATGCATCTAAAATTTTTCATATAAAAATATCATTGAACTATTAATGCATCTAAAATACCCTTATCTTTTGAAAAATTATTGAAAAAAGCATGTGTCTCATTGATGACTGGCGTAGCTAAAGTACATACAGACAATGTTATCCAGTGGGCTGCACACATAGTGGAGCCAAGTACTGTAGCCAATCACGTCATGCCACATAAGTTCGTGCCACATAAGTTGCAACTGTCCACCATTTATAATTTTCCAAGTACATACCCAGGACACTATACGTGGAGAAAGGACGTGCATGTTGAACTTGGGATCGATCCCTTACTATATATGTATGGGTACCTTTCTTCGTGCCCACACATTTATTGAAAGCGCCCACTTGAAAAACCCTTTAAAACTCATTGATTGGGTCAGATTAGATGATGGAGATTGTGTTTCACTCCGATCTTCCACACAAAGGATCTTAAGATCATGTCTCATCTATTTGACGGTCAATATTTTATTCCACATGTCACAAATCCTGAAAAAATGGTCTTGAAGTCACGTTTGAGCGTGATGTGTACTATACGATTTAAGGGTAGTTTTTGGGGATCTGTGACACAAGAAATCAACTATTCGGTAGGTGCAACATAATCTTAAGATCCTTTGTGGGGAAGATCTAGGTGAAACACGATCTCCATCATCTGATCCGACCTAATCAGTGAGTTTTAAAGAGTTTTTGATGTGGCACTTTATAAAGTGTGGGTTGGATTTTGTTAGTTAACTCTCACCATTGTAGTTGGTGTTTTCTCATGCTACTCCACAACTGTCATATGTGTATGTGTGTTTGCTTATCGATTCTCGAGGCTATATCGGCCGATTGGTCGTACGAGAAAATAAAAAATTAAAATAAAAAATAAATAAAAAGAAAAAATCGAAAAAAAAAGTGTACTTTTGCTACCTTAGATAAACAAATAAATAAAGCTTCTTGGCGTGGTTGAATGTTGACCATATTAAATAGGGAGAGGTATCAACTAGGACTAACCTATAAGTAGGTTCCCTCCCTTACTCACAAAGTTGGCGCATGCGTACAATTTATTTGGGAGAACTGATATTTGGAAATCTCTAAGCTAATAAAACTTTGAAAGTACCCACTTGGCTCTACTTGCACTTGACCTGACAGGTCGGGCAGGTGGGTGCTTTCAGAATTTAGAGTTCTAATAGAGCTCGGTCAATTTGATTTGTTGGGTCAGGCAACATAGTGTACTTGACCTGACAGGTCGGGCAGGTGGGTACTTTCAGAATTTAGAGTTCTAATAGAGCTCGGTCAATTTGATTTGTTGGGTCAGGCAACATATTCTTCAAGCTTGACCTGAACTGGCCTGCCCCGAGGATACAGTCAGGTTCAGCCTTCCAGCGTGCCCTAATCTATCACAATCATACATGTAGGTTGTGTTGGCATAGCTTTACGCTAGAGGAGGATTTACCTATTTTAGCAGTTACTTTTCTCTTAGTTAAATCCATGCTATATGCTTTAACATGTCCTAGGATTTATCTGATCCAGCTATAGTAGGGAGTTAGCAGAAAGCGCGTAAATTCTACTTTATTTTACTCAAGTAGCAAACCACTAGGAGTTCATGCCACTTAATAATTAACAGTTTGTCAACTCAGCCGTCGGGAAGAAATTTCTAGCTCCGCTCATGATCATGCAATGGACGAAGTCTGTTTTATTGATCGTAACTATTATTATTCATCATGATCATCATCATTATCATAGCAGCCTTCTCCCATCTATAGATCCAAATTACCATTCTCGTTGCTTATGATATGATGTGGTGATAAGAGCTGACGCTAAATATGCTCACCATCCCAAGACCGTCCAATGTTAATCACGACCGTTAGTACCAACACTTAGTTGACAACCATAATCTGCCTTCTTTGTAGCAATTTTCTGTTTTATAATAGCCTCGAGACTCTAATTTTTTTTAAAGAAAGTGTGCATGCTTTTAGGGCTCATTCGGCAGTTTTTGAGCTTTCTTCGGGAAAGCTCAAAAAATCACAACCTCAGTTTCTGAGGAAAGTGACTTTCTTTGAGAGCATTCTTGAGTTATTCAAAAACTTATTTTCCTCCCGTTTCTGATATTTTTTTGTGTTTTACACTTTCTCAAGAAAATGTCAGAAAATGCATTGTGTTCTTTCACACAGCCTCGCGTATTTGTGAGCTTCATCTAAGCGATTATATTAATTAGATGATCGTCAAAATTTATAGATATCCAATCAGCAATGTGTTGAACACTTCTGTCGGACAGCTTATGAGAAAACCACTTCAAACTTGAATTCTTTTATGTGGTTATTACTATGTTATCTATTTTATATTATTTGAAAAGTCTCCCACCTGCTTCAAGGTGGATACAATGGGGAATTACCAATGACACTTCTAAATGTCATTGGTAGGTGCGTGAAGTAAATGTCAGATTTACTCATTTAAACTGCCAGCCCCTACATTTAAAAGATGTGTTTAAATGACAGTGAACTATACACCTAAATGACAGTTAATTGGGATGTTGGTTGGAGAATAAAGGATGCCGTGAGACTCCTTACATGTACTATAGTAGTCCAAGTTCAAAAGGCTTTCATGAGTAAAATCATCCGAAAATAAAACGTCCCTTTTTTTAGGAAAATATAATGAAAACACACAACCCAATAAAAACTCCCGAACATAGAAAAACCTCAGAAAGTGTTAGGAAATGACATTTTTTATAAAAAAGACTCGAAAACGGACACTTTCTTGGCTCTCAAACTAGGCCAAAATAGATTCAGACGTTTGGTTTAGATGTCAACGAGTACTCGATGAATATATCTGACGTTAGGTGGATACTCCTTGTGTACCATGTGTGGTGCACATGTGAGTTTTATTTGTTTATGGGTTAGCTGAGCTCCAACGTGGGAACTTAAGGTTAAATCTTCCAATGTATTATGCACTTGTAGGGGTGTAGTCAAGACTTTCTATAGATTTGGGGGGACTTAAAAGAAGCATATTCCACCGTGGAGGCTTCAGCCCCACACCCTCACACATGTGGTTTTGTGTCAACGTGCGACATCTAGTCATCGGGAGTGCCGTGCTGTAGATGGGATTCAGTTTGAATATCAATCACCGTCGAATGGGACATGAGGGTCTGCCACTGGACATCTCAATTTACTGTATAGATGAGATTCAGTTTGAATATCAATCACCGTCGAATGGGACATGAGGGGCTGCCACTAGACATCTCAATTTACTGTATAGATGTCACGGGCGGGTCCACCCCCTTAATAGAACAGGTGATATGTAACCACGTAAGCCTAACCTTATCACACATCCAGCTTTAAAACGTGACTTCTTATTATCCGACTTTTATTAAGGTGCTTCTCTTTATACGGTTAAACTTAAATTCTTAAAACTAAAATGCTTTAGTGAAATTCTTCTCTAGTATAAAATGCACATCTTATCACCGTCTGATCACGCGGAAATTCTTCTCTAGTATAAAATGCACATCTTATCACCGTCTGATCACGTATAATATATATTTTGTACAGTATACTGTACAAAACATACAGTATAATATATATTTTGTAGAATATGAAAAGATTATCAAGTTTCTAAATAGCCTTTGAGTTGAGTTGAGTTGAGTTGAGTTTTCGGCTTTTCAAATTATCTTTGGTCAAATCCAATTATATATATATATATATATATATATATATATATATATATATATATATATATATATATATTGTTTTTAATAATCAGCCATATTCAATACAATATAAGTGAAAATATGTATTGAGTTAGGCTTGGCCTGATATGACGACATGAACCCCATTCGAATTGGCATAAATATCGAATAAACCAGCCAATTTTTATGCCATATTAGGTCATATCGGCCAATGTCGGCCTTTATATATTAAATATGAAGCAGGCATGCTATAAAAAATGTCGTTACGGTATATTTTCTTTTTTACTTACTTTAAATTATATATTTTAATATTGTAATATAAGATAATGGTACTTTAATATCAGCCGGTTTACGTAATGGCTTGGGACCTAACTGATATGCCCTACATGTATCCCCTATATGTTATATATGTTATATGTATCCATTTTAAATCCTTGTTATATGCATACATATATGACATGATAGTGTATATAATTAAGCATACATGTGTATATTCCTGTGTGTATGAATGCCAAAATATAGGGTCTAACAAGGAGGTAGATTTCAACATTTTATCGTTAACATGGTTAGTTTTTTTTGCAATCGATCAGAAGGAAAGAAACATGGCTAGTTTTAACTCATATTTTTTTCAGGCTCTTCTGTCAGGTTGCTCGGCCGGGGGTCTTGGTACTATTTTAAATTGTGACTATTTCACCACCCTTCTTCCAAGGACGCCTACTGTCAAATGCTTAAGTGATGCAGGGTGTTTCCTCGATCTGTAAGTTTTTCCTCCCCTCTTACTTCTTAATATGTAGAACACTCTTGAGCCCCTCTAAATTCGCATAATTATTTAATTAAAACCTTTTTATAAGCCTAATTCCAAGTTTCCCTCTAAATTGGTGATACTTGGGTTTACTTTTCAGAAGAGATGTTTCTGGAAACCACACCATGAGGTCCTTTTTCAAGGGCCTAGTTGCTCTTCAGGTGTGCTTTCCCTATCAGTTGCAATAATCAATATTATCATGACCCGGTCATAATCCAATCGTAACAGTTTGTGGGCAGGAGTTCTAAACACTAAAAATCAGTTAAAACTCTCACCATATAGCAGCGTAACATAGACCCGCAAGCAATTTTCGAATAATAACAATTGAAAGCATAAACACTAGTAAGGAAAGTAAACAGACGCTAACACAATGTCCGTCTACATAATGCTAAACCACGCCTGCTAGTTTAACTTTATCGCTATTTTCAGCTAATACAAATATTTTTATGATGTAGGGTGTAGAACAGAATTTGGAAAAAAATTGCACCAATTCTCCTTCTTATCCAACTCAGGTTCAAAATGGTTTCATTTTGTTTAGTCTATTTTCTTCTTATTTTGAAGTTTTCATATTTCCTTTTTAATTTGTATTCAGTGCTTCTTCCCACAGTATGCATTGCCATATATCAGAACACCATTGTTCATCTTGAATTCAGCATATGATGTATTCCAGGTGAGAAATCTCAACCAATCTTATCTCCAATCCCCTAAATCTAAAGGTTTTTTCTTTTTAATTATAAAGACCAAAGAAATTGATACGATGGTTTTAAATATTGCCCAAAACGACATATCTCAGGCGATACGTTTCACATGTCAGGGCTGGGCGAGGCGAAAACAACGAAGAGAAACCCACCTTTTAAAGATATTTGTATAGGATGTTAACCTATTTCGCGACTGAAAGTTAATGGATCATCACTTTTATACATGTGGCAGTATTTTGACCCACCATGTGCACTATTTTGATAACATCCTAATTGTATTCAATCTAAGTGATTACCCATGAACGGATATCTGCTTTGTACAAATCTGTGCACTCTAATGTCTATCATCGTTCTTATTTTTTAACAGTTAATATTGAAGCTCCTCAGTCAGACGGTTTACATCCTCTTATATGTGTGATTCGTTAACTGAGATATGTTCCAATGATATACAACCACTTGGACTATTGAGATTGATTACCAATATGTGCCCCATGGCATAATAGTCGAGTGTATGTTAATGGTGTAAGATTAAACATTTAATTTAATAGTTTAAGATCATTTAAACACCATTTTCTGTTTCATGTCGTATTGCCGAGACGTCTCACTTATTGCCCCTATCCCATACATCCCAGATTTCCTAGATTTAAAGCCATGGTTGACACTCTAGAGAAATACATAACAGTTTACCATGTCTGATAAAGAACTTTTGAAAATCTGTAGGTTATTTGATAACATATCAAGCATACCTTCTAGTCTTCGTAAGTAGTAATTGATGGTTGAAGTGTTTCTTTTGTTGACACTTGGCAGTTTCATCACGCACTGGTTCCACCTTCTGCTGATCCGCATGGACACTGGGTTCGCTGCAAGCTTGATCCAGCAGCATGTAATCCAACTATGATCACCATCTTACAAGGTTGTTTTTTCACTCTCACCATCTTAAATGCCTAATTCTTCAAACCTTTTTTATTTTGGTTCTGGCTTTCATTGCTCTTACCCTTGAAAGCAAATCCTTGATATATATATATATATGAATGAGAAAGGTGAGGTGGAGTATCCTCATCGTACTCCAACATCCAAAAACACACAAAAAGAAAAAGACTGTTTTTACACAGTTGATTTTGTAGTCAAAGATAATAATTTTGAAGGGCAAATTTTTTTGGGTGGAAAACCCATGAAATGAAGGGCAAAAAATGCCCTTTTTTCCGTGTGCGAGAGAGAGTTTTTATTATAACCTCATTTTGGAACATGTCCAAACCGAATGCCTAACACATTAACACAGTAATAATAATAATAACAATAATAACAATAATGATAATAATAACAACAATGATAATAATAATAATGTATTGTTCTTGTAAATATATTTTTTGTTTGCCATAGTTTTTCGTCCATTGTTTGACAGATTGGCCATCCTTGGAAAACAAATAATAACAGGGATATTCAAAGGTGGCTGCCTACATAATGTTATAATATACACATATTTGATATTCTAATCTGCTATTATATTCTCTTGCTGTAATTTTTCTTTCTTATTCTTTTACAGAATACTTAGAACTGAGAGATAAGGAATGAAGGAGTTATTCAATGATGGAAGGCCAATATGATTTATATTTACACATGCAATATGCTAATTATCCACTTTAAATTTTAATGTAAATGTTAAACTATAGGATGGGCTGTTGAGTTCAGAGAAAAGCATTGGATTTCTATAAGTTTCTCCTCTAATTAACTTCTGTTTCTGTGCGACAGGTTTCAGACTTGAAATGCTTGCTGCTCTAAGACACTTCAATAATAGTTCAACAAGAGGAGGGCTGTTTATAAACTCTTGTTTTGCACATTGCCAAAGTGAGTTGCAAGAGACATGGTTAGCGTCCGATTCTCCGAGGGTGAAAAATAAGGTACTTAACACTTCAAAATCCAACTATGCGCACTCTAAAGTAGAAGGCCGAAAGATTAAATAGATAATCAAAAGTTTGTAAGTGAAACCAACATTTACTCACCTATACTATTCAAAAATAAAACCTGTGTCTACTAACTGCCAAATTAATTTCCCAGACAATTGCCGAGGCTGTTGGTGACTGGTACTTTGAGAGAAAGATTGCAAAGGAAATCGACTGCCCGTATCCTTGTAACCAAAACTGTCACATCCTGATACCGTAGGCATGCCGAGGTATGCCTTGTTTGATTGATGAACAAAATCCTCTGCAACATGTATGACATAAGTTCTAGGAGATGATGTTCAAATCCTTTTTTTTCTGTCATTCAAAACCTTCTTCGTGAGGAATGATCATAATCATTTGTATTTAACTATTTATCTTAATTGAGATAGTTATTATTCAATTGTAGGTCTTGAAGAAGGTAAAAGTGCAGAAGATCAAGTACTTAGAAACTTAACCTGTTGGGAAAAGGGTTCTAAATTCTAATGAAGCTAATTGAGTTGTTGAGGGGCTTTCCGAGGAACAGACAGCTAATCAATATGATTCAGAAGGAGCAAAATGTGGATGAAAAACCCATTTTCATTAGCCAATGATCTTGACAGGAGTGTGAAATGGTCGAATGGAACATCGATTTCATTGCTAAAGATCTCAGAGGAGCCTTACAGTATAGATTTGTGTGGTGTGTATTTACCATTCTTTTTTGCTAGAATTTTTTTATAAAGGGCCTGTCTACCCACAGCAAGGTATATGTTCGTCGGGTGTTGCATTTTATCTATTTCCAGTTTATATCCGCCTCACAAACTGCAATGAAACGAGTCATGCGGGTGGCTTTTTAAAGAAGGGAATCATAGAAACCGTTCCCTTCTAACTTAATAAGAAAATAATTTTTCTATCAGACGGAAATTTTCTAACATCCTATATCATGTATTGTATCAATATGTCTACATCCAACATATGAATGGTCCAAAGATCTCGTACTGATATTATCCGATTTCTCATGCTTTTGGTTACTGGAAACTAATTATTTGTCCATTCTTATTGGTCTTAATTCATCTGAGTGATGTTAGGAAAGATGCTCTTGTAATGGCTTGTTAAGGATGAATTCAGTCCCTTTTATCTTGAATGCGATTGTGCTCAAGTACACCACTATTTTATAGAACTCCTATTTTTAGTGGCTCAGAAAGGTTCCAACATATCGGTACACAGTTTGCGGTGTACTAATTCAGAACAAAATAACGAGAGAAGTTTTTTTGGTCGATAACTAAAAGGAAATTTAACAAAAAGGAAATAAAACACAGCAACAACCCCCAACTCAATTTGCCGGTTGAACTAGGACTTGGCTCTCATTATCGACATCGATGAAAGCTAACGAATAGCCTTGTAGCATCAGAATCTATAAAAAGCAAACTTTCATAGATTTCTAGTGCCCTGACATCTATGTAAGTCAAACTTCGACAGAATTGTTGAGGTAAAGAACTCTTCGTAAACTAAACAATCTATAGATGTTAGTGACACCCATAGTGTCCAAATTCTCCGATTTTTTGAAAAAGTTGTGAATAATTAACGATTTTCTGGAAAAAACGAAAAAATAGAAAATTGTGAATTTCAAGAATTACTTGTGCTGGGCAATGGGAGAACCATCAGATTCTGGGCTGATAGTTGGGCGTCGCCAATTCCTTTTCAAGTATCCTACCTGTCGATGTATATTCTTAGCAGGAAGAAGAACGATTCGGTGGAGTGCCTAGGCGGTAGCGGCAACAATGTTTCTTGGGAGTTGGGCTTTCGAAGGGATTTAAGGGGATCCGAGACCAATGATATGGCAGAATTGTTGGCTGCTTTATCCTTGGTTCCTTCATTGGCGTCTACTGAGGATAAACGGCGATGGAATTATAGCTCTAATGGGAATTTTTCAGTCAAATCTTTCTACGATCTGTTAAGTCGTCGTCCTTTAATAGTGCAGCCTTGGACTGGTCTTTGGAAGGTGAAAGCTCCGCCGAGAGTTCTTTTCTTTTTGTGGTGTGTAGCGCGGGATCGTATCAAGACTCTGAATACGCTAATTCGCAGAGGCTTCACCATTGCTAATCGTTGTTGCTTATGCACATCCAATGAGGAGACCGCCGACCATGTTTTGATCCACTGTCCCATTGCGAGGATAATTTGGGAAGGCGTATGGAATTATCTAGGAATGAAGGGTTGTATGCAGAGATTATATCAAAACGTTTTATTGGAATTCAGTGGTCTCTCTTTCCCGGGAACTCCGTCGCTTCCGTTGGCCTCTCTGCCCATGGCTGTTTTTTGGGTCATCTAGAAGGAAAGAAATGTTAGGAGTATTTGAGGGAAAAGTCTCCGCCGCCCAGGAAGTCACTGTTACTGCGCTCTCACTGTTTCGGGACTGGTCGACTATTTATGGTAGTGAAACGTCGATCTAGGTTTTCTGATTTCTGTCGGCTTGGAAGTTCGGCGCTTTTTGAGTTTTTTTGGGGCCGTCTTCTCTCCATGAGCCCTCCGGCCTTGAGTCTGCCTTTTTTGTTTCTTTTAGCCTTGTCTTTGCCTTTTTGTTTTTTGTTTTTTTTTTCTTCCATGCTGAGCTCCTTGCTCAGCCGATCTGAGTTGTAATTCTCTCTTTTCTATGAAATTATAACTTTTACCGATCAAAAAAAAAAGAATTACTTTTGTGAATTTCTCGATTTTTTTCCAACTTTTTCATTATTATTATTACGATTTTTTCCCCTGAATTTGATGAATTTTGCTGATTTTTTTTGGAATTTTTCCAAGCAGTCCCATCACCCCAATTTGGGAATCAGGCAAATTAAACTTAGTCCCATTTGTGAAAACACAGCCACCGAAATGGCCCAAGTCTCCCTAATCTAGACTAAATGCTAGGCACAAATAGGAAACAAAATATCATATTAGAATAAGTGAATAATACTGCATTCATCAGAGTTCAGCACACTAGTTACACCTTCAAGCAAATCCATTGCATAAAAATACATCTATATTAACATAAAAGGGTGTCCAATGTAGACTACCCAGCACATTTTTATTGGTTTTCTTATACACAGTAAGTCAAAGACAGAGAGCCCTTTAATGGCATTTGAATATACAGTATTAAGAGACTAAATTTACTTAAGTAACAAAGTAACTGTACATTTTCTTACCAGCAATCATCATCCTTTTCAGCTACTAATGTAGATGGATATGATTTTCCTTCTTCCTCCATCTCAACCTCTGGTTCTGGAGATTCGAATTCCATTGAATCGACGGCCACAAGGTTCTTCAGATCCACTATGGAGAGCTCATCTAGCCGCCTCACCACCAGATCAGCAGCGGCAAGCTCGTACACTGGATGCTTGCTTGCAACCACTACACACTTCATCCGGGCATCATGCGCTGCCTCCACCGTGAGATTCGAATTCCCAATCACGATGCACCGCTCTGGTATGAAATTCAGCAATTGTGCGGCATACACAAACATCTCCGGATCGGGCTTCCCTCTATAAACATCCTCTGCAGCCACAATCACATTGAACAGACCATTGAACCCAACAGCCTCAATTGCAGTCTGAAGATTCTCTCGAGGTCGAGTAGAGACCAAAGCCAAAGGGATCTGATAGTTTATAAGGGTATTAACGAATTCTAAAGACCCAGATCGTAACCGATAAAACCCGATAAGTAAACCACGATATATCGCCTCCTTTCGTGATCCCATCCTTCTCAGTTGCATCGGATCTCTCGACCAGCAAAGAACCTCAGATATCGCTTGTTCGTTTTTCATCCCTTCAATCCTTCTCAAAATAAAAGTTGGAGGCGGAGATTTTCCTTCTTCTTGAGAAAGGGCCAACCACGCTTGCTTCTCTAGTTCCAGATTATCTTCTATAATCACTCCTTCCCATTCAAAAATAGCCCCTAACCACCCACACCCCATGCGCTGCTGTCTGAGCAAAGGGTTATCGGCCTTGTTTGAAGGCGGCCACGATCTCGGCTTACTAAAACTCATGTCAGTCGAGTAATTCAAATTACGGGGTACTCTGTCTTCTTCTCTAGAAGAGAAGGCCTCTTTTGTCAGCTCCATTGCTTGAGCTTTAACCAAAGAAACAGCAAATTTATCGACAATTCTTCTGATTCTTGTTACGGGTATTGAAGATGGAGAATAAGGAATCCGTCGGCCGGTGAAATCCGTTACGAGAGACCGATGGGACTGCGATCTTCGCTTAAATGATCCATCTTTGTAACAAGAACTCTGATATAGAGGTCTATGCCCAAGAAGAGACGTTGCAGCAATCGAATCCATCATTTCGATCTTGTTTGTATGTAACTTCTCAAATTCCTTAAAAAAAATTTTGGTGAATTGAATCACGAACCAGATGAATAGAATTTGATCGAATTATCCGAACTTCTATTCACCAATTTACACCTAAATCACAATTCACAACCTACAGAGTTGGAAAAAGAACCCAATTCGTTTGCTAGAGATACAAGAAACACAAACCCATATCATAAACTCCCTCACAAATCTCTCAAAGCCACCAAAAAAACACAATCAAAAAGGAAAGAAAAAGGCAAAAGCTTCACCCACCCGGAAAAAAAAAACAATTTTTATTTAGGTAATTTACCTGACCGGCCCTGTCAGATGTACCTTTAACTGCAGAGACCCTATAGTTTAACCTTTACCCAAATCGACCGATGTACCTTTTACTGTAGAGACCCTATAGTTTCACCTTTACCCAAATCGACCCACTGCGCGCCGAGCCATCTTCCGCCTTTAGGAAATACTAGATTTACCCCTAATATAATAAATAGCCGCCTTAATCAAACCCTTCACTGTTTACATTTTTACTTTTTTACTTTTTCGTTTGAAATCGATGGAGAGGCGGTCGAGAGTCGCTAGCATTCCGTTCTTCAATCTTCAAGCTACCAAACCTGTAAGTAGCTAGTAAATAATTAATTTCTGTTGAGTTTTTTCTTCTTCTTTCGTCGGTGCACATTTTGTAGTAATTTTTATCGTTATCGATTGTATAGACAATCGATAACGATTATCTATACACTCGATAACGATTGTATACTCAATCGATATTGATTGTCTATACAATCGATAACGATTTCGCCAAAATTTTCGTTTTCGTCCCAAAGGAACTGAAGAAGATCTGATTCTGGTGGTAGTGGTGGGTCCTCCCTTACAAGATCGAAATTGATTTTGTTATAGTAGGTTTTAAAGTGTTTTATCACCGTCGTTTGACATTGGGAAATATAGGGACTGGTAGGGATAATAGGGATGATTCATTTGCTGCTGATGGTGGAATGATATTTGCTGGTGATGGTTAGGGATAATAACGAAAGCAATTGCATATGCAATCGAACGCAATTGCATATACAATCGATAGCGATTTTATATGCAATCGCTTTCGTTATTATCCCTAACTATCACCAACAAATGATTTTCCACCATCAGCAGCAAATGAATCATCCCTATTATCCTTACCAGCCCCCATATTTTCCAATGTCAAACGACGGCGATAAGACACCTTAGGTTTTATTATAACAAAATCAAATTCGATCTTGTAAGGGAGGACCCACCACCACCACCAGAACCAAATCCTTTTCAGTTCCTTTGGGACGAAAACGATGAAGTAATGAAAATTTTGGCGAAGGAACAAAAAAATAAGTAAAAGAAAAAGAAGAAAAAAGGAAAAGAAATTGGACAATTGTATATACTGTCGATTGTTAATGCGATCGACATCGATTGATTACACAATCGATGACGATTGTTTAGGGAATCGGCAAGTTTTTTATGTAGTCTGGTTATACCCTGATTATAAACACTCTCTTTCAATTTTATTACAGTTTATATACAGAAGCCGACAAAATGGTTGTACAACGTGCTGTTGGCAAATGTTCTCCTACTGGCATTTCGAAGATTTACGAAGACGCTAGCCCGCAGCGGAAGGAGATGCTAAGTGCATCAGTTTTCGGGGGAATATTTCAAATGCCAAAGGGTGTTAGTTTTGATGGAGATGTTGTGGATGCCATGTTAAGTTTTTGGGTTGAGAAGAACCACTTCCGAATCGGGAGGAGAGATATCTATCTTCGGGAGATGGACGTTGCCTTAATTCTGGGCCTTGTAGTTGTTGAACCCCAACAGTGTTCCCCTTCCATTAAAGCACCTGAAGTGAAAACCATTCGATACAAATATTTTCGGGGACTACCGCCCGGAAAAATTCTTCGGTCTCATATTGATAGTGGATTGAGGCTAGCGCAAAGTGATGGCAACTTCGTCAAGTTGGCTCTTCTTTTTGTTCTATGTACATTCCTTTTTCCCGGGTCCCATCTTCAATTGTCGGAAGTCCATGTTAAACTCGTCGATGACGTGGAAAATTTCAAAAAAACCCCGTGGGGTCTCTATGTCTTCAAAGACTTGCTAGAGTATATAGAGAAGGGCGTGACAAATAGAAAGACTGTCAACAACGATAAAACCCTTAAGCCATATAATATTTATGGTTGTATGTGTGTACTTCAATGGTGGGCCTATAAGATGCTGCTTGACGTCTCACCTTAAAGAACGTCAATGCAAAACCCTTTCCCCCGATTGTTGAAGTGGGCGGAGAAGCCCCAAACGAGGAATAAAGGCTACACTCTTGCGAAGATGGTTGACAGCAAGGTATGATGTCGTTTTAACTAATTCAAATATGTAAAGATAAATTTGTAACAACTTTAAAGAGTAATCTGGAGGATTCCGATTACCAAATCAATCGATATCGATTGCCTACGTAGTCGGAAACGACTGACTACAGAATCGGATCGATTGATTAAGCAATCGTTATCGACTGCATACACAATCGGGATCGACTTCTTATACAATCGGGGTCGACTGCCTACACAATCAGGATCGACTACCTACACAATCGGGATCGACTGTAAATGGAATCAATTTCCACTCTTTAAGCAGTCTTTAATTTAGAGTGATTTCTTAATTTCTGTAAATTTTTCTATGTTATTTTACAACTTGTCCTTTTTCGTAACAAATTAACACTCCCCTCGAACCCGTTACCTTTGAGTTGGACATACCCCTCGTAAGGGATTATCAGCGGGTTTTAAAGGCTGTTGGGGGGGGGGGGAAATTGGCGGGAAGAGGAAAGAGGTTGAGGAGGTCAAGAAAGCTGTGGAAGTTGATCTGCAGCCTAAGAAGAAAAGAAATATTCTGGTCGAAGAAGTTGAAGAGGAAGAATTTGAGGACGAAACGTCTCACGAAGGCTTTTCGTCAGATGAGGTTCAAGTCTAATTAGACCGGCCTAAAAGGGTCGCCGTGAAGACAACCAGCAGTACGCCAACCTCCTCTAATCAAGAGTTGTTTAGGAGGATTGATGGTTTAGAGTTGGATAACTTGAAACTCAACCAAAAAACCAGCCATTTGGAAGAGTTAGTTAACCAATTGGTGGAAGGGAATAAGCGGCTAGTAGAGGAGAATATGCTCCTCCGAACACAATGCAACTCCTTTGAAGAACGGCTCACTTCAAGGTATGTTCAATTGCTAACGGCGGATCACTTCAACAAGTTGATCCGGAAAGAGCAAGAAAAAATTATAGAACTCCTTCAAACGATCATGGAGGTGACACCCAAGGTATGATTGGCAGTGTAGTCTGCTTTAATTCGATTTTTTATTTATTCGATTGTTTACCGATCGTATTTACAATCGATAACGATTGCATTTACAATTGATAAGGATCGCATTTACAATCGATACCGATCGCATTTACAATCGATTCCGATCGTATGTACAATCGATACCGATCGTATGTGCAATTGATACCGCTTGTAAATGCAATCATTAGGCGATCGATATCGAATGTAAATACTATCGGTATCGATTGTAATTACGATCGGTTTAGATTCAGAATCGATTTATATTGTTTTTAGAGATCATTATATTCTCAATTATTCTTATTTATCAATTTTATGTCTTTCGATGTTCAGGATTGTGTTGTTTCAAAGTTGTTATCAGAAGTGTCTCTCACTGCCGATATGGGACCAGAACCTGTTGGTCCAGCCGACCAGGGATCAACAGATGTGGCACCAGCTCCTCCCACCCAAGAGGAGTTGGCAGCAGCTGATAACCAATCTCACGATGATGATGATAAGGGTGGTTCGGCTGGTGATGAGCAATCCGAGCAACCATTAGATGCTCGCCTGAGGCCTAGGATTAAAGTCAAACAAGTTGCCTCGAAGCCTAGGATAGGAAAAAAGCAGGCGATAAAAAAATCGCCAACCGAGACGATGCCCCCTCCTACGGTTGAGCTGACAGATGAGCAGAGGTTCATGAATGCCATCTGGACAGCTCCCGAAAAGGATGCCGAGTAAGTTACATATATTACGAATTTATCCGTTTTTCCGATGATAGTAACAACTTAGTTAAAAATAACTTTCGTTTTGAATTAAAACTTGGCCGTTATGTTTCATGCAGCATCTACGTAAGCTCCGTGGGTGATTATACACTCCGGATGCATACGTTTAAATGTCTGGAAGGCACGACATACTTAGACAATCTTGTAAGTAACCAAATCTCTCATATTCAATTTCCAAAGTTATTTTCTTTTCAAGTTTTGTAAAAGTAACGACTAATTAAAAAAATGAAACGATTGCCTAGATAGTCTAACGCGATTATTTACACAATCGATGACGATTGTGTACACAGTCAATGACGATTGTCTTAACAGTCAATATCGACTGTCTAGGGAATCGATAATGATCGTATTGACAGTCGATACCGCCTTTCTACGCAATCGTTCACGATTCTCTGAACAGGCGATACCGACTATCTAGACAATCGTTAGCGATTGTTTGAGCAGTCGATACCGATTAGCTAGACAATCGTTAACGATTGTCTGAACAGTCGGTACCGACTTTGTATAGAATCGATAACGAATGAAGTGTGTCGATTACTGAAATTTGTTATCTTTCAGATCATGGGAGCCTACCTAAGACTTTTGAAAGTCATGGATGACACTGCTCATCCTGAAGTTAGTGATAAATTCTTCCTGATGAGCCCCACCGATTTGTCATATATCGCCATGGATTATAACGATTTCAGATTCTTTGTTGAAATTGAAAAACTCAACCAAAAATCGATGGCCACGCAAATTGAACGGTAGGCTGCCCTTAAGGAAGAAACCAACCCAGGCAAGAAGGTGCTCCAAAACTTCTTTAATAAGTTGAAGAATCTGTGAGCTCACCAATGCAACACGGTACATTACGCTCTCTGCAAACTTTGTTTATAATTTTCACCATTGTGTTCTATAATATATTATTCATTTTTCATTTCAGATATTTGTCTCAGTCCATAGCCACGCTCCTTTACATTGGGCCCTTGCGATCGTTAAGGTTTTAGAACGATCGGTAATGATCGTTGATCCAATTTTGGATAGGCCCTCGAAGGACAAGTATCCCCTACAACTCAACATCCTAGAAAGAATTGTCCACAACTTCATAATACAATTACCTAAACAATCGCTAACGATTGATTATACAATCGCCAACGATTAATTATACAATCGTTAGCGATTGATTACACAATCGCCAACGAGTAATTATACAGTCGCTAATAATTAATTATACAATCGCTAATGATTGACTATACAATCGCTAACGATTGATTATGCAATCGTTGTCGATTGTTTGAGCAATCGATCACACATATCTCTAGATATTTTTTTTGCTTAAGTAGCTTATCTTATAAAACATTATCTGACATTGCACTTTTCAAAATAGACCAAATATCTTCCCGTGCTTTTACATGTACACGGAGACTCCACTGCATTAGAAGCTGCGACCTATCCGTGGTCAAGTTCTGATTGCAAGGTCAAATTCGTGCTCCGACAGAGCAATGGTTGGGACTGTGGGGTATTTGTTTTGAAGTACATAGAGTACTTCATGTTGGGAAAGAAATTCGACTTCAGCCAAGGCAATATGAGTTAGATCATGGCAGAAATTGGCCAAGCCCTCGCTAAATTTACTGCCTATGGAGAAGTCAAGAGAGCCATGGATGAAGAACCTACTATTGATGCAGTAGCATCCTAGTTTATTTCAAAAGTTAAAATTGTATTAACTTTAAGGATATTTGTAAACGAAAATTTTAAATTTTAATTGTAAAACAATCATTGTTTTTTTTAATTTATAATATCAAGTATGTAAAATTTTTATATCGGCTGCTTAACATTAGGCGGGTTATGGGCTTGTCGCAGGCTTTATTAAGGTGTGCTCAAGCAGTCGATTGCGTATAATCGCTACGATTACGTATAATCGCGTCAATTGCGTATATAGCATGATTGCGTATACAATCGCGGTCTATTGTAGAAGCAATCGCTGTCGATTGCATAAGAAATCGATATCGATTATATTCGCAGTCGATATCGACCGTATTTACAGTCGATATCGACTGTCTGTGACAAAACGTTTGAAAATTCTTAAGAGTACCAAGCTTGCCTTAAATTTGAAAATCAGGTTGGATACAACCCCAATGAAGTTACAAGTCAAACCCAATTCTCACCAGGGCTATCTATCAACACTTCTTTATATTTTTTGAGAAATTTACAGCTAGTGAGAAATTTAGCCGACTTCTTGTACTATATCAACCCATGGGACCAATTGCCATGCAACTCCGGTGATTGTGACCATACTCACTGCACCTACCACACTGTAGGGCCCTAACTTCACCCTTAGACCTTATCCTTCTCTTTCTCGGACGGCTGACTTGCTTTCGACAATTGTAGGGTGGTCTTACTTTCATATTTTTCGACAATTGCTCAGCTTGAAATGCCCATTGGCTTTTATCGAGGGTGGAAAGCCATTGTTCATCGTATGATTGTCTAAAGCAAGTAGTGAAAAATCACTTCTCACAGAAGTTATGGTAATCGTAACTTCTCCGATTGATAGCTGGCATGGCATGAAAGCAAGGCAAGCCATAAATAAGCCAACGACGGCAAGTACAGGTCCTGTGTTCTAAGTCGACGTGATGAATGAAATTTCCGGAATTGACTTGAAATTGATCGCGCCCGTATGGTTGAGCTCTCTTCCTACAGGCCCATTGCAGTACCTTCTTCATATGCTCGTCTGCTTTTGGACAGAGTATGGTGGTCAATTTCTTAGATATCTCTTTGTGCTTTTGAAACTGATCGACGACTTTCTCTCTAGTAGTTCTGTTTAGGTCGATAATTGGTCTCTCTCGAGCTATCTTTAGTACGCAGTTTAAGCTTTCGGTATTATTCGTAGTCAGAGAATCATATTGTCTTCCTTTCATATGTATGCGTGCCGAATGCTTTGGGTCAATTTTCAAAATATACTCTACGGTCCGAGGATCAGCAGGATCTTCCTTCATTTTGTTAATAAAATAATCAAATTTATTTACTGAATATGTACGCGCGGCGCACTACCATAAACCCTTCACATTGTTCTTAGGATACTTATATTACAAATTTTGTGTCATATGTCGCATGCAATAGTTGTGGTGTGCATTAGGGAAGATATGCTTGACTGCCTTAATTAAACCCTTCGACCTATCCGTGATAAAAATGAAATCTTCGATAAATTCATCGATCACGAACGCACCTACTCATTCAAGAAACTACATCCACGTATCATCTTCTTCTAATTCGATGACGGCAAATGCTAACGGTAATATATGGCCATTACCGTCTTGCCCCGAGGTAATAAGTAGGATCCCTTCGTAACGTCCCCGTAGGTGTATGCCATTTACAAGCAGTGTGTGACAAAGTGTACTACGATTGCTTCCGATGCAGGGGCCGAAACTCTAAAAAAATCTTTGAAATTTACCGTCAAGCATTAGTTGAAAGGATGTTCGTATATTAGGATCTACCCTCTCCATCTCCTTCACGTAGGCTGGTAGATCCACAAATTATCGTTTCCAAGTGCCTCTAATATCATTAAGGGCAAGTTCTTTCTCCCTCCAAGCCTTAGCATATGAGATTTGTACATTATAAGCTTTTACAATATCAAATATTATCGACGCCGGAGTATAGTCGAATCCTTCCATAAGTTTCTCCCGTACATAATTGGCTACGAACGAGATTGTTGTATTACGGTGATCGTGCGGTCCGATCTTAGCGGCCCCGCATGTGTGAGTACTACTGAACGTCTTGATTTGGAAAGTGTCGAGCCCATTTAATTTAGATGCATGTATTCGCCATGAACAATCAGTTTCGTAGCATGCGACTGTCACTTGATAATTAGCGATTTTCAAAGGCCGAATTTGAAAGTTTTTCTCCACCGTGTGCTCTTTCAATGCTTTTTGAAATGTTTGTTTATCTCTGAAAATCTCTCCAACTTCAAACATCCAATTCTGATATTCGGTTTCCACCTCTTGATCGGAAGACTCGTCCGATGTCTCTGACACTTCGTAAGCTCCATCTACTAATGGATTATCAATGCCCCTCGTAAAACATTTCGGATCCTCTTTTATAAACCCATCCGGTTCATCATCATAATCTTTGACGTTCTCTTCACCAGCAGTGTTTTGAGGTGGTTAACTAGATCCTTCTTCACCGAACGGGTCATGACATAGCTGACTAAGCCCTTCACGGAACGGGTTCTGACATGGTTGACTAGTCCCTTCACCGAAGGGGTGATTATATACATGAAAATAGGGTTGAGCTCCTTCATTAATCCCCATCGATGACATAGTAGAACATAATTCGTGAGTCATCCAAGTTGTGAATCCACCGGGAAAGATATGATGAAAATCGTCTTCATCCCTCACTCTTAGAGACGTGTAGTTTAACTCTTGACTACAATGTGTCCCATGCATATTTTGTAGTGGGTCATCATATAATTCAACTGGGGCATGATTTAGATCAATAGTTGTCTTCATGGCGGATATGTTTGCCGCAAAATCGCCGTCATCACCTAACTGAATAGTATCATATGTAAGTCATTCCTCCTCAAACTTACATGGCTGGAAGGAATGGTTACTCACAAAATCAGTCCCACCTAGAAGTACATGTTCAGCTTCGAATCGGAAGGAGGATAGTTCTTTAATGATGAATACCTTTATAATGTCCGACCCGAATTTATGAAACGAAAATAGGGTGGCCAAATCATCCGAATCCAAAACGTCGACAAGCACAGGGGTGTTCACTATCTTCATAGAAAACTTTATAGAAATTGTTTCATCTGCTCTCGTAAAACTGACAGCAGAAATTCGCCTTCTGAACCGTTCATAAGATATACCCGTCGAAATTATAATAACCCTCCGGCTGCCACCTTGATACAAACCATCATCGTTTACAATATGGCTATCAAAGTGACATAGAAGAGAAATTTTCACACCAGACATCGCCTCTTTAAGAAGGAGAAGAAAAGAGTCATAAGACGGATGAATATAACAAATTGGTAGCAAAACAACTGATATCCAATCGCTACCGATTGAGTATCCAATCCCTACCGATTGCGTATCTAATCGGCACCGATTTCAAATAATGCAGGAGCTGGTCGATTGGATATCCAATCGATATCGATTGTTTATGAAGTCGGTGCCGATTGGATAAGCAATCGATAAAGATTGGTAACTCAATCGGTAGCGATTGGATACTCAATCGGTAACGATTGGATAATCAATCGAAGTATATCTTACAATCGACCAGCTCCTGCATTTATTTACAATCGATATCTATTCACCTTTTCCAAAAGTTATTTCGATATGGTTTACACTAGATCTGAACATACCTCGCGTCGGAATGGGAAACTGCAGGATCTTCAACTTCAAATGGCAAATTGCAGGAGCTTCTTCTCCCAAACTTCTGTTTTCTTCTTCCAGTTAGTAGATCTGAGGCAGAAGACGTCGTCACCTTCACTACCTCGAACTTCTTGTAACTTTAGCGCAGATTAAAATAAGGAAAAATGGAATGTATTTGGGTTAAAGAAAGTCAGAGAATTGGGTAATATGAACTTTTTATTTTCCTTATGGTCGACTCGGCGCGCAGCGGGTCGATTTGGGTAAAGGTGAAACTACAGGGTCTCTGCAGTAAAAGGTACATTTGACAGGATTGATCAGGTAAATTTTTCTTTTTATTTTCCTTTAAAACTCTTCCACAGAAACCCAAGATTTTTAATTCACTAGTAATAATAATAATCAAACAACCTCCGTTATAAAGAAATTAAAACCAAAGAAAGTAGAACCCATCGACGAGATCAATATGAAATTACTACTAATCACAAGAAAATCACTTATTTAACCTCCAAAACGCCTAAAATTCAATTTACAAGTCAACAGAAATACGAACCTAGCTGTAAAAAAGCTAAGAATCCAGGATTCGTAATCCAAGCTTAGAAGATCCAACCGTCGAAGGTAGGATCGGACGGCGAGGGAGGAAGAATAATTGAACACGTAATGGCCAAGCCAAAGAAAAGGTCTGATGTGAGAGAGAGAGAGAACCAGGGATTCTTTCTTTGGTGGATGTAGTGGGTACTCCGCGTATGACATTGCTCTTTGGTAGCCTCCTGCCATGGCAGAGCTCACCTGATTTAGCAGGTTACCATTCTCTTTGATAACATTCCAATACCTGCTATAGCATGTATCTATTCTCCTTAATAACTTTTTGCATAGTAAAATTTTATATATTAGCAGTTTTACCGTCCTTTCTATTAACTCTTTATAAGAGCAAATCATGTATAAAATTATGTATACGGTCAACTCTAATAAGGAGTGAATAGAAAGGAGAGGGTAGATCTGTTATATAAGTAAATCATGCACATGGATTACCAAAGAACAATGCCATAGGCAGCCTATATAGCCACGCTGCCGGTGTCAGTCCACGCTACATTTAAGTGGACACGTGTCAGTTTTAGAATGTTCAACGAAAAATGTCAACTGATTATGAGGCGCTATTAGGTGGCGACCTCCCTCCCCCGTTCACAGCCGACGTACGAATATATTTGAGAGCCAAATCAGCTGCGACCCGAGCACTACGGGTGGCGAGGGTGTGAAACGTCTCTCAGCTGAACTTTGACCATGCACGGCTAACTTTGAGCGTCAAGAGGGGAAACGGTCAAGATCTTAGTTTCACGGATTCGCACCCTCAAAAATAGCTATGCACGTCAAGTAGCCTTTGCTAGACCCAATATTTTGGGGTTGTTTTATAAGGGTCGGGTCGAATTGAGTACAGTACACCACCATTGGATAGGGCCCGACATTTGCGATTTTATTATTGGGCGGCCATAATTTTGACTTGACCCATTTGACAGCCCTGACCTCAAGTAGGGCTGGCAATGGGATGGGTCTATCAGATATCCAACCCAACCCGATCCGGAGTTTTTACCAAGTCCGGCACACAAGCTTGACCCATCGTGGGTCGGGCATAATGGAGCATCTTACCTGATCTTTGAGTCGGGTCCGGTTGAGTAAAAAATAGGCCAGGTCGTGTGACATCCGGACCCAAATACCACAATATTGTGTGGTTTTGAGTTTAAGTCCCCTCAGTTTTTCTCTTGGCACAGGCTTAAGTCTCCGCTCCAAAATGCGATGGGACGTATAAGATCCACATATACCTTATAGTCCAAGCTCTAGACATTTTCTTATCTAATGTGGGACTATTGCAAATAGGATCGACTCAATCTAACCCAATATTTTTTAAGGAAAATATGATTTCTTAATCGGGCCGATCGAGTTCTTGGGTCAGGCAAACCCTTTTTGGTTCAGATTGGGCATGTTAGGGTGAGGTGTACCATTAGGATGGGTGTCATCAGGCATTTGCCAATTTGCCATCCAACAACCAAAATTTTGGACTGACCTAATCTGACGATTTGACCGTCCTAATCTTAAAAGGTTCAAAGGATAGGGAATAATTCAAACATGGCTTATATGTGAATGCGGATGTTATATATTATAATGCATTTTGGGTTAGGACATAAGCCCATGCCAGAAATAAAATCAATGTGGCTCTTCTATAAGGTAGGGGTTATAATAGTCCCACATTATATATAGAAAAATTCTTTTCATAGCTATATGTAATTACATAGCTTAAACCCACGCTAGAAAAAAAAATAAATTAGAGTTGACCGTCAAGACTCTAAATTATTGAAAATGTTTATACTAAAATGGTCAGACATGTACTCTTTACTTATGAGGGATCACATAAAGGGAACCTCTTAAATGGTCCCAAAAGAGAAGGGAAGTCACTTTTTCTTTTTTCAACCTCTATCCGTGTCAACAAGTTTTTTGAAAGTGCCAACCTTTTAAACCCTTTGATACTCATTGGCTGATTGAAACCAGATGATGGAGATCATTTTTCACATCGATCTTACATAATATATCATGAGCCTATGAATGTAAGATCTAAGGATTAAAATTTCGGCCGAAATGATTAAAATTTCAGTCCAAATATATATGGGATCTAAATTTTCGGCCAAAATTTTGATTTTCAGCTAAAATTTTATCGAATATTTTGATCCTTGGTACGATCAAATGATTAGTCTTTTACTCCACGAGGCACGGATACCCAAACAACAAGAGCCCTCAAATCTTTTGGAAAACATCATGCTGAAACATGATTTTAGGACAATATTTTTTAGATCTGTAACATGTGAAATAAAATAAGACCGTCTGATGATAAGCTCATGATAGTCGATGAGTTTCAATGATTTTTTCAGAAAATCCGTCCACACTATTAAAAGGTTCTTTGTTTTTCATAGGTACTTGCACATGCAAAGTTGGCTCAAGCACAAAATTTAAAATAAAAATTTAATATTTATATAGATATATTCGTGACTACCTAATTACTGAGGGCCCATACTGCAAACGTGTTGACTTCGGATTTTGAGAGCATAAATAAAGGTATCTTAAATAATATTTTAATATGATCGGATCTTTTGCTAAATTGTTAACTAGGATATAGATTACAGCTTCAACATTTTACTACATTATCTTTCATGGTTTAAACTTCAATAATTTATAATCATCGAATGGGTCCTATCCCTCTCTATCAAAAGAGACAAAGAATAGGTCCTATCTGTCTGTGTCTAAGAAAACGTAACATTTTGGTTGATGAAAACTGAGAATAGGATTCTAGGCAATACTTCTTCTTTTATTTTAAGTTTTGTTTAAAGATTTTGTCTAATTAACAAAAGGTGGTGTGACTTTTATTATTGAGAAAAAGGGTACTGTGTGAGAGTGCAAGTTTGAGCGCCAAGGATAAAGATATCGGATAAAATTTTGGCCGAAAATTGAAAATTTGGCCGAAATTTGGGTCCCATACAAATTTAAACCGAAATTTCAGTCAAAATTATTATTTCGGTGGGGACCGAAACCGATAATTTCGGCCGAAATTTTGATCCTTAATGAGCGTTGCACTCGGACTAGTTGGACATCATGCGGCACAAATCACATGAATCAGCTGCCACGCTAACTTGAGCTAGATTGATTAGGCATTGTCATGGTATCAAATATCGGCCAATATCGATACATATCGGTAATACGTATAGGTTTTTCTGGCAAACCGATATGTATTGGCGCCGATACATATTGAGTATCCAACTCGGTATCAGTGTCGGCTGATACGTATCAGGTATTGGCCAATCAAAATCGGGTATCTGCTGATACTTGTATTTTCCTTTTAAAGTAAAAATAAAAAATGGGCCGATTCCAGACGCAGATTTATCAAGACGATCGGGCCGATTCAGACGATAGGGTCAAATCGAGTTGATGAGCCCGAGCTTGGGTTAGCTCTAGCTCAGCTTTACCTTATACGAGCCGAGCTGGACCTTAGTTCTAGGTCCTTCGAGCCTAAAATGTTTGAGCTCTAGATCGGCTCTATCGAGCTCGAGTTGTGTCGAGCCGAGCTTCGAGTTAAATAAGTTTTATTATAAATTTTTTTCTAATGTTATTTTAAACAATATCTATTTTTTTAATAGATGAAAGATTTAATAAAATTTATAAGTGAAAGCCTTAATATCTTTTAATCCCTTAGTCTTTTTGCATTTAACAAATTGATTGGAGAAAAAAGTGCTTAAATTTTGAAAAGTCAAAAGGTATTTAAATTTAATGTGTTAAATATTAATTAAGAGCATAGGTATTGGTCTCAAGTGTTGATTGATTGGTCAAGTGCCATGCTATTGGTTGTTCATTAAGATAAGTGAGAAAGAACTTTAATGGTTGCACAGAGAGAGATAGAGAGAAGGAGAAAGAAAGTGCAAACTATAATAGAAGATCATAACGATTATATGTTAATTATATATTTATCCATTATAAAATACTCATGAGATGAATGTTACTATAAGGGGAAAAAGGAAAAAAAAAAAAAATTCAAAATTATATATAATGTATTTTATCATATAAAAGTATTATATAAGTCGAGCCGGGCCGAGCTCGACTTTACTTCAATCGAACTTTAAATAAAAAGATCTGCTCTTGCTCTTGAGCTGAGCTTAAGAGAGCAAAAGCTCTCATATTTGAGCTGAGCCGAGCTGTCGAATTAGCTCGGCTCTGTTGCAGCCTTACGTATCGGTATCAACCGATTTTTATCAGTCCTCCAAGGACTAACACCCGATACAGATATAACGACTCCTGCTAGCGTTTTCATGACTTAGATTGCCACACGATTGTCCTATGTGCATGAGTAAAGCTATGTGGTAAATGATCTTCTACAATTAAATAATTTTGGGATAATAGCTTTGACCGACGTTTAAACACCAAATGGTGTTTAAATGATCTTTCACCATTAAAATGTCACTTTTTAATTTTAATGGCTTATCTTGAAGTTCATCAATCGGATGATCCGCATTTACGTATCGGCATGTTTCATTGGCCTAAAACATATTCCAATTGATAGATTGCCATTTGGAAAATTTAAATTGATCATAGATTTATATCACATGGTATAATAATAATAAATCAGCCTTCAATGGTGTGAGATCGAAAGTGACATTTTAATTGTGTAAGATCCTTTAAACACCGTTTGGTGTTTAAATGTCCCTGAGGGGCCATTAGCTCATAAAAATATCCTTCAAAGGGAGATTACTTGCAAAGAGAAAGTTGTCCCTTACACGCAATTTAAAAAGGTATATGATAGTTCGGAGATGGGAGCAACTACTTGCACACGATATTTATGTTGTTACAATTATTTTTTTGGTTTGTGCCACTTGAAAACCTATCCAAATCGTCTGATTGGGAGGTCATAACCTAAAGACCTTTAATGCCAAAGATCGGCGCGAAAAACAATCTCTATCTTCCGATACCAATCTTTGACACCAAAGACTTTTACATGATGGCCTTCAAACTGTTTATATGACTTTTCAAATGGCGCATGTCCCAATACCTTCCTTTTTAATTATGTGCAATGGTACAAATCTCGTGTGCAAGTAAGTACTCCTTTTGTAGACCTATGTTATGTGGAAACATCATGTAAGCCGTATGATTTGATGGCCACGATTTAAAGTTCTTCTGGCAAAAGATTGAATGTGATCTTTTTCAAATGATTAAAAAGCAGTGAATAAGATGATAGTCATATGATAGACATCATATATGTTTCGTGAAAGCTTTTACACGAAAAACTTTTAGACATCACGAAAACATATATAATGTCTATCATATATGTTTTACACGAAAAACATATATGATAGGCATCATATATGTTTCGTGAACGCTACCGACAGTTTCCGGTACCTAATACCAGCCCTTGCCTATGTTAAGACCACTTTCTTGTCTACATGATGGCATAAGATAGTGGTGACCAGATGGGATGTTAATGGGCTGGGCTTGGGCCTTAGATTTTTAATCTTCCATTAGGTTCGGCCTCTTTATAGGAGGTTTCTTAGGCCTGACTTTTGTCCTTTGCCATCGTGCCTGAGTCATCCATAGGGATGCAAGTTTTGAACCTGAAACAACCGAAAATCGCCGATATCGAACCAGCCCAAATCGGACAAAAAATCGAAAAAACCAAAGGAAAATCGATAAAAGCCAAAAAAATAGAGAAAATAAATTTAAAAAATAGTAAAAATACCAAAAAAACCAAAATATTTTGGTTCAGTATTGGTTTCCGAAAAAAAAAGAAAAACCAAACTGAAACAGATTCATTGTGATTCGGTTTGGGGTGTATCGAACTGAGCCAAAAAAAGGGTATCAGTTCGGTACACTGAACTTGCACCCCTAGTCATCCATTATCGTTTTGATGTTCGGAGTCCTTGCTATTTTCATTCCAATATTGCATTGAAAACTATCTCTACTATGTGAAATGAAGATTTCGAAAGTCGTGTGAGGCTGTGAGAGTTATTTGTTTTTTCCCATTTCTAGATGCTATTTTAAATTAATAATTACCATGTAACTTCAATATACCATTAATGATAGCTAGATTATATTTGACAACATTAAGTCAAAGTAGACCCTTCTCTACTCCACGTCGACCGGTTTAATTGTTCACGTGATTTGGCTTAATCCTGCTAACACATGCGAGGGCGTGTTGAAGTTTAGTCCCACATCGGGTAATTATAGCCTTGTCACTTCCCTTATAATATCTTGGGCCCCTCTTCTCATTTGCCAATTGATTTTGAATTGGATGCATAAATTTATCAGTACCAACACACTTGACACTCAGTGTTGTGTGCTTAATACTAACTCTTACCTAGTATTAATTCAATCATATCTTACCCACCTTACGAGAAAATTCTGACTCCGTGCTTAGTAAATTTCTATTTTGTATTTTTTTTTTAACTTTTAACTTTTTATGTAATTTATTTATTTTTTATAAAAAATTTTATGTGATATTTGGGCTTAAGAGCATCTCCAATAGGGCCTTTATCCCACACGCCAAAATCCAACTCTAGTCTTTTAGCGATTCAAACTCAAAAAAACGAGCTCCAGCAGTCTTTTAGCTAAATTTAGCTACTACTGTAGCAGAAGCTAAAGAATATAAAAATAATTTCTGATAAAGCTCTTTCTCCCTCCTCTGTTTCTCTCCCTCTTCTGTTTCTTTCTCTTTTCTTTCTCTAGCTCTGGAAGAAGAATGGGCAGCCATCTACAACCCACCAGACTCAGAGCTCCAAAGCCTTCAGCATGTCGTCGTCGTCGTCTTCTTCTTCTTCTCAATCTCTCTGTAAAAGGTACTTAATTTATTCCAACATATGAGTTTTTCTAGATCAAATCTAACATATATAAAAATTGGTACATATAGAATAAATACCAGTTTTATTTTTGGAAGAAAGAAATCAAATAGGGAGACAAAATTTTAGAACAACACAGACTTGGGAAAATTCGAAGGTCGAATTTGAATTCGACCAGCGAATTTTGGAGAATTTGACTGATGAACCTTTTGGGTGAATTCCGATGCTCGAATTCAAATTCAACCATCGAATTTGGAATTCGATGATCGAATTCTGCCTTGTTTCTGGACTTCGGTAAATTCTTGAAAAGTTTATGGGAAACTTTTGGTTTGACTTTTGGACCTCATTACCACATTGTGGTGTTAATCTTTGTCGGCTCTGTGTAGAAAATGGTCCACTGTGAGGATCACGTTAGGAGAAACTGCCCTTTTTTTATTTTTGGCAAAATAGATTGATACTCATTGGTTCCTTGATAAATAGATACGTTATCTAGTTCAGATCATTGAGAGATTACTTTAATTTACCTAATTTCTTGTCTCCTTGTTTGGATCCTTGGTAAATTAATTAAATAATTGGCTGATATATATCAGTATCGGCCGATTCGTATTGACCCCGACATACCGATACTCGAGACCGATAGCGATTTGACACCTTACGTTCAAAAATATGACTGTTGTAAAAATATAACCGTTAGAGAATTTAAATTTTTTAAAAATGAGTGTTGGTAGTAAAATATATTAAAACAAGAATGAAAAATAATATTTTAAAGAATAGAGTAGCTAAAATAGAGTGCCTGCTGGAGTGATTTTTACTGTAGCAGTAGCTAAATTAGTATATAGCTACTCAAATTTAGCTCTCCTTGTTAGAGATGCTCTAATGTGATCTAGATGATAATGAGTGAGGTCGAGCCATCATTTTGGCTGCATAATAAGAAAATGGCATACCCGGCCTGCTAGACGTGGCCCATGCATCTCGCCAATGTCACCTGACTCAACTTGTATACCCGGCTTGGAACCCAACGCCTAACTCAATAAAAATCCCCCTATTTTTCATAATTATATATATATAAATATCAGGTCAGGTCAGGTCAGGTCAGGTCAAGTTGAACTCGACTTGTTTTTTTCTCGATCTGACCCTACCCATTAACAGCCCTAATTGGTCAAATCAGTGGCCCAACTCTTTGTTGGGGACCAAATTGGTCATCTAATTCCAGCACGTGTATCTTTTTAGCACAATGTCCTATTTTCATCACACTTCTCCTCCACCAAATTGGTGGAATTAAGGCTGTCAACATGCAGGGGTTGGCCATCAGCTAGCCAGGCTTGACCTTTAAATTTTAGGATTATAGCTAAAAATATGGGTAAGAGGGCCAGGCTAAGCACTCGGAACCAAAAGACGTTTGTGCATAGACCAAATAAAAGCTTACCAAGTTAAAACCGTAAACTCGGGCCGATTAGTGCATCTTTTTCAATTATACATTATATATATATATATATATATATATATATATATATATATAATTTTTACAATCAAATTATTAAAATAACCCTCAATATTATTGTTAGAGTTATCAAACGAATAGTTATAAGCATATTTTGATAATGTGAATGTCTATAAAGAGAAGTTTTAGGAGTTTTTTCTCCCTCATTCAAAATATCATTCTCTATCTTTAATGGAAAAAAATCTATAATAACTTCACAAAAAAATAATAACCAATTAAACTTGAAGCCTAACACAATCCTGCCCGAATCAGCTTAAATTAAAGCTACAACTGGACATATCAAACGCTACCTAAGTAATGGCTGAGCTAGGTTTTAGAGGGGGGCCGACACTAATCACACTTTGTTAAACCCATGTCGAACCTACCTAGGGAGATGCATAGATATTATGTATCTTCCAAATTTGGCCCGTTTAGAAGAGGGAATAGTTATCAAAATTGGCATTTATTAAAAAAAAATTGTTTTAGACACGTTTTTATATAAAACGTTTGGAATACGTTTACAATGTGTTTTTTCCCCAAAAAATATATTTTTTTTTTAAAAAAACCCAATTTTTACATTTTAGACTTGTTTTTTTAATTAATTTTTCCTAATTTATTTTTTAATAAAAAAATTTATTTTTAAGGTTTTCAATTGTTTTCATCACTTTTCTCAAATATTTTTTAACTTTTCTCGAATTTTCCAAAATTTTGCCTTTTTTAATTTTTGTCTTGGCCATTTTTTCCCCAATTCTGACTTTGGCATAACTCTTTATCAACTCCCTGCCAGAGTCAGAGAGTAGGCCCCAATTCTCCTTGCTAACTTCCTGCGGAGCAGGATTTATCTGTTCCTTAATTTCTCAGGAACAAAGTGGATTTGTCAAAGGTCGTAATATATACGATAACATCATTCTTGCACATGAACTCATTAAGGATCTTGATCGGAAAACTGTTGGGGGTAATATTGCCCTGAAAATCGACATGTCGAAAGCCTATGACCGTATTGAATGACCGTTTTTATTTGAAGTCTTAAAGAGGTTTGATTTTTCTGAAGAGTGGATCAAACTAGTATCTCGGTGTATTTCCTCTTGTTGGTTCTTTGTGCTTGTTGATGGAACACCTCATAGGTATTTTAAAGGATCTCGTGGGTTACGACAAGGTGATCCCTTATCCCCATCTCTTTTTATTTTGGCCGAGGAAGTGCTTAGTATATAGGGGGCTCCATTACATGCGAGAGAGTGGCTTAATGAAAACATTTCATACTTGTCCTTATTCAAATTCTATAAGCCATCTTTTGTTTGCTGATGACATTCTAATTTTCATCAAAAGCACTAAGAATTCCTTGAAAAATCTAAAGGATTTCTTAACTCTTTATGAGGAAGCATCGGGCCAAAAAATAAACTTTGAGAGAAGCTCCTTCTGTATTTCGGAAAAGGCTCCCAATAGTAGAATCAACTTGATTAATTCTATTATAGGATTTAATCAAGGAGCTCTGCCGACTAATTACCTGAAATTTCTCTTTTTAAAGGTAGACTTACTAAGGAGTCTTGTTAGAAGTTGGTTGATAATATAGCCCGGAAGGTGGAGGGTTGGAAGTCAAAGTTACTCTCTGATGGTGGAAGATTGACTGTGACAGCCCGGATTTCGGCACCCCGAAACCCGTGCCATCAGCACGATCATCTTGACCGTGCCCCTCAACTATGCACGGAACACTGGTATATCAAGCATAAAATAAATAAGAACAACTTGCGGAATTTAAATCTACATAAAAACACTTCTCAAAAGACAGTTCTACCCTCATGCCTCTGCATGAAGGGAGAACCGATCCGAACCATCGATGATAACCATCATCATGGATGGTTCGCCCAAAAGAATACTCTGATATCCATATACACAAGGTTTAATAAAAAACCAGGCTTGACATACCAAGCCGTACAATCTCCAACTAAAACTCCTCAAAGTCGCACAGCAGAGTCCTCTAGAAGAAGTCCTCTGGAGGTGGCTCTAACTCTCGCCGGCGCAAGGTCCCACTCACCGGTCGGCGTCTCCTGAAGCCTCGGCACTACTAGTAGTGGAGCTACATCCTAGCTCAATAGGAAGCGAACACAATTGAACATATAAGATGTAACTCACATGTATTCTATGATATGCATGGATGATGTGTCTATGCATTTATTGATGAAAAAGAATTAAAAACACTTCAATTACTGGTAGATTACTCATGGCTTTTACTTAATCGAGAATCATGCTGAGAAGGCCTAAAGCAAAACTTAAACTTCAACTTAAATAATCCCGAGCAATATAGCATCGAGCCCCACGAGATACCCTTCATCGCCATCTATATAGACAGCTTTTAAATGTATTCCCCGAATACCAATAGTACCAAGCCCCTTTCCCCGGGATTGGTGGCGGGTTTCACATCTCATCAACACCCACAGGGTGTGCTCTGTCTGGATAAGCCTCCGTCGCCCTCACGGATTAGCCGCCCGGGTCACGGATATCTGCCGCGTCGACGTGGTTATCCCGCCACGTCGGTGGGGTAACCTATCAAACCTCAAATAACAAAATATCGATTGCCTTACATATAGTTATTCACCGTGTAATTGTGCTATCTTATATCGCTTAGGCCTCATCAAGCATGATTCAATCATGGATACATCCTCGATGTATCCATTCACTTGCATCACACCTGATGCCTTTACTTCTTCACTTCATCATCCCCTGGGGATGGTTCATTTAAGTTCTCTTATGGATGTCACACACGCACACTTTTCATAATCATTGAGTAGTAAAAACATTTGAATTGAATTGATATCACTACATACATGCTCTCGTAAAATAAAGTACATGTTCAGGGTGTTCCCTACCTTAAGTCTTCACTTGATCAATGCATCAAGGTCCCACGTGACTCCTTGTGCACTAGTCCACACGTACCACCTATGGTACCACATAACAGGTAAAACACATCGCAAAGGATGCAATAAAGAAGGTATAAGATCCCTCAAGAATCTTAAAGTCAAACCAAAAGTCAACATCGTTTACTACAGTCGATTAATCGAATTCCAAAATCGATTAATCGAAAGTCAATATCGATTAATCGAAACAATTTCGATTAATCGAAATTCTCCTTTTCGCAAAGTCCATTCTCAGTTCGAACAGTCGAGTTTTCATTCGATTAATCGAATCCAATTTCGATTAATCGAAATTCTTCTTTTCGCAAAGCCAATTCACTGTTCGAACAGTCGAGTTTTCATTCGATTAATCGAACCCAATTTCGATTAATCGAAATCCTTCTTTTCGCAAAGTAGACCCTCAGTTCGAACAGTTGAGTTTCACAAGTTGATTAATCGATTCCAAATCGATTAATCGAAAACCAAAATCGATTAATCGAAATCCCATTTCGATTAGTCGATTTTTCCTTAAGTTATTTCCTCCAACCCACGGGTCCACTGAGAGTTCTCGATTAATCGATTAATCGATTCCCAAATCGATTAATCGAAATCAAAAGTCGATTAATCGAAATTCAATTCGATTAATCAAATCGAGGTCTCGACCCTTCAACTTCTGGCCAATTTCGATTAATGAAACCCAATTTCGATTAATCGAAATTGTCGATTCAAATCTTTGTTTTCTCAATCTTTTTCCATACTTTTTCTTCTATTTTTCTAAGCCATTATCCTATGATTTAACCCACATTTTACTGCATCTTAACCCCTATAATCCATGCATCTTATTTACAAAAATTTTACCTTGAATAGCTCTCAAGTTGATTTCAAATCTAGGGTTGGAAGGTTAGGGTTCCAGCTTTGGTTTCTAACGGATTCCTTGCGTCAAATTCGGCCTCTTTAATGCTTGAATCCTTCTTCCAATCACCCACAATAACTCCTCTCTTACTCCTCTCTCTTTCTCTCTCTTCTTTACTTCTCTCAACCACCAAAACATGAAAGTTAGGGTTTTCAACCCTTTTTATCTTATCTCTTTTCTCGGTGTGGAGCACATACACACTCATCAGTGTATGCCACTCTACACACTCCTCTATCTCTCCACTCTTCTACACTGGTTCACACATCACATTCGCTCATCTCACCATAAGTTCATCAATGAACTATCTCATGGTCAAACCTAAGACCAATCGGGCACGGATCCCGAGGTCCTTGTTTGACGTGCTTTTTCGGGTTATTACATCCTCCCCACCTTGGGAATTTTCGTCCTCGAAAATCACCCAAAGGTGTGGTGGTCTGAGCCCAACCCCCCCCCCACACTCTGAGGTGAGGTGGATCGTTCGACTCAGACGCGTTGAGGTACTGATAGTTACGAGTAGAGTGGGAATTTAAATGAAACTTGCAATTACACGATACAACAATATAGACAACCAAATTTTTCATAAATACTTTTCATTTACCTCCAAAAATATCCTTTGTATTAATATTTGAAACTGTTACAAAGCGCCACATAAGTTGGCGTACAAAAACTATACATGTATACAACCAAAACAATAATAAAAAATCAGTCAGTGTCTCCCTCCCGTTGAACACCGGAGCAGCTCCTGGGGTGGTGTGTGGTAGCCGCTTGAATGTGGTGGCGGTGGTGGCGATATGGTGGTATCTGGGTAGTCGGAGGTGGTGCAGTGGGAGGTGGAACGGCAGTGGATGTAGAGGCACCTGCGTCATGTAATTGCGTCCCCAAAGACCGGCCCGATGAAAGGTCAGGTGCCGTGCCCATTCTTCTTCATGCCAAGATATCCATGTAGGTGTGGGGTAGATGAACTGGAGGGTGTGAAACATGAGAAATCAATTCTCCTGCTCATCCTCTCGTTATTCGCTTCCATTCTGCTAACACGTCCTCTATGGTAGGACTGGATGGAGGCGGCGTGAGGATGAGGTAGGAGTCGCGGGCGCGGAGTGGGCGGGTGGTGTGGGTGTTGCATGTCAGAAGTAGCCCTTCCACAGACGGCTCGTGGTCTGGCAGGGAGGCAGGTGTGGGTCCTGCTGCGGTGGTGGGGTGGTGGTAGTCAGACTTTGTGAACGTCTTCACGCGATCCGTAGCCCTCACCTCGTGAGGTGAAATAGTGTAGGAGGGCTCAGAGTAACACTCCAACATGCTCGAGATGAGTCGAGCATACGGCATCTTCTCCTTGGGCCGCATGTTGCCCTTCATCACTTGCTCTTGATGTACCGTGCATCCCCTCAAGGATGACCATGGTAGCATCAAACCATCGGCCATGAAGTCGCGTAAAGTGCATGTTGCACTTTATCCACGCGCGCCCGTGTCGTATCGGTAAAGGTTGCATTTATTATGGAGTCGAGCATCCACATGTAGGGTGGAAGATCAACCCTCTTAATGGGCGTGACCCTTCTTTCCGTTGGTCATGCGAGTCATGACCTCTTCAAACGGGGTTCCTTTTCAAAGGGTGGGAATAGGGTAGTCTCGGGGTAAAGTCGAGGTAGCATTCAAGCACCTCATGTATGTGTCGACGACAGTGATCGATAGAGCGACCCTCGATCTTGGTTATGATACAATCGTCGCTAGGGCCATTGGTTAGCCCTTGGTAGAACAATCTCACCAATCTAGGGTAATAGGAACCCCGGATTGGTTTGAGAAGGTTGCCGAGTCCGGCACTAGTTAGGTAGTTCTGAGCCCATTGGGTCTCGCCCGGTAAATCGGGATTTGTGAATAGGGTAGGGTCCATGGTGTATTCGACCTCAAAGGTCTTGGCAGCCCACCACTGCTTGGTTGCTCACGTTGGTGGGTGGTGGTGGCATGGGGTGGATTGGGAAGACTCGCGTAGATGCGTCTCGAACCGGAGGTGGTCTCCGATTCCGACGGTGATGGAGTCCTCACCGGCGATGGGGTAGGTGGTGGTGGTGCGGCGTTCTTACGCCTAACCGGTAGCTTGGAGGTTGCCTTCTTCGAAGACAAACGGGTTTTGGGCGGCATATTGGGAAAATCTAGGGTTTTCTAACTCAAATTGAAAGGAAAACACGAATTTAGGGTTTCGTGGGTTTTGGATGCGATGGTAGTTGAATCCGATCCGAAACCACTGAGAACGCAAACCCTAGAGTGCTCGGTTGGTTGGAGAAGAAGGAAGAAGGTGAAGCGCCAAAACCCCAAAGCAAGAAAATTTTTCGAATGGGGAATAAAATCCCCAATCTTATATATATAGCCCGCGGCTCGATTAATCGAAATTCTGTTTCGATTAATCGAAATTTAAAACTAGGTTAAACCGCGTAAAATCGATTAATCGATTTCCAAAATCGATTAATCGAAAGTCCAATTCGATTAATCGAAACCATTTCGATTAATCGAAATCGTGTCTGTTTAAAATTTTAAAATTTTGAGCTCACTGGCGCGAGCCAGTCGATTAATCGAAATCCATTTCGATTAATCGAAATTCCAAAATCGATTAATCGAATTTAATTTCGATTAATCGAAATCGGGCTATAACTTCAAATTTTTTCTAAAATTTCTTAAGTATTCGATTAATCGAAATCCATTTCGATTAATCGAAAGTTCAAAATCGATTAATCGAAATCACTTCGATTAATCGAAATTGTCCATTTGACTTTAATATCTCTCAAGTCCTTTAAGTAACTCGATTAATCGAAAATCCGATTCGATTAATCGAATTACAAAATCGATTAATCGAAATTATAATTCGATCAATCGAAATTTCATTCTATGTATATTCTAACTCAAAATTTTCATTTCCAGTCACTGGCACATGCCAGTCGACTGATCGAACAAAATCGATTAATCGAAATTCCAAATCGATTAGTCGATTTGAAATTCGATTGATCGGTTTTGCCCAAATTGTGTAGATTGTCAATTTCTTTGGTTCTTTTACTACATTTGACAATTTATGACAGATTGGATCAAATTTCCATTGAATTTCAAGCATAGTGGAGATTTTACAACATATTTGTGGTTTACATTGACTTCTCACGTCGTTGGAAACAAGGCCGGATATTGTGCTCTCACATCGGCCTCTCGTTCCCAAGTAGCCTCTTCTTTTGGATGATTGTTCCACCGAACAAGCACTAAGGGAATCACTTTAGTGCGCAGTACTTGCTCTTTTCGATCCAGAATCTCCACTGGTTCCACTATCATGCCCATGTCCTCACACATCTCTATAGGTTGCTTTCCTAACACATGAGACGGATCATTCACGTACTTTCTGAGCATCGATATGTGGAAGACATTATGTACTCGATCAAATAGCGGTGGTGAACCAATGCGATATGCAACTTCACCTATTCGTCCCAAAATTTCAAATGGTCCAACATAACGTGGACTTAACTTCCCTTTCTTGGCGAACCCTATTACACCTTTCTTAGGTGACACCTTCACAAACGGATGCTCGCCCACTTTGTAATCAACACTAGTCCGCTTGATATCGGTATTAACTTTTACATCTACTGTCTTTGTCTTCAACCTTTCTCACGATAATTGGACAGCGGTGGCATTATCTTCAAGTAGTTCGGTCCTAATACAAATTTTTTTTCACTGTTTCCTCCCAATTGAGGGTGACTTGCATCGTCGTCCATCTGAGCTTCATACGGTGCCATGCCAATGCTCGTTTGAAAAATTGTTATATCGAACTCGAGCATCGGTAGATACTCATCCAGTATCCTTGCATATCAAGCATGCCTCTGAGCATGTCTTCTATCACTTGATTCACTCGCTCTGTCGCCCATCGGTTTGAGGATGGAAAATTTGAACTAAAGTCTAGTCGTGTTCCCATTCCTTCTTGAAATTTCTTCCAAAACTTGGGCGTATATAGTGGATCACGATCACGAAACGATCTTTGCTTGGAATCGTGTAATCTTACAATCTCCTTCATGTATAAATCTGCCGTCTTCTGCTTTGTATATGTGGTATTGTACGGCAAAAGTCTGCTGATTTGGTCAATCGATCTGACGACCCAAATGGCATTGTGTCTCTTGGCGATGCAGGTAATCAACAATGAAATCCATTGAGATCGATTCCCACTTCCATTACGGTATTGGTAAAGGTTGCAATAGTCCCAGATGTCTATGATCAACCTTCACTTGGCGACAAGTCAAACATCGTGACACATACTAGCCACGTCTTGTTTGATCCTCTCCACCAGGTAATTCTTTTCAAATCTTGGTACATTTTGGTGCTACCGGGTGGATAGCATAATTTGACTTATGAGCTTCATCAAGAATTGTTAAGTCTTAGATCGGCATTGTCCAGGGATGCGACGGCCTTTAAACAATAAAGAACCATCTTCTTTTTACGAGAAGTCCGACCCTAATGCCTTCACTCACGCGTCTTGATGAATCTTTGTTAATGTCGGATCTTTCATCGTAGATCGTGGATATGCTCAAATATCACGCTTTCTTGATATGTTAGCCAAAAGGATCCGATGTCCTTTGACTCAATGTTCGCATCATAGATTGCCGTGTCTTCCAATAATTTCCATCGGTGCATACCCAAAATCAAAGAAGCTAAGCGAAATTTTTTCGACTCAATGCATCGGCTACTACATTCGCCTTGCAGATGGTATTGTATAGAGCAATCGTAGTCCTTGAGGAATTCCATCCATCTGTTGTCTCATATTGAGCTCTTCGTAAAAGCGATGGAGGCTCTTATGATCGGTGAAAATTTCGAAGGTTTCACCATACAAGTAATGTCTCCAAATCTTCAGCGCAAAAATGACTGCTGCTAGTTCTAAGTCATGAGTCGGGTAATTTTTCTCGTGTTCTTTCAGCTGTCTTGATCCGTAAGCTATCACCTTCTTGTGTTGGTTGAGCACACAACCAAGGCCATTGTATGACGTCGCTGTACACGGCGTATCCTCCACTGCCTGAAGGAATCGCTAACACTGGAGCCGAAGTGAGTCTCGTTTTGAGTTCTTGAAAACTCTTCTGTCGCATGCCTCACTCCACTCAAACCTTGAATCTTTACGTGTCGCCTTTGTGAGAGGTCCGATATCTTTGAAAACCCCTCAAGCGAAGCGTCGATAATAGCACACTAAGCCCGGAAAACTTGGACGTCGGTCCTTTGTTTTGGTTGCTCCCATTTAACTCGCTTCTATCTTTCTTTGGATCTACACCGTGACACCGTGCTTGAGACGACATGTCCCAAAAAGCTAACTTCTTCCAACCAAAACTCACACTTCTTGAGTTTGGCGTACAATTGGTGTTCACGTGGCCCGTAGAGCAATCCTCAAGTGTTCTTTCGTCTTGGATTTGGAGTATATTAGTATATCATCAACGAACACTACGAGAGTCCAAGTGTGGTTTAAACACTTTCGGTTCATCAGATCCATAAATGACGCTGGAGCATTCGTTAATCCAAAGGGCATCACAAGGAATTCATAGTGTCCATACCGTGTCTGGAAAGCTGTCTTCTGTATGTCCTCAGCTTTAACTCGCAACTGATGATACCCAGATCTCAAGTCAATCTTAGAAAAATACCTTGCTCTCCTTGCGGTTGGTCGAATAGATCGTCTATTCTAGGCAAAGGGTAGCGGTTCTTCACGGTGAGTTTGTTCAATTACGATAGTCAATGCATAGCCGCATTGACCCATCTTTCTTCTTGACAAACAAGACCGGTGCTCCCCATGGAGACACGCTCGGTCTAACAAACCCCTTGTCCATAAGCTCTTGTAGTTGTTCCTTCAACTCCTTTAACTCAGCGGGAGCCATTCTATAAGGTGCTTTTGAAATAGGCTCCGTTCCTGGTGCTAAGGCAATGGCGAATTCTACTTCTCTTTAAGGTAATCCGAGCAATTCTTACGAAACACGTCGGTAGTCTCGCTGGCTGCTATCTCGAAATGGCGTTCTTTTCCTCCTTGTCCTCCTTTAAGAAAGCTAAGTATCCATGCAACCCTTTCTCGATCATTTTCGCGGCCCTTCTGCTTTGAGATCGATGCCTTGAAACCGAAATGATCTTCTTGTGTTGGGTCCGAAAATAACTACCTTGTTCTTGCAATCAGCGGGCACAATCTTTGCCAACCACCATGCCAAGGATCACATCAAACCCTTGCATGTCTAATAGACCAACTTTGCTTCCAATTCATGCACTTCTAAGTCTTGAATCGCTACGATGATGGATTTGCAAGCTAACTCCGTGTCTACTAACTCTCCGGAATGCATACAGATAGGACGAAATCCAACGCCTAACAATCTTCATCTTCTTAGCGAAACGTGGAGTGACGAATGAGTGGGTAGACCGGGGTCTATCAACACTTTCGGCGTCATATCCACCAAGCATCCTTTTTCATATATATTTAGAGTACCTATAGTATACATACACATACAATAATTTACACATTAATTTACACCCTCAATTTACATCTGCTTTTGGTATTGAGAAAATCTATATAATTCCCTAATGCATGCTTCTTCTCTATCTAAAGTTTTAACGAAAAGAAAATTTTCCTTTAATTTTAAAAGGAATCTCACCTTGGATGACGTCATGCACGTTCCCTGCTTCCTGAGCAGTGACTGCATAAGCTCTCCCCTGGATGATCGGTTTCCTTGCTTGAATTGGTCGTGGTCTTTCAATCGAAACCGTCTTTCTCTTATATCTGTCTCGGGGCAATCCTTGATCAAGTGGCCCACCTTGCCATATCGGAAACAGCCCCTAGTTCCCAATCTGATCCCTTCTATGAGGCTTGCCACACTTTATGAAGTCTCCCAGGTGGAAGAAAATGACGAGAACCCTGTGTGATAGTGGCGCCAGTAGACATGGCAGGGCTCTCATAGCGAATAGGTCTCCCCGACGCAAGTAATGGAAACCTCTGTTGGTGTTGTTGTTGTTGTTGCGCCGGTCTTCCGAAACCCCCTTGGAATTGTGGTCTCTGATTCTGGCCCATGAACCTCGGCTTTTTGTTCACCGGTTCATAGTGCCCCGTTCTTCCTTGTTCATTTCCTCCTCTCTGCTGCTCTCTCTGTCGATATCTATTATTGTTCTCCTCTTCTACGACCAACGCCTTGCTCATGACCTCTTCATAGGTCCTCAGTTGAAATGGAGCTACGCCTCCCCTAACTTCAGGCTTCAAACCTTGCTGAAACCTCTTGGACTTCATCACTTCAGAAGCGTGAGGTCCACGACCAAAACGGGCAAGTCGTAGAAACTCTACCCCGTATTCTCTCACTGTCATTCTCCCTTGTATTAACTGTAAAAATTGTATCTCTAATTGGTTCCTCACCACTTCCGGGAAATATTGTTTGTTGAACTCCTCAACAAATTCCTCCCAAGTCCAAGGCAAACTCTGAGTCTCCACAGTCCGAGTATACGGACTTCCACCAAGGCCCAGCCTCCCCATCCAACATATAAGCTGCCCATCTCACACTCTCATCTTCCGTGCAAGTTAGCACGCTAAAGACTTTCTCCATTTCCATCAGCCAATTCTCAGCGGCCATCGTGTCTGCCTGCCCAGAAAATGAAGGAGGTCTCATCCTCCTAAATTCTGTAAAAGATGAGGGCAAAGGCAACGTAGATCCTACAGGTGGTGTAGGTGGTCATTGTTCTCTTCAGACGCATGATGCAAAGGATCTGCTTGTTGTGCCATGGCATATGCCATAGTCTCCATAGTGTGCATCATCCTTGTTCTTCTCTATCTTCTTGTCTTTCTCTCAATCTTTCTTGCTCTCTCGGATCTTGATCCACGATGATCTCGATCCTCTTCCTCATCTTTGCTCGCTACTCGCTTCAGGGCCTCGTTACCTCCTAAAGGCACTCTATTGGTAGGAGAGATGAAATCATCTCCACTCATAAACTCCTTTGATGGCCTCCTTGGTGGCCTCTCCCTCTAGTGACATTGCTTGCATTTGAAACTAAAGTTTAGTTAGCGAAGCCCCTATGTTCGGCGAAAGAACCCTTGTCGATTGCTAAAAGAAAATGGCTTTGATACCTACCAGCTGTGACGGCCGGATTTGACACCCGAAACCCGTGCCATCGACGATCATCTTGACCGTGCCCCTCAACTATGCACGGAACCTTTGGTATATCAAGCATAAAATAAATAAGAACAACTTGCAGTATTTAAATCTACATACAAACACTTCTCAAAAGACAGTACTACCCTCATGCCACAGCATGAAGGGAGATCCGATCCGAACCATCGTTGATAACCATCATCATGGATGGTTCGCCCAAAAGAATACTCTGATATCCATATACACAAGGTTTAATAAAAACCAGGCTTGACATACCAAGCCGTACAATCTCCAACTAAAACTCCTCAAAAGTGCATGAGAGTCCTCTAGAAGAAGTCCTCCGGAGGTGGCTCTAACTCCTCGTGGCCGCAAGGTCCGACTCACCGGGGTCAGCGTCTCCTGAAGCCTCGGCAGCTACTAGTAGTGGACCTGCGACGTATAGTCTATAGGGTGAGCTACATCCTAGCTCAATAGGGAACAGAACACAATTGAACATATAAAATATAACTCACATGTATTCTATGATATGCATGCATGATGTGTCTATGCATTTATTGATGAAAAACAATTAAAAACACTTCAATTACTGGTAGATTACTCATGTCTTTTAGTTAATCAAGAATGATGCTGAGAAGGCCTAAAGCAAAACTTAAACTTCAACTTAAATAATCCCCGAGCAATATAGCATCGAGCCCCGACGAGATACCCTTCATCGTCATCTATATAGAGCTTTTAAATGTATTCCACAGGAATACCAATAGTACCAAGCCCCTTTCACAGGGATTGGTGGCGGTTTCATCTCATCAACACCACGGGTGTGCTTACTCTGTCTGGATAAGCCTCCGTCTTGGCCTCTGGATTAACCGTGTATCGGTCACGGATATCTGCGTCGATCGTGGTTATCCGCCACGTCGATTGGGGTAACCTATCAAACCTCAAATAACAAAAATATCGGTGCCTTACATATAGTTATTCACCGTGTAATTGTGCTATCTTATATCAGTTAGGCCTCATCAAGCATGATTCAATCATGGATACATCCCTGGGATGTATCCATTCACTTCATCACACCGATGCCTTTACTTCTTCACTTCATCATCCTGTGGGGATGGTTCATTTAAGTTCTCTTATGGATGTCACACACGCACACTTTTCATAATCATTGAGTAGTAAAAACATTTGAATTGAATTGATATCACTACATACATGCTCTCGTAAAATAAAGTACATGTTCAGGGTGTTCCCTACCTTAAGTCTTCACTTGATCAATGCATCAAGGTCCCACGTGACTCCTTGTGCACTAGTCCACACGCACACCTATGGTACCACATAAGTAAAACACATAGGATGCAATAAAGAAGGTATAAGATCCTCAAGAATCTTAAAGTCAAACCAAAAGTCAACATCGCGTTTACTACGATTGATTAATCGATTCCAAAATCGATTAATCGAAAGTCAATATCGATTAATCAAACAATTTCGATTAATCGAAATTCTCCTTTCGCAAAGTCCATTCTCGAATTAGCGATGAGTTTTCATTCGATTAATCGAATCCAATTTCGATTAATCGAAATTCTTCTTTTCGCAAAGCCAATTCACTGTTCGAACAGTCGAGTTTTCATTCGATTAATCGAATCCAATTTCGATTAATCGAAATCCTTCTTTTCGCAAAGTAGACCCTCAGTTCGAACAGTTGAGTTTCACAAGTTGATTAATCGATTCCAAATCGATTAATCGAAAACCAAAATCGATTAATCGAAATCCCATTTCGATTAGTCGATTTTTCCTTAAGTTATTTCCTCCAACCCCTGGGGTCCACTGGAGGTTCTCAGTCGATTAATCGATTCCCAAATCGATTAATCGAAATCCAAAGTCGATTAATCGAAATTCAATTCGATTAATCGAAATCGGGGTTCTCCGACCCTTCAACTTCCTGGCCAATTTCGATTAATCGAAACCCAATTTCGATTAATCGAAATTGTCAGATTCAGCCCTTTTCGAGCTGTTCTTCCCAATCTTTTTCCATACTTTTTCTTCTATTTTTCTAAGCCATTATCCTATGATTTAACCCACATTTTACTGCATCTTAACCCCTATAATCCATGCATCTTATTTACAAAAATTTTACCTTGAATAGCTCTCAAGTTGATTTCAAATCTAGGGTTGGAAGGTTAGGGTTCCAGCTTTGGTTTCTAACGGATTCCTTGCGTCAAATCCGGCCTCTTTAATGCTTGAATCCTTCTTCCAATCACCCACAATAACTCCTCTCTTACTCCTCTCTCTTTCTCTCTCTTCTTTACTTCTCTCAACCACCAAAACATGAAAGTTAGGGTTTTCAACCCTTTTTATCTTATCTCTTTTCTCGGTGTGGAGCACATACACACTCATCAGTGTATGCCACTCTACACACTCCTCTATCTCTCCACTCTTCTACACTGGTTCACACATCACATTCGCTCATCTCACCATAAGTTCATCAATGAACTATCTCATGGTCAAACCTAAGACCAATCGGGCACGGATCCCGAGGTCCTTGTTTGACGTGCTTTTTCGGGTTATTACATCCTCCCCACCTTGGGAATTTTCGTCCTCGAAAATCACCCAAAGGTGTGGTGGTTCTGATAACCCCCACACTCTGAGGTGAGGTGGATCGTTCGACTCAGACGCGTTGAGGTACTGATAGTTACGAGTAGAGTGGGAATTTAAATGAAACTTGCAATTACACGATACAACAATATAGACAACCAAATTTTTCATAAATACTTTTCATTTACCTCCAAAAATATCCTTTGTATTAATATTTGAAACTGTTACAAAGCGCCACATAAGTTGGCGTACAAAAACTATACATGTATACAACCAAAACAATAATAAAAAAAAATCAGGCTGTCTCCCCTCCAGTCTGGTTGAACACTGGAGCAGGCTCCTCGGTCGGCGGTGGTGGTGCTGTGGTAGCTGTCGGTGGCGGCGGTGGTGGCGATGGTGGTATCTGGGTAGTCGGAGGTGGCTGCGGCGCGTCGGTAGGTGGAACGGCGGTGGATGTAGAGGCACCCGCGTCATGTAATTGCGTCCTAAAGACCGGGCCCTGATGAAAGGTCAGGTGGCCCATTCTTCTTCATGACATATCCATGTAGGTGTGGGGGTAGATGAACTGGAGGGTGTGAAACATGAGGAAATCAATTCTCCTGTTCATCCTCTCGTTATTCGCTTCCATTCTGGCCAACACGTCCTCTATGGTAGGACCGGATGGAGCGGCGCGCCGGCGGTAGGATGAGGTAGGAGTCGCGGGCGCGGAGTGGGCGGGTGGTGTGGGTGTTGCAGCTGTCTGGGAAGTAGCCCTTCCCACGGACGGCTCGGCGGGTGCGGCAGGAGCGGGGTGTGGGTCCTGCTGCGGTGGTGGGGGTGGTGGTAGTGCGGCTGCTGCTGCTGCTGGGACGGGAGCGGGACCCGGAGCTGGTAGGGTCCGCTTCAAAAGGTTGTAGCTACGGGTCCATGAAGACTTTGTGAACGTCTTCACGCGATCCGTAGCCCTCACCTCGTGAGGTGAAATAGTGTAGGAGGGCTCGTCGGAGTAACACTCCAACATGCTCGAGATGAGTCGAGCATACGGCATCTTCTCCTTGGGCCGCATGTTGCCCTTCATCAGCTTGCTCTTGATGTGCCCCATCCGCTCGAGGATGACCATGGTAGCAGCAAAGCATCGGCCCCAGAAGGCCGCGTAAAGTGCATGTTGCACTTTATCCACGCGCTCCGTGTCGTGGCGCATCGGGTAAAGGTTGCATTTTATTATGGAGTCGAGCATCCACATGTAGGGTGGAAGATCAACCCTCTTAATGGACGTGCCCGACCCCTTCTTTCCGTTGGTCATGCGAGTCATGACCTCTTCAAAACGGGGTTCCTTTTCAAAGGGTGGGAATAGGGTAGTCTCGGGGGTAAAGTCGAGGTAGCATTCAAGCACCTCATGTATGTGTCGACGAGTGATCGTATAGAGGCGACCCTCGATCTTGGTTATGATACAATCGTCGCTAGGGCCATTGGTTAGCCCTTGGTAGAACAATCTCACCAATCTAGGGTAATAGGAACCCCGGATTGGTTTGAGAAGGTTGCCGAGTCCGGCACTAGATAGGTAGTTATCGAGCCCATTGGGTCTCGCCGCAATCGGTCGGGATTTGTGAATAGGGTAGGGTCGATGGTGTATTCGACCTCAAAGGTCTTGGCAGCCCACCACTCGTTTGGTTGCTCCACGTTGGTGGGTGGTGGTGGCATGGGGGTGGATTCGCGGGAAGACTCGCGCGTAGACGCGCTCGTCGAACCGGAGGTGGTCTCCGATTCCGACGGTGATGGAGTCCTCACCGGCGATGGGGTAGGTGGTGGTGGTGCGACGTTCTTACGCCCTGCTTAGAGTAACAGAGTTGCCTTCTTGAAGACAAGCGGGTTTTAGACATATTGGGAAAATCTAGGGTTTTCTAACTCAAATTGAAAGGAAAACCAATTTAGGGTTTCTACCGTGGGTTTTGAATGCGATGGTAGTTGAATCCGATCCGAAACCTGAACGCAAACCCTAGAGTGCTCGGTTGGTTGGAGAAGAAGGAAGAAGGTGAAGCGCCAAAACCCCAAAGCAAGAAAATTTTTCGAATGGGGAATAAAATCCCCAATCTTATATATATAGCCATGGCTCGATTAATCGAAATTTGTTTGATTAATCGAAATTAAACAGTTAAACCGCGTAAAATCGATTAATCGATTTCCAAAATCGATTAATCGAAACCATTTCGATTAATCGAAATCGTGTCTGTTTAAAATTTTAAAATTTTGAGCTCACTGGCGCGAGCCAGTCGATTAATCGAAATCCATTTCGATTAATCGAAATTCCAAAATCGATTAATAATTTAATTTGATTAATCGAAATCATATAACTTCAAATTTTTCTAAAATTTCTTAAGTATTCGATTAATCGAAATCCATTTGATTAATCGAAATTCAAAATCGATTAATCGAAATCACTTGATTAATCGAAATTATCCATTGACTTTAATATCTCTCAAGTCCTTTAAGTAACTCGATTAATCGAAAATCCGATTCGATTAATCGAATTACATCGATTAATCGTCGATCAATCGAAATTTCATTCTATGTATATTCTAACTCAAAATTTTCATTTCCAGTCACTGGCACATGCCAGTCGACTGATCGAACAAAATCGATTAATCGAAATTCCAAATCGATTAGTCGATTTGAAATTCGATTGATCGGTTTTGCCCAAATTGTGTAGATTGTCAATTTCTTTGGTTCTTTTACTACATTTGACAATTTATGACAGATTGGATCAAATTTCCATTGAATTTCAAGCATAGTGGAGATTTTACAACATATTTGTGGTTTACATTGACTTCTCACGTCGTTGGAAACAAGGCGGATATTGTGCTCTCATCGGCCTCTCGTTCCCAAGTAGCCTCTTCTTTTGGATGATTGTTCCAGAACAAGCACTAAGGGAATCACTTTAGTCGTGATACTTGCTCTTTTCGATCCAGAATCTCCACTGGTTCCTCTACCATGCTCATGTCCTCACACATCTCTATAGGTTGCTTTCCTAACACATGAGACGGATCATTCACGTACTTTCTGAGCATCGATATGTGGAAGACATTATGTACTCGATCAAATAGCGGTGGTGAACCAATGCGATATGCAACTTCACCTATTCGTCCCAAAATTTCAAATGGTCCAACATAACGTGGACTTAACTTCCCCCTCTTGCCAAATCTCATTACACCTTTCATAGGTGACACCTTCACAAACACATGCTCGCCCACTTTGTAGTCAACACTAGTCCGCTTCATATCGGCGTAACTTTTCTGTCTACTCTGTGCTGTCTTCAACCTTTCTCTGATAATTCGGACGACGGTAGCATTATCTTCAAGTAGTTTCGGTCCTAATACAAATTTTTCACCCTTCCTCCCAATTGAGGGTGACTTGCATCGTCGTCCATACGAGCTTCATACGGTGCCATGCCAATGCTCGCTTGAAAGTCGTTGTTATATGCGAACTCGAGCATCGGTAGATACTCATCCCAGTATCCTTGCATATCAAGCATGCACGCTCTGAGCATGTCTTCTATCACTTGATTCACTCGCTCTGTCTGCCCATCAGTTTGAGGATGGAAAGCTGAACTAAAGTCTAGTCGTGTTCCCATTCCTTCTTGAAATTTCTTCCAAAACTTGGACGTATATAGTGGATCACGATCTGAAATGATCTTTGCTTGGAATCCGTGTAATCTTACAATCTCCTTCATGTATAAATCTGCCCGATCTTCTGCAGTATATGTGGTATTATACGGCAAAAGTCTTTGGTCAATCGATCTCTGACGACCCAAATGGCATTGTGTCTCTTGGCGATGGGTAATCCAACAATGAAATCCATTGAGATCGATTCCCACTTCCATTCTGGTATTGGTAAAGGTTGCAATAGTCCCGCAGGATGTCTATGATCAACCTTCACTTGCTGACAAGTCAAACATCGTGACACATACTCGGCCACGTCTTGTTTCAGTCCTCTCCACCAGTAATTCTTTTTCAAATCTTGGTACATTTTGGTGCTACCAGGGTGGATAGCATAATTTGACTTATGAGCTTCATCAAGAATTGTTCGTCTTAGATCGGCATTGTCCGGGATGCAGAGACGGCCTTTAAACAACAAAGAACCATCTTCTTTTTCTGAGAAGTCCGACCTAATGCCTTCACTCACGTCTTGATGAATCTTTGTTAATGTCGGATCTTTCATCTGTAGATCGTGGATATGCTCAAATATCACTGGCTTTACTGATATGTTAGCCAAAAAGGATCCAGTGTCCTTTGACTCAATGTTCGCATCATAGATTGCCAGGTCTTCCAATAATTTCCATCGGTGCATACCCAAAATCAAAGAAGCTAACTGAGCTGAACCTTTTCGACTCAATGCATCGGCTACTACATTCGCCTTGCCTGGATGGTATTGTATAGAGCAATCGTAGTCCTTGAGGAATTCCATCCATCTGCGCTGTCTCATATTGAGCTCTTTTCGTAAATGCAGATATCGAGGCTCTTATGATCGGTGAAAATTTGAAGGTTTCACCATACAAGTAATGTCTCCAAATCTTTAGCGCAAAATGACTGCTAGTTCTAAGTCATGAGTCGGGTAATTTTCTCGTGTTCTTTCAACTGTTTGATCCGTAGCTATCACCTTCTTGTGTTGGTTGAGCACACAACCAAGGCCATTGTATGACAGCGTCATTTGTACACGGCGTATCCTCCCTTTCTGAAGGAATCGCTAACTGCGGGCGAAGTGAGTCTCGTTTGAGTTCTTGAAAACTCTTCTCGCATGCCTCACTCCCTCAAACCTTGAATCTTTCGTGTCGACTTTGTGAGAGAGGTCCCGATATCTTTGAAAACCCCTCAACGAACGTCGATAATAGCCGCTAAGCCCAAAACTTGGACGCGGTTTTTTGGTTGCTCCCATTTAACTCGCTTCTATCTTTCTTTGGATCTACCGTGACACCGTGCTTGAGACGACATGTCCCAAAGCTAACTTCTTCCAACCAAAACTCACACTTCGAGTTTGGCGTACAATTGGTGTTCACGTGGCGTCGTGAGCAATCCTCAAATGTTCTTCGTGTTAGTCTTGGATTTGGAGTATATCGGTATATCATCAACAAACACTACTGACGCGAGAGTCAAGTGTGGTTTAAACACTCGGTTCATCGGATCCATAAGCCGGAGCATTCGTTAATCAAGCGGCATCACAAGGAATTCATAGTGTCCATACCGTGTCAGGAAAAGTCTTACATGTCCTCGGCTTTGACTGCATGGATGATACGGATCTCGGTCGATCTTGGAAAAATACCTTGCTCCTTGCAGTTGGTCGAATAGATCGTCAATTCTAGGCATAGGGTAGCGGTTCTTCACAGTGAGTTTGTTCAATTGTCGATAGTCAATGCATAGCCGCATTGACCCATCTTTCTTCTTGACAAACAAGACCGGTGCTCCCCATGGAGACACGCTCGGTCTAACAAACCCCTTGTCCATAAGCTCTTGTAGTTGTTCCTTCAACTCCTTTAACTCAGCGGGAGCCATTCTATAAGGTGCTTTTGAAATAGGCTCCGTTCCTGGTGCTAAGTCAATGGCGAATTCTACTTCTCTTTCTGGAGGTAATCCAGGCAATTCTTCTGGAAACACGTCAGCGAAGTCTCGCACAACTGCTATCTCAGAAATGACGTTCTTTTCCTCCTTGTCCTCCTTTAAGAAAGCTAAGTATCCACTGCAACCCTTTCTGATCATTTTCTCGGCCCTTACTGCTGAGATCAGTGGCACAGATGACGACCTCACTCCTTGAAACCGAAATGATCTTCTTGTGTTGGGTCTGAAAATGACTACCTTGTTCTTGCAATCAACGGTCGCACAATGCTGCGCCAACCAGTCCATGCCAAGGATCACATCAAACCCTTGCATGTCTAACAGTACCAACTTTGCTTCCAATTCATGCACTTCTAAGTCTTGAACTGCTACGATGATGGATTTGCAAGCTAACTCCGTGTCTACTAACTCTCCAGTCGGAACAGACACAGATAGGACGAAATCCAACGTCTCTGGAACAATCTTCATCTTCTTAGCGAAACGTGGAGTGACGAATGAGTGGGTAGACCCGGGGTCTATCAACACTCGAGCGTCATATCCACCGAAGCATCCTTTTTCATATATATTTAGAGTACCTATAGTATACATACACACATACAATAATTTACACATTAATTTACACCCTCAATTTACATACTGCTTTTGGTATTGAGAAAAATCTATATAATTCCCTAATGCATGCTTCTTCTCTATCTAAAGTTTTAACGAAAAGAAAATTTTCCTTTAATTTTAAAAGGAATCTCACCTTGGATGACGTCATGCACGTTCCCTGCTTCCTGAGCAGTGACTGCATAAGCTCTCCCCTGGATGATCGGTTTCCTTGCTTGAATTGGTCGTGGTGCTGCAACTGAAACCGTCTTTCTCTTATCTGGCTCGGGGCAATCCTTGATCAAGTGGCCCACCTTGCCACATCGGAAACAGCCCCTAGTTCCCAATCTACAGTCCACTGTTCTATGAGGCTTGCCACACTTTGCGCAAGTCTCCCGAGGTGCGGAAGAAACAGTACGAGAACCCTGTGTGATAGTGGCGCCAGTAGACATGGCAGGGCTCTCATAGCGAATAGGTCTCCCCGACGCAAGTAATGGAAACCTCTGTTGGTGTTGTTGTTGTTGTTGCGCCGGTCTTCCGAAACCCCCTTGGAATTGTGGTCTCTGATTCTGGCCCATGAACCTCGGCTTTTTGTTCACCGGTTCATAGTGCCCCGTTCTTCCTTGTTCATTTCCTCCTCTCTGCTGCTCTCTCTGTCGATATCTATTATTGTTCTCCTCTTCTACGACCAACGCCTTGCTCATGACCTCTTCATAGGTCCTCAGTTGAAATGGAGCTACGCCTCCCCTAACCCGGGCTTCAAACCTTCGAAACCTCTTGGACTTCATCACTTCAGAAGCGACGTAATCCGGAGCAAAACGGGCAAGTCGTAGAAACTCTACCCCGTATTCTCTCACTGTCATTCTCCCTTGTATTAACTGTAAAAATTGTATCTCTAATTGGTTCCTCACCACTTCCGGGAAATATTGTTTGTTGAACTCCTCAACAAATTCCTCCCAAGTCCAAGGCAACTCTGGAGTCTCCTGAGCCCGAGTCCGTATTACGGACTTCCACCAAGGCCCAGCCTCCCCATCCAACATATAAGCTGCCCATCTCACACTCTCATCTTCCGTGCAAGTTAGCACGCTAAAGACTTTCTCCATTTCCATCAGCCAATTCTCAGCGGCCATCGTGTCTGCCTGCCCAGAAAATGAAGGAGGTCTCATCCTCCTAAATTCTGTAAAAGATGAGGGCAAAGGCAACGTAGATCCTACAGGTGGTGTAGGTGGCTGCTGTTCTCTTGACGCATGAGCTGCAAAGGATGCTGCTTGTTGTGCCATGGCAGCTGCCATAGTCTCCATAGTGTGCATCATCCTTTGTCGCTCTTCTCTATCTTCTTGTCTTTCTCTCAATCTTTCTTGCTCTCTCAGATCTTGATCCTGATGATCTCGATCCTCTTCCTCATGCTGTCTGCTACTACTGCCCCCTGGGGCCTCGTTACCTCCTAAAGGCACTCTATTGGTAGGAGAGATGAAATCATCTCCACTACGCAAACTCCTTTGATGGCCTCCCCTTGGTCGGCCTCTCCCTCTAGCTGACATTGCGGCTGCATTTGAAACTAAAGTTTCGTTAGCAGAAGCCCCTATGTTCTGACGAAAGAACCCTTGTCAGAATTGCTAAAAGAAAATGGCTCTGATACCAACTGGCCGTTTGACCCGAAACCGTGCCATCAAGACGATCATCTTGACGTGCCCCTCAACTATGCACGGAACACTGGTATATCAAGCATAAAATAAATAAGAACAACTTGCGGAATTTAAATCTACATAAAACACTTCTCAAAAGACAGTTCTACCCTCATGCCTCTGCATGAAGGGAGAACCGATCCGAACCATCGATGATAACCATCATCATGGATGGTTCAAAAGAATACTCTGATATCCATATACACAAGGTTTAATCAAAAACCAGGCTTGACATACCAAGCCGTACAATCTCCAACTAAAACTCCTCAAAGTCGCACAGCAGAGTCCTCTAGAAGAAGTCCTCTGGAGGTGGCTCTAACTCCTCGCCGGCCGCAAGGTCCGACTCACCGGGGTCAGCGTCTCCTGAAGCCTCGGCAGCTGCTAGTAGTGGACCTGCGACGTATAGTCTATAGGGTGAGCTACATCCTAGCTCAATAGGGAATAGAACACAATTGAACATATAAAATATAACTCACATGTATTCTATGATATGCATGCATGATGTGTCTATGCATTTATTGATGAAAAACAATTAAAAACACTTCAATTACTGGTAGATTACTCATGTCTTTTAGTTAATCAAGAATGATGCTGAGAAGGCCTAAAGCAAAACTTAAACTTCAACTTAAATAATCCCCGAGCAATATAGCATCGAGCCCCGACGAGATACCCTTCATCGATCATCTATAGACAGCTTTAAATGTATTCCACAGGAATACCAATAGTACCAAGCCCCTTCCCCTTGGGGCTTGGTGGGGGGGTTCCACATCTCAACACCACCCCTGGGTTGTACTTACTTTGTACGGATAAGCCTCCGCACTGGCCTACGATTTTGCCGCCGTATCGGTCACGGATATCCCGCGTCGTGGTTATCCCGTGTAACCTATCAAACCTCAAATAACAAAAATATCGGTGCCTTACATATAGTTATTCACCGTGTAATTGTGCTATCTTATATCAGTTAGGCCTCATCAAGCATGATTCAATCATGGATACATCCCTGGGATGTATCCATTCACTTGCATCACACCTGATGCCTTTACTTCTTCACTTCATCATCCCCTGGGGATGGTTCATTTAAGTTCTCTTATGGATGTCACACACGCACACTTTTCATAATCATTGAGTAGTAAAAACATTTGAATTGAATTGATATCACTACATACATGCTCTCGTAAAATAAAGTACATGTTCAGGGTGTTCCCTACCTTAAGTCTTCACTTGATCAATGCATCAAGGTCCCACGTGACTCCTTGTGCACTAGTCCACACGTACCACCTATGGTACCACATAACAGGTAAAACACATCGCAAAGGATGCAATAAAGAAGGTATAAGATCCCTCAAGAATCTTAAAGTCAAACCAAAAGTCAACATCGTTTACTACAGTCGATTAATCGAATTCCAAAATCGATTAATCGAATCTGATTCGATTAATCGATTTCCAAAATCGATTAATCGAAAGTCAATATCGATTAATCGAAACAATTTCGATTAATCGAAATTCTCCTTTTCGCAAAGTCCATTCTCAGTTCGAACAGTCGAGTTTTCATTCGATTAATCGAATCCAATTTCGATTAATCGAAATTCTTCTTTTCGCAAAGCCAATTCACTGTTCGAACAGTCGAGTTTTCATTCGATTAATCGAACCCAATTTCGATTAATCGAAATCCTTCTTTTCGCAAAGTAGACCCTCAGTTCGAACAGTTGAGTTTCACAAGTTGATTAATCGATTCCAAATCGATTAATCGAAAACCAAAATCGATTAATCGAAATCCCATTTCGATTAGTCGATTTTCCTGTTATTTCCTCCAACACTGGGGTCCATTTGGAGTTCTCGATGATTAATCGATTCCCAAATCGATTAATCGAAATCAAAGTCGATTAATCGAAATTCAATTCGATTAATCAAATCGGGTTCTCACCCTTCAACTTCTCGCCAATTTCGATTAATGAAACCCAATTTCGATTAATCGAAATTGTCGATTCACCCTTTTTAATTTGTTCTTCCCAATCTTTTTCCATACTTTTTCTTCTATTTTTCTAAGCCATTATCCTATGATTTAACCCACATTTTACTGCATCTTAACCCCTATAATCCATGCATCTTATTTACAAAATTTTTACCTTGAATAGCTCTCAAGTTGATTTCAAATCTAGGGTTGGAAGGTTAGGGTTCCAGCTTTGGTTTCTAACGGATTCCTTGCGTCAAATCCGGCCTCTTTAATGCTTGAATCCTTCTTCCAATCACCCACAATAACTCCTCTCTTACTCCTCTCTCTTTCTCTCTCTTCTTTACTTCTCTCAACCACCAAAACATGAAAGTTAGGGTTTTCAACCCTTTTTATCTTATCTCTTTTCTCGGTGTGGAGCACATACACACTCATCAGTATATGCCACTCTACACACTCCTCTATCTCTCCACTCTTCTACACTGGTTCACACATCACATTCGCTCATCTCACCATAAGTTCATCAATGAACTATCTCATGGTCAAACCTAAGACCAATCGGGCACGGATCCCGAGGTCCTTGTTTGACGTGCTTTTTCGGGTTATTACATTGACCCTCTTGAATCACATCCTCACTAGTATACCCATATTTATTTATTTATTTTACCGGTTCCTAAGTATGTCACGGAAGCCATTGAGAAAATTTTTGTAAATTTTTTATGGAGCCAAACGGATGGCAAAAATAAAACCCATTGGACTTCTTGGGATAAAATATCTAAACTGATTCATGAGGGTGGATTGGGGATGAGAAAACTTACTGACATACATCAAATTGGCATGACTAGGCTCTGTTGGGAAATGATCAATAAAGACAGGGTGTGGACGGAATTTCTTTTCAATAAATATTGTGCCAAAACTGGTCTATGGAACTGTCATAAGAAGATTGGGGAATTGAAAATCTGGGCTTTTATGCGATCTAAAATGAAGTTTACTAAGGAAAATTGTCAATGGGTGGTTGGTAATGTGTCAAATACGATGCTTTTACAACATCCTTGATTTTCATAAATTCCTCTTATTGGGAGTATGCCTGATAGGATCAATTATGACCGATTGATTCTACATTGCTCTCATAATTATACTTGGAATACCGAAAGACTTATTGATGTGATGGGTCCTAGTACTTCTACTAGTATTGTGTGCACTAAGCGTTGGACTGAAGGGAATGATAAAATATTTTAGAAGCCCAGTACGAATGGGTCGTACAAGTCTAATTTAGCTTGGAACAGTTTAAGATCCTCCTAATGTTGTCTCGAAATGGCAAGAAAGTTAAAATTTTTGGGTGGAAGCTTATGAATAAAGCTATTTCTGTGGACTCCGTAGCGAAATTGCGCAAAATTCTTTTAGCATCTCGATGCCCGCTATGTTGTTGTGCTAAAGAATCCATGGAGCACCTTTTTAATTTGTGCAAGATTTCCACTATGGTTTGGGGGAATTTAGAGAAGATTTTTAATATTCCCCGTGAGGGGAATACTTTAAAACATAAAATCAATGTCTGATTTCCTGCTGGTAGGAAGTCTCAAATTAACCTCATCAAGAGAATGATTCCTTGGTTGGTTGTTTGGTGTATTTGGATTACTAGAACGTGCTAAATTTGAGGATAAAAATGCTAATTCTGAGCATATTTCCTCTAATATTTTGAAGTGGGTTAGGGATCTTGGAATTTTGGTCAACTCAACTAGAAAACTCCTTTGTGAAGAGGAGGATATTTTACTAAGCTTGGGCATCCATTTGATTACTACCCCTGCTCCCACAATCATTTGGACCGAGTGGAGGCATCCTGTGAATGGATACAAACTAAAAATTGATGGTTCAAGTTCTATGGGATCCAGCCGTTTGTCCGGTGGTGGAATTATTCGGGACCATTCAGGCCGTTTTATCAGAGCTTTTTCTAGTTTTTATGGGGCCGGATCCAACAATGAAGTTGAGGCTTGGGCTCTATTGGATGATATTAAATTAGTTTTCAAGTTGGGTATAGTGAATATTGACATTGAATCTGATCCAAACTTTTGGTTCAATGCTTTGGTGGTTCTAACAATCCTTGGGCAATCAAAATTATTTTGCGTGAATGTCAGTTGCTTCTTAAATCTATCTCATGGTCGATTCATCATATTTATAGAGGCGACAAGAAAGTGACCGATGTTCTTGCCTTTTTCGATAATATCCATGGTATTTTGCAAGAGTTTATGGATATTAACAAGTGCAATCTTTAGACTCGGATTTGTCTTCATGATGATAGGCTAGGTCTCCCGAACCTATCTATCAAGTTGTAATTTATTTAGTTATTCTTTATTCTGCTCTTCAATTGTGGAGTGATGGCGATGCCGAAGCTCCATTGTCGCTGAGCTTGTATCTATTTTATTGTTTTTCTCTTTTATATATTCGCTTATTCAACAAAAAAGATTTACCTGTTCTAACAGCTACCTTCCTACTCTTTGCTCACTCTCTGCCCGAGCAAATAAAATCTGCTCTAACAAGGAGTGAGCAAAGAGCAAGGGAGGACTGCTGGAGCAGGTAAACCCTGCCCTATTGGGAGTTAGCAAGGAGAAGAGGGACCTGCTAAAGCAGGTAGCAAGGATTTAACAAAGAGAATGGAAACCTGCTACAATAGGTAAACCCTACTATGACAGGGAGCTAGCAAAGAGCTATGCCAAACAAACTCAGTAACCATGGTAGAGGGGGAATTTATTGATGCACTGCTCTTGGTGTATTGGCGGAGCACCTAATAACTCCATCATAATATTATAAGGCTGCGTTTGGGTTAGCTCTTTTGGGGCAAAGAGCAGCTCTTTCACTTTTTGGCTCCGGCAGAGAACTACTTTTACATTTAGTAACATAGCTCCTGGCCTCATTTGCTCTGACGGGGAGTTATTTTAAGTGATAAAACTGCTCTATACCTGCTCTATTTTAAAACAAATTTGATCTGCTCTGACAGAAAACAAGCAAAGAGCTGCTTTTGCTCTTATAAGTGCTAACCCAAACACAACCTAAGTTATGAAAAGCTTATTGCCCACTAATCTATTAAAATCCGCCCTTACGTATGCCAAAGGCTCCTCACTGAGAACGTTTTTGATGTTGGTGACTATAGTTAATTGTCTATATTGTGCTCCAGATATTATTATCTAATTAGACATTTAAGCACCCAAAGTAAGTCCATATATCATACACCGTAAGCATCATTCTACAATCTGGACCGTCCATTGGCTGGGTGCCTTTTTGAGATTTTATAGTGCCAAAAATCAAAACATTGAATTGGCGCATCACCGTTTGATCAAATTCTAAGAAGTTTTCAGCAATTGTCCTTAGATAGGATTATTGATCACAGAGATACGTTCTCCTTATTGACATCATGAGATAGCCAACCCTAGTATTACGGAATTATTCGGTGAGGTTAAAATTCGGCAAGTTTAAACAATTATTCGGAGGAAAAATTCAGCAAGTTTACAGAATTATTCGGAGGAAAAATCGGACAGCAAAAAATAAGATTAAAAAATTTAAAAATCAAGATTTTTTTTTTTTAATTTTTAAAATTCGGGTGTTCTTCATGAATTATTTGCGACTTTTTAAAAATCGGCGAAGTTTTGAAAATCTGCGAATAATTCACAAGCCCTTAAATTAGCAAATTATTCAAGAAGTTGATGATTTTTGTGACTACGGTATTTGCTCACTTCGTCTTGATGAAACTTGGTCGATCCAACTATCTCGTGAGGATCTCTCAATTTCTCCCTCCTTCGAAGTCCATTTTTTGAGGTTGCAATATTGTCAACGTTTCATTGTGTTGTTGATGATGATGATCTTATTGGTATAGCATGACTCTTGAGTGCCGGTGATCATATCACCGTTGACTTGAAGAATCTCTCGTTGTAATTTAAGGATGACGATCACAACAGCGTAGCAGTCGGTAATGGTACAGGTTTGCCAATTACCAACACCGGCTTATCTATCTTGTTTTCTTTTTTTTTTTTTTTTTTTTTGACGATCTACCTTGTTACTCCATCTTTTAGTTTAAAACTTCAAACCATATTATAGGGTGGCATTATTTGCATCCGTTGCGCATTTTTTTTAATTCTATTATTTTTAATGCACATTATATTTTCTATTAATGCCTGTTAATATAAATTACGCTTATTTATTAGATGTAAATATTTTTTTATGTCCTTTTTATTATTATCATATTACGCGTTTCTATCCTACCCCACATTTGATTACTGGTATGATATAATCAACTATACATCTTCATTAATTTTTTAGAGTTTGAAGTTTAGTTTTTAATTTAATTGATAATATTATTAGTATAATTAAATCTGCAGGCTTCAGATTTAAAAACTAAAATAAGGTTGAAAATATTGCAACCCCAATGTAGCAAGTTCAAGCCAGCTCACCCGTTGAAAAGTAAGATTTTCAAACCTAAATATTTTGCTAATTATTATTAAAAAATCAATAGTAATATGTTGCCTATTAGCATTTTTTTACATTAATATGCTAATAGGCAACATATTACTATTGATTTAAAAGTTAAATCAATAGTAATCTTAAAATAAGTTAAATCTGATCTATGTGCCTCCCAATCATTTGATAGGAGTGGGTTTTTAATAAAAATTTAAAAGTTAAATCTGATCTATGTTATCACCATCTGATAGGCACACCATAATCTTAAAATCTCCATTGTTATATTCAAATCAATCAATGGTTTTCATCCATGAAAAATTGTATGGTTCTTAAAGAAAGAGATAAACATAAGAAAATTAGAAGAAGATAGAAAACGAATCATATGACAAGTCTCTTGACGAGTGTTTATAGGAAGGATAAACTCTAAAAATTATTTTTAAAGAAAAAGATAGATCGAAAAAGGCGTTAGCCATTAGGGCTCTGATACCATAAAGAAAAAGATAAGAATAAAAAAATTAAACGAAGACAAAAAGATAGTATAGAGAAAATTTTCATAAACGATTACATTGTTTACCGTACATTAATTCTCTGATAAGAAAGTGTATAAATAGGATTATAAATATAACCGTCAGCGATTATCTAGAAGTGGGAATGAACATGAGTAAGTGGATAGTTATCTAAAAGTGGGAATGATACGGTGTTGAGCATTATTATCTAATAGTTCTTACTCCGAGAACGGGTGAAACAAGCCATACCTTGGAATTATACATTAGAGCAAAGTGTTGCTAATCAAATGTATTTATTTTTAATCAATGTTGTATGCTTTAAATCTTTTTGCAAACTTCAATAGAAGGTTATGTAGCCAAATATCATTGACTGTTTAACCTTCTAAAATCGTCTCAAATGAAAAAGTGCAATTGGTGTAAGGTTTACTTTCACTATACAACCACGAGGGTAGCCCAGATCGTTTGATGGTTTTACACCCTAAGGCCTCGTTTGGGAGCCGAGTTTTACCCATAATTTGAGTTTTTACTCATATTATAGCAGGAATTTGGGCTTTTTGGGAAGAATTTGCCTTTTGAGAGTGGTCCTAGGGAAGTGGGATTTCGAATCATTTCCGAGAGAAACGCTCAGATTAGCTCAGAATCTGAGCTCAGATTGTAGGCGGCAAGTATACTTTTCTTTTTTGTATACATCAGATCCAACCTCAGTCAACGGTCATATGCCCTTCAAAAGTATGTCTTCTTCCTCCACCGTCTTTGAGGATTGCAGCAAAGACAGGTGTTTGTAAATTAGGTAATCTGCTCTCTAGAAATTTCAATTTTTGATATTTGATATTTTTAATTTTTGATATTTCATCTAACATTCGTCAAGATCGATCGAAATTGTGTCTGCATTTTGTAATATAATTCATTATAATTTTATTTTTTTCCATTTAAAGATGTAATTTCATTTTATGATTCTGATTTAGGAACTTGTTGTTGAGTTTCTTAAGGATCTCGGTTGAGATTATACTTAGGGTTTTCTTAGTTATGTGATTTGTATGGAATTATAGATTGGAATTCACATGTATCGGTTGCGTTATGTGAAATTTTTTACAGTCTTTGATTTATAGCTAATCTGCCTCTGTTTTTGGGGTGCGGAATTCATAGTTGCAAAACATCGTGAAATAAAATAATGAATTAATAAATTGTTAAAAATGTGTAGAAATTTGTTTAAAATGGTAAAAACTATAAAATTGCATAAAATATGAGAAAATTAGGAAATGAAACATTTATAAAAAAATATGTATCTTTATAAATATATATGATGTAAACTAGTGGAAGCTAGCTACTCACACTACCTCAAAATGAGGGAAAAATCATTGTAGCAGTATAAAATAAATCACTGCTTAAAATAGTGGTGTAATATTCCACAGCCTAAAACAATAGTTTCTTAAGTTAAAGTAGTGGTTTTTTAAGTTAAAAATTGATTTAAGAAATATCCTTCTCATCACGTGCTATCATCACGTGAAAATCAATCAGGCAAATCTATGGATGGCTCATTTATGAATTTTCAGATATGAGATAGTTTTTCACTACTACTAGTGTGTATTTACATTGCACACGAAGTGCTTGCAAAAATGCCCAACTCAAACTTGCAAAATCATAATAGACTTTTGTCAATTATTTTCTCTTGCTTATAGGTGCATGTGGTGTTAGAACTTAGAACCATCATGAAGTACCAAAGTTGGTTACATAAGTGTCAAAAATTTGAAATTTAGATCTGGATGTGAATAATAGGAGTGTCCATATTAGTTTTTATGGATTTTATGCTAGTATTTATGAAATATGAAATATATAAGATGCATGTGAAGTCTTTAAACATAAATTTTACCTAGAAAAATAAGTCTTAGCCCAATCCATGCACGCATGTGCATAGAGTAAGCGTATAAGCTCAAATTGGACATTTTTATGTAAATTTTGAAATTTTGAGTTGCAAAAAGAAATTTTTTAGGCTTATAAGATTAGATTATTATTTTAAATCATGAAATTTAATATAATTGCATCATGCTTCAGAAAATTTATGAGTTTTGTGATCCTAGTCTTTGTTTTACTTGATTTTGACATTAAGTGCTTGAACCTGTTCAAGGTGCTACTCTTCCGGACTGTGTTATGTTCAAGATGCTACTCTTTAGTCTTTGCCCCTTCAGCTACTGTTTCCTTTTCTTCTCCCTACACGTTATTTCAGAGATGGTCATGTTAGTGCCTAATTTCTGCTACATATTTTTCTAAAGTATTTACCTTTTTACTTGTGTGCTTTTATGTTTTTAAATGAGACTTTGAGTATTTTAACCCAGTCCTGAACCACTCGTAGATCAGTCCTTATTGTGCATTTTTTCTCCTCGGTGTTCCTTCATTTTGTTTCAAGAAAATGGTTACTGTTGACTTATTAGTTCATCAATGAACACTTTTCATTACGTATTTTGATGTTTTGGTCCAAGTTCTACATAGTTTGAATTGAGTGAATTCATCTCCTGTTTTAGGCTCTTCCAAAAGACAGTTGGTATTGCCCATATTGTAGATGTACATTCTGCATGGTGGCTGAGCATGGACCAAGTAAGGCCAATGTCATGTTGATCTTGCCCACATGCAATCAATGTGGACGCAAATGTGAGTAATTGCTATATGTTTTCTTTAACAAAATCCTTGTACTTACTCTTTATTAAATAAAATTTTGAAAATGGACAAGGCTTGTTTTTGTTGCAGATCACAAGGAGTGTGCTTGGGGTAATGACATGCATGAGATTGGTTCTGAATCATTTTCGTTTTTGTAGTAAAGATTGCAAGCAGGAAAAAAAATAGAACTCTGTTTCTTATGGCTAGCTCAATAATTTATGTGCCTTGTAGAATCGTCCACATCATCCCTGCCTTTTAAAGGGCAAAAAAAGGAATTAAGCGACTAATCAAAGCTCAAGTGCAAAAGTTGAATCCTAGCACTCTTGTTTACCTTCTGTTTAGGTTGCTGGAAATGTAGAAAAAGCCAGAGATATTCTTAATGTAGCCCTTGATCATGTGCAACTGTCAAAACCACTCCTAGAGGTTTATTTTCTTGACCAATACTGTCATGTATACACATTTTATGTGGGAATTTTCTCTTTTGTTGTTGACCATGGTGGACTTGTCTGTTTGAATTGTGTAGGCATTGATCCATCTAGAGTCGATTCACTCAAGCACAAAATGAATCGACTATTTGGATTCGTTGGTGGAGAAGTATATAACACCCAACCCTACAAATCCTGACATGGCGTGCTCGACGGACAGAGAAGAGTTATCTAGCATATTTTTGGAGGTAATATTAGGCATTGATGTTTGGGAGGACTATGAAATCTTTCTTTTTTTCTTTGGTAGGAAATGATCACAAAGTATAGACTTTCTGAGAAAGCATCCCACCTTCTGCTAATTTCCCAACGAGTCTTGATTTTTCCGGAAGGATAGAATCATACTGGTCTTGAAAGGGACATCTTACTCCCTGAATCATGGGCATTTTATTCTATTAGGCTAGCTTAAATTAAAAGTATACTGTGAGAGCAGAGCTCCGTTCTTATGCAAAGAGATTGTTCGAGAATCAGTTCTATAAATTGCTAAGAGATTGTTCGAGCTGATTACATTAACAGTGGGGTACTACTCTGTAGCTATGCTCTAAGATCTCCAAAGCAACTCACACTTTCCACAAGTTACTTGACAATTCTTGATCTGTAGGAGGCAATATCACTAACCATCTATAAGGAAAAGCTTACCCGCTAAATTACAAAATCCTTTTGTGCATTGAAATGGATCAAAAGTACTGCAGTGCACAATGATGCACCCTTGTAATTGCAGGTTCAATCCAGCTTACCAATCCAAAACATAAATTACTGCAGAAACAATATTCAGTTCTCATATCTATAAAATGCATAAATAACATTATTATCATTATTAGTTACCTTGGTTCAAGTTTGTTGTAAAAATTGCTCTTGTTTTTTGAAGAATTTATGTTGTTACCCTGTACAAGGAAAATTTCTATATTTCGTTTCTGTCCAATTTCCCTTGAGGCTTGAGTGAAGAACATATAGAAGAACTAGGACAATGGAGTGCAATATTGTATCTTAGAAAAATTATTTTGTTAGCTGTTTTTAGACTGATTTGGTGACTTTGGCATCCGCGTATGGTTTGATCAGCTCAAATGATTCTAATATAGTGCTAAAGTGCTACCACCTTCACTTACATTTTTGTTTATAAGTTTTGTCACTTTGTAGTTTAGTAACTGGAGATCTTGAGCAGCTAGGTAGTGCTCCCATACACATCTTGCATATCACACACTTGACATTTGTTTCATTTCAGCAGCAATGAACTTTATATCTTCGTCTTCTGTTAATAATAGTCGACGGTAAATAAATGCATGAAAGAATGCTTAGGGAAGTAAATTTAGTTTATGGTATAATTTGCTACTATCTCTTATCTTAGGCTTTGGTCTTTAGCAAACTATACACAGGTATCAATACCTGCTCTTCTCAAGTGCATACTAGGAAATATTAGAGAACTATGTTTCCAATATCTTATATTATTATGCATATACCACCAAGATCAACTTATGAAATATTCTCTCTTTCAATCTTATATTATTATGCATATATTAGTGTCTTTCCCCAATTATTTTACAATGTGTCAAACCATTTTTGTAGTTCTTGGATCTCTTTGGAGATGCACAATCAATCAACTGAGAACAGGCATACTAAGTTATTTTTACATTGGAAGAGCACGTCAAAGTCAAACAAATGGAGTGTTGAAGATTTTCTTCAGACAAGGTAAAATTATCAAAATCTTATGTAGGTTCTCCGTCTTCAGGTCTGCCACTGATGGGTGCATATCCCAATGCGCACAACCAGTGGGCTGCTAGTTATGCACAACAACCTCAAGCTTGGTCATAGGTTCCTCTAACACAGGGCCAACAATAGAATCCTGCTTATGCTCAAGAGGCAAAACCCCCACCGTCATATTTTTTCAGGGAACATGTAAATTTTTTAAAAATATAGAAGCTTTTGCAACAAAAATAGTACAATTTTTGAAAGAATTTTCACATCCAAACATCCAATATTCAAGCATGGATTGCATGCTAGCATTAAAATCAAGCAAAAGTCCATTTTATCTTTCATTTCTTTTGCTATTGTTTTAGGATTATCCCCCAAATCTAAGTACAAACAATTTGTATATTTTTCTATTGGTGCAGTTCTTGCATTGAAGTTTACTTATGATTTTTCTTAATGGTGATTACGAGGTTTAGCTGTTGGCCTCATTGCTTCCCGCTTCAGGGTATCACCACTAGGATAAAGGCACAATTTCTATTCCCTACAATTAGAGTTATTCTACTTTATATATTTGTTCAGAGATGATAGCTTTATATTCTTAACAGACATGAATTTTGATCTGAGTCTCATCTAAGTGATGGCCCTACCTGGTCATTTCTCAATTGGTGACTAGGTGCAAGGATCAAATTAGCGGTTTCGGGCATGACCGAAACTGAAAATTTGAATTTCGGCTGAAAATTTCCTCTCCATACATTTTTTGACCGAAATTTCATTTCAGTGGGGACCGAAATCGAAACGTTTCGGCCGATAGGAAAGGAAAGGAAAGGATGATGGAACGGAAAGAAAATTCAATGACAAAGAAATGTCGTCTTCCCATGTGGGTTCACGACAGGCAACTAAATTAATAGTGATGATGGAACGTTATTGTAAATTTTGAGGTGTGATTATATTTATAGCATTTCTTTGTCATTGAATTCTCTATCAAATCCTCATTCATTATTTCTATGCAAACACCATTCTTCAACGGCGAGGAAGAAACACAGCACACCAAAGGTAGATGCTCTTTTCATCGCAAGGGAGAATCCAAGAGCATTGGTCATTCATCCCGTGAAACAGTGGCCCTCAAGAACTAGTGTATAGAGCAGGGTCTTTTGAGAAACATATCTACTCATGTTTGTATTGTTATAATATTTTTTAGAATTTGATTATGAACTTTCACCTACGTATTATCCTTTTCTTGTTACTTAAAGCGATAATAATAAAAATTCTTTTTTTTTTTCCTTCTTCTTAGGAGTGGATATTATTTTCGTTATGCTATATTTTGGCATTATGGATCAAAAACTTATCCGATGATTTCATAGCCAATTAGGCGGTTGCTGGAGAGCCTCATTAGTGCTCTTGAAATGCCTAGATGGTCTTGTTGTGTGACTAGCCTAGCCTCAGTATTCTTCATATAGTAATCATAATTTATAATTAGAATCCAAAAATTGAAGTAGCGAAAAAACTATTTCCTTTAAGCTCCAAATGAAACTAATTTGATTTGACGAAAATACATGCATTAAGTCTGATCAATTGCTATCATTTGGACAACTAATAAATTTGTGACGAAAAAAAAGCTTACGCTGATGGCCTAAGAATTATTAATGAAAAAGATTACAGTCGTCGTCGTAGGTGCATTTATTTAAACAAAAAAAAAAAAACTAAGCCGTCGACGTAGAATATTTGAGTTATGGCGACGGCTTACAGCTGTCGGCATATGTATTAGCCGATGGATGTATTAGCCGATGGATGCATCGCTCACGGCTGGAAGCCGTCGGCATAGAGGTTCCAGCCGTCGGCGTCTTTACCAACGGCTAGTGTAGTCTACGCCGACGACTGCCAACCATCGGCGTAGGTACCTTTATTTGTAGTGTTAGTAGCACATTTTAAAAGTAATGATCATTAAATTATATTCGAAAAAAGATTCCGTCAAATATGTTCAGCCCCATCTCGATTGGTTGCCTGTGAATTTTGAGAGAAATCCGAGTACGACACATAAACCAATAATTAGATCACGTTTCTACGGTCATAGCATAACCATTGATTGAATCGATTCTGAGGATTTTCTGAGAAGAACTTAAAAACAAAGGATTTTGAGTTTTATAAGAATCTGTTAGGAATCTGAGTAATTTAAGAACGCATATGGGAAAAATTAGGAATCTGAATTTGCTAGGAATCAGTTAGGATTCAGAGTGTCCAAGAATCTGAGCTTTTCTAGGAAAAATCAGGAAACATCTGAACGAGGCCTAAGGGCATCCCTTAGGGATTAGTTTAAGTGTAAGCTTGAGATTATCCTAAGTTATTAAGAAAAAAAATAAAATAAAATTTATTTTACCATAGATTTAGGGGTTGCATGTAAAGAAGGTAGTATAAAAAACCTATTCGGTACACTTTCAAAAGTTAAATGGAGGCTTCAACCCCACAATCCTTCCCCTATAGTGCCCATACATGTAGCTATTTTACATCATTTACAAATAATCTTACTATTACTCACATTAAATTAAAATTGATTAATAGTTATATATTAAATAAAAATTCCAGCAATTTTCTAACATTTGATATTATAATTTGAATGGAGAGAAAATTCCACAAACCAGAAGGCAGCAGAATCACAACATATGATGCAATGGTTCAAATTTCGGCCTGAAATCTAACGCATCATATGGGGTTTGGAGTGAGATGGAGGAAATGGATTCATGGATGCCTTAGCTCCGCTACCTTCTCTATAATTATAAACGGAAAGGCTTGTGAGTATTTTGGTGCTTCGAGGGGCCTCAGACAAGGCTGTCCTCTATCTCCATATCTATTTGATATTGCTAGTGAAGGAGTCGCTCAGATCTTTAAAAAAGCATTTGAAACTAATTTGTTAAAGGGATTTGATATTCCTAGATCTAACGACAAAATTCTTCTCCTCCAATACGCCGATGATTCTCTCTTCATGTGCGATGGCGATATCAACCAAATTCACCGAATCAAGACTATTCTCAAGCAGTTTGAAGACATCTCGGGTCAAAAGGTTAATTATCTCAAATCCAACTTATATGGTGTGAATATTCCTAATGACACTCTTGATAGATGGGCTACGGCCACGGGTTTCAATAAAGGTAATCTTCCTTTTCAATATCTGGGTATTCCATTGGGCACTAGCAAATCTAGAGTGGCTGATTGGGAACCTGTCATTTCTAGAGTCAATAATTGGCTTGCGGGATGGAAAAGTAAAATGCTCTCTAAGGGTGATAAACTTGTTTTAATTCAATCCGTTCTTAACACTATTCCGAATTATTTCTTATCCATGTTTCAATGCCCGATGAAAATCTGTGATGAGTTAAAAAAAATCCAAAGAAATTTCCTTTGGAGGGATACCTAGAATTCTAAGAAGATCCACTTTGTCAGATGGGAATCTGTCACTACACCTAAATGGGTTGGTGGGTTGGGAATCCGGTCTATCAAAATGATGAACAAGGCTCTCCTCATGAAATGGTGGTGGAGAATTGGAATTGAGTGCTCTGATTTGTGGTACATCATTGCTACTAATAAATATCAGATCTCCAGAAACGGATGAGAGATAAAAAACATCTCTTATTCGAATAGTTCTGGGTGGTGGAAAGGTTTATTGGCGACACACGAAAATTTTATCGCTGGTATTACTTATGATATTGGTAATGGTGAGCAGATCCGCCTATGGAAAGACAAATGGAGGGAAAACAAAAAGGCTCTATTCGTGCTTTTTCCTAATATATTTTCTGTGGTTTCACTTCCTAATGCTACTATTGCTCAGTCCTTTGACAGGTTGAATAATAATTGGCTCATCCCTACTAAGAGAAGGCTCTCCGATGTTGAGATCGATGAGTACGGTCACGTTTCTAATATACTTGATGGCCTTCACTTCAGTGCTACGACCTGCGATTCTAGAAGATGGTCACTCCACAACAAGGGTGTCTGGCTTCAACAACTTATATGCAAATTTCTCTAAATCCTAATGGCGGTTCATTTGAAAATTGAAAGTTCCCTCCAAAATAACTTTCTTCATCTGGGCATTACTGAATGGCAGTGTCCCTACTATGGAGAACCTTAAAAGAAGAAGAATGGTCATCGACAATCTTTGTTATTTGTGCAATAACAATGAAGAGTCTAGCGCCCATATGTTCCTTCACTACCATATCTCTTGTGCTATATGGAACAGTTTTACCAAAGCCTTCAATTTTTGCTGTTGCCTTCCCAAATCTGCTGAAGAAGCAATTCTTTATTGGAATCCCAATATGTTTGATGGTACAAAGAATTTCTTCTGGAATCACTTCCACATTGCTATACTTTGGAATATTTCGAAATGGCGTAACAAAGTAAGATGTGAGGATTGCATTGTTAATGTTGAGGAGATCACCAAGGATTGCATTCTGTGTCTATGCAGATGAGATATGATGGATGGTCATGCGGAAGTCAACATTTTCAACGTTCAAGAGTTCCATACTAATTTTCTGCTTAATTCTATTTCGATCCTATGATCCTATGAATCTTTGTAATTTTTTCTAGTTTTTTGGGGGACTGAGGGTTTGTCTTTTCCCCAAGAGGTTTTTTCCCAGACTCTCCGATTTCCTCTTTGGTGAGGGTTTGTCCTCGCTGTTTGAGGTTTCCCTTGCCGCTCTCACTTCGTATTCGGTTTTCTCCGGGAAGTCCGATTTTCTGTGCTCGCGTATGTGAGAGTCGTATCCTATCTCTCACATTCCTCATGAGAGTTGTTGGGGTATATTTATTTCTTAATAAAATTTTAATCTTTCAAAAAAAAAAAACCTAACGCATCGGTTTCGGTGGCCCCCGAAACGAAATCTCCAAAATTTCGATTTTGGTATCAAAGTAGTATATTATCGGCCGGTAATTTGCTACTTCTAAAAAAACTTAAAAAAAAATAAAATCGGCTTGGCCCTCAAAATTTCGGCTTCAAGCAAGATCAAAATCAAAACGAAAACCGAAATTTTGATCCTTGCATGATGCAGTGCATATGTTTGTTTTCTCATACAAATACATACATCACAAATGCTATGTTACAAGTTATAACAATCAGGCGGCCACCCGATTTAACACGTGTGGTGATATTTTAAGGTAATTTTATTATGACTTGCACACCCCACTAAATTTGTCGTGCACCCACCCTGATAGGCTGCACCATGTCTTCTTCTTCTATTAAAAGTTTAACTATCTAGTGACCGAAGTTCTTCTCTGCCATTAATTTTCAGCAATTTTTAGGGTTTATTCAGCGACTGAAGTTTTTTTCGGCATTTTTGTCCCGCATTTTCTAGGATTTATCATACGCATTGCTATTAAAACCTTCTTATTCTCTAACTCCCCGAAGATCGAAAGCCCGATTTTCATGGCCCTGATGTTGCTCTTCACCGTCATTGATTTGGTTGGTTTTAACAATAGAGAGTACAAAAGATTATATATGTTTCGAGAAAACAGAAGCTCGGTTCTTCATATTTATGATTCGAAAGGTTAAAATTTTGAAAACACCAACGAGTATTAGGAGGTTGATGGCTAGAGACAAGGATGGAGCTAGAAACTTTCAAGGGAGGGGGCCAAAGTATGAAAAAGAAATGTGTAATGTTATAAAAAATAAATATAACATTCATTTAGTTAACAAATTTTTTTAAAAAAAAGAAATCTTTTGTTTATATATATTCGTGTGCCTATCAATAGACATTAGGGCCAATCTGCCATAGTTGGGAACCATATTAACTCGGCTAAGCCTCAATTTTAACTTTTAAGGTTTGTTTGGATAAAATAGTAGGAAAATGACATTTCGATGGCCTAATTATGTGTCACACAGAGAGAGAAAGATGTCTTAGGATATGATTTATGTCAAAGAGACAGAGAGAAAGATGTCTTAGGATATGATTTAAGAAGAAAAGTTTTAGGAAGGTGGTTGAACTATTGCTGCTAAAAAATAAGAGAGACTGAAGTAGCATATTTGGTTGAAACGCCTAAAAGATAGGAGAGAGGAGACGTCTAAAACATAGGAGAGATGAGACGCCTAAAAGATAGGAGAAAGAGAGATGTCTAAAAGATAGGAGAGAGGAGCAAGGTTTCAAATATCGGTATCCGTCACCGGATCGGTCAGCCTAAAACCGATCCGGATCGGGATCGGCGGATCAGATCGGGCGATCCCAATGCCAAAAAAGTTTAAAGGCAAAATTACAATAATTAAATATTTTTTTACAATAATTATATATATATAATTATATATATATATATATATATATATATATATATATATATATATATATATAATGTCTTATATTCGGTTGATGTAGACAAGAGCAAAAATTAATATCTCTCCAAACATCATTGCACGTCATCTCACCATATTTTATATATATATGTGTGTGTGTGTGTGTGTGTGTGTTATATTCGGCACGTCATCTCACCATATTTTATATATATATGTGTGTGTGTGTGTGTGTTATATTCGGTTGATGTAGACAAGAGCCAAAATGTTTTTGCAAATCATCATAAAACGCAGAAGACCCAACGCAAGAGGAAGCCGACCAAACAAAAAACGCAGAAGACCCAACGCAAGAGGAAGCCGAAGAGACCTAGGATTTTAGAAGATTGATTATTTTAGGCGAAGATTAACATAATTGCTTTATTTAATTTATTTTGTAATTTATATTTCATATAGAGTTTAATATATTCTTTTATGTGTATAAGTTTTTGGGATCGATGGATCGGCGATCCGGCATAGATATCGCTTTGTATCGGCAGATTTAGAGTGATCCGACCGATCCACGTTCGATACCCACGTACAAACGATCCAACCCAAGGATTTGGGATCGTTTGGGCCAAAACCGATTCGGATCAGGATCGGCCGATATTTGAAACCATGGAGAGGAGACGCCTAAAAGATAGGAGAGAGAGAGCGCTTAGTTGTGCATTTATTTAGACGGGGCCAATCATTTTTGCGCCTAACAAATAGGTAAGATAGATTAAAGAGAAAGAGAAAACTAAATAAGCGGGGGTGGCCGTGGCCCATATTAGCCCCTCCTTGGCTCCGTCCCTGGTTAGGGAAGAAGGGTGGGATGGGATTATCTAAAAATCAAAAACAAAAACTTAAAAAAAAATTAAATGGGTGCAACTTTTATATTTCCCAACTTAATTGGTGCTTTTGCTAAGGGTACCTCTCGCATTTATTGAAAGCGCCCACGCTCAAGACTTCCAGCCCACAGGCAATGTGGGACTATCATTCACGCCACCTCACCGGTGTCTCTACATCCCTATGGTACCTGCTCTAATATCATGTAGAGTTTTATGTGCCTAACTCAACCTCACAAAATCAGCTTGTAAGGTCATGATTGCCCATATTTTATATAGCCCAAGGCTTCCACAGCCCATCTGTGATGTGGGACTATCATTCATTAAATGCCTAGTTTATCAAACTTAGAAGAATAAAAAAAAAAGAAAAAAACACTCAAGAACAATTATAACCACCATTCAACCCCCAGGAATTTAAGCATGTAATAAATTGTTCATTCGTTGATTGATTCATCTTGTAGGGTTGCACCATAGGTGCATGCAACCAAAGCAAACTGAATTATGGAAGGGAATTATTCAGGGAATATTAGAAAATCATACCCCATTTCAAAAAGTTTCAAGGTATTATACCAAAAAAAAAAATATTTTAGGAAAGAAGGTTTGCACGACTATTAGAAGTTCTAAGATCCGTGAGAACGAAAATACCTAATAGTATTGCTTGTAGTTGTGAGATTATGAAGTTACCCTTCTATTTAGAGGGGTAAAAGATTGGCCGCAAATAGATGAAAAAGTTGATGTAAGTATATTAATAACTGAAGTTGCAACCTGGTTGCAAACAAAGACACCAGCTGTTACCGCAACCCAATTTCAAGAGGAAGAAGACAGATATAGATCTGCTCCATCCAAGCCTCAAAGAAAAAGCATCCAAGAAGCATAATAATAAACTGATTACATTCTGATCCTAACCCTACGGATTGGTTAGGAATGGTGGTGTGAAGCTCCTCTAATGTGAAACTTTACGATTTCCTTCGAAACACTTATACCCGAGCCAAAAAATCCCTTGATTCTCCTGCAAATCACATTTCGATCAAAACCCTTAAGGATGGACGTTGATTGGAGCAGCTAGGCGATGGAGAGGAGGGTGAGTTTTGGTCGAGAAGACGACTTGCGGGAGGTTGTGAGATTGTCTCCTAACATCCCCTTCTAAAGTCGCCTCTAAATAGAAGGGTAATTTAGACTTCTCACATTTACAGGTCTAGTCAACGCGCGGAGGCTTTTTTTCATTTTCACGGATATTAGAACTTCTAATTTCCGTGAACACTATTTTCCTTGGTATAATGCCCTGAAACTTTTTCAAACGGGGGCATGTTTTCCTAAAGTACCCAATTCATTTGGTGGGTAATGGGTCCATCATACCATAATGGCTCATGTTAGAGGGTTTCCCTCCCTTTGTTTCTCCCTAGACCTGAAAAATTAATTAGACTATTTATAAATAAGATCCCAAACATCACTACAAAAAATAAGACTATTAGCAAAAAATTGTCGCAATTAATCCTGTCGCTACCAAAAACTGCTACTATTAGTCCGCCGCTATCAAAAGCTGTCTTAACAACAAGTGCCGCTGAAACACCTTATTTTTGTAGAACGCCATCTTCCCTCGAATTGTAAATGCCCGAGATTTAGATTGAAATCCAACATGTAGCATCGAACCTGTCACAAGAGAATTTGGGCACTTGAGCCCATCCAACATTGCAGAAATAAAGGGTGCTCTCAAAAATATTAACTCTAAATGGCCAGCTGAATTCGCCTCTGACTGTTTGGAATCCGAGATCGATCGGTGTCAGCAGATTTGCAGTGAAGGTCCATGGGAATCCCTCCTCCAAAAGAGTTCATGACTTGCATGTGCTTCTCTTCTAAAGCATATACACCCCTAGCTACAGCAAGAGACCCCACAAACCCAACACCAAGACGACAGCAACCAAGTAGCCATAAATTTTACTCATTTTGTTGCTACTTTTCTTTTGCTGTTGTTGCTTGCTTCTTCTGTTTGTGTAATGAAACTGTGCATCAATTTTAAAAAGTCATAGCTAATTTAGAAAGTGTTCATCTTTAGAAAGAGGGAGCTAAATTTAGAAACTGTCTTTATATATGTTTGCCATGTACAACTTCCATATATGTTTATGACTATATCATCTTCTGTTGATGTAAAAATCAGAATCAGATATTGTAATCTTCCATATATGTAAAAACAGAGTTAGATCTTGTATCATCTTCTATATATGTAAAATCAGAATTAGATCTTGGGCTACATTCATGGATAGCCTACATTCTTGAATGGGAAGCCAAGAAAGATTCATAATTAATTCTCACTTTCTAAAGGTGGTACGCTGTTTGACTATATATAAACATGGGAACCAAGCAACAACAGCAAATACAAGTAAACAAAATGAGTAGAATTTCTAGCTACTTAGTTGTGTCTTGGTGTTGGCTTTGTGCCATTCTCTTGTTCTAGCAAGAGATGTAAATGGTTTAGAAGTGTCACGACCCAGAATCCTTACCCGATATCGAGGGCCTAAAATTTTGTGTTATGACACCGCATGCTGGTTAAGGCAATAAGTGGACATACACATAATTTATAAATTGACTTAGCATATGGATTGAGGCATTTAAGATAGCATTAAACGATAAATGACTTATAAATTAGTAGCGAAAATCGTAAACAATAATAATGAAGTACTTAATCCTAATCATGCATCTAGGATAAAAATTAAACCAGTTTCACGTAGGATAAAATGATCCCAAACGTAAAATCATAAAAATGTATCAATGCTAAAACAAATCTCTCAAGAAATAAGGAAAAACTAGAGTAAAAGGGTTCTCAATGCTGGTAAAAATCTGCCGAGTCTACGTTCTCATCAAGATGGTAGCCGACATCCTAGTTTATATGAGCCGTCTCCGGATCAGCAGCTTCCGTATCATCAAGGATGGGATAAGCAGAATCTTCACCTGAAACTGTTAGATTTTGGGAGGGGGGTGAGTTTATCCAGTCGCGTAAACTCAGCGGGTTGCACAATCGATCCACCATAACTTAGGTGATTGTGTGTGCAATCGCTTGAATTGCAGTGTATTTTTTTTAAAAATATAACCAACATCTTAAATAAATGAAATAAACTTATCCATAATTCATAGACTATCATAATCAAGACTGAAAAACATATTAATATAACATGAAGAGTGCATGATGCTTCTATTTTCTTATCTCTTTTCCTATTTGTTTCATCAACTTAGCATACGTGACATTTCGTAAGTCTTATTAATTACTCCATACGCCTACACAACGTACTTCGCATCATATCTTATTTAAACGATCTGTGCCAGGATCGCTGCTCGAGCCTATCACGTGAGGTCCACGTGTAGATAACCACCTAACCTCCATATCATAACATAAACCACCATCCAGTCAGTTGAGGTTGCCGGCATAGTAACCACGATGTCCCCTTAGTTCGAGACAAGGCTATAATGTCCTTAAGACCCGTCTTGGCTGCATACGTTAGGCCCTTACGGTGGCTCGCAAGGTATGACACGTGTAGAAACTCAATTCATATTTAGCTGGCCTTCATAGCGTATCTTAACATATCATAATATTATTCGGTTCTGGGATTAGGTCCTTGCCCCGATTTCATATTTGCGTTGGCTTAAGTCCCCACTTTCTTAACATACATGTATCTTAACATATTCTTTTCATATTTTTTCTTAAAACTTAGTTAGAATGGGCTACGGTGCGATAGATTTCACTAAACCAGGCTTTCCAAGGGACGGGTTTCGTAGTAACCTGGATGTACTTCGTGTGGTATCCCATACTACCATAGAGGGATTGCATCTGTACATGGATGCTTACATTCCAAGTTTCACGTGACCGCGAAAGAAATCATACCGTGACGAAGGCTTATGTCATGTGTCATATCTTATTCTTAACTTATATGCGTATGTCCTATCGTGATTTTTTTATATGATGAATGTCATATGATAATGGTGAACATATATAAAAATGAACTATAACATAAAATTAATAAAGAGCATAACATACAAAATATTAAAGTAAAACAGAAAATAAAAAAATATTTAACTACATTTATTTTGCAATAGAGTTGAAACTATACTTCATTAGGGTTAATTGTATCCATAAAATTTGGTGATTGACTGGTATAGCGATCCGACATATTTTAAAATTCTAAAGGAGCACATGTGTCAATTCAAGGATTGTATGAGGCTTAAAAGAGGTAATAGAATGGTAAGTATTGAAAAACGTTAATATTTGACCCTTTAAACTTATAAATTATTATTCAATGCAAGCTATTTAATATATTTTATATAATTTTAGCGATTTATAAGTCTGGAGATAAGTTAAGCATAAGGTAGCCCAAGAGTTAAAAAAATAATGTAAAACCCGTGCAACCTTGGATCATCTAAAATGTATCCTGACTTGCAGCTCAAATTTGACCTTAAAAACATTAGATTCCTGAAATTGCTATTTCAGACAAAGTTGTAGATCTTGTTGTCTTCTTTCCAATGTCAAAAGAATCACTTCAATCTGATTTGGAGTAAAAAGTTATGACCAAAATACCGAGACTGTGTTTGTTGAAGAGTTTGGCCGAATTTCACGAAAATCTGAGAAAAACGATCCTATCGATTTTGGGCCTAATTTCTATGTTTTTAAGACCCGAAATTTATCAAAATTTAAGAAAAAATTAGGGTTTTCTTTTTAAAAAATAACTGAATAATTTAAGATGGATTTAGAGGCACCCACCTGTTGAAGCGTGATTCAAATCCTACGATGATTTGGGTTGATGGAGATCAGATTCGAGAGACGATATGCCCGAGTCTTTTTGTGAGAATTCCTTTCTTATGATAGATCGGTCACGGTGATGAGAAACTTTAATGGTGTAAGATTCTCTGATAAGATCGAAAATCGATGGAGATCCAACGAGGAATTGTGAAAGATGGCACTGCCGGAGCTTTTGCAGAGAAGAGGGAATAGAGAGAGACAACTGAGAGAAAAAGTAAATATATATATTTAATTCCCTTTCTAGGTTAACTCTAATTAAGACTTTCCGTATAAGATTTAATAAAAATATTAGTTTTTATAAGCAAGTAGAATTCATATGTGACTTGAAAAGTTTAAGAAGAGATTTTGTTTCAATGCTTTGTGTAAGCACCAAGGTAAATGGTGATTCTCTTCCGAAATTACAGTTGTGCCCTTTAACCTGCTTCATTCTTCAAACGGGTATAACTTTTTATATTCTTGTCGAAAATCGACAAATTTTATATCGTTGGAATCGTATTGATGAGTACTTCGCAATGAGTCTAATATTGATATATAAAAAAATCAGACTATTTTTAAAGTGGGTAGGTTCCTGTGTAGAGCGTTAGCACCATACACTGTGTGATATATCATCTAATACCGTTAAATAAAGTTAAAAAAATCTGGGTTATTACAAGAAGTGAAGCACATGCAAGTCCTCAACGAATTTGGAGGAGGGCAGCCCATGTTCCTTCACTGCAAATCTGCTGACACTGATCTCGGAGCCCACCAAGTGCCTGATGGAGGCGAATTCAGCTGGTCATTTAGAGTTAATATTTTTAAGACCACACTTTATTTCTGTGCAGTTGGATGGGCTCAAGTACCCAAGTTCTCTTTCAACGCGTTTGTTGCTTCTAAACATCAATGCGGAATTACATGTAAGGTTGTGATCAAACCCTTGGGCATTTACAATTGGAGAGAGGATGGACAAGTTTCGGATCTTATGTAAACTTGGCCAAACTAAACTCTAGGATTTAGAGAGAAACAAACTGAGGGAAACCTTCTAACATTAGCCACTATATATGATATGATAAGTTCAGATGTGCTTCAGCTTTTTATCATATTGTTGTTGAGCACATGATTAAATTTGTACACCCCTGGTGGATGTTAGATGGACTTATTAACTGCATAAGTAATTTCCTTCAAAGAGTCAATCTTTCTCTTTTCAATAAGTTCGGTTGAGGTTGCTGGTCCTCACCCTTTTATCCTTTATTAAAAGGAAGAAGAATTACAAATGAACATATGTAGTGTACAAATCTTCTTCAACAAGACAGGTAAAAGAAATAGGGTGTTGATCAACATTCGACTACCAAATATCAGTCATTTTGCTTGGTTATATGCACCAAGCCCCTGTTTTTGATAACTTGAAAATGTAAATTATTAGTAGTAAAAAAAAGTTAGTTTCTATAGGTTTCTTTTTCATAGTGTTAGGGAGGAGAAAGAAATGAATGAAAGTGAGCCCCCCATGCAAGAAATCAGTTTCGAAACATTAAGCCATTTTAGGCAGAAATCAATTCAACCGTTCTGATAGCAGAAACTGTGTTTCTCACCATGATATCAAACCTCAAACAATACCAATACATATCGGCGATATGTATTAGTTTCATTGAGAACCGATACCACCTCGATACAGGTATCGTGGTGGTATCGGTATCGGACAAATACAAGTAAGTATCAGCCAATACTGATTGATACTGTTGAATATTTTATCGCAATCACGGTCATATCTAGAAGTGCTCCAATATATCAAGTAAATTTAGTGGTTCAGATGGACGGACGTCCGTGAATGGACTCACGGACATCTGTGAGTGATTCACGGACGTCTGTGTTCCGACGGTTCCGACGGTTATGAGAAGTTAGAGTCTCAAGGACATCCTTGGTCAAGGACATCCTTAGTCAAAGACATCCTTGCCCCTATAGTATAAATAAGATATATGTGATTCGGGATGTAAGGGATTTTGGGAATAGTGTTTCAATTTTAAAAATTCTCTCAAGAATTCTCCATATCCCTTCTCTTTGAGATATTTTTGTATTTGTTCGAAATTAATGTAAATCTCAAAGAATCTTTTTGCCTTGGCGTTTCAAGAATGTATTGGCTCGTGTAGATCGAGTGGTCGTGTGAATTGAGTGGACCATCGTGAGAGACGACGGTTGAAGGCGATAGCATTACATTATGAATGTGATGATTGTGAGAGACGATCATTGTTGGTGAGATGAGTGAAAGGAAATTTTATTCATTAGCACTGTAAGAATGTATTGCTCATAGTGGATTGTTTGCCTTGGATCTGAGAGAGATCCTGTGGTTTTTACCTGTGAAAAGGTTTTCTACGTTAAAATCGTCTTTGTTAATTTTGTGGTTGTGTATGCATTATTTCTCTTCTTATATCATCGCTAACCCCGAATTTTCAATTGGTATTAGAGCCAGTACACTTTTTCTGATTCTCATGAATCGAGTGTTATGGCCAACTCGGGATATCATGATCTTTCTAGAAAAGTTGTATCTACAATCTCTTGTATTTGATGGTCCTACTTGATCGGATTTTACTTGACAAATAGTTTAAGGGGAGCATATAGAGTTGTAATTTTTTATTTTCATACTAGATTAATGTATATGACTTAGAAGAGAGCAAATATGATATATTTTTTTATTTCTTTGAGTCCTTGTAATCTAGATTTTATCATGATTGTGACAAAGGGGGAGATTGTTGAATATTTTGTCACAATCACGACCAAATCTAGAAGTGCTCCAATATACCAAGTAAATTCAGTGGTTCGGATGGACGGACGTTCGTGAATGAACTCACGGACATCCCCATTCACAGACGTTCGTGAGTGATTCACGGACGTCCGTGTTCCGACGGTTCCGATGGTTATGGGAAGTTAGAGTCTCAAGGACATCCTTCATTAAGAACATCCTTGGTCAAGGACATCCTTGCCCCTATAGGATAAATAGGATATGTGTAATTTGGGATGTAAAGGATTTTGGGAATAGTGTTTCAATTTTAAAAATTATCTCGAGAATTCTCCATATCCCTTCTCTTTGAGATATTCTTGTGTTTGCTCGAAATTGATATAAATCTCAAAGAATCTTTTTGCCTTGGCGTTTCAAGAATGTATTGGCTCGTGTAGATCGAGTGGGCTTGTGTGAATCGAGTGGACTATCGTGAGAGACGACGGTTGAAGGCGATAAAATTACATTATGAATGGGATGATTGTGAGAGGCGATCATTGTTGGTGAGATGAGTGAAAGGGAATTTTATTCATTAGCACTGTAAGAATCTATTATTCATAGTGGATTGTTTACCTTAGATCTGAGAGAGATCCCGTGGTTTTTACCTGTGAAAAGGTTTTCCACGTTAAAATCGTCTTTGTTAATTTTGTGGTTGTGTATGTATTATTTCTCTTCTTATATCATCGCTAACCCCGAATTTTCAGATACAACTCTTTTTCTTTCTTTTATTTGACTTTTTCAAAAAAAAAAAATTGGCCAATAGGGTACCAGCGATACCTTATCCGTATCAGCTGATACGTATCGGTCCAAGATGGACCGATACCCGATACTGAGCTTGATACCTTGTTTCTCACTAACACAAGAGTTTTTATCATTTCAATGCTATTTTCATAATTTAAAAAAATCCCGTTTTCAAATAATAAGAAGTATTATTTCACCCCTTGGATCAAAAATATTTTTACCAGATTCTTTTCCTAATAAACTAATCAAACATAAGAAATCAATTTTCAATTGAGATCATTTCCCAAACAACCTAATCAAATCACAAAAATTTCGTTTCCACAGGAAATCATTTCGCAAGCAATTAACTAAAAAATTGATTTCATTTCTCTTTCAGAGCTTCCCTGTATCAAGCAAACCCTAATTGCAAGATTGAAAGAAGCAAGAAATGAACAATTTAACACATGATTGAACTTCAGTTTATTCACATATAATCGATTTCCGTTTGAAAATGGAGTCAAACTAGCTGAACACATGAGATGTACACGGAAGAGAAAACAAACATATGCACTGCATTTCGTTTCGAGATGATGTTGCCTTAATTGCTGCTAGTGGATTTATCTGTCTCTACAAATGATATAATGCCATCTCAAATATGTGAAATTTTCCAAAAGAGTAAGTGCGAAGACCTAAAATCTAAAGATCCAAACCCATTACTCGACCCGACCTGACTCGATTCGACTCATAAGCACACACACATTATCCTACATAGACTATACACCCGAACCTTTCTCTTATAAGTTAAATCCCAAAAATCAAAACCCATGCGCAATAGTTGAATCGTTTTTTTCTTCTTCAATTTTGTAATGCCACAACGTTCGCTCCATTACTAAGATTTATTTCAAAAATTATGAACGGTTACACGCCCAGCCTATAAATAGAGAGCCTTCCTCCTCTTATTTCACACTAAGTTTCTTCAATTTTTTCTTCTCTTCTTTCTTAAGGTATGTTTCTTTTAGTTTATTTTAGTTAATTTTTGTAAATCTAGATTTTTAGTTTATTTTGATTATATCGTTAAATTTCTAATTTTATAAATTATTTTAATGCTGGTAGATCTGTTTTTATTCTGGTTCTATATATTGTATACTTTTTCTTTTAATTTCTACTTTTATATTCTAAAATATTTAGGGAAATACTGGTTTTAATTCTAGTTTAGATTTTGGTTGTATTTTTTATTTTAAATTCTAATTTTTGTATTTTCAAATCCTAAATAGGTTTTATATTGTAATTAGGGTTATTATGTTAGCCTCATATTCTGAAATTACATTCTGGGTTATATTTTGATATTCTAATATTGTACTTAAACTCCGATCTTATACTGCTGATGCTATATTTTTATAGTCTAATTTTATATTCTAGTTTTAGTTCAGTTTTAAAATCTGAAATTATATTATGTTTTATTTAGGATTATAATCTGATTTTTTTTATATTCTAGTTTTAATTAGTTATAAACTGGTTTATATTCTGGTTTTTACATTCAGTCAGTTTTATTCTGGTTTTTATAGTTTGAGATTTTTAAATTTTAATCTGACTTTATAATCTGATTTAGCATTTTCTATTCCGGTTTTTATTTTAGTTTTATAATCTAAACATTATATTTTAATTCCGATTTTCATGCTGGTTTATAACGTGAAATTATATTTTTAATGCTGACTTTTATGCTGGTTTTATAACCTGAGATTATATTTTTTAACTATGAATTTTTGCTATTTTTATATAATTATATTAAATCACGTTCTAAGATTAAAAAGGATTTAAAAATTATTTGTTTAATCAAGGGTTTTGAAACTAATTATAATAAATCACATTGTTTAAAATTAAGGATTTCCGGTATCAAATATTTTCTAAAATATAAATTCGAAATAACTCGATAGAACCCAACCTAGAATCGATAACCTACTGTAGTTCGTTCTCTCTTTTTGACCACTTTCCCTTGTACCCAGATAACTATCGGAACCATAAAACTTCACACTGTCCTCGCAAGACCCATGAATCCGACGGTTGAGGCAAGTAGCCTATCCCATAGCATGTTTTTAAACACATACCTTATTAGTAATGATGCTTTTATTTTACATAGCATACGATTTCATAGATTTCATTTTATTGAGTTTTAGGTGGGTTTCATGGGTTATATGACTCACCGGAGCTGCACAACTCGTCGAAGCTGAGGAAGAAAAAGAAGAAGTGAGTGCCTTTAAAGATTCTTAAAAAATAAGTGGGTGCAAATAAAAGCATTTTTACGTAGAATATCGCAGCAATAAATCATGAGTCGTGACGCCATAAAGAGCGGTGAATTCAGACATTTAAAAGTAAGAAATGCTTCTTGTTAGGTACGTATTTGATTTTTTAATAAACTAGTAAAAAGGCACGTGCAAATGACATTAGGACCTTTAAATCATACATAAATCAATCAAAAACAACTTAAAGCCCATTAAATTAATCCAATTCATTGAATCTCCATCTACGCCCAATAAACCAAATAACAAAATCAAAAAATGAATCTGACTGTTTGCGGTTCGGTTTTTATTTTTATTTTTCGATTGGTCTGATTACGATTAGGTTCAGAGTTCTTTAATGAAGAAGAAGTTAGGAGATAAATAAAGCAATTTAGGTTATAATGCTCTGATATAGAGTTTTAAGAACCATGATCATAAACATCAATTGCGAGTCAACATAAGGTCACCAATTTTATTCCTGCCATAGGCGTTACGTTTTGCTCTCCCCACTCAAAACACATTGTTACATGAAGGGCTGAAGGGCTAGTCAAGCTCCGAACTTCTCTTTTTTATATTATACTGATTGCCATAGATTTTAATCGTTGAAATTTTCTTAACTATATTATAACTTGTCCCAAGATTCAGTAACTCATTTAAAAACATCCATGCCAAGTTATCTGTTATGGCCAAATCAGTTGAGTCTTTTGAAAACGATTTAATAGGGAATGGTTGGAATGCTCAAATTGATAAAGAATGTAAAAAAGCTAAACGTGATTTTCATAATCTTTTAAAAGAAGAAATTTCGGTTTCAGTCAAACCTTGCACCCAGCCCTACCCATCGGTAGATAAAGATGCAGAACATTGTGCCACGTGGAATATATTTAAGCCATTTGATTTGAATACGATAACAGAAATATCTTTAAGGCCAAAGATTGGTACGAAAAATAATTTCTATCATCTGATTGAATATAGTCAAAAGTCCATCATCTGATTGAATGGTTGACTCTGAGAATTTTGATGATAAAAAGTATGTTTGGGCCCAATTTTTGGCCTCAAAAGATCTTTACATGAGGTATTCCAATCATATGGCTAGATGGCTCGTGGCACAAATCTCAAAACTAGCAAAGTCTTTCTTTATAATTGTGCCACGGTAAAAATTTATGTGTGCAAAGTTTAGCTCCCAATTTAAATCCTGGTACCTCCAAACGCGCCCATGTGTTTACTGAAAAGCGCCAACACCCCAGACCCCTTGAAAATCATTGATTTCACACAATAGATCTTGAGATCATGGTGCACCTATCATATAGTCAGTTTGTGATTCTACGTGTCATGGATCCCAAAAAAATGGCCCTAAAATCATATGGCAGACATCATGCTCAAATGTGATTTTAAGCGATTTTTTGGGGGATCTGTAACACATAGAATCACAAAATGACCGTTTGATAGGTACGCCATGACCTCAAGATCTACTGTGTGGAAGATTAGGGTGAAATCGATCTTTAGCATCTGATTCGAGGGAATCAACGATTTTTAAGGGGTCTAGGATGTTGGCGCTTTCCGTAAACGAGTAGAACCATCCATTCTCAATAATATTTAATTTAAAATTTTTTTTAAAGAATTTTTTTTTTTTTATTCGATTACCGTATACCTTTAAATGATAGTAAATTATCTACCTTATGGTTTTCCCAGCATGCATTATCGTCCGATTTGATATTTATGGTGATAGATTCACATATAAATCTGAACCCATCCATCTCAAGATCATATGCATAGAATTTTCAATAAATTAGTGATCTCAAGGTATCCTAGCATCCATTACCGTTGGAGCTAATGCTAGATGGTAATAGATTCACTTATATCTTGCAAAGATATAAAGTAATTTTACTTGATTCTCAATCTCCTTTTTCAGAAGTTGACGAATTTGCTTTTTCAGAAACCAGTTGATTTGTCAGGTTTAGCTAAATATAGCTGAGACTGTGATTTGGTATAAAATTTCAGAAAGAGTGATAACTCTCTTTTTGGGTTTTGCGATTAAGAGTGCTTTTTTAGAAACCCATTGTTTTGTCGAGTTTAGCTAAATATAGTTGAGGGTGTGATTTGGTATAAAATTTCATAAAGAGAGAGAACTCTCTTTTTGGATCTTGTGGCTAAGAGATTGTGTTAGGGCATAACTCTCTTATATCTTGCAAAGATATAAAGTAATTTTACTCGATTCTCAATCTCCTTTTTTAGAAGTTGACGAATTTACTTTTTCAGAAACTCGTTGTTTTGTCGGGTTTAGCTAAATATAGTTGAGGCTGTGATTTAGTATTAAATTTCAAAAAGAGAGAGAACTCTCTTTTTGGGTCTTGCGGCTAAGAGTGCTTTTTCAAAAACCCGTTGCTTTGTCGGGTTTAACTAAATATACTTGAGGCTGTGATTTGGTATAAAATTCAAAAAGATAGAGAACTCTCTTTTTGGGTCTTGCGGCTAAGAGATCGTGTTAGGGTAGAACTCTCCTTTCGGGACTTGCTACTATGAGATATGAGTTAGGGGTATTTTAGGGAGAAAAATTTGACAGAAACTATTTTTATTTTTATATAATAGTAAGGATAGAATAGAAACGATAGTTTTGTAACAGCAATCTAGTAGTAAATCTAAATGAACTTTTATAAGGAGTCCATGAAAATTTATGGAGAAGAAGGTAGATAGTATTTTACTATGCTGATGTATAGTATTCCGAATCACTATTTACTATAGTAAAACTATTCCAACATTACTATTCTCATATGTAATTACAGTCTTATTGGTTTTCACCAAAGCTCTTTTACCCTTACTTTTTTACTATCCGACTCAATATTTTGATAAAACTACTCAAACCCTTAATAATGCTAGTGGTTACAAAATACAGATTAAATACAAATTAAATTATGTCTCAATTTGTAACAATAGAGTATGTATTCTATCAAATTTTATACTTATCAAAGATTTAACTCAAATTGTTATTCTTGATACTCCTTTTATCACCTTCATTTTCCCCTTAACCAAGGTAAATAAAAATGGTATTTATGCCCAATATAATGGACATAATCTCCTATTTCAATTTGTAACTCCACCACAAACAAAAGTCATCAATTCTGTGGAATATAATTTATTCTTCAAAGAAAAGCAACTTAACTTCCCAAAATACAGATTAAATACAAATTAAATTATGTCTCAATTTGTAACAATAGAGTATGTATTCTATCAAATTTTATACTTATCAAAGATTTAACTCAAATTGTTATTCTTGATACTCCTTTTATCACCTTCATTTTCCCCTTAACCAAGGTAAATAAAAATGGTATTTATGCCCAATATAATGGACATAATCTCCTATTTCAATTTGTAACTCCACCACAAACAAAAGTCATCAATTCTGTGGAATATAATTTATTCTTCAAAGAAAAGCAACTTAACTTCCTACAATAAGAAGTCAAGTTTTTATCTTTAGAAAAACAATTAGAATCCCCTTCAATTCAAACTAAGATTTCTCAACTTTTGAAATCTTATCACAATGATATCTGTAGTGATATACCAAATGCTTTTTGGGATCGCAAGAAGCATATAGTTTCTCTTCCCTATAATCTTAATTTTAATGAACGACATATCCCAACTAAACCAAGACCAAGTCAAATGAAACTTGCTTATTTGGAATTATGCAAAACTGAAATTGCCAATCTATTGCACAAACAATTGATTCATCCCAGTCACTCCCCATGGAGTTATACAGCTTTTTATGTGAATAAAAATGCTGAACGAGAACGAGGAACTCTTCATCTAGTTATCAATTATAAACCATTGATTGCTTGCCTCCAATGGATTCGTTATCCTATTCCTAACAAAAATGATTTACTGGATCGTTTACATTCAACCACTATTTTCTCCAAATTTGATCTCAAATCAGGGTATTGGCAAATTCAGGTGGCCGAGACTGACAGATATAAAACCGCTTTTATTGTTCCTTTTGGACACTTTGAATGGAATGCTATGCCATTTGGCCTTAAAAATGCTGATTCTAAATTTCAGAATATTATGAATGATATATTCACTCCATACACCGAATTTTCTATAGTCTATATTGATGACATACTTATCTTTTCAAAATCTATTGACCAGCATTTTAAACATTTAAAAATTTTTAAAGACATTATCCACAAAAATGGATTGGTCGTTTCTGCTCCTAAAATCAAGCTATTTCAAACATCTATTCGATTTCTTGGTCACAATATTCACCAGGGCTAAATTATTCCAATTGCCCGAAGTATTGAATTTGCCTCAAAATTTCGTGATATAATTCTAGATAAAATTCAATTACAACGATTTTTGGGTTTTCATCCCGTGTGTTTCTTCTTCTTCTTCTGTAACTACTGTTGTCGCTCCAAGTGTGCCATAATTGTGTGCATTATGAATCAAAAATTAAAGAATTAAAGAATGCTAGGTTATATGGATGTTAACTTATGAAAGGGATATCAGCACATTGGGGCTAACACTGGCCTGCAAGATCAGGGCCAATTGTAGCAAGTTTTAAAAGTAAGTATTTCAAGATCGTCCACAGAGAAGTTTGTCTAAACAGAGAGATAAACCTCCAGATCTGTGCTACCAGATCTGGCTCTATAATTATCTAAAATAAAGAATAGATAAAAGAGAGTGTTGGATTGTGTCACATTTAACTATAAGCAAATAAAGAAAAGAACTAACTACATGATCCAGATCCGAGTTGGGGAGGTGTTTAAAATAAGACAAATCGTAAATAATAGCTTCATGTACTTTAGCCTCTCAATTTTAATGGAGAATCAGAGTTCACAGGCAGATTCAATCTTCATCGCTACTACCAAAGAGATGTAAGAGAAATAAATCCAATTAAGGAATAGGTTTAGACTTATGGTGTGATCATCCACTTAAATGGTCACGGATCTGTCACTAGTGGCCTATTCTTTAGTTCGAACATGAACATCATTGTAAATCGCTTGAATTAGGTTACCAACGCTAATTCGCACGGATGATGAATTAAGGAAGTTGGATGCGGATGAGTGAATCTAAAGAAGTCTAATGCACTAAGGTGAACATTGAACCCTCGACATGACTCCAATGGAGAAGACACAAATTCTGACAACCTTTTAAAATCCAACGTTACAATTCTGAGCACGGCTTCTTAGAGAGCCCTCGGACTTCTGATCTGAGCTTCTCGAAGAGCCCTCGATTCTGATCTTGAATCCGAACTCGGAAGTACAAATCACTCACAATGGCTCTCAAAGGTAAACTACAAGAAGGGATTACAGGGGGTTCAGATAAGCTATCTGACCAGAATGAGGGAAACAGAGATGAAAACTCTAAAATCTGGATGCCACAATTGGGCAAATGTCTTCTCTATTTATAGCTTTCCCTTGATCACCGCATTTGAATTGACCAATCGAAGTGTTCGGATCTGGATTGCCCAATGGCGATTGAGCACGGAGATCCAGATCTGTTACGGCCAATGAAAATGCTCGATCTGGTTCAATCGGTATAGAAGCATCAATTACATTATGGAATTCAAAAATCTGTTTGAGCTTCTAGAAGTTCCGCCAAGTGATTTCATCTTTGAGCGCTCACATGGGTTGGAATATGCTTTTGGATCTTGATTGGAATCTTCCGAAATGTCCCCTGCGTTAAATGCATTGGGGGTAGCGTCGAGATTACCGAAATGCCCTTTAAACAAGTAATTCCCCGAATGTCCTTTCGTAGAGTTTAAGTGCCTTTTCGCAAAGTGTTTTGGCTCAAGTTCTTTTCGCAAAGAAATTTGGCTTGAAAGTCTTTTCGCAAAAGACTTCTCCCGGATCTTCTATTCGAAGGAAATTTCAACTATTGAGCAGAACATGGTTCTTTTCGAGTAGTTCATTACTCGAATCAATTGAGCAGAACTTTGACCTTTTCGAAAAGTACTTTTTACTTTTGAGCTTTAGCTTCCATTCTTCTTTGAATGGATCCTTTTTTTCTTCTTGGTCTTTGCTTCTTCTTTTAGGTCCTTTTTAACCCTTCTTTGAGGCTATTTCTTCACTCCCTTTTTAGCTTGACATGAATTGTCGACTTTTTGATCATTTAGGATGATTTTGGGACTTGGACACTGTCTAATTGGTTAGTGTAAAATGCACACTAAAGCACTTATTTAGTCTTCTCAAGGGTCTTTCAAAGCTCATGTTTAGGGGTGAAAATGGTATTTTCACTACTTAACACACCCCAAACCTAAGCTTTGCTAGTCCACGAGCAAAGAAACATAAAAACAAGGAGACATAAAACACGAAACATAGAAAAACCAAGTAAAGAGCCACTTTTGTAGGAAGCACGGTGCATTTAGCATATGCAACAAGCCTTTTAAACCCTAGGTGATCCCTAGAGGAGGAGTGAAGTCTCTGAGGGTTTTCAATGAAGGTACCCACAAACTTCTCCATGGGGCAGTTGGCATTAGTGCTTTGTTATCTCATGAGCAATCAAAGATCGAAATTAGTTACTCTTGAATCCATGTTTACACGAAATTTAGTTGTATTGTTTGCAAGGAGATTTCAACATTTATAAACCTCATGAATGTTTCAATATTTCCAATCTGTGAGCAGTCATAGAAAATCATACAAATGTGCGGCCGAAGCTCATCCTATGGATAAAATTAGGTTATAAGTCATACTTAATGTGCTCAAGTTCCAACCCAAACACTCACCGGTATACTCTCATCGGTTTTTTGTTGAGGGTTCGTTTTCACTCAAGCTCAAGAGCGATTACATCTCCCAAATGGATCTGTAAGCATGAGCATAGGCACATTTCTCGAATGCAGCATCATTGACATCTCCTCACCATAGATTGGGTCACTTCTTATCTCCACATGACTCACTCAACTTTGGATCACAAGGGCTTTTAATCTAGGTTTGTTTGTATGGCTTATGGGTGAAGTTTCAAGGAAAGGCGGTTTGAGCAGGGTTTGAATTTGAGAACTCGGGAAGTCACGGGAGATGGTTCATGACTCCACCTTTTTGAGTTTAGCTTCTTTCTTCTTCTTTTGAGATTCTCACATTCACGGTGATCAGTTCTTTCTTTGATCTTGCATTTTCAACATAAGGTCCCTTTTTGCCTTTTGCTTGCAACTTTTCACATTGTTTGTCTCTTCCTTTCTCGGTCACCATATTGCTGTTTTGAGGTATTTTCTCTTCATTTTCTTGATATTGCCTAGAAATGGTCCATCTTGATTCTTTCTCCTTTACCTGAATTCTCGAGTGAGGGAAGGCTGAATTAGTTCCATAGGTTCAAAAAGTACTTTTGGGTATTTTGATGAAGAATTGTAGGATTCTGACTCAAATGGGGTACAAGCAGGCGATTTTTCTTGGTTGGTTACATTAGGTTCAAATTTGTCCAAAGAAGGCCTTGATCTTTTCTTGATCTCATGAGTCTTGTCACTTGTTTCAATTTGGAGTTTCCTAACTTCTAGTGGATCTAATGCCTCGGCCAATCCTTTGAATCGAGAAAATTGCCTCAGTCACTCTTCAAGAGATGGAAAATATATGGGCTCAATTCTCACTGGTTATGGTTTTCCTTGAGCTTTTAAGTATATCTTTACCTTTTCTCTTCCTTTTGACTTACTACGTCTTTGATACCGGTATGTTTTTATGGTGTAATCATCATGGAAATGTAGACTATCGCAAGGTTTAGAATGTCTAAATTTTTGCAAAGAATATTTAAAAATTTCCTAGTTAACTTGATTCTTAAGTACATTAAATTCTTTCACCCTTACTTAGGTGATTTTTACGCCTTTATCTTTGGTATCCCAGGCGGGATCATGCCACCACCCCAAACCTATGAGGAGCAGTGTCCTCAACTTTGGTTCAAAGGTGGCATGGTCCCATTATTGAAAAACATGAAGGAAATCATAAGCAATGAAAGTAAAACATGGTGAGCATTGGAGAAAGCAAAATTTATTGACTAGAAACATTACGGAGAAGAAAAGAAAATTAAAGACAGAGGGGGGACTGGATTAAGGGAGAGGCGGGGAAGGTGGAGGGAAGGTTGTGTTTTGGGTAGTTAAGTTAGCGAGCGGAGGTGGTGATAGAGGGGTCTGCATTTGGGTAGCTAACTCGGCAACAAGGGAAGTGAGGCCACAGTAGTTCAGGGGTGGTTTGGGTAGTCCGTGGTGGTAGTGGAGGAAGCACTAGGACTTGGGTGCATTTGGGTTACTGTGAGGCAAAATGGAGAGCAGGGTAATGGGGTAGGTGGTAATGGGGCGATTAACTTTGGATGAGCTCCTATGTGGTGATTGATTGTATGCATTTGTTTGGGGAGCTTGGATATTTTGGAGGTAGGTGAGGATCTGTGGTAGGGGAGTGTGGGGAGATTGGCCTAGAGGGATTGGGAGGTGTGGAGGAATAGGGAACCGGGCCATCTGGCATGGGAGGTGCAGTGAAAGGGCTACCTCAGGCTGTGTGGACTAAGTGACAAGTGGTGCACTAAAAAGCTGGTCACCACAGGGAGTTAGGCTTATGTGGTAGGGGTGAGGCTCGAGGTGGTTGAGGGGCCACTGACAATTTCCACTGCACATGCCCACCCACACTTTCGGGGCTTGGTTTCTGTCATGCTTTCAAGACAGAACTAGCTCGCTCAGTGCTATGGGTTCAATGAATGAGGATAAAGAAGAAAGAAAAACTAAGAACAGAAAAATCTAAACTATATCGTGAGAAAAATAAAATGTAAAATTGAATATATGAGCAAGGAAATGGAAAACATGATATACAAATACAAGAAAAAAAAAAAAAAAAAAAAGTTGCTATGCAAATGGAAGAAACTAATGCTAATAATGAAAGCAAGAAAAACAAGGTAAGAGCATACAAAGTTTAAAAAAATTAGAAAAGTGTTGATACAAAAGCAGAATTTGTGAATGCAAAATAGGAAAACAAAGTTAGAAACTAACTATACTCACAAAAAAATGACGAAAACTAGTAAAACTAGGACACATTAACCTAAGAAAGAAAAAAAAAATCGTGATCTAAAAGCGAATTTGAAACTAAAATTTCTAAAAGCAATTTGAAACTAAAATTCCTAAAAACAATTTGAAACTAAAATTCTAAAAAACAAATTTGAAAATCTAAAAGCGAATACTAAAATTCCTAAAAACGAATTTGAAAATCTAAAAAGCGAAATTTGAAACTAACATTCCTAAAAGCGAATACTAAAATTCCTAAAAAGCAAATTTAAAAATCTAAAAAGCGAATACTAAAATTCCTAAAAGCAGAATTTGAAAATCTAAAAGCAATTTGAAACTAAAATTCCTAAAAGCAATTTGAAACTAACATTCCTAAAAGCAATTTGAAACTACAATTCCTAAAAGCAATTTGAAAATCTAAAAAGCGAATACTAAAATTCCTAAAAGCAATTTGAAAATCTAAAGGATACATCCTAAGCCCAAAGAGAAAAATGATACATCCTAAGCCCAAATGAAAATCTAAGGCCAAAAGCTGAGATACTTATGAATCTGAGTGAAAAAATGATTAGCAGAATACGGTGAAAAGCAAGATTCATAAGAATTCCCTTTGTTGATGATGTGTATGAAAAAAAAAAAAATAATGAAGCATGGGAGCACATATTAAAATAGAGTTCATACAAGACCCATTTATGATGAAGAAATCTTGAAGGAAAATAAAATCAAGTGAGTCCATTGAATATTCAAAACGACCTATGATCCACTACTCATTATCCTACATGATTCCTAAAATAAAAAATTGATCTCGGCGGTCCGGATGGGAAAAGTGGATGCAAATGGAGAAAAAGCACATACGAAAGATATATATATATATTTTTTATTTTTATAATTTTCTATTTTTTTATGTTTTACTTGTTTTGGATCGAGCTCAACAAGAGCCCTTATTTACTCTTCGAAAATAATGAGAAACAACTAAGAGATTTTCTATTTGTGTTTTCATTTTCTTTTATTTTGTATTTGGTTTTGTAAAAAAAAAGATGCCTAAAAGCAATGAAATTATAATCGGAACAAACAATAAACACAACAGAATCACTTTGGTTCTCAAGTATTTAAAAATAGAAAATGAATGCAAAGGAGAAGAGGATGCAAACTCCAAGCAGATCTGCTCCTTTAGTCCAGATGCTCCTTGTTGGACCGCTCAGATCTGCAAAAATCCAAAAGCTGCAGAGTACCTTATTCCAAAGATATTGACAAAATAAAAGAAAAACTCAAAGCACGCCCAAATTTGACAAAAAGACAAAAGAGTGGCAGCAGCATTTATTCAAACAACTAGAAGGCAAAGAATAAAAACTTAGAAAAATAAAAAAATAAAAAAAAATTCTGCTGCAGTAAAATAGGTTTTCTATACAAAACTGCAGTAGACATTTAATCAAGCACTTGGAATACAAAGTGCAGGTTTAAAGCAAAAACTAAAATGAAAATCAAATATATAAAATTAAAAAAAAAAAAACTTAGGTCTACCAATTTTAGAACAAATTCCCCGGCAGCGGCGCCAAAAACTTGTTGTTGCTCCAAGTGTGCCATAATTGTGTGCATTATGAATCAAAAATTAAAGAATTAAAGAATGCTAGGTTATATGGATGTTAACTTATGAAAGGGATATCAGCACATTGGGGCTAACACTGGCCTGCAAGATCAGGGCCAATTGTAGCAAGTTTTAAAAGTAAGTATTTCAAGATCGTCCACAGAGAAGTTTGTCTAAACAGAGAGATAAACCTCCAGATCTGTGCTACCAGATCTGGCTCTATAATTATCTAAAATAAAGAATAGATAAAAGAGAGTGTTGGATTGTGTCACATTTAACTATAAGCAAATAAAGAAAAGAACTAACTACATGATCCAGATCCGAGTTGGGGAGGTGTTTAAAATAAGACAAATGCAGAAATTATAGCTTCATGTACTTTAGCCTCAATTTTAATGGAGAATCAGAGTTCAATAGCAGATTCAATCTTCATCTGCTACCGTACGGATGTAAGAGAAATAAATCGAATTAAGGAATAGGTTTAGACTTTATGGGCATGATCATCCACTTAAATGGTCACACGATCATCACTAGTAGCCTATTCTTTAGTTGAACATGAACATCCAAATCTTTGCTTGAATTAGGTTACCAACGCTAATTCGCACGAGGATGATGAATTAAGGGAAGTTGGATGCGGATGAGTGAATCTAAAGAAGTCTAATGCACTAAGGTGAACATTAACCCTCGACATGACTCCAATGGAGAAGACACAAATTACTGACAACCTTTTAAAATCCAACGTTACAATTACTGAGCCACGGCTTCTTAGAGAGCCCTCGGACTTCTGATCTGAGCTTCTCGAGAGCCCTCAGTTCTGATCTTGAATCCGAACTTGGAAGTACAAATCACTCACAATGGCTCTCAAAGGTAAACTACAAGAAGGGATTACGGGGGTTCGGATAAGCTATCGGCCGGAATGAGAAAGAGATGAAAACTCTAAAATCTGGATGCCACAATTGGGCAAATGTCTTCTCTATTTATAGCTTTCCCTTGATCACCTTGCAGGCTGAATTGACCAATCGAAGTGTTGGTCTGGATTGCCCAATGGCGGTTGAGCACGGAGATCCGGATCTGTACGGCCAATGAAAATGCTCGATGCAGTTGACCAATCGGTATTAGAAGCATCAATTACATTATGGAATTCAAAAATCATTTGAGCTTCTAGAAGTTCCCGCCAAGTGATTTCATCTTTGGCGCTCACATGGGTTGGAATATGCTTTTGGATCTTGATTGGAATCTTCGAAATGTCCCTGGGCATTAAATGCATTGGGGGCGTCGAGATTCTTGAAATGCCCTTTAAACAATTTGTAATTCCCAGAATGTCCTTTTGAGAGTTTAAGTGCCTTTTACAGTGTTTTGGCTCGAAGTTCTTTTAAAAGAAATTTGGCTTGAAAGTCTTTTCGCAAAGACTTCTCCCAGATCTTCTATTGAAGGAAATTTCAACTATTCGAGCGAACATGGTTCTTTTCGAGTAGTTCATTCTGACTCGAATCAATTGACAGAACTTTGACCTTTTCGAAAAGTACTTTTTACTTTGCGAATTGAGCTTTAGCTTCCATTCTTCTTTGCGAATGGATCCTTTTTCTTCTTCAGGTCTTTGCTTCTTCTTTTCAGTCCTTTTTAACCACTGCTGAGGCTATTTCTTCACTCCCTTTTTTAGCTTGACATGAATTGTCAGCTTTTTGATCATTTTAGGATGCTTTTCGGACTTGGACCTGTCTAATTGGTTAGCTGTAAAATGTACACTAAAGCACTTATTTAGTCTTCTCAAGGGTCTTTCAAAGCTCATGTTTAGGGGTGAAAAATGGTATTTTTCACTACTTAACAACTACGCTTTCCCCTCACTCTGTATTTGGTATCAGAGCCATGTTCGGCTAAGCCCGTGGTAATTACATATGGCGGGTGGCTAGTATTGGAATCTTGAGAGATAGTAAATAGTAATTAGGGTGGCTAATCATGGACGTATGAACTACTGTTCATCGTTTTCTTCAGCGATTTTTATGAATAACTTGTAATGGTCTGTTTAGATTTACTACTATGTTGTAGTAGCGTGGGAAGTCGCGTTGAGATGATTTTATGGCATTGTAGTAGTGATTGCGTTGTCGTCGAGTTATTCCCCATAAAAGTTATCGTGGATGGACGCAGTTTTTCAACAACAATCTAGTAGTAAATCTAAATGAACTTTTGATATAAGACTTATATCATGGCTTTGAATATTGGATGAAAGTTCATTTATTTCCTATCAAAATAGTAAATCACCAACTAATCACTACTTTTTGTGCAGAAAATGACTTGTCTTGCAGGTAGCTCGTCTGCTCAATCAACTGACTCAGCAGAAGACATTTCTTCTCCACAACGAAAAGTTTATGTTGTCCTCCAAGGATTCCAACAAGGGATTTATACTTCATGGCAATCTTGCCATAGCCAAATTTATAATTTCCCAAACCCATTATACCAAATACATAACTCCATGAGAGAAGGCCGAGCTGCTTTCAAAACCTTTCAAACCATGCAACTCCTGACTACATCTCTCTCCCATTATGGAGGTTAAAGAATACTCTAAATCTAAAATTTTTAACATCAGCCATATCCTTGATTTTAATTACCCTGGCATTGCTCCATCCATACATCACGATATTAATGGAGTATGAAAAAATCATATTGTCAATAATAAGAAAAAAGTGGGACAACATTTGAGCGTCCTTACATCCAAAATTCAGGCACAAGAAGCCCATACCTAACAAATTAATGAAGGTTTAATTTCCTTGCTCAAAGACTTTAATTGGGAAGAAGAAACCTTTTCCATTGAGAAAATTTTCTATTTTCTCAACCTCATTGAATTGATGAAACAAAATGATCCAATTTTGCATCGCCTTAAAAGAATCTGCATGTTTGAAAAGGCCAAACATGTTCTTCCAATTGATATTTCCTAAAATATTGTATCTCAAATTGAGAATTCTGCTACTGAGATCAAACAAATCTTATTGCCGAATTATCAATTTATCAATCATCTTCAGGATTACCATCTCCCAAAAATTTCTTTATTCACTCCAGATTATCCTCATAATCTTTTGCAAGGTCTTGACTGAGGACTGATCAACCAAATCATTTTTCCACTTTCCAATATTTCAAATTTTCCTCGAATGATCAAATCCATACCTCCAAATATTTACTCAAAGACATTTACCTTACTTTTTGGATCACTAGCACTCTTGGCTGGCGATCTAGAGAACAATTCTTCAAATCATATCAAATTTGGGTTTTTCGTAAAACACGGATGTATGAATTTTCATATATCAACAAAGCTGATCCTTTGGTACAATCTAATGCTCAGTCATTCTTCTACTAGCTGAGAACGACGTTGATGGTCAAGTTGGGAAAAAACTAACGAGTTGAGACGTCGTTGATGAATGCAAGACCTTCTTCTTTGGTGGTCATGAGACCACTACTCTCGTCCTTCCCTGGACACTGCTCCTCTTGGCCATGCATCCGGAATGGCAGCGCTGCCTAAGGGAAGAAATCAAAGGTGTTACACTAGGAGAGCCTTTGGATTCCCCCATGCTCACCAAACTAGTTAAGGTAAAGATTCCTTTTAACAAGCGACTAATGCATAATATATTAAGAATCCTTGCACAAGGTCTGAACACTATTACTAAAATGTCTAAATGCAAATATGGAACTTGAGAATGCTAACATAGGGCCATTTATGTTATAATTGCTCTATGGAGTGAATTTATTTTTGTCTTTAGCTAACAAGGAAAGGACAAAAAAATAAAGGAAATCCGAAAAAAGTGAAAAAAGTGACTACTCAAAGAAAGTGTTAACTTATTGAAATTTACTTCAAGAAATTTTAGATAAAAAGGAATTTTCAATGTCTTCGAAATGTCATTCGATAGAAAAGGGTGATTTGATATAAAAGGCTTCCTCGATAATTATTCTTGGTCAACATGTGAGAAACATTTATAGTTGAATTATAAAATACCCTATTATAAAATTCCATATGACACAAATGAGATTGTGTATTTAATTGGGAAGAAGGGTGATTCAATATTTTCAATTATAAATGTTTTTCATACACAAAAAAAAAAAAGATGATTAGCGGCAGGTTTTGACAGCAAAAAATTGTCGCTATTGACAAAAAATTTGTTGTTTCAATAGCGACAAGACTAGTAGCGGCAGTTTTTGGCTGCCGCTAAAACACCTTATTTTTATTGTAACACATTGACCGAGTGTCTTATTGGGAGCCCAAGAATTTGTGGCAATCCCTTATTTTAAAACATCCTGAAGTAGTATATTAAGCTAAAAAAAATTTAGAAATAATCCTTGTTTCCTTAAAAGCGAAAAAAAAAAAAATATGGGAACAATATTTTTTATCTAATAATTATAAAAGTATCATTCTTATATTACCATTTTATTCTTTTCCTTTTCGATAAAGAAGAAAAAAAAATTAAATTAGAAGTCAATTATGAAAGAGAAGGCATATGAGTAAGTTCTAACATCCCATGCTTGGATTAGACATTAGCTTATCTCTAAAAGGTATATATAAATCTCTCTCATTTAATGAACTTTTCTATAGTTAGTATAAGGGTTTTTTGCAAATACCCCTGAGTTATGTTGATATTATAAATAATCCCCCCGTTATAGCTATTTGCTTTAAACCCCCTGAGTTAGAATTTTGGGGTTTATAAAACACCCTCTTTAACCGATGTTACTTTAAATTATTAACCAGCCGTTAAAGAATACCCTAAATACCATATTTATCATTTTTAAAATTAAATTACTAAATTGCGACCCTCTACATGTAGTAAGAGTAATTTTAAATCCACCCCTCCACTTACAAAAAAGAATAGTTTTAAATCCACCCACCAAATATTTGAGTTCACCCATGCTGAAAAATATTGACTGCATTGAATCGGACGATGGAGATCGTTTATCGTCTCAACCTTTTACACGATGGATCTAGAGATCACGGTGGCACTATTAGACGGTTGACTGCAGTGAATCGGACGATGGAGATCATTTATCGTCCCAACCTTTCACACGATGTATCTTGAGACCATGGTGGCACCATCAGACAGTTGACTGCATTGAATTGGACGATGGAAGTCGTTTATCGTCCCAACCATTCACACGATGGATCTTGAGATCATGGTGGCACCATCAGACGGTTGATTGCACTGAATCGGACGATGGAGATTATTTATCGTTCCAACCTTTCACACGATAGATCTTGAGATCATGGTGGCACCATCAAATGGTTGATTTTTTATTTCATGTGATACACACTCAAAAAAATGACCTTAAAATTAATTTTAACCGTATACGTGATATTAAGGTCACTTTTCTGAAATGTGTGCCACGAAATAAAACACTGTCTAATGGTATGCCTAAACGATCTTCATCGTCTTATTCAATGCAATCAATGTGTTTTAGAGTGGGTGAACTCAAAGATTCGGTGGATGGAAGCAGACGCAGTTAGGCAATCCAATTCCTAAAAATGGGTTTTGAATTATATAGGAAATTGGAGGGACGAGTATTTTGAGTGGAACATGTAGATTGAAGGTTTTCTTTTAAAAAATAATTGCATCGTTTGCCACAAATCCTTCATTGGTTGAGTATTCGTCCAAATGTTGGCATACTTTAATGGGGGAATCACCCATCTGATGAGTCTTGAATCTGATGGGTGAATGAAAGGCCTTTTAGAAGAGTACCTTTAAATCCACCCACTGAATCTTTAAGTTCGCTCACACTGGAACACGTTGATTGAATTGAATCGAACGATGGAGATCATTTATCCTCCCAATCTTTTACATGATGGATCTTGAGATCATGATCGTACCCTCAGACGGTCAGTGTTTTATTTCACGTGGCACACATCTCAGAAAAGTGACCTTAACATCACGTGCATGCTTAAAATTGATATTAAAGTCACTTTTAGGGGTGTATACCACATGAAATAAAAAGTCGACCGTCTGATGGTACACCCATGATCTAAAGATCGATCTCATGAAAGATTGAGATGATAAAAAATCTCCATCGTTTGATTCAATGCAGTCGATGTATTTTAGCGTGGGTGAACTAAAAGATTTTGTGGGTGGATTTAAAGATACTCCTTTTAGAATAGTGGTAAATTATAATGGCATGACTTGTAAATAAAGGTAAATAAAGGGCCTTTTAGAATGGTGATGAACTTTAATGACATAACTTGTAAATATAGATGAATTGGGTGACGAAGGAGGTCCTACGATTGTACTCACCAGCTCCAAACGTCCAAAGGCGATCGACGTGGTGAACATGCACCACGACCCAACATAGAATACCTTTTGGGCGACAACTTAATTGTCCTACAAGAAACCTTTTGGGCGACAACTTAATTGTCCTACAAGGTTGGTTGTTGGTTGTCTTACCGAACTTAATTGTCCTACAAGGACAAGGTTGGTTGTTGGTTGTCTTATCGAACTTAATTGTCCTACAAGGTTGGTTGTTGGTTGTCTCGTTGTTGGTCGTCTTAACGAACTTAATTGTCCTACACATCCTCACAAGGTTTTCATCACTCTCCAACCATTTTACGATTAGATGTTTGTTTAACCCTTCAACCCCTTTTTATTTTGAAGTCTAAAAGACTAGGTTTATGGGTTTCATTTGTGATTGGGCAATCATTCGGTGAAAAAATTACAAAAGATCATTACAAATCTTTTCTAATGAGAGTTGGGATGAATATAGGATAGATTCGGGAGAAAATTCCAAAAAACGGAAATTATAAATAAAAAACAATTCAAATACTGAAATGATATCTTAATTGGAGTTATAGCACATAAACTCATGACTCGAGCTTTTTTTGGTTGCACTCTTTTCCGCTCCCTTTCAAAAAGTGAATTGCAATTAATGAGAGCTGAGTCGTGGGTTTATATCTCATGACTTAAGGGAGAGGATGTAATAGTCTCACATTGGACAGGGAAAAGTCCTTACTTGGAGTTATATGTGATTACGGACGCTACATGTCATGACGCGTTTTGGGTGGAGACGGCGAAACGTAACATCTATGCCAGAAACAAAATCGGGGCGAGTACCGGACAATATTGTGGCATGTGGGTCTAGGTCATCAGAGAGGATGATTACCCATTAAAATATACATAAATATATTTACCTATTATAAGTGAAAAATGAACTCACCTGGTCCATTTGACTCCATTTGACTCACCTGGTTCAAAAGGAACCATCTAAATGAAATTTAACTCACCTGGTCCATTTGACTCTGTGGTCTCCCCTTTGACTCGTTGAGACAAATATGCATATGATTGACTTTCTTCCTTTTCATCCATGATTACAAATATCGATAGACTTTCCTCTATAGATAGTGGAGTTTAGAAGCACATAATCATGTCAAAAGTTGACCGTGAGCTACTATCAGGCGGCCCAACATCAGTGAAAATATAAACTTTTGACAGATTTCTCTTCCCAAGAGGTGCTTTCAAGCGCTACTATCTATTGATGTTTCCCAGTCCCCGTCAATCCTTGCAAATACAGATTTGACTCTCCACCTATACTCGTAAAAATGCATATTTGCGCGTGAGCGTTTATAAAAATTAAGTTTCTAAAATAATTTATATAATAAAGAAATTAATTTATCTTTTTATTTTATTTTATAGTCTTTTTAAAAAGAAATTATAAATCCTTAATTTACTTATTAACTCCAGGTCAACAAATTAATGAAATGCTTTATATTTCAAAGAGTTTTTAATATGTTCAATATGTAATTATTCAAATAAATTAAAATTATAAAAAAAAATGCAAATATTTAAAGTTTTTTAATTTAATATACTAGCATAAAAGCAATTTAATTAAACAATAAGAATAGGGGTATCTCAGTCTCTTTGCGCCCATGTATTCTCTTCAAGCGCCCACGTCTCAAACCCTTGAAAATCATTGATTGCATTAGATCGGATGATGAAGGTCGTGCTTCACCCCGATATTCCATCCAATGGATCTCGAGATCATGTCTCACCAATTAGATTGTCAGTTTTTTTATTCCATGTCACAGATTCCAAAAAATCCCCCTTGAATCCTATGGCGCGCATCATGCTCAAACGTGATTTTAGGGCATTTTTAAGGGATATGTGACATATGGAATTAAAAAATGACCATATGATAGGTGCAACATGATTTCAAAATCTTTTGTGTGAAAGAACAATATGAAAAACGATCTCCATCATCTAATTCGAAGCAATCAATGATTTTGAAGGGGGTGCACACGTGGGCGCTTTCAGAGATTGCGTGGGCGCTAATAGAGGTACTAAGAAGAGAATTAAGATGGATTAAAAATAATTGCATAATTATACAATCGAAGTTAATAATAACAATAACAATAATATATTTTATCAAAAAAAAAAAAACATTAGGCCACTTAAGAACATAGCCCAAAGAGGTTTACCAAAGAGGCGTAAGCCCAGTTGGTACGCTCCTGTGAGGGAGTAGGTCGTGAGTTCGATTCTCATCCTCTATGTTGTTTCTCACCCTTGACTTTGCAAGGTATGGATTGGATTTTGTTAGTTAACCCTCACCGATATAGTTGGTGCTCCGCAATTAATTGAAATTTGACTTGCCATCACCTCCTTAACAGACATGGACGCAAACTACAAAAACATAACTATAAAGCCCAAGGCAAGGATCAAACTATCAGGCAAAATTTCGGTTTCAGGCATGACCAAAACAAAAAATTTGGACCGAAATTTCGGCCGCAAACCAATAATTTGGCCAAAATTTCGACCAAAATTTTGAGTCCCATACAAGATATGACTGAAATTTCGGTCTAAATTATCATTTCGGTGAGGACCGAAACCGATAATTTGGACTGAAAGTTCGGTCATTTCGGCCGAAATTTTGATCCTTGGCCCAAGGAACCACCAAAACCACCCCTGCTAAAAAACCACCAAAACCCAATCTGTTAAATGGGCTTAACTCTTAGAGCATGTTTGATTGCATGTAATGGCAAAGCGCGTTTCGAGGCTAATACATGTTTCACCTGTAATGGTATTACACGCATCAGCCTATTGTTTGATAGCGTATACAGTGAAACGCGTATTGCCCTGAAACACGTTTAAACGTTGTTTGTTAGCATGGGCTTGTAACGTATCACTTAAATTATAAGTTATATACTTCATTAGCCTCTACAAGCATGCTCGTCAATCTGGACCGTCCAATGGATTAAGTACCTCACTAATAACCCATAAATAATAGTTTCATCTCTTGATAAATGATCAAATGATTAGATTTCTCATCATTGGCTATTGAACAATACAATTTGACAAATCCTAAAGTATTAAGTGAAAATCTAGGAGTTTTTGAAATCTAGACCGTTCGATTAGCACTAGATGGTCAAATTATTTACAACAACTACAAGCACGCTGATCTCGAGGCTCCTTACATATGCAAGCGTCAAAAAGTCCGCATTATCATGGGCATGCCTACATGCACTCTTGTGACGACCCGATTTTTCCAATCCCTAAGGTATAGGAAAGGCCGGTTCATCAACTTATTGATTTCTTAATAAGCCGTAACAAACAAAAGTCGATAGCATAACAAAGAACTAAAAATAGAAGCAAAGCATAGAATAAGCAAAGATAAAAGCTTTGTCAAAATAATATATCACCTTGAGGAACTAGGAAGGACCACCGGTGATGGCCAATCCAACACCTAAAATAGTGATTCCTAATAATGGTTCCTCGAGTGATATAAAAAAGATAAAACAATGGCCTAGGGCCCAATATTCAAAGAATAATTTTAAATAAAAGTACCAAAAAGATAAACTAGGATCAAAGGAAAAACTCCTCTGCAGGCGTATCTAATTCCTCCCCAGGAATATAATTGGAGTCCTCCAGATCCTCAGATCCTAAGTCAGTCTCAGCACCTGTGACGTATAGTCGAGGGTGAGCTAACAACAAAGCCCAATAGAGGAAACGTGTCTATTTGCATTTCATTATAAGTAAAGGTTTTCAAAGACAGAAATAAGATCAAATATGATTTTCAAAAGATGCCTTGCAAACTAAATCTCCAGTTCTAATCATGAGTTAAAACTAATAACATTCATCTGATGTGTTCAAAAACTTCTGAATTAGCATGCTTCTTGTCTTAAATTTATAACTTAATTTTATCTCCCAAATTACATATAGCATGAGAGCGGACTACGTTACCGATGGAAAACCCTACTGACCATCGTCATTTATGAACACATTTTCTGAAGAGTAATAAGCCCCTACGCTATGAGGGAAATTTGCGCAAAAACAAACACCGTCAATACGGTTGGTAGAATCTAGGGTTTTGTTAATGCAAATGCTAACTTATATCAAAGTTTGTATACATAACATATTTACTGATTTTTCGGAGTTCTAATTCGAAGTTCACATTTAAAAATAACTGAGGTTCTGAAGTTCAAATTTCTGAGTTCTTAGTCATAACAAAGTTTTCTAATTTCTGATTTGTGTCATAATTCAAGGTTCTTATTCATACTGTGTTAAACAAATATTTCAAAAATTATGCTCTTTATTAAATAGTCCATACTTATAATAGAATGCAAATAAAGTATAAGGTTCCCTTACCTTAACAAAGACGGTCCCAAAACAAGCAAAAACAGCCCTCACAAAGGACTCTCAAATTCAAAACCTACAAAGATTAACATTTCCAGTGTTAATATTAGACCAAAAGTCAAACTAAAAAACTTGCCAAGAAAAATCCGACAAAAATTCAAAGGTCTGAAACAGGGCAAAATTCGACGCTCTAATTCAAATTCGATGGTCGAATTCAAATTCGACCCTCGAATTTCAAAAATTGCATCAGGCACTAAAATCTCCAATTCGACCCTCGATTTTCAATTGAATTAAATTTAAAATTCGACCTCAATTGAAAATCGACCCTAATTTTCAGTGCATGGTCATTAAATTTTCATCTTCGGACCCCTTTCTTTCTCATTTAACCACAACCTGCTTATCTAAAAATATACACCATTTTCTATTCCAAGCAAAACATAAATTCAAATAACACAAGGAGGTTTAAATGCCTACCTCTTAGCGTTTAAACCATCGATCCCGTTGCACCAAAATCACGCACCGGAACCAATCTCCAAAGCTTATTAGGTTTAAAACCTCCAATCAGTCCATCACAAGGTTGCCTCAACCTCAACAACCAAAATTCACACAGAACCTACCACTCTCCCGTATCTCTCTTCTCAATACATTTAACAGATCACAACAACTATGCAAGTCTTTTCAATGGTTGAGATGGGGAGAGGGGTTTACAAAATCTCAAGATCTAGGATCAAAGGTGAGAGCAAAGTTTATAAGCTTTTAATTCAAACGAGAGAGAGAGAAGTGTAACTTCTCTTACAAGCTCTCTCTAATAAAACAAAAACAAAGAAAACAAAAATATCTAGATTTTTCTAGTTTCAATCCTATCCACTTAACTATATTGTTTCCGGTGTTAAACACAAACACCTAACTTACAGTGTAAGTCATCGATAACATGACTTCCACACATCACGAGACGAAATCCTTTGACCATTTAACTCATCACACCCTTAGATAAACAAAAACCCAGAAAAATCTCATAACATTTTCTGGCACGCTTATCGAGATAAACGAAAAATAGTCTAAAAATATCAGGGATATTGCATTCTCCCCTCCTTAGGAATTTTCATCCGCGAAAATATAACGCAACACACACCACAAAACGAAACCAAAGTAAACATGGGTCACAGTGTAATGGTCTCGCAGAGCACGTAAGTCAAGGGATGAGATCCGTAGTAACATGGATGTACTACATGTGGCACCAGAAGGGCCATAGTGGCTTGCATCCGTACATGGATGCCTACACCCCAAAGGTCACGTGCTGGGGAAACAATCGCACCGTGACGCATGAAAACAATCAAATCAAGACGATCCCACCACAGAAAAATAGAAACAGAAAGGAGAGTACATGCTCACATAACAAAATATAGAAGGGCAAAAACAAAGGCAAAGATGCTATAAGCTAGATGAAAGAACCATATACATATAGGTGACAAGGTCCATAGCGAAAAATATAACACGAAACAAAACGAACTATCAGAGCAAAATCCTAAACAAGGATATATAAGAGAGAACAAAATTAGAACCACCAGGTTCTAAGATAATCCATGGAGTAAAATAATTAGTACATGCCCCAAAATATGCAAAACAACATATAATTGCCCAAAGCAACACTAAAACTCCCCCGCAGCAGCGAGACCAGCCTGAACCTGGTCACCGTCCCCATCACCAGCATCATCGTCCAAACCATCCTCTCCGGCATCAGAAGGCATGCTGGGACCGGCGCCCGATGTTGAAGGGCGATGAACGGAGGCTCGGATGTTTTCCATGTACGTGGCATAGTCGGTGGGGAAGGCATGCTGCATCAAGTAGGTAAGAGCCCCGCCATGAACATCCAACTCCTGACGCATGGAGGTATCGTGTGAGCTCTCGAATCTGGCGCTCACCAGGTCATCGGCGTAAACTACGAGGCGTAAATCGTCGCTCGGTGAAATTTGATCGTGTGTAGGAACATCAGGTTCTGGGGCAACGTGCATTGGATCCTCGTCCTCATCGTCCTCATCGGGAACTACCACGCCCTTGGAGCCTTAACAAGTCGATTGTAGGTCTAACCCCAATTGACTAGTTTATACAATTTTAGACCATCCATGGACTCTGGCTCAGTAGAGGCATAAGCTGGGCCCGCTCGATAAATCTCAATCATGATTGAAATCAAACGAGCATATGAGATGCCCTTTTTCAGTTTCTTGACTTGCTTGCCCATTTTCTCTTGAGCCTTAACAATTTCCTTAAAAACGATTTCGGGGGCACTAAACCAACGCTCTTTAAAAGCTGCAAACAAAATCTGCTGGATGGAACCTCGGCGCTTTGATTTGTGACCAAACAGGTACAGGGCTGCCTTGAATATTTTGTCCAAGATCCACATGGAGTCGGGCATGTGTGAACGAGCTATTGATTTACCCGACCCATGACGACCCTGGGTCATTTGGGCGATGACCTCATGAAAGGGAACAGGTTTAGGGAAGGGAGGACCCAATCCCATAGTCTTGGAATGTGCGTTAGGGCAGCGCATTGCCACAGCAATGTCCTCAAGGTCAAAGGTATAATCGCGTCCGTCAATTGAGGTATATATTTTCTTCCCATTCTCGCGGCGCATGTGTTGATAAAATAAGCGCACCAACCGAGGATAAAAGTGATCACTAAAGGCAGTACAGAGCGAGGTCAAACGTGCCTTTTCCAAATAATCTGACGCCGATTGAGTGGTTGTTTGTTGATCAAACAGTTCCGGGTGAAAAACCCACTCAATGGCGAACCCCTTAATGCTCCAGAATTCATTGGGCTGCTCTCGAATCTGAGGGGGCATAGGTGGCACAGGTTGAACAGGGGGTGGCTGATCGGGCTGTGGGGCTGGCTGTGTAGATCGGCTTGAAGACGCAACCTTTGAAGCTGGTCGTTTAGATGTAGGATTTCAGATGGGGATGGATTTCTTAGGTCCCATTAAGCCAAAAGACAACAACTCTAAAAGATGCAAGAAATTAAGGCTTCAAAATAAAAATAATGAGGGTTTTACCTCTAGAAAAGCCCCCGGATTGGTTCCAAAGTGTGCAATCCAAGGCCCTTGCAATTAGCAGATGAATCCCTCTTGATTTTGGCCACAAATTTGCAAGAAAACCAAAGAAAAGCCAAAAATCCGCAAGAACCCTAAGCCAGACCCTTTGTTTTCAAAGCACGAAATGCCAAAACCCCAAAACAGAACCCACTTAAATCGATAAAATCGACCCTCGGTTTCAAATTCGTCAGTCGAATTTCAATTCGACCCTCGATTTCTCCAAATTGTTGCCAGGCCCAAAATTTTGCCTGAAACTGCCTGGGTACTGTTCATGGAAAATCGACCCTCGATTTTCTCGAGTTCTGTTTTCCTCAAAATTTTAAAATTTTTAAAATGAGAGTCCATTCCTTGGGTCCAAATTGACCTCCTTAGAGCCCAGTTCAATGCAATTATGGAATGCGACATTGCTGACATCAAATAGAGCCGAATTTAACTTATAAAATCAATTAAATGAATTAGCTAACAAAAAAGCTCTATTTATTTCACAAGTCAATTAGGGAGTAACATCCCCGATTTTGGTCGAAGGCCCAAAATTATCCGATTTCCATAAACTAGGGACTTTTTAAACAGGCAGAAATTTATTATACAAAGGGTCACAAAAATAATTTGATATTTATATAAACAAGAACATCACCGAAAGGGCGAAAATATCATACTGTCTACACACAAAAATCTCAAAATCTAAGCGAAAAGGGTCGGAAATTGATCTCGGAGCTCAGCTTCCCGCTCCCAGGTGGCTTCCTCCGGTGTATGATTCCTCCATCGGACGAGAACTCCGCTTCGTGCGTAGTATCTGCTCCTTGCGATCCAAAATCTGAACCGGGTCCTCAATCACCGTCAAACCATCCCGAAGCTCGATGGGTTCGTAATCAAGCACGTGAGTCGGGTCGCGTATGTATCGACGCAACATCGACACATGGAAGACGTTGTGCATGCTGGACAATTGCGGCGGTAGCGCCACTTGGTATGCAACCTCCCCGACTCGGCCTAATATCTCAAAAGGCCCAACGTACCGAGGAGTCAACTTCCCTCTTTTTTCAAATCGCAAAAGGCCTTTCGTAGGTGAAATTCGAACAAAAACATTATCGCCGACCTGAAAAGCAATTATTAGTGCCAATTTCCATGCGGAGTATGTATCAAGTGATTAAATACACAATAACATATTCAAGACTACCTGAAAATCCACGTGTCTCCGTTTGAGATCGGCGTAGCTCTTCTGACGACTCTGAGCTACTCGTAGTCTCTCACGAATCAACCGAACCATCTCGGTCGTGCGCTCGACTATCTCAGGTTCAATAATTAGCTTCTCACCCACTTCTTCCTAGTTCAACGGTGATCTGCACCGTCGTCCATATAAAGCCTCGAACGGAGCCATACCGATGCTAGCTTGGAAGCTATTGTTGTAAGCGAACTCGATCAGAGGTAAGTGTTGATCCCATGACCCATGAAAATCTAACATGCAAGCTCTCAGCATGTCCTCTATGATCTGATTCACTCGCTCAGTCTGGCCATCCATTTATGGGTGAAATGCTGAACTGAAGTCGAGACGAGAACCCATACCTTCTATAAACCACTGCCAAAAGTGTGAAGTAAACAACGGGTTCCTGTCCGACACAATACTAGTCGGTATCCCATGCAGTCGAACAATCTCCTTAAGGTATAACTCTGCAAGTCTACTGGCTGTATACGTAGTATTGTACGGTAAGAAATGAGTAGATTTTGTTAGCCTATCTATAATGACCCAAATGGCAATTTTCTTCCTCAGTGTTTTTGGCAAACCCAGGATGAAGTCCATCGAAATGGCTTCCCATTTCCACTCTGGTATAGGTAAAGGTTGCAATAAGCCCGCAGGATTATGATGATCAACCTTAACCTGCTGACAAACCAAGCATCGCGATATGTACTCAGCGACGTCGCGTTTCAAACCTCGCCACCAGAAGCTCTTCATCAAGTCCTGATACATCTTGGTGCTACCAGGATACATGGCATATATGGATTTGTGAGCCTCTTTCAGAATGGTGTCTCGAAGCTCAGTACTCGATGGTACGCATACTCGGTCGTGAAACAATAAGGTCTCATCTGCTCGGATGGAGAAATCTTTCTTGCTTCCACTCTCCACATCTCGTCTGATCGCCATCAGCTCATCATCGGTCATCTGAAGCTTCCTGATATTCTCGAAGAGCATAGGGCGCAATACAAGTGTAGTCATCAATGCACCCGAGCCTTTCACATCGAATCGCGAGCTGCCTAAGGCCATATCTTCCAAAAGCTTCCATCTCTGTATCCGGCTGACAAGATGTAACAACTGCGCTGAAGACTTTCTACTAAGAGCATCAACAACAACATTCACCTTTCCCGGATGGTACTGAATCGAGCAATCATAGTCCTTTAAGAACTCCATCCATCGTTGCAGCCTCATATTCAAGTCCTTTTGAGTGAATAGGTACTTGAAACTCTTGTGATCGGTGAATATATCGAATATCTCACCGTAGAGGTAATGTCTCCAGATCTTCAAAGCAAATATAACTACTGCTAACTCGAGATCATGCGTCGGATAGTTTCTTTCATGGTCCTTCAGCTGCCTAAAGAACCATATGCAATGACCCGCTCATATTGATTAAGCACACAGCCTAATCCGCCATAAGAAGCATCACTGTACACTGCGAAGCCTCCACTACCAGAAGGTATAGCAAGTACTGGTGTCGTAGTCAATCTACGCTTCAGCTCCTGAAAGCTCTGCTCACACTGCTCTGTCTAATCAAACTTTGCATTCTTTCTTGTAAGCTGTGTAAGCAGACCCGATATCTTCGAGAAACCCTCGACAAATCTTCGATAGTACCCTGCCAGACCAAGAAAACTTCGGACCTCTATAACTGTCATAGGTTGTTCCCAGTTCACCACAGAATCGATCTTTGTAGGATTCACTGAGATACCCACTTCAGAGACGACCTGGCCCAAGAAACTGACCTGATCAAGCCAAAACTCACACTTACTGAGTTTAGCATACAACTGATGGTCCCTGAGCATTGGCAGAGCCATCCGTAGATGTTGCATATGCTCCTCTCTAGTTTTCGAATAGATGAGGATGTCATCTACGAAAACTACCACAGATTTATCAAGATGTGGTTTGAACACTCGATTCATCAGGTCCATGAAAGATGCAGGCGCATTCGTCAACCCAAACGGCACCACTAAAAACTCATAGTAGCCATAACGCATACAAAATGCAGTTTTGGATATATCTTCCTCCTTGATCTTGAGCTGGTGATAGCTTGACCTCAGATCAATCTTCGAGAAGAACTTTACAACTTGCAATTGATCAAACAAGTCATCTATCCACGGAAAAGGATAACGATTCTTAATTGTCATCTTGTTGAGCTGCCGATAATCGATACACAAATGCAACGATCCATCCTTCTTTTTCACAAAAAGAACCAGTGCACCCCAAGGAGAAACACTCGGTCGAATGAAGCCTTTGTCTAACAGCCCTTGAAGCTGTTCCTTGAGCGCTTTCAATTCCACAGGCGTCATTCTATATGGAGCTTTATACAACTATTCTGTACCCGGTGCTAGCTCGATCGCAAACTCAATCTCCCGATCAGGTGGTAATCCAAGTAAGTCCTCTGGAAAGACATCAGGATACTCGCAGACCACAGTGATAAGAGCCAAGTCATTCTTCTCTTCTGTAGAATCTTGCAAGTAAGCCAGATACCCGCTGCAACCATTCCTCATCATGCGCTTGGCCTTAACGGCTAAAACCAACGGCGCAACCTTTGATTTAACTCCACAGAATCGAAAGGATTTTTGCTTTGGCGGTCAGAAGGTCACGATCTTTCGAAGACAGTCCACGCTGGCGTGATAAGCTGCCAACCAATCTATCTCGAGAATAACGTCGAACCCTTCCATGCTCAACGTAATCATGTCGGTCACTGTCTCGTGCTCATTAATCATCACGATGACTGACTGACATGCTGTATCTGTGCTCACCGAACTTCCCATAGGAATCTTCACGTCTAAAATGAAAGCAAGGGGTTCGGGAGTGATACCCAACTTCTCGGAGAAAAGAGGAGTAATAAACGAGTGTGTAGACCTGGGGTCTATCAGTACTCGTGCTTCAATTTTACTCAAGTCGCCTCTACGACTCATCATAAGGGTACCTTTATTAAAAAGTTTGTTAATTATTTACAATGATTCCAATGTTGTTTAAAATTTACTTAAATGAATTTAAACATTAAATAATAGAATCAATGCAAAATTGACATCTCAACTTTAATGATACCTTGGATCACATCATTCGACGTTTGGGCATCCTGTGCAGTCACCGCATAAGCTCGACCTTGAACTGTAGGTCACGTCGACTTTTGCGTAGAGACTGACGTAGTTCTTCCCTTGTCCATCATAGGACAATCCTTAATCATATGACCAATCTGTCCACACTTGAAGCATCCCCCAGTGTTCCGTCGGCAATCCTCCATCTTATGTGGTTTCCCACATCGTGTACACGCTGGAGTAGGAACAGGAGTAATAGCTGGTCCTCGCAATGATCCTTGAGCTATAGAAGCTCCACTCGCAGTAGTGCTCCCGGCTCTAAAAGGTCGCCCTGGTGAAGAACTCTGCAGTCTCTGATGGGAAGACGATACTGGTCCTGAAGCAACAGTCAGCCTATAATACGATGGCTGACTAGGATAGGGAGGAGGTTTAGAGAACCTTAGCTTTTTATTCACCTGCTCAGACGCACTCAACTGTCCCTGGCCAAACCGATTTCTATTTCCCTGTTCTCGCCTCAGGTACTGTTTCTGGATGTCTTCCTCTCCAATGAGAGCTTTTGCCATGACGCCCGCATACGTCTCCATCTCCCACATCGACACCCTCTCCTGAATATTCAGCCTCAAACCTCTCTGAAATTTCTGAGCCCTCATAAGCTCAGTGACCACGTGTAAGGGTGCAAATCGGGCAAGTCTATCAAACTCTGCGCCATACTCGCGCACCGACATCTCGTTCTGTTCCAGTCTTATAAACTAGACTTCCCGCTGGCTACGCACGATCTTTGGAAAATATTGATCGTTTAACATCTCCACGAACTCTGCCCAAGTCCATGGAGTATTGGGGTAGTCCTGCTCTCGCATCCTGGAGACAGATTTCCACCACGGACTGGCCTCACCTAAAAGTTTGAAGGATGCCTAGCGTACCTTCTCAACCTCTGTACACTGTAACACCTCAAAAATCTTTTCCATCTCATCAAGTCATGCCTCAGCTTCCATCAGATTCGTCTGCCCTGAGAATGTAGGAGGTCTCATCCTCCTAAACTCGGCGAATCCCCCTGGCTGATGTCTGGCTGCCAGCATCTTAGTCTATCTATCTATGGCTGCAGTCTGTTGAGCCATGTTGTTGGCCAAGGCCGCGAACACCTGGTCAGCATTTCCTCCTCCGCCTCTACCAGTTCCCAACGGATCAGCGTTAGGACCGTTAGCCACTCTGTCTCTCCCTCTCGAGGTACCTACGCACTCATCAATCTCCTCAATACGTGCCATGCGAGGTCCTTCTCTACCTTGGCCCTTGCCTCTGAACCGCGGAGGCATGCTGATCTGTCATTGTTGAAAAATAATAACAATAGATCAGTATTGATTGTTAAGACAATCTAATCCTTAGTCCTAAGACTCTGAACCTAAAGCCTAGCTCTGATACCAACTGTGACGACCCGACTTTTCCAATCCCTAAGGTATAGGAAAGGCGGTTCATCAACTTATTGATTTCTCAATAAGCGGTAACAAACAGAAGCTGGCAGCATAACAAAGAACTAAAAACAGAGGCAAAGCATAGAGTAAGCAAAGACAAAAGTTTTATCAAAACAATATATCACTCTGAGGAACCAGGAAGGACCACCGGTGATGGCCAATCCAACACCTAAAATTGTGGTTCCTAATAATGGTTCCTCGAGTGATATAAAAAAGACAAAACAATGGCCTAGGGCCCAATATTCAAAGAATAATTCTAAAAAAAATACCAAAAAGATAAACTAGGATCAAGGGAAAAACTCCTCTGCAGGCGTATCTAATTCCTCCTCAGGAATATAATCGGAGTCCTCCAGATCCTCAGATCCTAAGTCAGTCTCAGCACCTGTGACGTATAGTCGAGGGTAAGCTAACAACAAAGCCCAATAGAGGAAACGTGTCTATTTGCATTTCATTATAAGTAAAGGTTTTCAAAGACAGAAATCAGATCAAATATGGTTTTCAAAAGATGACTTGCAAACTAAATCTCCAATTCTAATCATGAGTTAAAACTAATAACATTCGTCTGATGTGTTCAAAAACTTATGAATTAGCATGCTTCTTGTCTTAAATTTATAACTTAATTTTATCTCCCATATTACAATAGCATGAGAGCGGACTACGTTACCGATGGGAAACCCTACTGACCATCGTCGTTCATGAACTTATTTTCTGAAGAGCAACAAGCCCCTACGCTATGAGGGAAACTTGCGCCAAAACAAACACCGTCAATACGGTTGGTAGAATCTAGGGTTTCGTTCGTATGTACCTCAAATTGAATGCAAATGCTAACTTATATCAAAGTTTGTATACATAACATATTTACTGATTTTTCAAAGTTCTAATTCGAAGTTCACATTCAAAAATAATTGAGGTTTTTAAAGTTCTGAAGTTCAAATTTCTGAGTTCTTAGTCATAACAAAGTTTTTTAATTTCTGATTTGTGTCATAATTCAAGGTTCTTATTCATGCTGTGTTAAACAAATATTTCAAAAATTATGCTCCTTATCAAACAGTCCATACTTATAATAGAATGCAAATAAAGTATAAGGTTCCCCTACCTTAATAAAGACGGTCCCAAAACAAGCAAAAACAGTCCTCACAAAGGACTCTCAAATTCAAAACCTACAAAGATTAACACTTCCAGTGTTAATATTGGACCAAAAGTCAAACCCGAAAACTTGTCAAGAAAAATTTGACAAAAATTCAAAGGTCTGAAACAGGGCAAAATTCGACCCTCGAATTCAAAAATTGCATCAGGCACTAAAATCTCCAATTCGACCCTCGATTTTCAATTCGATGGTCGAATTTCAAATTCGACCCTCAAATTGAAAATCGACCCTCGAATTTTCCCAGGTTTGTGGCTGTTAAATTTTCATCTTCGGAGCCCTTTCTTTCTCATTTAACCACAGCCTGTTTATCTAAAAATATACACCATTTTCTACTCCAAGCAAAACATAAATTCAAATAACACAAGGAGGTTTAAATGCCTACCTCTTAACGTTTAAACCATCAATCCCGTTGCACCAAAATCACGCACCGGAACCAATCTCCAAAGCTTATCAGGTTTAAGACCTCCAATCAGTCCATCACAAGGTTGCCTCTACCTCAACAACCAAAATTCATACAGAACCTACCACTCTCCCCTATCTCTCTTCTCAATACATTTAACAGATCAAGACAACTATGCAAGTCTTTTCAATGGTTGAGATGGGGAGAGGGGTTTACAAAATCTCAAGATCTAGGATCAAAGGTGAGGGCAAAGTTTGTAAGCTTTTAATTCAAACGAGAGAGAGAGAGAGAAGTGTAACTTCTCTTACAAGCTCTCTCTTATAAAACAAAAACAAAGAAAACAGAAATATCTAGATTTTTCTATTTTCAATCCTATCCACTTAACTATATTATTTCCGGTGTTAAACACAAACACCTAACTTACAGTGTAAGTCATTGATAACATGACTTCCACACATCACGAGACAAAATCCTTTGGCCATTAAACTCATCACACCCTTAGATAAACAAAAACCTAAAAAAATTTCGTAACATTTTTGAGCATGCTTATCGAGGTAAATGAAAAATAGGCCACAAATATCAGGGATATTACAACTTTGCATCATTTCTCTCATAAAAGCACTCAATCTCTCAACTTACCGACTAAACAAAGAAATGGAGTCTCTCCAAGAAAAAGAAGAAGAAATAGAGGAGGAGCATCAACAACACTTGCTTGGCGCCACGGGGTCCACTCTTCTGATCCAACTGCTCCCAAGCAAAGGCCTCTCTTTTCAACTTTGGCCCGCAGCCTCCACCCTCTTCTCCCTTGTCCGCCAACACCAAACCCTACAAACGCCTCCCCCACCCCCTCCGCATACTCGAACTCAGATTTGGCATAGGCCTCGTCGGAATCGCCGCGGCGGTTGCCCTCGGCGCCCGCACTACCCTCACCGACCATCCTCAGGTCCTCCCCAACCTCCAATTCAACACCGACGCCAACCTCCTTGTTGCTTCATTGCACGGCGGGTCTCTTGAAGTCCGCTGCCTCAGGTGGGGCGATGCCGACGACATGGCGTCCTTTGGCCAAAGGGTTTTGGTAGGGTTTGCATTTTTTCTTTTGTGCTGTGAAGTGAGAGTGGAGAGTCAGATTTGGTGAATTGAAGAAGATTTAACCAGAGGCCCCGAAAATTCGCCAAACGCGTAGCCTTGGTAGGAGACGAGGGCTGCCCTTGTATCCATTTTTGGAGACACACAGTGATATCCGTACACTACGTGTATGGTCAAAGTGATAATCAAACAACAAAAACTTATTGACCTGCGTAAAGTGCATCAGAAACGCGTTTCTCTGTACCATTACGTGCAATCAAACACGCCCTTAACCTTCTTCCCATTCAATGTATTCGAGAGTCCATTAGACAAGGGAGTTTGTTCACTTCCATGAATCATACAATGGAGATCCTTTTTCGCCCGTCTCCATATAACAGATCTTTAGACCACGGGGCGTTCAGTTCTCTATGGTAATTACTTATTGTAACAGCTAAAAAATATCTAAACTAAAAGGATAACCAGATGGAGTGGAGAATCCATATTCCATAACTACTGATTGCATTGCGGGATAAGATTTGGTCCTAAGAATATCTAAACTTAAAGGATAAGATGGAGTGGAGAATCCATATTTCATAACTACTGATTGCATTGCAGAATAAGATTTGCTGCTAAGAATATCTAAACTGAAAGGATGAGAAGGAGGGGAGAATCCATATTTCATAACTACTGATCGCATTGCAGGATAAGATTTGGTGCTCTATTTGGTAACTTCATGGAAAGGATTCAAGGTTATTGATCGTTATCTCTAATACTCAGGTGACTTTTAGGTATCTGTGTCATGCGGAATCAGCATATGACCAACTATTTGATAGATGCACCATAGATACACCATGATCTCAAATATCTTTAGTGTGAAAGATTGGGCTGAAAAAAAATCTTCAATCGTCTTATTAAAAAAAATCATTAAGGCTGCGTTTCGGAACGTGGATTTGAATTTGGGGATTTCAAATTCAAATATTTAAAATTCAAACGTTTTAAATTCAGAAGTTGAAATATTTTGATTTGCAAATCTCTTGTTTAGATGTTAAAGCACTGCCTTAAGATTTGGCCCAATGATTTATAAATACTTTATTTGGCTATTTTTTTATGAAAAGAATTTATATTTCATCAGTTTCCTTCATATATTTTATGTAAGTAGGAATGCAAGTTTGGTGTACCGAACCAAACCGAATCTATTTTTTTCGGTTTTCGGTTCGGTACACCACATCGAAACTAAACCGAAATATTTCGGTTTCAGTACACCGAATTCCTCCAACACATAAACTGTTCCCGAACCAAAACTGAATTTTTCGGTGTTCAATTTGGTTCGGTTCGGGTTTAGGGGAAAAAATAGTCAAAATGGGTGCAACCAGCATTTTTTTTATGAACCCAAACCGAAGCAAATTGAACCGAACACCGAAAAATTCGATTTTGATAAACCGAATTCCTCCAACACATAAACCGTTCCCAAAACGAAATCAAATTTTTTGGTGTTCAGTTCAATTTGGGTTCAAAAAAAAAAAATTTGAAAATGGGTGCAACCAGCAATTTTTTCGAACCCAAACTGAACTGAGCACCGAAAAAGTCAATGTCGGTAAACCGAATTCCTCCAACACATTAACCATTCCTGAACCGAAACCAAATTTTTCAGTGTTCGGTTCGGTTTGGGTTTAGGAAAAAAAAAATGAAATGGGTGCAACCAGCAATTTCTTGGTTGCATCCAGGGTGCAATATGCAATGGTGGGCTGTAACGGCAAAAAATTAGCCATTGCAACCCAACGGCGACTGTAGTGGCTAGTTTTCTAGCCGTTGTTTTCTAGTCGTTGCCGTGACAGCCTGGATTTCGACACCCCAAAATCCGTGCCATTGGCACAGCCCTCGAGGCCGTGCCCCATAATGTACGTGCGGAACACTTGGTACATCCCATTCACAATACGAAAGCACAAGAAATTAGTGCAAATTGAATCTCTATTTCTACTCTACACTAATCCAAAACATCAATCCAAAAGATAGTTCTAATTTCATGACTCCGCATGAACAAAAGAACCAACCCGAACCATCAGTGCCGTAGCTACGGTCAGATTCAATGGTTCGACAAAAGAATATTACAGATGTATTCATTCTTACAAAAATAAGGCTGGACGTACCAAGCCGTAATTCTCTCTTTCTCCTCACAAAATACTATCAAAGTAAGCAGCAAGTCTTTTAAAAGAATCTCTCCGGAGGAGGCTCAGACTCCTCCTTTGGAAAGTACTCTGAATCTCCGGGATCACCCTTGCCGGTAGCAACTCCTAGATTATCTTCAATTCCTAAATCGTCACCTGTGACATGTAGTCAAAGGATGAGCTACATCCTAGCTCAATAGGGGCAATATCACAGCAAGTATATCCTTCTTACAAACATATATTTCATGACAGGAATAAAACATGAACTCATAGATATGTCATTACTTGAAAAGTAAATTTAAGATGCGATAAAATAATTTGACTGCATTTATTACTCTACTCATGTATTTTACAATGACTACTAGTTCCCTTAGTTGCAATCAGGCTGAGACCATGACTTAAATCTTAACTTAAATAATCCCCGAGCAATATAGCATCGAGCCCCGATGGAATACCCTCCATTGTTGTCTAATCAGACTATTTTTCATGGAATTGTCCTCGTCCCTGTCTCTTAGGCGACGGGCATACTACTACTATACATCCCTGGGATGTCTGCTGGTGTACGGATTAGCCGCTGTACCGATCACAGATATCCTGCCGAGTCAGTCACGGTTATCCCGCCGCATCGGTTGGGTATTCTCTGAACCTTAAAACAAATTGTGCAATATATATAGTTATTCACCGTATGATTGTGCTAATACATAGTAACTCACAGCCCGTGAAATTATGTTTACTGTTTACTTCTGGACGTGGATCTTTTCATCCACCATACATCCCTGGGATGTCACGTGATCTGATGCATCTCTGCGATGCCGAATGTGTTCTTACATCCTTGGGATGATTTTATTCTTTCTTAACAAGGTTTCTAATGTATTTTGTGTAAACATGCACACTATTGTTATTTCTCTACTCATTGCATTGATAATAAATGAAAATCATGTTTAAAGATTATGCAACAACATTCTATCACTACGTACATGCTCGTAATAAAGTGTACTAGTTTAAATATTCCCCTACCTCACTTGCGTCTACTCACTCGGATTCTCTAATCCATGTTAGCACTCAACTAGACCTGACCAATCACATACCTTTCATCAATACCAGTGTAAGCACATTTGGGTTATAAGCTTAATATCAATACACAACTATTCGTACGCAAAAAATTGAACAAAAGCTGCATTTTATCCAAATGGATCGAACGATTTCTGAATCGATCGAACGAATTTAAATCGATCGAACGATTCTCAAAATCGTTCGAACGAAGTTTAAATCAATCGAATGAAACTTCAAAATCGATCGAACGAATTCTATTTCGTTCGATCGATCCCACCTTTAGTCATTCTAACATGCCTTTGTCAATTAACAAAATCGACTGAACGATTTTAAATTCATTCACACAGGTTCCAACCAATCGATCTCTTCGAATCGATCGAACGATTCCCTTCAGAACCCCATTGCTTTCTTCCCTATCCTTTCTTTGTTAAAAATCAATTGAACGAAATGTTATTTCGTTCAATTGGTTTCACCCAATTCCATATCTAACACCCCTCTTCTCATCTCCTCATCATCTATCCTCATCATCTCTCTTACTAGTCATACATTTAAATAACACATAACAAATTTCTAATTTTTCTATCTAATAGTTTAAATAAAACATAGCTTTGAAATTCTTACCCCAGTCGATCGGTTGGATCTCCTTCACTAGGGTTTTCCAAACCCTCCAACCTAAATCTCTCCTTGATCCCGAGCTCGATCCCGTTAGACTTTGCGAGCCAAGATCAATGATTCGTATTAAATGCTTCCCTCTTTATTTCACAACAATCATACATGCATTTACTCTCTCTTTCTCTTAACTCCTCTCAACCACTCAACCAAAGAGAAATAACTTCTCTTTCCCCTCTTTCTTTATAATCCAAATTCTTACAATTTGGTGTAAAGCACATACAGTTAATTAAGTGTATGTACTCACACATCCTACCAATCACCCTTGTTCCACTTAACTCCATCATCTCTATACGTTCGACCAAGTCAACCGAGTCAATGTTGACCCGGTTAAACACTTGACCAGTTGGTCTGCATCCCGAGGTGCACTATTAAATATGAAATTTCCTGGGCGTTACAGTTGTAGTAACCGGTCCATTTACCACCCAACAAGATCGATCAAGTTTAAAAATACTCTGCTCAGGCAAGTCGAGTATCAGGTCGAGCCGTACCTATAATAGCACTGAGTAACAATATTTTATTCACTAAACATAGCCAATTATATGCTGGTGTAAGATTTGGATTTTCAAATAACGCCTAGGAAGTGTTATTTACAAATCCAATTTTTTACAATACAGACATGGATTTCAAAATTCCGGTGGATTTACCAAATCCAAATCCAAACAAAAAAATGTGGAGCCAAACGGTGGATTTGAATTTAGGAGATCCAAATCCAAATTCCCATATCCAAATCCACGTTCCCAAACGCAACCTAAAGGATTTTCAAATACCAAAACCTTGGTTATAGATACAAATATGCGGTTGCAGCTGCAAATAATGGTACCCACTAGCAAAGAGCCACACTTACAACTAACAAACATGCATCCAATGTGAGGGAGTAGGTCGTGGGTTCGTCGTCCTCCACGTTGTTTCCCACCCTTGTCTTTACAAGGTGTGGGTTGGGTTCTGTTAGTTAATCCTCACCATTATAGTTGGTGCTCCCTCATGCTACTCTGCAATTGTCACATGTGTATGCATATGCCTGCTCCTTGGTTCTCAAGGTTGTCTCGGCCAAATGGCGTATCCAAAAAAAAAAATTGACAGGCATCCAAAATAAACGTTTCTAAAGGGACAGAGTTATACAATGGACAATTTTTTATAGATAATTTTGTAGGCAGCTTACGTGGGCTAGCGTGATTGGCTTCACACATAGGTTTCACTATCTACAACCTACTAAAAGGAACATGGAAGGCCTACTTACCCATATATCTTCCCACTTTGCATTAGAGTGTTCTCTCCTTTCTTTCTCTTCTGGTTTATGAAGGAGAGACCATGTCTGCATTTTAGGTATGTTAAATAGTCTTCTCTCCCTCACCTCTCTGCAAGCCATCCCTATCGGACAATTGATCGGAGCTCAGGGCAATTGAGTTGTGGGACGAGCTAGGCCGCAGCCAATCCAATCAAATGCACTCACATTATCCACGCCTAATCTACATGCAAGGTGCGCGATTCCTATTCTCCCTGATAGAAAGTAAAGGTTCCCAACTTTTTTCGCCTTCATCACAATCAAATATCTCCTTTCACCTTTAAAATTCTACATTGAACTGCAAACTTGAGCCCATTAAAGTCTAGTGTACCAAGCAATATGAGGCTCTTCTTCAATTCCGGAATATGGCGTACATCGGTCAATGTTATGATAATCCCATCGTGCATCTTTATTCTAATATTCTCATTTTTCAGTTATTTTACAGGCCATATTGTTACCTATTAAAACTGTTTCACCATCCACCTCTTTATAAGACCTGAACCAATCCCTATTTGGACACATGTGGTAGGAGCACCCTGAATTAAGTATTCATGCATTCTGTAAGTATTTATCTGAAATCACCGACAACACATTTCCATCATCATCCGGAGCTTATTCAACTATACCAGCCTCATCAACACTCCCTTTCTGCTTCTTATCCTGAGCATCGTCCCTCTTTGTTTGTAATTATAGACAATGCTTTTTTATGTGACCTTTTTCGTGACACTTATAGCATTCTACTGTCTTTCTGTTTTTAAATTTAGATCTAAACTTTGATCTTTCCCTTTCGGATTTATGGTCCTCTGCTCTCTCCTAACCAACAAGTTATCTGCTTGTGTATCACTATCTGAACTTTTCTTCCTCATCGTTATAATAGTATTTTGTTTTCATCCTTAACTACTTCTCCAACATTTAATAATTTAGATATTATTCTTTTGAATTCATTAAGTTGTTCATTGAGAGAAGTATTTGCCTTCATGTGCACCTTATATAGTTACTTTTTAAGATATAAACGGCTCGTCAGAGATTTCGTCATGTATAGACTCTCCAATTTGGCCCACAGCGAGGCCGCCAAATTTTCTCGTATTATATTGTGTGTAATCTCCTTCGCTAGACATAGCTGAATCATACTATACGCTTGAAGTTCGAATTCTTCTCAATCACCATCAGACATATCTGCCGGCTTACATGTAAGCCCTTTCAATGCCTTGTGCAGCCCTTGTTTAAGCAATATATCTCGAATTTGTACTTGCAACAAGCCGAAATTAATCTTCCCATAAAATTTTTCAACCTCGAACCTTGCATTCGAAACTTTTACAGACTTCGATGCCATCTCCGATCGTAGAACTAAAACCTAACCTGACTTTGATACCAATTTGTTTCGAAGAAGCCCACAAACTAACCAATGATCTCACGATGAACGATCAAACAACCATACAAAATAGAAGAAAATCAATCACAAATAGACAAAAGACAATATTTACGTGATTCGGCAATATGCCTACGTCCACGGACAACGATAATCCACTATATTGATGATCACAAAAGAATATAAGAACACTCAAGCCTCACCAAAGCTCTTCTCAAACCCTAAATAGATTTTTCAAAGCTTTACAATGATATCTCAACTCTATAATTCGACCAGGAGCTTGCCCTTTATATAAAAGATACAAATCCTACTTCTAATCCAAGAGAGACTAGCCTTATATAGAAGATCTAAATCTTACTTCTAATCTAAGAGAAACTAGCCTTATATAGAGTCTGAACGTAACTAGGTTATCGCAGGTCCTCCAAGTTAGACTCAAACAACAATTCAACCTCTAAGTTAAAGTCAAGCAACAAGTTTGATCTCACCAATCCATCCAACAACGAAAATTCCTGCGGCTATATAAATCATGTAAATAGCATGTTGTAGATAAAAAAATTACTATAATTAAATCAAAATGAAAAGCAGATTTTTTGGTTCAAAGGAAGTTTTGCAAACACAAACCTTCCCATAAATAAATAAAGGCTGATAAAATAACCAAGACAACCCAAGACCATCATGAAAGAAACCTTTCTATACTCGAAAGCAAGTATAAAATCAATGGGAAGATTTCGAAGCCAGACAATAGTATGATTGATCCAGTTACATAATTAACATTGAAGAGCTATGCACAAATGAAACATTTTATGTCGATTTAGCAACATAAAATGTTGAGTTAGTGCTATAGAAGAATCAATCTAAGTGAACTCTTAGGTCGCACAATACTCTACTTGCTTGCCTACATTTCATCCAACCTAAATTAATTCTATTTGAGACGTCCTCCTCAATTTTGCTGTCTGATTATATCCAAGTACATGAAGGAAACAAACAACTTATTCCATGTAATTATTATTCACATATTTATCGGGTGGCATTTTTCGAATGAAACACCATCTTGCACCTACACATACAAATGTATCCATATGTATCTAGAATCCAAATAAAGTTTGTTTGTTATTTAAGAAGTTGGATGGAAAATATGATAGGCATGAAGTAGATAAATTGTTCATAGGAAAGAAAAAAGGAAAATGAAATAAATTTGTTACAAAGGGGGAGAAACAATCCATATTAATTAAATCAATTATGGAAATTGAAGATAGAGAAAAAACATGCATAAAGATTTCTCCTTTTTAGTAAATGAATGTTTTACCATTTAATTTGGTAAAAAGTTCATTTTGGCATCGATGATGGAAATTCTAAGCATGTTTGGAACAGGGTTAAAGCTTTCGTACCAAACAGTTTAGAATACATTTTTGAAGAAAGAGGTATTGAATGTGAACTCAAAATTTGAAAAGTATAGATTGGAATGGAAGAAGACTGGTGATATTGTTATGTATTCTGGTTTGACGGACATAAAGAAATGTTCTGTCACAAATTTTTTTGTTGACAGTTCTAAAGCGCTTGTAATTTTTAAATCAATTGATACTTCATCCATTCGTAAGAATGTTCAAATGTTATTTAAGTTGTTAAGAATAATGTTGTTCAACTTATAACAAATAGTGCAGTTGCATATTTGAAAGTTGGGGAGTTATTAATAGAGAAGAGGCACAAATCATTTTGGTCCCCATCCAGGGCTCACTACTTGGATTTGATTTCGAGCTAATAGGAGAATTGCCTACTCATAAAGAGATCGTATCTAAAGCCTAATATTTACAAGTACTTATGGGTGTTTAATTTGATGAGACAACACACAAAAAGGAAGAGATTTGACAAAGCCAGCAGTGACATGATTTGCCACTAGATGTATTTCATGTTGGAATTTTTTATGGAAACTCAAAATTCTTATTTTGTGTGGCTCACACACACTAGGATTGGAGTTGCTTGAAATAATAAAACACATTATTGGGAATTGAAGGAAACCTTAAGGTATCATGATTTACATGTGATTCTTATTCTTATTAGAATACCTTGATGGACAGTATTCTAGGCTGGGCATGACTCTTTATGCTATATATATAGGTGGATGTCCACCGCTCACTACACACAAACATTTTGGCATCTTCCCATCAAGAGAGTGTAGTAAGGGAGGCGGGTGGAGCCGCCTTCATCTTTCTTCGCAAGGAAAAGCTTCAGATTGAGTACTTCGCTTCGACTAGAATCATGGTCACGATCTTTGCAATAAGGTATGCACATATATTTTAATTTGTGGATTATTGATTTATAGTTTTGATTGATCATACGCCTAGATCCTAGGACAAATATTGGAGTGGTCGGATCAATAGATCCAACAATTGGTATCAAAGTCATGACTGGTGTTTGATCAGTCAAAGCATTAATACATGAGTTTTATCTTGTGTGATATAGAGACCTAGAGAGAGAATATAATTCTCTATATTATTGACGAGCGAAGAAGAAAAGCTTGGGTGCCGACTCAATCACTTGGTTGCCCACAGTTGAAAAATTATGGCATGTTATATTGCCTCCCTCCGCCTCGATTTGAGACTTTTGGGGTTCTCATGTATAACTGTATAACTAATATGATATTTTCATTCAAAAGTTATCTTTCTAGAATAAAATATTCGGATGTTTTTTTTTTTGTCTTTTTTTTTTGGGGATTTTCTAAACCCAAGACATTCTTAATTTTATAAGAAGAAGACAACCTAAAATGGTCTTATCGTGTGTGCTTGAGGAGCACCAAAGATGGTGTTCTCACTCTCTTATTTATATTATAAAATAAAAAAAAGGGGCAGGTAAGATCAATAATGCTCCACGTGAGTATTACTATTTTCTGTGGAAAGATCCCTTGTTTTGTACGCACACACTATTCATACTTATATGTGTTTTAGAAGTTTTGCTACACTGTATATTTACTTATAGGCTTGTGTTAATCCATGGATAGTTGGAACTTGTTCTTTTGTGGGCTTATTTTGAGTAGGTTTGTGCCATTGCTTGGAGCCCATATGACTAAGGCCAATTAGTTCTTCAAGTTATTTTAAATCAAATATATTGATTAATTCTTTCATTGGCTTTGATTTAGATTTGAGCAAATTTTATAGACTTTTGCATATTATGCTTGTGGATACATAAATGGTTTTGAACCTTCTTAGTTTTTGGGTTATCTCTAAGCTCAAACTAGACCTGAGCTTGAGCTAATTTTATAAGGCCAAATTTAGTCCAATTTGTCCCATGAATTCAATCTACTTGTCGAGCCTTCTGCTCTGAACCTTTTATTGGAAACAGTTAATGATCGTATATAATGGGATACATTATTTTTTTGGTGACCCAAATGATGTGTCTAGGATATTATTGTTATATGTGTTTTTGGATCATGGGTTTGACCCTATGACCTAAGTGTATGTACGTGCAAGCTCATAGGTATATGGCTTAAATTTTGTCATTATAAATTTATTTAAATATTGTTTCGTGATTTTCTTGACTATGAATTGGTTAAACTTTTGAGACTAGACATATGGGTCTAGGTCATTCCAATGGGGTTAAGGAAGACCGCAAAAGTGATCGTTTGAGAGACTATAATTGAAGTAGGATTGGATCTGCTCAAAGGTGACCATTCTATGGAGGTTGTTGTGTCTTGAATCTTGATATTTTATCTCATTAAGATCACCTTATGCACTGATTTGCATAGAGTTATTAATTCTGCCCAAAGGTGATTCATTAATTTCGTGTAAATTGAGTGAGTAGAATAGTCATAAGTGTAAAGGAGAGAATGATGATTCTCTTGCCCAAAGGTAGTGAACTATCAAGATCAAACCAAAAATATAAGTGATTAGGTCTACGCACATTTTTCAGCGCCCTAGGGGAGAGGATAGGTTGTACACTCAGTTTTTACCCAAAAGCGATGTTGAATGTTGCACATTATCTATACCCAAAGAGTAGATTATTTGTACATGATAAAATACTCTAATCAATTCGTTCATACCCCTAATACAAATTGTTTTATCCTTGGTGGATATTAATATCTTATAGTCAGTTTGGAGACCTTTTGTGGACATTAGTCTTTTAGACTTTTGGGTGACATGCTATCGTGTCTATATTCTATGCTTGATGACATAATTTTATGATATAACTTTTAATATTAAATTGTGAAAATATCGATAGAACTATTTTTATAGATTTATAAATTATTATGGAGTGGGGATCTCCATTTATATTTTATCCCAATTTATTATAAAAATTAAAAAAAAAAATTGACTATTATATTTTGAACATGATTTATTATTTAATGGTCATATGATTTTATTATTATATCACGATTGTCACTGTAAAGGATTGGTAAAATCTTAAACTTTGAATTTTTAGTGAGAGTTATCTTTCTTCTAAACTGGCAGTATTATTTATACATTTTTTTAAAAAATTCTTATATATACATGTATATTCTGGGTGAAGTTTTTCACAAAATTAGGTGAAATTTTTCTACAATTATATTTTGGTAGAGTTTTTCATAAATTGAGGGTGAAGGTTTTCACAATTTAGGTGGCACACCTTGGTGAGTGAGCTAATGAGGTTTTACCTTAATCTTGCCTGTGAGTATTGGTACTCTTTTGAATTTTCTCAAAGTTGAATGTGGTTAGGTACTACGTTAATAACTTCTTGTTCTGAGGATCAGGTGAAATGTTTCATAAGTCAAAAATTTGTGGATGTCAGAACAACATACAACGAATATAGAGTGGGACATTATGGATTTGCACACTTTGGTTGTGCATTTAGTTCACATAATAAATTGGTCATCGTCTCTCAAATGACCATGAAATTGTCTTAGTATCGATTTCATAAAATAATATACTATGTGCATTCATAATTCATTCCTTATATTTTCATTAAATTCAGGCGATGTTTGGGAATGCTTAAGTTATTTCAAACAATATTTTATTTTCACGGTGCACTCATTTTGGTTGTCAAATCAAGTGAGAGTCCGTTTTAAAATCATAGTCTGTGTGTGGACCAAGTGAGAGACTGTTGAAATTTTTTATGGAAACTCAAATTTCTTATTTTGTGTGACCCACACACACTAGGATTTTATAAAACCTTAGTTTGGAGTTGCTTGAAATAATAAAAGGCATTATTGGGAATTGAAGGAAACCTCAAGGTTTCCTGATTTACATGTGATTCTTATTCCTATTAGAAAACCTTGATGGGTGGTATTCTAGGCATGACATGATTCTTCATGCCATATATATAGGTTGATGTCCCCCACTCACTACACACAAGCCTTTTGGCATCTTCCCATCGAGAGAGTGTAGTAAGATATGCGGGTAGAGACACTTTCATCTTTCTTTGAGAGGAAAAGCTTTGGGTTGTGTACTTCGCTTCGACTAGAATCAACGATTACGATCTTTGCGATAAGGTACGCACATATATTTTAATTTGTGGATTTTTGATTTATAATTTTGGTTGATTATACGCTTAGATCCTAGGGCAAATATTTGGGTGGTCGGATCAATAGATCCAACATTTCCTTGGTAATGGTTGCAAGGCTACTAGATGTGTTTGAAGGGAATATAACTATCATCTAGAAGGCGTTCCCAGTCACAATCTTTTGATAATTTTGGAAGGAGCACAATAGACGAGTGTTTGAAATGATGTCTTCCTCCACTAGCAGGTATTTTGGAAAACTCCATCTATTTTGGTGTGGATGGCAGGCATCTCATGGCTATTGAGAATGAATCAAATCAGATGATTCTATTTCTCAATCTTTCTTACTTGCTCCTACAGAACCATGGTAAAAAAGATTAAAACTCAAAGATTTATTTTTGATGTGAAGGACTTCTGCTAGTAGTTTTGTCCTTGGCTTCTTGCTCAATAAGGTCTGTAGCTGGAGATTTTGCAGGAGTGGGAGATTTGACTACTTTAGAGTCTTTTTTTTTCCTCTTCCCTTTTCGCTCCCATCTTTCGTGGTTGATTCTTTCTATTTTCCTTTCCTTTTTTTTGCCTCCTTTTCTTTTCTTTTCATTTTTTCCTTTTTATCCTAGCTTAGCTTCTTGCTATACCTCTTTGATCCGTTGTTGTTGTTGCTTTTTTCGTTTCGTTTAATGAAAGTAACGTCAAGGCATGAGTGGGCGAAAAGTGTTGTAATTCAATTTTAGTGGGAGCCTTTTCACCGAGGTATCAAACTCAGTATCGGTATCAATTATTGGTCCATTCTTCCAACCAATATGTATCAGTCGATACCAATACTGCTTTTTGTTATGAAAAAAACGGAAAAATAAAAAATGACAATATTGGTTAATACTGTCTTGGTATCGATCCATAATACCATGGTATTAAAACTTGAGGAGTCAACTTGGAACTCGAGCTAGTCGACTCGGATCGACCCAATTTCGAGTTGACTTGTCTATATACTCGAAAAGGATTCAAACTTGGTCGACTCAATCACTAATTCAACTGGGATAGACGATTTTTTTAAAAAATTTACCGGGCATGTTAGTAAATGGTCCACTTACTTTAAAACCTACTCTCTCATACTCTTGTCATTCGATGCTAAAACCCTTACGAGCATGGTTTGAAATCTCATATTTTTGAGTTGTCTCGGACAGCCCTGAGACTGAGATGTCTCGCATCTCGGCGAGATGGCGTGAAATGATAACAATTTTGTAAATGATCTTACACAATTAAAATAGGTGTTTGATCTTACACCATCAAAGAATACTTTACTGTTATGCCATGTGGAAAATAGTTGAGATCAATCTAAATGGTCCAAGTGGTTGTTCATGATTGGAACACATCATAGTTAATAACCACAGCTATAAATCAATTGTAAACCGTTCGATCAAAGTTCTTCAATACTAGCCGTTTAAAAATAAAAACAATGCCGATATTAGGGTGTACAAATTTGGACAAACCGTGATAGTCATTCACAAGATCATCACATAGATAAGGTATGATAAGATAAAATAGTGTTGTATGTACATAGAGAATGAGTAATTGAGTAGTACACTTTCAATAGTGTATAAGCTTAATATCTTATATAACTTGTATTATAAAAATAGTATTTTTAAGGTTGCATCTCCAGACGAATCACAGGGGGATCGCATTTGTCTGAATGTTGGGAGATAAATCTCCTGATTAATTGCAATCTTCCTATCAAGCCTCGTAATTATTTAATATTACTGGGAGGTGGCATCTCAATGATAGCTCTTACTTTTGCAGGGTCAACGTCAATCCCTCGCTTGCTGACTATGAAACCAAGTAATTTTTTAGAGGTGACTCCGAAGACACATTTCTTTGGGTTCATTTTTAGTTGATACTTCTTAGCTCTTTATAGCACCAGTCGAAGTGCTTCAACGTATCCTGCTCGCGTTTGGGACTTCACTAATATGTCATCGACGTAGACTTCTACACATTTATGCATCATGTCATGAAAAATAGCCATTATGACGCGTTGATACGTGGCTCTTGCGTTCTTGAGCCCAAAAGGCATGACAATGTAGCAGTAAGTTCTCCATGGTGTGATAAAAGAAGTCTTCTTTTGGTCAGACTCTGCTAATTTGATCTGATTATACCCAGAGAAACCATCCATAAAGGATAGCATCTCATATCCAGCGGTGTTGTCGACTAGAGTGTCAATGTGCGGAAGTGGGAAGTCGTCTTTTGGGCATGCCTGGTTGAGGTTTCGGAAGTCAATGCAAACCCGTACTCTGCTGTCTTTCTTAGCGACAGGTACTACGATGGCAACCCATTTGGGGTAGAGGATGACTCGGATGAATTTAACTTTGTGTAACTTGTCAACTTCCCCTTTAACTTGAACGGTTGTTTGCGGGTGCATCCTTCGGAGTTTTTATTTAACAGACTTTGCATCGGGTTCCAAGACAAGGCAATGTTCTACTAAACATGGGTCTAAACTAGGCATATCTTCATAGGACCATGCAAAGGAGTCGAGGTGTTCTTGTAGGACTTGTACGATTTACTGACGTTCCTTGGAGTTGAGAGTCGCGCTAATTAGTAGCTTCTTGGGTTTCTCTTCAGTACCAAAGTTAATTTCTTCTGTAGGTTCCGCGGTAGCTTGAGTTTGCTCGTCGAAACGCTTGATGACCCATTGGAAGTCCTATGCCTCCTCGGCAACTTGTGTTCCTTCTTCATCCTCAGTAAGCTCATACACTACAAAATTGCTACACTGGGATTCGATTTTGCGAAAGGTAATCCTTCATTAGCACAATTTATGACTGAGAGATCTTTAGTAAGGTAAAGGTCAAGGCTATTGATCCTTTTCTCAAAGTCATGAAATATCTCATCTGGTATGATCACTGGCTTATTATTTTGTCTGGATGCCTTGTGTCTTTGTGCGGGAGAGGGGACAAAAGTCTTAGGAGAAAAGTCTCATTGTTGGTCGCCAAATTGATTCGGGATGAAGGGTTCCCTTTCTTTTCTAAGGTTTTCTGATTTTTTTGGATTTTGTATTTATGAATTTTTACGATTTCTATTTTTTATTTTATTTTTTATTTTTGATAGTAGATATGTTACAAAGTTGGTCGCCTCAAGAGGCGCCGGGAGAATTGCTTCCTCTAATTGAGGGAGTGAGATGGCTGCAGGAGCCGTTTGGGCGATTCTTCGAGAAATGTGGACTTATTCTAAATTTGGCATTTTTTTTGGAGTCCTCATCTGATGAGATCTTTTGAATAAGCGATGTCGGTGATAACGGTATTGACATTTAGACTTCCTCTATCACATTGATTGCCTCATCTTCGAAGAGCCTCTAGAGATCATAATCGATCGAACTATCATCCTCTGAGTTATAATACGGTTGCTCTTTCTGTCAAGGGCGACCTCCTAAAGGATCCTCAGGGGTAGTGAGTTCTTTCCCTTGAACTTCATAGTATGCTAGGATGAGAACGCACGTTCGGCAACGAGGCTGATAATGGTGAGAAATGCAAGGAGATCCCCAAGGGCATTCCCATCCTTCCAAGCCAGAGTCAAGGCTGGTATCGAACTCGTCTTTTTGATCTGATAATGCCTGAAGTCTTTGGTTAGCCTGCTCTGCCAACTCGAGTGTAGGGAGGTCTATCCAGTAGTCATCGTCATCACTCAGGGGGGGTTGCCACTCTTCCTCGAGATATTTTCAAAATATTTGAAGTTGTGGCGCGTTTGGGGATGGAGTGTCCAGTTCGAATTCCTCTTCAAACTCTATGAAGGTGACGTGAGTATCTTCTTCTGGGTCGACCAGATGGCCGTTAGAATTTTCTTCTTCTTGTGCAGGTAATCGAGCTGGTAGGTCGTTACTTGCATTTGTCGTTACGAGGTCGACCTCATTCAATTGTACTATTGTGGAATGTCGGATCTAGCTAGCGAAGCATTCTAATATGCTAGTGTATGCCCTGCAGTAGGGTTGGTATGGGTGAGTGTTGAGCACTGAAATATACCACTTTCTACCCCTTAACTTGACCTATGATGGACCTTTGAGCATGTTAATAATGTCTTTTAAGTGTGTTTTTATAGATAACATCAAAAAAAGAGCTTAATGCTTCAATCCATGCTTTTGAAGCCAAGAAGAAGGAATATTGTGTTTTGCAGTGGGGCTGATGGATTTGTTGAAAAGGCACCATGGTGGTTCACACCATTGGGGCTTTTTAGCATGCTCTGGGGGCCTTGAAGACCTGCTAAGAGAGAGAGTGGTGCAGCACAAAGGTTAATGAGGTGTTATGCAGTGACATAGCATTTTGTGTTTGAAGCAAGGCAGCACCTTGGATGGAAGATAACAACAAATCAGCACCTCAAGGCATTTTATGCGAACAGCTATAGAGCAATTCAAGTGGCATATTACAGCTACAACATTAATGCACTCGAGTACTTTAAGTGTTGAAGTTCATCTACTCGAGCTGATGATGGAAGCCCATGAGCAGCACAGCTGCAAACTTGAAGAATTCGAGCAGTTTAGAGGGCTGGTGCAACCACTTGAGTGGTTTAAATGCATGATTTAGTGAACCCCACGGGTGGTTCATATTGAAAACCAACCCCCCGAGTGGTTTCAAATGATAAGATCCAACCTCTCGAGTGGTCAGTTGAACCCCACGAGCTAGTATGTGCTGAAATCAAGCTACAGTGCTGAAAAAAGGCTAAAATTGAACCTGTCGCAACCTATCGAATGGTTGTTTAAACCTGTCGAGAACCTGTCGAGAGGTTCTGATGCTGAAAATGAACCTATCGAGCATCCTGTCGAATGGTTGTTTGAACCCGTCGAATGGTTAAAAGAACCTATCGAACAGTTGCCTGAACCTGTCGAGATTGAAGTTCTGAAGCTCCAACCTATCGAACAATTGCCTGAACCTATCGAGAGTAAAGTTCTGAAGCTCTAACCTATTGAGGCACGGGTTCCAGCCATCTATTTCACACCTTAGGGATATTTTGGGGATTCCAATGCTTCTAGGGCACACATCCCAATGTCCCACACATCTCAGAGATTTATCTTGGGTTCCATTAGCAAATATCAATGGCCGACATGGGCATTTTTGAGAGCTGTAAAGACACATCAGCTAGGCACAAAACTCTGCACATGGGACAACAGTCCACGTGTAATTTTCCTTGGCCGAAATGAAGACACCTCAGCTGTGCATAATAGAATTGAGTCCTCTGCTCTCTGATTGGCTGCAACTCAAGGCACATTGATCGATACATACCTATAAATACCCATCTATTTTGCTATTTTTCTTCAGCAAGGAAGGTAGGAACAAAGGAATAGCCTGAGTTCTCCTTAGCTTATTTAGGTTTAGTTTTTTATTTTTCCTTTTCTCTTCCCCCTTCTCTCTCTAATCCAGCCTGTTGGATTAGATCTAGGTAGCAGCTCAGATCTAATTTATAATTGTAATTTTGGCATGAAGAAATGTGGATCGATGCACAGACTACAGATCTGGGAACTATGCTATTGTAAGTTATTTTTTATTAAAGCAATAAATTATTGATTTTAAAGCTTAATTAAATCTAAAGATCTTGTGGTCCCATTAGATTCTCGACCGGATTTGTGTAGATGGGACTAGCCCACCCACTTAACTGGTAGATCTCTTGATGACCATCTGATTTCCCTGGGTTTGATATGTCTGTGGGTGCCTGTGCCTGTGGCCTTGCATCCATAACATCTATAGTGATTATCTTGTTCTGATTGAAGCCATTGAAATGGAGGAAATCTATTGGAAGATCTGTGACCATTCAAATGGATAGATCATAGCCTTAAGATCAATCCAAACTATCGAAATGGAGGAAATCTATTGGTTGATCTGTGATCATTTAAGTGGACAGATCATAGCCTTAAGATCAATCCAAACCACCGGTCTAAATCAGATTCTTATACCTTGCATTTGTGCTTGTAGCCAAATGAAGGATGGATGCATATCCTCAGATTTTGATCTGTTTTACAATGAAAACTAGGCTCTAGCTGTCTATTTCTCCCTATTTTATATTTTATTCTACCATCTATCTTCCTCCATCTCTTAGTTTAGTTTTATTTCAGTTTTGTAGAATTAGATCTAATGACACCTGAAAAGCACTTTTCCTTATTAGAATTATCATATCTGTAGCCAGATCTGGGGGTCTACTATACGCCTTCTAGGTTTAGATCAATACTCCCTGTGGGACAAACTCTTACTTATTAAAACTTGCTATAAAGGACCCTGTATCTTGCAGGTCTAGGATATTTTAGATGTGCTGAATCCATTCTCTGTTTTACTTTATTTTTATTTTGCTTTTATCATTACACAAATTCGATCGAGAATCTAATGGGACAACAAGATCTTTAGATTTAATTAAGCTTTAAAATCAATAATGTATTGCTTTAATAAAAAACAACTTACAATAAAACTGTTCCCAGATCTGTAGTCTGTGCATCAATCCACATTTTTTCATGCCGAAATTATAATTACAAACTAGATCTGAGCTGCTACCTAGATCTAATCCAACAAGCTGGATTAGAGAGAGAAGGGGGAAGAGAAAAGGAAAAATAAAACCTAAAACTAAACTTAAATGGGCTAAGGAGAACTTAGGCTATTCCTTTGTTCCTACTTTTCTTGCTAAAGAAAAATAGCAAAATAGATGGGTATTTATAGGTATGCATCGATCCATGTGCCTTGAGTTGCAGCCAATCAGAGAGCATAGGACTCAATTCTGTTATGCACAGCTGAGGTGTCTTCATTTCGGCCAAGGAAATTTGCACATGGACTGTTGTCCCATGTGCAGAGTTTTGTGCCAAGCTGATGTGTCTTTACAGCTCTCAAAAATGCCCCTGCCGGCCATTGATATTTGCTAATGGAACCCGAGATAAATCTCTGAGATGTGTGGGACATTGGGATGTGTGCCCTAGAAGCATTGGAATCCCCAAAATGTCCCTAAGGTGTGAAATAGATGGTTAGAACCCGTGCCTCAATAGGTTGGAGCTTCAGAACTTTACTCTCAACAGGTTCAGGTAACTGTTCGATAGGTTGGAGCTTCAGAACTTCAATCTCGGCAGGTTCAGGCAACTGTTTGATAGGTTCTTTTAACCATTTGACAGGATGCTCAACAAGTTCAAACAACCATTCGACAGGATGCTCGATAGGTTCATTTTCAGCATCATAACCTCTCGATAGGTTCAAACAACCATTCGATAGGTTGCGACAGGTTCAAACAACCATTCGATAGGTTGCGACAGGTTCAATTTTAGTCTTTTTTTTCAGCACTGTAGCTTGATTTCAGCACATACCAGCTCGTGGGGTTCAACCGACCACTCGAGAGGTTGGATCTTATCATTTTAAACCACTTGAGGGGTTGGTTTTCAACATGAACCACTCATGGGGTTCACTAAATCATGCATTTAAACCACTCAAGTGGTTGCACCAGCCCTATAAACTGCTCGAATTCTTCAAGTTTGCAGCTGTGCTGCTCATGGGCTTCCATCATCAGCTCGAGTAGATGAACTTCAACACTTAAAGTACTCGAGTGTATTAATGTTGTAGCTGTAATATACCACTTGAATTGCTCTGCAGCTGTTCGCATAAAATACCTTGAGGTGCTGATTTGCTGCTATCTTCCATCCAAGTGCTGCCTTGCTACAAACACAAAATGTTGTATCACTGCATAGCACCTCATTAACCTTTGGGCTGCACCACTCTCTCTCTCAGCAGGTCTTCAAGGCCCCCAGAGCATGCTAAAAAGCCCCAATGGTGTGAACCATCATGGTGCCTTTTCAATAAATCTATCAGCGCCACTGCTAAACACAAAATTCCTTCTTCTTGGCTTCAAAAGCATGGATTGCAGCATTAATCTCTTATTTTGATGTTTTCTATAAAAACACACTTAAAAGATATTATTAACATGCTCAAAGGTCCATCATAGGTCAGGTTAAGGGGTAGAAAGTGGTATATTTCATTGCTCAACAGTGAGCAATATATGGGGAATCACAGGGGCATTCCCATCCCTCAAGGCCAAGGCCAAGGCGGATGCTAGGTGAGCTAAGATCTTCTTGTGCCATCCTCTTCCCATGTTGAGTGTGAGTGCTCTTCACCACCTTGCAAAGCTGCTATGTGAAAATTTTTGTCATCGGTGGATTCTTAATCTCCCACTTGCGACTCGAGTTCTAGAGGTTCTTTCTTTCTCTCTTCTGTAAACTCCTTAGTGTCAAACAAGGGTTTGATTCCCTCGAGTAGTTTGTTAATATCATAATTTATATTCGTTAAATTATTGAATGCTTTAGTCATTTTTTCAATTTTCGCTTCTTGGGATTTAGTAAAGGACACGTCCCTCTGCCTTGGTACATCTGCTTTCTCAATGGTCACGTAGACAAAGTGGTCATATAGAGAGCATTTTGGCGAGGTAGGGAACAAGTCGACTTGTGGGCTGTTCGATTGGTAACCTAACCCTATGTGTTTATGTATTTTCCTTGGGACAACAAGCCCTATATGACCTTGCTTATTTTTACCAAGTCTCAACCTTTTATCGTGGTTAGATTGATGTCGTAGAGTTTGGCGAGGTTTGGACCAACCTCTCTTCTCATTAATTTTTGTTGACGCGTTAGGGAAGAACTAAGAGGGGTAAGGGGACGAACTTCTGCAATGGTTGCCTCATCAGGGATTCGGGTCTTCTGAATATAACCCGTGTTCAACACGAAATCATGGGCTATCAGAATACTTACCGCCTAATCAGTGTCCATCTCCTGGAGGGGTGCTTCAGCTTATATACGGACAATGGAGTCCTCGTACGAGAATTTAATGCATTGGTGATATGTGGATGCGACAACCTTCATAAACACTAACCATTTTCTTTCCAAGATAAGATTGTAAGTACTGGAGAAATCAGAAACATGGAAAGTGACGTCTTTTATTTCATGTCCGAGGCGAACCTAGAGTTTGATAGTTCCTTTGATGAAACGACACGATCCGTCATAAGCTATAAGAGATAATGCTGAGGGTCTGACATCCTACTTCGTGTATTCGAGTGTCTTTAACATTATGATAGGATAGATATTGAGTCTTGCTCCTGTATTGACCAACGCATGGGGTACAGAGAATCCTCTAATTATGACCATAAGGTATATGGGAGTTGTACTTTCGTGGAGTGACTCTTTAGGCATGTATGCATCGGTGAAAGTGAGTGTCGGAGGTTACGCCATGACGGAGGCAATTTGATGTAGGTCATCTAATATTATGTCCTTGTCCACTTGTGTGTCTTCAAGCGTCCTTATCAGTAGTCGGTGATAGTCAGGCGATTTCTTGATGAGTTTCAGTATAGATATCTGAGCTAGAATCTTTTGGAGATGCTGCAAAAGGTCATATTCTTGTCCTGGCTCGAGTGCAATTTCTTTGCCTGGTCGATAAGCCTTGGGTGCGAGTGGTTGGAGTGGTTGAGGCGCAGGGATTGGTGGAGGGATAATCTAAGGTGGGGGAGGCAAGCTAACTTCTCTTTCTCTCACATTTTCCTCTGGTGGTTGTGCGTTCGTGGAATCCTTATTTTGAGGGAAAGGCAAAGGTGGATAATTGGTTCTTGACTTAAGAATCGGGCAAGTCAGTTGTTGACCAAACCCTGTGTGGCTCGACGTTGATGTCTCTGTGAAGTGAGTGAAATTTGAGGATGGAGCACGTACTTGCATTGTGTCGCTCCAAGGTGGGAGGTACTGTGTGTAATCATCTTCTTCTAGGAAAGCAGTGACCAGTGTCTCACACGGGTCTGGATGTCCTTCTTGTTCCCTCTCCTCTATATTTAGTGAACACTCAGTCCTTGTCTAGTCTTCTTGGGTTGAGATGTTTCGGGTGACACAGTCTACCCATGCGGCGATTTGGGCTGCAGTTTGAAGAACATGATCTCCATACTCGAGCTTTGAATCGGACGAGGGGAGTGGCAATGGTGTTGGTCAGGATTTGGAGGGGTCAAAGGTTCCGATGGGCGACTATGGAGGAATGAACTTTAGGCCCTAAAGGAGCGGACTCGTATCTGAGTAAATTTTGGGTAAGAAGGTGGGCTCGGCGGGGCGATTCGGGTGATCAAGGCTGAGAGGTGTGGGGGTGAAGGAGCTCTCACAGAGGTAGCAAAAGTGTTGGAGGGTTGGATGCGAGTGATTAAGGTGGAGGGCTGGAAGGAGGATTGATCGGGAAGATCCATGGTGGTGACCTGGGCTGGTGTTCCTTGGTTGTGGTTGGGCATGAGGTTATTAATGATTCCTAAGTTCTGTTGGGGTTGATTATTGTTAGGGTTGGGATTCCTGAGGGCTTCCTAGTCAATTTGGTTTCGGTCATTTATGTCATAAATTATATCCCGTAGGACCCAGCAGTCTTCCAGATTGTGTCTCGCGTATTGATGGAATGCGCAGTATTTGCTATAGTCTAGATTTGTCAGCCATGGTTGGGGTCTTTCCTACGGGAATCGGAGGAGATTCTGAGTGTTAAGGAGACGAAAGATGTTGGAGATTGTATCAAGTAAAGGGGGATAGTGTTCCTACCTCGGTTGGTAGGGGCCTCTAGTTGGGTTGAAGTTTTGTGGTGGGGGTACATTATTATAGCTCTGCGTGTGGGCCGATCGATTCTGTGTGGTATTCTGGTTCTGTTAAGTGTTGGGATATTAGTTTCTGTTTTGGTATTGGCCCTGATTTTGGTTATGGCCTTGATTCTGGTTCCCATATCCTTATTGATTTGCGCCTTGATTTTGGTTTGTGTACCGTTGCTGATTTTGATTCTGCCCGAAATTTCTCGATTGGAAGTTTTCTTTCCTGGAGTTCTTCCCTTGGTTGACAACAGTGTTAACATGCTCGGTTCCTAAGGCTTTCTTGTTATTTTTTTACTTTGATTCACTGGAAGAGCTTACTCTCTACGTGACTATGGATAGGGCGAGGTCTCCACCTTTGATGTGTCGCGCTAGTCGGGATGCCTGAGAGTAAAGTGCAGTGAAGTCGGGGCAGCCACTTATGACAAGCGTGCTCTTTAACGGTTCTCTAATATTATGGATGATAATGTCAACCGAGTCTTTCTTTTTCATTGAAATGTCGGTCATGGCAGTGGGTTTCCTCCATCTGGCGACGAAGTCGGTGAACTCTTCATCGGGTCCTTACTTTGTCAACATTAGATCGTTGAGCAAGGTTCAAAATTTAGGCCGAAATGATCAAAATTTTGGCTGAAATTATCAGTTTCGGTCCCCACTGAAACTATAATTTGGGGCCAAAATTTTGGTCCAAAATTTCAGTTTCGGTCCCCTCCGAAACCAAAATCAAAATCAAAATTTTGATCATTGTCATTGAGACTAAATGTTTCTTGGATCAAGTGTTTGTATTAGTCTAGGAATTAACCGACTAAATTGTCAAATGTATCTATCTTATACAACGAGAGTCCCGCAAACTAATCTAGAGCTTCTCCTTCTAATGAGCATTGGAAATATTGGATGAGAAGTCTTTGATTATCGCGTATGGGTCGGTAGTCATTGCAAAAGAGGGTCAAGTGATGGTTTGGATTTCTCGTGCCGTTATACTTGATAAATTTTGGCGGTTTGAATCCCGTTGGTAAGTTAAATTCGACATCCCGACAGGACTTATCGAACCCGAATGAGTGACCAAGGCGTTCTCTCTCGGCCATGTATTCATCGAGTATCTTGGGGAGATCTTCGATCTTGATGGTGATGTCTTTTGGAGCAACTCGCAAGAAAACCTTATTTAAAGGATCATCGTTGAAGAATTGTGAGCAGGTTATCTCAATGGTGAAGCGCGGGCTGACACTTTGCCTGGGGTAAGCGACGGCCTTTCTTGTAGTTCTTATTCTTCTGAATATTGTCGTGTCCTAACAGTCTCATATGCAGCAGCCAGTCCTCGAAGTAATTCCTCGGCATTATTATCTCCTCTTTGTATTCTCTGAATACTGAGTTCTACAATTTGTTGAGTAGTGAGGTTTTGTCCAGTATTACTATCTCTCCCGCTATGGTTATTACCAGTGTGCGGAGTAGAAAAAGGATTTTCCTGATCGCTAGCCATGTTAATCTCAGGTTGTCGTAGGCTAGAATCGTGAGGTGATTCTTCCTCATATACAGGGTTGTCGTGATATCCCCACAACGGAGGGTCTCCCAAACTCACTCTTCGTATACCGGACATCTCGAGTCTTTAACGAAGACTCATATATTCATGAAAATTTGAAATGATGCGATGGAAAGAAAAAGTAGAAAAATAAAATAAAAACTATCAAAGAAAGAAAGAGTTTGGCAAAAGCGTCCCATCGCGATCGCCAATCTGTTGGTGCGCACTTTTTTTGGCTTCCTTTCAGTCCCCGTGGATCAGTGACCCAATTCTGTCCTGAGCAGACTCTAGCAATGCGGTGATTTGGATGTTGAAAATAAGGGGGGATTTCTAGAAAGATTCTTAGTTTGTTGCGATCATTAGCTGCAGATATCTAATGACGCTGCAACACGTCAATGATCACGCTTTGGAGCGGGTGTGGGTTACTTCTTTACTGAATCATCGGCCTGCCAACGTCAGTAGCACTGGCTCTTCTTGTAATTTAGATAGTTTAGTTTTTCTTTCCTTATTATTGTTGTAGTTCTATTTGGCTTAAGTTTCCTAGTTCTATTATGAGTCTAACTGTGTGAATTCGTTGTAGTAAATTAATCTACTATTCTAATGCCCTAATCCTAATGTAAGTCTACTTGATTTGAATATTCTAATCTTATTGAAAGTCTAATTAGTTAAGAATCTAATTACTTTTGAGTGTTCTTCCTTTATGAGAATTCTACTGTGATTAGGTGCCCTAATTCTACTGTGAGTCTAATTGATTGAGTTTCCTAATGCTATTAGAAGTCTGATTGATTTAATATTTTAATCCTATTAAAAGTCTAATTAATTAAGTCTCCTAATCCTATTAGGAGTCTGATTAATTCAAATGTTCTAATCTTATTAGAAATCTAACTAATTTAAGTTTTCTAATCCTACTAGGAGTCTAATTAATATTAGTCTCCTACTTATACTAGGAATGCAAATATGCTAATTCTAATAAAACTCTAATTAAGACAAGTATACTAATTGTACTGAAATTCTAATTGAAGCAAATAAACTAATTTACTGAAGTTCTTTTTGAAGCAAGTATACTAATTGTACTAAAATTCTAATTAAAATAAATGAATTAATTCTATTGAAATTATAACTAAAACAAATATACTAATTTTACTAAAATTCTAATTAAAGCAAGCATGCTAATTTTACTGAAATTCTAATTAGAGCAAGTATGCTAACTGTACTAAAATTCTAATTACAGCAATTATACTAATTGTATTAAAACTCTAATTAAAATAAATGGACTAATTTTTACTAAAATTCTAATTAAGGCAATGAATTAATTTTACTAAAAAAATATCTGATCAAAACAAAGAAACATTTTCACTAAAATTCCAATTAAAGTAAAGGAACTGATTTTTACTAAAATTTTAATTGAAATAGAGGAACTGATTTTACTAAAATTCTAAGAAAAGGGGTTTTGGGCCTGCTATGCTAAGGAGGATTGGCCTTATTCCCGAGTACCCCTCCATAAGCTCCCTTAGACAAATCGGATGGCTGAGATTAAAGCAAATTAAATTTTGGATTATAATATAGTAAATTTTTAGATTTTTAAAGTCGATAATTTCGAGTTATAATTATGAATTAAATTATGAAACTAGAAATTAAGAGAACTGAATTATAAATTAAGATTTTAGAAATCTTAAATTGAGGCTTGAAACTAAGATTTAAAATCTAAGGACTGAATTCAGGACTGAAATTAGAAAATCAAACCGTGTGATTAAGGACTGGTTCTAGAAACTAAGAATTAGAACCAGAGATTAATAATAGGGCTGAAGATTAAGATTTCAAAATAAAATTAAAGTTTAGGGTCGGGGGATTAGGCCGTTAGATTAAGGACTAGTTCTAGAAACTAAGAACTAAAACCAGATATTAAAATTACGGTCTAAAAAGGTGCTACGGTCTAAAATTGAAAATTTAATATTAATAGTTAAAGCAAAAAAAAACTACTCAAATCTAAGAACTAAAAACTAAGGTCAGAAACTAAAGACTAGATTTTTACCTAAGGTCGGGGCTGCAGAGAGGAATCTCAAAATTCGAAGCTTAGATGCAGAAGACTTGAAGCTCGAATCTCGAAGTCATTGCTGCGTTTCTCCCTGTGTTCGCTCTGTGTGTCCTCTCTTTTTTTCTCCTTTTGGGTCGAATTAAAAAAAGTCTTTTATAGGTTTTTTTCTAATTAAACGCCCTATTTCAGGCGTTTAACTGAATTACGCATCGATTTTTCAGCGTTTATTCGCTTTGAGTCAGTCACCGACGCGGTGAGCGATCGACTGACTAGCTCAGTCGAGTTCCCTAGTTCTCATCGCGTTAGAACTAATTGCGCACCCTGTTTGAAGTACGCAATCCAATTAAGCATTTCATCCGAAACGCTTAATCGTGGAAGCTTAGAGGTCAAGGACTGTGAGACTAGGTCGTGCATAGGCCAATTATGTGCATGTGATATGATGTTCAATCCGATCGCGCATGCCATGTGGGGCGCGTAATCGAGCCTCAAGGTGGTCTGAGAAAGGAAGTCTGGTCTGAAAGGGGATTGATTGCACGTTTGTTGGTTGTATGCAATCGAATTGCACGAGTGATTTTAGGCACGTAATTCGAGGTTGTCCGGGTCAGGTCTGAAATGTCAGACTATTGTTTCAACCTGCATTCCGACTATATACTATTATTTCAGTATATAGTCTCCCTACGTTGGGATTTGAACCACGACGCTATTGTTTCAGCTTGTGTTATATCATGTACTATTGTTTCAGTACATGGTTCTCACGTTAGGGTCATGGGGCCTACGCCACAGAGCTATTGTTTCAGCCTGTGTTCAGTAATATACTATTATTTTAGCATATAGTTCCCACATTAGGGTTAGGGGGTCTGAAATGTTGGACTATTGTTTCAGTCGCATTTTTCGACTATGTACTATTGTTTCATCCCACTGCCAGCGGTAAGATCTCCCGCTCAGCCCTCTCTATTTCTCCTTCTTCCTTTTTCTTTTTTTTCTTATTCTTCTCTCTCTGGCCCCCACCACACCAGACCTCAGTTGCTCAGTCTCCATGGACCTTCTTACCCTCTCTCTTCTCAGCCCTCTTCTTTTTTTTTCTTCGTTTCTTTTCTTTTTTTCGGATTTTTGATGTTGGGGTTTTGTGTTTTGAGGTTTTGGGTTTATTGGGATTGATTAGTATTTATAAATTTGGATGTCAGGGTTTTGGTGTTTTTTTAGGTTTGTTGGATTGAGTATTTGAGCTTTATTTATTAAAATATTAACTGTATTTTGAATTTTGTTGTGTAGATTTTATTGAAATCTGATTCGTCGGATCACTCAATAGGATTTGAGTCGGACCACGCTGGTTCAGAGGTAATTTGTCTTGTCTAAATTTAAATTTTTGTAAGTCTATTTTATTGAGTAAGTTTTTTTTAATTTATGTCTAAAATATATAGATAATTTTGTAGGATATGTGGATAATTTAGTTAGGGATAATGGCTCCCAACCAACGTTTAAACACCAAATGGTTTTAAATGGTTTTACAGCATTAACATTGTACATTTTATATCACACCATTGAAGTGTGATTTATCATTATGCTAGGTGGCACACATCTATAATCAATCTAAATTTCCCAAGTAGCAATCTATTATTGGATTATGTCTCAACTAGATAAAACAAGCTGATAAGTGGATATGAATCATCTGATTGATGAGCTTTAATATGACCCATTAAAACTAAAAACAATCGTTGATATTATACTCCACAGATCGGATGGTTTAAATCTACCTAAAACACAATTTTTGGGCAAGTTGTACTTAAACTATGAGCTATCACTTTGACAGTTCGGATCACCCACATCTTAAACCATCGATGGGGTAAGATCATTTAAACACCATTTTGGTGCTTAAATGACGGTCAGGTCGGTCCCTTTAGTTAAAATTCCCTAATTTCTAAAACCCTTTCTCAATCTCGCGTGCCTATAACCATAAAGCCCTAATTTCCTAAATCATAAATCCCTAAACCCTATAGGCCAGAGCCCTAAATCCCTTTCTAAAGCCCTTTCGCAATCCCAAATGCCTAAAGCCCCAATTCCCTAAATTCTAAATCCCTAAACCTAAAGAGACAAAATTTGATATTTTGAGGTAAGTTGAGACTTGAAATATAAATTTCCAATCATCTGACCGTCTGATAGGTGTGACATGATCTTAAGACCCTTCTTTTGGAAGATTGAGAAAGAAAAATTCTCCATCGTCTAATTCGAATCAGTCAATGGTTTTCGCCCTTAAAAAATTATGGTTCATACATCGAAAACGGGTGAGAATAGCCGAAGCCTTTCTTTTTTTGTATGTAATTTTAATGAAAAGTATGTTTTATAATATAAATTAGTTTATATTCATATAATTTGTAGAAAAATTAAATCTAATTTATCTTGCGCCCTGCCTAGATGAAAGTCCTGGTTCCACCATTGCAAGCGTGTGATATTGTTTGGTTGTTCTGAATTCTCTGTCAGGTTGAATGCATACAAATGGCCAAGAAAGAGGGAAAGAGGAAGTCATCCACACCCTGTTCTAGGTATCAATTTGCGACACTTAGAGAAGAAAGCAACGGAAAAAAACATGCCAAAGGCTTCACAAATGCCAATTCTACCTTGAGAATGCAGCATCTAAAGAAGCTTGCAAAATGGGTGGGAGCTGAAGCCTCTGTACCTCCTTTAGCTGCTCTATTGGGACACCATTGGCTGCTAGTGGAGAGGCTATGGGGATACCTCTCGATTCGTCACTATTTCCTTGCCAGAGGCAATGTGACAGCCCGGATTTTCCCAACCTAAAATTTTGAGACTTTTTTTTTTTTTTTTCTTTTTTTTCTACTTAACCCAAATGGGAAAACCTGAACCGCCAGATCGTAGATCACAATCTGATACGGAAAATATTGGTACAACAAAGCGGAAACATAAACTCCAATTCTACAGTTAAAGAACAATAATTAAGTACCTACAAGTGTATTCAAAGAATTACAAAACTACACTTACCAAAACTCAAATGCAGTCTACGATACCGAAATCTTACTACTTCACAAGTCCTCAACCCCAAATCCCGTATCTTGCTAGCTGCCGAACCTGTGATGTATAGTCGAAGGGTGAGCTTCATCCAAGCTCAGTAGAAGAAATTCAAACACAATTCACATCTTATCATTGAAGTGCATAGATTCGGTGACATAATTTCAAAACCATTTGTATCAAACTGAGTTGCAAATATTATATTTTCATTTTCAAAACATAGCGCAGCGGAAACAGAGCATATCGAGAACAAATACATATGAAAAACAAATATACTTATCAAAACATAACTGAAAATGAAAGCAAATAAAAGCAGAATAAATCAAAATAGAACATGTTAGAAACAGTGACATATCATGATGAGAGCATAATAAGACGGGAAAACATATCCTCAAATCGAAGCATATAAGAAACGAGACGTATCAAGAGACGAAACAAATATATCAAAAGCCAAAGCATCCCATAGCGAGAACAAGGTAAAAACCTCAGGGACTCAACTCCTCTTTGCACACAAAGTATAACCAACACATCCCATAAGCGGAGAATCGAAGCACATATGTTAGAAGGCCAAAGCATCCCATAAGCGGGAACAAGGTCGTAACCTCGGGGACTCAACCCCTCTTTGCACACAGAGTATAACCACACATCCCATAAGTTGGGAACCGAAGCACATATATCAGAAGGCCAAAGCATCCCATAAGCGGGAACAAGGTCGTAACCTCGGGGACTCAACCCCTCTTTGCACACAAAGTATAACCACACATCCCATAAGCAGGGAACCGAAGCACATATATCAGAAGGCCAAAGCATTCCATAAGCGGGAACAAGGTCGTAACCTCGGGGACTCAACCCTTCTTTTCACACAAAGTATCATCACATCACATTACATAGGGTCACAAATCAACGAGGGGCCAAAGCATCCCATAAGCGGGAACAAAGCAACCCATAAGCGGGAACTGAGTAAAAACCCCGGGGACTCAACCCCTCTTCGAAGACTCAACTCCTCTCCGCCACTCGTTGTTCAGATTCAAAGAGTTCTTATCCTTACCTGAAACATAAACGAATTCGAAAATGGAACGAAATACAAACGGATATGGAACAAAGCACAAATGGATACGGAACGAAACACAAACGGATACGAAACGAAACACAAACAGATACATAAGCGGAACGAACACCGATACATAAACAGAACGGGCATACACATGCATTCAATTACAAATTCATATTTCAAAGCTTTCATATTTTCTAAAACAGTTACAAAATATTCATTTATATCATATCATCCATGAACAAAATCAAAAATGCAATTAGATGGTGAATTTCCCCTACCTTAACCTCGACGCTGCACGAAGCCAAGCGAAGCTCTATCTATGACCTCCGACCTCAATCTACAATACGAGGACACAAAGCTTTATCAAGGATTAACTCAATTCACAAATACCTTAGATACCTTTAAGTGACTTCTCAAAACAAGACGGAAACGAACAAGTTTGTGTTAACCTAAAATTTGACATAACTTCCTATAAAATTTTAACCATTAAAATAGTTGATTCACAAGTTATTAAAAACATAAAAATTGTAGATCTCGAAGTCATATTTCCAACACAACAAGAATTGTGTCAATCGGAGTTCGGCACAGAAAGTTACGGCTAAAATACCGAGACTATATCGGTACCTCAGTCGAAACGCGCCAACTCAAACTTGACGTAACTTCCCTCCAAATTTTTACCTTTAAAACATTTGATTCATTGATTTTAATATACATGAAAGTTGTAGGTCTAGTTGTTCTCTTTCCAACGCCTTAAGAATCACCTAATTCTAACTTCGGGATAGAACGTTATGGCTAAAACACCGAAGCACTATCGGCTCACACAGTCAAATTCGATCGATCGAAATTTAATTTCGATTGATCGAATTTGAAACTCGATCAATCGAAATCCATTTCGATCGATCGAATTCCAACATAAATTCATAATACTCTCTGTTCTATACCTTTCGATAGATTGAATTTGAAACTCGATCGATCGAATTCCATTTTGATCGATCGAAAACCTCCAGAAATTGAAATTCATCAGTCTTAAGCCAAATTCGATCGATCGAAAATTACAGATTTCGCCCAAACCTTGGGTTTTCTCATTCAAAATCCAATTTTTCTTCCTCAAATTTAACCCAAATCTCACATATAATTATACAACCATAAAATAAAGTATTTAAACTCACCTAGCATGGATTTCCTACCTTGAATCGACCGATTAACTCATAGATTGGATCATCTTCTTCGTTTCGCAAGAGGGTTTCCAAAACCCAAACTGAGCATCTCCGAACTCCATGATCACAACCAACCCCTCTTAATCGTCGGTAAACCTTCCACACACACCTCACCCAAACCCATGCTACGATTAACGGATCAAAACACACGATCTCCTCGCTCAAAGAAATGGGCTTCCAAAACCCCCAAACGGCACAAAAGCATGCAAGCAGCTGCGTTGAAACCAACGGCGATCTTTCTTTTCCACGAGTCCACGAACCTTTTTCACGAAAAATCTAAACTCAACGCATCCGGATCCGCAAGATTTCTCCTCCTTCTTCTTCCAACAACCCAAAGCCCTAAAACCCTCAAACGAAAAATAGCTTCTAAAAGAAGCCCCTCTCTTAAATACATAAATGACTCGGTTCACCTATAAAACACACATACGTATCTAATGTATATGTGACCCAATCCAATGGTTCTTATACCACACTAGTGTGCACCTTTCTCACACCAAAACTAATCCAACCCAAGTCATCAAGTTGACTTTCACTTGATCGAAACAGTGATCAGAAGGACACGCATCTCAAGGTACTCTATTCAAAGTCGGGCATGCATCTCGAGGTATACTATTCAAAGTCCAAATTTTCGGGATGTTACATCCTTTCTACCTTAAAGAATTTTCGTCCTCGAAAAATTTCCCTTAGTCACGAGGTCTCACCACGCACATCAATTGATCGTACACATCAGGATACAAATTGATTGGTACACAATAAAAATAAAGTGCGGTTATTACATTCCTCCCTCCTTAAAAATTTTCGTCCTCGAAAATGATACAAACAAATGAGATCTATGGCAGGCGTGATACTAACCAACACGCCAGATCTCCACGGTGGCGAAAGCCACACCACACATCTAGAATCAGACGGATATCTAATCCACAGACCACAAATTGACACAGATCACCTAAACAAAACCAACTATACACACACTGGAAGAAAATTCACACATCTAAAGATCGGTACTGCACCGATAAAACCCCCCTCACGCGATGATATCTCAAAATGTAATCATTTGTTGAAGTTATATTCATCGTCACACCCACAAACGATCAATATAAACCATAAAAATTGACCATCACCATAAAAGAAAAGGAAACCTTCACACCCATACTGTCCAAAACGAACCATTAATTGATTTAATACGTCCCACATATACATAGGAAAAGAATTTCGAATAACGTCGATCCTACCCTCAAAATACATGGATGAAATCTGTCTAATACAACACACACAAAAAATAACATCGATCATCCCGACGTCCTATTCTTCCTCGGCGCTGGTCAAAACCGTACTTGATGTTCCACTTGACCACAATTGAAACAGGCACCAGTGGTCCGCCGGCATCGCTCTGCGGTATGTCGTCCCCCCGCATCTGAAGCATGACGTAATCGGTGTGGACGAAGAAGTGTGGGAAGTCGGAAGAACACTCAACGTCCCGGCAGTCATAGGGTGAACAAAGTGATGGGGCACCACAATGGTCAAACTATCACATTAATCCACGCAACTAAGTTACCCCTGTATTTGATAAGCTTTGCAAGCTATTTAGGCACCTCAAATAATTAGGATTATCAAAAATGAGAATTTAAATATTCATCCATAATCTATAACTATGTTAGATACTAACCACAACCACAATTATCCACACAGGGAATTAAACCATTTCACAAGATAACCATCCCATAAACATGGAGGTTATGTAAAGCATTACCCTGCAGAAAGCTCTCTATAATTCAAGTTATAACTATGATCCTGTAATTACTTGTCACGTGCCATTTCCATCATCATACCACAATCAATCATTGAAACAAGCTAACCACAATTTAAAACCATTAATCTATAAACCCACAATCATTAATAATATACATATATATCTAGCCATCCTCAAAATAACTCAGGTAAATTTGCAATAATCATACTCAAACGATAAAAACAACCATCCAACAAGAGTCAAAGATTGTAGTGAATCCACCAGGATTCAATAGTGTTACAATACCCATATCAATAACAATTCTAACCATCCAAAACCACAAAATTGGAACAAATAAGTATATATCCTAGCTATTAATCCAAAATGTAATGGCCACCAAAGAATTTGAAACCATTGACTGCCAAGGTGAACCTAAAGCCTATTCGGAGGCCTATTCGGAGGCCAAGGTGAACCAACGTCGCCTATCCTTTCTTAGTCTCGTGACAATCCTTTAGCCGATGTCCTTTCTGGCCACACCTAAAGCATGCGCCTGTGATCAGTCTACACTCCTCCGTCTTGTGTTGCTTTCCACAATTTGAGCAAGCTTCCATTGGAGCAAATGAAGGGGTGCGCATAGTTTGTTGAATCCTTGATGCTCCGTCCGTAGGAGGATCCGAAAGATAGAAGGGTCTCATAGGCACAGATGCAAGTGGCCTTGAATACATAGTTTGAGCAGGTTGAGAGGGCTCTAGCATCAAGAATTTCTGGCTCTTATCTGTCGGCTCATAATTGCTTGACCTTCCTTGACTCGCAATGTTAGTTTTATTCTGCTGCTCTCGCCTCTTGTTGATATCCCTTTCTGCAACGATGGCCTTCCCCATCACGTCGGCATACGTTTCAAGCTCAAATATAGATACTCTCTCTTGAATATTTGGTCTCAGGCCTTCTTCAAATCTGCTGGGCTTCATCTCTTCAGTAGTTACCAATTCCAGAGCAAACCTCGACAACCGTACAAATTCATTGCCGTACTCTCGTACGGTCATGTTCCCTTGCACCAGATTGGTGAAATCCTTCTTCAACTGATTTCGGACTTGTTTAGGAAAATATTCTTTGTTAAACACTCTGACGAACTCCGCCCATGTCCATTGATCGTATGGACCCTCAACTTCCCTCTTTCTTAACACCAACTTCCACCAAGCATCGACGTCACCTTCCAGTTGAAAAGAAGCCCAACCGACTTTCTCATGTTCAGGGCTCTACAGTCTCTCCAAAACTTCTCCATCTGTTTCAACCACTTTTCCGCTTCAAGCGGATCAGTCTGTCCGTAGAATACAAGTCTCAATCTCCTGAAATTCACAAAAGATGATGACGACAAAGCAGGAGGTGGTGGTGGTGGCTGATACTGTTGACTGGGGTTACTGGTGGCTAGCAACGCCGTCTGCTGAGTCATCGCAGCGGCTATAGCTTCCATAGCCCTAGCCATCTTATCGGAAGATTCATCTCGATGGCCTCTCTCCACCTCGGGAGGTGGTCTCAATTCTCCCCCGAAACCTGAAGGAATATCCTCTACACTCCTCATACTTCTCTTGCGACCTCCTCTAGGTCGGCCTCTCCCCCGTTGGTCCATTAAAATCTGTTACAATGAAACAAAAGTCTCATCACGCTCAGACGAAATCTAAAGCCACCCAGAGAAAACAAATTAGGGATAATGAATCTCCCTAAGACCTGACAGAATCTACTCTACTCATTCCCTAAAAGACCTAACACCAAAGCTCTGATACCAACTGTGACAGAGTCATAGTTGGATCTCTTATGTCCTGACAGAATCTGCTGCCATAGCCTTGGGTCCCCAAAAGACCTAAACCCTAAGCTCTGATACCAACTGTGACAGCTTGGATTTTCCCAACCAAAAATTTTGAGACTTTTTTTTTTTTTTTCTACTTAACCCAAATGGGAAAACCCAAACCGCCAGATCGTAGATCACAATCTGATACAGAAAATATTGGTACAACAAAGCGGAAACATAAACTCCAGTTCTACAATGAAAGAACAGTAATTAAGTACCTACAAGTGTATTCAAAGAATTATAAAACCACACTTACCAAAACTCAAATGTAGTCTACGATCCCAAAATCTTACTACTTCACAAGTCCTCAACCCCAAATCTCGTATCTTGCTAACTGCCAAACCTGTGACGTATAGTCAAAGGGTGAGCTTCATCCAAGCTCAGTAGAAAAAATTCAAACACAATTCACATCTTATCATTGAAGTGCATAGATTCGGTGACATAATTTCAAAACCATTTGTATCAAACTGAGTTGCAAATATTACATTTTCATTTTCAAAACATAGCGCAGCGGAAACAGAGCATATCGAGAACAAATACATATGAAAAACAAAGATACTTATCAAAACATAGCTGAAAATGAAAGCAAATAAAAGCAGAATAAATCAAAATAGAACATGTTAGAAAAAGTGATATATCATGATGAGAGCATAACAAGACGGGACAACATATCCTCAAATCGAAGCATACAAGAAACGAGACGTATCAAGAGGCGAAACAAATATATCAAAAGCCAAAGCATCCCATAGCGAGAACAAGGTAAAAACCTAAGGGACTCAACCCCTCTTTGCACACAAAGTATAACCAACACATCCCATAAGCGGAGAATCGAAGCACATATATTAGAAGGCCAAAGCATCCCATAAGCGGGAACAAGGTCGTAACCTCGGGGACTCAACCCCTCTTTGCACACAGAGTATAACCACACATCCCATAAGCGGGGAACCGAAGCACATATATCAGAAGGCCAAAGCATCCCATAAGCGGGAACAAGGTCGTAACCTCGGGGATTCAACCCCTCTTTGCACACAAAGTATAACCACACATCCCATAAGCGGGGAACCGAAGCACATATATCAGAAGGCCAAAGCATCCCATAAGCGGGAACAAGGTCGTAACCTCAGGGACTCAACCCCTCTTTGCACACAAAGTATCATCACATCATATTACATAGGGTCACAAATCAACGAGGGGCCAAAGCATCCCATAAGCGGGAACAAAGCATCCCATAAGCGGGAACTAAGTAAAAACCCCGGGGACTCAACCCCTCTTCGGAGACTCAACTCCTCTCCGCCACTCGTTGTTCAGATTCAAAGAGTTCTTATCCTTACCTGAAACATAAACGAATTCGAAAATGGAACGAAACACAAACGAATACGGAACGAAGCACAAATGGATACGGAACGAAACACAAACGGATACGGAATGAAACACAAACAGATACATAAGCGGAACGAACACCAATACATAAACGGAACGGGCATACACATGCGTTCAATTACAAATTCATACTTCAAAGCTTTCATATTTTATAAAACAGTTACAAAATATTCATTTATATCATATCATCCATGAATAAAATCAAAAATGCAATTAGATGGTGAATTTCCCCTACCTTAACCTCAACGCTGCACGAAGCCAAGCAAAGCTCTATCTATTACCTCCAACCTCAATCTAAAATATGAGCACACAAATCTTTATTAAGGATTAACTCTATTCACAAATACCTTAGATACCTTTAAGTGACTTCTCAAAACGAGATGGAAACAAACAAGTTTGTGCTAACCTAAAATTTGACATAACTTCTTATAAAATTTTAATCATTAAAATAGTTGATTCACAAGTTATTAAAAACATAAAGATTGTAGATCTCAAAGTCATCTTTCCAACACAATAAGAATCGTATCAATTGGAGTTCGACACAGAAAGTTATGGCTAAAATACCGAGACTATATCAGTACCTCAGTTGAAACGCGCCAACTCAAACTTGATGTAATTTCCCTCCAAATTTTTACCTTTAAAACATTTGATTCATTGATTTTAATATACATGAACGTTGTAGGTCTACTTGTCCTCTTTCCAACTCCTCAAGAATCACCTAATTCTGACTTCGGGATAGAAACTTATGGCTAAAACACCGAAGCACTATCTGCGAACACAGTCAAATTTGATTGATCGAAATTTAATTTCGATTGATCGAATTTGAAACTCGATCGATCGAAATCCATTTCGATCGATCGAATTCCAACATAAATTCATAATACTCTTTGTTCTATACATTTCGATCGATCGAATTTGAAACTCAATCGATTGAAATCCATTTCGATCGATCGAAAACCTCCAGAATTCGAAATTCATCAGTCTTAAGCCAAATTCGATCGATCGAAATCAATTCGATCGATCGAAAATTGCAGATTTCGCCCAAACCTTCGGTTTTCTCATTCAAAATCCAATTTTTCTTCCTCAAATTTAACCAAAATCTCACATATAATTATACAACCATAAAATAAAGTATTTAAACTCACCTAGCATGGATTTCCTACCTTGAATCGACCGATTAACTCATAGATCGGATCATCTTCTTCGTTTCGCAAGAGGGTTTCCAAAACCCAAACCGAGCATCTCCGAACTCCCTGATCGCAACCAACCCCTCTTAATCGTCGGTAAACCTTCCACACACACCTCACCCAAATCCATGCTACGATTAACGGATCAAAACACACGATCTCTTCGCTCAAAGAAATGGGCTTCCAAAACCCCCAAATGGCACAAAACGCCCAAACGACGCAAACGTTGAAACCAACGGCGATCTTTCTTTTCCACAAGTCCACAAACCTTTTTCATGAAAAATCTAAACTCAACGCATCCGGATCCGCAAGATTTCTCCTCCTTCTTCTTCCAACAACCCAAAGCCCTAAAACCCTCAAACGAAAAATAGCTTCTAAAAGAAGCCTCCTCTTTTAAATACATAAATGACTCGGTTCACCTACAAAACACACATACGTATCTAATGTATATGTGACCCAATCCAATGGTTCTTATACCACACTAGTGTTCACCTTTCTCACACCAAAACTAATCCAACCCAAGTCATCAAGTTGACTTTCACTTGATCGAAACAGTGATCAGACGGGCACGCATCTCAAGGTACTCTATTCAAAGTTGGGCACGCATCTCGAGGTACACTATTCAAAGTTTAAATTTTTGGGATGTTACAGGCGAGGTCAATCTCATGTTATTTGGGTTTAGAATAATTTATGCACTTTTTTTGTTGGGTCAGTTCAACAAAGTTCATTGAATTAATAATCTGTTGATTTGTCCCCTGTGCTTTTATTGTTGCCTTTTCCTATTGCTCTCAACAATTTAACTTGTGATGGTGGAATTAATATAAAAGAATATCTTAAGATGTTCGCTTTGCTGGTTTTTATCATAGTCACCAAATTCTCTGATTTTTTTGAAAAAGTAGTGTTTAAATCACGGGTAAATGCTTAGGCGATCATTTTTGCATTTCAATTATTGCTACTTATTGAAAAGATCACAAATTTTTTTATTTTTTCATAAACATTGCATTTTAATTACAACTTGATCGATTTTTAAATACGGTTTTTTCAACTACTCTTTTATAAAATAATAAAAGTTAAAATGAAAAACTCTTTTTCTTCTTTCTAAAAAACCAGGTGAACAACAATGGATTTTAGTGTAACACTAGCATATGAAAAATTAAAATAACCCAGGAAAAAAAATTGATTTTTTCCAACTTTCCCAGTATTTACTGGTTTTTTTGCAATTTTTTTAATTGCTGAACGATTCCTGAATTCCAACGTTGAGTGTAATTTATATAAGTGATCAACTAGTGTGTGCATAGATCTGTACCACTTGACCTACATACTTTTCACTAGACTAAAATGTCCTTTTCCTTTGTATGTTTAGATCTTTGCTATCACTAGGGAAATTTTTTCCTTCAATGGTTTATGTAAAACTCATTCTATCTTTTTATAAAATACTGCTATCCTTTCTTGTCTTTTTCTCACGGCAAAAAGAGGAAACATGTATGCTCCAAATCTGTTTGTACGTCTTTTTTCTCCCTTTAGCCTTCTGTGTGTTGGAGATAAAATAGACCAACTTGTGTTGCTACACTACAAAGGATTTCTTTATCTTAAAAGAAATTGCTAGCTACTAACACTTTAAACTTATTTTTCATTTAAAAAATTCAACTTGTATCTTGCTACCCGGTTACACCAATATATATAAGGATAAAAGTACATTGAAAAATTAAAAGACACTTTGAAATATGAAATGACACCTAGAACCTTGAAAAGACACCTAGGAAATGACTTCTAGGCAATAACTTCTAGGAAATAAAACAAAATAATTATTTCTCTCTTGATAAATGAAAGGTCTTTTTGACAAATGAAAGGTCACCTTGTAACTTAAAAAAGTTACTTAAAGCATGTCCCAAAATAGTTTTTCAAGGTGTGCAACTCAAGACCCACTTTACTTGGGTTTGTATTCCAACACTCCCTCTCAAACCTAAGTTTCGAAGTTACTCCAAGTAAAGTCTTCAATCCTTGAAATGTATGAAACTTTAAAGGCTTCGTAAAAATGTCTGCAACTTGTTCTTCGGACTTGCAATAGATGAGGTTGACTTCATTCTTCTTCACTTGATCTCGGATAAAATAATACTTTGTGTCAATATGTTTGCTTCGATCATAAGACACGAGATTCTTTGCAAATGAAATGACTGATCTATTATCAACATAGATCGTTACTAGTTGATTTGTAGAGTGATGCAACTCCTTTAATAAATTCTTCAACCAAATAGCTTGACAAGCACATGTTGTAGCAACTATATATTCAGCTTCACATGATGAGAGAGCAACAACATTTTGCTTGTTTGATGATCATGAGACTGTAACTGAACCAATATTGAAAACATATCCTGATGTACTTTTTCTTTCATCAAGATCTCCACCAAAATCACTATCTATAAATCCTATAAGATCAAAAGCATTAGTAGGCTTATAAAACAAACTATGATCAATTGTACCCATGATGTATCGCAAAACCCTTTTAGCAACCAAGAAGTGTCTGTGTTTTGGTGCTTCCATGAATCTACTGATGATTCCAACACTGTGAGTAATGTCAGGTCGAATGACTGTTAAATATCTAAGACTTCCAACCAAGCTTTTGAAGAGTGTAGGATCCACCGAATCGCCTTGTTCTTCCTTTTGTAGCTTCAAACCACTTCCATAGGTGTGCTTGCCGAATTGCAATTGTTCATTTTGAATTTTCCAAGAATTTCTTTTGCATACTTTTCTTGTGAGATAAAAATTCCTTCCTCTGTTTGCTTTATTGCTATCCCAAAGAAAAATAACATCTTTCCAATGTCGGTCATTTCTAATTCCTTGATCATGAATTTTTTAAAATATTTAATCATAGGAAGATTGTTTCCTGTGAAGATCATGTCATCAATATACAAGCAAATGATTATTATATTCCCAACACCGTTTGTTTTGGTGTATAAGGCATGATCATATGGAAATTTTATGAATTCATTCTTTTGAAAGAATTCATCGATGCGAGTGTTACATACTCTTGATGCTTGTTTGAGCCCATATAATGCTTTCTTTGATCGGTACACACATGCCTCTTGACCCTTTTTGATGTAGCCTTCCGGTTGCTCTATGTACACTTCTTCTTGACGATAATCATTCAAAAATGCTGACTTTACGTCCATTTGAAAAATATTCCAACCATTTTGGGCAGCTAAGGCTATAAGGAGCCTTATAGTATCAAATCTTGCAACTGGTGCAAACACTTCTTGATAGTCAGTACCTTGACATTGTTTGTAGCCTTTGACGACTAGCCTCGCTTTGTATCTTTCAACTTGACCTTTTTTATTATTTTTTGTCTTGTAGACCCATTTCACTCCTATCGCCTTTTTTTCTTTTGGTAGAGTGGTAAGTGCCCATGTATTATTCTTTTCTATTGCTTTGATTTCTTCATCCATAGCATTTTGCCTTCTACGATCAATAATAGCTTCTTCAAAGTACAACGGATCACAATCCGTAAGAAGGCAAAATAAAGTGAAATCGACCACCTCTGATTGATCATAGATGTAGCGACCCGAGATCTCACAACCTCTTAATTGTAAGATCTTAGACCGTACCTTCGTATCGTGAATCATAGAAACATAATAAGGCGATGAAAGCACCTTAAATAGCGGAAGATAAAATTTCTTTAAAATATTAATTAATCTAAATAAAACTCATGATAATGTTCTTATTCCAATAACAAGTCCAACATGATTAAAAATAAATATAAGAGCTTGAAAAACCAAAACATGCATTTTTAGATAAAACGTTTTGAAAAGTCAAGACATGCGGGGAATACGATATTAAACACATACACATATTTTAGGTGTATCAAAGACATAAAATTTAGATCATGACATTCTTCCCTACTTATAAAAATTCCGTCCTCGAAATTGTGTCATGCCTTACTAGAAGAGATGGGGGTAGTCCCTCCTGATAACATCCTCGCGCTCCCAAGTGGCTTCCTCGCGAGAGTGGTGCTGCCAAATCATAAGGTCCAGCGGTATAACTTTATTCCTCAGGGTCTGCTCTTTTCGGTTAGCAATCTGAACAGGCACCTCCACAACGGACATATCCTTAAAAACCTCCAAGGGTTCCCAATCGATAACGTAAGTAGGGTCTGTCACATATTTCTTTAACATGGATATGTGAAAAACTTTGTGCATATCGACAAACTTTGGTGGTAGCTTGACTCGATATATCGTTTCTCCGATTCTCTTCAAAACTTCGAACGGTCCCACAAATCTCGGACTAAGTTTTCCTTTCCGCCCGAATCTCATCACTCCTTTCATAGGAGAGATTTTTATAAAGACTTGATCCCCTTCAATCAGATCCCAATTCCTATGCTTCAAATCAGCGTAACTCTTCTGTCTGCTCTGCGCGGTCCGCATTCGTTCTTGGATCAATTGAACTTGTTTGGACGTGTCTTCAACAATTTGAGGTCCCAACAAACTTCTCACGCCGACCTCATCCCTACACGGAGTTCTGCAACTTCTCCCATATAAGGCTTCATACCGGGCCATCTGTATAGTGGACTGATAACTATTATTATCTGTGAACTCACTTGAGGTTGCTTTCGTCCCAATTGCCTCTAAAGTCCAGTACACAAGCGCGAAGCATGTCCTCTAACACTTGATTCAATCTTTCGGTCTGCCCATCCGTCTAAGGATGAAAAGATGAGCTAAATTTCAACTTAGACCCCATCCCATCTTGAAATTTCTGCCAAAATCTTGACATGAAACGAAGGTCTCTATCAGATACGATATCAGCAGGCACACCATGTAATCTGACAATCTCACGAATGTAAATATCCGCCAACTGAGAAGCTGAATAGGTCATGCGGTATGGAATAAAATGAGCCGATTTAGTCAATCTATCGACCACAACCCAAATAGCATCGTTCCTCTTCAGGGTTCTCGGCAATCCGGTGATGAAATCCATACCAATACTCTCCCATTTCCAACTCAGAATCGGTAGTGGCTGAAGTAACCCAGGTGGTTTCTGGTGTTCAGCTTTAACTTGCTGGCATGTGAGACACCTTGCCACGTAGTCAGCGATCTCTCTCTTCATATCATTCTACCAATAATTTTCTTCAATCCCTTATACATCTTATTGTTCCCATGGTGAATAGAGAATTTAGACTTATGGGCTTCGTCTAAGATCTCCCGTTTCAATTTTATATTATTAGGTACACAGTAGCATCCCTAGAACAGCATCATCCCATCATCCCTGACAGTAATCTCAGACTTCCCACCGTCCTTTAATTTCAAAAGGGTAGGATCTTCAAGCTGTAGTCTCCTGATTCGATCAAGTAATGAAGAGGTGATAACAATGTGCGAAAGCAATGCTCTTGGTCGAATCACCCGTTCTGGAACAAATCTGCGGAGGGCATCAGCAACAACATTAGCCTTTCCCGGATGATACTTGATCTCGTAATCATAATCGATCAGGAATTCCAACCACGTTCTCTACCTCATATTTAAGTCTTTTGGCGTAAAAAGGTATTTAAGATTTTGATGATCCGTGGAGATGATGAATTTCTCCCCATACAGGTAGTGTCTCCAGATCTTCAGCGCAAATATGATAGCGGCCAGTTCTAGATCATGCATAGGGTAATTCTTTTCATGCTCCTTTAGCTGCCTGGATCCATAAGCTACAACTCTCTCATTCTGCATCAGGACACCACCTAGTCCTTTATACGACGCATCGGTATTAACGGTAAAGCCACCACTGCCAGAAGGTATCACTAGAATGGGAGCAGTAGTCAACCTTTTCTTCAACTCAAGAAAGCTCTTCTCGCACTCATCAGTCCAAATGAATTTCACATTCTTCTTGGTCAACCCGGTAAGAGGTCCTGAGATCTTTGAAAAGCCTTCCACGAACCATCTATAGTAACCAGCTAAGCCAAGGAAACTTCGTGCTTCAGTAACACTTTTGAGACTCGCCCAATTCACAATGGCTTCAATTTTTGCAGGATCAACAGTAATCCCTGCCTCAGAAATTCTGTGGCCCAAAAATGCCACCTCATGCATCCAGAATTCGCATTTACTCGTCTTAGCATACAACTGGTGGTCCAATAGGTTTTGTAAGACGATCTTTAAGTGCTCGGTGTGCTCTTCTTCGGACTTAGAGTAGATCAGGATGTCATCAACGAAAACCACCACAAACTGATCCAAGTAGAGTTTGAAAATACAGTTCATCAAGTCCATAAAGATTGCAGGAGCATTAGTCAACCCGAAAGGCATTACTAAAAATTCAAACTGCCCATACCTCGTATTGAATGCTGTTTTAGCTATATCGGACCCTCTCACCCTCAACTGGTGATATCCAGATCTCAGATCGATCTTAGAGAAATATCATGCGCCTTGTAGTTGATCAAATAGAATATCGATCCTTGGCAATGGATACTTATTCTTAATCGTCGCCTGATTCAACTGACGGTAATCAATGCACAACCTCTGAGAACCGTCCTTCTTAACAAATAAAACAGGAGCACCCCATGGTGACTGACTTCTTCTAATAAAGCCCTTATCTTGTAGTTCCTATAACTATTTCTTCAATTCTGATAGTTCTGCAGGTGCCATCTTGTAAGGAGTCTTGGCTATCGGTGCAGTGCCAGGTACAAGCTCAATCTGAAATTCGACTTCCCTACTCGGGGGCAAACCCGTCACCTCATCAGGAAAAACTCCAGCAAATTCATTTACAACAAGAATAGATGATATATCTCTCCGCTTTTCCTCGACTTCTAATAAAGCAAAGAGTTTCGGAATGGCACCCTTTCGAGCACCTTTGAATTTAAATGTCGGTCCATCCAAAGGGGTAAAAATCACGGTCTTGGTGAAACAATCAAGGGTCGCATGAGATTCAGCGAGCCAATCCATCCCTAGGATCACATCGAAATCTTCGAAGTCTAATTCAATTAGATCAACAACCAATGCATGGGTTCCAATCTAGACAGAACATCGAGGATAGACTCTGTCAGCAAGCACACTTTTTCCCAAAGGAGTTGCTACGGTCAAAGGAATGCTCATAAGAGATGAATCCTTATCAAGACGCTCAGCGAAGTTTAAGGAGACGAATGAATGGGAAGCACCCGAATCCAAAAGCACATGAGCAAAAAGGCCATCGATCAACATCGAACCTGGGCACCCAAGACATGCTACGACTTAAATTATTCAACGTAAGGGTATCATTCAACTTTAAAGTTTAATGTCTATTAGATCTTTATTAGTTCTTAACAAATTCATTTAATTTATTTTTAAAAATATTTTTGAAAAGTTATTCATTTTATATAATTTAATATTTGTGACATTACTACGTAAACATATATGAAAGAATTTAATCATGATTTTTAAATAAATAAACATACCCTGGATGACATTGTCTGAAGCTCTAGCGTCAGCATCAGATAGGGTATACACGCGGCCATTAGCCGTAATCGTCGCAGGAGGCATAGCCCTCAATCCAGATGACTTCTTAGGCATCTTGCACTCAGCTGCTCTATGCCCAAGCTATCCACAATTGAAACAAGCACTCGTTCCCCTAAGGCAGGTGCTGTAATGATTCTTGCCGCAAGTGGTACAGGTCGGAGTAGTCTTTGCAGTCGACGCCACTGTAGAATTAGTCTTGCTCTGCTGCAAGAAGGATGGTCTTGAGTAAGGAGTGCCCCTACTCTCCGATCTCATGTTGGATTTAGAAAGCACACGATCTCGACGGCCATATTGAAAGTTTCTAGTCGATCTCTGACCCACATTACTAGTCGGCAAAGGCGCCTTTAATTCTCTCTCGATGGTGTAGCATCTATCAATCAGGTCCTTGTATGAGTCGCATCAGTGTCCAACCACCAAGGTCCTAATCTGGGGCCTCAAACCCTTCTCAAATCTCCTGAGTCGAAAGTTCTCGTCAGAAACCAGGTCGGTGCAAACTGACTCAGTTCCGTAAAAAGCTTAGCATAAGCGTCAACAGTCATCTCTCCATGTTGGAGGTTCAGGAGTTCCTCAATCTTTGCTTCTTGGACGCTCTGGGGGTAGTACTTATCATAAAACACTTTTACGAATTCATCCCAGTCTCATACATAACCAGGCTCTTCGACACGAGTCGCTTCTTTCAATTGTCTCAACTAGTTTTCGGCATCCCCCTCGAGTTTGTAGGTTGCCAATCTCACTTTAGTTGTTTCATTACACCCCATCAAATCGAAGATCTTTTCCATCAGTTGCAACCATTTCATAGCCTCCGCGCTATCTTCCGTCCCATTGAAGTATCGTGGTCGGTTCTTCCTGAATTCGTCCAATTCCGACCTAGGAGCAGGAGTAGGTTGGGTATTTGGAGTTCTGGTTGCATTGATGGCACTCATAATTGCCTCGGTCAACACATCAATATGTTTGTTCGTCATCTGCAGCCGATCAATCCCACGTTTAACTCCAATTACACATATTTCCGACGTAAGAATCAACCTTAGGCTCTGATACCAACTATAGCGACTCGAGATCTCACAACCTCTTAATTGTAAGATCTTAGACCGTACCTTCGTATCGTGAACCATAGAAACATAATAAGGCAATAAAAGCACCTTAAACAACGAAAGATAAAATTTATTTAAAATATTAATTAATTTAAATAAAACCCATGAGAATGTTCTTATTCCAATAACAAGGCCAACATGATTAAAGCTTAAACAGTTTTGATAAAATACTAACTGATCAATGTCCCATTTATTTAAAATTACTAATAACTAGAAAGGAAAATAGCTAATTAGGCCTCAAAGCCATCATCGCCATTCAGTCCAGTTTCTTGAGCACCACGTGTCGTCTCATCGCCATAGACACATACATTGTCATTGGCAACACCTGTCTCATCTGGTCACCCACATCAACAAGGGGTGTAAGTTTACACTTGTATGGACCAGACATGCAATCCATTGAAGCATAAAAATATCAATCATAGCCATATAAATATTTCGATATATTTCATGTATGTGTGCATGTGGCATGTATAATCTCACTAAGCTGAAATAAACTGAACATAAATATATATATATATATATATATATATCAATATTACATGAGTGTATCACTTCTTTTAATTTCATCTTGCTTGTCATTTAATGCACGTTAGACTCCGTCCCGCTCAAGACGTTGGGTCTTAATCATACTCATAACTTGTTTAGTTAGACTCCGTCATGTTCAAGACGTTGGGCCTAATGAATCATGTCATTTATTACATGTCAAACTCCGTCCTGCTCAAGACGTTGGGCTGAATCATGCTCATGATACTCTTATTCAGTTAGACTCCATCTTACACAAGATGTTGGGTCTAATACTTTCTTACACTCGATCATGTACAAGATGTTGGGTCTAATACTCATTAATCGTGTTTAGTTAGACTCCATCAAACACAAGATGTTGGGTCTAATACCTTCTTAGACTCCATCATGTACAAGATGTTGGGTGTAATGCTCGTTGATCATGGCTTGACATTTTATCGTATTTTACGTGTCTTGATTGTGCATTATATAGATCATCATGAAACATATAAAGTGCATAAGAGTGATATCATAATATATAAGTATTTAAGTGCCTTTAATCATAGTACATAAATATTAAAGTGTACACAATCATAGTGCATAAATATTACAGTGCATATCATACAATCATAGTGCATAAACATTGGCATTTAATGGCACTGTTGTAAGAAGAACTTGAATATAAAATTTAACTATTCACACTCAATCTATTGAATTCATGTTTAGGCTCAATCTATTGATTTCTCAATCTATTGAACTCTATTCATGCTCAATGGATTGATCTCTCAATCCATTGACATAAATTCATGCTCAGGCTCAATCTATTGAGTTTTACTCAATCCATTGAGTTTTGTTTGTTACCATTTAATTTTCATCCTCAATCGATTGATATCCAATCGTCAATCGATTGACATAATTATGTGTACTTTTTTAAAACAATATCATTTATTAGTATTTACTTTAATATTCCTCCTCAATCGATTGACATAATTCTGTGTATTTTTCTAAAATAATATCATTTAATCCTCAATCGATTGACATCAAATCGTCAATCGATTGACATAATTATGTGTACTTTTTCAAAATAATATTATTTATTAGTATTTACTTTAATATTCCTCCTCAATCGATTGACATAACTCTGTGTATTTTTCCAAAATAATATCATTTAATCCTCAATCGATTAACATCCAATCGTCAATCGATTGACATAATTATGTGTACTTTTCCAAAATAATATTATTTATTAGTATTTACTTTAATATTCCTCCTCAATCGATTAACATACAATCCCCAATCGATTGACATAATTCTGTGCAATCTTCCAAAATAATATCATTTAATATTATCTGCCCTACTGTCCATCCTCAATCGATTGACATACAATCGTCAATCGATTGACGTGCTTCTGTGAGCACATATCAAAATGCATCAAATCATATGGTGGGATTTCAACTGCCTTCTTTTTAATCTAAATAATCCACATTAATAATCACTAACCCTAGCATGCATCTCATTTAATCATACCATCATTATTTATGAAATAAATACACTAATTTACATAAAAATCTATTTAAAAATTAATATTTTAAGTTCAATAGAAAGCATGATTTCTCCATACCTAGATTGATCGTACCACCACGATTAGATTAAGATCCCAACAATGATGATGATTCTAGAAGGAGGTGAGGCCGTTTGAGAATATACGCCAACGTCTCGCCGCACTTCCAAAAGAAGGGTTCTAGGAAGATAGATCTAGAATTTCTTCTCTGAGGTCTCTAGGGTCTCTGATGGCTCTATTCTTAAGAAGAACTCTCAATGAGTTTATAATTTAGGGTTCTCCGTAAGACACTTATTTATCACATTTTAGGGATTATCCGGTGTTAAGCCAACACAACAAGAAAGAGTGTATAGGCTTTTATCTCAAAGTCTAAAATAGAGGTTTAGAGCATACATAGCAAGGTTTGATCCCTAGACCTCTTATCTAAAACTTAAAGTTTTTAACCAGTAGGCTATTACACAACTTATATTCATTAATAATGAAAATAAATATAAGAGCTTGAAAAATAAATACAAGGGAGATAAAACGTTTTGAAAGTCAAAGCATGCGGCGAATACGATATTAAACACATACACATATTTTAGGTGTATCAAAGACATAAAATTTAGATCATGACAATAGATATCATTGAGACTTCTCATTTTTATCGGTGCCCTTGATTCACTACTTGATAATGCAATATCGGCCAACGAAAATGATGATAGTGAATAAGGAGTTTGATTCTCCTTATCATTCTCTTTGATGACTTCTTCATCAACTAGAATTTTTTTTTTTTTTTATTCTTCACATGTGTTCCATTCCCAAGATGTTTCTTCATCAAAGATAACATCTCTAGAAATAATGATCTTCGCAATTACATAATTGAATAATTTGTAACCTTTTGTAAGTTCATCATAGCCAAGAAAGATGCATCTTTCTCCCTTGTCATCAAGCTTCGTTCTTCTTTGACTTGGAATATATGCATATGCAATGCACTCTAACACTTTGAGGTGCCCAACTTCGGATTTGTAGCCGCTCTATGCTTCTTGAGGTGTCATGAACTTGACACTTTTGGTGGGGCTTCTATTAAGCAAATAGATAGCACATGCAACTGCCTCTGCCCAAAACTCTTTTGGCATGTTCTTTCCTTTGAGCATACTCCTTGCAATGTTAAGAATGGCGCGATTTTTCCTTTTTGTGATGCCATTTTGTTGAGGAGTGTATGCAGCCGTCAACTGATGTTTAATTCCATTTAACCTGAAAATTCTTGAAACACACTTGAGGTGTATTCACCACCTCTATTAGATCTTGTAGTTTTAAGAAAATAGCCACTCTATTTTTTCACCATTGATTTAAATTATATGAAAGTCTCAAACACATCTGATTTTTGTTTGAGAAAATACACCCAAGTCTTTTTGCTGAAATCATCGATGAAAGTGAGAAAATACCTATTTCCTCCTTTTGATGTAAACTCCATTGAACTCACAACATTAGAGTGAATAAGTTGAAGACGTTCAAAAGCTCTTCTTGATTCTCCCACCGAAAAACTCAATCTATGTTGTTTACCCAAAATACATCCTTCACATAATTATTTTGGATGCTCAATTTTAGGTAAACCTTTCTCCATATTAGTTTGAGATAACTACTCTAGCCCGCTAAAACTAAGATGTTCGTAGCGCAAATGCCATAACCAAGAGTTGTCTTTCACAATAGAGTTGAAGCATTTAACTGCATCATTCTTGATATTTAAAATGAAAAATCTATTCTTTGACATGTCCACCTTTGCAACGAAATCATTATTGCAATTTTTAATAGCAAAAGTGTGGTCCTTCATGTGTATGTCATAACCCTTTTCTAAGAGTTGTCCCAAACTTAGAATATTGCTTCACATTACGGGAACATAATAAACATCGGAAATATATTGATGATCACAATTTTTTAATTGAATCATAATTTTTCCCTTTCCTCTTACTGGAGTTTTAGATAAGTTGCCAAATGTCACATCACTTTTTACCGACTCATCAAACTCGATAAATATTTCTTTTTCACCACACATATGATTACTAGCCCCAATATCAAGAAACCAAGTGGTTTGATTTCTTGATTCATCTCCCTTATATGCAAGTAACACAGTAGTTACTTGTTCAACCTTTTCTTCAGAGAGATTAACTTGTTCATAAATATCATTTGTAGATTTACTTCTACATTCATTACTATAGTGACCAAACTTTTGACAATTGTAACATTTGACATGTGATTTATCATACCTTGGCTTGTATGATGAATTGGAAAGATCTCTATGACCTCTTCCTCTTTAGCCTCGTCCTCGTTCATTTGAAAAACCACCATGATCACCACGTCTCTTTTCATTATGATAGTTACCACGGCCACCACGAATAAAACCTCTGCCTCGATATCCTCTGTCACGTCCTCTGAAGATTTTTTTATCTTCTTTAAGGACCAATTTGCTTTGGAAAGCTTGCTCTACTTCTTCATTAGAGTTTTATTTCATTCTTTGTTCACGGGCTTCAAGTGATCCCATGAGTTCATCAATTGAAAGAGTAGACAAATCTTTCGCTTCAATCGCCACCACAACGTGTTCAAATCGTTTTATCAACGATCTTAAAAAATTTTCTGTCACTCACACATCCTCCATGCTTTCACCATTTCTCTTTATTTTGTTAACAATAATCAAAATGCAAGAAAAATATTATGAAATCGACTCACTTTTGTTCATACAAATGGATTCAAATTCAACTTGAAGAGCTTGAAGACGAATCTTTTTTACTTTATCAACTCCTTTGAATGAATTTTGCAAGATCTCCCAAGCTTGCTTAGACGATGTGACATTTAATATTTTTTCAAAATTTGATGTTTCAACTCCTTGGTAGATTAAGAAAAGTGTTTTCTTATACTTCTTTCATACCTCTTTCAATGCCTCTTTTTGAGTTGTCGTGTCGCTTCTGCTTGTAGTGATTCCGATTCATTGTAGCAGTTAACGACAATGTCCCACAAATCTTGCGATCCTAGCAAGATTTTCATTTGGATGCTCCAATTATCATAGATTTCTTTTGTTAAGACTGGTATTTGGGGTTGAATCATATTCGCCATCTTCCTTAATCGAACGGTGCTCTGATACCAATTTGTTGGAGATAAAATAGACCAACTTATGCTACTGCACTACAAAGGATTTTTGTATCTTAAAAGAAATTGCTAGCTACTAACACTTTAAACTTACTTTTCATTTTAAAAATTCAATTTGTATCTTGCTACCCGATTACACCAATATATATAAGGATAAAAGTACATTGAAAAAGTAAAAGACACTTTGAAATATAAAAAGACAACTAGAACCTTGAAAAGACACCTAGGAAATGACTTCTAGACAATAACTTCTAGGAAATAAAATAAAATAATTATTTCTCTCTTGAGAAATGAAAGGTCTTCTTGACAAATGAAAGGTCACCTTGTAACTTGAAAAAGTTACTTAAAGCATGCCCCAAAATAGTTTTTCAAGGTGTGCAACCCAAGACCCACTTTACTTGGGTTTGTATTCCAACACTGTGCCTGCTCCCTCTATTTAAGAAACAAAGTTTTCTTTCTACCTTTCTCCTTCCTGGAACTTCTGGGTTTATGTAAAGACCCGTATTTTGAACCCGAGTTAGACTGACCCTGTGTGTGTATTCGGCTCGGCAACCGACGTCATCATTTGTTTTGGATTTTTATCTAGATGTGATTGTGCGGACAGATTTTAATTTAGAGTCCATTTAGACCCTCGTGCGAAAGTTGTGCACCGACCTCGGTGTAGCCGCTCAACACCGGACTTGAGTTTTAAAATTAGAAGTGTATAATACATAAGATGTGTGTGTGTATTTTACTTTGTGAGCAATCCTATTATAAGAAGGAATTACATTCCCGTATTATACTAGGTTTTGTTAAGAGAGGATAGTTACCCAACAGTGTGAAACTCCGTCTTCTCTCTTCTTCAATCATCGTAGGAAATCGGTTTAGAAAACCTCCTTCTCTAGAACCCTCTTTGTTGAAAACACTTAAACCTTAGAAAGAACTTGAATCAACCTTGGATTCGTAGTTGGCTATTGGGAGAGGTTAAGATCATTGGGGGCGTGTTGGAGTTGTCTCTGTGAACTCGTGGGATCGATCGCGGCGCGAATCGTTGAGGAAACCCGTCGGTTTTTATAATCGCTCGAGCGAGCTATTATCATCGCTCGAGTGAGGTATCACCGAACTCCGACATTACCTTAGTATTTTAGTCATAACTTTTTATCTCAAACTCCGATTAAGACGATTGTTTTTGTGTTGGAAAGCTAATAGAAAAATCTACAACTTTCATGTTTTGACCAACTCATGAATCAATCTTCTTGATAGTCAAAACAATATAAGAATGTTACATCAAATCGCTCGAGCGAGCTATTATCATCGCTCGAGCGAGGTATCACCGAACTCCGGCATTGCCTTAGTATTTTAGTCATAACGTTTTATATCGAACTCCGATTGAGACGATTCTTTTTGAGTTGGAAAGCTAATATAAAACTCTACAACTTTCATGTTTTGACCAATACATGAATCAATCGTCTTGATAGTCAAAAAAATATGAGAATGTTACGTCAAATTCTAGGATTGGCGCAACTTGCCTGTTTTGACTTGTTTTTAAGGAAACGCTTAAATACGTCTATATTATTAGTAATTAGAGTTTATCTTAATGCATGAACGTATATTGTGATGTAGATTGAGGGCGAGAGGCCATCAATAGGACCTTGCTTGACTTCGCATAACTCCGAGTTTTAGGTAGGAGAATCTCATCTTTACAGTATTTTATTTTAATTCGCATGGATAGTTTGAATTAAAATCTTTGAACTTGCATATGCCATTGAAATCACATCTGTAAATTGAAATTGATATGAATGACTAAAAATCTAAATCTACGAATCTCAAAACTGAATCGCTTAAGCTACGAAGATCTCAAATCAAGAACTGAACTATGTATAAGAGACTTCCATCCGATTATATTAGTATCTCATTTGTTTTATGATTGACACTGAACGACCCTCAAAATTCTGAACAACTTCCCCGCACAAGTTTCCCTCATTACGCAGGGCTTGTTACATCTGAAAAAGGGTTCATGAACGATGGTAGGTAGGGTTCCCATCGGCTATATTCCTCGCTCTCGAGATATAGTTTACTCGGGAGGTATTTTAAGTTGAGGATTAAGTCATGAATTCTTGAACTTTGCATATAGAAGTTAGAGAAACTAAGACCTTTGAAACACTTTGCATCATTCTTGAAGCTGTTTTCACACATTTAGAAATAAATCTTACATATGATTTCCGCACCTAAATTGATTTTATTATCGCTTATATGTTTGACAAGCTATATTCCGATATTTATTTTGAAACCATGTTAGTTAAAGTAAAATGCGTAGATGTCTTTCTTCTCTTGAGCTTTGTTGGTTAGCTCACTCACTCCTATCGTCACAAGTTTAGGTATTGGCGTGGCTATTCGGTAGTGTGAGACGATCCGACTCGTGCTGAGGAAGAGCTTGAGGTTCCTCCTGAGGAGTTTTTCCCAGTATAGAACTTACTGATTTTCTTATTTGTGGTGAGAGTTAGACTTGAATTTGTGTGCCCATTTTAGTTGGATACCATAGTTTTATATTTGACGTTGATTTCTGTTATGAGCCATGTTTCGATGATGGTCGGCCATCATCGGTGGTTCTTTACTTTTAATTGCTTTCGCATTTATTTTAGCTATGGATATTTATTGCGCTTTACTCTGATATGTGCCCTGTTTGTCCGGCTTATCGTTTATTCGATAGGTTGGCGAACCGGCCTTTCCTATACCTGAGGGTTGGAAAAGTCGGGTCGTCACAGTTGGTATCAGAGATTAGATATTAGGTCTTGTTGGGACTCGAGAATATGACAGTAGGTTCTATCAGGACATAAGAGACTCAATTAGGACCTTGTCAAAGTTAGTAGAATTTTTGGCCTTAGGTCTTTTAAGGGACTCGCAGCTAGGGTTGTAGGTTATATTTAGAACCTGAGTTGTAGATCTCGCTATCACGTTGAGTGGAGATAATTGATGATCGTGATAGATGTACGGTAATAGTAGGTGAATAAAGTTTTAGATTTTTGTCAGAACCTAGGGCCGTGGTGATCGCGATCTTTTTTTATTGGAACCTTGTGTCATGTTGACAGATCAAAATGGCACCACGCAAGAGATTGAAGACTGTAGGCATCGATGAAAATGAGCAGAATAGGCGATTCTTTGAGGCGATGATCAACACGGCTCGGCGGAACAACATTACTCACGACAATATTGAGTAAGACGACTCGCACCTCTCCCTCCACACAGGTTGAGTCATGCTCAAGTTGTGGGAAATGGCACAGGACGAAGAAATGTAGGTGGGCCACAGGTGAGTGTTTCAGATGTGGCAGACTAGGACATCTGATAAAGGATTGCCCTACGATGGAAACGAAGAAGGCCACACCCGTATCTCAACAACCTACTCAAGGTGCCCATCCGAAACCGACTATATCTACACCTTCAGGGTCATTCCGTATTTCGAACCCTGCTATAACGGGAGCGTTCAGAGTTCCACAAACTTCACGCACCTCTTCATTCAATCTGATAGCATTCTGCTCAAGGTGCGGGAAACCACACAAGACCGAGGATTGTAGGAGGAACACTGGAGCGTGTTTTCGGTGTGGGCAATTGGACACATGGTTAAGGATTGTCCTCAGGAGGACAAGGGAAGAACTAGTTCGGCTTCTACTCAGAGATCGACCCATCCTACTGGTCAAGGTCGAGCTTATGCCGTGATGGCTCAAGAAGCCGAAACATCGAACGACGTGATCCAAGGTATTATTGAAAGAAGAATACTAAATTTGATTGGACAGAGCAGTGTGAGCAAAGTTTTCAGGAACTCAAGAAACGATTGACTACTGCGCCAGTACTTGCTATACCATCAGGCAGGGGAGGCTTTGCAATATACAGTGATGCATCATATGGGGGTTTAGGCTGTGTGCTTAACCAGAATGAGAGAGTCATTGCTTATGGGTCTAGACAGCTGAAAGACCATGAGAAGAATTACCCGACGCATGATCTTGAGTTGGCAGCAGTGAATTTTTCTCTGAAGATCTGGAGGCATTACCTTTATGGGGAGACCTTCGATATATTTACCGATCATAAGAGCCTCAAGTGTCTCTTCTCACAAAAGGAGTTGAATATGAGACAGCGTCGATGGATGGAGTTCTTGAAAGATTATGATTGTACCATCCAGTACCACCCCGGGAAAGTAAACATAGTGGCGGATCGTTAAGTCGAAAGTTCTCTCGCTCATTATCACATCTCACCGCAGGGTGCGAAGATGGCATCTATTGGAAGATATGGCTCTAAGTAGCATGAGATTTGGCGTAAAAGGTTCGTGCGTTAATGGCTACATGCGGTGATTCGTTCCACCCTCTATGAGAACATTCGCGGACTTGGATGACGGATGATGAACTTATGGCTATCGACGGGATGTGATTAGGGAAGCAAAATAGATTTTTCTATCAAAGATGATGACACTTTGTTGTTTAGAAACCGGGTATGCGTACCAACTAATCTTGAGCTTGGGACACTATTTTGGAAGAGGCTCATAAGTCTATGTACGCTATTCACCCTGGCAGTACCAAGATGTATAAAGACTTAAAGAAAAGCTTCTGGTGGAGAGGTTTAAAGAAAGATGTCGCTGTGTATGTCTCGAGATGTCTTGTGTGTCAACAAGTAAAGGTGGATCATCGAAATCCGGCGGAATTTGCAACCACTACCGATACACGAGTGGAAATGGGAGGCTATTTCTATGGACTTTATTTTGGGATTGCCAAGAACATTAAGAAAATACAATGCCATCTCGGGTCATTGTGGATCGATTGACTAAGTCCTACACTTCCTTCCTTATATAATACGTCGATACCGCCAACAAGCTCATGATTATACATCAAGGAGATAGTTAGGTTGCATGGTATACCAAGATGTCGTCTCGATAGAGACCCGATGTACACATCTCGGTTTGTAGCGATTTCAAGAAGGAATGGGCTCTAGGCTCGATTATAGTACAACATTCCATCCTCGGACCGATGGGCGGTGAGAGAGGTGAATCAGATTATAGAAGATATGTTACGTGCTTGCATGTTGGATTTTCGAGGTCATGGGACCAACATTTACCGATCGAGTTCTACAATACTTGATTACCGAGGCTAGCATCGGCATGGCACCCTCTGAAGCTTTGTATGGGACGGTGCGGTCTCAGCTTAATTGGGAAGAAGTGGGTGAGAAACTCATTTTAGGTCCCGAGATCGTGGAGAATACAACGAGACGTTTGATTAATCCGTGAGAGACTACGCATTGCTCAAAGTCGCTCGGAAGAGCTACGATCCGAAAAGAAACCATGTTGAGTTTAAGGTGGGAGATAACGTGTTGTCAAAATCTCTCCTACAAAAGGCGTAATGTATTTTGGAAAGCGTGGGAAGGAGTCCGCTATGTTGGACCTTTCGAGGTATTGGGCGAGTCGGCGAGGTTGCCTATCGAGTAGCCTTGCCACATGACTATCGAAAATGCACAACGTGTTTCATGTGTCCATGTTACGAAGATATGTTAAGGACCCGACTCACGTATTGGACTACCAGCCCATTGAGCTCCAAGAAGACCTATCCTTGGTTGAGGAATCGATACGAATCTTGGATCGTAAAGAACAAATCTTACGGACAAAGAACATTCCCTTAGTACTCGTGAAGTGGCGGAACCATTCTTCAGAGGAAGCCACATGGGAGCGTGAAGCGGAGATTTGCGAGCAATTTTCACAACTTTTCGAGTGAAGGTATATTGTAAACTATAGTTATGTAAGAAAACCATACGTACCTTTAAATTCTTGAATTTGCTTCTAAAAAAAAAAAAAAAGGAGAATTTCTTCAAATTCTTCAATGTTAAATTGGTTCACAACATCGATGCTTTACATATATATCTATAACGATCACACAATAAAATCTTAAATGTCATATTTATTCATTCTCGGTTAGAACCGTATATGCATTGGAACCGTGTCATCGGTTAGAACATGTTACCGAACGCGTGATCATGCTTTTGAATAAGTGTTCGATTCGACATAAAATTTACGCTCAAATAATTACCAAAAATGAGGTAGGTGTGTGCTAGGTTTGTGTCATGGTGAAGTATATTTCCAGCACGTGACACTTGGGAAGGTATGCATCCATGTACTGCGGATGCAATCCTCTATGGCGATATGGGATGCCACACGCGTACATCCAGGTTACTACGGATCCCGACCCTTGAAAGCGTGCTTGGTGAAGCCTACCGCATCGCGACCAAAGTTCTTTGACTTTAGACTGTTTCGATTTTGCTTTATACTGGTGTTAGGATAAGGACTTACCACAGTTTGGTTTACCTATCCGTATATTTTCGAGGACGAAAATTCCTAAGGAGGGTAGAATGTAAAGACCCGTATTTTGAACCCGAGTTAGACTGACCCTGTGTGTGTATTCGGCTCGGCAACCGACGTCACCATTTGTTTTGGATTTTTATCTAGATGTGATTGTGCGGACAGATTTTAATTTAGAGTCCATTTAGACCCTCGTGCGAAAGTTGTGCACCGACCTCGGTGTAGCCGCTCAACACCGGACTTGAGTTTTAAAATTAGAAGTGTATAATACATAAGATGTGTGTGTGTATTTTACTTTGTGAGCAATCCTATTATAAGAAGGAATTACATTCCCGTATTATACTAGGTTTTGTTAAGAGAGGATAGTTACCCAACCGTGTGAAACTCCGTCTTCTCTCTTCTTCAATCATCGTAGGAAATCGGTTTAGAAAACCTCCTTCTCTAGAACCCTCTTTGTTGAAAACACTTAAACCTTAGAAAGAACTTGAATCAACCTTAGATTCGTAGTTGGCTATTGGGAGAGGTTAAGATCATTGGGGGCATGTTGGAGTTGTCTCTGTGAACTCGTGGGATCGATCGCGGCGCGAATCGTTGAGGAAACCCGTCGGTTTTTATAATCGCTCGAGCGAGCTATTATCATCGCTCGAGCGAGGTATCACCGAACTCCGACATTACCTTAGTATTTTAGTCATAACTTTTTATCTCGAACTCCGATTAAGACGATTGTTTTTGCGTTGGAAAGCTAATAGAAAAATCTACAACTTTCATGTTTTGACCAACTCATGAATCAATCTTCTTGATAGTCAAAACAATATGAGAATGTTACATCAAATCGCTCGAGCGAGCTATTATCATCGCTCGAGCGAGGTATCACCGAACTCCGGTATTGCCTTAGTATTTTAGTCATAACGTTTTATATCGAACTCCGATTGAGACGATTCTTTTTGAGTTGGAAAGCTAATATAAAACTCTACAACTTTCATGTTTTGACCAATACATGAATCAATCGTCTTGATAGTCAAAACAATATGAGAATGTTACGTCAAATTCTAGGATTGGCGCAACTTGCCTGTTTTGACTTGTTTTTGAGGAAACGCTTAAATACGTCTATATTATTAGTAATTAGAGTTTATCTTAATGCATGAACGTATATTGTGATGTAGATTGAGGGCGAGAGGCCATCAATAGGACCTTGCTTGACTTCGCATAACTCCGAGTTTTAGGTAGGAGAATCTCATCTTCTGATTTTATTTTAATTACATGGATAGTTTGAATTAAAATCTTTGAACTTCATATGCCATTGAAATCACATCTAAATTGAAATTGATATGAATGACTAAAATCTAAATCTACGAATCCACGAAACAATCGCTTAGCTCGAAGATCGAAATCAAGAACACGAACTATGTATAAGAGACTTCCATCGATTATATTAGTATCGCATTTGTTTTATGATTGACTGAGCGACCCTCAAAATTCTGAACAACTTCACGGCACAAGTTTCCCTCATTACGCAAGAACATTGTTGCATCACTGAAAAAGGGTTCATGAGCAGCGATGGTAGGTAGGGGTTCCCATGGCTATATTCTCATATAGTTTACTCGAGAGGTATTTTAAGTTGAGGATTAAGTCATGAATTACTGAACTTTGCATATAGAAGTTAGGAAAACTAAGACACTGAAACACTGCATCTGTTCTTGAAACTGTTTTCACACATTTAGAAATAAATCTTACATATGATTTCCGCACCTAAATTTAGTTTATTATCTGTTTATATGTTTGACAAGCTATATTCCGATATTTATTTTGAAACCATGTTAGTTAAAGTAAAATGCCGTAGATGTCTTTCTTCTACTGAGCTTTGTTGGTTAGCTCACTCAGGACTATCGTCCGCGAGTTCGGTATTGGACGTGGCTATTGATTTGTGAGGCCGATCGACTACGTGCCTGAGGAAGAGCTTGAGGTTCCTCCTGAGGAGTTTTTCCCAATATAGAACTTACTGATTTTCTTATTTGTGGTGAGAGTTAGACTTGAATTTGTGTGCCCATTTTAGTTGGATACCATAGTTTTATATTTGACGTTGATTTCTGTTATGAGCCATGTTTCGATGATGGTCGGCCATCATCGGTGGTTCTTTACTTTTAATTGCTTCCGCATTTATTTTAGCTATGGATATTTATTGTGCTTTACTCTGATATGTGCCATGTTTGTCCGGCTTATCGTTTATTCGATAGGTTGGCGAACCGGCCTTTCCTATACCTGAGGGATTGGAAAAGTCAGGTCGTCACAGTTTAGCTTATGCTGTGCTAATGGTGGTTTCTTCCATGCAATAAGCTTGATCTGGAATTCAGGATGATTTAGTTGTTGTGGTATTATCTTTTTTCCCTTTGGTGATCCATAAGCTGAAAATTAAAATAAAACAATAATAAATTTATTTATTCTCTATTTTTTTACTGCAAATTGTGAATTTTAGGTTCCAGTTTTGATGCATGGATGCATTTCTTTAAACCGTACTAGGAAAAAAACCCATGCGAAGCACGGGATCAGAAGAAAAAAAAACTTTAAAAGGAAAAAAAAAAAAAGAAAAAAAAAGAAAGAGAAACAAATAATAAAATAAGTAAAAGAAAAAAGGAAACTAATATGACCAAGGTTTCAAAAATAGGCCGATACCAATATGTATCGGTCCTCCAACTCGGTATCCGTATCTATATCGGCTGATACGTATCGGTTTTAGCCGAGACATTTTTTTTTTTTAAAAGGGCCGATCCATATCGGCTGATTTGTATCGGTCCTCCATGGATCGATACCTGATACCGAAACCGATTTTGATACTTTGAATATGACGTTGTTAATTACATCAATGTAAGTCATCTACTCTAATAACCAACAAATATTTACTGTGGTTATCAATCAAGATCCTTCAACTAAAACATCACCTGCCCAATGCATCATAGGCTGCAGTTTAAGAAATTGATAAACGAGAAGATTTTTTTTTAAATATAAATGAAGTAAGGATGTCCCAAATCCAATCCATTTAAAAATTAAGTCCAATTTTTTAGCGTAAACCTTTCCCATTTTAGAATTTGGTTGAGCACCGATCCGAGTTGAGTCTTGTTATTAATCAAGATTGACTTTCAACCCAAGTTAGGCTCTTCTGATCCAATCATGAGTGCCATCATCCAAATTTGTGCCGGGAAGGATCCAAATTTGTGTGACCTAAACCCGGGTTGGATTTCCAATGGGATCTAGGATTTGGACTCAACCTCGTAAATTGGGTTTGACCCAAGGTAGTTAAGGCGGTGTGGTGAGGTCATGGCGAAGAGGTTCGCTACGCCATGGCGAGGCTATTTATTATGATAATTTTAAAATATATATATATTATCTATTAATTAGTAGTATATATATATATATATATATATATATATTTTATATAAGGAAAAAAATATAGGAAGAAAAAATTCATCTACTAAAGCATCAAACTTTGATTATAATATTGAGGATTTCATGTTCTAGGAGTAAACAAATATCAATAAATATAAATCAAATATGAAACATCTACAAATTTGTAAAATGATAAGTATAAATAAATAAATATAAAATATCAATAAATATAGAATATTAAAAATATAAAATATTAAGTACACAAACGGTAGTGTCACCGACATTCAGAAGTCGACGACGCTGATGTTGATAGCTACTATGACGAGAGAGAGAATCGAGGATTTTGTAACTTATAAGTTGAGATTTTGTGACTAGTAAGTTAACTTTTATAACTTGTATATTATAACAATGTCATAACTTATAAGTATTATACATTATTATCCAAAAAATAAAATAGCATGCATAGCGATGCCATAATGTCATTCCACCATGGCAATGCTATGGCGTCTCTATTTACCCATCATGAATGTGATGACCCGACATTTCCAATCCTTAAAGGTATAAAAAAGGTCGATTCATCAACTTATTGATTTCTCAATAAGCCGTAACAAACAGAAGCTGACAGCATAAGCATATGACAGAACAGAAACAAAATCAAATAAGCAAGAATAAAAGCTCAATAAAAAATAATATATCACCTTGAAGAACCAGGAAGAACCACCGGTGACGGCCAATCCAACACCTAAAATAGTGGTTCCTAATGATGGTTCCTCATGTGACATCCAAAAAGACAAAATAAATGGCCTAGGGCCCAATATTCAAGTAAATTCTAAACCAAAAGTATCAAAAGTATAAATCTAGATCAAGGAAAGAATTCCTCCACTGGGGTCTCCAATTCCTCCTCAGGAATATAGTCGGAGTCCTCCAAATCCAGATCTTTCGTTTCCACATCAGTCTCAGCACCTGTGACGTATAGTCGGGGTGAGCTAACATCGAAGCTCAATAGAGGAAACTTATCCATTTGTATTTTATCACAAATAAAGGTTTTTTTCAAAGAAAAAATCGGATCAGATATGATTTTCAAAAGATGCATTGATGTCTAAATTCCAGTTCTAAAATCGAAAGCTAAAAGATGATTCAATAAATCTAATGTTCTGATAGTTTCAAAATTCTAAATCAGCATGCTTCTTGTCTTAAATTTATAACTTAAAAATAATCTCTCAAATTACATACTAGCATGAGAGTACGAGTATTATCGATGGAAAACCCTACTGACCATCGTCGTTCATGAACCCTTTTTCGGAAGTTCAACAAGCCCCTACGTAATGAGGGCAACTTGTGCCAAACTGAAATTACCGTCAACACGGTTGGTAGGATCTAGGGTTTCGTTCGTATGTGCCTCAAATCAAATGCAATGCTAAACATATCATATGTTATATAATTAATACATTTTTTTCAAATTTTCGGAGTTCTGATTCAAAGTTCACATTTGAAGATGTAGTTCAGAAGTTCAAACTTCTGAGTTCTTATATTAAAGTTTCGGAATTCTAAATCAGGTAATGTTGATCGAAATTCAGACTTCATGCTTGCAAATAAAATAATCTCAACTTATAATAGCATGCAAATTGGGTTTAGGGTTCCCCTACCTCGACTCAATTCGGTCCAAAACAAGCGAAGCAGTCCTCACAATGGACTTCTATTATAAAACCTACAATGATTAACAGCAAAGGTGTTAATTTAGTCCAAAAAGTCAACCAAAAGACTCTCCAAAACAGTTTCCAAAATCCAAAAAAAATAGGGCCAAAATTTGACCCTCGAATTTATTTTCGATGGTCGAATTTTAAATTCGATGGTCGAAAATAAATTCGATGGTCGAAAATAAATTCGACCCTCGAATTCTCAAAATTTCATCTGCCTTTAAAAGTCCAAATTCGACCCTCGAATTTAAATTCGATGGTCGAATTTCAATTTCGACCCTCGAATTGAAATTCGAGGGAGGTCTGTGGTGTTCGAATTTTGTTCTTCTTTCATGCTTTCTTCCATCCAAACCTTAAGTTGTTTGTCTAATCTATAAAAATCCATATCCAAATTATACTAAACATAAATTTAACCTAATCAAACGAGTGTAAAGGCCTACCTTTTGAAGATAAAACCTTCCTCCCGTTAATCCAATTCTACACACCAAATCAATCCGCAAGCTTTAGTTAGTTGGACTCCAAAATCAGTCCACTCCTAACCACTTCAGCTAAAGCAATGGTTGCCCAGATCAATCACCAAAATTGACCACACTCGCCTAGCCTCGCTTCTAATTATATCAAACCAAATAGAAGAAGAGTACACAGGTTGTAAGGAAGCAAGGTTTCAAAGGGTTCAATTCAGATTCATACAAGAGTGAGAAGAGTGAAACTTCTCCTCCACACTTCTCTCTTTATAAACTAATTAGCAAACCAAATATCTAAATTTTTACTTTTTACAATTTTATCCACTTAACTTGAAACTATTTCCGGCGTTAAGCGCATATACTAGACTTAGCGTGTATGTTACCAAAAATAAAACTTCCACAAGTCCAAAACAAAAATCCTTTAATCACATCTCTCATCATACCCTAAGCTACCCAAATAACTCGGACTCGTCCAATAAATTCTCCTGGAACGCTTACCAATATAACTGAAAAATAGGTCTAAAATAGCAGGGATATTACATTCTCCCCTCCTTAGAAATTTTCGTCATCGAAAATGTAAAAGACATACCAACATGTCAATAAAAGAAAACCCACCCATAGTACAAAATCGAAACGCAAACGCAATCCACTATGGACCCGAAGGGCCATAGTGGATTGCATCCGCACATGGATGCCTACACCACGAGTGTTACGTGCCGGAAAACAACCTCACCGTGACTCGTGGTGCGCAAGGAGAAACCACTAAGAACACAAAATAGAAAACCACAAAGAGAACGAATAGATCGAAGCACAACAAACGCATAGCCATATATAGAACCCCATAATGGATAACGATATTGAAAGACAAAAGAAGGAGACATAAGGTAACCACACCCCCATAAGGCACACACCCAAAGATTGGATAAGCCAGATACAAAAATATAACATAACGAACCATCAAAAGATAACAACAAAAAGTTATAAAGTGTAGCAAAAGTAGAACCACCAGGTTCTAGATAATCCATAAAATATATACAATCTATAAGAAACAACAAAAAGAACCATAACAGCACACTGGCTGATCTAATCCTCCCCCTCAGCAGCCTGACCAGCCAAAGCCTGGTCATTGTCCCCACCACCAGCATCATTATCATTTGTGCCGTCATGACCCGTGTCTGTAGGGACACTGGGACCTACTCCCGATGTAGAAGGGTGGTGAACCAAAGCCCGGAGATCTGCCATATAAGTCGCATAGTCGGTGGGAAATGCGTGCTACATTAAGTACGTCAAAGCCCCGCCATGAACCTTCAACTCCCGATTCATGGAGCTGGTATACTGAGTGAGCTCCTGAATCTGTTGGCTCATAGAAGTCATCTGGCGAGTAAACTCTGACAGGGTGAGGACATCAACCCGTGGGGCCTGGTCGGTCGCAGGAGTGACAGGCTCTGCTGCTGCGTGCTCGACATCCTCCTCTTCATCCTCATCAGGAACCACCACACCTTTGGGAGCCTTTATCAACCGATTGTAGGTTTGACCAATTGACTAAGTTATAAGGTTTGAGGCTGGCGATGGACCGTGGCTCAGTAGGGGGGATCTCATAGGCTGATCCCGCTCTATAATTCTCAATCATAACTGAAATCAAGCGAGCATATAATTCTCAATCATAACCAAAATCAAGCGAGCATATGGAATGCCCTTTGCCGGTGTCTTAACCTTCTTTCCCATTTTCTCACGACCCTTAATGATACCCTTAAAGATGATTTCTGGGGACTGAACTAACGTTCTTTAAATGCCGCAAACAAAATCTGTTGAATGGGGCCCCGGCGTTCCGATTTGTGGCCAAAAGGGTAAAGGGTGGCCTTAAAAATTACATCTAAAATTCACATGGTCTCGGGCATTTGAGAGCGTGTGATAGCCTTGCCGAACCCATGTTTACCTTGGATCATTTGTGTCATGACCTCCTGAATAGGGACAGGTTTAGGGCGGGGAGGAGCCAAACCCATAGTGGTTGAGTGTGTGGTCGGGCATCGCATTGCCATGGCAATGTCATCAAGGTCAAAGGCGTAGTCCCGACCGTCAAGGGTGGTATAAATTTTCTTGTCATCCTCCCTTCGCATACGCTGATAGAATAAGCGTACTAAGCGAGGATAGAAGTGTGTGTCTAAAGTTGCAACAGAGAGGTTAATTGCATTTTTTCGAGATAATCTGAAGCCGACTGGGTAGTTTGCTGCTGATCGAAGAGTTCAGATCGAAGATCCACTCATCAGCAAACCCCTTAATACTCCAAAACTCACTAGCTTGTTCACGAATTTGTGGGGGCATGGGTGGCACAAGGGTTGGAACCGGTTGTGGTGGTTTGCTTCTTAGGTCCCATTAAACAAAACACAGAAAAATCCGAAATGCATAAGAAAATCGATCAAAAAACACAAGAGGAAAAAGGGTTTTACCTCTTTAGAATCCCCACAAGATGTTTCTTGGCCAAGAAATCAAAATCCCCAAGCCAATCCGAGTGGAATCCCCCTTAATCTCGGCTAAAATGTGGAAGAAAATCAAAGGAACACCAAAATTGGTTGAAAACCCTAGCTCAGACCTCTGCTTCAAATGCCCGAAATGCCAAAACCCCAAAACAGAACCCCACATAAACCCAACAAATTCGACCCTCGAATTCAAATTCGATGGTCGAATTTCAATTCGATGTTCGAATTTTAATTTGACCCTCGAATTTGGTAAAGCTTGTCAAGCCTGAAATTTGGCCCCAAACTGGCTGTGCACTGTTCACTGAAAATTGACCCTCCATTTCAAATTTCAACCTTCGATTTTCTTGAATCCTGTTTTCCTTCAAAAAAATTGAAAATGTTTATATCTTGGTCCATTGCCTTGGGTCCGAATTGACTTCCCTCGAGTCTTTTCATGTGAAACATCGAACCCACTATGATGCAAGTACAAAACCATAAATTAGCGTATGAAATTAACCAAAGCAATTAAAATTTTGGCCCAGTTTAGTCACATGCTCATTAGTGAGAGTAACCACTCACATGCCAATATAAATTTCCGAAAATATATATATCGTTATGAAGTAGGAAATACCGAAGTTATCACACATAAATTGATACAAGCATTAAAATATTACTTTGTACCTAAAAAAAAAAATTATAGCCTAGGATAAGTGCATTGAAAAATTCTCAAGTTTCATACATCCAATATACAATTTCTCAAAAATTTCAATCAAACAGGCTCAAAAATTGCTTTTTGAGCTCTGCTTCTCTCTCCCAAGTGGCTTCCTCTGGTGTATGATTCTTCCATCTGACGAGAACCAAAGGAATCCTCTTAGTGCGTAGGATCTGCTCCTTGCGATCCAAAATCTGAACCGGGTCCTCGATCACCGTCAAACCATCCTGAAGCTCGATGGGTTGGTAGTCAAGCATGTGAGTTGAGTCGCGTATGTATTTGCACGGCATGGACACATGAAAGACATTGTGCATGCTGGACAATTGCGGTGGTAGCACCACTTGATAAGCAGCCTCTCCGACTCGGCCTAATATTTCAAAAGGCCCAACGTACCGAGGACTCAGCTTCCCTCGTTTGCCGAATTGCATAACGCCTTTCGTAGGCGAGATTCGAACAAACACATTGTCGCCGACCTGAAAAATGTTCGTTAGCGACAAAGTTATCGCTCAAAGACATAATAGGATTTCTGTACGTAAACATACGTAAGCTTACCTGAAAATCCATATGTCTCCGTTTGAGATCGGCGTAGCTCTTCTGACGACTCTGAGCTACATGTAGTCTCTCGTAAATCAACCAAACTGTCTCGGTCGTACACTCTACAATCTAAGGTCTGATAATGAGCTTCTCACCCACTTCTTCCCAGTTTAGCGGTGATCTGCACCGTCGTCCATATAAAGCCTCGAACGGTGTCATACCGATGCTAGCTTGGAAGCTATTGTTGTAAGCGAACTCGATCAGAGGTAAGTGTTGGTCCCATGACCCATGAAAATCTAACATGCAAGCTCTCAGCATGTCCTCAATGATCTGATTCGCTCGCTCAGTCTGACCATCAGTCTGTGGGTGAAATGCTGAGCTGAAGTCAAGACGAGAACCCATTCCTTCTTGAAACTGCTGCCAAAACTGCAAAGTAAATAATGGATCCCTGTCGGACACAATACTAGCCGGTATACCGTGTAGTTGAACGATCTTCTTAAGGTATAACTCTACAAGTCTACTAGCGATATACATAGTATTGTATGGTAGGAAATGAGCAGACTTGGTTAACCGATCGACAATGACCCAGATGGCATTGTTCTTCCTCAATGTTTCCGACAAACCCAGAATAAAGTCCATTGAAATGGCTTCCCATTTCCACTCGAGTGCAGGTAAAGGTTGCAACAACCCTGCTGAATTTTGATGATCAACCTTAACCTGCTGATAAACCAAGCATCGCGATACGTACTCAGCGACGTCGCATTTCAAGCCTCGCCACCAGAAGCTCTTCATCAAATCTTGATACATCTTGGTGCTACCAGGATGTATGGCATATATCAATTTGTGAGCCTCTTCCAAAATGGTGTCCCGAAGCTCAGTACTCATCGGTACACATACTTGGTCTCGAAACAACAAAGTCCCATCTGCTCGAATGGAGAAATCTTTCTTACTTCCATTAAGCACATCCCTCCTAATCACCATCAGCTCATCGTCTATCATCTGAAGCTTTCTAATATTCTCAAAGAGCGTAGGGTGCAGTACAAGTGTAGCCATCAATGCTCCCGAACCTTTCACATCAAATCGTGAGCTGCCTAAAGCCATATCTTCTAATAGCTTCCATCTCTGTATCTGACTGACAAGATATGATAACTGTGCTGAAGACCTTCTACTGAGAGCATCAGCAATGACATTCACCTTCCCCGAATGGTACTGGATTGAGCAATCATAGTCCTTCAAGAACTCCATCCATCGTCACTGCTACATATTCAAGTCCTTCTGAGTGAATAGGTACTTGAGACTCTTGTGATCGGTGAATATATCGAATATCTCACCGTAGAGGTAATGTCTCCAGATCTTCAGGGAGAAGAAAACTGCTGCTAACTTGAGATCATGCGTCGAATAATTTCTCTCATGGTCCTTCAACTGCCTAGAACCATATGCAATGACCCGCTCGTGTTGATTAAGCGCACAGCCTAATCCGCCATAAGAAGCATCATTGTACATTGCGAAGCCTCCACTACCTGAAGGTATAGCAAGTACCGGTGTTGTAGTCAATCTTCGCTTCAGCTCTTGAAAGCTCTACTCACACTACTCTGTCCAATCAAACTTCGCATTCTTTTTAGTAAGCTGTGTAAGCGGATCAGATATCTTCGAGAAACCCTCGACAAATCTCTGATAGTACTCTGCCAAACCAAAGAAACTACGGACTTCTGTAACTGTCATCGAATGTTCCTAATTCACCACGAAGTCAATATTTGTAGGATCAATAGATATACCTGACTCTGAGATGACGTGGTCCAAGAAACTGACCTGATCGAGCAAAACTCACACTTGCTAAGTTTGGCATACAACTAATGGTCCCTCTGTGTTTGAAGAGCCACTCGTAGATGCTGCACATACTCCTCTCTAGTTTTTGAATAGATGAGGATGTCATCTATGAAAACTACCACAGACTTGTCTAGATGTGGCTTGAACGTGTGGTTCATCAGATCCATGAACGATGCAGGCGCATTCGTCAACCCATATGGCATCACTAAGAACTCATAGTGGCCATATCGCGTAAGAAACGCGGTCTTGGATATATCTTTCACCTTGATCTTGAGCTGGTGATAGCCTGACCTTAAATCAATCTTTGAAAAGAATTTTACACCTTGCAATTGATCAAACAAGTCATCTATCTGTGGAAGTGGATAACGATTCTTAACTGTCATCTTGTTGAGCTGGCGATAATCGATGCACAGACGCATCGATTCATCTTTCTTCTTCACAAAAAGGATCGGCGCTCCCCAAGGAGAAACACTCGGGCGAATGAAGCCTTTATCTAACAGCTCCTGTAGTTGTTCCTTGAGCTCTTTCAACTCTACATGCGCCATCCGATATGGTGCCTTAGACAAAGGTTCGGTACTCGGCGCTAACTCGATGGTGAACTTGATCTCTCGATTAGGTGGTAACCCAGGTAAGTCCTTAGGGAAAACATTAGGAAACTCACAAGCAATCGTGATAAGAGAAATATCCAACTTTTCTTCTTTATGATCTTATAAGTAAGCAAGGTAGCCACTGCAACCGTTCCTCATCATGCGCTTAGCCCGAATAGCAGAAACAAGCGGGGCAACCTTCGATTTAACTCCACATAATCGAAAGGATTTATGCTTTGGCGGTCGAAAAGTCACGATCTTCCATAAATAGTCCACACTCGCGTGATATGTCGCCAACCAATCCATCCCGAGAATCACGTCGAACCCTTCCATGCTCAACGTAATCATGTCAGTCACTGTCTCGTGATCATCAACCATCACGATGACTGACTGACACCCCGTATCCGTGCTCACCGAGCTTCCTATAGGAATTTTCACATCTAAAATGAAAGCAAGGGGTTTGGGAGCAATACCCAACTTCTCAGAGAAAAGAGGAGTGATAAACGAGTGTGTAGACATGGGGCCTATTAAAGCTCGTGCTTCAGTTTTACTCAAGTCGCCCTCACGACTCATCATAAGGGTACCTTTTATCAAGAATTTTATCATTAATTAAATACAATGATTTTAGTTTTCACAAGGTTCTTTAATGAATTCACAATTGCCATCAATATTAATTAATGCAAGAATTGACAATCTGAACTTTAATGATACCTTGGATCATGTCATTCGACGTTTGGGCATCACGTGCGATTCTGCATAAGCTCGACCCGAGGCGTGAGTTGCAATGATTTACGCATAGACCTTGTCCACCTCAGGACAATCCCTAATCATATGACCAACATGTCCGCATCTGAAACATCCTCCAGTGTTCCTTCGGTAATCCTCCGTCTTATGTGATTTCCCACATCATGTACATGCTGGAGTAGGAACAGGTGTAACAGCTGGTCCCCGCGATGATCCCTGATCCACAGAAGCTCCACTCCCAGTAGTGCTCCCATCTCTGAAAGGTCGCACTGGTGAAGAACTCTGCGGTCGCTGATAGGAAGAAGATGCAGGTCCCGACGCAACAGCCGGCTTGGAATACGATGACTGAATAGGACAGTGAGGAGGTCTCGAGAACCTCGGCTTTTTGTTTGCCTGCTCAGACACACTCGACTGTCCCTGGCCAAATTGGTTTTTATTTTCCTGTTCTCGCTTCAGATACTATTTCTGGATGTCTTTCTCTCCAATGAAAGCCTTTGACATGACACCCGCACAAGTCTCCTTCTCCCACATCGACACCCTCTCTTGAATGTTTGGCCTCAAGCCCCTTTGAAATTTCTATGCCCTCATCAACTCAGTAGCCACATGCAAGGGTGCGAATCATGCAAGTCTATCAAATTATGTGTCGTACTCACGCACTGATATCTTATTCTGTTCCAGCTTAATGAACTGGACTTCCCAATGATTTCGCACGATCTTTGGAAAATACTGATCGTTAAATGTCTCCACAAACTCTGCCCAAGTCCATGGAGTGTTGGGGTAGTCCTGCTCCTGAGTCCTGGATACAGATTTCCACCAAGGACAGGCCTCGCCCAATAGCTTGAAGGTTGCCCAGCGCACCTTCTCAACATCGATGCACTGGAACACCTAAAAGATTTTCTCCATTTCATTGATCCATCCCTCGGCCTCTATGGGATCTGTCTGCCCCGAGAAAGTAGGAGGTCTCATCCTCCTGAACTCTGTAAAACCCCCTGGCTGATTTCTGACTGCTAGTAACTCTGTCTGCCGATCCATTGCCGTAGTCTACTGAGTCATATTGGTGGCCAAAGCCGCCAATACTTGGTCAACATTTCCTCCTCCATCTCTACCAGTTCCCAACGGATCAGCATTAGGACCAGTAGCCACTCTATTTCTTACTTGTGAGGTACCTACGCCCTCATCAATCTCCTCGATGAGAGCTATTCTAGGCCCCCTCTCTACCTCTGCCCCTGCCTCTGAACCGTGGAGCCATGCTTTTCTGTCATTGTTGAAGAACAATAACAATGGATCAGTATTGATTGTAAAGACAATTATGCCCTTAGTCCTAAGATTCTGAACCTAGAGCCTCGCTCTAATACCAACTGTGACGACCCAATTTTTCTAATCCTTAAAGGTATAGGAAAGGTCAGTTCATCAACTTATTGATTTCTCAATAAGCCATAACAAACAGAAGCCGGTAGCATAAGCATAAGACATAACAGAAGCAAAACCAAATAAGCAAGAACAGAAGCTCAATCAAAAATAATATATCACCTTGAGGAACTAGGAAGAACCACCGGTGATGGCCAATCCAACACCTAAAATAGTGGTTCCTAATGATGGATCCTCATGTGATATCCAAAAAGACAAAACAAAAGGCCTAGGGCCCAATATTCAATTAATTCTAAACCAAAAGTTCCAAAAGTATAAATCCAGATCAAGGAAAGAATTCCTCCGCTGGGGTCTCCAATTCCTCCTCAGGAATATAGTCGGAGTCCTCCAGATCTAGATCTTTCATTCCCATGTCAGTCTCAGCACCTGTGACGTATAGTCGGGGTGAGCTAACATCGAAGCTCAATAGAGAAAACTTATCCATTTGTATTTTATCACAAGTAAAGGTTTTTTTGAAAGACAAAATCGGATAAGATATGGTTTTCAAAAGATACATTGATGTCTAAATTCCAGTTCTAAAATCGAAAGCCAAAAGATGATTCAATAAATCTAATGTTCTGATATTTTCAAAATTCTGAATTAACATGTTTTTTGTCTTAAATTTATAACTTAAAAATATCTTTCAAATTACATACTAGCATGAGAGCACGAGTATTATCGATGGAAAATCCTACTGACCATCGTCGTTCATGAACCTTTTTTCGGAAGTGCAACAAGCCCTTACGTAATGAGGGCAACTTGCGCCAAACTGAAATTACCGTCAACACGGTTGGTAGGATCTAGGGTTTCATTCGTATGTGCCTCAAATCAAATGCAATGCTGAACATATCATATGTTATATAATTAATACATTTTTTTTCGGATTTTCGGAGTTCTGATTCAAAGTTCACATTCGAAGATGTAGTTCAAAAGTTCAAATTTATGAGTTCTTATATTAAAGTGTCGGAATTCTAAATCAGGTAATGTTGATCAAAATTCAGATTTCATGCTTGCAAATAAAATAACCTAAACTTATAATAGCATGCAAATTGGGTTTAGGGTTCCCCTACCACGACTCGATTTGGTCCAAATTACAATGGCTATTTAATTATATATGGCGTTTTCTATCGCCATTTGCCATGGCGAGGCCATAGCAAGGCTATAGCATGACCTTGACAACCATAATTTGACCAAGTTGGGTTTGGGTCCAATTGATTTGAGTCCAATTGATCTTTCCCCATTTGCATTCCTAAATTCAACGGACAAATCTCTACTTTGATATTGTGTATGGCATGCCATTCCTAATGATTCATTAGTCTACTCCAACCTGTTGTGGCTAGTAGAAACACATAAGATAAATTTATTTATATATATATATATATATATATATATATATATATATATATATATATATATATAATACACTCACACATACACATAATTGTATGTATAGAAAATTGTTTAAAAGAGATTAACAAGATTATTAGAAATAAATTGTTTTAAAATTACGTTATAAATGAATAATAAGATTACTGCACAATTTGGCCCAAGTTAAGGCCGGATTAAGTTTGCAGGCTAGAATCCCAAACCCAACTAGGTCCAGCCTGTGCCAAGCACTGCTGAATGGACCATCAGGACAACTGGATTCATTGACACACATAGTGTTCGACACATATTTATGCAAGTAAAATTTTATAATGCCTAAAATAAATAATATAGAGCACAGAATAAAATCTAATTTGTTATGAAAACTCCTAATCATTTACGTTAGACCTGTTAGATTAAGGATTCGTCTGAAGCTGAGTGCCTTGCAGTACCTATGGGGGTGCAAATCGTTAGGGAGGAGTTCAGTACACGTGCCTTTGTGATTTCAAGAGACTTAGCTAAAGGCATTGGTTGGTTGAGTGAGAGTGAGAAGATTCTGTGGAATCTTCACAATATCCTGTACCAGATCTATTATGTTATGGATGGCCTTCATCTCTTATTCTCTCAGGTGAAGAAATAAAACATAGCTAAATCTGATTTTTATGATGATGCAGTGAATCACGCGTCACTAAAAATTGTATAGAATCAATGATCCATCACCTACCTTGGTGGACGGCTCTGTCGCTCTCTACTCTAGCTCCCAGTTTATATACCAACCCGTTTCAAATGACTTTCTTTGATTTGATATACCTACCAACCCGTTTCAAATGACTTTCTTTGATTTGATATACCTACCAACCCGTTTCAAATGACTTTCTTTGATTTGATATACCTACCTACCCGTTTCAAATGACTTTCTTTGATTCTTCTTTCCATCGGGCTACATCTAAACTTCCTCCTATACGCTTATCTCTAATTCTATCTTCTTTAAATAGATAAAAGAAGCACATATATGATAAATTTGTTTGGGTCAATCCTAACAATAAATGATACGGTGGTCAAAGTAAGTTTGGAAAGATAAGAGGTGTACCATTAGAAGAACTAATACAATATACTCTGCTTCTTCATTTCACTTCATTAGAGACTGAATGCACTGTTCGATGAAGAGAAAGAAAAAGAATGGAGATCAAGATTCAAGAATGGTGGAATGAATTACTTTTTGTCATATTTATTGCCTTCTAGTTTTAGGTTAACATTCCAAAAGTGGAATAATACTAGTTAGAGAATTCTTTTTTTTATTAACTAGATTTATTGTGTACCAACGTTTTGGCTTACTGTCATTTTAGTTATGGGTGGGTGGCGGGAGAACCCATTTTTTTGGAGTGTTTGCATCATCTGGAAAGTATTGTGAGTGGATTTCTTTAAGGTATGTGGTTGATGCCATCGTTGACGACCTATGTTGGTGGTGTATTGTTGCTTCGTGGTATCATTTGCAGAACTCGATTAAGCTTCGTTTGTTCCTTGTGGCAGTTTTGTTTGTTACTTAGGTTCTAATTTTCATAAATAAGAGCACATTTGCTATCGATGAGTTTATGGTTTCTCGACGAGTGGGTTTCAATCAATGTAGTCAAATGGCCTAGGGCCATTGCATATGCCATAATGCCAGGACAATTTATATTTTTTTCAAACAAATCCCAAAAAATCCCCAAAGTTCCCCATAATATGTTGTTTCAATTTTGTGCTCTATTAATTTTGTAGTGTTTAGAATGCGAAATAAAAGTATGTAATATAAGTATCTAACCCATAACTTAGAAGGGAAAATATAAATTTCATTAATGTTAAACAAAATAGTAATAAAATAAATATAAGAACAATAAAAATAAAAAATAAAAGAGTAAAGAAGAAAATATTATTTAAGTAAAAGTATCTTAACATTTATTCCTACTTCCTAATGATATTATATGCTGGGGAAAAATTCTACACAATGGTACACCTCCACCTCCACCGTTGTCGTCACTTGCATTGCCGTCATCATCCGAATCGTCTTCTTCTTCAACATATTATTCTTCCTCCTTGGATTCTTCATCATCCGATCTCACTAAGACGATATCTATATCGGGTGCTTCTTCATCTTCAGTATCTCGTCTTCTTCTTTTTGACTTGAACGTGAGCTACCTTCTCCCACTGTCGATCTTCTCTTCCACCTGGTAGGAAGCTCATCTTCAAAAGTGGTCTTTTCCACTTGCTTCCACGTATAATCCTCACCCGTAAAGACTCGCTCATCAGAGACATTCGCCATTCCAAGGAGAATCATATGACAAGTTTTCGAGAGAGATGGGATCATAGTGTCCCTGTAAAGACCTGAAAGTTTGACTTCTGAACCGTACGACTTGGGATGCGTGCCCAATCGGACACGCATTTCAGGAAAATGAATTTGGGTTGAGAAGTGAAATGGAAATGAAAATTAAAGGTGAAATGACCGTTAGATGAGATGATGTGTACTAACATATAAAGCGTTAGCTTAACACATAAACTTAGACCTTAAGTACAAAAGCAAAGTTGGTGAAGAAATTCGTTTCTTACCATGTGCTTGAAACCTAACTTGCAGGAAGAGAGAAGAAGAAGGAACCCTAGCTTAGTTCCAACACTTTAAGGTAAACATTGATTCGAGTGAATCCGGTTTGAATCGTAAGATGATGAGCTTTCAAAACCATTGAAGTGTGGAAGGAGGAAACTAGAGATCTAAAGATTTGGGGTTCATTATACAAAGTTTTGGTTTTAAGGTAAGCATTTATGATTGAGTCATATGTAATTAAGATTTAGAGTTGCATAATTAATGCTTTAGGAGATTTGAATTAAATGTGTGAGTGTGTGATGTAAATGGGCAATAAATGCCCTAAAAGTGGTAATAAATATAATGGGTTTTGAGGAAGAACAAAGCGTGAAGAGAAAAGCTCGAAGGGTTGAAAATCTGTCAAAATCGATCGATCAAAATTTGAATTGATCGATCGATTTTGATAAGAAAACTATAAATACATAGGACGGAGAGTTGTGGTTTTTGAGGGGGAAACCGATCGATCGAATGAGAATTCGATCGATCTAATGGGAATTCGATCGATCAAATTGTGTCTCGCGAAGATCTGAGCCCAGGTCGCGAGGTTCATGTGGGTTTTGTGCAACTCTCGTCAGGTTGCCTGTGAGCTCGCGAGGATGCTCGCCAGGTTGCCTGTGAGCTCGGGAGGATAAATTGTGAAACCGATCGATCGGTTTGAGAACCGATAGATCGATTGGGAAGCAAGTTAGACAACAGAGAATTGTGTAATTGTGAAAGAAACCGATCGATCGAAATGGATTTCAATCGATCAATTTTTAGAATCGATCGATCGGATTGGGATTCAATCGATCGATTTTACTAGGTTCTGGCATCTGTCAATTTTGAGAAAAAGGGCTTTTAAGGCCTCTTTTACTTCTTCAGTTTTGATGTATAAGACGTGTGTTGATGTGTTCTAGGTTTAGACTGTGGACGTGAGTTGTGAAGGTACCATTGGGAAGAAAGGACTTCGTGTGGATTGCGTGTGAGGTAGGGAAAATTCTATAGCATGAACCTTTGTTATGATAAGTATATGAGTTGTAATATGATCCGTGTGAGCGTGTGAACATCGTCATACTTGTTAATTAAATCATGTGAATTGTGTAGCCTCACTTCAAATGATAAATGTGCGTGTATGTGTAAGTTTGAGCTCAGCATGATTCGTGTATGTGCAAGTGGCAAATTGTGTATGTGAAATCTTTCTTTTCAATCTTAAACCTAGCTATATAGCACAATACACGGTGAAAAATTATAAGTTATTTTGCACGTTGATTTAAGGTTTGAATGTGAATACCCAACCGACTCACAAGATAACCGTGACCAACACGGTGGGATATCCGTGATCGGTACGATAGGATATCCGTACAACTTTGCGTGACGTGTGGACCGAGAATAGTCATTGTGAGTCAAGTGACCCTGGTAACGGGGCTCAGGGGCTTAACATCATGTAAAAGGGTTCATATGAACGACGATGGTGGGTATTCCATCGGGGGCTCGATCCTGTAAATGATCGGGGGAAGAATTAAGTTGTCAAATTAAGTTTCGTTTGTGTGAGATGTGAAAAGCTTTGTAAAGTATGTGATACTTTAAAATTTTGCATATGATTTATTTCATTTTGCTTTCAATGCCCTTCATATGCTCCTGAATTATTTAATTTCAGTCATGAGATATATGTGTAATGTGATTAAAATGCATGCTATGGATATTTTCTCTATTGAGCTTGGATGAAGCTCACCCTTCGACTAAACGTGACAGGTTCAGGTGAAGAAGCTGGCATCGAGGACATTGACTTGGAGGACTCTGAGTACATTCCGGGGGAGGAGTCAAAGCCTCCGTTCCGACAGAGAGAGTGATTTAGATTGTGAGACCTTGTGTAGTTATGGCTTGGTACGTCTAGCCATTTTGTGGTATAAAGTTCAGATACTTGTAATTAGTTTACATTATAGTTTTGTGAACCATGTTTCGATAAGGAACAACCCTTATCGGTAGTTCTTTTCGGTTCTTTTGGCCATGTGCACTCGCTAGGGATTAGAAACATTATTTTGAGTGCTACTTTGATATTATAATTGGAGATTTCTCTTGTTCGTGTATGTGTGTGCTTCGTTATGCTTTGAGTGTGGATGTGTCAAGTGTTCTGTCCGATGTGTTCGGGGTTCGGTCTTATGGATAGGGCCGACGGCGCGAGTTTTCGGGATCGAAAATTCAGGCTGTCACAGTCCCGAATGTTCCCGATTTTTTCAAAAACAATTCTATAGCTTTTAGTTGTATTGCACCAAGATCAAATCATTGAATTTTTTGCTCAAGCTTGTTCCGCTTCGTGTGTATCTATTTAAGATAAACATTTAATGAATATTAATTTCTATTAAAATTTAAGCAACAATTAAATTTCAATTATGAGACTAAAAATGAAATAAAAATAAACTAGTTACCATCCTAAATGTGCTCTAATTTCGCTCACATGTTAAGGCGACACATATAATGTCAAGAACCTTAACAGTCATCTTCTTCAATAATCCACATTTTACCACCGAACTCACACCATAGGACAACCACCAATCGACTACAAGCAATAATTTTAATTAAATATATTTATAGTATTAAACTATTTATGAACATCCCTTGAGCATTCTCATATCGGTCAAAAGAGTTGCTAATCCGATCTTCCTCGTCTTTGTCCGGAACCATCTTCTCTAAAACATGAAGGAAACAATTAATGTGTTGCTTCTGCCACCTTCCAATTTGGATAAGAAAAATAAACAGTGAGACTTAGGAGGAATGCAGCGGAATACAACGGGCTAGACATTTGGACACCCCATCTCTTCTCAATTATGTCAATAATGGTTCGAAAGAGACGAGAATTGTACATATTATTAGATTTAATTTTTCAATAGCTTTCTCCATAAAACTGTAGATATAGCCCATAACAGGCTTCTCATCACTATCAACCAATCATAGGACTTCTACGATTGGTTGCGAGTCTCTAAGTGATTGGACAACATTATTTCAAAAAGAGTTGGTTAAGATGGTTTGTGCAACCCACTTCCCTTTGGTCTTCTTTGACCAAGCTCCATTCCTTCAATTGGTGGAAACTTTGAAACTTCTAAGCTCTTCTCTTTTAGCATACATGTTTCGTAATGTCAAGAAGGTCGTAGCAAAACGGATGATAGTGGGGCGTTGCAAATTACCCCTAATTGCTTTACGCATGTGGTGGAGTAGAAATGTATGCTTATACATATACACTATAACCTTCCTAGCCTTAGTTACGATTTTGATATGCATTTTTCCTATGTCTTCTAAGATTATGTTTAAGCAATGGGCCACACATGAGGTCTAATATATCTGTGGTCTCCGTTCTATTAGTAGTCTACCCGCGGCTACCAAGTTTGTCTCATTGTCCATGACAACTTGATAAACATATTGTGCATCAATGTTCTTTTTTATCACCTCATCTATAAGGGAAAATAGATATTCGGCAGTGTAAGAATGGGTCGCAGCATCTATGGATTTAATGAACATAGCTCCAATAGGACAATTTGTCAAAAGGTTGATGATTGACCTACCGGCCCTATCAGTCCAATCGTCGATCATTAGTGACCCATATGTCTTCCAATCCTCTCGATACTCCTCGAGAAAGGCTTTTATGAAGTCGACCTCCTTTTTAAGACATGTTTGTCTTATCGTATGATATGATGGAGGTTTTAGGCCAAGTCAAAAATGTCCAAGAGCTTCAACCATTACTTTGAAGTTCTTTAACTTTACATTATTGAATGCAATACCGGTTTGGTACATTTCTTTAGCCACGTATGGAATAGTGGCGGACCGGTCCTTAGCTTTAAACTTATTTTCTATAGTGGTTTGGGCCAGACCCTTACCCCTAGCGTCTATCACATCCTCGGGATGTGATTTACAAGAGAAGAATTTGTCTATTCCCTTCTCTTTTCTACCACGTGCTCTTTTAAGGGGTGGTGGTCTTCCAGTAAGAGCCGTGAAGGGAGTAGATTTATCATGTTCTTCCTCATCTTCATCAACATCATAGTAGATTTATCATGTTCTTTCTCATATTCATCAACATTATAGTATTGTTATAAAATTACTTCGTCATTATGTTTTGTCCTCGAAGTCTTATCCTTCCATTCCAAGATCTTTTTACGAATCTCCGATGTGACATTTGGATATGCCGTCGCATTCGATCCGGGTTGTCAAACAATATGTTGTTTGTGTCTCCCTATTTTCCTCATGCTTACATGGGTGCATAGGGTACATTGGACCTGGGTGGGACGGTGGGTAGAGAGATTAACAATCGCACTAAATAAATAAATGAAAGAAATGAGGTGTAATAAAAGGAGAAAAAACAATCAAACAAAATTTAATAGGAATTAGAAATTAATTCTAAATCTTGTGTCTTGATTATTGAAGTGATTCCTCTCTCTTTGCTTGAAGAATGAAGATTGAAGCTTGAATCTCTCAACTCTTTACTTAGTTAACTACAAAATAGAGCAAAAGAAATTATAATTAAATATTTAAGAGAGAGAGAGAGAGAGCACTAAAAACTCAAAAAATAGACAAAAGTGACACAAATCATACCTTGGATGGATGTAGTATAGATTAGGAAGAAGAACTCCCCATTTATAGGCTTTCAGGAGGCCTAAAAAGCAAAACAATAAAAATAAAAAAAGCCCCAACGGTCATAAATATGAACGTTGGAGAAGTATGTCGTCACATGCAGTGTATGCAAATGGCATATGCGACAGTGCCATTTAAAATGGCATATGCAATCGCATACTCACATATGCGATTGCATATGACATCACTGGTCTCAATGGTTCAGATTTCCTCAGGGGTGAGGAAAGAGACAGAAGATGAGTAATGAGTACCTTGCATTCTCATGGAAGAGTGACCGCCATCATCATGAATCTTAAATCTTCACTCCTTTATGAGGAGACGAGATCTTATAGATCTCAATTACCTACTGACGGACAAGGCAATATTCATATAACTATGAAATAATTGCCGACGAGGCAACCATTATTTTAATGTTCATCTGTGTATCATAATTATATTAATGGAGTTGACTTGAGTCAATCGTGCTCCGACAACCTTGGGAATTTGTAGCTATTTTTGAGTGCCAAATCAGTGAAAGATCAAAATTTACTTTCACTGATTTGTGTGTTCATAAATAATTGGGCACTTCCCTATGCTTGACCGTTTGGTAAGAAGGAGATTGACTAAGTGTGAAGGCTGGCAATCGAGCTGGATACTTAATACTAACTCAAATAATTAGAGATGTATATATCTATTACTCCTTTCTCACCAATTACTACCTGTTTTTGCAGATGTGAGACTGTTCTTCAGCCTGGCCATAATTGCACTGTTCGGATAGAAAAGAACACAGCCAAGGTGAGACGCTGGAGGAAACCATCCATTTCCACTCAAAAAAATTTGGTTTACACTTGCAGTTTCTATTCACACCAGAATGTGAAAAGAGGCACCCCTAAAGGTCACATGAAAGAGATTTTGAATTTAAAACTGGCATCAAAACCTATTGACGACATTGATAATAAATCTGTCAGCTCCAATAAAGATGTAACAACTAGAGGGGAGAGATGTAGCTATGCGGAAGAGATGTATTTGAAGCTGAAGCCCATTTTGGAAGTGAGATTTGACAAATCTGATGCAGATCTGACAACTATAGAGATCTCGACCGAGAACAGTCCAACAACTCCTATGGAAAAAATGCGCATAAACCTTTTCAAGAAGAAGAGTAAGGGCAACGAATCGGGATATAACAAGGTCGGGAAAAGTGATTATGATTCTGCTACTATGGAGTCAAGGAAAGGCATTGGTGGGTCGAGCAAACAAAAGAGGAAAACATGGTCTACTCTGAAAGAAATTGCAGAAAATAGTGAGCTCAATAACACGAGTAAAGTTAGTAAATTTTCAATCCCTTTCTTCATGATTGGGAATGGAATGTAAAATGATTTTATATTATTATTATTATTATTATTATCATTATTTTATAATATGAAAAATCGCAGAAAGATGGCAAACAGATACCAGCATGATAACACATGCCGGCTACATTGTCATCAACAGCAGCATTATAGTGTAATGACCAGGTTGGTCGTATACCAGTTCAACACAAAACATTCACTATTTAGTGAAACAATTTTTTAGTGAAAGATGGTATTGGCTAACCAATTTGTTCCTGTTCTAGATTGGAATGGCTATTGATTGGGTACGAGTGGCACTATTTTCATTTTAAGTGTGCCACTTGATGGGAAGGACCTGATGTAGAGATTTTATGGGTTGAAGATTGCATTGGAAGGCGTCTCCACTGTGAGATTCAAAGGGGTCAAATGCCTGTAAAATGAATGGCTAAAACATGTTGGCTGGTCATTTTCAAGGTGTTTCACTGCTATGAATCACACAATGGAAATGCCTTTTCAAGGTGATTAACAACCCACCAGATGTTCACCTTCTTTGTAGGGCTGTCGATGGTTAGGTTGGGCCAAAATTTTGGCTGCCTGAGAAATTGGCATATCCCAACTTGAAAACTTGACCCAACTTAGTTAAAATCCTGCTATTTTCCTTGACTTTATATATAAAACATCGGGTCAACTGGACCCATTCAACCCGTTGAGAGGCCTACTTGGGTCCACTTTGACGAAAAATAATGCCACATCAACCAAATGATTGACCCTTTCCAAATTAAGATTTGGACTGGTCGGCTACCCTAAATCGGCTCTTTTATCACTAGCAAAAAAAGGGGTAAGAAATAATAAATGAGTTTTATACATGAGCAGGATTGAATTTTAGATTCTCAATCAATTTTTGGGTGTTGTTGAACTGCCTTTTTGGAAAAAAAAAAAAAAAAGATAAAGTAAAGGTGATCAAAATGTGCATGTTGGGATGCATGTGTGTAGAATACTAACTAAAGATAAATTTCAAAATGAGGAGCATAGTGAAGCTATTGCCCTTCGGATTGCAGTTCAGTTTGCTAATTTACAAGGTTACAAAAAGTCATATTCGATAGAGATCCGCAAACTATGGTGGAGGTTGTTGTCAATTCGACAAAAGATTCAAATTCAGACTTGGGTGCTATCTATGAACAAAGGATTCAAACCTCCTGTTAACAGGATCAAAACTTGTTGCCTTGTGACTTATTATGCCTTGTTTGAAAAGAAAAAAATGGTGTAAAAATATGTTATGATGCTACAATTTTTTTTTTTTTTGATACGGCCATTCGGACCTCGAAAACCGAGGAACAAGCACGCATACACATATGACAGTTGTGGAGCAGCATGAGGGAGCACCAATTATAGTGGTGAGGGTTAACTAACAAATCCCAACCCACACCTTGTAAAGACAAGCGTGAGAAACAGCGTGGAAACATCATATATTAGATTGCATACAACTTTATATTAGACACCGTATTATTTTCGTAGTTATCAAATGGGTTATGTATTTATTTGGATGGTTAATGTGTTGTAGGCTATAAGTATGAAGAATGTAATTAGGAAAAAGAGAATAATCATTGAAATAAAATAAGTTAGATTTATTCGAAAATATCATTAGGAGTTTGATCCACTCAAAAGGAGCGTGGCTTATTTAATCTTCTAATCTATTGTTGATTTCCCAAGTGCAGTCTTTTTATTATCCTTTTCTATGCAAGTAGCATTTTTATCCTTCATTATTGTGTTACGATCAAACGGGCTATAAGTCTGTAATAAAAGATTTAAAATATGATTTTTTTTTCTTTAACCTTCATTATCGTGTTACCATCAAACGGGCTATAAGCCTGTAATAAAAGATTTAAAATATGATATTTTTTTCTTTAACCTTCATTATCGTGTTACGATCAAACGGGCTGTAAGCCTGTAATAAAAGATTTAAAATATGATATTTTTTTCTTTAATGGTTTGGGCATAACCTTTTCTGATGTGGTAGTAATACTTCCCAAACAATACATATGCTTGATAGCGTGATGAGTCAAGTGTTCGCACTCGCGCCACTTAAATCGGATAATTTGGCATTTCATTTGTATCATGAAAATATAGGAGGATTCCAAACAGCCACTTCAAACAGATCACTTCCCGTGGCACCACTTATGTGCCATTTCATTTAACGAGTATGATGGATAGCTCTACAATTTCTAAGATTGAAAAGAGAAAATTTCTAATCACGTGATTCAAAGTAAACGACTTTAAAATGGACGAATAAAATTCATTTAGAAAATTATATAGTAACCGTTTGTTTTAAAATCACTTATCCCCCTCGAATCGGATCATGGGGGAATTTTTCGATATCATATTCAATTTATGATATCTATGTATCAGATTCTTCGAATCACACAGTACAGTTGATGAGGAATGTGCCAGTTGTCTGAATTTAGTAACCCGTTCCAAATCTGAGTTTAGAACGGGTCTAGTACCCTTCTCTTGGCGGCAAAATGGAAGAAAAAAGGGAGAAAAATCGCGAGGGCTATGGGCAAAAGTCGTTTTACTCAGGTATCCACGAGTGAAGATGAAGACGAAGGAAATGTTACTCGACCTTCTCCCTCTTCTTCTAAAAAAGTTGAAGAGAATAGTAATGTGAAGAGTAAAAAAAGGGTCAAGAAGTATTAAGAAAAGACGAAGACGAAGAAATGGAAGAAGAGGAAGAAGAAGAAACTACGCTGGAAGATGTGAAACCCAGTGGCAATCCCATCAAAACATCGGGAAAAGGACGGTTTAAGAAAACTACTTACAGCGCCTTCGAATTCGACGTCCATCAATTCAAACTTGTAAGAATTTTCTAATATCCCTCTTTGTTTACTGATTTGTCTTCTCGATTGAATATTTGGGATGGGGATTTGATATTTTTGGTTTTATTTGATTTCACTTATCAGATTAGAAATGTTTCGTCCTCGAAGTCTTATCCATCCATTCCAAGACCTCTTTACGAATCTCTGCTGTGACATTTGGATATGCCTTTGCATTCGATCCGGGTGGCCAAACAAGATGTTGCTTGTGTCTCCCTATTCCCCTCATGCTTACATGGGTGCGTAGGGTATATTGGACCTTATTTTTTTTGGTTACACTCTTTTAACGGCAAAATTTTCCTGCCAAAGACCGTCGTTCAAGGGCATAGACATAATGATAACGTAATTTAAATAAGTGGGTGGGACGGTGGGTAGAGAGATTAACAATCACACTAAATAAATAGATAAAATAAAAGAAATTATGTGTAATAAAAGGAGGAAAAACAATCAAACAAAATTTAATAGGAAATAGAAATTAATTCTACATCTCGTGTCTTGATTCTCGAAGTGATTCCTCTCTCTTTGCTTGAAGAATGAAGATTGAAGCCTGAATCTCTCAACTATTTACTTAGTTAACTACAAAATAGAGCAAAAGAAATTATGATCAAAGATTTAAGAGAGAGAGAGAGAGAGAGCACTAAAAACTCAAAAAATAAACCAAAGTGACACAAATCATACATTGAATGGATGTAGTATAGATTAGGAAGAGGAACTCTCCATTTATAGGCTTTGAGGAGGCCAAAAAAGCAAAAAAATAAAAAAATAAAAAGCCCCAACAGTCATAAATATGACCGTTGGAGAAATATGTTGTCACATGTAGTGTATGCAAATGGCATATGCGACAATGCCATTTAAAATGGCATATGCGATTGCATATGACATCACTGGTCTCAATGGTTCGGATTTCCTCAGCGGTGAGGAAAGAGACTGAAGATGAGTACCTTGCGTTCTCATGGAAGAGTGACTGCGATCATCATGAATCTTATATCTTCACTCCTTTATTAGGAGGCGAGATCTTATAAATCTCAATTACCTACTGACGGACAAGGCAATATTCATATAACTGTGAAATAGTTGCCGACGAGGCAACCATTTTTTTAATGTTCATCTGTGTATCATAATTATATTAACGGAGTTGACTTGAGTCAATCGTGCTCTGACAACCTTGGGAATTTGCAGCTATTTTTTAGTGCCAAATCAATGAAAGATCAAAATTTACTTTCACTGATTTGTGTGTTCATAAATAATTGGGCACTTCCCTATGCTTGACTGTTTGGTAAGAAGGAGATTGACTCGAGTGTGAAGGCTGGCACTCGAGTCGGGTACCTAATACTAACTCAAATAATTAGAGATGTATACATCTGTTACTCCTTTCACACCAATTACTACTTGTTTTTACAGATGTGAGATTGTTCTTCAGCCTGGCCATAACTGCACTGTTCGGATAGAAAAGAACACAGCCAAGGAGAGACGCCGGAGGAAAACATCCATTTCCACTCAGAACAATTTGGTTTACACTTGCAGTTTATGTTCACACAAGAACCTGAAAAGAGGCACCCCTAAAGGTCACATGAAAGAGATTTTGACTTCAAAACTGGCATCAGAACCTATTGACGACATTGATAATAAATCTGTCAGCTCTAAAAAAGATGTACAAATTGAGGGGAGAGATGTAGCTATGCGGAAGATATGTATTTGAAGCGGAAGCCCATTTTGGGTGTGAGATTTGACAACTCTGATTCAGATCTGACAACTACAGAGATGCCGACCGAGAACAGTCCAACAACTCCTATGGAAAAAATGCGTATAAATCTTTTGGAGAAGAAGAGTAAGAGCAGCGGACCAGGATCTAACAAGGTCGGGAAAAGTGATTATGATTCTGCTACTGTGGAGTCAGGGAAAGGCATTGGTGGGTCGAGCAAATGGAAGAGGAAAGCATGGTCTACTCTGAAAGAACTTGCAGAAAATAATGAGCTCAGTAACACGAGTAAGTTAGTAAATTTTTTATCTCTTTCTTCATGACTGGGAATGGAATGTAAAATGATTTTATATTATTATTATTATTTTATAATATGAAAAATCGTCAAAAGATGGCAGACAAATACCAGCATGATAACACATGCTGGTTGCATTGTCATCAGCAGCAACATTATAGTGCAATGACCAGGTTGGTCGTATACCAGTTCAACACAAAACATTCACTATTTAGTGAAACCATTTTTTAGTGAAAGCTGGTATTGGGTAACCAATTTGTTCCTGTTCTAGATTGGAATGGCTATTGATTGGGTACGAGTGGCACTATTTTCATTTTAAGTGTGCCACTTGATGGGAAGGACCCGATGTAGAAATTTTATGGGTTGAAGATTGCATTGGAAGACGTCTCCACTGTGAGATTCAAAGGGGTCAAATGCATGTAAAATGAATGGCTAAAACATGTTGGCCGGTCATTTTCAAGGTGTTTCACTACTGTGAATCACACAATGGAAATGCCTTTTCAAGGTGATTAACAACCGACTAGATGTTCACCTTCTTTGTAGGGCTGTCGATGATTAGCTTGGGCCAAAATTTTGGCTGCCTGGGAAATTGGCATATCCCAACTTGAAAACCTGATCCAACTTAGTTAAAATCCTGCTATTTTCCTTGATTTTATATATAAAACATCGGGTCAACTGGACCCATTCGACCCGTTGAGAGCCCTACTTGGGTCCACTTTGATGAAAAATAATGACACATCAACCAAACAATTGACCCTTTCCAAATTAAGATTTGGAACTGGTCGGCTACCATAAATCGGCTCTTTTATCACTAGCAGGAAAAGGGGTAAGAAATAACAAATGAGTTTTATACATGAGTAGGATTGGAGTTTAGACTCTTAATCAATTTTTGGGTGTTGTTGAACACCCTTTTTGGAAAAAATAAAAAAGATAAAGTAAAGGTGATCAAAATGTGCATGTTGGGATGCATGTGTGTAGAATACTAACTAAAGATAAATTTCAAAATGCGGAGCATAGTGAAGCTATTACCCTTCGGATTGCAGTTCGGTTTGCTAATTTACAAGGTTACAAAAAGTCATATTCGATAGAGATCCGCAAACTACTGTGGAGGTTGTTGTCAACTCGAAAAAAGATTCAAATTCAGACTTGGGTGCTATCTATGAATAAATGATTCAAACCTCCTGGTAACAGGATCAAAACCTGTTGCCTTGCGTCTTATTATGCCTTGTTTGAAAAGAAAAAAATGGTGTGAAAAGATGTTATGATGCTACAATTTTTTCTTTTTTGATACGGCCATTCGGACCTCGAGAACAGAGGAACAAGCACGCATACACATATGACAGTTGTGGAGCAGCATGAGGGAGCACCAATTATAGTGTTGAGGGTTAACTAACAAAACCCAACCCACACCTTGTAAAGACAAGGGTGGGAAACAACGTGGAAACACCATATATTAGATTGCATACAACTTTATATTGGACACCGTATTATTTCAGTAGTTATCAAATGGGTTATGTATTTATTTGGATGGTTAATGTGTTGTAGGCTATATAAGTATGAAGAATGTGATTAGGAAAAAGAGAATAATTATTGAAATAAAATAAGTTAGATTTATTCGAAAAGATCATTAGGAGTTTGATCCACTCAAAAGGGATGTGGCCTATTTAATCTTCTAATCTATTGTTGATTTCTCAATTGCAGTCTTTTTATTATCATTTTCCATGCAATTAGTATTTTTATCCTTCATTATCGTGTTACGATCAAACGGGCTGTAAGCCTATAATAAAAGATTTAAAATATGATTTTCTTTTCTTTAATGGTGTGGGCATAACCTTTTCTGATGTGATAGTAACACTTCCCAAATAATGCATATGCTTAACAGCGTGATGCGTCGAGTGTTCGCACTCGCGTCACTTAAACCGGACAATTTGACATTTCATTTGTCCCATGAAATATAGGGGGATTCCAAACAACCACTTCAAACGAATCACTTCTCGTGGCACCACTTATGTGCCATTTCATTTAATGAGTATGATCGATAGATCTACAGTTTCTAAGATTGAAAAGAAAAAATTTCTAATCACGCGATTCCAAGTAAACGACTTTAAAATGGACGGATAAAATTCATTTAGAAAATTATATAGTAACCGTTTGTTTTAAAATCATTTGTCCACCTCGAATCAGATCATGGAGGCATTTTTCGATATCATATTCAATTTACCAGATCTATGTATCAGATTCTTCGAATCACATAGTACAGTTGATGAGGAATGTGCCACTTGTCCGAATTCAGTAACTCGTTCCAAATTAGAGTTAGAATGGGTGAGGTACCCAATCAAAAATCTCTCCATTAAGGCCTACCTACAGGGGCATTTTCGCAAAGCCTTCACCAATATAATAAACACCCTTCTCTTGGCGGCAAAATGGAAGAAAAAAGGGAGAAAAATCGCGAGGGCTATGGGAAAAAGGCGTTTTATTCAAGTATCCACGAGTGAAGACGAAGACGAAGGCAATGTTACTTGACCTCCTCCCTCTTCTTCTAAAAAAGCTGAAGAGAATAGTAATGTGAAGAGTAAAAAAAAGGGTCGAGAAGTAATAAGAAAAGATGAAGACGAAGAAATGGAAGAAGAGGAAGAAGAAGAAACTACGCTAGAAGATGCGAAATGCATTGGCAATCCCATCAAAACATCAGGAAAAGGACGGTTTAAGAAAACTACTTACAGCGCCTTCGAATTCGACGGCCATCGATTCGAACTCGTAAGAATTTTCTAATATCTCTCTTTGTTCACTGATTTGTCTTCTCAATTGAATATTTGGGATGGGGATTTGATATTTTAGGTTTTATTTGATTTCACCTATCAGGCTAGAAATGTCACTTCGTCATTATGTTTCGTCCTCGAAGTCTTATCCATCCATTCCAAGATCTCTTAACGAATCTCCGATGTGATATTTGGATATTCCTTCGCATTCAATTCGGGTTGCCAAACAGGATGTTGCTTGTGTCTCCCTATTCCCCTCATGCTTATATAGGTGCATAGGGTACATTGGACCTTATTTTTTTCGGTTATACTCTTGTAACGGCAGAATTTACCTGCCTAAGAGCGTCGTTCGAAGACGTTGACATAATGATAACATAATTTAAATAAGTGGGTGGGACAGTGGGTAGAGAGATTAACAATCACACTAAACAAAAAAATTGAAAGAATTGAGGTGTAATAAAATGAGGAAAAACAATCAAACAAAATTTAATAGGAATTAGAAATTAACTCTAAATCTTGTGTCCTGATTCTTGAAGTGATTCCTCTCTCGTTGCTTGAAGAATGAAGATTGAAGTTTGAATCTCTCAATTCTTTACTTAGTTAACTACAAAATAGAGCAAAAGAAATTATGATTAAAGATTTAAGAGAGAGAGAGAGAGAGAGAGAGCACTAAAACTAAAAAAATAGACCAAAGTGACACAAAACATGCATTGGATGGATGTAGTATAGATTAAGAAGAGGAACTCTCCATTTATAGACTTTGAGGAGGCCTAAAAAGCCAAAAAAAAAAAAAAAAAGCCCCAATGGTCATAAATATGACCGTTGGAGAAGTATGTCGTCACATGCAATGTATGCAAATGGCATATGCGACAGTGCCATTTAAAATAGCATATACGCTCGCATACTCACATATGCAATTGCATATGACATCACTGGTCTCAATGGTTCAGATTTCCTCATGGGTGAGGAAAGAGACTGAAGATGAGTACCTTGCATTCTCATGGAAGAGTGACCGCTATCATCATGGATCTTATATCTTCACTCCTTTATGAGGAGACGAGATCTTATAGATCTCAATTACCTACTGACGGACAAGGCAATATTCATATAACTGTGAAATAATTGCCGATGAGGCAACCATTTTTTTAATGTTCATTTGTGTCTCATAATTATATTAATGGAGTTGACTTGAGTCAATCGTGCTCCGACAACCTTGGGAATTTGCAGCTATTTTTTAGTGTCAAATCAGTGAAAGATCAAAATTTACTTTCACTGATTTGTGTGTTCATAAATAATTGGGCACTTCCCTATGCTTGACCGTTTGGTAAGAAGGAGATTGACCCGAGTGTGGAGGCTGGCACTCGAGCCGGGTACCTAATACTAACTCAAATAATTAGAGATGTATATTTATCTGTTACTCCTTTCTCACCAATTACTACTTGTTTTTGCAAATGTGAGACTGTTCTTCAGCCTGGCCATAACTGCACTGTTTGGATATAAAAGAACACAACCAAGGTGAAACGCCAGAGGAAACCATCCATTTCCACTCAGAACAATTTGGTTTACACTTGTAGTTTCTGTTCACACCAGAACCTGAAAAGAGGCACCCCTAAGGGTCACATGATAGAGATTTTGATTTCAAAACTAACATCATAACCTATTGACGGCATTGATAATAAATCTGTCAACTCCAAAAAAGACGTAACAACTAGAGGAGAGAGATGTAGCTATGCGGAAGAGATGTATTTAAAGCTGAAGCCCATTTTGGAAGTGAGATTTTACAAATCTGACAACTACAGAGATGCCGACCGAGAACAGTCCAACAACTCCTATGGAAAAAATGCGTATAAATCTTTTGGCGAAGAAGAGTAAGAGCAGCGGACCGGGATCTAACAAGGTCGGGAAAAGTGATTATGATTATGCTACTATGGAGTCAAGGAAAGGCATTGGTGGGTTGAGCAAACGGAAGAGGAAAGCATGGTCTACTCCGAAAGAAATTGCATAAAACAGTGAGCTTAGTAACACGAGTAAAGTTAGTAAATTTTTTATCTCTTTCTGCATGACTGGTAATGGAATGTAAAATGATTTTATATTGTTATTATTATTTTATAATATGAAAAATCGCCGAAAGATGGCAGACAAATACCAGCATGATAACACATGCTGGCTGCATTGTCATCAGCAACAACATTATAGTGCAATGACCAGGTTGGTCGTATACCAGTTCAACACAAAACATTCACTATTTAGTGAAACCATTTTTTAGTGAAAGCTGGTATTGGGTAACCAATTTGTTCCTTTTCTAGATTGGAATCGCTATTGATTGGGTACGAGTGGCACTATTTTCATTTTAAGTGTGCCACTTGATGGGAAGGACCCGATGTAGAGATTTTATGGGTTGAAGATTGCATTGGAAGACGTCTCCACTGTGAGATTCAAAGGGGTCAAATGCCTGTAAAATGAATGGCTAAAACATGTTGGCCGGTCATTTTCAAGGTGTTTCACTACTGTGAATCACACAATGGAAATGCCTTTTCAAGGTGATTAACAACCCATTAGATGTTCACCTTCTTTGTTGGGCTATCAATGGTTAGGTTGGGCCAAAATTTTGGCTGCCCGGGAAATTGGCATATCCCAACTTGAAAACCTGACCCAACTTAGTTAAAATCCTGCTATTTTCCTTGATTTTATATATAAAACATTAGGTCAACTGGACCCATTCGACCCGTTGAGAGCCCTCCTTGGGTCCACGTTGATGAAAAATAATGACACATCAACCAAACAATTGACCCTTTCCAAATTAAGATTTGGAACTGGTCGGCTACCATAAATCGACTCTTTTATCACTAGCAAGAAAAGGGGTAAAAAATAATAAATGAGTTTTATACATGAGCACGATTGGATTTTAGACTCTCAATCAATTTTTGGGTGTTGTTAAACTCCCATTTTGGAAAAAATAAAAAAGATAAAGTAAAGGTGATCAAAATGTGCATGTTGGGATGCATGTGTGTAGAATACTAACTAAAGATAAATTTCAAAATGCGGAGCATAGTGAAGCTATTACCCTTCGGATTGCAGTTCGGTTTGCTAATTTACAAGGTTACAAAAAGTCATATTCGATAGAGATCTGCAAACTACTATGGAGGCTGTTGTCAACTCGACAAAAGATTCAAATTCAGACTTGGGTGCTATCTATGAATAAATGATTCAAACCTCCTGGTAACACGATCAAAACCTGTTGCCTTGCGTCTTATTATGCTTTGTTTGAAAAGAAAAAAATGGTGTAAAAAGATGTTATGATGCTACAATTTTTTCTTTTTTGATACGGCCATTCGGACCTCGAAAACAGAGGAACAAGCACGCATACACATATGACAGTTGTGGAGCAGCATGTGGGAGCACCAATTATAGTGTTGAGGGTTAATTGATAGAACCCAACCCACACCTTGTAAAGACAAGGGTGGGAAACAACATGGAAACACCATATATTAGATTGCATACAACTTTATATTAGACACCGTAATATTTCAGTAGTTATCAAATGGGTTATGTATTTATTTGGATGGTTAATGTGTTGTAGATTATAAGTACGAAGAATGTGATTAGGAAAAAGAGAATAATTTTTGAAATAAAATAAGTTAGATTTATTCGAAAAGATCATTAGGAGTTTGATCTACTCAAAAGGGACGTGGCCTATTTAATCTTCTAATCTATTGTTAATTTCTCAATTACAGTCTTTTTATTATCATTTTCTATGCAATTAGTATTTTTATCCTTTATTATCGTGTTACAATCAAACGGGCTGTAAGCCTATAATAAAAGATTTAAAATATGAATTGTTTTTTCTTTAATGGTGTGGGCATAACCTTTTCTGATGTGATAGTAACACTTCCCAAACAATACATATGCTTAACGACGTGATGTGTCAAGTGTTTGCACTCGCGTCACTTAAATCGGATAATTTGGCATTTCATTTGTCTCATGAAATTATAGGGGATTCCAAACAGCCACTTCAAATGGATCGCTTCCCGTGGCACCACTTATGTGGCATTTCATTTAATGAGTATGATGGAAAGATCTACGGTATCTAAGATTGAAAAGAGAAAATTTCTAATCATGCGATTCAAAGTAAATGACTTCAAAATGGACGGATAAAATTCATTTAGAAAATTATATAGTAATCATTTGTTTTAAAATCATTTGTCCTCCTCGAATCAGATCATGGAGGCATTTTTTGATATAATATTCAATTTATCAGATCTATGTATCAGATTCTTCGAATCACACAGTACAGTCGATGAAGAATGTGCCACTTTTCCGAATTCAGTAACCCGTTCCAAATCAGAGTTAGAACGGGTCTGGTACCCAATCAAAAATCACTCCATTAAATCCTACCTATATGGGCATTTTCGTAAAGTCTTCACCTATATGATAAACGCCCTTCTCTTGGAAGACAAATCGCGAGGGCTATGGGCAAAAGGCGTTTTACTCAAGTATCCACGAGCGAAGACGAAGACGAAGGAAATGTTACTCGACCTCCTCCCTCTTCTTCTAAAAAAGCTGAAGAGAATAGTAATGTGAAGAGTAAAAAAAAGGGTCGAGAAGTAGTAAGAAAAGACGAAGACGAAGTAATGGAAGAAGAGGAAGAAGAAGAAACTACGCTAGAAGATGCGAAACCCATTGGCAATCCCATCAAAACATCGGGAAAAGGACGGTTTAAGAAAACTACTTACAGCGCCTTCGAATTCGACGGCCATCGATTCGAACTTGTAAGAATTTTCTAATATCTCTCTTTGTTTACTGATTTGTCTTCTCGATTGAATAGTTGGGATGGGGATTTGATATTTTAGGTTTTATTTGATTTCACTTATCAGGCTAGAAATCTGAAGTTTATGTTGGGAATTTTCATTTTTTGTATTATTCGTTTATTAATTTTTGAATGAATGGATGAACAGGAATTTTTATAAGGAGATTAGCAAATTAAATTCAAGTTTCTATTATTTTTTTATTTATTGTTACTCTGTCTGCAGTGTATATTTTGAGGTTTTAGTTTTGTGATTTTTTTTTTTTTTTTGGCGGGGGAGGGGGGGGAGGTGAAGAGATATTATTGTAATTTTGATTTGCAGATGCTCATTTTAGACGCGTTTTTTTTTTTTAAATTAAATATTTTATTCTTAACGTATGGAGGAAAGAGTAGAATTGGGAAAGGTGTAAAGTCTCACATCCAGTAAGGACTTGTCCTGACCTTGGGAGATTAGTAACCGCCTCCGCACACATGTTGAGAGACGTGTTTTGGGTGGGTACGGCGGCCCATGCGACGGGTCAGCCCATACCAAAAACAAAACCTTGAAAGGAAATGGCTATTGGTAGCTACCAGGGAAGTCTGGTGGGACCAGGTGGAGCCACCCAAAGAGGTCAATACCTTGACACGTGGCGTCGGGGCGTTACAAAATGATTGTAAAGTTCCACACCGAGTAGGGACTTGTCCTGACCCTGAGAGATTAGTAACGGTCTCTGCACACATGTTAAGAGACGTGATTTGGATGAGTACGACGACCCATGCGACGGGTCAGCCCATACCAAACAATAAAACCTTGAAGGGAAAGGGCTACTGGTAGGGACCAGGGAAGCCTGGTGAGACCAAGTGGAGCCACCCAAAGAGGACAATATCTTGACACGTGGCGTCGTGGCGTTACAAAATGGTATCAGAGCCGAGGACGACTCTCTTACAAAGTGGGGAGATTGTAAAGTCCCGCATCGAGTAAGGACTTGTCTTGTCCCTGGGAGATTAGTAACAGCCTCTGCACACATGTTAAGTGGCGTGTTTTGGGTGAGTACGGCAGCCCATACGACGGGTCGGCCCATACCAAAAATAAAACCTTGAAGGGAAAGGGCTACTGGTAGGGAAGGTTGGTGGTACCAAGTGGAGCCACCTAAAGTGGACAATATCTTGACACGTGGTGTCAGGGCGTTACAAAAGGTCTTTTAGATTTTCTTCAATAGGAAGTTTTTATTTTTATCTCTCTCATAGTTTTCTTCATCGAGTTTAGTCTGGGCTTTGGCTACATGTACCGTTCCAATGGGAATATGAGTATTGTTGCATCCACCAATGCGGATTGGGTTGGTTCAGTTACTGAGCGGTTATTGACGTCAGTAGCCATGTAGGATATTGCTCACCTTTCATATTGCTCACCTTTAAAATGGGTTATAGGCATCAGACATCGGAAGTCGTAGCCATGTAGGATATTTTCTATAATCATCTTGTGGTTTTATATTAAGTAATCATTACAGTTAAGAGGTTCATTTTTAGATCCTCCTTCCTTCCCCGCAAAATTTACTTTCCTCTTATTGTTGTCTTGTAGGAGGACCCTGTACTTTTAACACCTGAGGAGAAAGGTCAGAAACCTTACGTCGCAATCATTAAGGTCTGATTTATTTACGGATTATTTGTTTATCAATTATTGTTTTTTTACCATTCAATTGTAACATCATCTATATTTGTTATATTTGTGTGTTCCTTAGTATGTGACTATTTGAGTGTCCACCGGGGGAAACTATAAATGCCAGTTCAAGTCGGCAGCCGTAATTTATTATAGGTAAATTTTAAGATATGATATAGATGCATATAATTATCTCAAATAGATCAACCATATATATTAGTAGAAGTAAATATTACCAAAATAAATAAGGTAATCTAGTTTCTATCATCCAAATATTTGACCAGTGGAAGGTAAAGCAGGGATTCGATAACTATATCACACAATCTGATTTTGTTTACTTATGGTTGAGCCAAACTTGGTAAGCATGGTAGATATTATTCTAAAGTGTCACCTTTTCTTCTCTAGCATTGTGTAATGCATCTTGGGCTTATTCTCACTGTTATTGCATCTACATCTCCATTCTTTACACAAATAAGAGATATTAAGTGAATCTAGTCAGTTACATCAATGTAACTAAATCAGGAAATGTAGGTCACAATCATGGTTCAAAATTTTGGTCCCCACCGAAACCGAAACGAATACTCCAAATTTTGGATATTTTCGGTGCTGTAGCAAGATTTCGGCCGAAATCTCAGCCGAAATTCAAAATTTCGCTCCAAAATTTCAGTTTCGGTCCCCACCGAAACCGAAACGAAATCCGATTTTTTGATCCTTGGTCACAATCAGAAAATTAGACCGTTGAACAAGGGGACAGAATACACGTACATGAAGATCAGTGAGACGTATCATGTTTAAGAAATGCTATGCCCTTTAAACAATAGAACTATGATAAGATAATAACTTACGAACTACACAAATTAGATTTGAAATGCTTCCCCTTTAGTTTGTGAGATGTTGAATATCATTCTTAGCTGATCGGAAGGTGAAATATGTTTTTTTCTTGTGGCCAGGATACACTGAACAAACCAACAGATTAATTTGTACTTCTGAATCTCATGCCAATCGGATTAACTGTACCACAGCTTCCAGGAATGCTAGAGAACCTAGTACATGGTTGGGATGCCATGTGGGTTGTGACTGGTAAAAAAAATACTTCCACAAAAATAAATAATTTAGTAAAAATTACTACCATCAAAGTTGATTTTCTGTGAGCCGATCAATGTTACCTAGGCACTTCTGCTTTTGGGATTTTTTTTGTGCCGACACTTGATGGCACTTGGACACGTGCCGACACTTGGTGGCACTTGGACACTCCTCAACATAGCGCGATAGTTCTAGACATGTATGAAAATATCACATAATACCATCAAAAGGATCCTCATTTTGACACGATAAAATGAACCACCGTTTTATATTAAAAAAAATGGTGTAAAGTTTAGTAACTTATTAGATAAAAAGCATGGGTCCTTCAAAATGATTTGCATAATAAAGTTTACATTTAGTTAGGTTCATGACAGACATTATGTATCATTTCATTACATATCTTAGTTGGCTCTCTAAGATTTCCCTTAGGGGCTGTTTGAATAGAACCTGGTAAACTGGCGTAAAGTTGTTCAACTGCTACTCCGTTTTACCATGTATTCCTAACTTGCAGGAATACATAGTAATATGCAGGAATCCTATATTTTACGTCACTTATCACTGTTTGGATAGCAATGTGTCTGTGTGAGAAATGAAGGAATATTCAAAATCTAGTGTTTGGATACAAGTCTGTAAAACACAGTAAAATTAGGGCTGTCAATGGATCGGGCCGGGTCGGGTCAAAGTTTTGGTTGCGTGACGAAATTTTTGCATATGCCAGACGGCCCCAAGCCGACCTAATAGTGCACACAAGCAGACGCAACCTGGCCAGAGAACTTGACCCGATTGGGTGTCCGACCCGAAAAACTGACTCAACTTGATGAAAAAACCCTATTTTGAAATTTTTTAAGTTTAAAATATTGGGTCGGGTCGGTTTGACCCGACTTGGTAAATACCCAACCCGACCTGACCCGGAAAATCTATTGGTTGACCCAACCTGAAGTCTAATGCCCGCCCGTTCCGACCCGACAAGCCAATTTTAGGTACCCAACCCAATAAAATATCAGGTCCGATCGTGTCGGGTACTGGGTCAACCCGACCCGTTGACAGCCCTAAGTAAAATGGAGTAAAAAAAATATTTGGGCTTTGCAAAAAATGATGAGAGAGAGAGAGAGAGAGAGAGAGAGAGAGAGAGAGAGAGAGAGAGAGTCGGCCGCCCACGTTTTACCACGATTCTTGAGAGGGGGGGGGGTCATAATCTATTTTGGAGTTTTGTGGTAAAGATGGGTAATCCATTTACCACCCTTAAAAAATTACCCAAACAACTGAGTTTATGGTAAAACATTTTGCCATACCATGTTTTACCACATTTTCCCTATATCCAAACAGGCCTTCAAAATTTTTTTCTATATGCGGTCTATTTTTTTTTTAAATTTTATTTTTCTTATGGCCGTGCAGCTGTATTGGAATCTTTAGAAATTGGAGTGCCAAACATCTATGACAACTTGGTACTTGGCACCAAGGATCAAAATATCGGGCAAAATTTCGGCCGAAAACCGATAATTTGGCCGAAATTTCGACTGAAATTGAGTCCCATACGAAATATTACTGAAATTTCGGTCCAAATTATTGTTTTGGTGAGGACCGAAACCGATAATTTGGACCAAAATTTTGATCCTTGCTTCGCACCCATGCCACATGTCTAGGTAACAATGGAGCCAGTAGGTAGAGGTTTCCAAACTTCTATGCTTGGTTCCACAACCTCTGGGATATTATCTTTGTCCAGCTTTTGTACACATCTTCAGCCTTCATAAAAGAAAATTTCTTCGTTAGGGACCCCAAACAATTCTCGCAAGTCCCAACTATTCTCGAAAAGTCAGATGTATATTTCCTGAAACATCCGTTCTCTTATTTCGAGTCCCTTACGAGATAGTGAAACTGGATAATCTCCATGATATGTGTATCAAGCGGCCCAAACATTCATAAATGAAGTGGTGTCACACAAGATATATCAAAGAGTAAGGAAATGATACTAATACCTCTTCTTGAAGCGAGAACGGATATGCTTGTTGCCAATGGTTTCTTCCTTTAGGCAAATAACGCATCTATTAGGATAAAAGGGACACCAGAATCCCTATGCTATAAATAGTCAATCATGGTCATTTTTAAGGGGCTATGTCCGACCGAATTCCTATTGTTCTAGTGGGACAGAGATCTTCCCTATGCTGTACCATAAATGCTTCCCCAAATATAGGAAAATAGAAAGACCTGTCAGAACATACTTTTTTCTCTCCAATGTCCCCCACACTTCTATCTTGGAGGATACTGCCTTCGCACTAGCCCTTCTCCACAACACAAGCCCATGTGGTCTAGTTTTTGGATTGATTTCCCAATCCAAAGCAATAACCTTGTACTTACCTGAAAAGGATTATAGATGACAACGCATCAATTTTCTCGTCATCCACATAGCTACTTTCCTATTGAGCAACACACACAATCGCTATCAATCAAATGGAATTATCTTTGACTAACATTTTCGTTCATAAACTACTTTCATTTACCGAGGAATGCCCTTGTATCTTTTTAGCCTAAAAAAATTTGTCTCTATTTTCTTGCAATTCTTTCCATTCAAAGAATTGAATGGAAATAATTATTTCTAATGCTCTTACCATACAATTTTCAACCTGAGTGTCTTTAATTCAAGAAGACTTAACCTTCCTTACGCTTTTCATCTTGACCAACTTCATCCATTGGGTGCCGTAATGCACATCCATGTTCTGTCCCTTGTTGGCACTTTCTTTTTCAACAGAGTCCAATAGTCCCGTATGCATCAAAATGGGTCCAATAGTCTTGTAGGCACGTTCTTGTTGACAAGTTTATCTTGATTAACTACTTTTATTAACAAAAAAACAGGATACAATGATGAAATAGAAAACAACGGGGTCCCGTAGGCCTGTATGCATCAAATAATAGGATCCCATGTGAAGCACTGATTCACACTCCCCCACTAAAATTAACTGCGCTACACACCAACTAAGACTATGGACACAGCAACAAGTCTCCCTTTTCTGGCCCTGTTTTATTAGTGGAGGTGAGTACGATTTTCTGCTATCTTGTTTCATTTTTTTGGTTCTACAACACAGTGGTTCCTTGGAAGTATTTTTTTTGTATAAAAAATATCTACGAACACACTTGGTAATTGCATATTTGGAAGAATGCATGAAGGACCACTGTCTGTTGGACTCTATCTTCAGGCTTGAATACATTCCTTTTTATCCTACCGTAAATTTGCAGAATTTGTCGTTAGTAGATTTGTCTAATTGAGTTGTGTTTATAACAGCTTGGAAGAAATTATTAGGTGCATCCTTGTGACTCTGTCATATGATTTGACTAGTTATGCTTTTGGCTTTCTTTATTCCTTTTCTGATCTCAAATCTTCTTATGGTGATTTTAGGAACTTCAAAGTATATTTGCCTTTGCTTTTAAAATTTTATTTTGTTAAAGCATGGGATATTGTCCCTTCTCTCAGGAAATAACACAAAGAGACGTGAGTATATTCGTTACTGGACAGTGGTTTTATCGTCCTGAGGAGGCAGAAAAGAAAGGTGGTGGATGCTGGCAACCACGTGATACTAGGGAGCTCTTTTATAGTTTCCATCGTGACGAAGTGCCAGCTGAATCAGTAATGCACAAATGCGTGGTTCATTTTGTTCCTTTGCATAAGCAACTTCCACTTCGTTCACAATATCCTGGTTTCATTGTGCAAAAAGTATATGACACTGTTGAGAAGAAGCTTTGGAAACTGACCGATAAAGATTATGAGGATAGTAAACAGCATGAAATCGATCTACTTGTTCAGAAAACCTGTGAACATTTAGGGGAACTTCCAGATATTGAGACTGAAGAGGCTCCTGCTGATCAGGATGATCAGTTGAAGAATAAAAGGTTTCTTAGAAGGAAAAACATGTCTCCCATCGATGTCTCAAGAGAAGATGAGACAACTGCCAGATCTGATCAACTATTAAAAGCAGAAACACCAGGAAGTTGTACAGGCGATGCTTCAGAATTCTATACCATTTTAGCAAAGTTCAAAGCATTAACTGGAGATACATATCGTGATAAATGGTTGGAGAAGATTCTTCAAGGAATTCAGTCTGTGTGCAATTCAAAGGGGAATAAGCAGGCACATGATATGGAAAAGGATGCACATTCAGAAGATGCTGAAGGAACTAGTGTGAAGGTAGGTGGTATATTTGCTTCCCATTGTGTTATAATGTTTTACTGCTACGAGGTGTAGGATATTCGGAATATTATTTGAAGAACATGTTTACTGCTAAGTGTGGTTGCTTTTTTGTTGGAAGAGATATCATAGATGGTTAAGTTTCTGACTATGATTTCTATGCTTGGTAAATGACTTAAATTTCATTATCTTTCTCATCAGCTTTCCACTCTTGATGGTTGATACTCATATTTTACATTATTAACAAAAATGCATTTGAAAGTGAAAACTAATTAAATTAAAAAAGTATGATAATTTTTTTTTTGTTATATTCTTAAAATGTTTATCTACCATCTAATTTTATTTATTTATTCGATATTTTCTTCTTTTTCGATTTTTTTAGCATATAAATAGGAAAGTTGAGTTTATCCATCTTCCTATCAAATTATTTAAATTGACATTTTACTTATATATTTTTCTTTAATTTCTTAGATTGAATTGTCTGAATATTGACATGAATTTGGTGTTGTCAAATGTGACCTCATATGCGAATATGTGGTCGCATATGCGGTCCCATATGACTATATCGCATATGCCATATAGTGCAATATGCGATCGCATATTGTCCTATTGGTTTTTTTTTTTCGAAAATGGGAGCCCCTTTACCTCTATAAATAAAGGGGCTCTCTTCCTCTCTTCACCACAACTCATTTAGAGTCTCTCTCTCTCTCTCTCTCTTGCATGCTCATTCTATTTTCAATCTCTCTCTCTTAAAATGTATTTTTTCAAGTTTTTTAATTTCCATATAGTTAATGTTTCGTTTTTGTTATTTCTCCTACTAAAATGGAAGTTTATTACCTTTATTGGGGGAGATTTTTGTATTATAAAGACCACAATGTATGCCTTTTATTTGTAAGACCTTATATTATTCCTGTATATTTTCCTATTTTTCAGATTTTTTGCATATTGGTTGGTATTGGTTTTGTATTAAAAAATAAAATAAAATTTGAAATGCAATATGCGATGGCATATGCGATTTCGCATATGGTCGCATATGCGAAATGACACCAATGGACATGATGCATTGTTGATAGAAATTTAAAATAGTTATTCTTTTCAAAAATTTTAATTTGTTTGTGTATCATTGTGATCTGAACGGAGCTTCTGATTTTTATTATTTTATTTTTTATAGGTAAGCTGGGCTCAAACCTGCGACCTTGAGGTTGCTATATTGTCAACCTTCCATTGTGCTACAAGCCCAAGCCCAGGAGCTTTTGATTACTTACCATAATCTGTATTTATGTATGCCTTTTCACAAATTATATCTTCAATTTCATCTGGGCATTTCATGATAACAACTGGCTTAATACAGATCTTGACCACTACGTTAATTTTGTTGTTATAGTGATCACTTAACTATTTAACTATGTATATTGCATGATCATTAGTTAGTATTAGGTACCCAACCTTAGCACACACCACTGGTGGTGCTCAGGTCAATCTCCTACTGCCAAACTGGTCAAGCCTCTGGAAGTGCACAACTATTTACGAGCACATCGTAAAAAAATATCCGCTCTTCTCCCAAGGTTGGTGGAGAGATATTAACCCAAGGACCATAGGGTACCTAATAATACCAATTCTAAAATGTCACATTAGTAAGTATAATTGACTAATTGTCTACTTCTATTTTTTTTATGGTTAAAATCTCAGTTTAATTTTACAGTGGTTAGAACATTTCATAATTTTCTTCTTAAGTATCCCTTATTCTTGTAGATGTTTGAAAGAAATATTAATCATCATCTTTACCTGTCTTTTGCCCATTTTTCAGTTTTTGCTGTTGATATTTAGTTGACAATAACTGAATATCTGCATCATTGGTATTCTTTTACATAAAATTCCAATCTAATGCTTCTCCAAAAAATTTCATATTCACTATTATGTTAGTTTAACTTGTGGGTTTATTTTTTTTACTTCTTGAACACCACATTTCTATTTGCTCATAAAACTTCTGTCCCAAGACTTGAAATGTCGTCTAACTAAAAAAAATAATTGTGGTTTCCATCATAAACTGACCAGTGAATTATGAGATGCCATCTTAGAAATTCAATGTTCTAAGAGTCTTTAGTCCTAGTCAGCTTCTTGAAGCAATATAGTACTAGATAATGCCGTGTTTAATGATATCTGTTTAATAGTTCTATAAAATGTTGTTTTGATATCTAGGGTGGAAGCATGCAGTGGCCAGATGCTGCTGTCCCTGCTGTAACTGCTCTTGAGAAGGCTTCACATGATGCTCTTGGCTCTGATTTTCAGAAGTACAACCAAAAGATGCGGCAGTTGGAATTTAACCTCAAGGTCAGGGGACTGTTTACCTGCTATTATTGCTCTTGGCTATCTGAAATCTTATACTGTTTTTTGTAGTCTATGATTTTTCATGGTGAGCTTGCACTTGAAACATGGTACAAATTGCTTTTGCCCTCTGTTCTGCATTTACTATTAACATGTTTATTTATTTATTATTTTTGTCTCATATCTGTTTTAATTATCGATAAATTGTCTTCAAAGTGGTTTATCCAATTTTGTTGATGCTACCCATTGATGTCATATGCGATCGCATATGCCATTTTGGATGGTTGTATCGCATATGCCATGATGGCATATGCGATACAGGTAAGTATGCCATCGCATACAATAGTATGCCATGGCATACTGTCGCATATGCGACTGTATGCCATCGCATACAGTGTATGCCATGGCATACTTCTCAACTAGAAGTTTTTTTTTTAATTTTCTTATTTTTATTTTTTGTCTTTGCTTTTCAAGCTTCCCCAAGCCCTACAAATAGGGGATTTCTTTTCCTAATGCTCCTCATTGTACAATAATTTTTTTCTTTAGTCTTTTCCTTCTCTTTTGTATGGTCCACTATATTTTTGTACTATTTTAATGTATTTTTTAATGAAATATATATTTTCCCTTCAACCTTATGGAGATGTACCATTGTGGGTTAGAACTTAAAATATATTATTCTTTTTTTTTTGTATGTTCTTATATTCATTTTTGTACTATTTTGTTTAACATTAATGAAATTTATTTTTTCATTTCTAACTTATAGGTTATATACTTATATTATTTACTTTTATTTCGCATTCTATACACTACAAAATTAATAGAGCCCAAACTTAACACAAAACATATTATTGATCAATATGGGATACTTTGAGAATTTTTTAGGATTTTTTGAGAATTTTTTGAAAAAAAAAAAAAAAAAGTTATGCCATGGCATAATGGCATATGCGAACCGCATATGCGATGGCCCTATGCCATCGCATAGGGTCGCATATGCCATTTGACTACAATGATGCTACCTGGATTGACAAGAAACTTGCACTGTAGATATTAGAAATTAGATTTATTTACTAGAAGCACACATTATTTTTATTACAATTTATTATTATTATGATTTGATAAATGAGCCTTGTGTAAGCCGACTCAAAGCTCTATGTCTATCCAACTTAGACAACTGAGTGATGAGATTGAGGGTTAGTAATAGAGTACTTTTAGGCCTAGTTGACCGAAGTCAACATTTGGTATTCCCATGATAGGACATGCAAAGGCAATTACTGGCTTGATCATTAATCAAAACACACATGAAGACCTCCCATTCTTCTTGAAGATTTTCCTTATTTAGGGGCAAAACCAGATCATTGTATTAAAGTGGCATCCTTTGGGGTCAATAATCAGGAAGGAGTTGAGGTGGACGAAGAAGCATGAAAGGCTGAGCAGATGTACATAAGATGCAGTAGGAAGATCCTGGGTTAACGTGGAAGCTAAGTCGAACTGTTGTAGATGTCTTTGCAAGTTGAGTAACTTGACGCGAAGGTCGGCAGTAGTAGCAGCAAGCTCCTTGGTTGTAGTAGCAACAATAGGCAGTTCCTCAAAAGTAGCAGTACGTGTATTAATAAAGGCCGCGAAAGCTCTGCAGTAGCATAAATCACGACTATCCCAGCCTTGTGCTACGAGGTGCAATCATGCAACTAATACACTCTCTCCCACAATCATACCCATGTGAACTTCCCCTACTGTGATCATTAGAAGAGCCACATGTGTCAGAGATAAAAGCAGATCTTTCTTGTATCGAAGCCTGAGGAACGGTCATTACGGCTCTATGATGTTCCTCACTGAGCAAAGTAAGCGATAGGCTTAGTGTAAGAATGTGGCTACACAAGCTCATAATCTGCTTTAGACCACCAAGAAAGTCATAACTCTGATTGTATCAACCCGCTTTTGAATGATCTTGGCATCTGTGAGATGTAGATCGGTGAGAGGCTCATAGTGGTTTAGCTCTTCCCAACGACTTTGTGTTACTCAAAAATATTCATTGAGACATGCCAATGCCACCCAGTTGAAATTAAGCTATTTCACGCTTTAACTTATTAATTCATACATCATTGTCAGCAAGAGCATAGGTCTTGTGTAGTTCTTCCCACCACTGATGGACATCTTGTAGAACATGTATCTTGCAGCTATATGGGGCTTCATGGAGTTTAGGAGCCATCCCAAGTTAATACAGTTGTCAGCCTCTCATTTCTCTAATTTGGGGTCCCTTTCATCGTGATGTTAAACACCTCCAGTAAGGCACCCAAGCTCCACACAACATCCAACATACATCTTAATAGATTGAGACCAGGCCAAGAAGTATTCACCATCAAATTTCGTGATACATAAAGAGGCAGATTCCAACCGGTTGTATAGGGGTTTGGTCTCCATGACAATGCAAGGGACCAAAAAAGGCACAAACATATACCTTACCGTCACTCATCCAGATATTGCCTATGCAGTAAGCATTGTTAGTCAACATATGCATGCTCAAGGACTATACATTTGGATGTAATGTACATGATTCTTAGATATATGAAGTCCAGTCCATATGTACATGATTCTTAGATACCTGAAGTCCAGTCCAGGGATGGGATTGCTGTATAGAAATCATGATCATTTTGATGTGGAAGTTTATACTAATGCTGATTGGCCAAGATCCCTCAGTGATGGGAGATTTACTGCAGAAACTGCCTTTTTTGGAGGCAATTTGGTTACTTGGAGGAGTAAAAAACATGTTCTGTCTAATTCAAGTGATGAGGCTGAATATAAGGCCATGCCACAAGGAGCCCCTGAAGGTACGTGGATTATTTATTCTTGCGGACTTAGGGATCAATGTACAACACTCCATGAACCTCTTTCGAGATATTGAAGCTGCCAAACACAGCAGAGAATCCGGTCTTTCATGAAAGGGCTAACCACATTGAAGTTGATTGCCATTTCATTCGAGAGAAATTTGAAGCCAATGAATTTTGCATTCTCAAGTCAGGCCTCAAGATCAAATAGCCGATATTCTCACTAAGGTTCTTGGAAGGTCAAGATTATATGAGCTCATATCCATGTTGTACATATTTGATATCAATGCACCAACTTGAGGGCAAGTTTTAGTTATGAGTGGATGTCTCCTAATGGGTTATATGCTACAGGTGATGTGTATTTGCATAGTACATTTAGTTTTAGTGTGACCAATGTTGTTATATGCGATCACATATGCCATTATGCGATCACATATGCCATCAGGAAGGGGTGGATCGCATATGCCATGATGGCATATGCAATCCAGGAAGTATGCCATCGCATACAATTGTATGCCATGACATACCATCGCACATACGAAGTATGCCATGGCATACTTCTCCAACATTGATTTTTTTTTTTTTTAGGCTTCCCAATGCCCTATTAATAGGGGGTTTCTCTCCCTAATGCATACCACAACTCTCAAAAGTATGTTTTGGGTCTCTTTCCTTCTCTTTTGTATGGTCCACTTTATTTTTGTACTATTTGGACTTATTTTTTATATCATCTAACTTATGGGTTATATACTTATATTATATACTTTTATTTCTGATTCTAGACACTACAAAATTAACACAAACATATTACTTTCAATATGGGGAACTTTAGAGATTTTTTGGGATTTTTTTGAAAAAAATAAAATTTTGTGCCATGGCACAATCGCATATGCGATGGGGTTGTGCCATCGCATATGGTCGCATATACCATTTAACTACATTGAGTGTGACTTATGGTGATGTTGGGTTGTGAGCTCTAATTATTCTATTAATATAAAGGGCAGTAGGGCTACTCTAACCCTAGAGTCATTTTGCTAATTCTCTCTCTCTCTCTCTCTCTCCCCCCCCCTCCCTCCCCCCCTTCTTCTCCTCCTACCAAACCCTAATCCTAATCTCTGCCCATCAAAGTCATTGGTAGCAGAGCCACCCTCAATGAAGGAACTACTGCTGACATCACCTTTACCTCTACTGACATCACCTTTATCACGACTGACATCACCCAATGCCGTTGATGTCACAATGACGTCAGATTTTTTTTTTACCACCTCGGAACGGGGCGGGACCACCACCAAACTGGTCAAAATTTCCAGGCCATCCTTTTTCATAATTGGAGCGATTGAGCTCAGGAGCTCAGTTTTTCGTGCGAATCTCTTCTAGATCCATCTACACAGTTTTTTGAAGGTTTCTGTTTGTTCTCCATCATTTCCTGCAAATCTTATATGGGTTAGTTAGGGATTACCTTTCCCATATTAATGGCCCCTTTTGATTATATTTCAGTAACGTGACATTTTTTCCCATTTTGTTGTTTACCACTTTTTTCATGGTTTTTCTTGTTCCTGAACTCTATGTACCACCTTGCCTTGTCTTGTGGTATGGATATGCATTAATTTGTTTTTTCGCTTTGGTCGGCTGCTAGTCCCTTTTTCCTCTTAGGCTTGTTTTTTTTGCTTTCTGTGGTCTAGCTGCTCGTTATATCCAGGTATGTATTTTTTACTTTCTTTCCTTTTAAAATTATATTTTACCTTTTTTCCCGATAAAAGGAAAGGTTAGTTTTCTTTTTGTGAAAGTTTCACTTTCAATGTCTATAAAGGAAGCACCCATGGGGGCATCCATCCTTATGATTGATACTATAATTTAATTTCTCATTGGAGATTAGAAGCATAGCTTCTTATCCCTTTACTTCATATTTTTATTTTGCACAATTTTGCTATTTTCCAGGTTTTGGCTATCATGCATTGCATTAAAATAAGGAAGAATAAGAAGGAATCAATGCTTTACATTAGCTACCTTGATCTGAAGTTATATGCGTTGTGTATAAAAGAAAAGGATGTGTTTTACCACAATCTACACTTTTAATGGATTGTAGATATCAGAGCTGGTCCAAATAGATGTTTGAAACAGATTACGAACCAATTCTCTCAGAGGGTTCAGCCTCTGGTCCATATTGGTCAGTTGTAATTGTTTCTGCATGAATTTAGAAGGTTGCCTAATCTATAATAGAAGAGATGAGGAAGAGATACTTGGGGGTAGAATTGGATCATGGCGTTTTTTTTTATAATTAACTTTTGTGGTCTTTAATACCCCATAGACATACCGCATGTATCAGTCAATTTGGATGTGTGACTCAGCTATTAGCTGACTTTCTGAATGCATCTAGGACTTGACCAAGTCCTCTAGGCTTTATGCTGGGTCTCTGCTACATAGTTGACTTTTTTAGGGTAATCCTGAAACTGAGTTGTAACGATTTGACCTTGTCTTGAAACCTTGATACAGTGTCTAATATTGTGTGACTGGTTATAGAACTACCTTAAATGTCTTTTTTAGTGCATCTCAAAATTATTATTTGGTTTTCCGTTCTTTCTGACTTCATTGATTCTGTAATTGTATTAATAGACAGACAAGGAGCTCTTGTTTTCAAACACATTCATTGGTTGTCCTTCATATTTTTATACGTTGCTTATATAGATGTAGATATAGGGTAATTACCACCAGACACGAGTCATGATGTGTCTCGAGCATCCAGCGGCTGCATCTCTAGCATGCAGCCTATGGATGTTTGAGTCACGCTGTGATTCGAGTCCTATGATCACTATCCATATATGTTTATGGAAAAAGGGTTGTGTATTAGATATGATGTGCGTGTCACGTTGTGACACGCGGAGTTCCACGTGGCTCCCGAAGCACTGTTTGGTAGTACGTTGAGCACGGTTGCATTGTTTAGACATATTTTAAAAAAGAAATTTCAAACATTCATCTCAACCATCTGTTGGGTGCCACATGAAATCTGGACCATTGAAATCAGTCAATATTTGACTTTTGCATTAAAAAATATTTTTGAATTTTTTTTCTAAATTATCTCATAGTGCATGAGCTCCATGTTACACCAAAGCAGTGTTTTGGGTGCTAGGAGGAGCTCCACGTGGATGTTACGATATGCTCCCCGTAACACGTTGGGTCCCCTTACTGGGTTCCCATATATATATATATATATATATATATATATATATATATATATGGTAATGCTGGATTTAGTTTTTTGATATTAGTAATTGTCTTAAATTTTTTGCAGAACAATCCGCTATTAGCTAGACGTCTACTAAATAAGGAGTTGGAGCCTTCAATTATTTTGAACATGTCACCAAATGAATTAAAGGTGTCGTATCGATTTTTCAATATTCTGTTTCAAAACTTAATTGCCTGCAATGCAAAGGATATTCTTTCTCCATGATTCCATGGTAGCTATATTTGTAGTCAACTGTTGGACACATCTGCACACATGAAAGTAGACAAGCATTTGATTGTGAGGGGATTCTAGATGTAGAACCATTGTTTCCTTTTCTCAACATTAATTGTTTCTTATTGCCAAGAATGCTTTGTATGTGCCTGTCATATGAGATCTTTATAATAATTTGATTTTAGAATGTCCAGCAGAATTAGAAGGCCTCCTTTGTTGTTATTATATATCACACTTGATCAATTCCTGGACAGTGGGGGGCTGTTTCCTCATCGTTTATAATCTAGATCATTCTTGCTGCTAAGTCTTAAATGTTATCACTTATCTGTGCTGTAAAAAACTGACTATAAGGATTTCATTTGAGTCTTTGGGAGACCATGGTTATTAATTTGAGAATTGCTTCTGGGATACTAGTCTTGCTTTGGTGTAGGGTAAGCAGCATGGCTGCTATTATGTTAGTATAAAAACTGTTTCATATATATATATATATATATATATATATATATATATATATATTTACTTGCACCTTTGGTAGCTAGGATTATTATAATGTTGTATAAATGGTGATATGGGTAAATTGGTCTGTGCAGAGTACGTTAATTGGTTAATATACCCATTCTCAGCAGAGTTTGATACTGATGTAGCTTTATGGTTAGGCCCTCAGATATTTAACTGGGTAACTGATAATGTAGCTGCATATCCATTGAATTTCATTAATTTCTTATCTGACCTTCATATTGATATCATAAATCAATTTCTAAGATATTACTATCTAATTGTAGCTAATTTTTGCATATATCACATTCACATGACAATATGACATTAAAAATGCATAAATAAGAACATATAAACCACTTGATAATATACATCTTTATAGTAGTTTGCTCATCATAAGTCAAGTTAAAAACTTAAAAGTTTACTAAGTGGACATGGTGATCTGCAATATATGGCTATAGATCATATAATTAATAAATCTGACCACAAAAAAAATGAGACAAGGCGATGATGATGATGGTAATCGATAAAGTTTGTCCGTTATATCCATAAATAATTTTTTGATAACTGATACATTAAAAAATATATGTATTTAGTCTAAATCTGTATTATTTATATTAGGGTACCTCTATTAGCGCCCACACAATCTCTGAAAGCGCCAAACACGATCTTCGACACAATGGATCTTGAGGTCATGTCACACCTATCAGACGGTCAGTATTTTATTCGACATGTCACAGATCCCCCAAAAATGCCGCTTGAATCCTATGGTACACGTCACGCTCAAACATTATTTTTTTGTGGATCTGTGACATGTGGAATAAAAAACTGACCGTCTGATAGGTGCGGCATGATCTCAAGATCCATGGTGTGGAAGATCGTGGTCAAACACGATCTCCATCATCTGATCCGAAGCAATCAATGGTTTTGAAGGGGTTTCTGACGTGGGCGCTTTCAGAGATTGCGTGGGCGCTAATAGAGGTACCCTTTATATTATGTTCATGTAATATTCAATGTGAAGCTGGTTTAATTATCAGGCATGTGTTGGACTACCACAGCCACATGCATTTAAGAGGTGTCTAGAGAATGGCGATTTGGAAGAAATGAAAGATTTTGTGAGATCGATGTTTGCCACTCAGATCGAAGGGACATTTTTATGAAGTGGCTTTGAGAGTAGCTTTACTTATATGGTGCTAGTGTTGGGTATGAAGAAGTGTCAATAAGATGAAAGTACATGAGGTTGAGATGCATGCGCTAGGGGTGTTATCGGGTCGGTTCGGGTCGGTTTTGGGGTAAAACCGAAACAGAACCGATAACTATCGGTTTCTATTTTAAGAAATCGAAACCAAACCGATAAGGTTCAAAACCGAAACCGAACCGATAGTTATCGGTTCGGTCGGTTTTCGGTTTCTAAACCTCAATTTAAAATTTTTTTTTTATTAGGAGGCCATTGCCAATTCATAAGAGTCAGATCACCGAAGACTCTGTAGGTTGTTGCCTATATCACTAATTCGCTATTAATCATCTGAAAGTAGGTGATTGATCAAATGTCTAAGAACATTTCCAAGAAATTAATGCACCTATCGGACAGTCCAGATCGATGGGCTAATGCACCGATTATTAGTACACACTGGTAGGTCTCGACGGTATGAATCCATACAGTATTATAGTCCAATCATCCACAGGTAGGCCGCCATTCGATAGAAGACAACCCAAAAGTAGAATGTCAAACAACCCTAACCATCTATAAATGCATGTCAAATTTTAGACTGTTGATCATAAAATTTTCAACCATCCATTTAGCAAGCCTTTAATCTGTGAAATGTCGAGCATTTTTCAAATGCATGATATGGGTTGCCAACATGTATTGTCCAGATCGAGCAGATTCATGACACATGACCCTTCATAGCCATTTCATATTTTCATTACATTACAACTTGTATATATATTCAGATTTTTTGCATAAAGAGAGAATAGAAATCAAAACAGAGAACCTAAATGATTGAAGCATATTTTCCACAAACCAATTCAGAAGGCAATGCATGAACACGATCCATCTAAATACATGCATGCAGATAATAGAAAAATCATACCGAGATCCCAATAATATCACAGAACCCCAATCTCAGGCATGCACCACTATTGATTTCTTATTGGTTCGGTTTTTTAACAACCGAAACCGAACTGATAACTATCGATTTCTATTTTTCAAAACCGAAACCGAACCGATATGTCTCAAAACCGAACCAAACCGAAATTCGGGTCGGTTTCTGCACAGCCCTAGCATGTGCTAAGGTGCATCTGTGAATAATGAAAAATGATAGAATCGACTACATAAAGGGGAAGCTTGGGCATAGCTCCACATAAAAGATTCAGGAATGTTGTTCAAGATGATTTGGACATGTCTATTGGAGACCTGAAACAGCCCTAGTACAGAGGATTAAAATGATCCAAGCACAAGTAGAATGGAAAAATCCAATAAGAAAAGAAGTAGTTGGAAGAGATATGAAGAATTGCAGATTGACTGAGGGTTTAGCCATGAATAGAATGAGCGGAGAAATATGATTGACAAAAACGTGATAAGGCAACGGTGATGATGATGATGAGGCGAAAGATCAATGTGTAATCTTATAAGTCATGAGACCCTGTTTGGTGGGAAGTCTTTGGGCACGATTAGAACCTTCACCTCTCTCCATTCAATTCGCTCATCACATATAGTAGAGCAGATTACCTTACAATTATGAAAGAGGTAGCTTTGTTAATACCAAGGGGGTGAAGGCTCCCTTGGTATACCAACTAAAAAGTCGATGGGGATAATAAGGAGAAAAACATCCCTAACAGATATTCATAGATCAAGCAATGATGATCCTGTTAGACGCACAACGGGCAGGACCAGACACAGAATCATCAGAAGCTACAATCCCTTGTCAAATGCCTCGACTTAGATGGGCAGAACCCTAAAGAGAACTAACTTAGAGCACGCTTACCGAAAACGCCAGTCCTTTTCCAATTCACGTATTTTTCAAAGGGACCATCCAAAAAAGTATAGACCACCTATGAGAACCATGCTCATAAAATAATAGAGACTTCTTTACGTATAGTGTGTGAAGACCCAAATTTTCACATCTAAATTTACTTGAAAATTTGTGTCGCTGACATAAGATCAGAAGCTTATCAAATTTTAATTCGCGCAAAGTTAAAAAAAAATTATGGATAATTTTGTTTATATAAAGAACATTCATAAAAATATAAACTAAATATTCATAAATGCAACTTTAAAATAGAAGTAAAGCCATGCCCACATCCCAAATAAACTATATCATCCATAAACCCTTGGTGACTGCCGACCATCACAAAATAACAATGGTTACAAAGGAAGTTTACCTAATAAAGTGTAGTAAAATATAAACTGACTCAAAGATCCAATCCTACCAAACATACCAATAGATGATCCAAAGAAAATCAATACTCAGGAAAATGATCCTCATGTTGAAGATTATCAGTGTACTCGGGTTCCACTTGTAATGATCTTCCTCGACTGAACCCACAAGCTCAGATGCAATGCCTGAACCTGTTGCGTATAGCCGTGTGAGGATAAACGTTGCCTAATAGATAGAATAACAATCGAAATTCCTTTTCATCATGAAAACATTCCTTCTTATTGCTTTCCGTCATGAAAACATTCCTTCTTACAACTTAGTCATGATTCAATCTATGTAATTTAATTGGAAACATAATAAATAGATGATAATACTAAAAATGAATTGAAAGCAATAGATTAGTTGGAGACATAGCATAATAAGTGATTATTTTGAGCATGAATCAAAAGATATGCATGAAAATATGGTGCATACAATGATTCAATTCCTTATTCACTGGTGGAGCTTGGCCTATCTTAACTTATGACAATTAAAATAATAACTTAAATTATAACAAACACAAGGCACCCAATTCTATTTTATATAGGGTGTGAATACCAGACATCCGTCTTGCAAGTGCATGGCATAACCATATGGCCAACAATATGATATAATCAGCTACATAGCCTCATTGGAAAATATATTGTATGGGCAAAGGAGGACTATGTAGGGGCTTATAGGAGGTCCTTAATCTCATTCAACCTATGAGATAACTTATATAGATGTCTGAAGACCTTACTTATGTGTCCGAAGACCTTAACTTATAATCACGGTATTAAAAAAACCTTAAATAAACATCCAACACTTATCTCATTGCCGGCCTTCACGGCATGTATATAACTCTTATCCTTAACTTGCCACCTATTTTGTATCACTCATATGCTTATTCGGTCATATCGAAGGATCTAATAATTCATCTTATCTCATTCTTATCTTTCTTATTTGGTGAGCAGCCATAGTGTAGGGTATCGTAAGCCATGAAAGCATCACAATATAAAGGCTCTACCATGGTGTCCCATACCAACATGACTTGGGAATTACTGAGATGTGATCATGAACAAATGCTATATATAGTCGTGGTGGTAACCACACCATGACGAAGGGAATATAACTTACTTTATCTCCTTAATTCATTAGCAAATTGTAATATGTATGCATGTTGCAGCCATATAAAATATATGAGACATAAGCAATATGTTATACTAATATTTTAAAAGCTAATATATATACATTCTATAAAATCCAACATCATCGACTAAGCCTACTGTACAAGTTAGATATCTTCACTGATAGGCTAAATGTCCTTGCCGTAAAGACCCTTGTAGGTTTTCTTGTTAAACACGACTTTCTAGGGCCTTAAGGTCAGATTTGACCCGAGGTCAAAACGACACCTTATTTGGGTGAGTATACAAAAATTTATGGTCGTTCAAAGTTACAAGTGTGAATTAATTTTTAATTTTTTTTATTTTAATGTTTGAATTTGCTCGTAGCTAATAGTCAAGTTCAACTCAAATTAGAAGGGCATTCGAAGTAGCCCGAAGTGTCTTCATGGTTTTTGTAGACATCACAATGATGTATGAGGCCCAAAAGTGGCTTACTATATGCTTACGAAATTTATAGGTTATGGATTAGTTAGATTCTTAACCAATTTGGATTGGAAGGATCACGTAAAGTTTTGAGACATTGATGACCTCAAATCTTCACAAAAATATAGGATTAATCACACTACATAATAGTAATTGAAACAATCATTGCACAATAAAATTTATGAAGGACCCAAAGTTTTAGTCTCTAAATCACATAAAAAATATCAAATCCTAATTAATTTGGGTCATTTAGACATGTAAATCATATGAACATAAACTGCCGAGTTTAGAAAAACATCTAACATTATTAACAATTATAACCTCCAGAAATTTATTCTGTCACCTCATCGTAGAACACATTCAACATGAGATAAACCGTAAAGATTGTTAATCTACCTACCTCGATTCCCAACGTCGCAAGAAGGATTGAATCAGAAGTTGATTTCTCCTTTCATTTTGCTTTAAAATTTGATGCAAATATTCTAGAGCTCGATCACAGACCTTCATTCCGAATTACAAATAACATCACTTGATAACCTTCAAAATTTTTTTCTGACCTCACATTTAAAAATCTTTCTTCCAGGCCATTATTCTCTATATTGTCAATATCAATACATTATCTCTTGGTCAACCTAAATCTTACGATTACCCAATCATAAGCTATATCTGTCCCTAGATATTTGAAATAATAAATAGTAATAATTAACTAAAACTTCTGTTGCCTTTGCTTTATGAAAAACCAAGGATTTCTTCTCCCCATCTTCTCTTTTCATGAATAAAAGAACGGGTTTGAGATTTGGGCTAAGCTTCAAGGTCTTTGAACTAGACAAGTTGTTACTGCCATTGTATTGCTTGCAAAGAATCAGGGAGGAAGCGTGTTGGTTGCGAGTTGTGCGATGGGCAAGTCTATGCAAGGAGAAGTCGTGGCAAAAGAGGGCCATTGCTTGGAGTACCTCTTAGGATTAGGGTTACACGAGAGTGAGGTTAAGGCCTTTTTATTTTGGGTAATTAATAGCTAAGGGGTGCGCGATCCGGATTAAGTGTGATCACAAGAGATTTAATGAGAGAAGATGATTTGGTGTGTGCCCTTCTTTTGAAATCACCGATGCCCTTTTTATTGCTGGGACTTTTTATGAAGTAATGTGGAAGGGAGATATGTGGCCAAGAGTTTTGGCTATTTGAAACTCTCATATAGAAAGCAAGTTTGGGCTGGGTACCATTTGGCCTTTTCATCTTCCTCAAGGTGTACAACGAGGGAGATTGGGGTTGACCAAGTCAAGAGGAGTGGAGAGTAGATGACGGGGAACACCGAGTTTGAAAAAACAGCAGAGAGAAGGGAGAAAAGGACACAAAGAACATCGCCGATTGTGACAGCCATAAATTCAAATAGCCTGGTATTCTCATTCATATGACAATGACGATTTCAGCCGGCAGAATTTTAATTTGACGGGAAAACTGCATTTTTTCGTTTTATTTCTATTAGGACTCTTTTCTATTTCGAATTAATTATTGATGGCCTATATATAGAGGCTTGTAAACACCTTTTAATTAGTTATTGAATATTTTGAATGCTTTTATGCTTGAATACTCTTTGCCTGAGATGGGTTTGGTGTGAGGCCAAGGGAGTGATTCCTAAAGCCATTGTCATCTTCTCTATTCTATCTCTTGTTTCTTGATCTGTGATTGCTTTCTAAAACCTTAGCCTAATTGTTTCCTTGCTTTTCCAAAACCTAAACCCTTTTGAAACCCTAAATCAAACATAGCCAACACCCCCTTTTTAAACCACAAACCGATCCGAAAACCCTAAACCTGTTACAAAACCAAAACCTATTACAAACCCATAATCTAATTCCGCAACCCTGGTTCGAGCCGTGAATCTACATCGGATCGAAGACGAGCGCTTAAACCTGGAAAAGCTAGAGTCCTATCTCTAGGCCCGATCCCGCCTCAAATCTAACGGGACTTGCACATCGGATTGGACACCCTATTCGGATCTCGTGTGATCTACTCATCAAAATTCCGCAAGGCATTGATAAAAAGGGTCCCTTTTTACCATTAATTAAACTTGGGTTATATTTGTGTCTCTTGTTCTAGAACAAGAGATAAGGAGTTTGGGCCATTATGGTCCATGTGTACATGGGGGTGTTGGGATAGGATAGGGTGTTAAGACATTCACTTAAAATTATTGGTACACACCATATATTACTTATATAATATGTAATAAATTTAATATAATTAGTATATTCATAAATACCTGCATAAAAAAAATCGATCATTACAAAGTGCCTCTTCAACTAGGAGGAGGAACTACTTAAGACTAGTCTTTTGTTACTTTAAGGTGGTTGCTCTAGAAATCAATTGAACGATGAAGAGGACACGGCAGTGCACTCAGCAGCTTTTGACACATGTAGTCACCCACAAGGAGTAACCTCGCTCATGTGCCACTTGATCTACAATATGTGATTTTTTCATTCATTTAAGTGAAATATTAGTAGAGATAATAGAGTCGCTTGTGCTGGGGAATAGCTTATGTTTGTAAATTCCTTCTTTTCCATTTTTGCTCTGAAATGAAGCTAATGTTTTCTTATTTTTATTTTTATAATTTTATTTTTCGGATCTGTATATAGCGGTTAATGACATTAAAGAGAATAAGAAATACATCAGATCAAAGAATCGAGCGAGATGCTCAACCAAAAAGAAAAAAAAAGAAAAAGGAAAAGAAAAGGCAAAATAGAGTACAATGGATGGAGTGAGGAAGAAAGAGGAAAAAAATGGGGATAAAGGGTCCTTGCAGTAACGGGGCTGCAAAGGGGTAGCCATGCCTATGCTTCCAGGGGGCACCACTCACCCTGTCCCATGAAGATGTAACTATGACGGACAAAGTTGCTCCCACTGAAGTGAAATCTCCTCGATTGATGAGGCCGCACAATCGGGTGAGGCCACGTACCACCAAGAGATATCCTCAAGGACCAAGCCAATTGTAACTCTACAAGTCTCATACTTCCTTTCAAATATTCTTGATTCTGCTCCTTCCAGTTACCCGCAAAATTGCAGCTGGAAGCGATCTTCAGACAATGACGACGCTGTCTTCAACAGAAAATGCTAGTACAGATCCACATAATCAAATATGCACCCTGAAGCCATTAATGAAGAAACCCTCTAAATTTCTCAGTTTGCCACCAACTCATCCACCGGCACACCGCACACCACCACCACACCATCACGACCACCATTGCCACCACTTCCTCCACAACTACTACACCACGCCACCACCGCAGCAACAACAGTACCACTTTCTCCACCACGACTAGGGCAGTCTATGGGCTGGGTTGGGTTGGGCCAAAATTTTAGCTGCTTGACTAGAAAAGGGAATATATTCCCTAACCACAACTACCACCACCAGTTATTTAGTAGACAGATTAGCCACTAGGAAGTTCCAGATGTCAGTCAAACAGCTGACATATCAGTTAGTAGGAAATCCCACATGTCACCTAGACATCAGACAGTAGTCCATAGAAACTAAATCATGGACTGCTCATTTAATGTTCATGTAGTAGTACTAGGATTGGGAATATTGTGGACATCTTCTGTTTTTGGTTATTGTACGGCAATTTAAAATTCGTAACTACAAACCTATGGGGCGGCAATCATTGAACTGGTTGGGAAATTTGCAGATTGGCTTTTCCATCTAATAGGTGTATAAAATACGCATCGTCGTCATCTTTTTTGGAGCACCTTCCTTTTTCCACTGAACATGCTCTATTGGAGCACCTTCCCTTTTTCATATATATATATATATATAGATGTATCGTCATCATTGCCATCTTCCTTTTGCCTTAAAAATCCCATTCTTTTGAGGTTGGCTTAAATTAGACTCTACTCCCTTTCCATTTGGGCTTTGGACTAGCATAGGTTAAGTGTACTGTAGGTCATTGGTAGAGATCATATTCTGCAATATACATTGAGATTATCGGTGGGGCCTTCGTGAAGACCAACATAGGACCATTTGAGGGACCAAGCAAAGGGCCATTGGAGAGGTAGCAAGTATTTTAAATGTCAAGCTAACTGGATGAGGTCAATCGTTAGCAAAATTGAACGATAGGGTTATCATAGGGACCATCAAACCATATATATATAGGGAAAAGGGTTGGTATCCACAAGGGTAGCGCCCAACTGCTACTCATGTGGTCTAAATCACATGCCATGTGGTATATGATTGCTAAAAAAGCACTCGTTTGGGGTAGTACACCCATGGGACGTGTTTTTTTATTTTTATTTTTAGGACTTTTTTGCCCTTCAAATCATAAGTCAAATATAAGGTAGCACCCATCTATACGGATGCATTGATTTTTTTCCCAACTTTGACCACATTTTTAACGGTGGATAGGCATCGGATCTTGCCCCAATTTTTTGGGTGGGAGTCCCAGGGCATTCAGCTACCTCGTGGGTATATGATCGATGTTCTCTAAGTTACCTTGTCATCTGATTTTCGGGTTGGGTGCCACAGGGCATTCAGCTACCTCGTGGGTAGCACGAAAATGCTACCCCCGTAGGTAGCATCCCGGTCCTCATACACACACATATACCTGGTATACTCTAACAGCCGGTACATCGCCAAAGCTGATAAGAAATCCGCAGTCCTCAATATTATAGTTTCAGGTTAGTGGATGAAGCTCCACTTAGAAAACAGGTTTGGAGTGTCAAAACACCGCCTAAGCATCGATAGTATACTATTAAATTAATTTTGATAGGTCAGGGCTGTCCAACACTATTAAAAACCAGCTCTCATTCCTTAAGTTGTGTGTAAAAAACACAGCAGTAACAGAAGCGGTAAAGATCACTAATCAACCCAAAAAGCTGTACATCAGCAGTAGTAAAGGATGAGGATTATAGTAGTAGCAGCACTTAGAATTTGGAAGTCTGAGATAAGGCAGCAGCGGCAGTCTTAACAATCATGAGCAACAGCAGATATTAGAGACTTGAAAGTCTGGGGTTTCGCAGGCAGGGAGACTCAAGACTCGAGTCATGGTAGCCAAAATTGTACCCTCGTAAATATTTTCTCAAGAGCAAAAAAAGCCACAATCAGAAATAATCCCCTGCTTATTCTCATTAAGTTTCGGTCAATATATAGAGAAGAAATGAGAAAAGAAATCCTAAGCTGTTCCTCATTAGCACTCCTATTTAGACATGGACTCTATAATGTAAATTTAGTAACTTTCTTTCCTTTTACTTATTAAGGGAACTTTTACTCTTAACCTCTTTTTTCTACTACTCTTAACTATAAAGAGACATAAAAGGAAACAAAGAAAAAAAAAGGATTTCGCCAACTTCTCAATCACCGAGAGCTTTAGCTCTTATCTTTTCGGGCTAACTCCAATAAGATTTTGTAGCTCAAAATACTTCTGAAAATCCAGCTGTCAGGTGGATCCTTTAATGGGTCGCGTGAAGCTTGTTAAGGCCCTGTTTTGAAACCCCAACGAGGCCCAACTTCTGGCCCTTATCTCAGCCTCTTTTTAACTCATATATCTGGGCTGTTCTAGGACTTGTTTAATTCTCAAGTCCAATCCCCTTTAAATCTGAATTTCCTGAAGCCCTTTTACTCCACTGTTGCAGCCTCTAATCCACCCGGAATCTGCTCCGCATGAAGAGCACTGCCACATGGTACCCAAACACAAGTTTGGGTGCCTAGATTTTCTCTCTTAAACAATAAAGACAAGGTCAACGAAGTTGGGAAACTCAGCAGATTGGGAGACTAATGGGCATTTACCTCTTTTTTGGAAACTATGTTGCCCGTAGGGCCATTTTAGGGACCAGGCGGAGGGCCATTGGAGAGGCAGCGAGTGCTTTGAATGCCTAGGTAACTGGATGAGAGCAATTGTTAGCAAAATCATGGGGACCATCAAACCATGTATATATACACACACACACACACACACACACACACACACTAGTAAAAGGCACGTGCTATGCACTTGCCCCTATTCATTACAAAGTTGACATATTTGACCAGCCTTCACAATGATGTATATTCACAAAATTTGGTTGTCTTGTGGTCTTAAAGAAATAATTTCCAATACACATACCACTAAACATATAGTTCATTTTATCATTATTAATTATTTAATAGAGATAATTTTTCAAATCATTTTTTTTACACTACAGGTTTAGAGTTAGACATCGTATCCTTCCTTCGCATCACGTGGCACACTTGTTAAAATATTGTAGTGTACCTAAAATTGGTGGCCCACTAAGATCTAAATTGTTAACGGATAGGTTACTCTATAACAACTCATTTTTGAAACTTCCTCCCATGATAGGTTAAGAGAAGAATTTTCTATTAGTCAAAATATGAATATATTCTTAACTCAAGTTGAATGCCCGGAATTAATCATGCCCTACACTTTATGAACAACTTTTTGGATGGGCTGAGCAGCTAATATTATCTGTATCCTTTTCTTAATTTATGCATATTTTCTGAATTTGTTACATCACCATAAGCTAAAAACTCTCTACACTTGATAAACTTACAGTGACCAATCTACATATACTCTCATTCAAGGATTTTGATTGAGTTATAGTGAAAGTTGTGGAAAGGGGGTTTACTTATAAGAACTGAAGGTGGAAAGTGTTGTGCTGGATCAAGGTGGCTCTTAGGGTTTGAAATGGAGGATGATGGATAAAAGATGATGAGATTTATTGGTTGGGAACTTGGTTAACAATCACAAAGCTACAATTTGCTTAAAAAAATATAGAGAAGCACGAAGAACAAAATGGGAGGGCTGCCCTCTTGCAGTTGGCACAATAACACATGTATTATTGTTATGCGCGTTATTGTGCCTTCAAGAAAGGCGAAAAGCAGCCTGGAAGCAAGGATAACCTACAAGAAAGGACATATTAAAGAATGGGACAAGTAGGTGATGATGATAATGATGAAACGAAAAAATTAAAGAGAAATAGATGGTTAAATTTTATTAGCATAATTTTCACTTGGGACAAAAAAAGTCAATACAATTAAAATTTTTTTTATCAAAAAAGTTTGTATGGTTAAAATGTTATGGTCATTTTAAGAAATCATAAGTAGAATATAAATAGTCATGATTTCCTCTTTATTATTAATTTTTATTTTTAAGAATTTAATTTTGGGAGCTACTACTAGCACACGAGATTTGTTCTGTGGCACATCATCTAAAAAGAAAGACTTGATATTTTTGAGATATCTGCCATGAGGAACACCATTGAAGCCCTTTGATTTGGAGGTCATTATGTAAAAATCTTTTCTACCAAAGAGGCATGAAATGTGATCTCTATCATCTCATTCAATACAATCAAAGCCATCTGATTCAATGGTTGACTGAGACAAATCAGATAGTAGAGATCATGTTTCATGCCAATCTTTGGCAGCGAAAATCTTTACGTCATGGCCTTCTAATCAAAGGGCTTAGAAGGTGTTCCGCATGTCGTAGATCTCAAAAACATCAAGTCTTTCTTTTTTAGTAATGTGCCATGGTACAAATCTTTTGTGCAAGTTGTAGCTCCCTTTTAATGAATGAAAACCCTCATAAATCTACACTACTAAAAGAGAAAAAAAAATTCGAATTTTTTTAATTAGGGTTAAAAATTCTTATATTTGAATAAATTTATTATTAGTTAAAGAAGTTGGCATTGTCAAATAAGAATTTGAGGATCATTTAAAGAAATAATATGCAGAATATGAATAGGTATGCAATTACTCCTTTATGATTTTATTTTTATTTATTTTTGTATTGTTTATAGAGACGAAAGTGAAATGAATGAAAAAAAAAGATAAGAATAATCTTAAATGACCTTTACTTTCAACATAAAAACACTCACAAATGTCCTACTAAAGAGATTTTTTTTTTGAAACGATAACAAAGAAATATATAAAAAAACGCAAGCCACAAAAATACATCCTCGACCACGATGGTCAAATCGGAGCAGGCATCGAGAAAGGAGAGAGCGATAGTGAGAAACTGCACAATCCTCCAAAAACCGGGCTCGATCAAAAGTGGAGCGGTCCCGATCAAGAAAGGGTGCTGTCCCCTACTAAAGAGAATTAAAATGATAATTATGTTGTGGTAGAAAAATTTTCAATTGGGATTAACAAATTTTCTAAAATTTTGATTAACTTATTTTTGGTTAAAGAAGTTGGCATTATGTGAATATCCCTTCGCTAACCTACTTAATATTTACTTTTCAGTTTAGTTTATTTCATCTTTTATTATTTTTGTTTTTTATAACAATTAAAGCGAAAATGTCTATTGAATGAAAAAATTGGAAACTATATTAAATGAAATTTACTTTTAACATAAAATCTCCCATAAAGCCCTTCACAAGTCCCCACATTCACTAAACTTGTCAACAAAAGAAAATGATAGAATATGAAATTAGAGCATCTCAAACCCAACCCCATTTAAAGCTTGAGTTACAAGATAATTGTAATCCATATGAATTGTTGGTGCAATAGAAACACAACTCTATCTACAACAAATGCCCTAATTAACATGTCTTAAACATACTCTCCAGACATGCTTCAATTAAGATGTCTTTTTCCAACTAAAATTGCACTCTTGGCACCACCAATTTCTCCAATTTATCTATTATAACCAATTCTTGAAGTGAGGTAATACATAAGGCCATCTTTGGACACAAATCTAATTAGGTAGAATTATGGTGCTGCTCTTAAGTTGAAATAGTAAAAAACAGGTCTATCCTATGTTAATGAGGCGATCATGATTTGGGCAAAATTTTCACCACAAATGCTATTGGATAGCCTTCTTTTACAATTTTTACTTGAGGATAGTACCATTAGTCTAATCTAATTAGATTCTCTGTCCCAACTGGCCATCTGATAAAGAATTACCCACCCATAAGTTTGACACCAAGTGTTAATCCCATGATAAGTAATTATTATCATAATTTATATTCAAGTCTTGAAAATGTGCAGGTCTACAACTTAGTCTAAGAGTTATCTTCCTAAACATTACATTTACAGAAAACATAATGATTTGTTAAAAGCAAATGTATTATTAAAATTATATTGGGGTTGAAATTAGGGATTTAAAGCCTCTTATATATATCGACATATTGGTCGGGTTTCATATTGGATATGTATCAGCCACACTGGTTGATATCAAAGGACCTTTTTTTCAAAGATGTTAAAAAATAATTTAAACTATTAAAAAAAAATGTCTGAAGGGCATTTTTGGTGTTATATCTAATTCATATCGGATACATATGGGCCAAGATGACCCAATGTTGACCAATATTTGACATGTTTGACCTAATATATGACCCCATGTCAAATCTGAGGTACATATTTATTGGATGGGGCCTAACCTGCATATATATATATATATATATATATATATATATATATATATATATATATATATATATATTAGATATGGCCGATATTTAAAACCATGGTTGAAATTAAATAAGGGCATGGTTTGAAAAAAGGAAGACTTAGTATTTTGGAGACTTGTGCTATGTGAAAACGCCATCTAAGATGTCTAATTTGGAAGCCATAATCTAAAGATCGTTCGTAGGTGAAAAATATTGGCACCAAACATAATCTTTTTCGTATGATTCATTGCAATCAGTTTATTCAACAGTTGATTTTGTTAATCATATAATAGAGATTTAGTTTTGTGCCAACCTTTTGTGTTGTAGATCCTTAGATCATGGCCCCCAAACCAGACGGCTTAGATGTTCTTTTAGCTTGGCGTAAGTCTCAAAATACTAAGTCTTTCTTTTAAACTGTGTAAGGCCAAATCTCATGTGCAATTAATTAATGTTTCCAAATAACATAAAAAGAAGCACTCAACAAATTGACGAAGTACGCTACTGACTGTTACAGCCTTGTTGTAGCTTTTGGCTATAAAAATGGCCAGAACAGTCAAAACTCATGGCTTTGGCTGCAAAATGGCTCTCCTTGGACTATAGACCATAATGAGATTTTGAAAGAGGTAGTATTACTGTATATTATGCGCATGTTCACTGAACCACATACGGTGCACAATAATAGTTTCCGCAAATGCACGACCACCAAATTGTTACCATAAGCATGTACGAGTGGTTCAAATTAACGACTCGACAACATATGGAAGTGGCTTCTTTGATGTACTGTATAATATATACAAAAATCTACAACAAAATAGAAATCAAGAATTGGCAAAAAAAAAAGAAATAAAAGTAATAAATCTGAAAAGATTTTAAATGATTTCTACCAGCTGAACCTGTAAGAGTGATTCAAATGGACAACTCAGCAACATATGGGCAATGGCCTTTTTGGCATAGTTTACAATAAAAAAAAGAAAATCTGCAAAAAATGATTCTGAAAAGAATAATAATAATAAATAAATAATTCTACAAAAATTTTACCCACAAGCTAAACATTTGTTGGGGCCCTCTGCTTCTTGCAAGCCTTTGCAATAAAAAAAATTCAATTAATGAAAAAGAATCTACCAAAAATAAATAATGAAAATAAAAATTTCAAATAAATAAATCTGAAAAAATATATAAATACCTGAGCAAGGCCTACCCTTTGTTGGTCCTCTGCTTCTTGCAAGACTTTATTTTTTTTTTCTCTTAACAGGAAAGACATTAATAAATAAAAAAATTTGTGATTAAATAATAGTTATCCAGAGGATAAATAGACAACTTTGTCAGAGAGTAAATAGGAATGTGAAAGACTCATCATTTTTTAAGAATTTAAGAGGGGAAGTTACAAAGGAAATAAAGACGCGTTAATTATGAAAATATTACGTAACTTAATAAAGCTTAGTATACAAATCACGTTTGAAGTATTTTACGTTGAAATATATATCCTTACTCCATTTTGAGGATGAAGAGCACTTTGAGTTAGTATTGGTTACTTGACACATGTACTAAAAATAGTGGGCAAGTCCCATAAATAAGTCAGATCTCGAGATTTAGAAATTTATAAGTAGAAAATCAATAAAAAACTTATGAGCATATATTTATAGTTCTAGTGGTTATAAATTTTCATTTATAGCCCAATATTTAACCATTTTTATGGAGGTAGAATGACTAACACACCATCCTTTATGCATGTGTTTTGTATCTAATACCAACTCATTACACTTTACTCAAGAAACATAGGGGCTCTCTTGCTTTTACTCCTTTAAAGGGATTTTATATTGAAAGTAAAAGCCATATAAGATAGCTTTTATTTTTTGTTGGTTCCTTTTTAGTCCCTATAAAAAAGAAAAAAGGACCATACAAACGCAAAGAACACAAAGGAAATATATATCTTGAAGGGTATTTATAGGGCATTTATATTCTATATATGATTTCCTTTAAATGACCCTTAATTTATTTTTTACAGCACAAATCTTTTAACTAAAATTACTTTTGTTTGTACAAGGATTTTTTTTGCCCTACTTGAAAGTTTTCCTCATGCATCCTTAACACCAATTTCCCCATTTAGTGTGTGTGTGCGTGTATATATATATATATATATATATATATATAGAGAGAGAGAGAGAGAGAGAGAGAGAGAGAGAGATGATCATGACTCAAGCCATGGGAAATAAACCCATGGTTCAAGCCCCTATTGGATCAGTGGGCTTTGAAAAGCAACTGATGTGACTGCAGCCAATAGGGCTCGAGTCATGGGTTTATTTCCTATGACTCGAGTGAGAGGATCACTACTCATATATATCTATATATATATATATATATATATATATATATATATATATATATATATATATACAGCCTGGTACACTGCAGCAGCTGGTACAACGTCAGAGCACTGCCGCATGGCACTCAAACACAAGTTTATGTGCCTAGATTTTTTTCTCTTTAAAAGTTTAAAATGAAGAGTCAATGAGTTTGGGAAACATAGCAGGTTGGGTGGCTAAAGTGCGCTTACCTCTTGTTTGGAAACCAAGTTGCCCTACATTGGAAACTAAGTTTCCCTACATTTCTTCATTGATATTATCATCTCTCTTCTTTGATCATAAATTCATCATATTTTCTCCTTTTACTCATTTTTAGGATCTTTCCTCTTTTTTGCTCTGTGCATTTACTACAGTTTCTTGCTAGGCCTCTACTATTTTTTGAAACTGTTGACTGGATTGAGGCAGAAGTTTCTGTAGCTTTTTTGTATTTTTTTTAATACCCGTTATTATGGTATCAGAAGAATCTGTTGTTACTAAAATAAAACTTGGGCTAATTGCTTTTATCATTTCAGGACGGTCTAACTACAGAAGAGAAAACAACCAAGGAGCCTGATGCATCAAAACACATGCAGGTCACAATTTTTGTCTTCATTTCTTTTTCTATATCTATTATTTCTGGATTCTTTATCCATTGGATCTGTTCTCAGAATGTTACTTGGCGTACAAAACAGATGACAGATGCTCGATGCTCAAGATGCATGGAGAAGAAAGTGGGTGTGGCCGACATCATCCAGGCAGGAGGATCTCGAGACCGTTATCAAGTTAGTTCATTTTATCTCCTTTTGTTCCTTTCATGGCAAAATTAAATCTCTCTCTCTCTCTCTCTCTCTCTCTCTCTCTCTCTATATATATATATATATATATATATATATATGGAAAATGATCATATAACTTGAGTCACAGCGTGACTCGAGCATCCAATGCCTGAATGCTAGAATTGTTGGATGATCGAGTTTCGGCGTAACTCGAGTCAGGTGATAGTTACCCGAGAGAGAGAGAGAGAGAGAGAGAGAGAGAGAGAGAGAGAGACTCCCTGCCCAACAAGATCATATATATGTATGAGAATATATATGTGGGTGTTTGGTTCGAACAATGTATATCTCTCTCTCGCTATCCAATCCGGCCCGCCAAAACCATTTTCCCAAGAGAGACCCACCGCAAACAATGGATACCCAAGCCACCTCAACTCACAGGAAGTTGACATATGTCCCAATTTACGAAGTGGTACCTTTTGTCCAACCCAGACCCCTCCCATAGAAAGTTTCTTTAGATTTGTTCGAGTCTGTGAACCACACCCACGGGGCACTTGAACATGGACATAAAGAAAATGGAGAGACTACGAGAGAGAGAGAGAGAGAGAGAGAGAGAGAGAGACTCCCTGCCCAACAAGATCATATATATGTATGAGTATATATATGTGTGTGTTTGGTTCGAATAATGTATATCTCTCTGTCGCTATCTAGTCCAACCCGCCAAAACCATTTTCCCAAGGGAGCAATATTGACCCACTGCAAACAATGGATACTCAATCCACCACAACTCATAGGAAGTTGACATATGTCCCAATTTACAAAGTGGTACGTTTTGTCCGACCCAGACCCCTCCCATAGAAAGCTCCTTTGGATTTGTTCGAGTCTATGAATCACACCCATGGGGCACTTGAACATGGACAAAGAAAATGGGGAGACTAGATAGGACAAATTTGACAAGGAGGAGGCAACCCCGCTGTTGAGAAGCTTTCCCTTCCAGGATGACAACCTTTGCTCAAATCTCAGAACCACCGGTTCCCATGCCCTAGCGGAGGGCTGACTGAGCCCAAGAGGAAGATCCAAATATGAGATAGGGAGTAACTGGATCTCACACTCATGGGCCACCAGCTGATCACCAACTCCAATCCCAGAAACCGCAGATTTGTGCAGATTTACCCGTTGATCCGAAATTGCTTCGTAAATCGAAAGAACCTTCACCAATGATCGGAACTCAGCCACATCTGCCTTACAAAAAAAATAGTGTCATCCGCATACTGAAGATGTGTGTTTCAACGACCATGGGAGTCCACTTGAATGCCGAAAATGAAATCGAGCTGCTGAGCACGAGAAATGAGACCATCTATGACTTCTTCGACCATATTAAATAAGAAAGGAGAGAGGGAGTCGCCCTGCCTAACACCCCTAGAGCTTTTGAAGTACCCCGCTGGAGACCCATTAACGATGACCGAGAACCACACCAAGGAGTAACATGCCCGCATCCAATTCCTCAACCTAACCCCAAATCCAATTCTGCTCAGCATGTAATCTAGGCATCCCCAATTCACCCAATCGTAAGCCTTCTTCATATCATCCTTTCAGAGGGCGGATCTGCCCATATTGTCTTTGCGCCTGGACGGAGAAGGAAGCATAGAGTTGGCCCCCCTCAATGAGCTAAACGAACACTGGATTCATGTCCCAGAGCCGTCGCGGCGAAGAGATCTGATCGGATAAATATCTGCCATGGAAGACGCAGACGATGATTGAGAATCAGAAGCGGAAGTTGACGAGGAGATCGAAGCTTCAGGCAGAAAATGAGGGTGGTCAGTACGAGGCGATGAGGATAAACTCCTTGACGTCAAAGCAGCTGCTGTGGATCCGTCAAGGACCGATAGAGTACACGATGCCCTCTTGAATACTTTGGATGGGCCTGTGGAAGTAAAGGTCCTTACCCGATCACCAGCACTCTCTAGTGTACTCCAGCCCACAAGTTCCAGCTTGTCCCGGGCCCATAGATCCAAACAAGACAACCGAGGACCTGCTGCCCACCTTAAATAAATGTGTGTCGATGGCATACCTGACCCATTAAGAAAGACCAGAAGACCCGACCGGTTGTCTAATGGGTCAAAAAGCCTTACCACGTGTTTACCTTGGATGGAACAATTGCCATGCCACCCCACCTCCTCTCTTAACCCCAAAACCGCTTGGCAAACCATGAACCCTTTGAGATATACCGTGGGCGGACCTCCAAAACCGCTGCTGACCGCCTACACCTGCACAGACCCCTTTCCACGTGTCTCCCAGATGAAATATTAAAGTAGATGAAATACTATATCCTGAATAATATTATACAAATTATTATAATATGATTTTATACAAAGATCATTTCTACGAAACAAATATAATAATAATTATGTTATTAAAAAGTAGGTTTTCTGGCCTGAAACTGACCCGATAAAGACTTGGGCTAGAAAATGTTCCCGGTTCGACCCAACCTGTGGTTAAAAAAGTTGGCCTTAACCCAGGATGTTTTTGGTCGACTGGCTCGCTGAGGGCACTCGCACAAACACACATATGGTAAGCATTATCTGAGGCAGGTCAACCATGTTTCTGCATGAAAATCCATACTTCTCTTTAGTTTTGTTTATATATTTACAACTTACCCAAAGACATGATTTTGCATTGAACTATGCATATATGGTGTCAGGAATCCTGGACAAGAAAGAATAAAGTAAAAACATGGCTATTGCTATATAGGGCACTGTCTGCTGTGTGAACATGTAGCTTTACTAAGTTTCTTTTCTTTTGTGTAAATTAACTCCTGATATGCCCCCATTTTTTGGGTTAAATAATGCAGTTGGAGTGCATTGCATGTGGCAACACATGGTATGCTTCGCGAGATGCTATCTCGTCCTTGACGATAGATTCTCCAAATGTTGGTGGAAATGTGGGGACCGCACCATGGGCCACTGCCAAGTTTGAAGATGTTGAAAAAACACTTGTGAGTCCCCGTGAATCTGAAAAACCAACTTCCAATATCTTCCAGAAAACAACAGCAGCTTACATGCCTGTGTTAGAAACCCAGAAGTCATTTAACAGATCAAAAACTGAAGATCCTCCTGCTGTACCTACAGGTAATACTAACTGAGTAGTTTAGTTTTTTTTTAGATATGCCAACTGAGTAGAGTTTGTTCATGTGTCTGTATAGTGACAGTTTATTTTGCAGATATGGTTTGTTGTTTTTTTGGTGTGGTTTTTCTTATGCACAGAATTAGAATTTTAGTAGTCTCATTTTAACACTTTCTTTTATAAGCTGCTAGAGTCGCACTGTTTTTTTATCTCACTATATATATATATATATATATATATATATATATATATATATATATATATATATATAGGATAAGGGGTAGCTTAGAGGTGTAGCATTTGAATGCTACGCTAGTGCAGAGATAAATGTAGAGTTCGAACGCACGGCGTGAACTATGCATTTGAATGCAGGATCATGTGTCACGTGGAACTTTGATGGCGAGTTACATCCATCTAAGGGTTCACCCAGCCCTTTGGGTTTAGAAGGAAATAATTAATTGTCGGAGTTTTTTGCCCTTCAAATCACAGAACAAAGTTTCACATATGCCACCTAAACCTAGTACATTGATATTTTGCATGTGTGACCAACTTTTGAACGGTGAACAAATACCTTTTCAAATTTTTTTTTAGATGGAGCTGATCGATCTTGGGCAAGTTGCAGTGGCAACCCGATTCTTAGGGGTCACCGATCAAGGGTGGAATCCATGTGGTTAACAGTGTCAGTTGTGAGAATGCAAAGTGACTCATTTTGTAGGATGATCGAGGTTGGGACTGGGTCAGTAATTTGTCATTTGGCACTATTTTTTCTCAAGTGTGCCATGCGATGCAAAGGTGTTGTGAAGATTTGGTGGGTGGAAGATTGCATTGAAAAATTATTTCCATCATGTGCTTTAAAGCGATCAACACTTTTAAAATCAATGGCTAAAACTGATTTTGGAGATTTACATGTAACCTTTCAGTTTAAAGGCATTTGACTGCTTTGAATCACTCGAGAGGTTTTTTTTTATTTACTTTAAAAAATATAATTTTTGGCACCACTAGCTTTAGATCATAGTCTTTGCATCATAGGGTGCACTTGATGAAAATTAATGTCATGCGTCGCTGAGCGGGTCTAAATTTTGGACTTTGGATTTTGGGTCTTGTCTGATCTAAGGAGATCCATCTAGCTCCATTTATGATGACATCACTTATCTTGCACCTGCAAAAATTGTTGGCTGCTATGAATTAGATGATGCATATAGTTATTTACCCCCACCCCAAAAAAACAAAAAAGAAGAGATAGGATAAGGCTATGAAGATGATAATGATATTGTTATTCATTCCAATCTTGGACCCAATGGATCTTGAGATAATGGGCCTTATTATCATTATAAGGTCAGATATTGATCATGTGGTACACATCTCAAAAAATGAATGTGATCACTAGTGTACCATCAAATTTAGTTCTCGGATACTTTTTGGGATGTTGTCACATGGTATTAACATCTGACGAAGGTCCATGATCTTCAGATCAGTTGTATGGAAGATTTGTACGAAAGAATGATGTCTATCTTCTACTGCAAAGCAGCCTAGTTTTTTCACAGCCTCATAGCGGAAAAAAAAAAAAAAAGGGTAGTTGCAGATAGAGGCACTAATTCATCAATGTGCAGTTCTACTCCTTGACCATTTATCTTTTGCCCACCGGCAGTGCAGGAAATCAAATCATATTGCCCCTCCCGCCCATCTCCTTCTCGTCCTTCTCTGTTGTCTCAGGGATGATTTGTGGCCTTTCGCATGTCTTTTCGTATGCTGCATCCTCTCATTCAAGTCATGCACAAAATTGACATTTCCTTATGACAGCTTTCGGAAACGGTGAACGCAAGTCTTTTTAAGAGATGGGCAACATTAATCAATGTTTACGTATTTATTAGCTGTGGTTCCATTGGAGGAGTTAATGCTTGATCCAATGGTAAGAGGCTTGGGCTCTCAAGCGTCGAGGTTTGAGTCTAGACAGCAGCCACTGGCTATATATAACAATGTGCCGTGCTTGGGCTCATTTTTGTGAGTTTTTAATTAGGCTGGCTCGAATCTGACCCTTCTATAATAGACTTCCTTGGCTTGAGCCTAACCTCTCGACACCCTGCAGATTAATAAGTATTAGAACCGTTTATAAATGTTGCAATCCATCCACCATGCTTTTATTATGGTATTGTAAAAGGACATTTTTACTTTAGAGGGTCCCAACCTTTTCCATAGTAGTAGGATTCGAGATGCTCTATTTTTTCTAAAAAATGTGCATGCCCGTTTTATTTACTTTTGATGGACGAAAATGCTCTTTAATTAAAAGCACGTGTAAATTTATTTTTAAGTGAGACCGATCAGTCTCATGAGAACTCAATCGATTGGTTTTGTATGAGATTGTGATTGACCGCTCGGTCTTGTACGGGACTGACTAGTCGCGGTCTTGTACGAGATCTCTGCGGTCTTATATGAGACCTTGCAATTCCGTATGAGACTATTAAGAGACTATAAGCTGATGTGGTGAAGGGTCATTAGCCCTTCAGTAATTTTCTTAAACAAATAAGGATTTAAATTATATACTGGCATCAATGATATCCCCCGATTGAGACTATAAGCTGAATCCCGTGAAGCCATTTCATTTAAAATCCTCATTTCTTTTATGCAATCTCCAGCTATTGCTCGGTGATAACTGATAACAAACTAAAACTACAACTTAGAAGTTATATGAAGAACTTAGTCAACCAATCAATCTACAATGCAAAAGACTATTAGAGAGGAGAATCAAATATAGTGATTTTTCATGGGTTTTTCTTCTCTTGAATGAGTGACAATTGACCGGAAAGAAATATAATAATAATAAAAAGGGACTATTCATTGAATAATTAGCACCAGTTTGGGTGCCAACTGCAGTTTAGACAAATTAGCTTCTACTTTGGATGATGCCATCTCTGTTTTAGGCTAGCCGTCTCCGGTTTTACCTGGCAGGATCATTCCATCTCATATTCATTAGCAGGGTCTGAGACCCTCTACTTGAAAAAAATTCAAAATGCACGTAAGTTTTGCTCACTTTTAATGGGTAAAAATGTCCTTTAGCTAAAAGAAGGTTCACATTTTTTTGTCTCATACGAGATTGCGATAGATCACCCCCGTACAATAAAAGAAATGAGAAACCTTTGGACCGCGCATGTATGCAAATTAGTTTATAACTTCTCCTGCCCATGTTCGGCCTATTTACTGCCTGGAACGTTGGTCTGGCCCATTTGCTTCTCTACGTGCTAGACTAGAGGTTATTATTTAGTGGGAGCATAAAATATTTGAACAGTTTTTGAACCTATTTTTTTTTTTTAGGTACAAGGTAAACGGGCAATGATCAGATCCAATTGGATATCGTGTTCAGATTTTCAGCCATTGGATAAAAGAGAATCTTGATTTCACGTCATTAGAAACCATGGAAGTCAAGATTCTCTCTTATGCGATGGCTGCAAATCTGGTTGATCATGAAATCGGGTTCAACCACTTGATCCTGACCATTGACGCATTAAACAATTGATGGCAAGAGCTATGGGAGACCTCAACTCTAGGGAACAATATGCTTACTGAGTAAACTCTTTCCTATTAATAATGGATAAAAAAAATCTAATAGTTGATGTTTTCAACAGTCAAAGCTAACATGAAACAAATGTTAATATTTTCACATTTTGGAATTTCTTTTACCTTTTAGTGTCAAAGAAATTCATCTTTTATATCTCACAAGGGAAAGAGTTTATTAGTCAACCATACATGGGCAAATTGTTATTAATGCAAAATCCAATAGATAAGGTTGCACTTCCATAATTATATAACTATGATCCACCTAAATTGAGCTATCATGATTTATCACCATGCTTCATAATGATCAATCAAGACATGATCAATAGTCAAGATCGAGCTACTTCCATTATTATACTACAGCGATCTGATGGTTGATACTACATGAACAAGCCATCAGAATTTTATCACAATGATTCAACGATCAGGATCAATTTTCAATTACTTTATCCTTAAGATCCAATAGTCAACTGTATATTATCTAATAATGTAGATATCACATCGCTCTGATTCTATCTTTATAATCAATCAATCACATATGATCCAATGGTCAAGATTAAATGGCAATAATATTTCTCTATTATCAGATTACTGACCAGCCATAACCAAATGGCTGATTACAAATGATTAAATGGTTCAAATAGGGCTACAATAATTTTATCTCTATACTTCAATGGTTTATTATACACTATTCAACGGTTAACAACAACTGTCATAATTGTATCACCATAATCAAAGGATTGATCATACATGAATCCAATGGTAAAGATTGATATAAAAATAATATGCTCGTATGACCAAATTTTTTTGGCTCTGTTCGGCAACACTTTTCCAAAGAACACTTTTCAAGGGAAAATGTTGTTCGAGAAGCAGCATGATGTGTTGTTTGAGAAGCAATATTGTCTTTTTCTTCTTTTAATAAACCCTGGGTCTTTGCTCCTATGATGTAGCGATTACGACTGAATTTAATCGCTAAATTTGTGTAACCATAATCCAACAGTCTAGATTAGACCATCATGATCCTAGGGAGATTTAATCTCTATAATAATCCTAACACTTGATCATACATGATCTAAAGATCATATCAAGTTATAATGATTTTACTGCCATGCTCTTGAAGTATGCCTAAGCATATAAATGCTACAAATATAGGTCTTTTGAGTTTTTTTCTTTTGTCATTCATTGTAAAGTATCTTTAGAAGATCCAACATAATTTAATTAGTGTGGGACTAAGATGTCCTTGCTTCCTTACGAATAATGAATTATTATTTTGTTACCAGTAAAATACTAAACAAATTGTTCAAAAGAGAATAAGGAAAATTGTTCAAAAGAGAGGCAGTCTTGCAGGAAAGCGTAGATGCATCCATTGCCTTTCGTAAGAAAACACATTGGTCCAACCAATCTTGTCTGATAGTTGTTTTTTTTTTTGGAAAAGTAAAATATTTTCGGTCAATAGTTGTTTTGTTTTGGCTGATATGTGGAGCGACACTGATACCAGAGAAACACTAATATTGGTATTAGTAGAGGTATCGGTTTGGCTGAAAATTGATACATATATATATATATATTTTTTTTTTTGATTAATGAAAATTGATACATATTGGTGATATGTATCAGTATCGCCGAGTTTTGATTCCATAGTGTCACGACATGAAAACCTAGTTGAGTTTTAGGACGAAAAGGAAGGGCTTGAAATTAATAAAAAGAAATGATGATAGAGAACAAGTCAGGCTACCAAAGCGTGGTAGAGATTATTCACGAGAAAAAAGGCGCCTGAGCACCACAGGCAGTGCTCGGGCCAAAGTATTTAATACCAACTCTTAAATTAATATTGAATTTGCTAGTTAACTATAGGCATGACCTAACATGGACGTTTGTTTAGAATATTTTCATAAGCATAATCATCTTCTCATTGGGCAATTTGCTGGTTTTCAAAAAATATCAGACAGGCAAACATTTGTATATATGTTTTCTATTTTCTTTTTCTTTTGTCAAACACAAAAGAATGAATGTGATCTTATTGAGTGTGGTGAATATAAGAGATTTTCTACAAGGGAATAGAAAATCACAGTGACTTTGGTCATGTTTGATAGTATTTGATCATTCTATCATCCTTGTAAGAAGTTGGTATTAGGTTGGCACTTGGGTCAATCTCCTTTCAATCAAATGGTCAACCCTTAGGAAGTGCCCAGTTATTTATGAGTCTGCAAATCAGGGAAAGAACACTTTTGACCTTCCACTGTTCCAAGTGCCAAAGCTGGCTCTCGGGTCAGGTAGCTAATACCAACTCCTTTAAAAAGATCAACGGCCTTTTAACCACCTGATGATCACATGGTTAATCTCATGAAACTTGTTATGAAAAGGTTGGCCAATTTTTTCATTCTAAAGAAGAGTAAGGAAATCAAAATAATAAAATAAAGGGGAGGCTAGCAATCCTAGTTGATTAAATATCTCTCAGACACCTTTTTCTGAACGAAGATGTCAGCCACCTTCTTAGTGAGTTTAAATGACTAAGTCCAAATAAAAAACTAACATCCAGGCTTCATTGAGAAACGAATAATAAAATGTCCACATTTTTCCCTCCTAGAATCTTCTTTCATGCTCCCACATAAATGAAAACTTCAAAATGTGCATAAAAACCTACCATGGAGCTTGCTAATTTTGGATAGCTAATATCTCGCTTCTCGACTTCTCCAGCTTCCTTCAGTTCTGTTTCAGGCTCTTGGAGTGTTTTAGTTGGAAAGGAGAGGTCCCAATAGCCCTTTACATTAAATGAGGTCCCAATAGCCCTTTGATGTTTTTCGAGTGCGCATCCTTCACATACTTGGTCCTTGCGATCAATATTTGTCATGCCTCTCACCATGTGATTTTTACACATGAGACTCAAAGAGCTAAAACTCAAGTGGCCATACCGAAGATGCCATAGCCATGATTTGTCTTGGATGATGGAGTTGAAGCAAGGAAGAACTTCATTTTGAAATTTAAGCGGAAACATCTTGTTTGAAGTCATCTTTACTTTGGCAATGAAGACATTGTTCATATCCTTGATTTCACATGCATCTCCTTTGAAATAAACATTGTGTCCTTTCAAAAGGAGTTGACCAATGCTTAAAAGATTGTGCTTGAGGCCGGGTACATAGAAAACATTTGAGATGCGTTTGACGCCTTTCTTTGATTGAACAAGAATATCACCTTTTCCTTTTACGGAAAGTCGTTTATCATCGCCGGTCCTTACTTCACTTTGAATAGATTCATCCAAAGTGACAAATACGCCTTTGTTTTCCGTCATGTGGTTACTACAACCACTATCAAGATACCAATCTTCATTGAATGCAACTTCTTGAACATTGCAAGCAAGAAAGAGAGTGTCATCTTCCTTACTTTGAATGTTCTCTTGAACAAAATTTGATTCCTTTTTTTCTTCTTCCGCCAATCTTTTTCTACAAAATTTTATGGTGTGACCATATTTTTGACAATGATAACATTGAACATTAGAAAGAGAAGATCGGCCTCTTCCTCTTCCTCTTCCTCTTGATGAAGTAGATGACTCATCTTCATCTTTTTCTTTTGTTTGATATCTTCTTCCATTATGCTTTCCTCGTCCACGATTAGAATGCTTTCCTCTTCCACCTCTAGAGCTTTCTTTAAAAGAAATTTGAGTTTGAAAAGCTTGCTCTAGAGGAGAAGAATCAAATTGTTTCATGCGAAGTTCATGGGATAGAAGTTGTTAGATAAATCAAAGAACAGAAATCCGAAAATGATGAAAAGGGCAAGAGAATTGGACTCGAGGCACGTAATCGTTGTCTTTAAAACGCTATTCGCTCCCTACTCGAGTAAATCTTCGAGTTTGCAAAAGGGGTCCAGCGAGACGTTTCCAGGATACAACGAGCCCAATCTCTTGGATGCGATCCGTTACTTTGCAACAGTAGAGGATCGCCCCAGAAAACTCAATCCGATGGAGTACCACCAAAAGAAGATAGCAAGAGGAATTCTCAAGTTTTATGCAAGGATTCCGATGGATTTCAGAGTTTTTCAATCTGTGTCCTAAGGCCTCCTTATATAGAAATTTCAATATGACTGTTGGACCAATACCATATTTTGACGGCTCGAGATCTTTCAAAGATCTCACCCGCTACATCCAACGGCTGCATGAAAGGTTGTAACTTTTCGAATTCAAATTCGAACGGTTATACACCTTTATAAGCGGTTATAAAACGGTTGGGTCCAACGGTCAACGTTTGACCAATCCGTTTGGCCCAATAGACCGAATTGACCCGTTGAATAGTGACCCATTAGGCCCGACCCAACCCACGAATAATCGTCCGCTGATCCGCCGATCAAAATTCAAACCTCTCCTAAGTGCAAAGTGCGTGCGCGCCTAAAAGCGCCAATGCGCCTAAACGCATCAACGCCACGACACGCAGCGATTATTGTTAAACAATAATAGAAGGTGAAAGGTTCTATATATAGCCTAGGCACTATTTATTTTTACCAATGTGGGACTATTCATTTGCATATAAAACTTGAGAATAACTATTGCCTAAAAACCTAATCCAAAACTAAGAAATCAAATAAAGTTTTATTTTCTTTAAATTATTAAAATATTTATTATATTAATAATAAATATAACAATCCCCCACAAATTTCAAATAAAATAAAGACACTGATACCGAAAATATGTGCATACCATGAAAGGTACCTTTTGGGTTTGAACCTTCACTTAGTGTAAACTTATCAAAGTCTTATCAGGGTGCACAGAGACCATAGTCTTGAACTGAGGACCCTATATGACATGACCGGATAAATAACACACATATATTTTTCTTAAGATCGAGTTTTCTATAAAGCTAGCACTATTATGGCCTTGTGCTTATACACTGATTTCATGAATGGTTTTTGAGAAAAACCATAATCTCATAGGAAGCGGCCGCACCTCCACATTCACATAGGTAAGTCTGTCGAATGTGTTTCTGTAAGCAAACACATTAACATAAAATGTTACAGACTTATTAACAGTATGTACTCATCCTTCTCTTTGTCATTCTGATTCCAAGCACTTGACACCTGTCTTGGGATGGACATTTTAGCTAAATTAAAGTGCTTCTAATCATCACTCTCATGTCGTACTCTTCCATTGAACTTAAGGATTTGGTGAACAAATATTAAGTTGAATTTTTGACATAGGTGATCAACTATATGGTTTTAGTCCTATCCTGATAGATGTTTTCTTTACCAATTCTCTAGAAAGTCCTTTGGTAAATGGATCAGCCAAATTATTATTGGTCCGAATTGAGTCTATCCCAATTACTCCATCCTTGAGTAATTCTCTAACATAACGGTATCGTAGACCAATATGTCTATTCTTACCATTATAAACTTTATTGTAGGCTTTTGCTCTCGTAGCCTCACTATCACAATTTATTGTAATAGGTGGCATAGGCTTTGGCCACAAAGGAATTTTTAAGAGTAAATTTCGAAGCCATTCTGCCTCTTTGCCACATGCCGTTAAGGCAATAAACTCAGATTCCATTGTGGAATGAGTAATACATGTTTGCTTTTTAGATCCCCATGAGATCGCAAAGACCACCAGAGAGTGAATACCCATCCACTCGTAGCCTTGGATTCATCTCAATCAATTCCAACTTGCATCATCGTATCCTTCTAAAACTTTAGGAAAACCGAATAATGCAATCCATAATGTACACTTCCTTTTAAATATCTAAATACTCGAGATATAGCATTCCAATGATCATGACATGGATTACTTGTATATCTACTTAATTTTCAATCCATATGCAAGTCGTGCCTAGTACATCAAACTACCGATTACTCTAGCATATTCTAACTGATTTACAGATCTACCTTTATTATAAACAAGTTTGATGCTAGGATCATATGGTGTAGATGCAGGTTTATCATCTAAATGATTATATTTATTGAGAATTTTCTCTATGTAATAAGACTGGGTTAAAGTAAGCTCATTGTCGTTTCTTACTATTTTGATTCCTAAGATGACATCAGCATTACCCATATCTTTCATATCAAAATTAGAAGAGAGAAAAGATTTAGTATCCATTATACTATCTAAATCAGTGCCAAATATAAGCATATCATCTACATATAAACATATGATAACTCCCTTATTTACAGAAGTGATCCCAACAAACTTTCCAAAGACAAAGTAGATAAATCCTTAGATTCTTCAATTGCAACGACAATATATTCAAACTTACGAGTCAAGCTTCTAAGAATTTTTTCTACAATTCTTTGATCTTGAAGATTTTCACCATTAATCCTTAATTGATTAACGAGAGAAATTACCCGATTGAAATAATCTTCAACCGCTTCCGAATCTTTCATTCTTATAGAATCAAACTCACTTCGAAGAGTTTGGAGCCGCACCAATTTGACTTTATCTTCGCCTTTGTATGAAGCATAGAGAGTATCCCATGTTTGCTTTGCCGATGACACTGATGAAATTCTTTCAAAAATAATTTCATCCACAGCTTGATAGATGAAGAACAAAGCCTTCTTGTCCTTCTTGCGATTTTCTTTCAACTCATTGAGTTGAGCTTGTGTGAGAGCCGCTTGATCTTCCGGTTCTACATATCCGGTCTCAACAATATCCCACAAATCTTGAGACCCATATAGAACCTTCATTTGAATACTCCATTGATTGTAGTTTTTACCGGTGAAACGAGGAAGTTGAGGTTGCAACATATTGGAAGCCATGCATCTCGAGCTCTGATACCACTTTGTTGGATTACACCAACTAGGATTGGAAGAAGATGACACTCTAAAGAGAAGAAAGTTGTTCTCTTGTGTAGAAAAAATATCAAAAATGAAGACTAAAATGATATACTACTTAGAACCTCTCAAATTTCATTCATATGACTTGATAACATGAAGATACATGAGTGATATATATAGCCCAAAATACAAAATCGGGAATAAATAAAATACATTTCCAAAGCAACTACCTAGCCTAGAAAAAGATAGAAAATTACATTCTCAAAGTTTTTCAATATTCTCAAGACACTACATTAATTACACCAATTTTTTATGACAAAAAAGAATTTCAAGATTGACCAATATAATTGCAAATGAGCCAATGACCCAAAAAAGATAAAATGGGCCGGATGGGCCGGTCTAACTTATAATTCTAACATAATATAATATGCTACATATACATCACATCTACTACATGCACTACTAATCCTAAGACTCCTGTTCAAGCTGGTGACCAAAACATTCTGAAGAAGACGGTGGATTAAGAAGAGTCTACTATTTTGACATGTTCATGAAGCAACAAATAGATGTACGAAGCAATTAGAAACTTTTATGGCGGAATCGATAATGATTATAAACCTTTTTGTAAGATTACTGATGCTAGATTATCTCCACTTGGTAACACCCTCTTTAACCAACGTCTTTTTTCACCACAAATTTGAGTATGACGATGAAATCAAAGATGGGTATGCATGTCTTTGCAGAAAATGGTTCAAGTTTGAAAATAGGAATCAAGTGATGACCTTGTAAATTGCATTAGTATGAAGCCTGATAACTTTAATGAGTTTTTGAAAAAAACTCCTTCAAAGCATTCAAGTAGGGTATTTTTAGTCCATATTTATGCAATGTTCCATAAAATAAAGTTTTAGCTTTGTTCGCGCCCACGTGTGCAATCCCTTAAAAACCATTGATTGCGTCGATCTGATGATGGAGATCATGTTTTACCCCGACCTTCCACACAATGGATCGTAAGATCATTTCTCACCTATCATACAATCAGTTTTTTATTCCAAATGTCACAAATCCCCAAACAATGCCCCTTGTGCACAATGGCACATAACACGCTCAAACCTAAATTTAGGACCATTTTTTGGGGATCTGTGACATATGGAATAAAAAACGGACCGTTTGCTAAGTGCGCCATGATCACAAGATCAATTTTGTGGAAGATCTGGGTGAAACACAATCTCCATCATCCGATCCGACGCAATCAATGATTTTTAAGGGGTTCCGACATAGGCGCTTTCAGAGAACGCGTGTTAAGAGCTACCCTAAAATAAATTAATTGTTTGTTTTGTTATATTTACGATATTGGTGGAGAGCTCAAATCGTTCAACAAATAACAATAAAATTGCTCAACCAACCACATAGTGCTTTAATGTGCGAAAGGAACTAGAGTGCATTTGAGGCGACATATACAAATAAAAAGAACAGGTTGGAACTGAAGACATTGGAAGACTTGGAGTACGTACAAATGAACATACATATGAATATAGAAGGGAAAGACTCCACACCGTTTATCTAGAGGATATCAAGGCATTCCCAGAGTTATCTTCTGTGCCATCAAGTCACGAGGAATGGTTGAAGAAGTTAAGGACAAAGTGGTTAAAGAAGTTAATGACGAAGAAGAAAATGAAAATGATAGTATAGTTTATAATGATCTTGATCGAGACATTTTTTTAGATAATGGTTGTGAAATGCATTGTTTAGCTTTTATAATTTTGATAGTTATGGGTGATCAGACGATGCTTTTTAGAAAGTAGAAACTTTTTTTGTAAAACATGATTTATGAGTAACATCATTACAAGCATAGGCATTTATGAAGTGGTGAATGGTGACTCGATATAACTTGTACATGCTTTATATAATTTATTTTTTGTTGCATAAGTGTATAAATAATAGTTTTGTTCTTTTCCTTATATATTTTAATTTTTTTAATAATTCTCAATATTTTCTGACTTTTTCCCTGATTTTGCTGAATTTTTTCGATTTTGAACCTCCCCGATTCTTTCCCAACCTGCTGACTTGTCATTATGGTATCACCTTATCTAAAGCTTCCAAAGCTTTTCAAAAAACTAACCAAGGTCTCAGTTATCATTTATGAACAAAGAGCATTTTAGCGAAAAAATAGGATTCCTTAATTCACCCTTCGATTTGAGATCAGAATCCAATCTCTTTTGTGCATATTGAAGGACCACTCAACATGCTTGTAGCCCCTTCAAGGTCAATTTCATAAGATTGTTTATTCACATTTGTAACAATATGTTTATTTTCCATGATCCCATCAAGTAACTCTCTTTTGTTCACAAAATCATGCTTTCTAGGAGAAACAATGCGTCTCTAACACATTCCTTAACCTTGTCGATAGGAATCATACCACATGTCACATTAGTTTCCTATTCATTGAACAAACAATCTTCAATATCTTACTTCACTCATTAATGCATCGGAAATAATATTCAGGGGGCATTGTTTTGTTTATATCATGAAAAGATGAACATCTAGAGGTTCTTTTTATAATTCTAACCACCATGCTAGAGGTTTCTAAACTTAAATTTTAGTTTTTTCTTTTATCGGTAAATGTTCATCCAATTTATTAATAAACAGTGAGAAGCTGAAAATGTATAGAGGGACATACGATTGATCAAAGAGGAAAAAATAAAAACCATAACGGATCCTCAAGAAAAACGGGAAATAAAATAGAGACACAACATCAACATAAAGGACGGAGAGACCTAGCCTGGGTCCCACAAGTAATTATCCCCAACAACACTGTCCTTGTCCAGGACCACCAATTGGCACATCAGGTCTCTGATACCCTTCAAGATCATTCCAACTGGTCACATTTTCCAGCTGAATATGCGGATATTCCTTTCAAGCCAAAGACTCCAAATCACCACGAAGAAACCAACTCTCCCAGCTGGCCCTCCAACTTAACACCAAACCAGGCTAATAACATGTGTGAAATAGTGGCTGGAGATGCCCAACTCATATCGAAAGACTTGAGGATCACCCTCCAAATCTTATTGGCCACCCAACACTAAAGGAAAAGATGGGACGCCGACTCTTCTGCCTAGAGGCACATGACACAAAATTTGGTAGATCTTTTCCCCTCTGAAGCAGCTGGTCAATAGTGAGGATCTTTCTTTGGATCATCAACCATAATTTTTTTTTTACTTTGGGGGGAACCGGAGATTTCTAAAAACCCACCCACTCCCACCTGATTAAGGGCCGGCTCGTTAAACTCTGGTAATATGATTTTACGCTGAAAACCCCTTTTTTGCTGGGCGCCCAAATCCTTTAATCGGAGCTGCGGGGATTCCTATTTAAACCATAGAGCATAGCTGGCAACTCCTGGAAAGGGGCCACCTCCTCTTCTCTAAGCAGTCTCTTGGTGAAGAGGTTCCAAGAAGCCTTCTTAGCACCATCCGCAAAAAAGAAAGCCACCATACCACGAGAATCAGCCGCAAATGTTGAAAATTTTAGGAAATGATTCTTTAAGCAGCCTGATCTCCGCCCAAGAATCCTCCCAAAATCTGATACAGAGACCATTGCCCCAACTGAAATGCACCCACCGGGAGAAATGAGGCCAGGTCCCGCAAATAGCCCTCCATCAACCTGAGACGGAACTGTTTATGGTAACGTTAATGCCTCAATTGCCTTCAAAAGCCACACTTCTCCACCAATACCCACAAACTCTCTTTCCCTATCAAAATCAGCGCTCCAAAACCATTTCCCTAGCAAGGCAATGTTAACCCAATGTAAATGACAGATGCCTAGACCACCGCAACTCATGGGATGCTGACAAATATCTCATCTGACAAGGTGATATTTCTTCTTGCACCCCGATCCCTCCCATAAAAAATGCCTTTGAATTTGCTCAAGCCGATGCACAATAGCCACGGGACACTTGAACATCGACATGAAAGACATGGGAAGGCTAGAGAGGGCAGTTTTGACGAGGAGTCTACTGATGTGATTTTTTTATGTAATGTTTTACTCGCAAGTACACGAATCGGTTTGTATATAGTGGGTGCGGAGTACGAGATCGTTCCCACAAGGATTAATTTTGAAATACCTAAAAGAGACAAGCAATTCTAGAAATCTATGAAGATCTAACAGTATTCTACCAGTTTTATGATTTAAGTGGTTGATGAGATGGTAATTAATGACTACAAACTAAAATTCAATTGATAATTCAAAAATAAAAGTGAAGACGATGATAAAGATGAAGATACTAAATCCTCCCATCTTTGGTCCGTTCTTCCTATAATATAAATCTAAGGATTAAATTATGAGATATTTCATCGGTAACAAACATCTTTTATGGAAGATCAATGGTCAACACCCTAATAGGTTCCACGTTGCATCCCTGCAATTAGGACTTAGATGATTTTCATATATAGATCTGGGATCAAGGGCACGGCTAGGCACACATGATCTCAGGTTCAAATAAAAGTCATCCCCAAGGTGGGTGAAAATTCCAACAAGAATACCACTTACAAATCTGAAATCAAGGGCATGGCTCGGCACACTTTATTCAGATTAGGGATTCTTTAAGATAAAATTACCATTACAGAACCAAGATCCAGGGCATGGCTCAAGCCGATCCCGACATAATCGTAATTAGATCCACACGATGAAAGCACAAAGACCATAACAATGATTGGGTAAAATTACCGTCACAGATCTGAGATCCCCGGCATGGCTCTCGACACGATCATTTCATCCATTCATGATAGCACAACAACCATAAAATAAAATCTCATATTTTAATCCTTAATTTATATTATTAAAAGTACATCCCTCGGATGGGAATCATTAGATCCCCATCCCTATAAATTTAGCCACACATATTGTAAGTAAATGACATAAATAAATAAAGACGGGAAAATAACATTAATTAAAATTACCTCAAACTTCAAAATAAATTACGTTGATCCACACGTATGATGATCTTCAAAAACGAAATTAATGCAGGAATAAACTTTGAACAAAATTTATAAACTGAAGGAATGAGTACTGAAAAATTAAAGGGAACAAAGCTCTCAAAAGAATAATAAAACTTCCCTATTTCTATGTCTAACTATGAAAAATAATGGCTAAAAACTAAGAACACTAAAAACTAAAACTCTTTCCTCAAACTAATTCCTACGTAATTCTAATTCTCAAGATCTCTAATTCTCTCCCTTTTCCCGAAGTGTTTGAGTCGCTTTAAATAGACCCTTCGCGCGGAAGTCTCCCAAGCCTTTATTTTCGGGTCGATTAATCGACCAGTAAGTGTCGATGCATCGAGCCGACAGAAAATCCCAAAAATCAGGTTCACGGTGTCAGGCTCTAATTCTGGCTTGATTAATCGACCTGTAAGGTCGATGCATCGACCCCAGAAATCCGTGAAATTCAGCACTTCTTTTTGGTTCAGACACTGCTTCGGTAGTTTGGCCATAACTTTCTTTCCCGAACTCGGATTGAGACGATTCTTATGCCGTTGGAAAGCTGACGAAAAGATCTACAACTTTCATGTTTTGACAATTTCGTAATTCGGCCGTCTTGAAGGTCCAAATTTAGCCGTAAGTCGCACCAAGTTCTTGATTACTCGAAGTTGCAGTGTTTTGGCATTATATTCAGAATTCTTGTACTGTTTTCTATACTTGGCTTGTATTTACCTGAAACACTTCAAATCTAATCAATCTTATCAGATAGCCTTCATCGGACAGTTAAATATAGGTATTTAGGGGTGAAATATCCTCATTTTTCAGTACTCATCATACCCCCAAACCTACACTTTGCTAGTCCTCGAGCAAAGAAAACTAAAGAAAATAAATGCCACTTTCGTAGGGAACACGATTGCACTTAGCATGTGCAACAAGCCTTTAAACCCCTAGGTGATCCTAGTGGAGGAGTTGTGTCTCCTGAGGGTTTACAGTGAAGTTACCCACAAACTTCAATATATTTTTGAAATCATCGATAAAATTGAGTTTTCAAAACATGATTTTGATACCATTCAAAAACAAAAAATCATTAATCAATTCAACATGCGAATCCTCAATTTTAAATAACAATGTTATACTAATCATACTAATATCCATTCAAATTAGTCTAATGCTCAAATCGTTAGATAGCTCATCCATTCATGCCTAAACGTGAAGTGTGTGCATAACCAAACCAAAATTCATTCATCTCAGAACTAGTTCAAACGGAAAACCGTTGGATCTGTTGTTTTGACTCAATCCTCACTTTAGGTATACTCTCAAAATATAAAGACACCGATAGTAGATAAGTTTTCGCACATATGTGAGAGGTCAATACACAACAAATAAAAAGGTCTTACATGATAAATGAAACACGATGCAATCAATGAACAAAAATAAATCTCATAAGAAGATACTTGTATATCCTAAACATGTCATATCAAGTGTCATAAGTATCACATATTTACTCTCCACAAGGCAGTTACTAATGCAAGATCAGATCATGAAGGTCATTTTAGGGTTGTAATGGGGCTTAGGAAAGGGTAAGAAAGAATTGGAAGTTGGGATTCAAAGTTTATGAGAAATTGGAAAAGAAACATCTTTTTGATTTTTTTCTATTTCTCTTGTTTTTCTTTTCTAATCTCTCACTATTTTTCTCAATTTTTTTCTATTTTTCTCAACTTTCTTTTTCTCTTCCTTTTTCTTGAAGCACCTCAGATCTTTCATTATTTTTCACAATTTTCTTTTTCTTTTTCTCCCCCCTTTTTATTTTTATTTTTGCCATACACTCTCAGTAAACACCACAACTCAGTATCTCTCCACTTACTCTCTTTTCGTTCACTCTCATCCCTCGTTCCTAATTTCTCAGAAATAAGAAGGGTAAAGCTGAATTTTCAGAAATGGTGAAGGGTTAAAGGTTAACGTGGCTTATCAAAGAATGTATAAATGTAAATTTTCAATAGGCTCAAAGGGGTACTAGAAAGATAAATTTATTTGAGGTGGGACATTTTAAGCACAAACGAGCCAAAGATGGCCTTCAATCATGTCCTTAAAAGATAGTAACTTTGCCTATTTGTCTTGAGTAGATATACAGTACATTCTAACATAATGATATAAATTTGATTTCATGCAAAGTCACAAGTCAAAATGAAGTGTGAGATTATGCAAAATAAGTCGTATTCAAAGAAAACTCCGAGTTTATATATTCACTCATCAATGACGGGAAATTAGCTCTAAAGCTCACTGGGTTTAGTCTCCACTGAGATCCTAAGATTCAACATTCAAAACAGTTCATCGATTTCTAAGTCTTAGCTTGGTATAAGTGTAAAAATTCTAAGCATGAATATCAAAATTATCCACAACATATCACATTAGGCTTCATCATCTTAGATATAAGTAATCAAAATATGACACTAGTATTCTCAAAATTAAATTCACATGCATCATCAACTAAAGTTTGAAAACAATCGTAAAATAATGTGCATGATGACTTCAAAAATAAAAATGTTTTTTTTTTTAATAAAACAAATAAATGACGCAAAATAATTAACCATACCCCCAAACCTAAAGATGACAATGTCCTCATTGACTGAAAGAAGTAGCGCACCCCCAAACCTGTCTGAAAAAAGTACCTCAACACAAAGATCAAGTAGAGAGAATATGTGTATCAAATTGGAACATGACAAAAATATATTGAAGGGAATATGGTTACACTATTGAGGGAATTTAAAAACAATCTAAACTAAACAAAACAAAATAAAAAGGAAAGAAAAAAACTAATAAAGCCTAAATCCTAAATCCTAAACTAAACATGAATCTAACTCTGTTAATCATTGGTAGGCGGACCCATCCACCTCGGGTCACTTAAATTGATATTCTTAGGCACAGGGAATAATTTCTCCCAAAGATCAAGGGGAAATTGATGAGACACCGCTGATTGGAAGGATAGAGGTGGGGAGGCGAAAGTAGGAGATGAAGATGGGGGAGACGGTGACGGCATCACATCAATTATCTCGATATCAGTATTGAAGCACGGTGTAGGAGATTTGGAGCGATTTACCTTTTTTCGAGATGGTTCTCCCCAGTAAGGAATGATCATCGGATCGAGGTCGATGATTTCAACATTGTTTGGCACAAAAGGGACCGTCCGATGAGAGCGGCGCTCCCGCTTTTTAGCAGTCTCCTCCATCTTTGATAATTGGGCTCTGGTGATGTATAAACGTCGGGCCATAAGAAAGATTGTGCAGAGTTAATGAAAAGTGAGCCTAAAGGTGAATATAAAGGGAAAAAAATATAGAGTTGGAGTAGGAGTGGAAAGAGGTGTCCTGCAGAAAAGAAACAATGAAAAGTGTGGCAGTACGTCCAAGGGAGTCCAGTGGCAAATAGAGTTCCAATAGGAGTGCCGCCGCAAAAAACAAAAAAATAAAAAAAAACGGTGGGGTCGATTAATCGAACCCTGAAGGTCGATGCATCGACCCTCTGGGGGTCGATTAATCGACAGTGGAGGTCGATGCATCGACTCCAAAAAATTTTATTTATTTATTTATTATTATTATTTTTTTAACAACAGAGGGTCGATTAATCGATCCCTAAAGGTCGATGCATCGACCCTTTGGGGGTCGATTAATCGACAGGGGGGTCGATTCATCGACCTCCTAAATTTTTTTTTTTTTTTTTTCGCAAAAAGTGGGTCGATTAATCGAGTATAACCCTCGATTAAGCGACACCATCTTGGCAGAGAGTTGAAAATTTGAAAAAAAATGGCATTGTAATGGTGCTTTTCAACTACTCTACAGGCAACTGGTAATTCGCAAAATTGTGACAATCCCACACAGATTAGAAAACACACTTTGTCATTGATAAAGACGATGAGTACATGGACACTTCTGATTTGACTCCTATAATAAACAGTCTAAACAAAAGAAAGAAAAATAACACAAAACGAAAAATCCTATTCCTAGACCAATCAAACTAATCATCTCCATTCTCCTCGGCCTGGCGGGCCCTGGCGCGCATCTCATCATAACTATCAGGCCACATGCGCTGCCCGATCTGATGGAGGAAGGAACGATCATAGTGACTACGGCGCAGGAGTGCACCATGATGTCACCGCTCCTCTTGTAAAGAGGTAATTTGGGCTTGAGCGAGCTGCCACACCCTCCTCGGGTCCTTGATCGTGCATGTTGGTCATCTTGAACGGCGGCGTGGCAAGGCGGTGGAGCAAATTGGGCATCGCCAGGCATCGTGATATTTCCCAAAAGACGACATCATGTTCCACTGGGTTGCACCATAACGATAGAATGCAAGGTCCCCGATATCATCATCCCGGTAGAACGGGAAATGAAGAAAATTAAGCAACTTCATAACATAATGGGGGAAGTAGACCAACGGGGCTTCACCAGTGGTAGGTTTAGTGAGTTCGTCATGGCATCGCCACATGCCATCATGAATAATCTTGGGCACGTTGATCCATGAATTGCGGTGAGCCCCATAAAGTGCTTGAACCCGATCACTTGGCCAAACGTGGCCACGGGGACAAAGATTGCTACTGACCACACTATCCCAAAACAAAAGTGGGCGCGGCAACACAGATCGCCTAGTGGCGATCCCAGAAGAAAATACGCCGCGGCACATCTCGTTGATTATATCCTCCTGAGACTCGTCGAGTTCCTCACCCAAAATGTGATTGTGAGGGCGCTCGCACGAAACATTAAAGACTTCCGCAATGGTGTGCGGATAAATCGGGCGCGACCACTCATCAATTGTACATGAAGTGGGCGCGACTTGATTCTCGATGAGGCGGGCACCCATGCCATATTTCGATAGAATAACCGAACAACGTTCGGACACTTTGATCACGGTGGAGTGAAGAGAAAATGGGCATTGAGAGCCATCGCATGGCGAGAAAACGAATGGCGAAGGCTTGAAAAACCGCGAGATCAGAAACATATTCGGAACACAGGTCGCGGGTCGCGAAGCGACCACTTGGCTGATCACGTGGATGACCAAAGGTATGCTGTACAAGTCTTGCGGCGCGCGCAGGTCGGGCCATGATTGCACCGCCGAATGTCGAGGCGGTAAAAACAAACTCAATGAAAACGAGTGAGATCGCTTCCATTTAAATAGGCGCAAAGGCGCCCTCTCGGGACGGACACAGGCGAAATAAGCGATTAATCGACCAAAAGTGTCGATTAATCGATTCTATTGAAAACAGGCGCGTCAGAAGTCCCGACGCATGGAAACACGCAACGTCTTTAAGTGAAAAGACGCAACGTACTGAAGTGGAAAAGTCGATTAATCGACGCACTTCATCGATTAATCGACAGAAATCGAGGCAAATAAAAACCAAAAACGCACGTCCCGAAATAAAAGTCGATTAATCGATCCATAAAGAGTCGATTAATCGACACCAAATAAAAACAAAACTGACAGATTTTTTAATACGGCACAATTTTCAAAATGAACAGTCGATGCATCGACTCAAGTAGTCGATTAATCGACTAAAGAAAAAGTCAAAACATAAATGCGCTCCTTAAAAGGACATCATAAAGACCTCGATTAATCGACCAAAAGAATCGATTAATCGAGCATAAAGGGGTCGATGCATCGATTCAATTTATTTATTTATTTATTTATTTCAAACATAGGGTCGATTAATCGAACCCTAAAGGTCGATGCATCGACACCCAAAATTTTTCTTTATTTTTTATTTTTTATTTTTTTATTTATTTATTTTTTTTAACAACAGAAAAAAGAAAAACAAAACAAAACAAAACCAAACGGAAAATACACAATTGGGTTGCCTCCCAATGAGTGCTAGTTTAAAGTCGATAGCTCGACCTTGAGAATTGCTCAGTCAGGGTGAGCCAGTGGCTCACTCAAAGAAATAGTGTCAGAGAATACAATCGCATTCTCAAGGAACGGTTTCAATCGCTGACCGTTAACTCGAAAAACATTCCCGTGTTTTGGGTTGATAATATCTACTGCCCCATTGGGGAGTATTCGAGAGATTTTGAAAGGACCACTCCAACGGGTTTTTAGTTTCCCCGGAAATAGATGAAGTCGGGAATTGTAGAGTAGAACTTGTTGACCAACAACGAATGATTTCCGCAGAATAGATTGATCATGAACCCGTTTCATACGGTCCTTATACGATTTAGCATACCATATGCATCAAAGACGAGTTCCTCTAATTCATTTATTTGGAGACCCCTTTGGGTACCAGATTTCAGGAAATCGAAATTCAATGACTTAACGGCCCAAAATGCGCGATGTTCCAATTCAACCGGGAGGTGACATCCTTTACCAAAGACCAACCGATACGGCGACATGCCAATCGGAGTTTTAAATGCAGTTCTATACGCCCATAGAGCGTCATCTAACTTTAACGACCAGTCTTTACGGTTCGGATTGATTGTCTTTTCTAAAATCCGCTTAAGTTCCCGATTAGAGACTTCAACTTGGTCACTTGTCTGAGGGTGGTATGGTGTAGCAACTTTGTGTGTGACACCATATTTCTTCATTAACTGGGTGAACACTTTATTGCAAAAGTGCTTTCCACCATCACTGATTATCGCCTTTGGAATGCCAAAACGTGAAAACACTTGATCCTTGAGAAATTTGATCACTACTCTGTGATCATTAGATTTACAAGCCACGGCCTCCACCCATTTCGAAACATAGTCAACGCTGACAAGAATGAACGTATTTCCAAAGGAATTCGGGAAAGGACCCATAAAATCGATCCCCCAAACATCAAATAACTCAACTTCTAAAATTGGATTGAGCGGCATCATGTTGCGCTTTGAGATTCGGCCTAGCATTTGACAGTTGTGACAGGATTTGCAATGTTGATGACAATCCTTAAATATCGTCGGCCAGTAAAAACCACTTTGAAAGATCTTAGCTGCAGTCTTTTTGGAACTAAAATGACCTCCACAAGCTAACTCATGACAGAACGAGATGATTGGTGGTTGCTCAGATTCAGGAATACATCTTCGTATGATTTGATCAGGACAGTATTTGAATAAGTACGGATCTTCGAAAAAATAGTGTTTCACCCGAGCTAAGAAAATAGATTTCTCATTCTTTGACCAATGGTGAGGTAATTTCTCGGTGACTAGGAAATTGACAAGATCCGCATACCAAGGTGGGCAATCAATCCTGAACAACTGTTCATCCGGGAAGTGCTCCAAGATCGGAACAGGCTCGTCAGGTTTCTCAATAATTATTCGGGACAAGTGATCGGCCACCACATTTTCTGAACCTTTCTTGTCCTTGATCTCCAAATCGAACTCTTGCAACAACAAGATCTACCTAATTAAACGTGCCTTAGCCTCTTTCTTAGCGAACAGATATCGCAGAGCAGCGTGATCCGTGAATACCACAACTTTAGATCCTAATAAATCGGATCGAAATTTATCCAACGCGAAAACTACCGCCAAAAGTTCCTTTTCAGTGGTTGAGTAGTTCAACTGGGCATCGTTGAGAGTGCGACTCGCATAGTAGATTACATGCGGTAATTTTTCTATTCGTTGCCCCAAAACAGCTCCAATTGCATAATCAGAGGCGTCGCACATAATTTCGAACGGGAAGGCCCAGTTCGGAGATTGAATTATTGGAGCTTTTATCAATTCGGCCTTAATGGTTTCAAAGGCCCGCAAACATTTATCATCAAAGATGAATGGGACATCTTTGGAAAGTAAGCCAGAGCGCCGTGCTATCACTCGAAATCTTTAATAAAACGCCTGTAAAAACCGGCGTGGCCCAGAAAAGATCTGATTTCCTTCACTGTCCTCGGTGGTGGTAGGTCGGCAATTAAATCAACTTTAGCCTTATCAACCTCAATACCCTAGGACGATATGATGTGTCCCAAAACAATGCCATCTTTAACCATGAAGTGACATTTCTCCCAGTTAAGAACAAGATTCTTCTCCTGGCATCGTGCAAGCACACAAATGATTCAAACAACAAGAAATCTGCTTCCATGTATCGAGAAGTCGTCCATGAAGACTTCCAAGAATCGCCGACCATATCCGAAAAATACTCAAAGATACATCTTTGGAATGTAGCTGGTGCATTACAAAGCCCAAACGGCATTCGTCGGTAGGAGAAAGTACCAAAAGGACATGTGAAAGTGGTCTTCTCCTGATCCTCCGGTGCAATGACTATTTGGTTATACCCGGAATAGCCATCGAGAAAGCAATAGTACTCATGCCCGGCCAATTTTTCTAACATCTGATCGATAAACGGAAGTGGAAAGTGATCTTTCTTCGTCAACAAATTTAACTTCCGATAATCAATGCACACTCTCCACCCTGTTTGAATTTTTGTAGGGACCAGTATATTTTCTTCATTCCTCACCACTGTGATTCCCGATTTCTTAGGGACCACTTGTGTGGGGCTGACCCATTCTTGTCGAGATGGGGTATATGATTCCAAAGATTCAAAAGTTTGATTACCTCATTTCGACCACATCTTGCATTATAGGATTCGATCTCCTTTGTGGTTCCCTAGAAGGCTTAGCATTGTCTTCCAAATGGATTCGTGCATACACACCGCGACTAATGCCTTTGATATCTTTTATCCAACCGAGGGCACTTTTGTGCTCTTTGAGTACATTCATGAGTTGGCCTTGGCGATTAGATCCGGTGTTGATGATATGATAACGGGTTGAGTTTCATTCTCCCCAGTAGGCATACTTGAGACTTTCCTAAGAGGTTTAAGTTCTAAGGACACTTTCTCCTCCTCTTCGGCTTTTCTTGATTAATTCAATTTGAGTTCCACACTCTATTTCCTATTCTTCACCCAGACGTGTGTGGAATCCAACATGTGATTTACTTCTTGGATTAGTTGATCCACATCGAAATTTTCTCCAAAATGCGCAAGACAAGTCGCTAGAGGATCTTGATTCGGATGCATTAAATATTTCCTCTACAATTTCGAGTATGCATGCTTGTGCATGTTCATCATCCTCCATGGCTGCTTGGCAATATTAAAATGTTGAGTTCCACCGTCATATTCGAATACGATTATTCATGATCCCATTTCGACAATTGATCAGCGCATTGGAGGTTGCTAGGAATGGTCTTCCTAGAATCACTGGAATATTATTCTTCAAATTTGATGTCGGTTCAGTGTCTAGAACAACAAAATCTACAGGAAAGTAGAAAGAATCCACCTTGATGAGGACATCTTCTACAATTCCTCGAGGATCTTTACGACCGATCATAATCAAGGGTCATCGCAGTGGTCTTAAGTTCTCCCAATTCGAGCTCCTTATACATAGAATAAGGCAACAAGTTGACACTTGCTCCTAAGTCCAAAAGGGCCTGATCAATACGGTTATCGCCGATAATGATCGAGATTGTAGGACAATCTGGGTCCTTGTATTTGATTGGGAGCTTTGCAACATCGAACTAACTTCGGCTTAAGAAAGCCTTTTTCGAATATTGGTCTTTCTTTGATTGACCAATTCCTTCAAAAATTTAGCATAAGCAGGTACTTGACGGATGGCATCCAGAAAGGGAATATTAATTTTTAATTGCTTGAAAATCTCATTTATTCCTTCCACATCGCAATTTCTCAGTGGTGCCATCAATCTTTGCGGGTACGGTGCTTTCAGAACTAGACTCTTCTTCTGTTCACTCTTGTCATCTGATATTTCTTTTGCTTATACTTTGTCATCAATTTCTTCTCTCTTCAGATTTCTTCTCTCCATCAGACTCTTCCTCCTCCTCTGGCAACACTACTTTGTTATCGACCTGCTTTCCAGATCTCAACGTTGTGATTGCCGAATTTGTTGTTGATTCTCCTCTTGTGTTGAAGTTGATGTTTGTTCAACAACCATTTGGCCCCTTGGGTTAGGAACAGGTTGGCTTGGAAACGAACCTTTTTCTTTCACAGAAAGGATGCCAATTGCCCAATTTGGGTCTCTATTTTAGAGATTGAGGACGTGAGAATGAATGAGTTTCATCATCCTCAGAGAAGGGGTTTGTGTATGAGGACGCGGTGATTTCGTGGGTTGTTAAATGTGTGGTGGAAATGTCACAAATTTTGTTGTGGTTGGTTTTGATAACCTCCCATTGGCTGCGTAAACTGAAAATTCTGGTTCATTTGCCGCCCAACTTGATTTTGATTGTATTAAAATTGATTCGGGTTATTGAACCCTTGCTGCTGAAATTGCCCTTGACCGTAGTTCTGCTGCGGTCCTTGATTGAAATTTTGTTGGGGATAAAAGTCCGTCCCCTGTTTCCTGGGCTGCATTCTTTGATTATCTTGTTTCCATGAGAAATTTGGGTGGTATCTCCAGCTATTTGGGTTATTCTCATTGAAAACGTTTCCTTGATTCCGCCCATAATTATTCACAACATTTAACTGTTCAGATGTGTCTTCATGATAGTTCTACATTGAAGGACAATCATCTGCCATATGCATTGGACTTGCACAAATTGAACATGGCTCAAGTTGTGTATTGACCATATGCACATTCTTCTTTACTTTCAATTCCTCCACTTGTTGAGTGAGGAAATCAAGTTTAGCCATCAGATTTGGGGAATCCTTTACTACATATAGTCCTCCTTTCTTGGTTGAACTCCCGGCTTGATCACGGGCTTTGACTGATTGTTCCCGAGTCCTTGTGAAATCCCAGTGCTGAGAATCCTCAGCTAGCTTTTCTAAGAAAGCATAAGATTCAGTTTCTTTAAGGCTCAGGAATCCTCCGCCATTCATTGACTCCACCAGATGTCTATTTGGTTGATTTAGTCCATTGTAGAAACACTGGACCAGTCTCCACTTTGAGTATCCATGGTGCGGGCATTTGAGTAAGAGATCCATGAATCTATCCCAAGCTTCATATAATCTCTCATCTTCCTCTTGCGTGAAATCCGTGATTTCACGTCTAAGGACATTCGTCTTTGCCATAGGGAAGAACTTTGACAAAAACTTTTTGACCATCTAATCCCAGGTGGTTATGGATCCCGATGGTAGAGAATTTAACCATGCTTTTGCTTTATCCTTTATAGAGAAAGGAAATAGGCGCAGCCTAACAGATTCTTCGCTGAAATTTTGGTAAACAGATGAGCAGACTTCGACAAAGTCTTTAACGTGCTGGTATGGATCTTCTCGGTCCATGCCATGAAAAATCAGAAGGATTTGGATGACATTTGTCCGAATTTCAAACCGGCCACCAGGTGTGGCCCGCCAGGCAAGCATGATGGGGTATTTGTAGTTATCGGAGAAAACAGTTCTCTCAATGTTGGTTCTTCCTCTTGTTCGAGTTGCCCATTCATGTTGTCAGTCATATTGACTTCAGTGGATGATTCACTTAAAAATTTCTGCCTTGATCTAGCATCCTTACGATTTGACCGACAGGCACGTTCGATCTCAGAATTTAACGGTTCTAAATTTCTTTCTTTAGAAGACTTAGTGTGCATGCAAATAATGCACAGAGCGGAGGTTTCAGGCAGGAAAACCTCAAAAAAATTTAAAATTTTTTTTTTTTTTTTTTTTTAATAAAAATCGATTGATCGAGTCACACTCGATCAATCGAGGCAAGGTCGATGCATCGACAATGGAGGTCGATGCATCGACTCCAAAATTTTTTTTTTTTTTTTTTTTTTTTTAATTAAGCAGAAATACTATTTTAATCCTCGAAAATTCCTAAAATTTACTGTCTACCAAAAATTCAGATTTTCTCAATTTGATCCCCGGCAACGGCGCCAAAAACTTGATGTGATTTTTTTATGTAATGTTTTACTCGCAAGTGCACGAATCGGTTTGTATATAGTGGGTGCGGAGTACGAGATCGTTCCCACAAGGATTAATTTTGAAATACCTAAAAGAGACAAGCAATTCTAGAAATCTATGAAGATCTAACAGTATTCTACCAGTTTTATGATTTAAGTGGTTGATGAGATGGTAATTAATGACTACAAACTAAAATTCAATTGATAATTCAAAAATAAAAGTGAAGATGATGATAAAGATGAAGATACTAAATCCTCCCATCTTTGGTCCGTTCTTCCTATAATATAAATCTAAGGATTAAATTATGAGATATTTCATCGGTAACAAACATCTTTTATGGAAGATCAATGGTCAACACCCTAATAGGTTCCACGTTGCATCCCTGCAATTAGGACTTAGATGATTTTCATATATAGATCTGGGATCAAGGGCACGGCTAGGCACACATGATCTCAGGTTCAAATAAAAGTCATCCCCAAGGTGGGTGAAAATTCCAACAAGAATACCACTTACAAATCTGAAATCAAGGGCATGGCTCGGCACACTTTATTCAGATTAGGGATTCTTTAAGATAAAATTACCATTACAGAACCAAGATCCAGGGCATGGCTCGGCACACTCGATCCCAGAACATAATCGTAATTAGATCCACACGATGAAAGCACAAAGACCATAACAATGATTGGGTAAAATTATCGTCACAGATCTGAGATCCCGGGCATGGCTCGGCACACTCGATCCCGGTTAGTAGCGGGGATTTCATCCATTCATGATAGCACAACAACCATAAAATAAAATCTCATATTTTAATCCTTAATTTATATTATTAAAAGTATATCCCTCGGATGGGAATCATTAGATCCCCATCCCTATAAATTTAGCCACACATATTGTAAGTAAATGACATAAATAAATAAAGACGGGAAAATAACATTAATTAAAATTACCTCAAACTTCAAAATAAATTATGTTGATCCACACGTATGATGATCTTCAGAAACGAAATTAATGCAGGACTAAACTTTGAACAAAATTTATAAACTGAAGGAATGAGTACTGAAAAATTAAAGGGAACAAAGCTCTCAAAAGAATAATAAAACTTCCCTATTTCTATGTCTAACTATGAAAAATAATGGCTAAAAACTAAGAACACTAAAAACTAAAACTCTTTCCTCAAACTAATTCCTACGTAATTCTAATTCTCAAGATCTCTAATTCTCTCCCTTTTCCCGAAGTGTTTGAGTCGCTTTAAATAGACCAGTCGCGCGAAAGTCTCCCAAGCCTTTATTTTCGGGTCGATTAATCGACCAGTAAGTGTCGATGCATCGAGCCGACAGAAAATCCCAAAAATCAGGTTCACGGTGTCAGTTTCGTGTCAGGCTCTAATTCTGGCTCGATTAATCAACCTGTAAGGTCGATGCATCGACCCCAGAAATTCGTGAAATTCAGCACTTCTTCTTGGTTCAGACACTACTTCGGTAGTTTGGCCATAACTTTCTGTCCCGAACTCGGATTGAGACGATTCTTATGCCGTTGGAAAGCTGACGAAAAGATCTACAACTCTCATGTTTTGACAATTTCATAATTCGGCCGTCTTGAAGGTCCAAATTTAGCCGTAAGTCGCACCAAGTTCTTGATTACCCGAAGTTGCAGTGTTTTGGCATTATATTCAGAATTCTTGTACTGTTTTCTATACTTGGCTTGTATTTACCTGAAACACTTCAAATCTAATCAATCTCATCAGATAGCCTTCATCGGACAGCTAAATATAGGTATTTAGGGGTGAAATATCCTCATTTTTCAGTACTCATCATCTACCTCCATTGTTGAGGATGTTTCCCTTCCACGAAGCCAACCGTTGCTCAAACCTTTAGACGATTGGGTCTTGACGGTGGGTTGACCAAACCAAAGGGGTAGGCCCAAGTAGGAGATGGGAAGTTGGGAGATGACCCCATCTACAATCTTAGCCAGCTGAATCAACGATTGCTCCTCCGCACTAATGCCCGAAACAGACATTTTTTATATATTTACCCGCTGCCCCGAAACCCCCTAATAGATGGCGAGGACATCTGCTAACCTCTAAAACTCTACCCCGTCTGCCTTGCAAAAGAGGAGAGTATCATCCGCATATTGGAGATGAGAGATGCGACGGCCAAATCGACCCACTTGAACGCTGAAAATAAAACTAAGTTGCTGAGCCTGAGAGATAAGTTCATCTGGAGCTTCTCCAATCATATTAAACAGAACATTGGCAAGAGGGACCCCTTACCCATGGATCAAAAAATCGGATTTCCTATTAGAATACCTTGATGGCCGGTATTCAAGCCAGACATGATTCTTCATGCCATATATATAGGTTGATGTCCCCCACTCACTACACACAAGCCTTTTGGCATCTTCCCATCGAGAGAGTGTAGTAAGAGATGCGGGTAGAGCCACTTTCATCTTTCTTTGAGAGGAAAAGCTTTCGGTTGCGTACTTCGTTTCGACTAGAATCAATGGTTACAATCTTTACGATAAGATAAGCACATATATTTTAATTTGGGGACTGTTGATTTATAGTTTTGGTTGATTATACGCTTAGATCCTAGGGCAAATATTTGGGTGGTTGGATCAATATATCCAACATTTCCTTGGTAATGGCCACAAGGCTACTAGATGTGTTTGAAGGGAATATAACTATCATCTAGAAGGCATTCCCAGTCACAATCTTTTCATAATTTTGGAAGGAGCACAATAGACGAGTGTTTGAAATGATGTTTTCCTCCACTAGCAGGTATTTTGGAAAAGTTCATCTATTTTGGTGTGGATGGCAGGCATCTCATGGCTATTAAGAATGAATCAAATCAGATGGTTCTATTTCTCAATCTTTCTTACTTGCTCCTACAGGAACCATGGTCAAAAAGATTTAAAACTCAAAGATTTATTTTTGATGTGAAGGACTTCTGCTAGCAGTTTTGTCCTTGGCTTCTTGCTCAATAAGGTCTGTAGCTGGAGAATTTGCAGGAGTGGGAGATCTGACTACTTTAGAGTCTTTTTTTTTCCTCTTCCCTTTTGGCTCCCATCTTTCGTAGTTGATTCTTTCTATTTTCCTTTCCTTTTATTTTTTTTGTCTGTTTTTCTTTTCTTTTCTTTTTTTCCTTTTTATCCTAGCTTAGCTTCTTGCTATGCCTCTTTGATCCGTTGTTGTTGTTGCTTTTTTCATTTCGTTTAATAAAAGTAAAGTCAAGGCATGAGTGGGTGAAAAGTGTTGTACTTCAATTTCAGTGGGAGCCTTTTTCACCAAGGTATCAAACTCAGTATCGGTATTAGTTATTGGTCCATTCTTCCGACCAATATGTATTAGCCGATACCAATACTGCTTTTTCTTATGAAAAAAATGGAAAAATAAAAAATGACAATATTGGTTAATACTGTCTTGGTATCGGTCCATAATACCATGGTATTAAAACTTGAGGAGTCGACTTGGAACTCGAGCGAGTTGACTCGGATCGACCCTGTTTTGAGTTGACTTGTCGATATACTCGAAAAGGATTCAATCTTGGTCGACTCGAAAACTCGACCAAATTTGTCGGCTCAGCGAGTCAACTCAATCACTAATTCAACTGGGATAGATGATTTTTTTAAAAATTTTACAGGGCATGTTAGTAAATGGTCCACTTATTTTAAAACCTACTCTCTCATACTCTTGTCATTCGATGCTAAAACCCTTACGAGCATGGTTTGAAATCTCATATTTTCAAGTTGTCTCAGACAGCCTTGAGACTGAGAGGTTTCGCATCTCGGCGAGATGGCGTGAAATGATAGCAATTATGTAAATGATCTTACACTATTAAAATAGGTGTTTGATCTTACACCATCAAAGAATACTTCAATGTTATGCCATGTGAAAAATAGTTGAGATCAATCTAAATGGTCAAAGTGGTTGTTCATGATTGGAACACATCTTAGTTAATAACCACAATTATAAATCAATTGTAAACCGTCCGATCAAAGTTCTTCAATACTAGCCGTTTAAAAATAAAAATAATAGCGATATTAGGGTGTACAAATTTGGACACACCGTGATAGTCATTCACAAGATCATCACATAGATAAGGTATGATAAGATAAAATAGTGTTGTATGTACATAGAGAATGAGTAATTGAGTAGTACACTTTCAATAGTGTATAAGCTTAATATCTTATATAACTTGTATTATAAAAATAGTATTTTTAAGGTTGCATCTCCGGACGAATCACAGGGGGATCACATCTGTCTGAATGCTGGGAGATAAAGCTCCTGATGAATTGCAATCTTCCTATCAAGCCTCGTAATTCTTTAATATTACTGGGAGGTGGCATCTCAATGATAGCTTTAACTTTTGCAGGGTCAACTTCGATCCCTCGCTTGCTGATTATGAAACTGAGTAATTTTTCGGAGGTGACTCCGAAGACACATTTCTTTGGGTTCATTTTTAGCTGATACTTCTTAGCTCTTTATAGCACCAGTCGAAGTACTTCAACGTGTCCTGCTCGTGTTTGGGGCTTCACTAATATGTCATCGATGTAGACTTTTACACATTTATGCATCATGTCGTGAAAAATAGCCATCATAGCGCATTGATACGTGACTCCTGCATTCTTGAGCCCAAAAGGCATGACAACGTAGCAGTAAGTTCTCCATGGTGTGGTGAAAGAAGTCTTCTTTTGGTCAAACTCTACTAATTTGATCTGATTATACCCAGAGAAACCATCCATAAAGGATAGCATCTCATGTCCAACGGTGTTGTCAACTAGAGTGTCAATGTGCAGAAGTCAGAAGTCGTCTTTTGGGCATGCCTGGTTGAGGTTTCGAAAGTTAATACAAACTCATACTCTACCGTATTTCTTAGCGACAGGTACTATGTTGGCGACCCATTTGGGGTAGAGGACGACTCGGATGAATTTGACTTTGTGTAACTTGTCAACTTCCTCTTTAACTTGAAGGGTTGTTTGCGGGTGCATCCTTCAGAGTTTCTGTTTAATAGGCTTTGCATCGGGTTCCAAGACAAGGCGATGTTCTACTAAACTTGGGTCTAAACCAGACATATCTTTATAGGACCATGCAAAGGAGTCGAGGTATTCTTGTAGGACTTGTATGATTTACTGACGTTCCTTAGAGTTGAGCGTCCACTAATTAGTAGCTTCTTGGGTTTCTCTTTAGTACCAAAGTTGATTTCTTCTGTAGGTTCTGCGGTAGCTTGAGTTTGCTCATCGAAATGCTTGATAACCCATTGGAAGTCCTGTGCTTCCTCGGCGACTGGTGTTCCTTCTTCATCCTCGGTAAGCTCATACACTGTAAAATTGTTACACTGGGATTCGATTTTGCAAAAGGTAGCCTTTCATCAGCACAATTTATGACTGAGAGATCTTTGGTAAGGTGAAGGTCAAGGCTATTGATCCTTTTCTCAAAGTCGCGAAGTATCTCATCTGGTATGATCACTGGCTTATTGTTTTGTCTGGATGCCTTGCGTCTTCGTGCAGGAGAGGGGACAAAAGTCTTAGGAGAAAAGTCTCCTTGTTGGTCGCAAAATTGATTCGAGACGAAGGGTTCCCTTTCTTTTTTAAGGTTTTCTAATTTTTTTAGATTTTATATTTATGAATTTTTAGGATTTTTTTTTTTTTTTTTAAAATTTTTGATAGTAGATATGGTACAAAGTCGGTCGCTTCAAGAGGTGCCGGGAGAGTTGCTTCCTCTAACTGAGGGAGCGAGATGGCTATAGGAGCCGTTTGGGCGATTCTTCGAGAAATATAGACTTATTCTAAATTTGGTATTTTTTTTTGGAGTCCTCATCTGATGAGATCTTTTGAATAAGCGAAGTCGGTGATAGCAGTATTGACGTTCGGACTTCCTCTATCACATTGATTGCCTCATCTTCGAAGAGGCTCTGGAGATCGTAATCGGTCAAACTATCATCCTCTGAGTTATAATACGGTTGCTCTTCCTGTCGAGGGTGACCTCCTAAGGGATCCTTAGGGGTAGTGAGTTCTTTCCCTTGAACTTCATAGTATGCTAGGATGAGCACGCACGTTCGGCAGTGAGGCTGGTAATGGTGAGAAATGCAGGGAGATCCCTAAGGGCATTCCCATCCCTCCAAGCCGGAGTCAAGGCTGGTATCGAACTCGTCTTCTTGATCTGACAATGCTTGAAGTCTTTGGTTAGCCTGCTCTGCCAACTCGAGTGCAAGGAGGTCTATTCAGAAGTCATCGTCATCGCTGGGGGGAGGTTGCCACTCTTCCTCCAGAGATTTTCAGAATATTTGAAGTTGTGGCACGTTTGGGGATGGAGGAGTGTCTAGTTCGAATTCCTCTTCAAACTCTATGAAAGTGACGTGAGTATTTTCTTCTGGGTCGACCAGATGGCCGTTGGAATTTTCTTCTTCTTGTACAGGTAGTCGAGCTGGTAGGTCGTTACTTGCTTCTGTCGTTACGAGGTCGACGTCATTCGATCCTACTATTGTTGAATATCGGATCCAGCTAGCGAAGCATTCCAATATGCTGGTGTATGCCCTGCAGCGGGGTTGGTATGGGTGAGCAATATAAGGGAAATCGTAGGGGCATGCCCATCCTTTAAGGCCAAGGCCGAGGCGGATGCTATGAGAGCTAAGATCTTCTTGTAGGGTGCTATCCTATTCCCATGTTGAGTGTAAGTGCTCTTCACCACATTGCAAAGCTGCTATGTGAAAATTTTCGTCATCGGAGGATTCTCAATCTCCCACTTGCGGCTCGAGTTCTGGAGGTTCTTTCTTTCTCTCTTCTATAAACTCCTTAGTGTCAAACAAGGGTTTGATTCCCTCGAGTGGTTTGTCAATATCGTCATTTAGATTTATTAAATCATTGAATGCTTTAGTCATTCGTTCGATTTTTGCTTCTTGAGATTTAGTAAATGACACTTCCCGCTGCCTTGGTACATCTGCTTTCTCAGTGGTCCTGCAGACAAAGTGGTCATATAGAGACTATTTTGGCAATGCAGGGAACAAGTCGACTTGTGGGTTGTTCGATTGGTAACCTAACCCCATGTGTTTAAGTATTTTCCTTGAGATAACAGGCCCTACACGACCTTGCTTATTTTTACCAAGTCCGGTGTGGGGGATGTACCCGAGCTGACACATAAGGTCTCAACCTTTTGTCATCATTGGGTTGATGTCGTAGAGTTTGGCGAGGTCTGGACCAACCTCTCTTCTTATTTATTTTTGTTGATGCGTTGGGGAAGAACTAGGAGGGGTAGGGGGACGGACCTCTGCAATGGTTGCCTCATTAGGGATTTGGGTCTTCTGAATGTGGCCCGTGTTCAACACGAAATTATGGTCTGTCGGAATACTTGCCGCGTAATCAGTGTCCATCTCCTAGAGGGGTGCTTCAGCGTATATACGGACAATGGAGTCCTTGTACGGGAATTTGACGCATTAGTGGTATGTGGATGTAACGACCTTCATTGACTCTAATCATTTTCTTCCTAAGATAAGATTATAAGTACTGGAGGAGTTAGAAACATGAAAAGTGACGTCTTTTGTTTCATGTCCGAGGGGAACCTAGAGTTTGATAGTTCCTTTGACGGAACGATGCGATCCGACATAAGCTATAAGAGATAGTGCTGAGGGTCTAACATCCTACTCCGTGTATTCGAGCGTCTTTAACATTGTGATACGACCTACATTGTTTGATAACGTGCGTAAGCTCCAAATGATTGATGTCCATTAGAAAGGATGTGACCAACGGGATCAAACCTGATTTCTCTATCAAGGATGATGGTACTTTGCTATTTAGAGATCGGATGTGCATACCTGATAATAAAGATCTTAAAGATACTATTTTGGAAGAAGCGCACAAGTCGACGCATGCTATATATCCTAGGAGTACCAAGATGTATCAAGATCTTAAGCGAAGTTTTTGGTGGAGAGGACTGAAGAAGGATGCTGTAGATTACGGTTCTCAATATTTGGTATGCCAGGAGGTGAAAGTAGATCACCAAAATCCAGCAGAGTTGTTGTAACCATTACTAGTGCCAGAGTAGAAATGGAAAGTCATTTCTATGGATTTTATATTGGGATTGATGAGTACATTAAGGAAGAACAATGTCATTTGGGTCATTATAGATAGACTGACAAAGTTTGCACATTTTCTGCCGTACTGAACTACGTATACAACCAACAAACTGCAGAGCTGTACATGAAAGAGATAGTTCAGTTACATGGCATACCAGTCAGCATCACATGTGATAGAGATCCGCTTTATACGTCACAATTCTGACGACGATTTCAAGAAGGCATGGGTTCTAAACTGGAGTTCAGCTTAGCATTTCATCCTCAGATAAATGAGCAGACTGAGAGAGTGAACCAAATCATAGAGGATATGTTGCGTACATGCATGTTGGACTTTAATGGCTCATGGGATCAACATTTGCCTCTGATCGAGTTCGCTTACAACAATAGCTATCAGTTCAGTATTGGGATGGCGCCGTATGAAGCTTTATATGGGCAACGATGTAGGTCTCCTTTGAACTGGGAAGAAGCCGATAAAAAGCTCATTTTGGGACCTGATATCGTGGACAGTGCAACCGAGATAGTTCGATTGATCCGCGAAAGACTAAGGGTCGCTCAAAGTCACCAAAAGAGCTATGCCGATCTCCATCGGACGCACATTGTGTTTCAGGTATACTTAGATACGTTCGAGAAACTTATGATTCCCTAGTTAAATCAATTAGCTATGGAATTAACAATTATTTTCAAGTCGGAGACAAGGTCTTTGTGAAGATCTCGCCAACAAAGGGTGTGATGCGCTTTGGAAAATGGGGAAAGCTAAGTCCTCGATATATTGGACCCTTTGAGGTGCTAGGACGGGTTGGCGAAGTCGCGTATAGGGTTGCTTTGCCACCACAACTAGCCAGCATGCATAATGTACGGTGGTACGTGCGAGACCCGACTATGTGTTGGATTTCCAATCGATTGAGTTATAAGAGGATCTGACCGTTGTTGAGGAACTGATTGAGATTTTGGATCGTAAGGATCAAGTTTTGCGGACCAAGTTGATTCTACTTGTGTTCGTAAAGTGGCGTAATCATTCAGCTTCAGAAGCTACTTGGAAGTGCACCGCTAAGATCCGCAAGCAGTACCCACTTTTGTTTACCTGACGTGGAAGGTACTTTTCACGCTTTTGGTTTGAGTTTATTATTGTGATGGTATGTCTACGGTATGCATGTAGGAATATTTTGACCAGTATATTCTACTTGTATGAGTGCGGTTTTCAAGGTATGTAAGGTCCTAAATTTTGAAAAGTAGCTCATTTGCTTTAAAGGTGTTATAATAAGAAATCACTTTGTTGTCCTGTTTGATCAATCAATTTAGTGAATTGATCGATCAATTGAGGTTTTGATCGATCAATAATGGGATTGATCGATCAATTCTATTTAGAGACTGGCACTCCATTTTAGTGATTGATCGATCAAATTTGGACATTGATCAATCAATGGAAGTGCATTGATCGATCAAGGCTATTGAACAAGAGCCTTGAACTCCAGTGTTGATCGATCATTTAGTGAGCATTGATCGATCAAATTAAGAAATTGATCGGTCAACAAGGATATTGATCGATCAAGGCTATCGGGTTAGGGCATTTTAACTTATGAATTGATTGATCAATTTTAGCATTGATCGATCAATCTTGTTGTTTTAAGTGACGATGGGGGTTTTTAATCCTCACTTTGCACGATTGAAACCATTAATCGTTCAAGAGGATTTTTTTTACTCCTTGCGTTCAAGCTACCTTCCGACGACATTTCGACCACCTGAGCTGCTTCCCACGTGTATTTCACTTGGATTTTATTTTGTTACCTCAGTAAAACCTACCTTTTTCTCCGTTTGGGTTTATTTCCATTTTCTTTGAGTCTTTTAAACTATGGGGCCGCGAATGAAAAGCGCATCGCGTAAGGTCCCCACGTCCCGGGTTCATACACCAACACTGCTCGCCCAACCCATCATGCCACCTGTGGCACCTATTACGAACGTGGTTCCACCCGTTCAAAACCCCCAATCGACCCAAATCCTACGTGAAGTCCCGAACCAATGGTGGGCTTCCAAATCTTTCCTTTCCGAGTATGTTTTTGCCTCTACGCTTTTTGAGGGCGGCCTAAGATGACTTGGGCCATTGACTACATCAAAAAGCTAGGGTTGGAACCCTTACTTGAGCCGTTTCACGATCATTATTGCCCCCGAATCGTACAACTTTTCTTCCAAAACCTCCGTCGGGATGATAGCCGACACCAGCTCGTCACCTCAATTGACCGGTTCGAATACCAATCAACCAGTTTCACGTTGCGGTTGCCCTACAGTGCGTGTCGGCGTACATTGTGACATGTGGCTTGGAGTTACCCTACATCAAGGACGTCTCATTTCACGACGTCGTCACCAAACCCAGGGTCAGCATGGATTAGGGCAATCCATTACACGAGCCCAACTCCCTGACCGGTTGTGGATGCTTGATATATATATCAAGTGTGCCCTCAACCCATTTTTGCACAAGTCCACGCGGAGCGGCATTACGCAACAGGCGCTCTTCTCGGCTTTCAAGGACCGTTGGTTCTCCGTTGTTGATTTGGTTCTTGATGGCATGATCAATGCCAAAGAAATGATGTCGGAGAAGACTAAGGCTACTTCAAAGAAGCAGATGCCTTATGCTCGCCTCATCACTAAGATGGTGGAGCACTATGTGGCCTTGAGAAAGGCATATAGCTTGGCTCCCGGTGAGCCTCGGTTGACCAATAACACGAACGTGTTTTAATTAAAAGACTGGACCAAGAGTTATAACCTTTTGGTCAAACGGTTGCCTGAGGGAGAGGAGGAGGTTCCTTCAGTTCCGGAGGGTGTAGAGTCGGTGCAGCCTGCTATTGAGCAGGGCACTTAGCAGCCAGAGAGAGTTCCTGGTGAGGGGGAGGCCCAGCCTGATCAGCCACCTCGACTGGCGGTATCTCCTCGGCCTACCCCTATCCGTCGACCTGCTCGTGCCTCTACGTCAGGAGGACCTACTCCTTCCACCGTTGACATGGAAGCGATGCTTCGTGAGCTCATTGAGGGCAACCGGCATATCCATGAGAGACTGGATGGGATGGAGGAGTTCCAGCGTCAGGTTCATCGCCGGCTGAATTACCATGAGGGCATGCACGAGCTCGTGATGCAGCACTTATACGCCACCACGTTGATGCCGATGATCGCTCATGCCCGTCAGCATACCGTGGATCCTCGCGACTACAGTACCCAGCCACCTCGCCCCAGCAGACCTGCACCTGATGAGGCCGGACCTTCCAACGCCCCGACTGGTACTTATTATGTTAGTATATGTGTACTTTAATCATTATATCTGTATATATATTATCTGTTTTCCATCTACATTCTGTTCTACATGCATCCTTATTTTTACATGATATGTTAGCCTACTCGTCCTGTTTTCTTCTGTTGGTTAGTCTTAGGAAACATCATTCACCTGACAAATCCTTCCTAACATTTTCGAGGACGAAAATTCTTAAGGGGGGATAATGTAATAGCCCTAAAATTTTGAACCGAACCTGACTGCTTCGATATACGTGCTCGACATAAAAATCAAGACAGGTTTAAAATTTTGAAATAAATATTAATCGAAATAATATTAATTCATATGTAGGTGAAGTCATGTGTGACTTCTCGCTTAAGTCTGAGTCTAGTAGACCCTTGATGAGGCGTGATACACCAAAGAAGTCGTGTGTGCGCTTCACACCGGAGCCTAGCTTAGAAAGAAAATGAAAATATCAAAGATATTTCATTTTCTTAGCTTATAAAGGAAGGATGAAGGTTTGGGATACCTATCTCCTTCTCCACCTTCTTGTGTTTTTTGAAATCCATGGCTAGAGGTTAGGGTTTGAAGCCATTCCATCGAAGAACCATAGCTCTAGGAGAACCTAGGTTAATATTTGATTGATTGAGAGGGTGAAATCGACATCGCTACTTCAAGTTGTTTTACAAGAACGCGTGCTATCGCTACGTGTTGAAATAGAGCTAAGCACCTGCTATTCCGGGTTGCGACGACAACGAATCTGAGATTTCCGGATCCGAAACTCTTCGGATCGCCTTGCCGAGATCTCGAAAAAGGACTTGCGTAGGTGAGTTTTTAGATTAAAATTGTTAAGATTTAAGCCTCATAATTGTGTAAAATAGATGTGCGTGAATGGTCGTTGGAAACCATTAAAGGTAAGGGTCAAATAGGAAGAAAATTAGTGACTGCCATTAATGATAGATAACTGTTATTATTGATCGATCAAGACAGTGAATTGATCGATCAATACTGGGATTGATCGATCAAGGGAAAAATTGATTGATCAATTTTTATAAAGAATTTATGGGAACAAGGGAGTGTTTTCTGGAAGTTGGATGCCCGATGGGCATTGATCGATTAATTTTAGCATTGATCCATCAATATGGGATGTTGATCGATCACAGTGAGGTGATCGATCAAGGACTAAAATGATCGATCAATGAAGACATTGATCGATCAATAACGAAGATTGATCAATCAATTTGAACGATTGATCGATCAATTTGTATAAGAATAGTGTGAGAATAGGAGGGAAATTTAAAATTTTATGGATTGATCGATCAATGGAGGATTGATCAATCTTTAAGATTGATCGATCAAATTCCATATGTGTTTTATGGATTAAAGGCAGGCATTGATCGATCAAATGAGGCTTTGATCGATCAAAGTTGTGGATTGATCGATCAAATTCCCATTAACACTTGTGAATAAATTGAATGATTGATCGATCAATGAGGGCATTGATCGATCAAGGTGATGGATTGATCGATCAAGCAAGGACATTGATTGATCAATCATCCTATTTTTCTGCTGTTTTGGTTTTGTGGATAAAACACTGCTAGACGCTGTGCCAGTTAGTTTCCTGACATGTCTGACACTTAGTATATTATGTTTATGGTCTAGGATTTGACCATGATGTTTTCAAAAGCTTTGGATTTGCTTAGAAAGAGGTCTGATCTAAGGTAGGAGAAATCTAACCTAAAAGTGTATCTGAATATGATTTCATGGTTTCTTCATATTTGTATCATGATTTCTCTTTTAACAAGCATGCTTGCATATCAATAAAACTCTGTCATCTCTGATTCCTGCATTCCGATTTTTGTATTCTAAAGCCTGTTTCTGATTTTTGATACTTGATTTTGAGGTCATATGTGTGTATGTGATTTTGAGTATTTAATCCAGATGATCCTCATCGACTCGGCGGTATATCCGTGCCCTGGCACAATCGTGCATCTGCTTTGATAATTCCTCGGCACAATTGCACTCCATAGATGAGGCATTGTTGCACTCTGAAATTTGTTTATATGAACGACGATTGGTTGGGGTTTCCTATCGGCATACACCTGATTATCACGTACTATATATTCACGGGAGTTTCTTATGTTAGAAATATGTATAATTTAAGTCACAAATTATATATTAATAGCATCTATTCTGTTCTTTGAAAACTCCGCATATGTCATCTGATTTATCCTCTCTGTATATTCTGATTTGATTATCTGTTTGAGATACTACCTGTAAATCATGTCTTACATTTTTAATACAATTTTAGTTGTGATTCTTCTACTGAGCTTAGATGTACCTCACCCTATTTTCTATAACATTAATAGGTTCTGAAGCTAGAGCTCCTGATGCAGAGCGATCTGACTACCAAACACCACCCTGCAGGCCGAGGTGAGGAGGAGGATACCGATACCCAAATTACGAATTCTATTAGTCATCAGCGGGTATTAGTTTGTATTTTTTTATTTTTGTAATTTAATTGATTATTTGTGTGCTCGTACCACCGTGCATATTATTATGGATGTTGTATTACTTGTATTATTATATATTCTATAGGAACCACTATTAGGAACCATTGTTTTGGGTGATGGATGTCCATCACCAGTGGTTCTTCTTGGTTCTTTTTTGAGGATGTATATTATTTTATTTTTATAGATATGCATTGTTGATTTTTCTTTCTTTTAAAATCATATATGATGACTCGATCTGCCACTACTGGACAGTGTCTGCTCTGATTTCCGCTAGACGAGCAGACACTCTGTGATTTATCCTAGGGATCATCCAGAGCATGATCCCGATGGCACGGATTTCTAGGTGCGAAAAACCGGGCTGTCACACATTGTCGGAGATATCTTGTCCTCTATGACAATCATATTAATTTAAGTTTGCAGTGACAGTCTAGGCTTCTTTTTTCTTGAGCCCTGCTACTTTTTGTTTCATTTGGATAATTTTTCTTGTACTAGGTGGAGTGACACCCATATTTTTTAACATTTTTTCCCAGATAAAATCATTTGAGTTGCTTAGCACAAAAAATAAACTACAGTATTACTGAAGAAATTGCAACATGCAGATATTTTCATCTATAAAACTTTCATATGGTAAAGTTTTAGATGAGAATTGAGAAAGAGATTCCTCATTGAGCATAATTGAAGATCTCCTGACTGAGCAACCATGCAAGATGTATAGAGTACACGATTAACCCCATTAAAAAGAAGTCATTCTACCTTGTCCTCCAAGTTTCTTTCAATGAACAAGGTTAACTGCTTCAGTTTCTCCAAATATTGTACATTCTCATGCCTGCAGCATAAGAGCATCACAAAACAAACAAGTTAGCTAAGCAAACACTCAGTTAATGCTTACTACTTTTCACATGTTATATCATAGTTGAAATAATTTCTAGTAAAACTCATGCCAAAAACTTTGAGTACAACCCAAGACGATAGTTCGTGCAAGAATCATGTAGGGAAATTCTAAAAGCTGAACAACTTTGATTCCATAAGGAGAGGCAAACTTTTTTTTTTTATCCCAAAGTTACTGATAACAGATAAACGTACAAAAAATCAACAGCCACACGAGGTCTAATGTGCTGGGTAGCCCAATCAGGTTTTGAAGCCCACCAACGTTGAGCCAGACTTGGACTAGAGCTGGCAACCTACTCAATGGCCTGAGCCTGACATTGAAAGCCTAACAAAATATGGGATGGCATGGGCTTTATGAGCAAGGGGGGGTCAAGAGGGTCATTATTTTATTTTTGAAAGGGAAGTATGTAATTCTTGTTAGATTTTGTGGACTTGAAAAGCCTTTTGCAAATATAGTTTTGATGTACGAGACTTTCTCCTTAATATATTTCTTGGTGGAGTTAAAGACTCCGCTTATGTCCTGTTTCCTACCTCACCTGGAATAGCTAATGCTCGTCCAAATCCTTGTTTATGTAACAAGGGCATAGGGATTTGTCCTAAGGAAGACACAAGAAAATTGAAGTCTCCTCATCATAATCACCATCAACCAAAGGTTTAGTACTCAAGACCAAAAGGCAGACGTCAATTAGTTTGGGTTTTTAAGTCTACTATTTTTGTTTAAGTATCTTCTGAAAACAATTAGAATCAAATTTTGAAAATTAGGTTTTATAATTTTAATTACAATTGATTGTGGTTTAAGGATTATGTCTACAGAAATCTATGAAAGAAAATGCCTACACCCAAGGACCTATGCACAGAAATTCATGCACCTAAAAATTTGTGCACAAAACTTCAGGTTCAACTATCTTAATCTGAATTTGTTTTATCGATGTTGGATGATCAAAAGAATACAAATCTGATTTTACCATCCTATACATGAAAATCTGCACCTAGATATCTGATTTCAGCAGTCCTAGTAAGATCAGATTTTATACTAATTGAATTAGATGACCATTCGTTGTAAATATGTTCATGACCATTCGTCATAAATCGTCTAACAAATCCGTGAAAAAACACATTTAATGTTTTTTAAAAACCATCGAAATCAGATGTTATTTTCTCAGTTGTTTACAGTCCTTGGAATCAAGGTTTTCTACTGCCCAATGCATAAATCGTTTCGAGTCATTTAAAATCCCATTATATGGCTGTTTTGCCTGCCTAGCAACCTATCAAAATATAGTTTTCTGGGGCATTCGATCTTTCACCATGTAACCCATCATTTACTTGGTCTTAACAGGCCGTATCTGAATCTGAAATCTACAGTTACGTTAGGCTTCTTAAAGTAAAGCTTTATGACAGAAAACCCAATTCTGTATTTTTTTTATTTTTATAAAAAACAAATTCCAATCAATGTTGCAACAAGGATCCATTTCAGGTGTTAAGATAAGCAGGAGTGCACCTATAATTTCAAACCTCTTCTTCGCCGCTGACAGTTTAGCCTACATAAAAGCATTGGAAGAGGAATGTCATGAATCCGCTTCGGGGCAGCACATAAATTTTGCAAAATCTTCCAATCAGGGATTTGTTCAATGTCAAGGAGGGTTCTTTTGTGAAAAATACCTTGGTCTCCCTTCTCTTAAAAGAAATTGCTTTCGAGAGTAAGAAAGAAGTTGTGATTAAAGCGGTAGCCGAAGCCATTCCTACTGAAGTTATGATTAAAGCAGTAGCCGAAGCCATTCCTACTTATCCAATGGGTTGCTTCAAACTCCCGAGTAATCTAATCAAGGAGATCCAGGGTATCATCTCAAAATTCTGATGGGTGGTCATAAGGAATCAAATAAACCGATTCATTGGCTTAAGAAAAAAGGGGGCCTTGGTTTTAAGAAGCATGGTGCTTTCAAGTTTAGCCATGTTGGCAAAACAAGGTTGGCGTCTCCTAATAAACAAGTTTAGCCATGGTGCTTTTTTTTCTCGTGGACGAGTAGCCTACTATTTGGCGCATTGGTGATGGGCGGAGGGTCGCGAATATTTGGGAATATTAGTGGCTACGACGGAAATCAACTTTCAAGGTTTTACTCGAAAAGGCAACTCTCCGGTGGTGTGGGTAGCGAATCTATTTCTCATCAGCGCTTGGACGGTGTGGAATCATAGGATTTCTATTGTTTTTGGTGAAAAATTTATAAACCCTATTGCTACTGTCAGGTCGGCGGTTGAATATTGCAATGCATATATGGCCAATTTCTGATCGGCAAATGCCTTGAAAGCCCCAGATAGAGGCCGTTTACAAAAGCAATGCTCTCTCCTTGTGCAGGGACAGGTTTAGTCATCCGGGGTCATATTGGAAAAGCCCCAGATAGAGGCCGTTTTAAAAGCAATGCTCCCTCCTTGTGCAGGGATAGGTTTAGTCAGGTTTAGTCATCCACAGGGATGGGTTTGGTCAGGATAGGTTTGGTCAGGTTTAGTCAGGTTTAGTCATCCACAGGGATAGGTTTGGTCAGGTTTAGTCAGGTTTAGTCAGGTTTAGTCAGCCGGGGTCATATTGGAAAAGTTATACTTGCCATGGCAAAGCCGAGGAAGCATGTAAATTACGTGGAACAATGCCAAGGTCTCAACTTGCCTGGATGCTATTTCTTTAGCTGCTGCCAATGGCTTTATACAAGTTTTGTTAGAATCTCACTCTATCAACACTGTCATTGCGATTAATGGTGAAGAAGAATACCTTTCAGACTCGAGCGGAATTATTTTACGCTCCTTCAATTTGATTTCTTTACATGTGATTTTGCTACGCGGCAATGTAATAGGGCGACCCATGGTTTAGCCCAAATGGGTTTCTTTATCTGGTCAGTGTGGAGAGAGATGGTCCCACCCGCTGGCAAATGTTGTACTGTTTGATTGCTCTTAATAAAATTTGTTTGTTTTCTTTCAAAATTAAAAAAAATGGTTACCTGTTAATCCAATAATTATTTAGCAAAATAAGTAACATTTTACAAACATTTAATCATCTATGTGAAACCACTTTGCAATTAAAATTATTTTAGATTTTTGGTGATTGTCCATCCAAACATTATGAAAAGGAACAAACCAAGTAGTTATTCAGTGCAAAAATGACTCTTAACCAAGGTATCAAGTATCGGCCTAAACCAATACGTATATGGAAAAAACATATATGCAATTTGCAGCTGATTTGCAACACCAATGACACAACATATACGTTGAGTCGAATCGAATCATCGCTACTTGGAACCAATACCAAAGGAAAGCTTTGGACGAGACTTGCTCTTACCTAAAAGCTTCAGCTGATTTGCACGCTCTTCCTCTTCCTCCACTTTCTTCCTCCACAGAGTCTCCTCTTTTTGTCTTTGGATCCGCTCCAACTCCTTGTACCGTTCCTCCTCTTTCTGCTGCTGCTCGAGAGCTTCTTTTCTTTGAGCCTCTTCCACTCTCCGTCTGTTCTCCTCAAGCATTTTATCAAGCTCCTCCCTCTCTTTCCGTGCTTGTTCCTAAGTGAGTTCCAATCAGCCACAAAAGGAAAAAAAAAAAATCCAGAAATTAACTCATTTTTAATGTAAATGGCCGACAGTTCAAATGGCTCACTTCTACAACAAAACTTCCCAATCACGTTGCCTCAATTTTTGTGATTGGGTCAACTTTGCATCAGCATTTTGGATGGCTGGAAAATTTTCAGGTTGGCATTACTCACACCTGTTTTTCTGTGAATAACACAATTTTCCACCATAAAAATCGTTGACTACATTGTGTCAGAAGGAGATCGTTTTTCGACCAAATCTACCACACAATAGATCATGGGATCATGGCGAACTTATCATACAGTCAAATCTAGATTCCATGTGGCACACATCCCAAAAAATGACTGATCATGGGTGTACCATGAGAAAGGGTTCCCAAGTCAATTTTGGGGAAGTGTGCCACATGTAATCAAGATATGAGCGTCTAATAGGTGCACCATTATCTCAAGATCTATTATGTGGAAGATTGGGACGAAAAAATATCTCCATCTTCTAATCCATGGGAGTCAATGGTGGAAAATTGTGTTCATCACAGGAAAAACTGCTGTTTTTAATGCCACCTTTTTTTTACTAATGAGTGCATACGTAAGCAACCACGAGCCAACCAGCTTGCCTTATTTTTGTGAATGGGAATTTTGTTGATAGCTGAATTCATCACATCTGCATTGTGAGCGGCCAAGCTTTAGATATTGAATCCTGTTTGCAACTAAATATGTCCTAGAAACTTCAGATGATTCGATTTCATATGATACAAACCAAGCTATTTCATAACCAACATCTCACTTTCTTCGTCTTCGACTAAGTTCTTCCAATAACCTTAGCCGAGCCGAGGCTAAATGACTTCGTCACCTTGACGTACTTGTTCGGACTTTCTCAAGTATCTATCAACTACTGAAGAAATATGACTAAAAAGAAGTGGTAGAGAGAAGAATTAATTGTATATAGATGAAAAAAAAAGCACCAGTTCTTCATCCAAACTAAATGCAAAATAATAGATGGTGAAACTCTCATATTAGACCAGATATGAATATATCTGACACCATCCAAATCAGTGATCTCATGGTGTTTTTATGGCATGCAGAATTTCTATAATGAAGCACTTACTAAGACCAGTGATTGGGAAATGGTACACAGTGCTTCAAAACTGGGTATCAGTGGCCATATCAGCTCGGCCTCCAGTACAGAGACCAGCATCAGCAATAATAAGGTCAAATTTTTTTATCTCTGAAAAAAATGAGAGAAGAAAAAACTTAAATATAGAAATGTATTCTTAGATATAAATATAATATTTTTAAGTACATACAAGTGTAATTTGGTACCATTTTAATTTAATCGTAAATAATTGAACAATTTCGTATAGGGAGGGAGGGGGTTATTCACACCAGTTTTCCCTGTGAAGAACACATGCTCGTTCACAGGAAAAAGTTGTCGACTGCCTTGGATCAGAGGATGGAGATAATTTTTCGCCCCAATCTTCGACACAACAGATCTTCAGATCATGGCACGCATATCAGACAGTCAAATCTTGATTCCACGTGGCACACATCCCCAAAAGAGATTGTGATCATAGGCGCACCTATCAAAGGCTCACATTTTGGGATGTGTGCCACGTGGAATCAACATGTGACAGTCTGATAGGTGCGCCACGATCTCAAGATCTATTGTGTGGAAGATTCAGACGAAAAACGATCTCCATCATCTGATTCAAGGCAGCCAACGTTTTTTTTCCTCTGAAAGAGTGGGTGTTCTTCACAGGAAAAACGGGTGCAAATAATGCCACCCTATAGCATATCGAGTATTTTTAATACATATTGCATATAAATATTACATACCAATGTAAATAAAGTAATCAATAATGAGTGATTGAGCAAGATAATGATTTAATGTGCCAAGATAAATGATTCATAAATGATCTGATACAATTAAAGTATACAACATTCTATATTATATTACAACTCTACTAGTTATCTCTATTTATTTTCCAATAGGAATTTTCCTCAACAATTTGTTATTTAGTCAATCTAAAAATCATTAAAATTATCAAAAGAAATGAGAAAATAACAAAAATAGTATGAACATGTTACGCCTATAAACTTGGAAAAAGTTGAGTTTGCTCTCTTCATTTAAGTCAAATTAACA